>CANTUV010000089.1:1458077-2908655 GCA_947685225.1 Garcia nutans
AATAAATCTCCGATATCTTTAAAATGGTCCTCAGAATTCCAGTTTGAGAATCCGAACCCGAAATCTCCATTGTTGTCTAGAAACATTTCTTCCAAATCGTCTTTCAGAAATCCTTCTTCCATACTCGTTTCGTCAAATATATCGCGCATAGAACTCGGGAAATCGAAAATATCGTTGGGAAACAGGGTGTTCATAGAAGAAAACCCTGAGAAATCCGAGAAGTTCTCCGACACGCTAGACTCTTCTTTGATTTCTCGGGCTTCGTTTTTAATATATCGGGCTTCCTCGCCTCCGCTGCTGCCGCCGTTTTGGGATTCAACTTCTTCATTAGAGGAAGTTGAAGAAGGAAATCGAAGAACAGATGTTGGTGAACAGATGTTATTATGAGAATGAGACTCTTCGCCGGAGTTATAACTGGAGCTAGCTGTTCGTTTAGTATTAGTAAGCCGCGGCGAAAACGAGCATTTTCCTGGAGGAGTAACAAAGTTTGTCAGCGCGTCAGGTCCACGCAACTGAATAGCCGCGTTATCGTAAACCATTGCAGCTTCTTCGGCTGTGTCGTAGGTACCCAACCACAACCGTACACGTCTAAGAGGATCTCTGATCTCCGCCGCCCACTTACCCCAAGGCCTTTGTCTCACACCTCTGAACTTCTTGCCTGCTGCGGTTGTTTTACTTTTTACCGGCAACAATCTCGCCGGACCACCACGGGATTTTGCAGCAAAACCTTTTTTCCGGCAACTCCTAGATGTCCTGTTTCTCCAAATAGAATCGGTTTCACTTGAACATGACTCTATTGTTATCTCGTTAACAAATTTCTTCACTCTCTGCCGTCTATGATAATAAAACTCACCTTCCTCGTCACTGGAAGAGTCAGTGGCATCACCGTCCGTTACTGATATTCGCACAACTCTTACTGTTTTTGCCTCCTCTGTTGTTGGATTTGACAATGGCCTTATCAGCTTAGTGTGATTTTTATGTTCACTAAACTTGATTGGATTCATGGGTATGAGACTATTTTGATCAATTTGGAGATGGGTTTCTTTAGAATTTTTGTCTGCTATTTTGTTTTGGGGTTTTGGGTTGTTTTCAGATTCGCATTGGAAGCGAGGTGAGCATGAGCAGAGCGTAAAATAGAGGGTGGAAAAACGAAAAAGAAAAGGCAGGAGATTCTTTGAGACTAGACACGAGGGAGAATAAAGAAAGTTAGAAAGGAAAAAAAAACACGACGTTAAAGAGAAGCTTGAAACCGATAGAGAGAGGATTAAATACTCTGTATCAAAACTGGTATTAAAGGACGAGAAATTTCAAGGAAAGTTACACTAAGAACGGAAAGAAAGAAAGACAGAGAGACGGGAAATGTTAACTAGATTGAATTAAACCCAATATCGTTTGAATATTAAAGGACACATGAGAGTACTAAAAGTTAAAGATAGAGAGATATGGAGAGTGAATGAAAGAGAGAGAGAGAGAGAGAGAGAGAAAGAAATTTTCATGGAAAGTTGCAGAGGGTAAAGGAAAAGAAGTAAAGGGAAGGAAGGCTGTGACCCAAAATAAGCTTTACCGGAAAAAGAAAGGGAATAATAGAATAAATGTCTCGAATCATCAACACCACCACCAGTGCACCACTGCTGTTGGGATGAAGCTGCTTTAATTTCTCAGCCACTAACAACAACTAGTTAAAAAGGGGACTACAAGTCTGTTAGATAACCCAACAACAACACTGCTATAAGCTATTCCTTGATAAAGAAACAGCTAAAGATAGAAGAAATTGAAAAATGAAAGGATTCCAGTAGAAGAGGAACTCTGGAGTTTGGATTCTTGAGAGAAATAGAGAGGAACACTACAGTCGAGATACTATTTTATAGGATCCCAAATGAGCCGTAAGCAACTAAACCCGGTTTAATTCATCATTGATATTTTATTAAATTTTTTATATAAAAGAAAAAAAATTATATGACAAACGACATGTCGTTTATCTATGAAAGTAGAGTCCTAAAATAATGTCACAAGTAGCCGTGTAAAAGGTAATCTCTGACGTGGCAAAAGTGGGCCCGGCAAAAGTGTCTTTGTCCAATAGGAGGAGTGGACTAGTGATGACTCAGTTTTTTTTCTTCAAAATAGGGATTCAGGTCTGGACACTTTGGTTCCGTCTTCTCTTTGACTAAGAATAATCAACTTTATAATAGTGTCTTCTTAATTTCTCCTTAAACTACTTTAACCTTTCAAGGGTTTATTAGTCATTTTATAATTAAGAGTATCTAATATTCTGAAATGGCCGTTACGCTGTTAATATTTTTTTACTATTATTGCTTTTACCATTTACGTTTTTAGTACATTTACAGATGGGAAAAACGTGGCAGCAGCCAGTAGGCAAAAACCTAGGATTTGGAGCCATGTATAAATATTCTGGTGTTTTCTTATCTTGTTTAAACTCTTTGGGCTCGATACGTGGCTTCAAGTAATTGGCTCACAGAGATGGTCAAAGGTTTAACGACAATAGTGAATTAGGTAAAAAAGAAGGGAATTTATATTTTTTCCTATAATAATTATATTTCAATAATGAAATAAATGGCAATAATTTTAGTTTTAATGATATAACAGCTCAGTTTTGGTTTTAGCTAGTTATTAAACTTCCCCTTTTTTGTTATTAAACAAAATTTTCATTAATTCTCACACATCAAAAAATAAATAATTAAATGGAGTATATAAATATTATTACAAATAAAATATGTAAATATAAAATTATTAATTATTTTATATAAATAATAGTTATTATTATAATATATATGAAAAATTAAAGAAAATTCTTTAAATTTTTGTACTGAATACTCCATTAATTGCTTAACATTTATTTTTAATTTGTTTTTTATTCAAATTTATTTTTAATTATATATATGTACATTGTGATTATTTTAATACAATGTTCTGTTTTAAAATCATTTTAGCACGTTGCACATATGTGTACTTTAGCATTTTAATCACCAGTCAAATCAACTTTAAAACCAGTCGGTGGTGAATTTATTTGAAGCAATTGGCAGAAGTCGAAAAAAAAAAAAGGGTTTTCTTCTCTTTTTTGTTCATTTTCTGCTAAATTTACGTGTCTAAATAACCATGAAGTTTTGAAATTTTATATATTATATTAGTTAATTTTATATTTTTAATATTTATTTTTTAAATTTTTATATTTTAAAATAAATTATTTAATTATTTAATTAATATTTTTTTAAAATTATAAGTAAATATCTTAGATACTGTAAAATAACTTTTTAAACATTGCTATATATATGTTTATTTTTATCTTTATTATTAGTAGTCTATTATATTATTATTTTTATTTTATATATAGATCGTTTGAAAAAAAATATATTATTCTTATTTTTTGTTAATAATATTTATAAAATTAAAATAATTAATGTCATAGATCATTTTCAAAATAAATAAAATATATTATTCATATTATTGCAAATTATTTTTAATAATATTTATAAAATTAAAATAAATGATATATAAAAATATAAATAAAATTTAAAATGTGTATGATTTAATAAATAACAAAGACATATATATATATATATATAAAGGAAGGATAAAAATATCATTTTATAATGACAAAATCATTAACTAACGGTTTTATAATGAACAAAATGACTAAATATTTTAGTTTTTAAAAATATACGGATTAGGTAGTTTATTTTTTAAAAATACAAGATAAAAAAAATAGATACTAAAAATATATAAATTAACTAGTGTAATATATAAAATCTCAAAAATTGCATAATCATTTTAGCTAATTTATTTTCAACCTTTTTTTTCTAAAAATATTTAAGCAATATTTGTTTTTTTCTTCATTTTTCCTCAAAAAAAATATTTTTTTTTATAATAATGCTATTTCCACCAATTTTTATTATTATCATTATATACGAATGCAAATCAACTATCACAAATGAATGATATTTTTAGAAATTTTATGAAATATTACTAAATTCATGCCTCTTTTTTACATTAAGGGCATGTTTATAACTTAATTTAGGAAATTCTAACATTCAACTGTAAAAAATATATTAAAATAATTTAGTAATGAAATAATATGTTTAGAAAATTGACTTATAATGTTACAAATAATTGCTAAATTTACACTAAATTTTAGGATCCTTACTAAGTTTCTATATGCAATTTAATCAAAATTTTGGTAAGTTAATTATCACAACAAAAATTTATTTATAAAATAACATATTTTAAAAATATAATTCTGTCACACATCAAAATACATGTAACATTAAATACATATTCTTCATAAATAAATATAAGATGGATTTTTTCTTTCTCCATATCAATAGTGAAAAAAATAACTATGTTAAAAAATATTCTATCAAAATCTACAAACATGTAAAAATACCTCTGAATAAAATTAGAATATCAGTTAAAAACCAAAAGAATTTAAAAAAAAAAAAAAAAAAGAGGGACGTGCAACGTGAGATTTTTCTTGCTTAACTTGAATAAAGAATAAGCTTTTTATTTATTACGTGAGAAAGGGCAAAATGGTAAAACTAAGATACAAAATTTGGGCCTAGATAAACGGGCCACGGCATACTTGTCTGGGCCAGAAGATTTATCCGTTCTCGAGTCGAACAAATGAGCCGCCCCTCTTTGTTTCCTTTCTCTTATTGGCTTTGTCCACTGTCTCTACCTTCCACAAGTGACAACAAATTAAACATCCTCATATGGGCAACTTGTTGCTTTCTTTATTTATTTATTATTTTTTCTCCTATTTCCATTGAAATAGTATTTCAATTCTATCATTTATAGTTTTCAATTTGTATGTAAAGGTAATTGCCAAAAATTCAACAAATAGCCAAGTATCTTTTTTATAATATTTGAGATTATTAGATTAATAGTTTAATGATCTAGTGTTTTCTTTTTAATACTAATATCTTGATGGTTGATTTTTTTTGAAGTATATGAGGTTATCAAATGCCCAAATTATCATCTTTGAACTTCAACAGCATATTTTTTTGTACATCCTACTTGGGAATTGTTTTAGATGCAAATTTTGAACTTATGGTTTGTATTCTTACTTTATTTTTCATTGTTAGTTTGTTAAACGATATGCAAATGAGGTTGTTCATTTACTAATTACTAAAAATATTTGTTTTTTTTGTCACGGGAGCTGGTTCCTCCTCCTTTCATTGCTAGTGTTTTGCATAATGATTCATAATGGAGTTTATTTGGCTTCCAGAAAAAATTACTGGTAAGTAATAAATATTTAATTGTATTTCTTTTTAATAAAAAGTTTTGCATAGCATGGTTTGTATATTTGGATTATTATTAAGAGTAGAGTTTGTTTATTAATTTGACTTCATCCAAATAAAATCAAAATGGAGAATAAAAGGATTGCAACCTCAAGATAGTTGATTTTTACTCTAAAATTGTCATATACTTAAATTATAGTCCATTCGTCCCGAAAATGATAGAAATATTTTTATTTTTTATCTTTTTTAAAATATAATCTTATTACTTTATTCATATTATAATTATATTATAAATTAACTACTATACACATATTTAAATATTATATAATCAATAATATTACGTTTAATTATTTATATTTTATAAATTATAATTTACTTTAACCCAATTAATATTTATTTTAATTTTTAATTTTTATAATAATTGATAGCTATTTAATATACATATATGATAAAATGAATATATTATATGAAAAAATTGTCCATTTAACTAAATAACTTAATTTTTTCTAATATATACGAGATGAGAAGTGTCTCTATCATTTGGAATGGAGGGAGTAATAATGTATATATATGATTTGACTATTTTATTATATAAGATATTTTAGCTTTTTTTAAGGTTATTTTAGATTGTTTTTATTTTGTTCTTTGATGTCAATAAATTAGGTATGAGTATTCGTCGGATTAGTCAAATTTTAAAACTCAGCCAACTCGATCAATTAATAATAGTCATTTAAAAAAAAAAACTGATCATTATAGGTCAGTTTGAATAATTTTTTATTGGATTCGATCGATTTTATCAAAAAATATATAAGTCGAAATTGACAAACTCAGTCAATCACGTTAGTAAGGTCGGTCAAATTTTAAATTTTTTTACACATATCTGCGATAAATGATTTCTTGGCGAGCTCTCACTATCACAGCCAATATATTTTTCATGGTTATTACATTGTCTATCTAAAAAAAAAGAAAATCAGTCAATGTACCAATCCTTTGCCGTTTTGTTCCATAATCATTTTTGGATTATTTAATGATGCGTAGTGCTTAATCACTTATCTATGTAAATATTAATAGATAGCTATATATATATATATTTGTAAATATGTGCAAATTGTACTTAAGTGGTTTAATTAGTTGGCTAATTAAACTTGTTTATGATTATGTGGAAATATTCCCAATGAATAATTATTTATCTAAATAAGTAAATATGAAAATGTCATGTAGACTATTTAGTCATGGCAATTAATTGTTGGCATGCACTTTAAATCATTATTTTATTTCTTTACTAATGAATTTTTTGTATTTAACAATAACTGGAAGTATATATTTCAAAAATGAAAAAAATCAAATATGAATTTTTATTGATCATATTTAATTATTTATTATTTAACCCATTTAACTTTATGATCTTACCTCTTTCTCAAAAATGCATTGTAAAGATGAAAATTCATTTAGTTAATTCCGGTAACTTTAAATTTTGTTGAATTGAGTTTTTATATTCTAAACTATTTTATTACTGATACTTAATATATTCTTCAGAATTTAATTCAAAAAAAATTATTCTTAATATATATATATTTACTGTTAAATTATATTTGAAAGTGCATAATTGAAATCCATTTAATTAAAATAAATTGAATTAATGGAGTATATAACTGATGTGGTATGAGTAGCCTTAAATAATAAAGAGTTAAATGGGATTAGCAAGAAAAAAAATCAAAGAGATGGTAAAAATTTATTTGAGTTTGTCTAATTACAAGCCGCATGAAACCAATTAATATAAAAACAAGCAAAGAAGAACATGGGAATAGACAAAATCTTTTGAAAGGTCTCGATCCAAGTTGTTATAATTAATATTTAATAAAATAAAATTATTATTATTATATGTATAAAAAATAATACTAAATATATCAAATTGATTCGATCAAAAGCTCTTTATATATTAAAAATATTAGAAAAATAATTATTTTAATATTATATTTATTAGACTTTTGTAATAAATACCTCGATTTTTGTTTTCTTTTTAGCTTCTCAAACTACAATATTTTTATCATTTTCTTATTGTAATTATTTGCTGGTTTAATTTGGGTTTATGTTTATGTTAATTAATCATTTGAAAGCTTGTTAATTAATCAATTACTAGTAGATAGTATGTTTTTACTAATGAATTCATCAAGTCAAATATTAAGCATCGTCTCCCAGAAAGAGTAGAAACTAACAAGACTTCGAGCCACACAATACAGAAAAATCCTCTCATTATTACTAATGTTTTTTTCTGATTTAGTTCGCATCCCAACATGTTCTAAAATGAGTCAGTATGCACATTAACCTAAATCAACTTAAATTTTATTTTTACTATTATAATTATTACTTAATCATAATGTTTTTTATATCAAACATATGTTTGCTTTACGATTTTTTTTTTATTTCATTTCTTTTCTTTTTTCTTTCAATAATTAACAGACAACTAATATCCTAAAAAAATATATATATTTCTAAAATTTGAATCAGAATAAAAATTATGTAAAGTTTTCGATCAATTAACTTTTCAATGAATACAAATATTTTTAAATAATATCCATCTTTTATTAATATTATCTTATTTTATTTTTTGTATAAATTATTTTTTTTTGTAATCAAGCTAAATAAAATTACAAGGATAATAAATTTTTTATTATTAAATTTTAATATAATTATATATTTAAAATTTAAATTTAAGATCTCCATTTAAAAGAGGTTTAAAACAAAAAGTAAAAAGGATGGATTAAAAAAAATGCTAATAAAAAGGCTGAAATTTTTTTAAGTAGATCCAATATATGACTACACTCATTGATTAAGCTAATTATAAATTAAAATTTAAAAAATAATCTAAATTAATTTTTAAAATATTATAATTTATGATTAATATACAGAAATTTTACTAAAAATGTTATGGTTTTGGCGAACAGAACCTCTTGAATTTTAATTTTTAGTATACATTTAAAATACAGATGGACTACCGTACAGATACTGTCGCTGAAATCGAAGACAAGTGTATGACCTGCTTAGGAGGTGGTGGGACCCACTCACATCTAACAATTGCTAACAGTCCCATAACCTTCGCCGTACACGACTTTCGAGTCCATTACCGACATGTGTATCATCCCCCACGTGATAGTGACGTGGCTTCTCCGTATATGAGGGCCTTTTGCTTTTTATTTGCTTGCCTATATATATATATATATGGGGTAAATTCAAGATAAATCCCCCGCTATTTATTAAAAATTGAGAGAAAAATTATATATATATATAAGTTTTTAATTATATAACAGTAAAAACCTTCAAAAAATTTCGAAATGAACATCATAATGTTTGAATATATTTTAACTCAGTTATGATTATTTTATAATATTTATGATATATGATATGTTTTTTTTATAAGTTTTATTCACATACTCAATTTTTTTTTAAATTTTAAAATATTGAATTCCAGTCATAATCTAATTAAAAATTATATATATGCAAGGAAAAAAAAATAATTGATCACATTCTTAACGTTAGCAAAGCAAAGGGTGGGATGTAGTTGAAAAGTGGGTTTTAAATCCTCAAAATTGGGGTTTAGGTAGCCAACAAAAAAAATAAAATTAAAGTGATAAAATAATGATGTAAAGTATGTTATATTTAATATTAGGTTGAGTTTTAATGTTTCACTAATAATATTAATTCATAAAATATTTTCATCAACTGGTGACCCATTAATTGCTTCGTTAATTATTATTATTTTTTTATTAGTATTATTTGTCTTGCAATTATTTGGTATAGGCAAATATAATATATCATACTATCTCTTACCATTAATGCAAGACATAACAATAATGCCCTAATTTGACAATAATAGTTATAAATAATAATAAATAAATAAAAATAGTAATAATCTTAAAATTAAATATGTTAACTTATAAACTAAGTTGCTCCTTTAATTTGAGCATGTTTGTTGCCATTATTAATTATATTAAGAGTAGTATCTACTACTCTTTGTCTCATAAAAGTTGTCCACTATTCTAATTTGAGATATTTTAAAATGGTTATTCACTTTTATTTATATAATATATTTAATATTTTTTTTATTTTATCCTCTAATAAATTCACACTTTAAATAAGAAATTAAATAATTTAAACTATTTTTAAGATAAGATAAATATATGAATAAGGGTAAAAAAGAGAAATATAAAAATTGTCAATACATTAATTATATTTTTTTTAAGATTTGTAGAAAAAAATGGACAATCTTTATAGGACGGAGCAAGTAATACTTGGTGACTTCTTATACCAAAGAAATCTTACTTTACTGTACATTAATATGAAATACAAGAGTATATGTTAACATAAAATACAAGTTCACTCTTGAAAGGGAAAGATTATCCCAATGCTGTGATTGAATGAGATACTTTAAGCTGTCAATAGAAATATTAGGAATGTGATAACACACTTAATTTTACATAGCCGTGATTAAATACTCGAGTTTTAAGACTTTTAAGTCGTTCTGCGAATATGATAACACACTTATTTATCAAAGTTACTCATTCTTCATCAGAACTAAAAGGATGAAAGTTTGAAATTATTCTTTCTATTGTGAATGCTTTGCGATTTAATTTATATATATTTTTTAAATACAAGTTTACTCTCAAATGCTAGTTGTTGTTTTAATTTTTTCATATTTTATAAGCATAAATAATTAATTTTTATACATAAAAATTTTATAGAAAAGAAATATTATACATATTAATGTTATAGTTGTATTAAAATATTATATGTTCAAATATTTATTTTTATTACTTAATATTTAAAATATAAAATTATAAATATCAATTACAACTATGTCAAATATTAATTTAAAAATTATAATTTATTATAAACATAATTTAAAATATAGATCGTGATCTCTCAATTTCTCTAAATATAGCATTAATGGCATCCAATCTGGAATTTAAAGTGGATTGAAGCTTTGAACATGGAAACCAAATATCAACTCCAAAAGGTCACAATTAGCCAATGTTTGAGTTGTACTAGAAAGGCAAAATCATTAATGAAAAAATGATGATTAGATAATTATAGAATGGCTGATTTTTATATAATTATTCTGTCAGTCTTATAAACAAGAATCAAGTTTTTATTTTTGTGCGAACATAAAGATAATTATTAATTGGATTTTTAAAAGAAATAATATTCTCTTATATATATATATATTTTTTTTCAATGTGATTATTAAAATATTATCTCAATACTTCATTAATCAATCACCATATATATATATATTAAACATATTTTAAAATTGTATATATGTTTTAAAAAAGTCGAATTTATAAATATCTTTTCACTTTCCATCAGATTATATAAACAAATCTTAAATGAAATTATTATTATTTTTTTTCATTTTCTACCAAAATTTAATGAAGGTAAATATAATAAAGAAAATGTGGGAGAAAAAAGAAAGTTATATGATTTTAATGTACAAATTATAATAAGAATAAAATTGGAAAGAAGATAATTAATTTTTTTTTAATTTTATAAGGTGATGTTTTACTTGAGATGGTGAGATAAAATTTTTCTTCAAAAATTACCTTAATAAGAACAATAATTTTATCCCAAAAAAAGGAGATTCCACATCAACTACAATTACAACAATGATAATCCACAATGTGTTGAATGAACATGCTACTCGATTTAATTAGAAGTTTAAAATTAGCAAATAATGTGAGATTTATAAAAAAGGGTAAACCATTATTAGCAGACAAAAATAAAAGTAAGGAATGATTACAGAATCATTGAATTCTGAATAAATAAATTTGTCATTATTTGTTAATTATCAAAATTAACTAAAATATCGCCTATCCATCTCAGCAATTCCTTTGTAAACATGTGGTGAGTTAAAATAAAAAATTTATATAATATAATTGTGATTCTAATTAAATATTTTATTTAAAATAATAAATTAATGATATATGATAAAATTTTTTAAAAAATATCTATTTTATAATTTATTTAATTATAAAATATATAAAAATGTTATTTTCTGATTAATTTATTATTTTAAATAAAATATTTAATTGAAATAACAATTACATTATACATTTTTTCATCCAAATTATAAATAAGATATTTAATTTTTTTTGGATAGAAATAAAATATTTAAATAGAATTAGAATTATAGTATATATTTTTTCACTCGAAAGGATTCGAGAGTTGCCACATCATCCATTGCTTAAGATATTGAGAGTCGAAGTCAGCTTGTGATTATCACTCTTTGTCTTCAGTAAAGACAAACTCTTAATAGTGATTAGGTTAAAAAGCAAATCGCTAATTATTAATTTTATGAAGGCTTAATTACTAATTAATTATGTATTTTCCAACTCATTTGCACGATACTTTTGCTGGGAGAATGCTGAAGCTTAACCATAAATAAAAATAATAATTATTTTAGTGAGTTAAGGTCTACACGTGCATTTTTTAAATAAAAGAAAATCAGATTGGAAAAATAAATTTTTTTAATAATTTAAATATAATTATTTGTTAATATTATTATTATTATTAAAAAATCTTTAATTAAATATAGTCCAAATGCAATGGTGCTAGACATAAGAAGACATGGGTCACGGTGCCCCATAGAAAAGAATTTAAATTGAACTAAACATACAACAAAGCTTCACTTGCTTTATTTATTTTTGCTCTTTTTCCGTTTTATGGGGAAGAAAAGAAGCCTATTTAAAACTCAATAGAGATAAAAATGGTCCTTTTTTTAATTATTATTTTAATCCTTACTTTCCGGTATATATTAATAAAGAATTAATATTCAACACTAAATTTTCATATTTTAATTAATTGGACATAATTACTTGTATTTTTTTATCATTTATTTATTTTAATATATAATATATTTATTATATATTTTTAATAGATAATATAGATATGGATAATATATTGGTTAACTTATTAAAATAATAAATACATTATAATTTAGAATAAATGAAAAAATGATATATATTTATTAATTTGAGACAAAGAGAATAGTATATTAATTAAGATGGATTGATTGCAATCAAATGGATTTATTTTTTCTTATAGTGTTTAAAAGATTTTGGTCGGTTAGGTCTTGAATAGAATTGCATCAGTTAAATATTATAATTTATAAGTTAATTTATTCTAAATTACTTTACCATATGATACTTGTTAAATGTTATATCAATTTTGTATAGTATTGAAGGAATGGTTCATAAAATAGTTAAGATAGTTAGAATAATATAATTATATAGTTACGAATAATTTTATATTCCGAACAAGTTTTGGCTCTCAATTTTAATATAAAAATAGCTTAAGAATTTAAAATTTGATGGCTTTGGTGAAATTATTTGGCACATTTTGCTATGCTTCTAAATATCTTTTGGCTTATTAATTAATAACTACAAAAATACTATATGATATTTTATGTAATATAAAGTTGGTTGTGTTTTTTGACAAAAATGAAAGTAGGTTTTGACCTTCTAATTGGTTTAAAACTGGTTAATTAATGAATGAATTTTTTTAATTTTTAAAGGCTACGAATGCCTCAAGATATGGAAAGCCTAATTGGAATTTTTGAACGTTAATTGGCAGTTTTTAAATGAATAATGAGAATGAGATGTGTCTATTAAGTGGGTTTTAAATTTTTTTTAAGGTGGTTTCTTTTTTCAATTAAAAAAAATATAATAGAAAAGTTGATACTTTAAATAATATAAATAGGCTTATCTCTTAAATTTCTAGCCCTTTAATTTCACCCATGTTTTCTTGCAAAATGTCTTTTAGAATGTTGCGCACCTTGTGAATGTTGGAAAAATCCACCATTGCTTGGTGCTTATTTTATTTAGATTTCATTTAATTAAAAAAAATTCAAATATAAAACTTATTGTTTATGAAGTGTATTATTTTTTATTATTTTGTTTATAATTAAAAAAAAAAGAAATCGAATATATATATAATTAAAATTTACATAACAAAATATTTTATTCTTATGTGATTTTTCATGCACTATCTTTAAAATCTTACTATAAATTTACGTCTCAATACTTGAAAATAATAGATCATATAGAGAATATATTTCCATGCATTTACAACTAGGAGTAGTGTGTTGGGCTTACTTTAAAGGAGCATGAACATTTGATCTTAGGCTTGGGCTTTCTTTTTTTGTAGTTCTTATTTTTGAAAGAATAGGAAAAAAATGATGTCCTTCGTCCTATTTTTTAAATTTTTTATTTTTTTATCAAAAATATTTTAATTATTTTATTATAAATTTATAATAAACTTATTATAAACTGTGTAAAATTTATAAACTCATTGTAAACTATAAAAATATGGTATTTTGATAAATATTTTATAAATTTTAGTATTTTGATAAATATTTTATAAATATAATAAAATTTAAATTATTTTTAAATTTTCATGTATTTTTATCAACAGTTCAAGAATATGGCCTTGTAATTATTGTAATGTTGTAAATTTAACTTGTCAATCTAGGCCAACCACCAATAAAATTTAAAACTATTACTTCTTTCCTTATGGTGAAATTATCATTTAAAAAAATAAAAATAAAGTAAAAATAAAATTAGACCACTAAAATTATTATTTTATATAATTAAAAAATTAGTTATTTTTTTAACTTTAGCTTTTATTATTAATGAGTTAATAAAAAAATTGCTAATATAATAATTTTAATATTAATGAGTTAATAGATAATATTTTAATTAATTTAAAATAATTTTATATAATGAATAAAAAATTTAATAATATTCTTAATAAGAATACGTAAACTGAAATGATCATTTTACTAGGATGAGGAAAGAGCATGATAAGAGGCTATTAAATAAAAATATTTTAAAAAGTTAAAATAATTTCAAAAATACTTACTGCTCAGAACTTGGTGTTAATGTCAAAATGTCATCATTTATTATGCATTGTCCGTCCATTCATTATTATATTTCTCAAAAGGCCTTTCATACTTACAAAACAATGATAACAGTAAAAATTCGACCACTCACTATTTTCCCAATTGTTGCCTTAAAGAATTCATTTAAGAATCTGATATACAATCCCTGCTCAAGAACTTCAACAAATGCACAAAAAAAAATTAAGAAGTCAAGATAGTGAGATAATCTGAAGCAGTTTTACCCAAGTTCAGAAGATAATATTTCACACAAACAATTAAAAAGCAGCTAAGGTGTTTTAAGAAGTGCAGAAATAAGACCTCTCCCTTTTGGTCTGGCTTTTATAAGAAGCACAGTTAACACATTATACATAACTTTTTTATTTTTTTTAACTTAAAGACCAAAACCACAGGAAAAGTAGCCCTCCCTATCACACACAAAGTTGCACCTTTAACCCATTGCATACTTCTGGGTCCAGCTCCTTGCAGTTGCCTCATATTTGCTCCGATCAGTCTTGTACATGTGGGCAATCTCTGGCACCAATGGATCATCAGGATTTGGATCTGTCAACAGAGAACAGATTGAAAGCAACACCTGAAAGATAAATAATAAATCAGTTGTTTTCACACTCATAAATATCAGAAATCAAAGTTCATATATGTTCAGGCCAGAGAATGAAAGCAAGAGAAAGGAATTCAAAGCAGAAACCTATACACTACTCTCCGAATTTCATTTTTAAACTTAAAAACATTGTGAGTATGATCTGTGTATTTGAAATCTATTGAGGTTCAAATTCTTGATTTGAAATGTGATTCATCAATCACTGGAAGACAAAAGTTCATCTACAAGTTGGGGTTTTCAAAGAAATTAAAACCTATCAGCAAGCTGAATGATGTCATGACAGCATCAAAAGCAGTTTTCTTCTGTGCTCACCTAACCTTTAACCAATAATTTTATCCTGAATAATCACTAATGATGAATTTGCTGTAATGGTACCACACAAATCATGCGACATCTGATGGCACTATAAGAATGATAGAATGGAGCAAGCTAATTTCCCTGTGAATAGAAGTACACTCGTAAGTTATATTTAGAAGAAAGAAGGTTTTTTTTTTTCTAATGGCGGCAAGGCCTAGGCTGTTAAAGAAAAATAACCCTGGAAATCCTACCACAAAAAGTAAGATAATGGCATTATAAGAATTACAGAATGGAGCATGTCAATTTCCATGGATGTGCAACCACACACTGAAGTTTTATTGAGAAGGTATTTTTATGGTGCTAAGGCCTAGGCTGTTAAAGAATAATAACCTTGGAAATGGTAAGGGCAGGGCTCCACTGTTCTTTCAAAATATCAAGGCAAATGCTACCGTTGCTGTTGATATTGGGGTGAAAGACCTTTGTCCTGAATGCAACCTGTGTACAAAAAATAAAAGAACAGCAAAACAGGTAAGAGCCAAAAATATGCAATAAAACGCACAGTACATTCTCAGCCAAGACAAAAAATGGACGCAGTTCACAGCGAAGAAGCTGTAGCAATGCACTATGAATAGATTACTAAAATAAGAAAATAGCATTTGAGTATGAAAGAAATACACTCCAATATTCAAGTGGCAAAGTCATACAAGGATGCCGCGAGAAAGAACATTTGGTACTTAGGCCCAATCACATGCATATCAATTCAGAGAAGGTGAAAAGATTGCATGAATTCTCTTGAATACTCCATCACATCCAACTCTAAACATCATTTCTCTCTCTGACTTGGACACCCTTTACCCGAAATTGAAATCACTCTCTTACCCTGGTAGAAGCAAATATAATAGAGTTATAAGGTTCTAATTCATAAGAAAAGTGAACTCTTCAAGATGAATATCCTTCATCCTTAACATCCTCATCAGCATACCTTGCTTACAGGCTACAGCCACAATAACCATTCCCATCAACTAAAGAATGCTAGTTAATACAATGGATGCCACAACTATAAACCAAAACCAGAAAATTGAAGTTGATTATGATGTTAATGCGGATCACAAGATATGTTACATCTTCATTGATATTGGACATTATAATACCTCAATCTATTATAATTAGACAAATTTACCAACATGAAAGCTAGTTTGACAAAAAGGGAAAGGGAAAAAAAAGAACATTAATGAAAGGAGGAAAAAATAGTTATGCCATCGATATATGGAACCGGATTTTCACTTGAAGCAACTAAAGTCAATTAAATACCTTAGGAGGTTTAAATGGATAGTCTGGAGGGAAATGAATAGTAACTAGAAACACTCCACCCGCATATGGACTATCAGGAGGACCCATGATCGTTGCTTGCCAATGAAACATGTCTTCAGCAACAGGGCCTGAAAATGCAAATCAACAGAAAAGAGGATATTAGATCATCAAAATCATTAATGAAAGTAACTAAAAATGCCAGCCCAGACAATATTCATGAAAAGAACAGGTGAAGAGAAAAGGATGGAGATGGTGGCATAGGTTATAAAATAATAACAGTATCAAACATGAAAAAACTCAAGGAAAAGAAAATCTATATATAAACCAAAAAAGAAAAGGAGAAGATTTCACTCCAAGAGGGTTTTACAGCAGAGTAAATGGCCACTTTTTTCCCCAACAAGAGTGCTATGTGCAATTGGTTTTGTACAGCATATAAGAAAATAATTTTCTTCTACAGCACTAAAAACAGAAACACAGAATTGGCAGGCATAAAATTAAGAATGGGAGAATGTTGTGGTTTTTGGGGATCCCTGATTGTGCATGCTCCCAACACCATATGCTAAAATCCCTGGTGCTACGATGGCAATAATAGATGAATGAGGCAGATTGAGGCTGTCACAGGAAAACACTACATCCTATAATTCACATTGCTCAGTAAACAAGAACAATTAAGTATTCATGAAGTGCAGCGCTCATAAAATGGCCCTTACCAACTTCAATCAAAAAGTGTAGTGAATTTCCATTACAACTTGGTCTGCAACACATCATAAAGAAACTAGAACGATGATCATTATCCTCAAACCAAAAGTTCAAAATATACACAAACTATTCCATTAGAAATCAAATCCGCCTGCCAATAATCCAACTCAACAAATTAAATTCCTCTCAAAGAAACCTTCAATGCCCAATTATTTCAGTTACAGATCAAATAATTACATAAAATCTCCATTTTATTACACTCACGAGAGAATCACAATACTTAAATAAGGATATAAATAGATGAACATGCAACAAAAAAAAAGAAAAAAACTCTAAAACCTAAAAAAAAATTCCTATTTTCTCTACAAACAATTAAACGCAAAGATCATTAAATCCAGACAAGAAAATAATAAAAAAAATTACAAAAGAATTGCAAATCAAGCAAAATTGAATGAGAACAATAAACCAAAAAAAAAGTGAAACAAAAAATTCAGTTAAAGCATGCAGATCTCCAATTTTTGAAGGTGAATAACCTGCGCTGCAAGAGGTAGGAGGATCTTTCTGGAGATCCTTGAGCTCCTTCAAGATCCGCTTCGATGCCATCACCCAAAAACAACAAACGATACAAATCCCTAAAACAAATTCACAATAAACCCTAGATCCTCTCAGCTTATAAAAAATAAAAATCGAAATTATAAAAACAAATAATATATATATATGTAAATATATATATATATATATATATCTATAGAGAGAGAGAAAAGAAAGAGAGGATTGTACCTGAATATTATTAGAATCAGAGAAAACGAGAAATTGAGGAGAGAGAGGCCTTTGCAGTAGAAGGGGAAATTGAGTTTTTTTTTTTTAATTTATATATATATCTACAGCAAGAAACAAGTGGGCGTTATACTCTACTCTTTTGCTCACGATTGGTTCTTTCACTTCTTCTGCTGTCATATTTGTGGACCCCATTCCCCTCCTCTTAATATATATATATATATATATTTTAAATTATTTATCAATTTGAGATATATCGTTTTCTATTTAATTATTTATTAATTATTTTTTTTACAGGCAAGCTCTTTTTTACCAGTTGACCTCCTGTTCTTTTCCCAGCTTCTTCCTCTCTCCTTTGTTCAAACTTTAAATTGGCTGAACTGGTTAACACTTTGCTCTTGTCTCCACTAAATTCAATAAAATCTTAATTCTAAGTTTTTTAGAGTTAATTATATGAATTTTTTCACTATTATTCAATACAATTTAGAACTATATTTTTAAATAAATTTAAAACTATAAAATTATTATAAATTATTTTTAATCAAAATAGTTTCTTTGAATTGCTAGTTATATCTATTTTAACACTTTATTCATAATTTGAGGTAAAAAAATTAAAGGAAAATTACAAGGTGGAGTAAGTATAATTTTATGAATTAATATATAGTAGTTAAAAATCATGCAATATTATAAATTAAAAAAAATAGTATGTTGTATTGAAATAGGTTTTTTCCCCCTAATTTCATTGTGGTTAATTTATATATTCATACTATTAATATATTAAAATTTTGTCTTAAAATTAGAAAATTATATTTTTTTTATTTAAAAAAATATATTTTGAGAGCTACCAAAACTTTTTATTTTGTTAATTTTTTAGGAGGCGTTTGATTTGAATTTCAAAACTAAAATCGGACTATTTATTATTTTTATTTGGTTTAATTTAAAATCAAAATCCAATTCCTTTGAAAATGAATCGAAATCACAATTAATAATAATTTTTAAAATATATATAAATCTCTTTGAAAATTGGAGTTTTAAATTGAAAATTAATTATTTTTAAAAGAAAAAATAAATATTTTGAAAATATTTTTTATTTTTGGTAATTTTTTTTAAATCACAACAATGTATGAAACTTAGAGGGGTCATTGTGTACTGCCTCTAACATCAAGAACCTCAGTTGAAGCCAGCTTGAAATGCCCTTTTAAACCAATAATAAGTTCATCATCACCCAGACTACTGGGCTACAATAAAGCATCAAATTCTCATAAACAATTGCAAAACAAATTAGGTTATGTCCTATTTTGAAAGTAATTCACATAAATTTTATCCAAAAAAATCATAAATAAATGAGAGAGGCATTGAACCACTTTCTTAAGGCATGAACTTTTCTCCAATAAACTGACCTAATTTTACTTCACAAACAAGTGGAAGACAAAAATATCATCAGAATTTGTTCACCAGAAGAAAATTTG
The DNA here is from genome assembly GCA_947685225.1 of Garcia nutans. Classification (NCBI taxonomy): domain Eukaryota; kingdom Viridiplantae; phylum Streptophyta; class Magnoliopsida; order Malpighiales; family Euphorbiaceae; genus Garcia; species Garcia nutans. Next base: position 1,477,434 of record CANTUV010000089.1, read on the forward strand.
AGATGAAAATAAACCAGAAGTCTGGACCCAAAAATAAATAAATAAAAGAAAGATTTAAAAAATACAAAACATAGACACAAATGGCTTTTCTTGATTCTGATTTCATGTGAATTTCAGGGTTCTCTCTCTGTCATTGGAGGTGGTGGTGGTGGTGGTGTGGAACTCTCTGATCTGTTCTCAGATGATGGTTGATTCTCGGTGCTGATCCGTCGAACATTTTCTAACATTTTTACTACATCTGGCATTTTAGGTCTTTGGTCTGGCATTCTCACCACACAAGATAATGCTATCTGCAACATTTCTACCAGTTCTTCCTCTATATTTGGATATCTCATCAGCTCCACATCAAACACTTCAGCTGTCCACTCCTCCCGGACTACAGAATGAACCCACCTGACCAAGTAGATAATCTCATCACCACCAGTAGTCTGAATGGGGGACTTGCCAGTTAGAAGCTCTAATAACACCACACCAAAGCTGTAGACATCAGAAGGTTGTGCTGCTTTCCTAGTGTCTGTCACTTCTGGGGCTCGATAACCAGCAGCACGCGAAATAGGTGGGGCTAGTGGGCTCATTATAGTTGATAAACCAAGATCAGACACACAGCCATATTGTTTAGAGTTGAGAAAAATGTTCGAGGATTTGATGTTTCCGTGGACAAATTTCCCACCATTCTCTGCATGAATACGAGCAATGCCTCTCGCTGCACCTATAGCAATCCTCATTCTGGTGTCCCAGTCTAAGGAAAATCGCTCGCCTCCTCGTTTACCTGCAAAATTCCAGATGCATATACTATTATTGACTGATTTGCACACTCAAAAAAATAAGTATGGGGTTTGGCTAAGCATCGCTCATGGTACATCCCACTAGAAATTATCAAGGCTGACAATTAGACTGCCCCACCAATTGTCAATCACTATGGTTTCCATTATGACCTTCTGCAGCACTTAAATGAATTGCTATTCAGTCAAGAGGAAATCAAGTATTTTCAGCAATGATGATTGTACTACACAAGCTGATAGAAAAAATCTATTTGAAGTTGAATGTTTTGGTTTTATGACATGTCTCAGGAGTGCAATCACCATCAAATACTGCTAGATCTGATATCATGGATTTCAAACGAAACAAAACCACTGCACATTGTCCACATAAGCAGAAAAAGGAATGGCAAACATATGGCGAAGAAAACATGTGAAACTAGACTCACAAAGGCGTGCCGCAACCTTCAGATGCTAACGTCATAATATTGTCAAACACATAAAAGTAGAGTTATACAGGTATGTGACATCCTTCAAATGCTAAATGCATGATATCATTAAATCCTTAAGAGACCTTACTTCATTTCGTAGCAATCTCTCAATCTAACCTGTCTTAGTTGCAATTGGGTAATTATCGAATGACGTCAACTTTGGCATCCACTCATTTTAGAAAATTAAAAACCAATTACCGGATTCTCACTTACGAACTCGACAAGGTTTTTAATATCTTTAATACTCATCTTATTAGATAAACCAGAAGTAAATTTTTTTAATGATTCGATTGCAAAAGAAATTTCCTCAAGTTTAATGAAAACAAGGAATTTCCTCAAGTTTAATGACAACAAAGTGCTGCTTAACTTCACATTTGAGAAATCATCACTACGACGATATCAGCTGAATCGGTCAATATGGTATACTCATTTGACTATTCCAAGAGAAAAACGGATATGCATTAGCAATATTAATGAAATTGCAACAGTAAACAAAAAAATACAAACATACAAATGATGGATATTGGACAAAGAAACATACCATGTAGCATAGAAGAAACACTCCCCAGACAATAATAATCATACACCATTAGCTTCTCATCTTTGGAATAGTAATACGCCTTCAGCTCAACCACATTCTCGTGCTTAATACTTCCAACAACTTCCATCTGCTGCTCAAAATCACGCTTGCCCACACTCACTTCCTTCAACCTCTTCACCACCACTGTGGTTGCATCCTCTAGTATTGCCTTGTAAGCCATACCAAATGTACCTTTTCCCAATACCTCAGCAGAAGCTCTCAACAAATCCTCCAAATCAAAAGCATAGTTACATCCCTCAAAGAATACCAATCTATTATTAGCATCCTGAGTTCTTGAAACCAATTTTTCTGGTGACATTTCTCCTTTCTGCAACTTGCCTGTGAACTCATCCTCATCCTTATTTCTTGAGCAATAAACAATTATCAAGAAAGCAAATGCCACAAGACCCAAAACACAAGCAGCAATTATAATCCCCAGAATTGCTGTTTCACCAAGCCCCTTAACATTCTTAGATTTTGGATTAGGCACGGTAGTAGGAGAAAGAACAGGCGAAGCAGGAGGAGCAAAACTTTCAAATGTAATATTGTTACCAGAAAAAACAGAACGAGGAAATCTTCTAAGTGACTTAGGTACACTGCCAGTAAGATTATTGTTAGACAAATTTATCTGCTGCAAATTGGGCAAATTAAAATCAGGGATCTCACCAGAAAGGGAATTGTTTGCTAAATTCAAAGCAGCAAGATGAGTCAAATTCGAAAGAGAATGAGGAGTACTGCCATTAAATCTATTATTTGACAAATTAACAATCGTGAGATTATTCCAAACAGAAAAATCAGCTGGCAGTGACCCAGATAGGTTGTTATACTGAAGATAAAGAAAAGACAAATTCTTCAGATTAGAGAAGTCAGAAGGAAACTTCCCGCTAATCAGATTGGATCTGAGGCTCAAAATCTGCAATGCCGAGAGTCGACCAAGAGTTTTTGGGGGAATGGAGCCTTGAAATCCAAAACCAGGCAGTCTAACAGATATTACACGAGACCCATCTTCGTTGCAAGTGATTCCAGTCCAGTTATAGCAAACCGCAGAGCTTTCATTCCAGTTAAGCCAACGAGAATGAGGCAAGTTGTTGACAAAATCAAGCAAAGCTCGCTTATCCTCTACTGGTTCTGCATTTACGAGAAATAACGCAAAACCCACAAACAAAATGGTAGAGAAAATGTAATTAGCTTCCATTGGAGCTAAAACTCTAAGGCAAAAACGAGCTGTTTCTGCTGAGTTTTCTTTTTGTGTTTTCTTCCTTTTGTTTTTTTCTTTTCCTGCAAAAAATGGTAGAATATGGTATTTGGCAAAGAGAAAAATAACAATAAACAAATAAAATAACTAAATTAAAATAATACAAAAAAGTACAGTTTAAAAATTGAAAAACACAGAGAATGTGAAGAAAAGAAAGAAAAGAGCAAAAGCCAGATTCCAAGATTATTGTCGATTAAAGAAGAGACGACGACTCTGGGTTTTTATTTAAAAAAAAAATTAAAGAATGAGCCTTTTACAGGCTTTTAATATTGGGTTTGGGGTCAAAAAGTGAGCTTAACAACTTACAATTTCAAATTTTCCTATTAAAAGCAGAATTTCCCCAGAATTCAAGTTCCTCCCTTTTGTTCTTTGCTTTAACTTTTTGTTTCAATCGGTTGATGCCCCCCACAAAAAGTACACTTAACTCACTATGATTTGCAAGAACAAACTCAAACTTCAAAACCCACTTACAGATCCAATAAACCCAACAAATTTTGAAAAAATACAGTAATAATTAGTCACGAGAAATGAAGAGGAACCATATAAACAGAGGTACAAAAACGTACAGGTTAATGATTTCTTTGAACAGATAGTACACAAAATAATTGAAAATGGAGGAGGAAATTTGGTGGGTTTTAGTTAATAGTGTTTGTAATGATACCAACGGCTATATTTCATGGGTTTTTTTAGAGAAATGAATGAAGAGAGAGAGCTGGACGGCGGCGGTGGAGAAAAATAAATAACGGTGATCGGTTAACCCGCGTTGCAGTAGTGTAAAAAGTGGGATTTGGTGGATTGATGACGTGGTATGAACAGTGAACTGACATGTGGGGGCATTATTATTAATTAGGTGATCTGTATGGAAAAGTATGTCGTAGGATTAAACGGTGTCGTTTCGTTTTTGGAATGTGGCTGTGGGCCCATTTGGTGATGTGAAATTTGTGATTGATTTGTGGGGTAATAAATAGTGGCCGTTGACATAGAACGTTTGAGATTATGTTTGATGTTTTGGCCGTTGGATTGGATCCGTAAAGAAAGTTTTGTCTGGTCTAGGAGTCATATCATCTGTTGATAATGGGTCATGCTATAGTATATATTGTACATGGGTATACTTTTAACCGTAGGATCATCAATATAAATCTCAACCATTGACTCGAAGAAATGAGTGATATGATAAAATAATCAATCTATATTGATATATATAACTTACTTTTTCTCGATTTTAACTTTATAACTTAATTTTTGAATTTTTGAAATTGTTTAAAAACTCAATTCAAATCAAAAAACTTTCTCCCTAATAAAAAGAAAAAATAAAAAATAAAACTTTTTTTAGATAAATTCAAACCTTAAGGCTTTATTGAATTTGAAATCGTGAGAAATATTTTTCACACTTTTGTTTTTTGTATTTTATAATATTTATTTAAATATTCAAATTGTGCGTGTGGTTGTTTGAATAATGTATATATTGAGTCCAATATTGAAAATACCATTTATATCAAACCAGATTCTTATTGAAAATACCATTTTTAAACCATTTACAAGATTCATTCGACTACATATATACAAATATACATTATCCTTTTCAAAATTCATCCATATACATATACATATGATCAAACTATAAAATAACAAAATGTACATATATGCACCACTTTCTAGTTGGTCTCTGGCACATCCTCAGTCTTATCGCGGCACAACTATCCAACTCTCATATCAGCAATCTATTTACCTGCAAGATTTACACAACCGCGCTAAGCTTCAAAATTTAGTAGTACATATAAACATATACGTACATTGAAATCACATTTTGTTCTTATCCACATATAATATACACAAATACAATATTGGGATTTACATCTCACTCACACATCATTACAATGTTGGGAATCACATCCCACTCACATATCATTACAATATTAGAAATCACATTTCATACTCGTACATAATTATTGGGCTTAATACCTCTATACAATTACTAAATTCAGCTGTCACACTATCGGTTTCTCGACCCAGCTCTGCTCGGGTCCATTTTAATTCAATCACATGACCTAGCTCTGTTCAGGTCAATCGCCATCTCAAACACATGACCCAGCTCTAGCTCTGTTCCGGTCCATTAGTATATGCACCTCTAGGCCTAGCTCTACTCAGGACCTCTCGTGCATGTCTAATCAATCTCAACACAATTAGACAAGTAATGATATATGTTACATATATATAATATCACTTTAGTTTATACTTTTTCAGTGATCACATCACATTACTAGTTCACCTCATTCATACATAAGTCACATGCACTACCAATACTCATCTTCCATTTTTTTCACATTTTTTCATATTCAACTAGGCACATTGCCTCATTTCTTATTTTTCTCATTCATTTCAATATCATATCATTTTATTTCATCATGTCAATATCATATCATTTCATTTCATCATTTCTTAGCATATCATTACAGCGTATAATATTTTATATTAAAGCATATTATCTAAATATTTTAGGTCTTTTTACGTATTGCACATATTTCACTTTTTACTCAATTTAGCCATTATCAATGACTTTTCACAATGTATTTAATGCATACATGACAAATTACATATAATAGTACATTGTTCAATGTAACAAATAGCTTAACATATTTTTTCATTTCATACTTTCATCATACAAGCATAAGCCACACTCATCATATGACTCATCAACATATCAATATTTAGCATAATCAACATATTTTATCATAATTTTTAAAGTAACACACTCAACTTATAGAAACTTTGACACGCCCAAGGACATGGGCGTATCACTATCCGTGTTCTTAATTCTGCCTTACAGTAGCTATAACATGCCTAGAGGCATGGGCATGTCACTTCCCGTGTCCTTAGTCCTGTGTTACAGTAACTACGACATGCCTAGAGACATAGGTGTGTTACTGTCTGTGTCTTTAATCCTGTATTACAGTGGCTACGACACGCCCAGAGACATAAGCGTGTCATTGGATGTGTTAGGCTAAATCTCTAGGTACGCCCATGACATCACAAAAATACTCTTTCACTCCATTTTCATAAATACAATACTCACATATCACATAAGCAACTCTAAATCATGTTAAATCAAATATGTACAATCTCAAGATCATATATATAAACTCAAGATCATGTGTATAAACCAAAGAGATTATGTACAAACCTTTGGTTATTCCAAGTTTACTCTTATTTACTTACTTCTTGTTAATTTAAACACAAAATCATAATAACAATTATCATATATTTCATTTATATCATCTTCCATATATTAATTCACCCAATCCCCAACTCAACTTTACCAAACCCTTACTCATTTCCTCAATTCCAACTACTCATCATTATCCCCAACCTCTAAACATATTTACTTCATCTGTGTATCAATTCAACATATATATACCTTAATATATCATTGTCATGATATTATTCAATTAATCATTACTTTCTCTCACTAACTATATCATATATATATATATAATCCATAGAATAAATTCAAGAAGAAGTTACTTGAATTACTTGTCAAATCTTGACTATTTTCTTTAATCTCCCTTGAATCCCTCGTAAAATTGATATGTAACATAGAAAGTTCACTCTTTCACTCACTCTCTCTCTATCTTACGTTGAAGAAGAAGAAGAAGACTTATCTCTTCTTTTCTCATCTTTATCTTTATATAAATAAAATATTATAAATAATTTCCACTTAAATTCTCTACCACTCATCTTCTTCCTTCTTTTGACTTTGTGCTTCACTTTATTATTATTATTATTATTATTATTATTATTATTAATTTAAAATTAACTTTTCACCATTAATGTATACCTTAAGCGTATGTATAGTATATGGTAGGTATATACATGTCTTATATATTCTATTTATATTTCTCATATATTTCAAATATATATATATAACATTCACCCCATATTTTCTCTGCCCATTTCACAAATATGCTCTCCCGTATTAACTATTATAAAGTACATAAAAAATTGAAATATTATAATTATCTCATTCTTAAATAATTTCGTCATTGAAATTATCTATTTCAGTGAATAAATCCCATTAATACAATTACTAATCTCTACTCTCCCCCTTATACACATCCTCAAATATTTATACCAATTTCCCAAATAAATTCAAATAATCTTCAATTCTATCTCATCAAAGAAAACACACATTCAATCATCACACATCTAATAATACCGGATAATCAAAATTTACCTTCATTTATCTTTAGAATATCCTGCTCTTCCAGCATCGCATACATCCATTGCATTGTTCTATCTCTTTCTAATCTATCCACAGTCATAGACCCTTCTCTCTGTCTAAATCTTGTCCCGCCACCTCTATCACCTCTGCCTTCTCTTGAACCTGGTCCAGAATCAACAGTCTCCACCTGACTGTATGATGGTGGCTCTAGGCAATCCCTCATATAGTGCTCCTGTGATCCACATCTATAACATCCTCAAGAATTGACTCTCCAACAAACACCTCTATGGACTCTATCACACTAACTGTATATTGGTGGAGCAGGTCTCGAAGAACTAAAAGTAGGGGTAACAACTTCTGATGATATGGGCATCTGCCCTAACTGAATAGTCTTACTATACTATCCCCGACCCTCGCTAACACTCTGAGGATATCCCCATCGACTTCTCTTCACTGATGAAGACCCTACCTCACTCTGGGGTCTCCTACCTCTGCTCTCCTCGGCTCTGACAGTTGCTGCAAGATCCTGTGCTCTCTCAACACTCCTAACAGCTGCAACCAGCTGAGAAAAGTTCTGATACCGAGAGCCTGGTACAAGACACATGATAGAGGGTCTCAACCCCTCCTCAAACCTCCAGCATCTGTCAATCTCATCAGATATAATCTCTCCAGCATATTGACTCAACCGGATGAACTCAATCTCAAACTCCGTCACTGTTCTGGTATCCTGCCTCAAACTCAGAAACGCCATCGTCTTCGTATCCTTATACTCCTCCGGAGTATACTTCTTCTCGCATTCCGCAGAAAATTGTCACAGGTCAGAACTGGTGGATCAGTTGTAGTATGTAGAACTGCCTTCCACCATTCATGTGAATCCCTCTGCAGAAGAGATTTAGCATAATCAAACTTCTCCTTTGGAATATCATACAACTAGATGAACACTCTTTGAACCCTATTCAACCATTGCACTGCTATAACAGGGTCTGTAGTACCAACAAAATTCTCAGCTCCAAACTTTCTTAGCTTGTCATATTTTCTCGTCAACGGAGCCTGCCTCAACAACTCCACTATATGTCATACCTAGCCCGATGAAATCTCATCAACTACTGGTCTTATTAGCACGGAACCAGATGCCTCACCAGAAAACTCAACTCTAGCTCCGTCTCCACCCTTACCAGGAGCTATACTCTCCGTACTATTGTTATTTGGTATGCGTCCTCCAGACACCATTACAACCTATATCTGTCATAATAAATAAATACAAATAATACCACATCAGAGACTAACTTAGGTGCCAATGTAAATGCATGTACTACAACTCATTTCACATTTCAAAGCTTTACTTTCCTTTCTTTTCAAAAACACGCTTAGGCTGAGAATCTCTAACCTAAGCTCTGATACCAAAATAATTGTAACATTGTTATACCTTACATACATACTAAACATATATCTCATATATGTATAATATGTATATAAGACATAAGGATTCCACGTTATAATTCTATTTAAACCTTTCATTATCGTATTTATACAAATATATATATAAGAACATTTTTCATTATCAAACCGGATTCTCATTGAAAATACCATTTTTAAACCATTTACAAGATTCATTCGATTACATATATACAAATATATATTATCCTTTCCAAAATCCATTCATATACATATACATATGACATATGATCAAACTACAAAATAACAAAATGTACATGTATGCACCACCTTTTAGCTGGTCTTTGGCACACCCTCAGTCTTCTCGTGGCACAAATTCCAATTCTCAGATCAACAATCTACTTACCTGCGCGATTCACACAACCGCTTCAAGCTTCAAAGCTTAGTGATACATATAAACAACATATACATACATTTAAATCATATTTCGTTCTTATCCACATATAATATACACAAATACAATATTGAGATTTAAATCCCACTCACACATCATTACAATGTTGGGAATCACATTCAACTCGCACATCATTATAATATTGAAAACCACATTTCATAATTGTACATAACTATTGGGCCCAATACCTCTATACAATTACTAAATTCAGCTGTCACATTATCAATTTCTCCACCCAACTCTGCTCGGATCCATTTTAATTTTAATCACATGACTTAGCTCTGCTCAGGTCAACTTCCATCTCAAACACATGACCCAACTTTGCTTGGGTCAAGACCTAGCTTTGCTAAGGTCTATTAGCATATGCACCTCTAGGTCTAGCTCTGCTTAGGACCTCTCGTGCATATCCAATCAATCTCAGTACAATTAGACAAGTAATGATATAGGTTACATATATGTAACATCACTTTAGTTTATACTTTTTCAGTGATTATCACTATTTATGATCACATCACATTACCAGTTCACCTTATTCATACATAAGTCACATGCACTACCAATACTCGTCTTTTATTTCTTTCACGTTTTTTCACATTCAACTAGGCACATTGCCTCATTTCTCATTTATCTCTTCATTTCAATATCATATCATTTCATTTCATTATTTCAATGTCATATTATTTCATTTCATCATTTCTCAGCATATCATCACAATGTGTAATATTTTACATTAAAGCGTATTACCCAAATATTTTAGATCTTTTCACGTATTGCACATATTTCACTTTTACTCAATTTTGCTATTATCAATGGTTTTTTTACGATGCATTTAATGTATACATGACAAATTACTTATAATAGTACATTGTTTAATGTAGCAAATAGCTTAACACATTTTTCCATTTCTTACTTTCATCATACAAGCATAAGCCACACTCACCATATGACTCATCAATATACAAATATTTTACATAATCAACATATTTTATCATAATGTTTTAAGTGACACACTTAACTTATAAAAATTTTGACACGCCCAGGGACATGGGCGTGTCACTGCCCGTGTACTTAATTCTGCCTTACAGTAATTATGACACGCTCAGAGACATAGACGTGTCACTGCCTGTGTCCTTAGTCCTACGTTACAATAAATACGACACGCCCAGAGATATGGACGTGTCACTGCTCGTGTCTTTAATTTTGTATTACAGTGATTACGGCACGCCTAGAGATATGAGCGTGTCATTGGGCGTGTCAATGGGCATGCCCATGACATCGCAAAAATACTCTTTTACTCTATTTTCATCACTACAATACTCATATATCACATAAGCAACTCCAAATCATGTTAAATCAAATATGTACAACCTTAAGATCATATATATAAACTCAAGATCATGTGTATAAACCAAAGAGATTACGTACAAACCTTTGGTTATTCCAAGTTTACTCTTCTTTACTTACTTCTTGTTAATCTAAACACAAAATCACAATAACAATCATCATATATTTCATTCATACCATTTTCCATATATCAATTCACCCAATCCTTAACTCAACTTTACCAAACCCTTACTATTTTTCTCAATTCCAACTACTCATCATTATCCCCAACATCTAACCATATTTACTTCATCTATATATCAATTCAACTATTTATACTTCAATATATCATTGTCATCATATTATTCAATTAATCATCACTTTCTCTCACTAACTATATCATGTATATATATAATTCATAAAATAAACTCAAGAAGAAAGTACTTACTTGAATTATTTGTCAAATCTTGACTATTTTCTTTAATCCCTCTTTAGAAAGTTCACTATTCATCTATCTCTCTCTATATATCTCATATTGAAGAAGAAGAAGAAGAATACTTATATCTTCTTTTCTCATCCTTATCTTTATATAAATAAAATATTATAATCAATTTCTACTTAATTTTTTTACCACTCATCCTCTTCCTCCTTTTGACTTTGTGCTTCACATTTATTATTATTATTATTATTATTATTTAATTAATTTAAAATTAACTTTTTCACCATCAATATATACCTCAAGCATATATATAGTAAATGTTAGGTATATGTATACGTCTTATATATTCTATTTATATTTCATATATTTCTAATATATATATATAACATCCACTCATATTTTCTCTACCAATTATACCAATATGCTCTCCCATATTAACTATTTTAAAGTACATCAAAAATCAAAATATTACAAAGTGTTTATTTTAAGTGCTCATAAATAGTTGATAATTAAATAAATTAATAAATTTATTTATTATTAAAATGACTAAAAATTATATAAAATTATATTATTACGAGTATTTATTAAAATAAACACGAATAATATAGTAAATTAATTTATCAAATAAAGTTATAAGTATTAAAAAAATAAGTCGATCCCCTTTAATTTATTTTTTTAACTTATAAATTGAACTTATAAATTTATAAAGTTATTTAAATAAATATATTAATTTAAATTTAAAATTTATAAAATAATTAATTACAAGTTAAGCCAAATACTCTCTTAATAAAATTAAATTTAAAGTATAAGAGTTTATTTTTATTTCTCTAATTCCATTGACCAAATTTAATTTAAAGAAGGTTCTCGCCTTTTTTTTATTATTATTATTAGACCAATTTTTTTTTCTTTTCTAAATAATAGCCTACAATAAACAATAGTGCAAAGTCACGATTTTGTTTGAACCAACAGTAACTACCTTTATGAGGTTTATTTATGGCTTATGAAAAAGGAAAAATAAATCCTTTCAAATCAAAGGCCTATCTTGTCTAACGTTTTATGGCTAAAAATTTCCCAAGATACTGCACTACTTGCCAACTCAGGCCCCTAACCAATAAAATTACTCATACTTTGACAAAGCATATTAAAAATTTTTGTGTTATAGATATTTGTCATCATGGAAACATCCAATTATAAACTAAGAAGATAAAATAAAATAATAAAAGAACATCCCACTATTTTCATTTTTTTTTCAAAAATAATTTGAATATAATAGTAATAATTATTAATTATGTTTTTATTTTTATTTTTATTTTGATCCATATAAGTTTTTGTTTGAAATGATTATAAATATATTATTAAATTCGATAAAAATGTAAATAGTGATTATGATCATATAAAAACAGATTAAATAAAATTATGAAAATGCAAAAAATTGATGTTCTTTTTAAATGGATTTTTCCACTTTATGTTTAGTTATTCCGTTCATTTCATAAATATTTTATATAATTTAATAATTATTACCCAATATTTAAGAGATTCATTTTCTTAAATTCACAAGTGTTTTCATAAATCTTAAAGTAACTAATGTATCGAAATTTCATATTATTGCTGATTCATAATTGATAATATGAAATAGAAAAATTTGGAATTTGGAATGCTAAATTGACTCATGATGTTATTGAAAGGAAACTTGCAACTGAGATTTTCTCAAATATATCATAGCCAGTTGGAATTGAACTTATGTCTTTGTACATCAAATAATGGATGAAGAACTTTAGTCTTTAGGTTTACATTCTCTTTGTAAAGTCTCAATTTAGAGGTCAAATGCTAATAAGGTATATAGGAGTTAGTGTTAGACAAAGCCAATTGGATTTGATATAATTTGTTTTCATCTAAATGAAATTTAGAATATAATAAAAAAGAAAAAGTGGGCCACTTGTAGAATGAGTCAACTAAGGCTTTTACAAGCCACACATAAAATATGATTTTATGGATGCATTATTCAATTATCTTATTATTCAATTATCTTGCTATATAAAGAAAATTAAACTCTTCATTGCTTTTGGTGTTTTTTTTATGCTCTATCAGAAGTATTTTAATTATTATATAAAACTGTAAAGCAAATTCATAATAAATTTATAGAAATTATTATTATTATATATAATAAATTTATAATAAACTATATAAATTTGTAAATTAATTATAAATTATGGTAAATTTAAAAATATTTAAAAATTTTGATAAAACTTTGAATTTTTTTATTTTTCCTAACATTTTTGAAAAAAAAAACCTTAGTATATAACTTTGCTAGCCAATTAAATGGTTCCTTTCAGTTTGTATTCATGAAAATGATCTTTCTTGTTTTTTGGGGCTTAATTTGGAATGAGTTCTTTTGTCGGGGGCGTATGGGCTATGGAAGAGTATATTAATGGACTTTTTATAAATTTATCAATTCAAAAAAAATATTATTAAATTTATCTTAATTTTTGAATTAACTTATAAATATATCAGTTCTGTATTATTATAAATTTATTATATACATCACAACTTTTATAAGTTTTTTATTAGATTATGATGAGTTTATTTTTGTAAAATTACTATAAAACATATGATAAAAAGTAAAAAAAATTTGAAAATTCTGATAATACCATAATTTCCTCTGAATTAATTGATGGTATCAAGGATAAATTATCAAAGCTATACATTAATTATAAATCCATATATTACTCAAATTTTCTTTTTATGGGAAATAATTTTCTTTTACATCTCTTTTGCAATTACTACCATGAAGAAAAACCTAAAATAAATATTTCCACATGGCTACTAATTCATAATCACCATTAAAAACCACATTAGAAGGTGATTATGATTTTTATTCATTTTTTTTTGTAATATTGCAAATAAAAGATTCAACAACGGCTATTATTAGCCAAGCGAGCAAAATACATTTATTATTGGGGTAATTATTAGAATGATTAATTAATTACTGTTATGTGAAAATCAAGAAAGTTTGTTTTTCATCAACAAGAAGGAACAATGGAGAGTTCTAAACAGCCTCTCCATTCTTCGCCACGCTTTAGTGTGATTGGCTTCTCAATTGCTGCCCCATCAACACATAACATTTGCTTGTACTCTTCATCTCCAAAATCTACTATAGATTTCGCCTTCTTCTCCCATGGGTTCCACACCACTATTTACAAGCATACCAAAGAAAAATATAACTTATCAAATCTCACACAAATGGAATTATGAATAGGGTTATGAATCTATCGGTTTAGGTCAAGTTTATATATATTTTAGCCTGACCAAACTCATTCATATGGTCAAAATGTCAAATCAAATTCGATTGAGAATATGTATGTTTATAATCTATTCACATATTTTTTAAGTTGGACAGATTCGATAGAATTTGGACGGATGAAATATTCTAAAGAAAATGAGTTGTCATATATATATATAATTTTATCAATCGGGTTTCTATTTAAACTAAAAGATGGTACCCAATATGCTAGACCAATAATATTTAAGAATATTTTAAAAAACCAACATAATTTCGATCAATTTTCATTTGGAATCGATCAAATACGTCTCAAATTGCTATGTTTGGTCTGTTCAAAAAATTTACACAACCCTAACTATGAGTTTGTTTGTCTTCTGAGTTATATTTTTCAATGTAAATTCCATATGAGAGTTTGGTTTGGATTTAAAGCTGGAATCATGCATGGTTAAAGATGATAATCATAAAAAGAAGAGCTTACCAACATCAGGAAGTCCTTCTTTCCTTATAAGAAACGTTCTCTTTCTTTCATGATCAAACACAGCAACAACATTTGAAGAACTAAGATAAACTCTATCTACCTACAAATTACAAATACTTAAGAATCATTTTTCTTTTGATCAATAACCAAACTTATTATAAACAATCACTGAACCATTTCAAGAACATCTAATTAATTAATAAATCTATTAATTTTATTACCTCAGATTCAAATTTTAAGGTATCTCCTTGTTCTGTGAATATCTCCTTTTCGTAAAGATTGTCAAGATAATCAAGAGTTTCTAACCCTTCTACTCTTACTTCACTGTTTATCACCGCAAAAAATACATTGCTTTTATCATCTAATCAAATTGAAAAAGGTGATATTTCAAGGATTTTACTGATGATTAGGTCTATACAGATACCTGATGTTGGAAATCGAAAAATATGTGTGATAAGCAATTAAGAAACTAAAAGGCTTGCAATTGATATTCCGTATGCATGATAGCAAAATAAGGTTCCCATCTGCTGCTAGAGAAACTCTAAGCCGAAATTCAAAACTGGAAATAATAATAACCGATATTAGATTTATTATTTAGAAAAATATGCAATTATTATTAGCCTGTATCTCGATGTGCTATTAAGTACTGATTTAAGATCATATGATGTTCATACCTATGTGGCCATATCCTTAGATCTTCTTCAGTTGGTTTAAGCAGCAAATCAACATAGGCTTTACCATGAGAATCATTAGGATGCAGTGGTGGTGGACTATCATCAATTACCCAAATTTTCTTCCTTGCAAATCCATGTTGTTCTAATGCTCCTCTATTTCCAAACTTTTAACATAGAATTAAAGAAACAAATTAGCCAGAGTTTTCCAAGATTCGGACCATTAAAAAAAAAACAAACAGTAATGTTCAAATAAACCTGTAATGGTAAGCTCAAAATACCTGAGGAAAACAGATTGGAATTCCACCTCTCACTGGGTTTGGTGGCTTGAATATTGCCTGAAAAAATCACAAGAATCAAGAAATGATAAGAACATGAAGTTATCAACATGGTTGTTGAAAGAATGAGTAAAGAATCCAAATTTATGTATAAATCTACCTTACTACTAGTGAAGAGCAATTCTTCTCCTTGATCTGTCTTCCATGACAGAACTTGTCCTCCATGTAAACTAACCTGTAATTAACATGGCATGAATGTAAGCGAGAAATGAAGATATGAATCCAAATACCGCTAAAAGACTTTTTCAAATTAATCAAACGATTCAGAAAGTTGAAAATGCTTTTCGCCGATCAGAAGCAGGTGAAACAATAGATACAACAGCTCCTGAATTGCATTTGAACTCTGGAAGAATGAAATTTAGAAGAAAAGAGAAGATGGGTAATAGAAAAAAAAGGATTTCTGACCCGAGCTGAAGCTCCTTTAGGATTACGAAGAATAATTTGATCAATTCCATTTCTATCTTTAGTTACTTCAACAGCTGCTCCTTGATGATGATCAGTGGCTGCCCCAGAATTATTCATAGTGAAAACAGAGTCAAGGTTACACAATCAACAAGAAAACAGCAACAACATACAAAAAAACACTGTTTCTCTCTGTTTTTTACTATTCTGAGCCCAAAAAAGAAAGAAAATCAAGAAGAAAGAAAGAAAGAAAGAACTCTTGTGCTGTTACTGAAAAAACAGTTGAGAATCTCAACTTTCTCTAAGCACCTTTCTTTTGACAAATCTTAGTTTTCCCGTGAAATGAAAAACCAGAACGCAACTACAACTTTTCTTTCTTTCTTTTTTTCTTTTATTTTTTTCTAATTAACTACCTTAATAGTAAAATTAACTTGACTTGGTTTGATTGTTTCTTTCTTGCTTTCCCTCCCATAGGTTGAAAAACTGATACAGAGTATCCAAAAAAAAAAAACTCAAAATCTGTATCTTTCAAACCATACCCAGATGACAAAACTGTGTAGAAATCAACAAGAACAAATCAAAACTGTTTAATTGAGACCAAAATTGAAACTTTATAAGACCCAGAATTGAAAATCTGTATTTTTCAAACAAACCATACCCAGATGACAAAACTGTATAGAAATCAATAAGAACAAAACAAAAAGTGTTAAATTTGAGGCCAAAATTGAAACTTTCTAAGACCCAATATAACAGCGGTTTCAAATACACACATTTATGATTGAAACAGTTCTCTTTAGTGGCTAAAGAAATTAAAGAATGGACAATTAGTATAGTCAACAGTGGCGGAGCCACTAGAGAATTCTATGTGGTGATCCTCCTCACTAGCACCTAAAAGAAAAATAGTAATGGAGAGCACCTATGAAGAATAACTCGACCCCTGTAGAAAGCCGAGTTATTTTATTTATAGCGAAGGATTGAAGAATCTCTCTCTCCAAATAATTTTATTTTTTTTATAAAGTTATCTATAGTAAGATGGTATTATTTCGTAAGAAACAATTTTAATTTTTTTTATTTAATTTCTAACAAAACGACATTATTTTATTATAGATCAAATTAAAAAAAAATTAAAATTCGCCCCAATAAAATAACACCCCTACACTAAGGCGAGATTTATAAAAAAAAAGTGAGGCTGCATTTTGCAGCCTCCTTTCTCTTCTTTCCTTTCCCCAACAGCCCCTCCCCCAAAATACTAATCCAGCAGCAGCCAGCCCAACTAAGAGCCAGCCATCACCAGTCCATCGTGCACCACCACCATCACACGACTCCCTCAATGAATTTATGGTTCCGCTGCTAATAGTTAAGATTGGATCACACAACTCTTTTCTAGAAAGAAAATTAAATCAGAAAATATTAGATTTTTATCCAAAATTTGGTGCGACCTTGTCCTACACCTTTCAATAAAAGAAATACTTAAAGGCCATACATTATTCGAATACAAGAAAATACTACAAAAAAATAGAAATTCATCTGAAGATGGGAAAAAACTGATAAAAATAAATAAAATCTAGTACCCACTTGTATACATATATATATATATATATATACAAAAATGATGTGTTAGGCTTGGATTCTTATTCACTGATGATGTGGACTCGTGTATGAAAATGCAACTATGATTATTACAAGAATTAACTAAATAAACTAACATTTCAATGGTGGAATATTCAAAGTTTTGGCTCTTTGAAACGATCTTTTTAGATGTTTAAATTCTTTTGAGAAAATTAATTTTTTTAAATTTTTTATCAGATTTTTTTGATATTTTATTAAAATATATAATAAACACATAATAGTTTGAAATAAATTTATAGTAATTATAATAAATAGAATAAATTTATATATCATACGAAATTGATAATTTTATACATTGATAAAAAAAATTACATCAAATTTAATAGTATTTTTCCAGACAGATAAATTTATAATATTGTGAATTTCTCTAACAATTTTTATAAAATATTCAATACTTTTCAAGAATTTGAAGTTTCATTTTTATTATTTCAAAATTCAAATAAAATAGGAAAATTAATAATGAAAGATAAGTTTCCCACTTTCCTTAAAATCTATTGCTGTATTACATCAATTTATTTGTGCTGAAATCCTATTTGCAATTATAAGTTATTTGAATTAACGCTAACGATTTGCTATTAATTACATAATTGATTTTAGTATTTATTTATATTTATCCATTGAAAAAAAATTTTCTAACATATAACTAACAACTAACGCTTTAATTTTTATTAAAATACGTTTTATTTTCATTAAAATTTATTATGTTTCATTTCTATTAAAATTTATTATAATTATTTCTTTAAAATAAAAATTACTTGCATTATTACTGTTTAGCATTTACATTCAGGACACATGTTAAAAAAATCAAAGAAAAAATAATAATAATAATAACAAAAAAATCATAGACAGATAACATTTTTAGGTTTGGAATAAATAAAATTATCCTTATACACAGTAAAACACAAAGAAAAATTTGCCTTTTTTCGGGGGACATCCAATCCAACGACTGTAAGTAGAAGCAACCAACCATGTTTTTTTTTTACCCAATCAGATTTCTGTATACATAATCAAAAACTCAACTACCAGTGGCTTTAGACCCTTTTTCTCAAAAACAGTAAAGTGGACATGTTCTAGCTTTGTTACTGCCACAGTTTTAAGAATTGAGATAATTACATTGTGCACTTTCTCTCACTTTTCATTTGCAAAAACACTGAAACGATAAGATTATTTATAAATTTATGTTTTGAGCAGTGATTATTTTTTTATTTTTATTTTTTATCATTTTATTTATTTATTTAATTTTTTTAATATCATATTTTTAATATATATATAAAAAAATAAATATATACATAACATATAAATAATATATATATAATACAAACCAACAATACAAACTATATTTACAATATCTACAATACATATATATAATATTTTACATATTTTTTAATTTTTTATTCTCACAATATTCACACAATATTTAACAACTTTCATATAAAATACATACAACTTAGATAATAAATATATAATATATACATAATATCTATAAAAATATCTACATCTATAAAATATATACAGATCATCTATATAATATCTAGATAACGAAATTATGTATAGTTTGGGTATATAATATGTAAAATTTATTTAAAAATAAATTTAATAATTTTTATTAATATATTTTTTATTTTTATATATTTTTTACTATTATATATTTTTTATAATTAAAATTAATTTTTTATTTTATAAAAAAATATAATTTTTATGTGCTGAAAAATAATTTAAAATTTTATTTTTTATTATTTTATTAGAATATTTTTATTTAATAATAAAATTTAAAAAAAATTAAAATAAAATAAAATATTAATTGTAGTAAGGGAAGATGTATTTAAAAAAAATTATTTTAATAAAAAATGAAGTATTTTTAAAATTTTACTATAACTTTTTATAGAAATATAAATATTTTTAGTTCTTATAATATTTTTAAATTAAAAGTTATTTTTTTTAGATAATTATATTAATATCCCTTAAGATTTTCATGTTGAAAAAGTATGATTACGTAAATTAAAATTGGTTATATAAATTTACTTTTTTTTTATTTTGAGTGATTATAAATTAATTTTGAGAGAAATATAGTAATATAAGGTTGTTCTATTTTTTTTTTTCAAGTAAATAGTCTAAATATGATTTTCGGAGAAATGTACAATTAGAAGATCATTCTGGATCAATTTTTTCCAACAAATAGACTAGAAAAAAAAGTGGAAATTTAGTTTAGCCATTTATTGTGTATTCTCATATACAACCATAGATGCAATGCACCTTTGCATAGACCGAATTGGGTATTAGCCTTTCTTACTAAAGCCGTGATCTTTACTCATACAATTTGGCAACTGTCCTTTTGAATTAAATTTTGCTTTAGAATGCACTTTCGACCTAACCTTTGACAACAATAATAAAACATATGAAGAAAATTAGTGGATGAACTCCAGAGAATGAAGGAAATGAACAGTCTAAATCTTTATTGAATATAAATATTTGACCTTTGGTTGAATAGAAATATTTATGTAAAAAGAGATAAATGAAACTATCCTTAACGTGAGTAATCCCACATTTAATAAAAATAAAGATATGGCCCTCAAATATTAACAATTAATTTTTAAGATTGACTCTCAAAGATCTATATTAAAAAAAAAAAATTTGGACGGCTTAAAAAAAGAAAATTTAACATGATATTAAAGCCTGTATCTTTTATCATGTGAAATCTTATTTTACTCATCTGAAACTGAGAGTTAAGTCATGAACAGAATACAAGCATCAAACTTCATTCTCAAAACACAATTAGAGAAACTTATCTTGACAAATATGGCTATTACAGTAAGATATGTTTCAAAAACAAAAGAATTTGATTTTACTAAATTGTGCTGAACAAAGCAGAGCTAATAAAATCCAGGAATGAATTGGGATTCACGTTTATAGTACATTGCTACGGATAAAACTCTCAATTGGTTTTACAAAATTTTCTTCAGATTATAGTATGTTTCTTGCATTCAAAGAATTTTCCGAGCTCCTGATTGGCATTCAAGGCAGGGAATAACACTGAGATATGACTTCTTAAATAAACCATGCCACAGCTTCTAGGCACTGGAATCAACTCACCATATATGAATTGTATGAATCTTTTGCATTTGTACCTCGACAAGCATTAGAAAAACTGCACGAACAAGAGTGGCTTCCCAATTCATTTGAATGTACTGATATTTTGTGTTGATTATGTCTTTCAACAACTGAAGTGAGTCTAATCACACAGCTGCACATATTGCTTCTGAAATATCACATAGAATTAACAAAAAGGTCAGTACAGTCTCTTCCAGTTGAGAATAGATTAGTATAACCAGCAATTCAGCATAGTGAATAACTAGTATTGGTAAAAGCAACAGTGTGCAAGTCCCGGCACAGATTTATTGGAGGGTTACAAGCTACAGCTGAAGTCCCCAAGAAATTGTGAGATTATTGAAACTACAAATTATTTTTTTGCAGATTCACATGCAAAAGCTATCCGCTATTAGTGAGATTAAACTCCATTGAAATTAACTCCTTTTCATTTTTCTCATTTCTATCACGTGAGGAGCATCACGACTCATATGACCATCTTTCTGGTTCACCAGAAGTTTTTTCCTTGTGAAACTCAATATTTGGAAATCATTGGTGGTTGCTATTTGTGAGCGTCTGCTAGAGAGAGACACACATACCTGTTGACCATGAGGAGCAACAAAACTTTCCTTCATCAACGTGCTTTACATCAAGCCCAATGAACCATGACCCAGTACTGACATCATCATGGGCATATGTCCGGAGAATAGACCTGTGAAATATACAGCTGTCAACTCACTGAAACCATAGACCCGTATGTGGTCAATGAGTAGACAACGAAAATCACCACCTGTTGATTGAAATAAACTGTGCCAGAGCTTGTGAAATGGCATAGATTTCTCCTGAAGCATGCCTAAAGTATCTGCACCACAAAGAAGATTTTAGGACTCCAGATCTTAAGAGCAAGGTGCTGTGAGATGACATAGAATAAGATACATGTTGATTACTGCATGAATCTAAACTGAGCATAAATATTATTATACACAAGTATGATATGGAAGGTGTGCAACTATTTTCTTTAGCAGACCACAACATTTAATTAGTCATATACATATATGAACCAATTCATCAATTTGATAGTACAGCAGATGCCTATAGATGGGTAACGCTAGTACGCTACCAGTCATATTACACACTACTACATCTGCAATTACTGAACCAATTTCTTTCAACTAGGACAATGTCTCTACATAGAGAACAAATTATTATGAGATTTACGAAATCTAACTGAAAAAATATGATTGACAGTGTTAGTATTATCCATGAGATGAAATCAGAAGAAATGAGCAAATAGAGCAATTTCTCAAAATGGAAAAGCCAGAACACGCCACATATAAGATGGTGATAGCATCATCAGCATTCTTCCTTTCAAATAAGTCACAAAAATCAAATATTATGCTTACGATTTTCCATCACCGAATTTCCACCAGTCTGGTTCATACCATTTGTGATTCCTACAAAATGCAGACCAGACAAGGATGAATATAATATAATTATAGAATATGATTTATCTACCACTAGGAAAAAAAGTTATCCTTAAAATATTTTGATCAAAATTACATGTCAGAGAATACTTCGCCTGATTTCATACACCCAATATAAGCATGAGGCTTATCCAAATGAGTGGAAAGTGTTGCACCCAGGGCATCTGCATCATAAGGGTAAGCCCTAATAGTCAATCTAAAATGAAAATACTATAGTTGTGTAGAATTCAAGCTTTCCAAATAACCAAGGTAGATAAGAATTATTTTTCCCAGTTTTTTAGGAGACTGATTCTTTGCTTCTTGTTAGTTTCATCATTAATTTGAACCCTTGTAATTTAAATGGTATATTAACAATTTAACAATCTGATCTGAAACAATAACCTAGATGCGAAAGCAGTTGAGAAAGGGAGGACGGAACAAGAGTTGTGAATGAGTCCTTTTACATGACATACAAGGCCCTTTTCTAGCAGATTCAAATGATGCAGATTTGACTTTATCAACTATGGGATTCACTACTTGTTAACAACCTAAATGAACTAATATAGACAACATACCAATATTAACAAAAACATCATCATTGACCTTAATATAAAACTCGGCATTCCAGTTCTCTACAGCATGTGTAAAGAATAATTTCATCTTCTTTGGATTCTCTTCAGTTGCCTCCACTTGTCCATCCTGTAGAGGCAAAAAGGAAGTAAATGACATACTAACGTTTACTTATACAAAACTAATGGTATACAACAACAACAACAACAACTAAGCCTTAATCCCAAACAAGTTGGGGTCGGCTGTATGGATTCTCAACAAAATAGGCTCAAAAGACACCAAAAAAGATACTCCAGCCTTAGGCCCCTTCCAAGACACGGATTTTACGTCTCCATTCAAGTCTGTCATTAATCAAATCCGCATCAAGATCTAAGGCACGTAAGTCTCTTGCTATCACCTCCTTCCACACAGTTCTAGGTCTGCCACGACCTCTAGCCCCCTCAATCAACAAATTCTCACACTTACGAACCGCAGCATTAGGAGGTCTTCTTAAAACATGCCCATACCATCTAAGTCTTCCTTCCCTCACCTTATCTCCGACGTCCGCTACTTGGACTTTTTGTCGAATATGAACATTCTTAATTTTGTCCAGTCTGGTATGTCCACACATCCATCTTAGCATCCTCATTTCTGCCACACTCATCTTATGCAAATGTTGTCCTGTTGGTGCCCAACACTCACTACCATAGAGCATCGCAGGTCTAACAACCGTCCTATAGAATTTACCTTTCACTTTCAGAGGTATTTTCTTATCACATAGAACCCCAGTCGCATCCTTCCACTTCAACCACCCTACCTGTATTCTGTGAGCCACATCTTCATCTATACGGCCATCATTCTGGAACACCGAACCTAAATATTTGAAGTGCTTGGTTTTAGGAACCAAAACTCCATCCAACTTAACCTCATGTTCCTGCTTCTTCCTTAGACTAATTCAACAAAACTAATGGTATACCAAAAAAAAAATGTTTACTAATTCAAATTACCCAAAAATGCTAACAACTAATCTCTTATATATGCATGTACAAAAAAGAGGACGTACCTCAGGGCCCTTAACATGAACATAAGAAACTAGAATTTTTTGAAATTGAACTTAGCTTATGTTTTATTTACTAAAATTTAAGAAATCAAGAAATCAAGAAATAATTTGTCCACAGAGATTTTCAAATGCTTGGGATTATTTTCTCCTTCTGGATGGCAAAATTAAGGAAATATTTTATTAGGAAAAATAAAGGACTCATTATGAGCTTAAACCAAGCAAAACTTTCCAGAATTCACATCAATTGACAAGTGAACATACAAGGACAATGAAGTCATTATTCTGCATATTTTCACTGTCAATCTCCCTGTCCAAACTATCTCCACGGTTTGCACTGCAATATAGATGAAGGTAAATTAACAAAACACTGAAAAATAAACACTTCTATCGGATAAAAATAAATCATAAAAAATAAAGACCTTCTTCCTATGACAAATCGTAAAACAATGCCCTTTTCATTCTCCAGTTTTTTAAGAGTTGAACCTGCACATATTCTAACTTTGAAGTTAACTACCACTTAAAGAAACTTAGATAATACAGTTAGAATCATAATTAACAAAGAAATGGCAACAAATACACATAAGTATATTACTTATATGATAAATGCAATCCCTTTTCTCTCTTTTTGGAGGAAAATAAATTCCAACTGCCAAATGCAAATAGTTTCAGATTATAGCTTAGTTAACTTCAGCTTAAGTTGTGTATTTAATATGGTCATCACTGGGATATCCAGTCCAGTACTCCCTTCTACATTTACTCAAATAACAATTGCATCAAACCCGGAATGGTATGTAATTTGATATGTAAATTGTTTAGAATAGCAAAGACAAGACAAAATCCAATGCTGATTACACCCCAGAAGATGATTTAGAAAAAGTGAAAAACAAAGAGAAGGGGAGGAAGTTTACTCACCTTTAGGCATCCATGCCTTCCGAATTGCATCTCTATTTCTCTTGCGGCCAAATGTAGTAATAACTCCAACAACAGCTAAAAGCTTCTTCTTAGAATGATCATCCTTCTTGTCTACAGAGTGCTTAAAAACAAAACCTGCTTGCCTAGCTGCAGCAAGGTCCATCTCAACAGCTGATAACTTCTTCTGTTGCTCCCTAAAAGAACAAACGAAACTTCATAAGAAATTTTATCAAATTTGAACCTCAAATATATAACAACAACTAGTAAAATTCACCTGCAGCCTATAATTTTTAGCGTATCATCAACAGATATGGCAGATTTAACCTGAAACAAAAACAATTTCATAGTTATTAAACCAAAATATTTACTACGAGTTCACTTCAGAAATAAAAAATCAAAACTAACAATAATTCACCTGACCAGTTCTTCTCTCTAATTCTGCAACTAAACGCAATCTATTCTCAGCATCCATCCATAGACTGCCATAACACACTCAATTGTATCGAAATTCTTTTACTAAGCATTCAAAACACAGCATAAATTGGAAATAATCAGTGACTTACCGGCCGGCGACGTAAATCGTGGCCATAGTTGCAAACATGGTTAGCAAAAGAGCCGAAACTCGAGAACCGAAAGCCGAACCGCCGCCACCGCCGAAGCTAGATAGCCGGTTACCTGATCCCCGGCTACGCATTTCTTAGATTTTGATGTATCGGATCTAGAATTAAGATTTAAATAGTCCGTTTTGTAATGAATCTAAGAACAGAAAACGAAATTTGAAGAGCGTTTTGGCTGATGAATGAGATGTTGTAACCGAAGAATTCAATTCAATTTTAATTTGAAGATTTGGTTTCGAATTTGAATTTCATCGACAGGGATCAATAGCGTTTGCTACAAAATTGCAGGCTTTTCCTTTTGAAGGAAAAACAAATATATTTTGAAGAAAAAACAAATTAATGGCGCCCGTGGACTGGCTATATTTATCATTTTTTCAAAATTATTACGGGAATGTTCCCATAATTTCCAATGCTACATATGCCTGCCAATTTTTATAAAAAAAATTACAATGTTTATATTTTCAAATTTATTATAATTTATGATTAATTTATAAATTTATTATATTTATATAATTAATTATAAGTTTATTATAGATTATAATAAATTCATTATATATATAATAATTTATAAGTTTATTATAAATTTATTATAAAATTATTATATATTTTTATAGAATGATTAAAATACCTTTAATAAAATACGAAAAAATTTTATAAAATGCGGTGAAAAATATAATTTTTTTAAAGTTTAGTCTTTTTTTTATATAGGTCTCAAGCTTATTAACAAATGAAATGGGCAGTGTTCAGGGATGAGAAGGGGAAGGTGTTGGCGTGTGGGTGTACTAGATTAGAAAAAAAAGTGAAGTCCCTGTATGGCAGAAGCTGCTGCTATTGCTTTTGGTTTAAAGTTGGCAGTGGGTCTTTGCTTCAGCAAAGTGATTGTCGAATCGGATTGCAAGTCTATTGTGGACTAACTGAGGGATCAACTGATAATTAGGAATAGTCTGGGCACTATTTTGCAGGAATGCATTAATCTTAGCAAGACTTTTAACCAGTTTTCATGTTCTTTTGCTCGTAGGAATTGTAATAAAGTGGCTCATGAATTGGGTAAAATGAGCATTTTGTTTCCTGTTTTTTCAGTTTGCGTTGAGGAATATCCAAATGTTCTTGAGCCTTTTGTATTTTTAGATGTCAGCTCCTTTTCCTCATAATGAAAGTTGAGTTTACCGTAAAAAAAAAACAAAAGAAATGAGACGCGATTTAGTATATGCTTTTTATTTGATTTTTTTGGAGTAATTTTTTATTTGATATTTTACTAGACGAATTTTTGCAATATCCAATTTTAGATATTATAATAACAATTTATTTTGCTACATAGAATACGATAATTTAAGATTTGTAAAAATATTTTTTGAAATTTAAACGTTGGAAAATATTAAATTTCTTTGTTATTTAATTTCTAAATTAAATATAATAACATCTTGTTTTTGGATTTTTCACAAAACTCTCTAAAAAAATTACAGTTTATTAAAATTTTAAAATAATTTAAACTTATCAAAATTTATAATTAATTTATAAATTTATCGGATTAGTACAGTTATTTGCATTTATTAAATACATAATAAATTTATTATTCATTTATTATATATTTTTATAAAATGATCAAAATATTTATAAAAACATGTTGAAATTTTACAAAATATGTATTGCATAATTTTTCCTTTTTTTAATAAAAAATTTTATTTTAGGCCTTAATTTAAAAAAGATTAGAAGTTATTTAATTAGTAATCATCACAAAACATAATTTATTAATTTATATTACTTGATTAGCATCAATATTTTTAAAATTGAATTTGATTAGTTTAATTAAGAATTGAAAATTAATTTAGTTTGAAAACACTAAAGAAATTGAAATTATAAAAAAGATTGAACCGGTTGAATCATATCTAATCGGACTAAATTAATTTTCTAAATTTTAAGTATTTTTAATAAAAATTAAAAAAAAATTTAGTTCAATTTTTTATATATATTAGATTTAATATGTGATATTTTTAAATTGATAAAATATATTTATATTATTTTAAAATTTTTATTTAAAATTTTTTATAATTTTTAGATATTTTTATTAATATATATATAAATAAAAAAATTTATAATATCACTATATTGTTAAATATGAATTATTCCAATTAAGCTAATTAAATTATGAACTAATTAGAAACTAATTTATTTAGATAAAATGTATTTATATTAAACTGATAAAATTAATTAATTTTTCTCTTGTCATTTTTTTTAATAATTTTTTATGGAGCTTATATACATATATCTAAAAATTTTGCAAACTAATTATCAATCCCATTTTTTGTCGGGTTCGGTTTTGAAAACACTGGTTAACATAAATTAATCACACAAGGAAGTAGAAGGAATAGGTTTTTGGTAAAAGAAAGGAGAATTTAGGGGCAAAACCGGAAAACAGAAGAAAAAGAAAGTTTTTGGAGGATGGATAAGGTAAAGGGCCATTTCATTTCAAGTTACCGCAGTTGTGTGGGGAGGGACAGGAAAAAGAAGCAAGCATAGTGAGAATGGCGAATGTAGCTTCTTTATGGAGCTCTTTTCTTGGGTGCAGGCAACAACTTTCGGCACCTGCTGTGGCAGCGAGGCCAAAGTCAAGTCAAAGGTTTGTAAGGATTGAAGCCAATCCAGCACTAGACGTGAAAACAGGACTGCTCGTCATGTCCGTATCAGAAAGAAGGTGGTTTTGGTGTATTCATTTATATTTTGCTTTAAGAGGCTCAATTGGGTGTAATAAATTTCAATTAATTTCGGAATTGAGTACTTTTACAACTGGGTTTTGCTTAATTGCTTCATACTCTCTGACATCGCTTGATTACCTTTGTATTTCATATTTATAGTGTGGTAAGTTTAAGATTTTTTTTTTTTGAGGAAATGCCGAAATGGTAAGTTGAAGATTGAGTTATAAAGTTTGCATTTTCAAATTTCATTGTGCTTGGAAGCAATGAAAGAGGCTCAGTTGGTTGCAATAATTTTCAATTTTGTTTGGAAATTGAGTACTTTTACTATTGGGTTTTGCTTAATTGCTGCATACTCTCTGACATTGCTTAATTACATTTACATTTCATATTTATAGTTTAGTAAGTTGAAGATTGAGTCGAATAGTTTGCATTTTTCACTGTTCGTTGTGCTTGGAAGCAATTTTAAGTATGGTCCCTTGTGGGTAGTGATGGATTACACATAATTTAGAAATCCTGAGCTCGAGAGAGGAAACTTAGGCATCCTGGGTCATGGCATATAACCAATTTGAAGCGTTGTCACTTTACTAATATCCCAAGGAAGATAAACTAGCCTCTTGATCTCTTTGATTGAATGAAGCACATTTAATATTCACTTAACATTCAGTACTTTCTCTCAGGTCCTACTTTGGTAAGATTAGCTGGCTATTTTAGTTGGGCCAGTTTAAGTTTATATTGAGTTAACCTGAACTGAATGTTAAGTGAATAGTCACCTGGGCCAGTTTAGTTGCTAGCTAAGTGTGCCCGTGCTTGATTGTGGTAGCGCAGTTCTGTTAATTAAATGAGCATATTATAAGCTTAGCCTTCGATCTTTTGTTGAATGCAACTGGAGCTTGAGATCGTTGGACCAATCTTTGCGTGGAATATAATTTAGGAAGCTCAAGCCTGGTCAAATGTGCTAAAATGAGTTAGAAAATCTGATTTAGTTAGACATTTTTGAACATTTTGTTGCTGGCATTTCTTATTGGATCTGTTTTTTCCCCTCGAACAAGATTTCATATTGTTGAGTATGATGTTCTACAGAATATTCCTAGCTTATTGCAACCATTTTATTTTAACCAGGAAGTAGCTAAGGAGGTGGGTGAAACCATTGCAAAATCCTGTATGGAGAAAGGGATAACTGAAGTGGCATTTGATCGAGGTGGATACCCATATCATGGACGTATGCAAGCACTTGCTGATGCAGCACGGGAAAATGGCCTTCAATTCTAAGATGTAGTTGGTTAGTTCCTTTTGAGCACTCATTTTATTTTAACTTTGTGAGAGAAGATGCATTAATTTGTGAATGAAACAATTTGTAATTGTTTGAAAATGCAATATGAAAAGGCTCTATTATCTTCAGTTTTTTACAAATTCCTTTGTTAGATTGGGATAGATATTCAAATTGGCCTTGATGATTAAACTGTTGGCCAGAACCCTCACTAGATTGCACTACAAATCTTCTAGTGAATGGATAAGCCGTAATTGCTTGGAATGACAACTTAATGCAACTTGAACTTTATTTATATCAAAAGAAAATGTTGTGGGGTAGATCAGGTAGCATAAATGATAAAATTTTAGGTCAGTCAAACATGAGATAGGTATAACAGAAAATGGTTCTATGGAATGATCTTGGGAGGAGTGCTGGCGGAACGGATCCATATGAAATTGTCAAAGTAACATATTATTAGTAGATGGGGTAACGGTATGGCACTTGCAATGTTTCCTTTAATTAAGAACACAGAGAGTTGAGTTTGAATGTATAACAGCAATTTGATTCCTAACGCCATTGATTGAAGGATGTTTTATTTCTGGTTGATGCCCATGTGGGAGGGAGGTCTTTGATTGAACTCGTGCATGAATAAATGCTCAGAATCACACATGCATGCATACTACATAAGTATATATATACATACATTTTATGTATGTGAATATCAATTTGGCCAATGGTACATGAATTCCCAGAATCCAGTTCACCCATTCATGCCATACATGCCTTCAGTTGATATCAGCCATAAGCATTGACTCTCACATCTCGCATAATCCCTTACGAAGGAATAGGCATCAAAATGATACTCTTGTACATTTTCCCATTCCATGTCACAGTAAAATAGTGTTGTCCCCCCTGCATTGACTGAGAAGTCCCAGCCAAATTCATTTCCATCTCGTATATTCTGCTGGCCAAGATCATCATCTTTGGACTGGCAATGAATTGTCATGTTTTTCCCATTTCCTAATCTGTTCATGATACTTGCGTGCACCATTTCTGAAAGAACCAGGTTGCACAAGCTGAATACCAGTACAAACACCAAAACATAGCTGATTCTTCTTGGGGTTTGCATATTGTTGCTGGAAATAACTACTGGCTTGAACACTTCTGATGTGGTGATAACCAAAGCTGTAAGGCTATTTTTCTTGCTTTGTATATGCAAGCCAAGCTTGATATTGCCTACTTTATACTTATTAGGCAATAATTTAGGTATGATTTGACAACAATATTGGTCTTATCAAGTTATGAATACAATGTATGGCTCCTTGCCTTGTATTTATATTACTGAAAGACAAGATTTTGGCATTGGGATTGCTGGAATTTCAGAATTCCTTCTGGTAAAGACAATTCTAATTACTGTAGTGAGAGAGCTATATATATTAACCTTTTATATTTGGCAGCAATATTAGAAATAAAAGAAAAAGGTCAAAACTTTGTAACACAATATTAGTAAATATTGCAAGGTAGTAAGGTTAAAAAGTAATTATATTTTACATATAATTTATTTTTATTTGAGTACCTTATGTATTATCTCTAGACATAATTTAAAACAATCATTTTTTTTCTTGCTAATAATTCCATTCAATTCAATCATATATATTGCATAGGATAATTCTTTGTATAATCACCAACGACTATTCTAATATTTAAAAAGCAAAATCATTGCAGATGAATAACAATTTTGCTTCTTTTTTACTCATTTTGCCCTTATATTAATAATTTGGTGTATGCATGTTTTAAGTTTATAATTGAAAAATAAAACAATTTAGATATTAGTATTTTGAAGTTCGTTAATATATTGCATTAGAAATTGAGAAAAAAAAATTAATTCATTAATTTAGATATGAATGATTTATTATAAATTCGATTAGATATATCGATTTATACAATGAAAAATATTTTTAACCAACTTTATTGCAATATATAGAAAGAAAAGTTATCATCAATTATTGCTAAATGGATAAATAAAATAATTTATTATTTTAAGAGTTAATTTAATTAATAAAATGAATTTTTTTATTTTTTATTTTTTTGTTGATAAAAGTTCAATTTTATAAAATTTACATATATACTACTGCAAAAATTTAATAGTTTTAAAACAGAATTTTCCATTTCTAAAATGAAAATTTTGTTTTTAATATAATTTTGAAACGGAAACTTTTTGTTCCTAAAAATTTCCTTTCTATTTAATTGTTGATTTTTTTTCACATATTTTTCTATTAAAATCTTGATTCTATGTATACCTCTCAAGACAATACAATAATTATTCAATAAATACATAAAAATTAAATTATTTTTTTTCTTAATCATTTAGTATACTATAATCTAAAAATTACATATTAATTTAAATTTACGCCGGATAAATCTATTAAAATATAAAATATTTTTTTCAAAAATTTTAAAAATATTTCAAATTTAGAATTCAAAAGAAAAGATACTTTTACACCATCTTATATATTATTTTTGTCTTGAAACTTGAATATTATCAAATATAAAATAAATCCATTTAAAATATTAAGTAATCACGTAATAACATAAACTATTAAATTTAGCTAATTGTGGCATAAAATTCGTTTTAATTTTTGAGAGTTTACAAACGACGAGTAGTTGGTGGTGAAGAAAAAAACACCAACAAAAAGGCTTGGCGTACTGGCGTGGATTACGAAATCCCAATAATATCCCGTACAAAGTAACAAATATGCAGAGAAATCTTGCAAGGGTACAACCGTCATTTGAATATCCAAGCACAAAGCTACTAAAAAAGTTCAACGTAGAAACAGCCATTTCTTTCAGTCTTCAAATCAAATAAAACAAGACAAAACAAGTGTGAATTACAGCAGCAGGTACTATTATTCTTGCAGCCGGCGGCGAAATTTTCCGATGATGCCACCGTAACCACACGGCAGAAATTATGGTACCAACTCAAAAGTGGGAAGTGTCTTGTGATTAATAAATTAGAAACAGATAAACAAGACAAAGTAAAATATGATATTTTTACCAAAAATATAGGAGCAAATCCCATATTTTATTAAAATGTAAAGCTTGATCTCATAGTTACTGAATTATAAAAGTCTTGAGTTAAACAGAAAATTTAAGTTTCGATTTTACTCAAATCAAATCTTGAAATTTTAATTTGAGTATTTTTATTTATTTAAAAATTAAAATTAAAATTTTTAGTTTAATTCAAATCAAAACTATAAGTTTCAGTTTGAGTCAATATATATTTTTTTAAAATTTAATATCAAAACTAAAAGTTTCAGTGTCAGTGAAAATTTTCAAAGCCTTCTGATCATTTTTTTAAAAACAAAATTTATTTTTTTTAAAACTCTTCCCCAAAAAATTTTAAATATTAATTTTTTATTTTAACATATAAAATTTATTTCACCTATTTAAAATCATTTCACCATTTCAAAATATTATTTTTTCCATTAAATAAAATTAATAATAATAACAATAAGATTAAAATTAATAATTATATAATTAATAATAACAATAATTAATAAATATGTTGGGAAAAATAATTAATAATTATTTTTTGGAACCAAATATAATTAATAATGATATAATTACAATTAATAAACATAATTTATAATTATATAATTGATAATAATAAAATTAACAATAATTATTATTATTATAATTAACGATAATATAATTAATAATAATATACTTATTATTAATTATATAATTAACAATAAATATATTATTGTATATTGTTATTGTAATTATAATTATATTGGTATTAATTATCTTTGGGTATAATTATATTGTTATTAATTATATTTGAACCAAATATAATTGTAAATTATTTGGGCGCAAATTATAATTTTAATTATTTGGGCCAATATAATAATTAACTATTATCATTATTAATTATATTATTATTAATTTTATTATTATCAATTATATAATTATAAATTGTGGTTATTACATGTAATTATATTATATAATTATTAATTATTGTCATTATTAATTATATTATTGTTAATTATAATTATGTTATTATTAATTATATTATTATCAATTATATAATTATAAATTATGTTTATTAATTATAATTATATTATTATTAATTATATTTGGGCTCAAAAAATAATTATTAATTATTTGGCTCAACATAATTAATAACAATATAATTATATAATTAATAATAAATATAATTAATAATAATATACTTATTATCAATTATATAATTAACAATAAATATATTATCATATATTGTTATTGTAATTATAATTATATTGGTATTAATTATTTTGGGCCCAAATATAATAATATATTATTATTATTAATTATATTATTATTAATTATAATTATATTATAATTATTAATTTTATTATTATCAATTATATAATTATAAATTATGTTTATTAATTGTAATTATATTATTATTAATTATTTTTGGACCCAAAAAATAATCATTAATTATTTGGCCCAACATAATTCTTAATTATTGTTATTATTAATTATAATTATATTATTATAAATTATATATAATTATAAATTATATTTATTATTAATTTTAATCTTATTGTTATTATTTATAATTATTTTATTATTATTAATTTTAATTAATTGAAAAAATAATTTTTTTGAAATAGTGAAATGATTTTAAACAGGTGAAATAAATTTTATGTGTTAAATAAAAAAAATTAATGTTTTAAAATTTTTGGGGAAGAGTTTTTTATAAAAAAATAAAATTTATTTTTAAAAAATAAAATCAAAGCCTATTGGACACTTCCACCAAGCTTTGAAAAATTTCACCAAAACCGAAACCAAAAATTTCAATTTCGGTTCATTTTAAAAAAATATATATTGACTCAATTCGAAACTTATAGTTTCTGTTTGAGTCAAACCGAAAGTCCAAATTTCTATTTGAGTCAAACCGAAACTTGAACTTTCAATTTGAACAAAAAAAAAAAAACTCAAACTAAAAGTTCAAATTTCGGTTTGAGTTAAACCAAAATTTAGACTTTCGATTTGGCTCAAAACTTTCATATTTTAGTAATTATGGAAGCAAGTCCTACATTTTAATAAAATATGAGATTTACTCCCATATTTTGGTAAAAACCCTGTGAAATCTCTACTTTCAATACCAACTTTGAAGTGATTTTTTCATTTATTTCATTCAATTCATGAATGAGAATGAATAAATTTGATTGCAATTTTTTAAAACATGTTGAAATTTTGCCCAAAATAAAGCTCTAGGAAATTTGATTATATAGATAGTTTCTGTAATTTTGAATCCTACAATTGCGATTATTTCATGATATGCATATACATGAAGATAGATTCTTTTCAAACAACATAGAGCTTATTGATAGAAATGCGAGACCATAGCCCCATAATTTATTAAATGAGTGGTTGATTTGATCCAATGATTAGAATTTTACTAAGTGCAATTGTTCACTTATCCACGACACATGCCTGCCATGGCGTTGCTTAAGCATGGAGCTTCTGCCTCAGGTAAGTAGCAATAGATAGGCTTGATCATTAAATTGTTTCTTATATCTTTAATATTTATTGTTCTCTGACGTGCCTGAGGGACTTTGTTGCTCTTCATTCTAAGTGATTTTCTTATAGCTTTAATTTTTATAAATGCATGTTTCCTGGAACAAATGCTCCAGAGCTTATCCAGCTGCCTTGCCTTTCAGCCAATTTTATTAGCTATAAGTCTTTGCTTGAACAATTACTGTTCACCTAATCTTATTTTGAGCTATGACATGCTTAGCCTGCTTTCCATATTTTCTCTGAGCTGTAAGGTAATCCCCTTTTTACTTAATCCCTTCAGCTCATTGGTCTTCCTTTAGTGACTTGGGCCTTGCATGACTTACTGAACTTTCTTTCAATCCATGTTTATGTACATGACTAACTAACCGATCTTTTGGTTTTGGATAATTTGATGCCAGGGTTTGTTGGAATGGGACTGTCTTATGGCTTTTCATTGAATATAGATCTTTGTGCGATTCTGTCTGTCCACTTCCAATGCTTGCCATCAAATCTGATTATTTCTGTTGAGAGGCTAGTGTCTAATACATGCATATTCTTAATGAAGCTCCAGAAGTGATAGAGTGCAACCAACCTGAGCCTGATTGGCCTGCTGTTAGTAAAGTGGAAATATGCAATCTGAAGGTAAACTTAGCAAGATAGTATGCCTTTCTATTCACAGTACTAAGAAGTATGGCTATTTATATTGAATAATAAGAAGCAGGTTATATATTGGACAAATGCACCGCTAGTTCTTCAGTGAATAACCTGCTTGATTGAAGCTGGACATAGAATTGGGATAGTTGGGAGAAATTGGAAGTGGGAAGACAACTCTCATCACTGCATTATTTCATCTAGTTGTGACTGCTGAAGGAAAAATAAATATGGATGACCTTAACATCTCTACAATTAGGCTTCATGATGTAAGATCTCATAATTTAATTATGCCACAAGATCCAACACTTCTTATTGGTTCTTTGAGATACAGTCTGGAGACTCTGGACCCTTTATCAGAACATACAGATCAAGAAATACGGGAGGTAAGCATTCTTGATGGTTCTGTCATTGCATCTTCTTCTTTGTTAACTTGAGTGTTATGCTGTCATGAATGTATTGTAAAGTTATTGAAAAGGATCCTCTTTGAGCAGCTGTTCAAGAAAAAGAAGAGGGACTGAATTCTCTCGGTGAGAATATTAGTATAGGGAGTTGCTTTTTTCTTGGTTTTAACTCCAACTTCTTGTTATCCAATTAAAATGTACCGCAGCTGTAGCAAAATATGGTACTAACTGGAGAATGGGACATCAACAACTATTTTGTCTCGGATGAGCATTACTCCAAGCAGGATACTAGTGCTTGACGAAGCAACTGCATCAATCGACAACACAACAGACTCTATCCTTCAGAAAACCATAAGAACAGAATTTGCAGACTGCGCTGTAAATGCGATGGACTGCAGTATGATGCTTGCCATTTGTGATGCTGTCACATAATATCTCCTAACCAACATAGCTATGTTTCTTGGACTTGGCTACTTGGCTTAGACAAGCTAGTGTAATCCTAAAAATACTTTAAAATAGCATCCTGTTTACATTAACAGGGACACTGGTAAGAGTCTGATGAAATATTGAAGTTGATGAACAAGAAGGAATCACTATTTGGGCAGTTTGTGAAGGAATATTGGTCTCGAACTACAAACTGTAGCAATGTCTTTTGCACATTAAGGGCATCCAAGTGATTTTTATCTTATGTTTTAGCACATTAATGTGCCTTTCTTCAAGAAATATAAAGACAGTGTGTGTAATGATTATTCACACTTTTTATAATTCATAATCTTTTTGTTTTTCAAATTGGAAGACACGCTTATATTAATCTCTATTATATCTCATATATGTTATTTATTAAAAAATAATTATTTTTATTTTTAATGTTATTATTTATTAAAAAATTGAGAAAGATGTCTGCTATTCCTATATGAATATTATTAATTTAATATTTAAAGAAAATTTATTTATGAGAAGATTAAAATGAGACATGTGATGAACCATTCAGCGCATAAATTAAATGATAATTGACTGTTTTAGATTAATTAAAAGTTTTGAGTTTGAATATTAGATATATAGCTATTTTAAAATTCAGTTTGATTATGGAAAAAATAATTATGTATAAATAAAGCTAGCATGTGAGGAGAAATTATAGTAGTAGCTATTAATTTAGTATATAATATAAATTATTAATATTTGGAATCTCATTGATAATAATAAATAAAATATTATTTCAAAAAAAAATATTTAATGTATAGTTATAACTTATTAAAATTAACAAATTTGCATTAAATTAAATTTTAAAAATAAATTTAATAGGGCTGCTACGAAGTGGCAAAAGAGTCAAGGTATGCCACCTGAGTGACATTGAAAGAAAAAAATACCATGGTTTCCATAAGATAGCGGACAAAAGAAACATGAAAGAAAAAAATACCGTATATATGTAAATATATATATTTCTTAATATAAAAATTATATATGTATTGCTCAAAAAAAATTATATGTTAAAATAAAATCAAAATTGATGTGCCCACTGCATCACTTGGCCAGATGCCACTTGCCAAAAATAATACTACTAATTAACAAAAGCGCACTGTAAATGCATGCAAAATGAGACCAATTTTCATTGTATTATTATTAAATTTCCCACACCGGCGTTGTTTTTTTGACCAATCTAACAAATAAACGACGTCGTATAGCAATTTTAAATAGAACTACAGTGGCTGCCCTTAGGAAACATAGAACGAATGAAGCTACTCCCCAGTGTCTCTCTACCCTTTCAGTATCTCGACGAGTCCGCCATTTTCTTTCTCTTAAAAATATCTTAAAAAACTGCGATAAATCTAAATTATATATACATCTTACCAATCCTTCTTCTTCTTCTTCTTCTTCTTCTGTCTTTGCCCTGTTTCAGTATCAAAGATCAAATCCTTTTGTTCTTTTTCTATCAAAGATCAAATCTTTTTGTTCTTTTTTTTTAATCAATGGAGGCTTCTATAGCTCTTTCTCGTATAGGTCTTGCTGGGCTTGCTGTGATGGGTCAGAATCTTGCTTTGAATATTGCAGAGAAAGGCTTTCCTATCTCCGTTTACAACCGGACTTCTTCTAAAGTTGATGAAACTATCCATCGTGCTCAAAGTGAAGGACCTTTCCCTTTGACTGGTCATTACTCTCCTCGTGATTTCGTTCTTTCAATTCAACGGCCTAGATCTGTTATCATCTTGGTCAAAGCTGGTGCTCCTGTTGATCAAACTATTTCTGCCTTGTCGGAGCATATGGAGGCTGGTGATTGTATTATTGATGGTGGGAATGAGTGGTATCAGAACACTGAACGTCGAATCCAGGAAGTTAATGATAAGGGTTTTCTTTATTTGGGCATGGGTGTTTCTGGTGGTGAAGAGGGTGCTCGTTTTGGTCCTTCTTTGATGCCTGGTGGGTCATTTCAAGCTTATAATAATATTAAGGATATTTTGCAGAAAGTGGCTGCCCAAGTTGAAGATGGGCCTTGTGTCACTTATATTGGCGAGGGGGGTTCTGGGAATTTTGTTAAGATGGTGCATAATGGAATTGAGTATGGTGATATGCAGCTGATTTCCGAGGCTTATGATGTGTTAAAGAATGTTGGTGGGTTATCTAATGCAGAATTGGCAGAGATTTTTTATGAGTGGAACAAAGGGGAGCTTGAAAGCTTTTTGATTGAGATTACATCTGATATTTTCAAGGTTAAGGATGAGCATGGAGATGGTGAATTGGTTGATAATATTTTGGATAAGACTGGAATGAAAGGGACTGGGAAATGGACTGTGCAGCAAGCTGCAGAGCTATCTGTTGCAGCACCAACTATTGCTGCTTCTTTAGATTGTAGGTACATGAGTGGGTTGAAAGAGGACAGGGAAAATGCAGCAAAGGTTTTGAAGGAGGCTGGACTAAAGGAGGAAGTGGGGGCTGTTAAGAGTGGTATTGATAAGAAGAGGTTGATTGATGATGTAAGGCAAGCATTGTATGCTTCCAAGATTTGCAGTTATGCCCAAGGGATGAATTTGTTGAGGGCTAAGAGTGTTGAAAAGGGTTGGAATTTGAATTTTGGGGAGCTGGCTAGGATTTGGAAAGGGGGATGTATTATACGGGCAGTGTTCTTGGATAGGATTAAGAAGGCTTATCAGAGGAATCCCAATTTGGCTAGCTTAGTTGTGGATCCTGAATTTGCTAGGGAGATGGTGCAGAGGCAGGCGGCATGGAGAAGAGTTGTGGGTTTGGCTATTTCAGCAGGGATTAGCACACCAGGAATGTGTACCAGTCTTGCTTACTTTGATACATATAGGCGTGCTAGGCTACCGGCAAACCTTGTTCAGGCTCAGAGGGACTTGTTTGGTGCACATACTTATGAAAGGATTGATCGTCCAGGGTCCTTCCATACTGAGTGGACAAAACTTGCTCGCAAGAGTAATGCTGGTGTTGGTGCTTTCAACTGAGATTTGTAATGGTTTGTTTGCTTCTTTGTTTCGGTTGGTGTTGATGATATTTCTATTTGAATTAGAGTTGTAAGTCTCGTCGACGATTCTCTTGGATAGGCATAGCAATTATTGTTTAGCATCACAGCTTTTACTTTTAATAAGAATGCTTGCCTCTTGGGATCTACAAGTTCTTGTTCCCTTAGTATTAAACATGACAGAGTTCACTTATGCTTTCAAAATCTGACCTCTTTGCTTTTCCTCAATAAATGTGTTACCTTCTCTTAACAAGATATATGCTTGAGATGCATCTTCAATAAATACTGGCGTAATATGTTTTCATTGACATTATGTTAAAGAGGTTGGCTGCAACTCACAAACTTTGTTTGCAGTAAAAAAAATGATAGTTTTATAATATTTCAAGTCCTGCTGTTGGCTTGTTTGAATTCTAAACCAAGATATGATTTGTCTATGTTGGAGCTTGAATGCCTTATTGAAAGATGAGTATGAATTTATTGAATTCTAAACCAAGATACATGCATGAATGATTCCTTAATATGATTCCTTGGGCAGGAATTGCTTTTGCAGACTTGTGCACTTGTTGCTACACGCAACCAGATGAGTGATGTTTAGAGAAAATCTGTGTGATTCATATACCTGTTTCTTTTATTAATATCTGTAGTAAATTCCATTATGATTCTTGAAGATGGTTTCTGGTGAGGTGTGAGTTTTTCTTCTGTAACATTCGCTGATCTATAGTGATGGAAATATTAAGTTCAGGTTAAAAGCAATAAAACTTAAACACACTTTCAAGATTCGCATTACATAGTTTACTGGTTCAAGAGATGAAATGAGCCTTCTTAGAGATATGATCTGTCTTTCTCATAAAGTTCCAGTTTGGTTTTTTGCTTTGAGGAGCTAGAAACTGCAGTGCAATGAGAATGGATGGTTACTCGATAATATGATATTTTTAAAAATTGAAAGTAATGTTTTTGAAAAAAAAAAAAGAAAGGGTATTTTTTAAAATAATTTTATTTGTATGGGTTTTTTTTTAAGAAATGCCCTTGCATGCTGTTTCATGAAATTTACAGAGACCTTGGCCAATAATTCCAAGGTGTCTTTTTTTTTCTCTGAATATTTTGTCTATGCATTTTTAATGTGCATGTTGCATTCCAATGCTTTGACTATAAAGCAAGTCTGCAAAGTAACCTGTAAGATGCCCATTTGAATGGGAAATTTATAAATTTGTTTTAGTTTTTATTTTCAAATTTATAATTATTACAATTTGTACATGCAAAATAGAAAGAAACAAAAATATGCTTTAGATCTTGATAATAAGTATTTGAAATTTGTATCCAATAGAATGATTTATTTCACTTAAAACGATCATTTATCTAAATGTGACCTAAAATTTATATTAAATATTAATTCATTTGAAAATCCATACAAAGCAATAGACTTGAAAACATTTTCTTTTAGATATAATTCATTGCTTAATGCTACACAATTAACAAGTATTCTTTGAAAGAAAGAATAATAGAAAACAGTAATCAAATACATTTTACAATAAAAACAAAACAATACTTGACAACCCAAGTATTTAATCTAATATTAGCATTGGCATTATTTTATATTTTTAAGTAAAAAACACATAAAAACAATGATCAGACATATTTCAAAATAAAATCAGCCCAATACTTGGTAACCCAAGTATTTAATCTAACATCAGCATTGGTACGAATGTTCTCAAAAACAAGATCATCACCTTCAAAGCTTTAATTAAGCTAATCCAATAGCACTACTCAGATGCAATAATCCAAGATTATTTAAGGGAAAAATATGGACAAAACATCTTGAATTTTTTCAAACAGATTTATTATTAAACCTCCCATTGTATACCTCAGGATTTCTCGCCCAAAATAGCAGCAGAAACAAAAAAAGAAAGGTGAACTAGAACAGAGTTAATCATGAAACAAGAAAA
Source organism: Garcia nutans (assembly GCA_947685225.1). Taxonomy (NCBI): domain Eukaryota; kingdom Viridiplantae; phylum Streptophyta; class Magnoliopsida; order Malpighiales; family Euphorbiaceae; genus Garcia; species Garcia nutans. The sequence goes on from CANTUV010000089.1 coordinate 1,518,790, forward strand.
CAGAGAAATAAACAAAGGAAAGCTACGGAAAGCCTCCATCTTCAATGGTTGGCTAAGTTCTTGTCATTGTTGCAGAGGGTATTTTGCTATTACCAACCCATTTGGTTTCAAGAACCAAGTCTTCATCAGCTTGTTTTTCCACCACTTGAATCTTCTGAGTCTTCAAAAATTTCTTTGACACCAATCCAAAATAACCCACAAAACAGAGTCCTCCAATTCCAATAAGAAACCCCATCATCCATAAATACCACAATTTCTTGTTTCTGTGGCCCTTTGTTGTTCTTTCCACTGGAACTACAATGGAGAAGTGACCTTGATCTTGAGAGTAACATACACTATTATTACTACTAAGCTTGTTCATTTCACTGAGATGAAATTTCCCATTTTCATTAAAAGCTACACATTTTGCTCCTGACACCATTTTTTCAAGAAATGTCAAATTGGAGAAATGAATTACTACGTTCTTTCCCCTTGTGTTCAGATTAATCTTGTTTAATGTCTTGGCTCTTGAATTTGATGCATTAAAAACCATGAAACTAACAACGGAAGTTACCATTGAGTAGCCTGGAACACTGTAATAGTGAGAAGACCAATTGCCGAAATCTTTATAGACTATAGCCAATCTTTTTACATGAGGCATTGTCGTGGTTCTTGATGGAATCTCAAAATTGATAAAATTAGCACCAATATTCCACAATCTTTTGCTTCTAAGACGTACTATGTAGACCTCCATGCCTGAAAGATTTGCAGGGAGAAGAGCTCTATACGAATCACCAGTGTGTGGCCTGTGCTGAACTAGAGTCTTGAAAGCAGAGTCTTCAAGAAAAGCATCTAAAGAATCATGAGTAGTAGAAACAGATGGTGAAAAATATAAACAGAGAACCAACCAGGCAATACTCAAGCTCATGTTGGTTTTTTGATTAATCTGAACAACTGTCTTTGTGTTTGATCACTATGCCTATCAAGTTTTTTTTTTTGAATATTGATATAGGCAGAGTGACTCGATTATAGATCTGTTACTCGGAAGAATATATATGTACTGTTAGATTGTGTTTAATCGCTTAGCCTATCAAATTAGTATAAAAGACAACAATGAAAACAAAATTTAACGGTAAATACATATTTTCCTGAGTAATAAATTCAAGATCAATTTTTTACTTTTTTATATCAATACTCGGTAAAAAAAACTTTTAGCTTTTCATATGATGAGGATCTTTCCTGTATAGCCTACTAGACTCATTGAGCAAGAGGGAGAGGTTTTGATTTATCTGTTTGATTACTTCTCAAAGGAAGAAATTAAGAGGTAGAATGACTGGGGTAATGCAATTATAGTGGAAAAATATTTGACAGTGGTAATGCAATGACTAAACAAAGGCACCTGGTGAATCATATGATGATTTAAGGCAAGGTAGGGTATTTATGTTCCTGTTTTAGAAAGCATTGGCCTAAAATCTTTGATGGGTTGCCAATGATGAAGCCAAAAAGTGGTGCCTAAGCTAAAGTATTTCTAGGGCATTCAACGTAAACTTGCTCTTTCCACCAAATTGTCAACGTGGCAACTATACAAGCACAAAGGATAACTCGATTATAATTACATGAATGCAAGGTCAAAAACATAAGCCCTTCCCTCCATATCATCTTGTTGAAAGGACATGAGAAGATCCTTGTTACATTTGGTAAAGTTAGCATAAAATCCCATAATTGTTAGCCAAAAAGAACAGAAAGCAAAATTATAATACTCGTTTGCAAGCATATTACTTTCATATCCAAACTCTGGATGGCATACCTTTAGCATGTTTTAGCTTATCTAGGCAGATCGAGAACAACATTTCGGGCAATCCTTTAATACATTCCTAGCAGTAATGTGGATCAATATAAACAATCCCAAAATATGCCCTAGGGAGTTTGATATGTGCATATATGAGGCAGCTCATTTTTTATGACAGATTCATTGCCTAAGAGTAAGCTCTGCCCTGAGATGGAGGGTGCCATTGATGAAGTAGAGACTGTCATCTGCCATGAACGCTGTCCAAGGTATACCAAACAGGTTTCTATATCCCACAGCCTTGCCTCCTGTAAATGTGTAGTTCCCTTTGTACTTGCTCACATAATCCTCACTTGGCTTTGATCTTGCTGCAAATTCGTAGTCAACAGCAAAACTTACTGATCCCTTCTCTTGCATCCCCAAAAACAGTCCAAAGCAATGAAATGAGCTCTGCTGGTCCATATTGCAATGAGCTGATAAAAAAAATCCCTGCCCACCCAAGTGAAATGCTTGTGAATACACCCGGCCAGCTGGAAACAGATGTGCACACTCCTCACGCTTCAGGTCCAGGTATACAACACATTGTTGCCAGGGAAGTTCAAATTCCACTACTTTGACAGGTCGATATTTGTATGCTCGCTCCGCAAATCGACGATATGTGGCATTAGCCTCTTCGGCAGCCAGAGCACGCTGCCGATATGGTGTCTCCCCCTTGAAAAAGAGAGCCTCAAGCACAACCTTGGATGCAAGTTCAGGCTCAAAGTCATTGCAACTCAAAACCTTCTTCAGTTTTCGACAGGTCATAAATGGAAAACGTATTAGTCGACCAAGTCTTGTGGCAAGGATGTCTCGCCGATCCTCCAATTTGGGATAATGAGTACGAGCCCACTTAAGCACAAAGTCATAAACAGCATCCTCTGAAGCTACCTGGAGATCATCACTGGATAATACTGCCTCAATACCAGCCAAGGGCAAATTAAGAACCTCTTCTTGGAACCTAAAAAAAATGCGGCAACTTAATGAGTCTTTGATTCCAGAATAATATAAGTAAAATCAAGGGATAAAGCAGGCCCATGGACAGCTTTCCCCTTATTCCACAAGAAATCCATCCCTTCGTCAGTCAAAAAAATATTAGCTTATCTCATTTTCAATTCCAAGCAAAAATGTTAGATAACACCCGCAATACTGTATTGCAAACCATCCAAATTGTGTTCAAACAAGAATGCTAATTGATTGATCAAAACAAAAGGATATCATGCAGAGGGCAGACGTAAAACTAAGAACAAAGAGAAAAACACTCTAATAGTAGAAGGAGAGATGTCAATCAGGATGAAAATGGAGGTCCAACAAGAAAAATACTCACTTATTTATGTCCTTGTATCGTGCAGAAAGAAACTGCTTAGCTGCATCAGCCAGTGGCTGAACTGCTTCGGCCATTAAAACAGTGGAAGGAAGGTCCAAATAGAGCAAGGCAGAATCACAAGTCATAGGCAAATTTCGCAACATCCTGCTGCAATATCTCATGCATGATGCTACCTCAAATTTATCAGCAGCCATTAGCACATCCAATAAAGCTGTAGGCGTGGCTGTTGATAGGGTGTGACTATACATAAAATTAAGAAGGTCCATCAGGGCTGCTTCTTCTGCTCAAGGACAACAATTGGGAAAAAGCAAACCAGCATCAAGTCATTTTCAGTATTCTTAAGAATAGATGAGTTAGTCGCTAACAATAATGAGGACCCCACAACTGACGACTGTACACTTAAAAAAGAATTCAACCCAGTTTGACATGAAGATAAAAGAATTCAAGTTTTCCACATGAAAAGCCAAAAATTAACTCTAATGACCAGAAATGCAAGAATAATAAATTATTACAGCATTTACCAGAGGCATGTATCCGTAGGGTGACATGTCGCTGCTCTGACTCTCTCATCCCATTGGAAAACAACTGCAGGAAACAACCGAAGTTTATTCCACAAAAAAAATTAATTAATTAATTAATTAAAGAAAACACAAAACAGGACATGAACCCTCACCTTGTAAAAAAATGGACTTTTAGCAGCTAAGATTGGAGAACTAATATGCAGAGTCTTAACTCTAAGAACAGTTGAACAGCCCATGTTCCAGGATGATTCATTACCATTAGAAGCCTCATCACCTACAAAATTAAACATCCAATCAACCAATCTCTAGAATTGCCAACCATTTTAATATTTTGACACAATCATAAAGCACGTCCAACACATGTAATGGAGTAAACAGTAAAAGCCCGTACCAAGTTGATTCAAATTCAAACCAACATCTGTACGGGGTTCCTCAACAATTGCCATTGGTTCTTCATCTTGATTTTCATAGACCACAGCATCTTCAGTGTCTGGCATGTTACAGTTTATTATCTGCTCCTCACTTTGCCCAATAATCTCTGCAGCTAATAGCAGAAAGAGCAAAACCCTACTTTCAATCACCCAAAACAATACAAATAATAGGAATAAAAAAAAAGAATTACACCGACTATGTAATTTACTTTTCTTCACTTGACAACACCCTTAATCCCCAAAATTTTATATTAAAATGCATGTCTCAAATTCTAATATGCAAATCAAAATTTAAGTAAATACCCAATTCGGATTCAAACTTAAAGATTCAAAATTGGATCAAAAGATGACTCATTTTCAATATTTAAAAAATCACCATTTTCTTTCTTGATGTCCTCCCTTCGCCTCTTGCGATTACGGGCCCAGTCAGCGATACTGGTACAAGGATCGCCGTCAGACTTAGTCTCAGGCAAATCAGGAATGATCTCGATCCTGAGAACTCGATCGGAGAAATTACTATCATTAAAAGCGAAAGCAAAGTCAGGGTCAGGACCAGAAGAAGCATCAACGGCACCGGGAGAGTAGTCAGAGTCCATGATAGTGCGGGGATCAAAGAGGTCCGCGCTCGGCACTCTCATGCCCAGAAAACCCCTAAATCTTATATGAAGTTAACGAATTTGGGTACTGAAATTTTGTAACCAGAAAACCCTAGAAAATATGCGTATTTGGAAGGAGAGAAAGAGAGAGAAAAAGAAACGGAGAACTTTTATTAAAGAAATTGTTACTGACAGTCCGTTGAGAGCGATGATGGCGTGTCGTTTTGACCAGGCCAATTTGTTTTTTTATTCTCATCTTTAAACGGCGCCGTTTCGTTTCTTTTTTTCCATTTCCTCTAATTTAAATTTTAATTTTTTAATATATTATTTGATAAATTACTGATAAAATTAATTAATATAAATATATTTTATTATAATTATAGTTTATTTGAAAAGATAATATTATCATATTTACAATATATAATAAAATACTAAAAAATAAATTTAAAAATATTAAATTTATTTAGTTATAATTTAAATTTATTATAAAAAATTGAGTAATACATAAATTACATTTATAATATTTATTTTTTATTTTACTATATCTTAAAATAATAATATAATTATTTTTTAATATGAGAACTTAAATTTTTTTTTTCAGTAAAATAATTATTCTTATTTTTTATAAATAAAATATTTTATCAACTAATTAGTAAATTTTAGTTGATTCAATACTTTATTTTATATGAATTATTTGTAAATAAATATGAAATTTTTTTAAAGATGGTTAGTTTATCAATTTTCTAAGATTATGATGAAATCAAATGTCTTATAAAATTAAATATCATTAAAAAATAGTATTGCAATCAGTAATATGATTAATAGATAATAATAATTAAAATAATTAATCTAGAAATGATGGGAGTAGAAATATATATTAATTTTCATAATTTTCAATAAGAATTTAGTAATTTTTTGTTGTTATTATTATGTTTTGGGGAAATTTTTTTTTTTAATATTATTATTGTGGTTAGGTTTCTTGAATAGCTATATAGATAAATTTTATCTATTATTGTTATTGTTGAATCAAAAACTTAATTATGTGTTTAAATATTGGTTAGCTAAAGGTTATCACTATTAGTTAATCTAACATTTTTATGAATTTTTTAATCATTGAATTTCATTTTTGTTTTTTTATATTTTTCTGTTACTTTGAAGATGTTAATTAATCAAATGCAATTGTTTAATGTTCATCAAATTTATTTCAACGTTTAACTTTGTGTGTGTGTGTGTGTGTATATCTGAAGTCCTTTGCTTGATTTTATCTCATCAATAGAATATTTTTTCAATACTCTAAGTCTCTAATAAAATAAAATCATTTTTAAAAATATCTAATTTTTTATTTTTTTCATAGATATTTATTTTTCAACATTCAATTTTAAAAATACCATTCAGATATATATAGTTTGTATATTTCTAGTATATTAAAATTATATTTTATTTTTAGTGAAATACATTTAAAAAAATATTTAATATATTAAAAGCATATAGAATTGATAGGATATTTTTTAAAAAAATTTAAAAATAATATTTAATATAATTTTTCCTCTAATAAAATACTCTCTTTTGTATTTGAAAAAGGAAAAGAAATAAATAAAGATGATTGTGAAATGTCTATTGGGTTTGGGCTTCCACAACTTTTAGAATTGGGCTTTTGATAAAAAATATAAGAAAGGTTTAACATAATTTTTTTTTTGAAATTTTTTAACATAATTGTTTAACATAATTTAAAATTTATTATATTTATAAAATATTTATCAAAATATTAAATTTTTATTAGTTTACAATTAGTTTATAATTAATTTATAATTAGTTTATAATTAGTTTACAATTAGTTTATAATAAGTTTATAAATTTTATACAGTTTATAATAAGTTTATAATATATTTATAATAAAATAACTAAAATATCTCTAATAAAAAAATAAAAATTTATAAAAATACAATGGAGAGTGTATTTTTTCTTTAAAATTAAATGGCCCAAAAGGTATTCAACTTTTAGAATTGTGATTTCTGAAAATTTTGAGAACCAAACATCATGTTTATATCCAAAATGTTGGAGGAAGGAGTTGATACTTCTGAATGTTATATTCCATTGTTTTGATATATTTTTAATATATTAAATATCTATTAAGTGTATATATCTAAAAATATAATATACTTTTAACAGTACCTTAGATATATTAGACATATAATTCTGAAAATAGGTATTTTTGGATTTAAATATTAGAAAATGATACTTTTGAGAAAAAAATATTTTTAAAAAATATTTTTAAAAAATATTTTATTTTATTTTTGAAGAAACCCCAATCGTCAATATATCTTTAAAAAGTGTGTTAACTTGGAACGTTAATTTATTATTTAAAATTAAAAAAAAATGGAACCTGGCAACTAAAGCACAAATGAAAAAAATGAAAAATTATATAAATTATTGACTTGAACAATATGAATTAATCAAAATGAATTTCCAAAAATCAAAAAGGGTCGATAATAATTTTTAAAAAAACTATATAGGTAATAATTGAATTGATTGGTTTTTTTTTCTTCTAAAGGATGGTTATTGGGTAATTAAATAATAATTATTTTTTTAAAGAATAATTATTATTATTTAATTTCGAGATTTTTTGAAACAACACTCATCTGTTTAAATAAAAATTATTATTATTCTATTAAAAATAACATTTAAATAACAAATTAATATTAATATTTATACTTAATGATCATTAAACATAAAAACAACAATAACAATCATCTACCAACTACTTCAAGCAATTAACAATTATTATGAAAGGTTAAACCAAATGGGATATGATTGTTAAAATTTTGAAATAATTTCATCAAAATCACAAACCAAAATCTACAAACCTTATTTTATGAAAGGAAAAAAAAAATTCAGTGTATTCAATATATTAAAATATGATAATTATATTATTTTTTTATTACATAAACCATTAGCCTAACATGCTAAATTAACATTTTGAGTTAATATATTATTCAATTTTTTAAAAATATGGTCGATTAATAAATTTATTATATAATCAATAAAATACATTATTATTAAATTATATCCTAATTAATAGTTAATTAATTTCTTAGAACATCTCATTTTGGTTAAAAAATCTTAATTTATTTCCAAAATTTCAAAAACCCTTTTAGTATGCCATTTTAGTGGAACTTATATGTAAACAGCATAAATACCCAAATAGTTGAATTTTTTATAGAGCATTTAAATTTCTAATACTTATTATTAACAAAACAAGCATTATTCTAGAGGAATATATAGCTATTTTAAAAAAAAAAAGGAATTAAATATTTTCATCTTATGAAAATTTAATAATAAAATTCGCTTTAATAACAGATCAAACATAAGTTATTAATTAAACAGTGGTGTGGAAAAAAAGCTAAAATTATGCCTCTTTTTATTGGTTTCTTTAACTAACATTAACAAAAAGCATAGCATTTTTCAATGAATCATGAACTTGTTTATATTTGGAAATCCTTTTTTATTGCCGACCCCGGCCGGCAAGAAGAATTTTAATGATGCTCTTATTTATACCAAAAGTACTTTAAGTTTACTAGTTTATAAATTAATTAAGGATTTTTTTTTAATATGACATCAATAAATTGATACATCTTTAAAATAGAATATAGATAAAAAGCCATCTAAGTTTGGAATATATATAATAAATAATAATTTTTTTTTCAATTTTTTCTATATCATAAAATTTATTTATATTTTTTAAAATTACATTAGCAATGTGTATCAACAAATTCACATAATTAAATAAGATTAATGGGATAGAAATTATGTATTATTTATTATTATTTAAAATTATATCCGTAATTAGATTTGGTTATATGCCAGGCTTTGAACCACAATTAGTGAAAAAAATTACCGGTAGAAAAATTCATGAAAAATTTAGTATTTTCTAAATTTAAATCCGGTCATAATCAGGTCTATCAATAATACATGTCAGAAAATGTACGTAACTAACTGAAATTAGTTAGATTTATTTCAGAAAATAAAGTTCATGCACCAAATTGATATATGTCAACAAATTTATAGGATTAAATAAGATTGATGGTATTATTTTCATGAGAATAATATATTATTTTTTATATCACAAATTCAATTATATTATTTAAAGACATTTCAGCCATACATGTTAGAAAAATCACGTGACTAAATATAATTAGTATTCTGATAAAAACACACACACACACACACACACACATATATATATATATATATAATTGGTTAGATTTATTACAGAAAATAAATTTTACCACCAAATCGATGACCTTTAAAATTAAAATGGAATTGAAAAGATAACCTTAGCTTGATGATTTTCCCTTTAAATTTTCTTGAAATATGCTTAATTTTCATTAAAATTCACTGCAGTGATTTTTTTAAATGACTAATAAACAAATAATTGAAAGAACTTTGTTATATTAGAACAGTTATAATTAAAACCACCATACACCTATCATAAGGTCACTAACTTTCTTGATCTATCGACATTAGACAGACGTCAGCTCTTACATGCATGATTTTAAATAAAATTTAATGGAAATGAAAAAAAGTTTAATTAATTTTCGAATATTTATTGTTATTTAGCATATGCTTTTGTATCCTTAATTAAGTATATGAATTGAAATTGGAAATTTGAATTGAAGGAAAAGTCTGTTTGCTTTCCTCTTCCTCTCATAGGGTTTGCATTATTCTTTTCCAGTTTTTAGATCGAGGAAGGCCGATGGTAGCCCTTGATTCTTTACTTTTCTCTGGTTTTCTTCTTAACTATTTAAGTTTTTATGAGTTTTGTTTTTTCTTTTTCAAGATCTTGCATTCTATGACTTCTTTTACCATACACTCGTATGAAGAAGTGTTATTATTTTGTTGATTTTGTAGCATTGGGAGGATTTCTACACAGAGCTCTAACTTGTAGATCATGGCGTTTGGCTTGGATTTTTTATTTTTTCGTACCATAAAAAAAGTCTTTCAATCTTTATCCTTTATCGCCGTAGTAAGTTCAAGAATGGGTTCCTCTTCCTTTCAAAGCATTAGTTTTGTCTATGTTTCAGTTGGCGCGTTTAGCTATTCAATTATCGGTGGCCTTCTAATCTAGTTTTTTAGATCTTCTAAGTTCCTACTGTTCGGAGAAAATTATTCAATACATCTTTTAGTTATCTTTAGAGCCTTCGTGTGCTATTGATTTATAGCTCCCCTTCAGGAATCTTACTTTCTTTGGGTTAAAGCACTTGGACGGTTTCATTATGTTTCTTTTTATGTGGAAGTGGAAAACTAAGAGATTTTTTTTTACCATTTAATCTCTTAACGTAGTACGTGTATCTCCATTTGGAAGGAATCTCTTGTATAGATTTTATGATCTTGTTTGTTATACTTACGTTAAGTAGTAGATCTATTATGTGGTCGCATGTGGTCATGCGATTCTCTTTTATCGGTGACTAGAAGAGAGAGAATATTTTTTTTTACTGCTGGTCACGTGATTTTAGAAACTCAACTCTCATGGGGGTTGAGTTTCTAACAATTGTAGCGAGAGATTGAAGAACTCCTCGTTGCAATAAATTTTTAATTATTATTTAGTCATCAAGAGCTAAGTTGTTTTTTTAATTTGGTCATGATAAAATAACGTTATTTCGCCAAAAACCAAATTTAAAAAATAAATTTAAATTTTTAACAAAAAAGAATAAAAAAGAGGGCTGTATTTTTACAGCTCCTCTTTTCTCTCTCTCTCACATACCCTAAATCTTCCTTCTCCCAAATCTAGCCAACCACCACTAGCCTCTATTGCTAGCAATATTAGGTCATTGTCAATGCACAACCCCGATTCTCTCTTAGTAAAATTTTGATTTTACCTTTGCTTATGGTTAAATAAGTTGAGTTTTTATTCGTTTGCTAGATTTTTTACTCGGTACTTAAATATCTTATGTATTTTAGGATTTCAATTAAAACAAATATATTTTTTATAAAAAAATGAAAATTTAAATTCAATCAAATAATAATAATAATAATTTCAAGTTAGGTATTTAAATAATTAAATGAAATATATATATACCTTTTTCTTACAAATGGGAATCGGTCAAAGAGTAAAATTTTCTTGCTTTTTTCTGTAAACATGGAAATGTGGGAACTTGTTTGGGTGTTTGTTTGGTAAAAGAAGATGAATATACATTTTCACAAGGGAACTAAACAATGAAATGTTCGCTCCACAAACAAGTAACAAATGCTGTTTTTCTGCTGATATTATTCTTATCTCTGCTCTGCCAACATAAAATATTATGGTCATTTCCATCCCTAGAGCCACAGCTTTCTGCCACATCTTACCCAATCTTTTTTAATTTTTATAAAATTAATATTAAATTTATTTATTACTTTATAATATCACAATATAATAATATATTAAAAAATATAAAATAATGACGACAATAATTTGATTTGACAAAATTGGTTCGTATTCAGCAAAATAAATACTTTTTACTTTTTTACTTTTTTATAGTGTTTTAACAGTTTGATATAGGTTTAATAAAAAACAATAAGACTTGAAAGAACTAAATAATTTTCAAAAAATTTGGCTTTCCCAATTCAATTAAGTTAAATATTAGAGAGTGATAGTTTTTTTTTTTGAATTTTTTTGTAATATTTATATATAGAAAAAAAATAAATTAATATTGAATCTATTATAAAAAATATATATATATATGTATATATTAGACTATATTTTAATATATATTTAAATATAATAATTATTTATTATTTATCTCACTAAAATTTAATTATATTATAAAAAATATATTTATATATAATTTTGTCTATGAATGAGTTTTCGTGCATAGTTAATATTAATATGGGATAAAAGAGAATGAATGCTATAGGTGATAATTATATTATCATAAAATTTTATCCCATTTAATAAAGATCCAAATGATATAATTATTTAGTTGAGAAAATTTATATATATAAATGTTCAAAAATTTTATTATATTAAAAAAATTAATATCACTTTGAGGTATGATCTAACTATAAGAATATATCATCTGAACAATAGACTAAAATAAATACTCTCTTTTTGAAATTGTAATACTAGAAAAAAAAATCAATAAATGAAATATTGAAGCAATAAAGAATTTCAGATTAAATTGTATTGAAAAGAAAAAAAATTAAAGGAATATAAGAAATGCAGGTGGGAGAAACATAAGAAAAACTAGAGAAATGAAAGATCAGAATGTGTGTCTGAGAGATGCACTTTTCTGATGCTGAAAATTTTCAAAGTCATTGTCCAAAAATGTAAAAAAAGACTGGTTCCAAATAGTGTGCAATAACTTTAATTAAAGACCTGAAGAAAATTCTTGAAAGAAAGAAAAGTGGCAGAGAAAATGCAAGAAAAGTCCGAGAAAATTTGCAATCAAAAACAAAAAAGTAAACATCCAATAGACCATAGCATGTGAAACAGGTAAGAACAATTCTGCCAAAACCCATCATGCCAAGAAAAAGATGGGAATTCATATGATACACAGAGGACAGGAAAAAAATATATTATATATTACTTTTTTAATTTTTTAAAATATTTACTGATTTTAATATATTTTTAATATATTAAATATATATATATATAATATATCTGAAAATATAACATACCCCAGCATATTAGATATATATTATATCACTTTTTAATTTGTTTAAATATTTTATAATTTTAATTTATTTTTAATATATGTTGAATATATATCTCTAAATTATAATATATCTATAACATATTATATATATATATATATATATTATCTGTATATATCTAAAATAAGTTTTTTTATTCAAATTATATAAGTTTGAAAAATAATATTTTTAAAATAAAAAGTAAATATTTTTAAAAATAAATTTATATTTTTAAGGTATTTTTAGTCCGTATTCATTTTTTACTAATAATTAAATAAATTTCTTTGATAAACAGTCTTTTTTATTTTATGAGATTTTATCAAATAATAATAATTTTAAACTTTTAACTATATATAAATTATCAATATTTATTAAATTAAACATACTCCATGCTCTAAGATGAAGAGTTATTTTTAGACGAATTAGAATTAAGTTTAAAAATGTAAATATAAATTAAGAAATTAAAATGAATCAGTAATTTTTAAAAAAAAATTAAATTAAAATAAAATAAAAAGTAGCAGTAATAGTAGTATGAATTATATGAAGTATAAATGAGGTCATTTCATGGGATAACCCCATTTGTCCAGTGCAGCAAAGGGATGGGCTTTGTTGTTTTGCGTTGGTACTTGTTTTTGTTTCTCTGTTATATATTTATTTATATATATTTTTTGTATATATTATATATATATATATTGTATGTATTACCTTTCAAAAAAAAATATATTTTGTATATATTTTTTTGAACTGAAATATATAAATTTTTGTGTGTATATATAAATATATAAATTGCTGACGTTTGTCCGCTCTTTCCCCCGTCTAGGAAGGGATTTTCTTTTCTTTCCTTTTCCTTTCTTTTCTTTTCTTATGTTTCTTCATTTGATATTTTTGTACACCTTTTACAATACAACTTTCTATTATCTTTTTGTTTAGGAAATTAAACTTTATTTATAATCCATATTCCTTTTTTTCTTGTATAATTTCCTAATTATTGCCTTAATGTTTTTTTACTTTTTTTTTAATTTAGATTTTGGTTGAAGTTTAACTAATCTACGAATCTTACTGTTTTAAAATTATGTAATATGAATAAATCAATTTTTAATACATATTACTAATAATCTTGTTAATTATCCTCATTTGATTAAAAAAGTGAAGTTAATTACCTAAAATTACCATTTAAGATAAAAAATTGAAAGTATTAATTTATAAAAATTAATGTTGTAATACCTAAAAAATCTTTTTTTTTCAATTTTTATTCATTTTATTTTTAAAATTACCATGTAAAAATTTTGCCAAACTTTTTATGAATCCTCAAAGCTATCATTATACCGTTGGGACGTGCTCACCTAGGCACGCGCTACATCGGCACCCGGGTGTAGTATTAAATGAGCAAGGAGTTTCATCACATCGACTCCTAGTTGTGGTGGAGTATGAGCAAAGGTTCCCATGCCATGGACGGGTATGGGTAAAGAAGTTAGTCCCGCCATATCAGCGCCCGGATGTGGTGTCAGACAGGAAAGGGCTACCGCATTATGGACGAATGCGGCTAAAGAAGCAAGTCCAAGGGAGCCGATTAAGATTAGGTAGTTGGAATATTGACACTCTGACTGGGAAGTCTATAGAGCTTGTGGATACTTTGAAAATAAGGAATGTTAGTATTGCTTGTTTGCAGGAAACCAGGTGGAAGGGAAATAAAGCAAAAGAGATTGGTAACTCAGGATATAAGCTGTGGTATTGTGGCTTGGATAACAATAGGAATGGTGTGAGCATTATTATTGAGTCTACGCTTAAAGACAAGGTGGTGGAAGTGAAGAGAAAGGGAGACAGGATTATCTCTTTGAGGCTTGTTTTAGGAGATGACATTATTAATGTTATTAGTGCTTATGCTCCCCAAGTAGGTTTGGACGGAGCATCCAAGGTTTAGTTCTGGGAAGATATGGATGAAATCATGCAAGGTATTCCGGATAATCAGCAAATTTTCATTGGTGGGGACCTTAACGGGCATGTTGGTAAGGACAGTAATGGTTATGACATGGTCCATGAGGGTTATGGTTTTGGCAACAGGAATGAGGAGGGAAAGAGCATTTTGGATTTTGCGGTGGCTTATAATCTAGTGCTGGCAAATACCTGCTTTGATAAGAGGGGGTCACACTTGATTACCTTTAAGAGTGGACGAACCCAAAGTCAAATAGACTTCATACTTACTCGAAGACGGGACAAAAGTAAGTGTAAGGATTGCAAGGTCATTCCGGGTGAAGCATTAACGGCGCAACATCGTATTGTGGTTTTAGATGTTAAGAATAAAAGTAGCTGGAGGAATGATAAGAAAGTATTGGAACTAATGATAAGATGGTGGAAATTGAAAGACCTAGCTCAAGGTACATTTAAGGAGGAGTTACTAAAGGAAGACATCTGGAGCTTTAAGGCTAGTGAAGAGGACTTGTGGATAAAAATGGAAGGTGGCTTTAAGAAAGCAGGTAGTAAATTGCTTGGGATCTCTAAAGGGGCAGGGCCTCGACCGCACGATGCATGGTGGTGGGATGAGGAGGTTCAAAAGGCTATTAAGGCTAAGAGGGAATGGTATAAAAAGTTACTGAATGCGGTTAATAGTGAGGCCTTTGAGGAATATAAGAGGGCTAAGAAAGACGCAAAGAAGACTGTTAGTGTAGCTCGTGGCAGAGCCTTAGAAGGGATTTATCAAAAGTTAGGTACTAAAGAGGGAGAAATGGGCATTTATAAGATTGAAAGGATGAGAGAAAGGAAAAGCAGAGATTTAAGCCAAGTCAAATGTATAAAGGACGAAGATCAACGGGTGTTGATAGGAGATGTTGAGATTAAGGAGAGGTGAAAGGCTTATTTTGAGCAGTTATTCAACCCTGAACATGAACAAGATTTTCAAGGTCTTCATGCAACAAATGGTTATATCAGCTAGTCTAGGAGGATCTTGCATAGTGAAGTAAGAGAAGCCTTGAAGTATATGAAAGTTGGTAAAGCTTGTGGCCCGGATGGTATTTTTATAAAGGTTTGGAAGAACCTTGGAGAGGTAGGAGTTGCCTGGTTAACTAAACTCTTTAATGCTATTGTAAAAGGACGTAAGATGCCGAATGCCTGAAGGAAGAGTATCTTGGTACCCATATATAAAAATAAGTGAGACATTCAATGCTGTACAAATTATCGGGGTATCAAACTTATGAGCCATACTATGAAATTATGGGAAAGGATTATTGAACACAGATTGAGGAAGCTTACAAGAGTTTCGGAGAATCAGTTTGGGTTTATACCAGGGAGATCTACCATGGAGGCTATTTCTCTTCTAAGAAGACTAATGGAATTGTATCAAGAGAAGAAGAAAGATCTCCACATAGTATTTATTGACTTGGAAAAAGCCTATGATAGAGTACCAAGAGAAGTGTTATGGTGAGTTTTGAAGAGAAAAGGAGTCAGCTGCAAATATATCAACATCATCAATGACATGTATGAGAATGCATCCACTAGTGTGAAAACACCTGGTGAAGACACTGAGGCTTTCCCCATTACTACCGGATTGCATCAAGGTTCGGCCATAAGTTCATATTTATTTACCCTGGTTATGGACGAGCTAACCAGAAGCATACAAGACGATGTTCCTTGGTGTATGTTGTTTGCTGATGACATTATTTTAATTGATGAGACTAGTGCTGGTATAAACCATAAGTTGGAAGTGTGGAGAAAAACCCTCGAGGACAAGGGTTTTAAGTTAAGTATGAGTAAAACGGAATATATGCACTGTGAGTTCAGTCTAAGGAAGAAGCATGAACATGAGGTTAAGTTAGATGGAGTTTTGGTTCCTAAAACCAAGCAGTTCAAATATTTGGGTTCGGTGTTCCAGAATGATGGCCGTATAGATGAAGATGTGGCTCACATAATACAGGTAGGGTGGTTGAAGTGGAAGGGTGCGACTGGGGTTCTATGTGATAAGAAAATACCTTTGAAAGTGAAAGGTAAATTCTATAGGACGGTTGTTAGACCTGCGATGCTCTATGGTAGTGAGTGTTTGGCACCAACGGGACAACATTTGCATAAGATGAGTGTGGCAGAAATGAGGATGCTAAGATGGATATGTGGACATACCAGACTGGACAAAATTAAGAATGTTCATATTCGACAAAAAGTCCAAGTAGCGGATGTCAGAGATAAGGTGAGGAAATGAAGACTTAGATGGTATGGGCATGTTTTAAGAAGACCTCCTAATGCTGCGGTTCGTTAGTGTGAGAATTTGTTGATTGAGGGGGCTAGAGGTCATGGAAGACCTAGAACTGTGTGAAATGAGGTGGTAGCAAGAGACTTACGTGCCTTAGATCTTGATGCGGATTTGATTAATGGTAGACTTTAATGGAGACGTAAAATCTGTGTTTTGGAAGGGGCCTAAGGCTGGAGTATCTTTTTTGGTGTCTTTTGAGCTTATTTTGTTGAGGATCCATACATCCGACCCCAACTTGTTTGGGACTAAGACTTAGTTGTTGTTGTTGTTATTCATTTTATTTATAATATTTAATTTAATTTGTCTATTTTAGTTTTAATTTTACTAGTTGTAATTATGTATGAAATATCTCTATTAAAAAAAGTATTACATTTTTCTAAATCAATTAGGCGAAAAAGTTTATATACATTGACTAATTAATTAAATGAAACATAGATGGAAGTAAATAGAAAAAATATTTTTATTCACTTTTTACGATGTGAATTACATGAGATGTCAATTTTTTAATAAATAAGAAGTGAATATTTATTATATATATATATGAAGAATATAAATTTTTAAAACTTATATGAAAATGTAATAGAATAATCATTCTACACATTTCATCACATTAATTAGTAGATTTTAGATATTCAATTCATCACACCCTTAAAACTTAAAAACATACATGTAGAGGGAGTGGAAAATTAATTAATGAAATTAGGTTTATAATTATTAGAATTCATTATATTAATTGTTATCTAATAAAAAGTCATTGTTTTTAGACTAAACTATGGAGTATTAGAGACTAAAATAATAATTAGATCCTTAAGTTGACAAGAAGAGCATAATTAATATTTTTTACTTTATATGCGAGGAAGGGAAGGGAAAATTCATTCTAAATCTATTGTTCAATAAAATAAGCATTTATTGTTAAGCATGTTTGGGTATGTAGAAAAAATAATTAATTATGAATAATGAAATGGAACTTATTATAAATTAATATTAAGTGACAAAATAGTATATGAAGCATTATTAATTTTTCCTATTTAGGAAGAGAGAGATAATAATCAGAAGCAAAATAAAAACATAGTCCCCACGGAAAGATACATAAAATATATAATAAGATCATGCAATGTCAAATTTTGTCTCCTAAAACAGACAATTTTTTCTTAAATTTTCCTTTCAAGGTATTCTACATATAATGATGCCAGCCAGAACACTTCAATTATAGAATGTTAAAATTAATAAAAATCTAATTTTTAATTATTAAAGCAAAAGCTCAATTATTAAATTATTGAATTATCAATAAAAAAGAATAAAAAATACGTAATATATAATATATTCCATGTCAACATTTTTCAATAACTTTTTCATAATATTACCGGACATTAGGTTTTTAACAAATTTTTTTTTCTTATTGTTGTTATATATTAGATTTTAGTAGTAAGATGACTTTAATTTTCCTATAATGATTTCTGTTTTGTTTCTAAAGCCTTTTTTTTTCTATTAAAAAATTAACGATATTATTGCATTACTTGTGTATGAATTTTTTAATATTTTTTATTTTAATTTTTTATCATCCAATATTTCAATTTTAATGAATATTTATAAATAAATTATTTCAATTACGATCGAAATAAAATATATTGATCAGAAAAATTTATTTGCAATTATTCATTAAAATTGAGATATTAAATTAAAAAATAAAACACTAAAATAAAATTATTAAAAAAATATAAACACCAATAACATAAATTTTATTTTCTAATTAATATTAATCATCAATGCCCTTAGACGCTATACAAAAAACAATTGTTGAAAATAAGAGAGTAAGAAAAGAAAATTGGGCATAAATTTTTTTAGAATAAATGAAGTTGGATCAATAATGTTTTTCTTTTTTTTTTTTTCGAATACGATCAATAATGTTGTACCTGTTGGAAATGGTGATATAATTATTTGAAGAGAATTTTCATATCAACTTATCAGAAAGCACCAGGCACAGACAACCAGACATGATACTCAATACAATATTGTCATTAAGTTCATCACTATCATATCAGCCAATAAGCATCTCTAGTCTTCAATAGTAATTTTCTACACACACACACATATATATATATATATGGAAAAACCAAGTTATGGTGGCCAGAATTCGGCCAAATAAGATGAAAAGATGAAAAGTATCTTTTAGATAATTTTGGCTCTAAAATAAGTAATTTATTTTCTTTAAATACTCATATTAAATGATGTATATTAAAAATTTACACATTTCATTTTCAATGTTATCAAAATACTACTAATTAATAAGCTTGTCTATCTATAATATTTTAAATTATTAGATTATTTATTTTTAATTAATAAAAAATAAAGATAAAAACAAAAATAAATAGGGTAAAAACATAAAAAAAAATAATTATAATAAAAAGAAAAAAAAGCAACAAATGAACAAATTGTGAAAAAAAGAATAAAAAGAGTAAAAAAAATAAAAAAACAAAATTGATTACTTAAACACAATTATACTTATTGCATCTTAATATTAAATTGTACATAATTAAATAGTAGAGCACTCATATGTGTGGTACAACATACAAGTTCGATTCTTTGTGACTATAAAGTTTTTGTAAAAAAAATATATTATCACATGATTTTTTTAATTTATTTATAAAAAAATCTTATCTATTGTAAAATTATAATTTATTAACAATTATATGTTATTTATATATAATAGCTATAATGTATAGTAGCTAATATCTATTTTGTGATTAATTAATATCATATAGTAGCTGTGTTAAATAATACTCATAATAAAATTCACTTCAATTATAAGAGATGAGTATAAAATTATATTAAGATTCAAAAAAGTATATTAAAATTATATAAAACTTAATTATAATACTTTAAAAGTAAAATATTTATTTATCATATATTAATTTTCGAATAAAATATAATAATAAGGATATTATATGTTCATGATTTTATTTATTTATCTTAATTGAATAATACTTTTAAAATATAATCATTATTTTAATATATTTATTTAATATATATATTTTATATCATTGACTATATTATATGTATAAATTTATTTAATTGATACATAACAAAAGTAATTTATGTAACTGACTATAATATAAGTATAAATTTATAAAATTTACTACATAATAAGTTTAATTTAATGTAATTGATTATATTATAAATATAAATTCATATAATGTGTTATATAATAAAATTAATTTAATATAGTCAATTGGCTGCATAATAAGATTAATTTAATGTAATTAACAATGCTATATATATAAATTCATGAAATTAATTACATAACAAGATTATTTTATATAATTGACTAATAATATAAGTACAAATTCATGTCATTGACTGCATAATAAAATTAATTTAATATAATTGACTGTATCACATGTATAAATTCATATAATTGACTATATAATAAAATTAATTTAATATAATCGATTATATTATAAGTATAAATTCATATAATTAGTTATATAATAAGATTAATTTAATACAACTGACAATGTTCTAAGTATAAATTTATATAATTGGCTATAAAATAAGTTTAATTTAATGTAATTGACTATGTTATATGTATAAACTTATGTAATTAACTACATAATAAGTTTAATTCAATGTAATTGATCATTATATTATGTAAAGGTTGTGGGATAATCTCACATTGATTAAAAATAATAAAAGAATTAAAAGGCTTATAATAAGGAAGGAGATCCCTACAAATTGGCTTAAGTCAATTTGATTATAAGGTGAGCCCAACTTATTATAAGCCCAATTAATAATAAATGAATTTGACTAATTGATGAATTGACTAATGGCTCCTAGGGCCCAGATTCTCAACATGGTATCAGAGCCTGTCGAGCTGAAATCCGAACCCGAAGTATAAGGGTCGAGTTACTGTACCCTGACGAACTCGGGTTGGGCCGTCGATACTTGTCAAGTGGCCGAATTGCCACTTGAAGGGGAGTGTAAAGGTTGTGAGGTAATCCCACATTTATTAAAAATAAAAGAATTGAAAGGCTTATAATAAAGAGGGGGATCCCTACAAATTGGCTTAAATCAAATTGATTATAAGGTGAGCCCAACTTATTATAAGCCAATTAATAATAAATAAATTTGACTAATTGGTGAATTAACTAATGGCTCATAGGGCCCAGATTCTCAAAATGGTATCAGAGCCTGTCGAGCTGGGATCCGAACCTGAAGTATAAGGGTCGAGTTACTGTACCCTGACGGACCCGGATTGGGCCGTCGATACTTGTCAAGTGGCCGAATTACCACTTGAGGGGGGAGTGTAAAGGTTGTGGGGTAATCCACATTGATTAAAAATAAAAGAATTGAAAGGCTTATAATAAGGAGGGGGATCCCTACAAATTGGCTTAAGTCAATTTGATTATAAGGTGAGCCCAACTTATTATAAGTCCAATTAATAATAAATGAATTTGACTAATTGATGAATTGACTAATAACTCCTAGGGTCTGGATTCTCAACATATTATATGTATAAATTTATATAATTAGCTACATAATAAATTTAATTTAGAGTAATTGGCTATATTATAAATATAAATTCATGCAATTGACTATATTATAATTGTCTTTATTATATTTATCCATGTCTCATTTCAAATTTAAAAAAAAGTGAGCAATTATATTCATGCATGTCTCAATTCAAATTTAAAAAAGATTGAA
The DNA here is from genome assembly GCA_947685225.1 of Garcia nutans. Lineage (NCBI taxonomy): Eukaryota > Viridiplantae > Streptophyta > Magnoliopsida > Malpighiales > Euphorbiaceae > Garcia > Garcia nutans. The sequence continues at coordinate 1,540,075 of CANTUV010000089.1, forward strand.
CAATATAACAGAGATATTGTTCTCCTATTCTCCTTCTTTTTTTTCTCGACAAGGGTAATTTCTAATGCTCGTTGTACCAAATTTATTATATGATATACTTATTATTTTCAATATATAATTTTTAATTAATAGAATTAAAAAAATATCATTAATTGACTGGAAATTATGCTGAAAAATACAAAAGAAAAAAAAGAAAAAAACTCAATTGAGACCAAATTTGATATATACATCATTCATGTTTCCTAAGATATTTTTTTATATATAATTTTTTTATTTCTTTTTTTTTATTTTTAATCCCTTATGTTTTGCATTTCCAATGGAATTGATAATTCAGAATACATTGGGTGCATTGTATTTCAAGTGATGCTCAAGCTCATCAATGGCCTTTTAACAAATTATAAATAAAATAAAAAATTTGAGCATATATAATATGATCTTTGAATATGTTTGTGTGTGTTTGAAATTTATAATTAATGTAAGTTATATATATATATATTTTGTAGTTTTGTTTTAAATAATAATAATTAATTATATTTTGAAAAATGATAAATATTTTGAGAAGATAAAATTTTTAATTATTTGTCTGTTAGAAGATTGGAGCAATAATTACGAGAAAGAATGAAATTTTAAAACTCAAATTTAAAATATGAAAACCCAAAAAAGGGCATAAAAGTAAATTTAAATGGCAAAAAATAAATTCTGGCTATTCTGATCACCAATTGTCTGGCTATTTAACAATATCATATATATATATATATATATATATATCTTTAAATAAAATATAATTTTTGTTTTAAATTTAATAGAATCTTAATTAATTTGATGAGAAAATTAATAAATAAAATGTATAAACAATTATAAAATTTATTAAATAAATTTAAAATAAAGAGTATAATTAATCCCATTTAGTAATAAATTGTTGATTGTACTTTTTATTACTCTCATAATCTAGCTGAAATTGTCATTTTTATAAAAAAAAAATTACTCATCTCAAATTATTATTCCATATAATTAAAAAAATTAATTAGTTTTTTCAACTATATAACTTTATTATTTATGAGTTAATTAATAAAGTGAGAGTATAACATTTTTAATATTAATGAATTAATAGATATTATTTTAATTCATTAAAAAAATTATATAATATTTAAAAATTTTAATAACTTTTATAATAGGCATATGCCAGATGAAAATGATGATTCAAGCAGCATAAGTAGAGTATAAAAAATTTGAGTTATATATAAAGAGTCTAAACTCTTTATTTTATATAGTATTTTTTTATATAAATAAAGACAATTTTAATTTTGAACTCAAGGAAAGAGAATTTTAATTATTTTTTAAAATATGAACTATATATATATTATAAAAACCATTGATTTTTAAGTTTTAATTTTTCATTTTATTTTTTTAAAACATTAACGATCTTAAATTTTTTTCCCTTTTTATTTTTTGAGATACTTAATAAGTAACATATATAAAAAAGAACAAAAAATTTAAAAAAAAGAGTGAAATTAATTTGTAAATATCAAAAATTAAATATTTAAAATATAAATAATAAAAAATCTATTAAATTTTTTATATTCACTTTTTATTTACTAAGAATTGATATATTAGTCAATTTTAGCGATACTATAATATATCAAGTTGTTTTTTTTAAACAGTAAAAGATGATTGACATTAAACTTAACAGTGCATTAAATAATTCCAAACACGAAGGATTACAATCCAACTAAAGAAACATATCCAAGAGCTAATCCAACTGAATGCTAAGTAAACAAACCCAATCAGCAGAAGGGCTGCATAAAAAGGAAACACAAAATCCATAAACTTAAAATAGATCGGGACAACCCTCTCATTTACAAACAGTGCAAACATGGCTGCCACAAAAATAAAAAAATAAAAAGAAAGAAGTACAACTCATATAATCCAAAGAAGTAATTCTTCCGCTGGCACTAGAAGATCTTGGCTAGATCACTCATCGAACCTAAGCAGATCGACCTAAGACAAGACATGGGTCTACAGAAAACAAGCTAAAGGTTCAAAACCTTGGAGCAAGTTCTAAACCGAAGCACAAATGGAAGTTGGAATGAAATCTTCTTCCTGAAATACACATCCTGTGTGATCAGCGGCGGAACCAAATGGGGTCGGATGAAGGCTGACGACCCCCTTGTCTGCTGCCGAATGTGTATTTTTAAGGGATTATTTTTGCCAGCCGAAGCAATAAAGCCCCCTCAGCCCCTCATCTCCTCCTTTTGCCCCCTCTTCCCGAGCAGCTGGCTCCGTCACTGTATGTGTCCTTAAATAGAAAAGAAATTGAGGGAAAAATGATAAGTGTATATTGAATATATATTTTTTATAAGTTTTTATATGAAATTGAGTTGAATTTACTTATTTTAAACTTAATTTTGTATTTTAGTTGCATTGTTTTTTAATTAAACTTAGTTCGAATTAATTTTTTGTAAGTGTGTGTAAACTGATATTTTGGATATGATTGGACCTTCAAAACTTCAAGTATAATTTCGATGGTTATACAGTATAAGATTAAAAAAGCAATCTTCATGAAATTGATAGAGGATGTCTCAAACTTTTCAAAGAGATGATTCATCAAAATCTGAGTTTGTTTGGATCTCTAATTGAAAAGTTAAAATTGGGCTTAAAAAATAGAAGTAGAATTTTAGTCCCTGCCACTGAGAGTAACTGGTCATAATTTGGGTGTCTGAAGTCTAAATGAGGTGATTCAAAATCTTAAAATTATTTACTCTTAGGGGCTACAACGTTGATGAATAAGTCAGAGGGAGATAAGATTGTTATCTAATAAAAAATTAGGTTTGAAATTGAAATTTGAATTTTGCAAAAGTTAATTGGAAGTAGGAGTTTGTTTTAGGTAATTGAGGAGTAGGAGTTTTGATTTTGGATAAAGTGGGAATGTAAATAATAATACACAATAGCCATTCTAGGAAATTTTTCTACACTTTTTTATATTTTTTTATAGTAGATTAATTTTTCTGCTATTGTAAAATCACAGAAAGAAGGAAATTATATTTAAGAAGGACTTAATCATCTCTATAAGATTCTTCATCCTTCTAGTTTGAATTCTCTTTTCAATTTATATTTTCAAGTTTATATTTTATTTAATGCTTTGTGCTTTTCTTGTTTTGAATATTACAATTATGAATTTTATGTTTGGTTTCTTAGTTTCTATGATTTTTATGTTTAATTTAGTTATGAGCAACTAATCTCCACAACGGGATTGAGTGGATTTAGGATTATAAATTATAAGTATTAATTAATTTGATTACTAATTATTTATCGGAATTCAAATTTTGTTGATTTTGATTTTAATGTTTATGATTGATTGATCGCCATTTGCATGATCAATTGAAATCATATGTTGAGTGAAAGCTAGATATGATTTTAGATTAAGAAATTAATATCTTAAGAAATTCTATTTAGTAATAAAAGAATAATATTAAGACTAATTTAGTTTCTATAAGTTTGATATGTTGTTTTAATTTATTGTTCATTAAAATAGAATTTATAAATTATTTCAATCATTAATTTTTTTGTTTGAGAAAGATAAATATTAAAATTTAAGGAATTGGTAACTTTGATTTAAAAAAGATTTAAAATAGTTTAAAAAATTATTTTATACCCAATTGAAATAATTCTAACGAAATATAATCCTACTTGTTTATCTCTATTATTTGAATTTAATTATTTGAAATTTAATTTGAAAGTTGAATTAGACAGATAAATATATTAATTTAATTTTAAATTTGGATTTGATTTTAATTTTAAATTTAAAAATTATTAGATAATTTATAAAATATCAAATTAATTATTTACTTTCAAATAATAGTTAATTTAAATTTTAGTTAGTCAATTAACTCATTCTCTATAAAAATAATATTTATAAATAAATACTATTTGTACTACACATGCACTTGCGTGTAGAATCGATTCATACAATCGACCAACAAAAAGAATGGCATGTCATCCTTAAATGAGAAAATAAGATAAGCTCATATGTGATATTAAGTTTGAGCTGAAAATAATAAGCAGTACAAATATAACCAAGAAATTTTTTTGTCAAACATGACAAACCAAAGGGACAGATAGAGCCAAGAGGGCAGTAGAGAGGTCGAACCAACTCAAGGGGGGCATTTCTCTCTTTTAGAAGAGGAAAATCAAACTTAAGAAGCCAAATAGAAGAGGGGAGGTAAGATGAACAAAATATAAGACTTAGATACACGACCAATCCATTGGAATACTAGAGAAGGGATCCTGGGCTAAAATCGATTAGCCAGAGACAATCCACAGATCTAAGATTATCTTTCGCCAAGAGGGGCACTTTTTGCGAGACATACCTCTGCTTGTCATCCCCAAGAAAGTGAGGCATACCCATCTTAAAATTATATTTAATTTAAATTTCAATAACTTAGATGATTTAATCGCTGTATTGCTAGTAAAATTGATTGTGCTTAGTCATTTTTTTTTGTTTTTTCTAATAAGATATATTATATCAATTTCAAATTGATAAGCACATTTTATATTCCATAAGAATTAAGAAAAAAATATTATTTTTATCATAAATATAAATTTATGTATATTTCTCCTATTATACTCTTATTTTACTAATTAACTTATTAAAATAATAAAAAAAATTATAATTTATGACGAATAAAAAAAATTATGCCTACCAATTTAAGTACGTAGAGAATATATATTGTGATAATATAAACTAGTTTGTCATTTGTTATTGTATTAATCTATTACTACAATTAAGTGGAAGCTTACTTAAAGTAATTAAAGCCAACATGATTTAGAATATTTACGGCATTTTTCTATTGTGTTATATATGATGTGCAATTCCAACCTTTAGAGATATGGAATCAGAATTAGTTTTGATTATTATTATTATTATTATAGATATATTTCCAAAAAGAAAAAAAAAACTTATAAAAACTATTAATAATTACAAAGAAAATACTATTTGTCCCAACTTTTTTTTTTTTATATCAAATTCATTTTCTCCAATAGGTACGACAAATTTTTTTTTTATTTTGAGATATTATTTCATTTTATCAAAGGCTTCTCAGTAAAAATATTTCTTCTATACATAGTTAGTATTTTATTTTTGAAAATATAATATGCCTAGTTTATCATAGCACATCATATATGGTATATAATAAATTAATATTGTTATTCTAATTATAATGGTTGGGCAATATTTCTAAATATACTTTTTTTAAGATAAAAATAAGAAATATAAATCTATATTTATAAGAAATAATACATTTATACTCAAAGAAAATCAATTTTTTGAAGATTGCAGTATACATTTATACTAAAAATGAATTATATTGATTGAGTTGAGTAAAATACATACCAATAATATGAACATAAACAACATTTATATGTAATGCCAATGAAATTTTGCTGAAAATCTAGATCCACTTTATGAATTTAACCATTCATATAAAATAAAATAATACTCGTTAAAATGGTTATTTATCATACTTAAAAGAAATTATGATGATTAAAATAGATAGGTAGTTAATTTTTCATTAATTAAAGTGTTAAACTACCTAATAATTCAAGAAACATATAAATAATGGAAAAATGTGCAAATTTGATCATACTTTTTATTTTATTGAGCATATATTGTCCCCTTATATTATTATTCTTTTAAGGCAACAAAATGGCTCTAATCTTATAACTTACACGAGTGTATTAATTTCATACTCACTTAATAATACTTTAATTATTTATAGATTGGTTATAATATATTTTCTTCAAATCATTTTTTTATTAAATAAAATTTCACTTTAAAATAATCAAAATTTAAAATTTTTAACTTTTATTTTAAATAAATTAAATAACTAAATAAGTTTATGTTAAAACTTGTACCAATTAACTATTTTAAAGTTATGTTTAAATTAGTCATCGTATTAATTTATTTTAATGTCATTATTAATATATATATATATATAAATAATAATTTATTTTTGTAAACTTATGTTTATTTTTTATCTTTAAAAATATAAAGGTGGAATGTGTTATATGAGATAAATGTTTATGCATAACATATATATATTTCGATTAAAAAAACATATCTATATTTTTTTCAGATTAGATGGATGGATGGACAGATGAGAGGAAAAACAAAAGGAAAAGAAAAAATAAAAGAGAAGTATTGATTAGACAAATGGAAATGAAAATGGCAAATGAGAAAAGAAAAGAAAATAAAGAAAAAAACTGGCTAAGAGAAGGGAAAATAAAATAAAAAGAAAATAAAAGGGTACGAAACGAAGGCAGCTTTATTTGCGGTTTGACAAGACAGTGATTACAGCAAGTGAGTGAGAATCTGATGTGATCTTTTTGCACAAATTTATTAATAATTTTTTCTTCTTTGCTATTATAGTTTCATTGGTCTTTTATGGCATCCCCCACCCTTCGTTGTCTGTTTCTTCTTCTCCACCTTCCCTAATTATTTAACATTCTGAATATTAGCCTTTTGGGATATTTAATTAATTTTTTTTGCCATACATTTTTAATATTGCATAACTCTTTTAATACAGTAGTGATTTTATAACTACATAGCTTTTAAAAATATAATTGATAACTATTTCTTTCTCTCTCTTATTTTTTTTTACTCATTCGGTTTTGAATTAATAATATATAATATTATCTTTTATTTATAATAATTCATTAGAAATAAAAAAAATTTAAATAATTGAATTGTCATAACCCGTTTTCAACTTATGTTTTTAATTAATTAAAGCAGTGTAATGAATTTTTGTTATTTTTTTAGAAAAAAAAAACACAATGGGTCACTTTTGTTTTTCTCTTTTTCTGCTCCTAATTAATTAATTGCATATTTATTTATTTATTTATTGGAGACAAGTAATTTACTGGAGTGTAAAAGGTATGTCTCTTACAATATTAAGAAATATATCTAATTTGTACTTGCAATTCCATTTGAATAAGACAATGCTAGACTGGTAAAACATAATTTCAACTAAACATAATAATTTAAATGACAATTTTAATATATGATCACATTTTTTTAAATATATATTTTAAAATTTGTGAACTCTTCAATTTTTTGATAATAAAATATAAAAATATATATTATTATCTAATTTATTTATTATTATTCTAAATATAATTTATAATTAGAATAACTATTGCCCGCTAAACTATATCAATTATTTTTTTTGCTGTAAAGTTCACTACTTAATTATAACAAATTGATTTAATATTTTGAAACATCTTAGATGTAAAAGTTCTATATATTTTCCACATACATATAAACTACACAAATAAACTGATACGCACATATTTAACTATAAGAAATTAATTAATTAATTTCTCTTTTAGGGTGTGCATGCTCTCTTAATAAGATTATTATTGTGTATATATTAATTAATTAATAAGGATTAGACTTTAAAACTTAGGCATAATAGATTAATTAATATTTTAACATATATTAAATTGAAGATAGAAAAAAAAGTCATTTCTCATCTCACACAAAAAAAAGCTAATTAAGAATTTATTACTATTATTATAATATAAAATATTGGGGTGTAATTGTTATTATTCATTAATTAATTAAATATTATTATGAGTAGAGCTAACAAAATAAAATCAGATCAATTTATTCAATCAATAAAAAACATTAATTTTGTAATAGTTGGTTATGATTGATAAAATTTTAAAAATAGTTAATAGGGTTTGGTTGCTAATCAATACTTTTAATAAATAATTTGCTAAAACCGCATTTAACTGCATGTAGTATATAATATATTTTATTTTTTAAATAAAATATGAAATTTTATAATAAGGGAAAATTACATCAAAAGAAAAAAAAAATACATGTTTAAGATAAATTCAAGTCACTCTAAATTAATAAAGTGGCTTTGAGATTACTCAATTGCATAAATTTATTCATTTTCGCTAGTAATCCATTCATAATAAAATTATTTGTTATCTAAAGATAGGAATATAAATCTATTATTATTATTATTATTATTATTATTATTATTATTATTATACTAAATGAGATTACTCAATAGCAGTGGCGGAACCAGAGACTTGTTGAGTGGGGGGGGGGGGCAAAATTACTAAGAGAAAAAAATTACAGACGAATTATGTATAAAATTGAATATTTAATATTACAATAGTTCAACAATTAATTTACATTACTAGATTGACTACACCTAAGAAGTGGTAATTGTATTCTACGAGTTTGCATTTTTTGAAAACGTTGCATAATAGCTTCATTTTCAATTTTTACAAAAATTTCCTTCTCCACATAACACACCAAGCAATCGGTCAGAAAATCATCTCCCATTTTATTGCGCAAATCCGTCTTGATAATGTTCATTGTTGAAAAAGCTCTCTCAACAGTAGCCGTTGCAACAGGTAAGACTAAAGCTAACTTGACAAGCAGATATACCAAAGGAAACATAATGTCATAACCCGTCTCAACCATTTTCTGAGCAAGAGTTCCAATGTCATGGAGGTCAGAGAAAGCTGTATTCCTTCTTACATCAGCAATGTAGGTCTTAAGTTGATCTTCAAGTATCATTCGATCAGTATTGGTGAAATCATTTGGATATAGTTCAGCAAGACGAAGTAATCGAGATCGCTTGAAGTTGGAGAATGAATTTATAGGTGAAAGACAAGCAATGCATAAAAGCAATTCCGAACTTGTTTCTGTAAACCGATTTTCCATTTCCTGTGTAATAAAATCAACAACCTATTATTGAATAAAAGAAAATTAAGTTGTATTATAGAAATTTATAGTATCATAATACGAAGAAGAATAATTATCTGACAAAATATTTCCACTCGAAAGTAGTGATAATAAGTAATAGGAATACCAGCACGCTTAGAACGTAGACGACCAGGAACATTATCTTCCATATTAGGGACCGTGACATCATGATCTATGCAAAAATCATTAACATCTTGTAATAATTCATCCCATCCATTTTCCCTGAAGTCTTGCAATTGCTGTTTGACCGTTAATGTACAGCATTGTCCATGCATTGATCCTTTCGTTGTAAGACTTGAGATAGATCATTTGTCAGTCTTAAAACTGTCTTCATTAAGTAAGTAATGAAAATAAAATCATAACTTTCCATTTTATCAATCAAGCCCACAGCAGTCCCTTGAGTTCTTTGTTCAACTCCATCCTCTATTATGTTTTCAAGAACCGCTTTCACTGCTGACCACATAGACAGAAGCCGCACAATTGTTTTATAATGAGAACCCCAACGCGTGTCACCGGGTCGAGCCAAACTTGTTTCTTGATGTAATCCTCTTCCTGATTGAATATCACCTCTTTCCAAACGTTGAACGATTTCATCATGCTGTTTTTGACGGAGAGCATCTCTCCTTTTACATGAAACTCCAACCATATTCATAATCATTGTAACATATTCAAAAAAATTACTCACATATCTATTGCTCCTCGCTGCTGCTACAAGCACTAATTGGAGTTGATGAGCGAAACAATGAATATATCTTGCTTGGGGATTTTCATTTAAAATGAGGGTTTTTAACCCATTGAATTCACCTCGCATATTAGAAGCCCCATCATAACCTTGGCCTCGAACTCTACTTAGTGACAACCCATGTTTTGCAAAGAAATCTTCAAGTGCACTTTTTAAAGACAATGCAGATGTGTCACTCACATGTACCACTCCAACTAATCGCTCCATCACTTGTCCCAACTTGTTAACATATCTCAATATCACAGCCATTTGTTCTTTTACAGAATTATCACGAGCCTCATCAATTAATATAGAGTAAAAGTCATCACCAACGTCCTTAATAATAGTTAGTGTTGTCTCTAAAGCACAAGCACTCACTATTTGTTTCTGGATATGTGGAGAAGTGAGTTGATTATTTCCAGGAGCATTTGAATTAACTACATTTTCAACATCAATATTGCGTTGACTGTACCAATTGAGAAGTTCAAGAAAATTACCCCGGCAAAAAGACTTTTCTGACTCATCATGTCCTCGAAAAGCTAAGCCATTTGCTAAAAGAAAACGTATACAGTCAACAACAGCTGTCAAACGTGTCCGATAATGCCTCTCTTGCTCTTGGCTGTGGGAAGATAATATATGAGACACACTTTGTCTTTGATTTTTGAAACCAACATATAGTACTCTTGCATTATTGTGTGGACTATTGGGACCACCAACGTGTTCATTAAATCTCTCCGTGGCCTTTTTCCAATTGCGAAATCCAATTTCTGTGAATACATTGTCTCCTCGTTTTGATCCTCTATTCGAACTAAAAAGATAACACCAGAAACAAAATGCTGCATCTTTGGAAATACTGTATTCTAACCACTCAAATTTAGAGTACCAATTCTCTCTAAAACTCCTCATAATGTTTTCAAATTCTGTTTGGGGAAAATTATGGCCACGTGGTTGGCAATGACCTTTAGCCACATATTGTCTTCTAATATCATCCATAATCTCAACATCAAACTCATAAATAGGTTTACGCAATGCGGGGTCACCCACAATATAATCAAAACTAATATCCGGACGCCTTATATCATCACTAGATACCTCCTGACTTGCATGACTACTTAATGTAGGGATCGGTGTCGAAATAGGGATATTAGAGGATTCACCATATTCATTTCGTATTCTCTTAGTCTTGATCACAAATTTATCCATATCTGTTCAATTTAGAATTAGTTTAACCTAAGTTATATTCAGCATTTAAAACAATAACAAGACATTAAATTGCATTTTATATTTAAAACCTAATAACAATTCACAAAACACTAACAAAAGCAATTAATTCAACATAATCACAACACATATCATTTTAATTAAATTATTATAATTAATTAAAATTCAAATAAACAACAATATATATTTATATAGAAAATAAATTATCAATTTTTACCTAAATCTTAATAATCACAAATACAAATAATAAAAATAAATTCAATTAATACAACATAATTAATAAATTAGATTCTATATTTAAAAACCATATTGAATAAATTATACAACATAATTAATAAATTAATACAACATAATTCAATTAATACAACATAATTAATAAATTATCAATTTAAATTATACAACATAATTAATAAATCTATTTTATATAAAAAAAAATTTCCAATTCTTTACCTAAAATAAAAATTTACAAATCACCATTTTTTAACCTAAAAAAAATTATCATAAATTCACAAATCACAATAAATTTAATTAATTTAACTAATTAATAAACTATATTCTACATTTAAAACCCAAAATATAATCTATTTTATAAATAAAAAAATCACCAAATATTTACCTAAAATAAAAATTATCAAATATCCAATTTTTAACCTAAAAATAATTATCATAAATTCACAAAACTATATTCTATATTTAAAATTAAAACCTAATATATAATCTAAATCTTTAATTTTATAAACCTAAATTATAATAATTACAAAAAAAAAAAACAAATTAAATAATAAATTAAAAAAAATTTACAGAAATTTAAAATACCTGTTGCTGCCGCCCCGCCTCTGCCTGCTCGCCGTGCCGTCGCCGTCGCCTTCTCTCTCGCCTGATCGCCTGCTCGCCTTCGCCGTCGCCCGTCGCCTTCTCTCTCGCCAGATCGCCTGCAAACACCGCCCCTGCCTCTCTCTGTCTTGCCTCTCTCTCTCGGTCTCGCTCGAGCCAGCAGCTCTTAAATTTTTTTTAACTCTAATAAGTGAAACGGCGCCGTTTCACTTAATAGATTAAAATTTTACTCTATTAAGTGAAACGGCGCCGTTTCACTTAATAAAGTAAAAAATTTTTTTTGAAACAGGTTGTCTTCAACCTCAGTCTCGCTCGTGCGTGGGACTTGGACTGGGAGGGGGGGCAGGGGCGGAGAAGCAGCAGGGGCAACCAGGGGCGGAGGGCCGGCGTTCTCTCTGTATATGTGTGCATTGCCGCCGGCGGGGGGGGGGGGGGTCATCCGCCCCCACACGACCCCCCCCCCCCCCCCCCCCAGCTCCGCCCCTGCTCAATAGCATATTTAGAATAGATTTTAGATTATTTCAACTAATGTTGGAATTCCCTATTATTATTATATATGTATATGAGTTGAAATTAAGAATTTATTAATAATAATAGATTTATTAATAATAATTGATTTATAATAGATTTATTAATAATAATTGATTTGAGATTACCAAATAAATTCTTAATTTCAACTCATATACATATATGGGGAGTTATTAGATGATTTAATTATTTATTTTACTGGTTGGATTCTATTTAAATTTATTTTCAAATCCCTATTATGGTTTAATGATTTAAATTTATTTTCAAATCCCTATTATGGTTTAATGTATCTAAAAATATAAATTTTTATCATATTTAAAAGGTTAAATCATTATATGTATTTTAATATTTAAGTGTAATATAAAAAAATTAATATATTAAGATTTGAAAATTGACGATGTTTTCATTCTCTCATTTACCTCGAGTATTTTCTCTAATAATATATTTGGTTGTATAAAAATTTTATAAAAATTGACTAAATAATTATATTTGTCTAAAAATATTATATTTATTTATAAATAATTTATGTAAAATAAAATATCGAGCCCACTAAATTTTACTAATCAGTTGGTAAAATATTTTACTCATGAAGATATTGAAAAAATATTTCAGCAAAAAAATAAATTAAGAAGTCTACATATTAAAAGATAATCATATTATTAATTTAAAATATGATAAAATAAGAAATATGTATTATAAGAATAGTTTAGGTATTACCTTAAGTTTTCTTATAAAATTGGATTGTAATTAAATAAATTAATATTTATTTAATATTTTATTAAATTTTTTAATTATAATAATATAAATTTTTTAATAAAATATAATATTATATATATCTTTGTAAAATATAGTAATTAATTTTTTTAATAATTTATCAAATATACTGTAAGAGCAAATATTATGACATGAACAACTTTTATTGTTTTATCATATTATTATGTTCATGATTAAGTTTTTTTTTCATGCGTCTTGGTTTTCAGTTTTATTGTTGGCATTTTTTATTAAATCTTTGGTGAGAGGTGTGTAAATAATAGGCTTATAAATTAATTTATTACCATTAAATAATTTTTTTCTCTCATTGCTGGCGTATTATTTCTACATTGAGGGCAGGTGTGCTTCTATTAAACTTATTTGCTCATAGCCAGAGGGCTTTATGAGCTTCATGCTGTATGTAATGTTCCTTTGGGTTTAATAATATATATTCTTTCACTAGTGAAAAAAAATAGTCATCTTTAATTTCATCCAAGCTTTTTAATGGTAATAAATAAATTTATATTCTACGAATCTATTACTAATAAATTTTTTTGTATCTATAATTAGAAACATAAAATCTATTATTGTTATTATTATCATTATTTCATAAATTATGACTCTCCTAGAATAGATTTTTGTTATTATATGAAATCAAATACATCCTTTCAACTCACATATATATTGGTTTTATTATAATAATAATAAATAATAAATAATAATAATTATTATTATTATTATTACTCTCCTAGAATAAATTTTTATTACTATATTAAATCAAATAAAATCTTTTATTATGGTTTAATTTAATAAGTACCCTAAAAACAGCCTTTCAAAAAAAAAAATAAGTACCCTAAAAACTGAATAGTGAGCACCGCAATATATGACCAACAAAAGATTATATCTGTGATAAAGCAGCCCAAGTACAATTTTTACAAATATTTTTGAGGCTGTAAAGTACAATTCATGGTTAAGTTTTTTTTTGGTCAATATCCATGCTTAAGCTTAGTTGCTTCATATACTATATATTATACAAATATTCATTTCAATTAAATAAAAATAATTAAAAAATATTTACCATAAAATAATTAAAAAATAATAAAAAAAATCTTAAAAGAGGCATATGCAAAAGCTCTTTCCATAATGCAAGGGATTGGTAGAGTTAGTACATGAACAAACCAAGAAAGAATGTGAATATAAATCTCTTTATTTTCTTTATTATTCTTATTATTGTTTTATAATTACTGTTGAAAAAAGAAATGATATCCATTGCTTCCATTTAGCTATATAAATAGATTTCCCCCTCACCGGCAGATCCATGAGAAGAAGAAGAAGAAGAAGCTTAAAAGCTATCTTTCTTTTTATATCTTTCTCATCTTCATTGACCCCTTTTTACACATATATGAGATCTTTCTTTTTCCAAACAGAAACAGTCTCTTGAAATTTCTTCTTCTTCAAAAATGGAGGTCCATTCCAGCTTATTATATGTTGTGTTAGTGCAATTTTTTTCAATGTTTGCTGTATAATTATATCTATATGTTGTTAGAAGGGTGATTAGTTAAAGAAGGGAGCTTTCTTCAGTCCACTCATGGGTGGCGATAGGATTTAATTAGCTGCCGACTCATTCATCCAAATACTGTGTTAAAATTAGCCACGAAAGACGACACAGATTGATCATCAAAGAGATTATTACTCAGTAAATGAGTGAATGATGCGGGAGACAAATTGAATCTTAAGCTTCCTGTACTTGGACTGAAGGGAGCTCCCTTTATTTTCTCTTCTTTCTTTTTCTTTTTCTTGATTATATATTTAAACATTTTCTTTTTTTTATTCTTATGGATTATGACTTATTCTTATTATCTTGTTTGGAAATGACCTAGAAACAAAGAAAGAAACCCTGAACAGGTGATATGGGATAGTAAAGTTTATTTCTTTTTAGTCAGATCTCTTGAATTCGAGCGGCGATTACGAAGCATTATTAAACTTGAGAGTCATCTCTATCCATATCCTTGCCCTTCTTTACCTTCAGTAAGGTATGCGTTCTTGGTCCTTTTTCTGTATGGTTTATACTTCTGGTTTTTTCTTTTCTTCTTTCTTGAAAGCTGAATCTTGATTTCTTCTTCTCTAAACATGTTAAAGAATTAACTTGTTTAAGTTAATCATCTTAATTCTTGAATAATAATTATGAGATGGTTTTGGTTTTTATTTATTTTTATTTTTTCCTTGTTTTTATTTTAGGGTTTTGACGAAGCCTGCAATTTGCTTTCTTATCACACGCTCCTCGACAATAGGGTTTTCTTTTCTTTGGGGTTTCTTGGGTTTTGGTATCTAAGCCTGCAATAACAAGTTCCTAGACGACTAGACATGTCTCCCACTGGTTCATTTACTCAAGTATCCTTCTAATTTTACTTCATTTATTGTTTTCTTTTCTTTTTTTAAAATTTTCTTTTGCTTATTTTTAACCTTTCCAACGCAATATTGAACATTTTATGGTAGAGAATCATAAAATCTTGAAGTTTCAATGGTTCGTTATAATTAGTTCGAGGGTTTTTGTTAAATTTCTGTCCTTTTCATTACTTGTCAATCAATTAAAATGAGATTTGTGATTCTTTAACTCATTTTATTTTCAACTTGCTATGCGAATTTTTTTTATTTGAAGCGATTATGAGTTACACTTTTTGGAGCTATTTTGTTAAAATTATGTTCTTTTTATGATTTGTCAAGCAAATAAAATGAGATTTGTGCTTCTTTGACTACAATTACTAATAAATAGCCTTATACCAATTTAAGTAGGATCGGTTGTATGAATTTTTTTATTCATCCAGAGCAATAGCGAATATGAGATACATCTTTCATCTTTGGAAGTGATTCGTTTCTTTGAATCTTGCGAAAATGAAAGCCGATTAAGTTTTTTATTTTATTATTCTTTTTTAAGTTTTTGGGTCGTTGACCTTTTTTAGGAGTGGCAAACAAAAATGTGTCACCTCCACCACACCAAATTTGAGAGGCTAGAAAGAAACAGGGAGGCAGAGAGGTGTCATATGTCGATTCGTGGAATTGGAAACTACAAGCGTATGATACATATATGACTAAGAAAAAGGCAGTCGATGAGAGCTTTTTATTAATTTGTTTTTTCTCTCGTGTAGTAGACATCAGATATAGATGTTTTGTTATGATTTGTACTAATTAATTAAAATAACTTTGGTTAAAATATATTTTTAACTACAGTTATTTTTGAATTTATTGAATTTGTTGAGCTATAATTAATTTTGTTTACACTGAATTTATCAATTAAGAAGGTAATTTTATTTTTAATAATTATATTTTCAATGATTGAATTAGTGGCTTTTTGCTCGAGAGATGAGCGAGTCTTTTACACAGATCACTTATTGGTATTAAATTGTTTATCATTCATATGATGATGGATATGTAGCATAAACAAAAGGGTATATTAATTAGTATATCTTGTGTTTCTTATAATAAGCTTTAGATTTGATTCTCTTTTAGCAAAATTCATTCCACTTAGGAAGATACTATAGTATAGGTAAGAGAGAGAATAGTGGAGATGACTGTATATATATATATATATATATTCATATATATTGCTTGAAAGCTAATGTTCACTTTATATATATTTATGTGATTTTTAATGTTCATTTAATTGTTCGTTCTTTGTATATTTAATTCAATATTTTCAAATCGTTTGACTCGGTTGGTCAAATGTTCAATGCTAAAAGAATGAAAATTGAATTTAAAATAATTAAATCAGTGCTACGTAATATGAGAAATATAAAATTTATAAGTAATTTAATGGAGTATTTTAAAATAAATTTGAATATAATGTTTTAAACAAATCATATATTAATCAATATTTAAGTTTTTTAGATGTAAAATAGGTAAAGAGAATTTTTTAAAATGTAATAATTTTTTAATGCTAAGAACTTAATAAATATGATATATTAAATTTTGCTAATAACATATACAAGAAGGGGTTTAAAAATTGATTTACCATAAAATAAGATTGATTTTGGTGCATAACAATGATGAACTTAAACCTGAACATTTGATAATTTTTTATACTTCATATATAATATGCAAGAGAAATATTCATGAAATAGATGCTACTATTTTACCTATATATATGTTAAATTGAAAGGTTAATCAAATGATTAGAAATTCTAATTAATTTTCAATTTTTATAGCTAAAAATAATCACCATGACTACTTCAAGCAATAATTATAATTTTAATTGTAACAAATATATAAATTTCAATTTTTATATTTTGACTAAAATAAAGTTTACAGATATGTTAATTTTAATTGTTATATCAAATGCGTGCACTAATAAAGTCCATTGTTGAGAGTTGACCCTCATATATCATAAGAATATGAAACCCTAAAAATCTCTGTAATGGTTTATATTTAATTATAAGCAAGTAATAGGGGGTAAGAAAAAAAAACATTTTTTAGTACAAAGTCGGTTCTTTTTCATTTAAATTGCCATAATAATATATTACATATAACATATATATAAATATATCTTCACAAAAAATAGATTTGTGTTCTTTGTGTTCCTTCTTCCTCTTCCTCTAATAGTGCTTGAAGTTGGCCAAGGAATGACAAGTACCAACTCTGGCCTCTGGTTCTCTTTTCCCCAAATGAGAATCTCTGTAAGATTAAAAAAAAAAAAGTTCCCACCAGAAATTATATATATATATATATATAAACATTACTGCTACTAATAATATTCTGCAGTGGATATTTTTTTTAGGAATCCAAACCTGACGAAATATGAATTAACATTATGCTAAATATGGATCCTAGCTTTTGGATTTTTAATTTTTTTTCCATCATCTAAATTTTTTCACTTTTTTATAATCCAATTACTGTTTTTTTAGGCGATGGTTCATCATTTTGGAGAAATTATATTCTATAATTGTAGTTTTAATTATGTATTTTAATTAAAATAATAAATTAATTAGATAATGATATGTAATGATATTTTTAAAAAATATATCTTATAATTTATTTATGTAAATTCTTTAATTTTTTATTATAAAATATAAAAAATATATTATTATTTAATTAATTTATCATTTTAAATGGGTATAATTAGAATTATAGTGGTGTTATATAATTTTTTTATAATTTTGGTGAATACCGATTTGTATCTCAATTTTCATGTTATTGTTTTTTTTGTCAACTAATTATAAATTTTAAATTTGATGGCAAATTTCAACGTGCCCATTCCCTAATGGTACCTTTAAAAAAAATATGAATTATTTTTTGAAGCCAAAGATTTGGCAATGAATTTAGTAATTCTATATATCAGGAGAGTTTTTGTAGTTCAAGTAAATTAATTAAAGGCGGATGAGTTTAATTAATTGTTAAAATTTGCAATCTTTTCTTTATTCTCTGGGGCCTTTATGTTTCCAACCCATTTGGAAAAAAAAGATTTTTAGTGTGGGAATATCAGAATAAAGTGTTAAGTTCTTAATTAATCACATAAATTTTTTTTCTTTTTTTATTTTATTTTGGGGACAATGTCATAATCTAAAGATATGAAGCTGTATGTCAATTGCAATTGATTAATATGAATTTTAGTAATTTAATAATCATCATAAGCATATAATATTTGGCCTACCAAAGTTAAACTAGGGGCTATTCCTAAAAGACAAAATTGAAATTTCTTCTCTTGCTTTAATATCTTAATGATGTGACAATTATGATAAGAAGTTTAATTCACCTCAATTGAAATTTTAAAAAATTACGATATTTGACATCAATATTCCTCTTAATTTTTTATTTTTTATATTCAAAATGGAGGAATTTACTGTGTTATTTAAGAGTGGCCGAAGTAAAATATCGGCAAACTCTAAATTTTAAACCTTAAATACTAATTTTTTTTTTAATATTACTAAAAGATCAGCAGACACTGTTTTATATATCATGATTCAAATAATTAGTTTATAATTGATTTTCTTGAGTGTAGCATATTGTCCCTCCAAGTTTTATTTTTTGTAAATATTTTGTCCACGAATTTAAAAATGAGAGACCACTGATCCACCGGAATAAAAAAAGATAAGAGGAGACAAATGCCAAACCAAAGCCGTATGAAAAATCGCTGAAAACTAAAAATATATAACTAGAAACTACAAAAATTATTGTCTGCATGAAGGGTCATCTCTCTCTCTAGTCCCTCTCTTGATTTGGCCTAGGATTTCAATGATGAATAATATTTTATTTTTCCTTAAAAGAAATGGAGAAATTCATGTTCACCTTGGAAAATAATTTATTTATTTTTTATTTATTTAATAACAAGATAAGATGATGTGTACTTTTAATTCTCATTTGGATCTACCATAATTTTCTTAAGGATGGATTAGTTAATTAATGGAACCTTATCTTACAATGGCAACAATAATAATCACCAATTATAGAATTATTACTGCATATTCCTATGTATATGTATCCTATTTAAATGATACCATATTCTCCTAGCACTTCTTTGCATAATTCTTATCCTGTCCCATATGAGAAGTTTCTTGAAGTCCTATATAATGGTATAATTATATATATATATATAATCATTACGAGTATGAAACACAATCAAAAGGTGGAAGAAAATAGTGAAGTTATCTCAAATAAACCATGAAAACTGTTTTTTTAACATTATAATATAAGGAGAAAAGAATCAAACTTAAATTTATCTAGAAAAAATGCATTTGCCGTTGGATTATATATTGGTGTGCATGTGAAATTGTTCATTTTTTCAGACAAAAAGGGGGGAGAAGATAGAGTTTTGCGTTGTAACATTAGGGTTTGCATATGAACTAAATAGTTTTCCAAATTGTAAGGAAAAGTATAAAGTGATAAAAGTATGTAAAAATAAACTTTTGGTTGATTAATATTCTATCATTTTTATCAAGCATTTTATAAATTATATAAAGAAAAGAATTGATTTTGAATTTATTATACACGATATATTCTATTATTTTTAAGATTATAAAATTATTAATTAGAACTCGAGTTTTAGTTTGAATAAAATTAATAAAAGAAAAAGTCAGATTGGCTTTTAAAAAAATACTGTAACAAAGTAAAAGGTTTGACATTTCCAGGATAAATTATGCTAATGGTTTGCCTCTGAAAGTGGACATCAAATTATGAAGAAAAGAGAAAAATAAAAAAGGGCATTAACCCTTTCAGATTCAAATTCAACCCTTTTAAAAATTATGTGCTTTCTGCTCACTAAGTGCATTTTCAGTACATTCTTAGTGGACCTCAAAACTTGATTTTTTTTTCACTTAATTATAAATTTATGTGGAATTACAAAGTGCTTTAACTGCTCAATTAATTAGTCCCACATCACTTTTAGGACATCTTCAACTCTTTAATTAATTTTTATGTTATAACCTTCTAAACAAATTGTTGAATGACTTAATTTTTTTTTATTATTATTCTATTTGAAATTTTGAAATTTTGACTCAGAAATAAATTTTTATCATAAAAATCTATGATGGTAATGAAGTATGAAAACTGATAAGTCCCAAAATATAGATCATATTAATTGAACTATATAAATTTTTATTCTCCCTCCATTTTATTTTAAGTATTTCATAATAACGGTACGCACAGATTAAAAAAATCATTAACCATTATAGATTTTATAAAAATTTTATTACAATTTACTTAAATATTATTTTCATATTTTTTACTCTATTTATTTTTTTCATTAAATAAAGTGTTTAATTAGGCCAATATTAAAAATTTTCAATTAATGCTCTTTTAAATTTTTAAAAGCTTAAAATGAAATAAAATTTTTTTTATCACGGTATACTTAAAATAAAAGGGAGAGAGTATTATTTTTCTTATTTGATTTCTTTGATTATTGCTGTTTACTTGTCACAAATGGAAGTTATTTCCAAAAAAAAATAAATGAAATTTTTTGAGATTTAAATTTGCGACTTTATAATTTAAACATAGAGAACTAAATAACATACATAAAATAAAAGTTACCGTAAATTAAATTTAACAAGGTAAAAGGATCAAAAGTCATTTTCTGAAGTTTTATTACGCAATCTTAGAATACCAAATACATAGACCAAGTGTAGACAATAATAAAAGTATAAGATGTTTCTTTTTTTCGTAAAAAATATTAGCCACAAACACTAATTTTGCTACTCCGTGAAGCTTTTTTTTTTCAACATGGAAAGGAAAAAGCTGGAAACGTTTGAAGTTGGACCTTGTGATAATGCTTATCAAATGGGGTTCTTAATAGGGCAAAGATTTTGTAATGAAATAAGAAGCAGATTATCCACAGATCTTATTCTTCAAAACCAGCTTCTTCCTTTTGCTCAGACCTCAAAATCACAGCCATTGATTAAAGCTCTTACCGATGACAACAGAAAGAAGTTTCCAAGATATTGGGATGAGCTAGTTGAGATTGCACAAGGAAGTGGAGTGCCTCTTCTTTTATGTAATTATAATACTGGGCTCAACTCAACTCAACTAAATCTTAATTTCAAGTTAATTGGGATCAATTATATATATTCTTTTTTTTTATTTGAAATGATTATGGGCTACAATGGCTATATATATTCTCCTTTTTTTACTTGGAGCGATTATGGATTGCTTATTTAAAGACACATAAAATTGTATATATAATTTAGGTTTAGTAAAGTAATTAGAATTCTAATTATATTTATGTGCATCCATGCAGGTTATATTAATCAATTTTAGGAAGGAGATTCTTCCATTTCCTCCAAAGACAAAAACAAATTATTCTGAGGTTGAAATTAGTGTTTCAGATGACTGTTCTGATATTCATGTTGTTAGTGATAGTATGGCCATTGCTGCACATAATGAGGATGCAAATGTTGCTCTACTTGGACATAGGTATCCTTTGAAATAATAATGTGTTTTTACATATCTAATTTTCAAGTTGATTCAATGGTGGAGATTTGTCTGTAATTTATGTACATTTTTTCTGATAATGGGGGCTTTTGCAGCTATATAATCAAGGCAAGATTTTCAAATGGACTATCCTTCTATGGTTACAATTATGCTGGTGAACTTCCAAGTTGTGCATTTGGGTTCAACACTAATGGACTGGTAATTATTCGAACTTGGTTCGAACTAGCAACGAAAATAACTCTAATACTCTGTCATGATTCAACTGGTTGGAATCACATTTATATTATATAATTTCTCGGAAAAATGATCAAAGGATAGGAAGATACACGGCAAAATCTTATTGTGTTTGATCTTTTAACTCGTTTAACTGGCTTCTTGTACAAATTGAAACTCAAAAAATTGAAAATTTTATCAGGCATTTACGCTGAATTCAGTTCCCCCATCTGAAGCTGAGGTTATGGCCGGAAGGATTGGTCGGAACTTTATCTCATGGGACCTTCTTGAAGCCACAAGCATTGATGATGCACTGAGTGTAAGATCTCTTATAGTCTTTAGCTTCTTTGGATTACACAGTTGGTTATGGAGTTTGATAGCTCAACATCTCTCTTCAGAGAATACATTCATCAGAAGTTTCTGTAGGACAGTGTTACAATCTCATAGACACAAAGGGGCGTAAGATTCTAAATGTTGAAACAGCATCCAGAAATCGAGTTTCAGTTCATGAGGTCCATGGAACACCGTTCTTCCATGCAAACATGCATCTTCACCTTCAAGTTGAGCAGGTAATAACACAGAGCCTGAGAACAAGGTTGCACCAATTCTGAACCTCATAAGCCAATTGTGCTCACCACATCAGAAACAGCCAGAAACAAACTATACTGGTTTTGAAGTGGTGAGTCTAGGACTGTAATCGAGCCGAGCCGAGCTTTGAAAAGCTCAAGCTCGGCTCATTATAAAATAGTCGAGTTCGAGTACTAATTGAACCTGAGCTGAGGCCGAACTTATATCGAGCCAGATCATATATCATGTATCTTGAGCTTGAACTCGAACTTGATTTAAATAGGTTTAACGAGCTCAATAGACTTATTTTAATTTTAATTTTTTATTCATTTTTTCTAAATTTTTATAAAAAAAATACTAAAATTTATATTTTTATGAAAGATAAATAATATAATTATATATTAACAAAAACAAAATATTATATTACTATAATTTTATATTTTACTATAAATTACTAAGCTATTTTATATTGTCTATTATTTAATTTATGTATCACATATATCATATATTAATAAATTATATAAATTAAGTTAGTAAAAAAATTAATATATTTACATACATAGTTTAATATATATAAATTAAATTATATATATTTTTAATCAAATACACTAAATGAGCTAGCTTACGAGCTTAACTCACGAGCTTTTTAAATGAGCTAGCTCGCGAGCTAACGAGCTGAGTATTTCATAGCTTGAGCTTGACTCATTTAACAAATGAACAGTTCAAACTCGAGACTAAACGAGTTTTTACCGAGCCGAGATTCAAGCCGAGTTCGAGTAGCTTGACTCATTTACAGCCCAACGTGAGTCTAAATTGGTTTGCATGGAACAGAAGCTTGGCGGCTTTTTCACCAAAAACAAGCTCATAAGACTGTTTTACACAGATTTCCACTAAGATATAATTTCATTAAAAGAATAAAAATCATGAGTTCTTGCAAAGGTACACGATGGCAACTCCAAGAGCAGGCAAGAAAGAGCAATTACGCTACCAAAAGAATCAAAAGATGACTTCCTGTCATTTCTCGGTGACACCAACGACAAAAGATACCCAATTTACATGACAGGTACTCAAGAAAATTATTTGAATCTTTTTCCTACTCAAGAATGCATGCTTAATTACTTTAGGCCACATTTCAGGTCCAACGCTATACATTCTATGCACAGCTATGATAGATTTGGATGACCAAACACTATCAATTATTGAGGGAAATCCAAAGAAAGGAGAAGTTTCCTATGTCTTCTCTACATCTGCCAGAGAGTCGAAGACATCGGCATAAGAGCTGAAGCAGTCATGATACTTGTTATTCAGAATGACTCTATCTGAAGCACTTATGCAGGTTCATAGAGGCCCAGCATATGGCCATCGATACATCGTACAGCTGCAACCTGATATTGCATAACACCTTTAGATCTGTTGTAACTTGTAATAAGACTGAAAAATTCTTGTAGGTGATTACCTTTCCATGGATTTCGTACTTGATTGGTCCATCTAGTTCAGCACCTAAAGCCATCAATTTCGTTACTGTATTGTTGATATCAGACACAGTAAATGATAGCATAGAAGAATATCCCTTCTGCACAATGTGGTCACTGTACAATTGGATTAGAAGCTGGCATGGATGTAGCTGTGCAAACACATGCCATAATCAAACTACCAAAAAAGGCTGAAGAACTTTCATAAAAAATTATAATAGCCTAAAGCCAACCTCATAAGCATACAGAATTTCAATTGGGGTGGACAATCAAGCAAGGGATGGCCTTATAGTTGATTACTCATAAAAACTTGAATATTCTAATGTCACCGCCAAAAAACCATGAAGTATTAAACATCTAATCTGCATAGAGAAAACTTCGACACAACTTGTTATAGCATACAAAGGCGACACTTCGATTAACCCAATTTTCGAAGGAAAAAATCATAAAACTTTCAGCAACATATAATCTCAGAGGGTAAGTATTAACAAACAGCCCTGAATTCATGGAAAGCTGAATTTGTATTAACCGTATAATACTACCATAATCCTTAAGGTCTCCTAATACTTCCATTCTCTACAGAAAAAAGAGAAATACAAAAAAAAAAAAAAGAACTCAGATGAGCAAAACCAAAAATTCAAATACCCAACTTTGTCAGTAGCATAAAATTACATTACCAACAGTGCATAAGAAATGAAAACCCACAAAGATCCAAGCTTCACAGCTCTATTTCCCACAAACAACAAAAAGTACTCACAATTGTGCCAACGAAGCATAGTGGGCGCCAGTTAGCCTAGTTCAAAATCATGTGCGAAGCGACAGCGAATAGAAAATTTACGGGGAGGACTGCATTGTTGTACAACTACAAACGATTCCTATATCCTAGCATCATGTGCTTTGTTCTTTTAAACAAATAATCAAACCGAAACGAGGCATTACAGAAACCAAAACACAGAAGAAAATTTACTTGGTAGATTGCATGAGGGCAAGCTTAAGAGACCCAGATTGAAGTTCGGCCCAGCGAAGAGTGCACACATTGACTGTGAAATCCAATCCTTCAGAGTAGAAACGAGCTGCTTTTGGCACGTCCTTGTGTAGCAGTAATATCCACCGAAACGACGCCGCTGCCATCACTTTCTCTTTCTATATGTAATATATAATATATTACTTCAAACGGTGACCACCCTTTAGCTCCTCCGCTTTCGGCCTTTGCGGCAGAGAAGAAGAGAGAAGGAATTTGCAGAGAAACAATGGAGAAAGCAAGCTGCAGCAAGTAGCAACTGGCAACTGTCTAACACTCAACTGTCCATCTGTGAAATGGGTTCTCTATGGGCTTATTGAATATCCATGGCCCAAGTCTAATTAAATCAAGGAAAATTAAAAATAACAAAAAAACAAAAAAGAAAAGAAAAATTTATAAAAAATACTATGATAATAAAAAAATTTATAAAAATATTATGCAAATGAAAAAATTTATAAAATATAATATATTTTTAATAGATATTGAATATATGTTAAGTAGATTTTTTTAAATATATCATAAAAATAAAAAAATAGAAGTTTTAAAAACAAAAAAAAATAATAAAAATAAAATTTTGAAGAAAAAAGTAATAACCCATTTAATTTTCACTTAAATCAATTTGTCTTTTTTGCCTCTCTCCACTAGGATTTCTTCAAAAATGCCTAAAAGAATTAAAATATTTTAAAAAATATTTTATTTTTCTTTCAAAAATATTCATGTTTCAATTTTTAATTTTTTTAAAAAAAACTCATTTTCAAATACATGAACCTAATATATATTTAATATATTAAAAATATATTTTACTTTTAGAGACATATATAATACTTTTTAATATATCAACAATATAAGTAAAATATTTAAAAAAATAAAATGATATATAATATAATTTTCTTAATTAATAAATCTCTGGTTAATAATCAACACATGAAAAAACTAATAAATGGATTTTTATGCTCTTAAACGCTGCTTTTCTTAACCACAACATCACTTTTTTTTTTTAAACTAAATCACTTTAAATAAGAAATTCATCTTCATCATCATCATCATCATAGTAATACACATGTAATAACCAACATCATTATCATCATTATAATAAAATATCTAATACATCAATTACTCTATAAAATTAATAGCTTTAGCCAAATTGCCCTTATACTTGTCTGACTTATTTCAATAAAAATTTATATAATCACATATTAATTATTTTATTTCTTATATTTATTTATTTCATATTCAATAAACACCTAAATAAATATAGTACTAAAATTGTATGTAAATATTTATTTGATATAAAATATACAAATATAAAAGATAAAATGACTAATATATAATTATATAAATATATATTGAAACAAAATAAATAAGTACAAAAAATAATCTGACAAATGCATAAATATACGGGACAAAATGACCTAAACTGATAAATTCAATAGGCAATTAATATATTAAGCCTAATAATAGTACACATGCAATAACCAAAAAGCTCCATTGTGATAATGAGTAGTCCTCAGTAGTACAACATATATACAATAGGGAGCTGCTTTACATCAAGATAAGAACAATAGGCGATGAATGAATGCATAGACTTTTCAACTTAAGATTATGATAATTACTCAAAAAATTGTCATCAGTTTGAAATTTGCCTTGTCATCCACGCAGCTATGCATGTAGCATCATTACACTCATATACAGATCAATTTCAAATTACAAAAGATGAAAAAAAATAGAGCTGTATTTGAAGATGCAGCAGCAGCAACATTCAAATTCATGATACTATGGTCAAATATTCACAAAATACTGAGTTTCTTTATCACCTTTCATGGCAAAAGAGCCAATCCCACCTGCCAATCAAAAGAAGCTCTCAACTCTTTTAGAATTATCCTAAGAGGAACCTCTGAATATTTTTAGTCGAGAACGGTGCCCCTTCGACCTTGCTTCAAGAAGCTTTGCCTTCAAAGTGTTTTCCTTCAAGAGTGGAGGTTGTTTTGTAGAAGACCCTGAAATGTCAATATCTTGGGTTGAGAGTTTTGCCATCCACTGTCGAACTGGACTAGCATTTCTCCGGCTTGGATAACTGGAGGAACCCTCGCCTGCATCATTTTCATGATGCACATTCCCAACTTCTGATGATGAAATATGACTTCTTATCAAGTTATCAATCACATAATTGGGATTCAACCCATGAATCTCATCAACTTTTTTATTTCTTTCAAGACTGCCACCTTCAGTAGCATCACAATTTTCGGAGTTCCTAGAAACACTAGATTCACTTGGGTTCCCTTCACCTGTTTTAACCTCTTCTGTCTCCACCACCTGAGGTTTATTGTTGTCATTAGGTGCCACTGCCCAAGCCATCTGTTCTTCAAATTTAACTTGCAAGCTTGATGGATTCTGACGTCTAATTCTTTCTCGAGATGCAAACTTTTTCTTTTTTTGATTAGATTTGACTGTTTCGTCAATGTAGCCATCTACAGCTTCATCTCCATGCATGCTAAATCCCCCATTGCTTGGTTTGTTAAGCTCAAAACAATGTGAATCACTACTTACAGAATCCTCTTCATCATCTACATCCTGATGTGCAATTACAGCCTCATGCAGAGGGGCATATTCCATAGAATTCTGCTGTTCCCTACGCAACTTATTATCAGTACCCTTAGAATTAGCCATTCGCTTAGCTTTAAGAAACGCCTCTATCTCAAAGCCTAGTTTGTCCACTATTGAAATGTTTTCAGCAAAACCATGCTGAGCTTCTTCTAACCTCATTTGCATCCGCTCATCTAGCCATGATTCAGATATATGGAGAATTAAATGATCACCATCAACCCTTCCAATCCAATCCTTATCAGATTTTGGTTTCAGAGCATGAACTTCCTGTTCATAGTCTTTAATTCCCCGAGCAAACTCATCACAGAGGTCTTCCAACAACTTTCGTGATTTTCTCTCTTTTTCCATCTCTTTCACAGCATTAGAAAGAGAAGATTTTATATCTGAAAGATCCCGAGCTAACTTCCTATGCAGGCTCTCAGATCTTTTTCTTAATTTCCTCTCATCTTCCAGCTCATCCCTGAGAGACTGAATAGCAGTATGCAACCAGTCCTGTTCCTTGCTCTTCCTAACTAGTTTATCTTCTGCAATTTGTTTCATCAAATCATCTATCTCATGCCGATCCGCTTGCTGATCTCGAAGAAGCTCTTTGATCCTGACACAAGCATGATCCAGCTCTGTTTTCAATGCCTTAATCAATGACATATTAGATGCATGCTGTTCTTCCAGGCTCCATATTCTATTTAACACTTTTAGAAGTTCAGTGGATGTTTTAAGACTATAATGTGATTCACCAATCCTTCCCTTGAAGTCTAATGAGCTGGTAGGTGTAACTGCAGGGTTATAAGGTGCCACCTACATGTGAAATGCATGTCAAATGACGATGAAGGTATAATTCGAGATGATGTAGGAAGTGCTTACCTAGCCATAAATTTTCATTCTCTGGCAGCTCATCTCTAGAGCAATTAGAGATATTTCATGAAAATATAACTGCTCTTTATCATTTGCATAAACACAAGGAGAACAACTCTGATTGCAAATAAGAGAGAGGACGAGCATACATTGTACATATATTTCAGTTAAAAGATACAACTAAGGGGCAATAAAACAAAAGGGAATCAAGCCAGAGATCTATGCAATTTGGGGAAATAGTTCCGTACCCTAACAATTGGATTAGGACTGATAATGGCTTGAAAATCAGTTTGCCTCTCTCTACTTCAAATAAATTCTATCAGTTCTAGAAAACAAATATCTGGTCTTCAAGAGAATCATAAGTGTTCCATGTATCAGCAAGAGCAATGAGGCTTACCTCCATAGAACTGCCATAACTTGCAGGAGATACAGGCTGCAGAGCACGATTACTTCTTTCAATTGCTCGATGATGCTGAATCAGTGATGCAGCAATATGTCTCCTCAAACTGCTTGCGCTCTCTGGCTGGTTAAGAAATAACACAAAGATAAGCCGCAAAAAAGAGAAATCCAATAGTACAAACTCGAAATTGCAGCCTCCCGATGGCTGAACACATTACTTGCTAATATCAGTCGGCACAGGATGAGAAAAACATACGAAGCAACTCGCACCAATCATTATAGTAATTCACAACAAATTCACACTGAATCATTTAGCTATCAACTGCAATCATTGATAACAATGTTCAGAGTCATTCTAGATACTGCTGCGATATATTAAGGATTCATGAAATATTTAGCACTTCTCAAAGTATTCTGAAATCTTATTGAAAAAAAAAAAGTCTCAGACGAATCCAACAGCCAATATAAGAACTTCTAAGACCCATGAATGAATCAACAAGAATCACATAAAATAGTTAGAATGCAAGTCTTCATCAAGTCATAGCCTTTTCAACAGAGATTAATAATTGGCAGTCCACTTAACAGATAACATTAAGCGGACAAAACAAATGACACAATATGTAAACCATAGCAATGATAAGGACAAACTGCATAGCATACCAAAAACAACCAAAAGCAAAACAAGGAAAACCTAAGTTGGCTAATATCACATGCACTCTCTATAAAATATACAGATCGCAATAATGTATAAACTTTCACACATATGCTGCAAGGTTGTCAATAAACTAATCCTCAAAAAAATCGCTTAAGCTTTGCACAAGTCAAAAATTGGTTAAAAACTCACTTCTGATCAATTACAATTCACAAGAGAATCAATCTTAATAAATTATAATTCACAAGCGAATCTAAAAAGTTTCGATCTTTGACAAGAAATTTCACCTCACATAAAGAGCTCCATACTCTAAATTTCACAAAATCATTTAGAAGTGACAAAGCTAATACCAATGAACCAAGACATAAATGGACCCGTCAAATAATTTAACAAACAAAAATGGGTGGAAAGTGTAGAGAAGAGGAGCCAAATTATCTAAAAAACACCCAAATTCAAGCACCAATCAAATCAGTAGAAGTAAGGCAGAAAATCCCAAAAGTCACAATTAGCCGATAAATCAAAACCCACATAGAAAAATAAGAAAAAAAAAAAACATTGCAACTACCATATAAGCAAGATGTATAAAGGTATATATACCTGCTCAGTAGAGCTAGGGGAAGGATCAGCTAAGAAATGGGAAAAGTCGATGCCTTTGTCTTTAAAAACATGGTGGCGATTCAGATGGCGGCGCAACCTAGGATCACCACCACCACCAGCAGCAACTCCATTACTATGATTATTAATACTATTATTATTATGCACACCCCGGTGCATTTTAGAGAGAGGCAAGTAATGTTGGAATTCCCAAAGAACAGCAGCAAGCTTTCTAGCAGAAACAACAGTAGTATCAGCACTGTTGTTATTAAGAGAAAAAGAAGACACAAAAGGAGTAGAAGAATAATAAGGCTCCTCCTCTCCCTGGTTGTTGTTAGCAATTATGCTAAAATGCGCAGTGGGTGATGAAAAGCTCCTCCAAAGTCTAACTGGAGTGCAAGCAAATGGGCCCACTCTCTTCCCTACCAAAACTCCTCTTCTCAACTTTTCCACTAATCTTTCACTCTTTGCTGCTACCCCCTCTTCACTTTTCTTACCCCTTTTGGCTTCCATTTTTAAATTATTATTATTATTCTTCTTCCCACTTTTTCACTCTCTCTCATCAATCGAACAAAAAATTGGTTCTTTATCACTCATTTGAGTCATTTCTCTCTCATTCTTTTCAGGGTTTTGTTCCTTTTTCTCTTTTTTTAAACGTATTTTCTTGTTTTGGGAGATGGGTTTTGTAAAAGTATTTTTCTTGATCAACCTCTGCAGATGGGTTTTGTAAAAAGATTGTTTCTTGATCAGCCCGTGATAGAAGGTGAAGTAAAAGCTAAAATCTTTTTTTTTTGTTTTTAGTAAAGGGTTTTTCTTGATTCTGCAGTTTCTACTCATCCATGGCCAAGAAAATAGTAGCAGAGAGAAAGAGAGAGAGTGTGTGTGAAAGAGATATCGAAGGAGGAAAGTAGTTGGATTACCTGTCATGCATTTAGTTGAGTCACCCGCCAATTTGTGATTCTCTCTTTCTAGGAAAATAGTTATCCTTTTTCCCTAATTATGTTATGTGCATCTATTGCTAAAGAATTGGTAATTACTGAACCAAATATCACTATTTGTTCGAAAATTAATAAATCATATACATCTATGTTTTCCTATAATAAAATTGTGATAATGTTATGAATTCTTACGTGAAATTTTTTTGTAAAATTTAACATCAATTTAAGAAAAAAAATTTATTTAAATTGATACATAATCTTACATATAATAATGAATTCAAAATCTGCTTGCTGTTATAATTAAATTCACAATGTAATTCTACTTTAGAACAGCAGAAATGCAAAAACAAAAACCATTATGAAGTGGATAGTGATAGAATTTAATTTAATCATTATTTCTAGTTTTCAATCTCAATAATTTTGAAAACCTTTCTCTGTCAACCAAGAAAAATTTATCGAAATTGTTGAATGAAATTTGCTTAATAAATTAATACTTGAATTGGGCCAACACGAATTCAATTGGACCCATTATAATTATTTTTCAATTTGATCTGATCATGGTTTTAGTTTAAATTTAAACATTTTAAATTTATATCAGTTTAAAATTTTCTTATCTAATTGAAATATATAACTTGACTCATAGTGAGATCTATGCTTAATAATTTAAAATTAATGAAAATAATTAAAATCGTAGAGAGAGGGGTAGCACTTAGCATGCCCTACAAAACAGACCATATTCATTGAAATGATGTGTTGCGTTCTGCTATTTGTTTTTGTAGCGTGTTGAAGTTCTTTCCTTTGCTATTGAAGTTTCATTACTAAGTACTTTTCTCTACAAGATTTTATCAATTCATAAAAATATTTTTCAATTCTCATTTCCCTAAAATATCCACTCGTTTTCTAATTTAATTACATTTTTTTTCAATTTTTACCTTTGAAAATAAATTTTAAAATATAAATTTTACTTTCCTATATGCTATAGAAAAGATTTATATATTGATCATAGGTTATTAATTAAATTCTAGTATTTCTCAAAATAATGTTTTTAAATAAGTTTTTATCATTGATTAAAACCCTAAAACAATTAAATATATTAATTTAAAATTTTTCCTTTTTAAAAGAATTTTAAAAAATATTAACCTGTTATTCAAAAAAAAGAATTTTGGATGTCAACGTGGCATAGGCTTAGGTGCTATCTGGGCTTGACTTTTTTTAATGGGTCATTTGTGGATTGAAACAAACCCAAGAAAGACAGCACAAAAACAATAGGTCGTGTATCATTCAGATAACTATTAACAGCATTATTTGTCGCTGGGACATTGGGCCTTAGCAAAAGAAACATTGAAATTTTATTATTGAGATATTTACATAACTTTCTAAAAAAATAATTTTATTTTAAAAATATTATAAAAATTAAAAATATTTATATTTTTATAAAAAATTAAAGTAAAATTTTAAAAATATCCTATTCTTCACTAAAATAAGAGTTTCTTTTCAAAAATAATTCTTTCCTTGCTACAATTAATTTTTTACTTTAATTTTCAACTTTTTTTACTATTAAATAAAAATATTCTAATAAAAATTAATATTTTAAATTATTTTATCATATAAAAATTATAATTTTTATTATAAAAAATAACATTAAAAAAATAAAATGTAAAACATGCAAAAATATATTAATAAAAATTATTAAATTTATTTTAAAAATAAATTTTACATATTATACACATGAAAAAATAAAAAAAAATACATATAATTTCATTATATAGATATTATATAAATATTCTGTGTATATTTTATAGATGTAAATATTGTATGCATGTTATATATTTGTTATATAAGTTGCATGTATTTTATGTAAAAATTATTAAATGTTATATAAATATTGTGAAAATAAAAAATAAGTAAAAAATTAACTAAATATGAAAAATAGTATATAGATATATTGTAGATGTTATTTGTATTATTGAGTATGTATTTTATATATATTGTATATATATATATTTTATGTATATATATTAAAAATATGACATTAATTTTTTTAAAAAATATATAAAATAAAAAAATAAAATAAAAAATTACAAAAAATGAGAAAAAAAAAGAAAAAAGAACATTAAAAAAGTAAAAGTGTAAATATATTAATAAAAAATATTAAATTTATTTATAAATAAATTTTACATATTATATACATAAAAAAAATAAAAACTATAATTAATTCTATTACATAAATATTCTATGTATGTTTCATAAATATATTATATATATTATAAATATTGTGTGTATTATATATTTATCATATAAGTTGTGTGTATTTTATGTAAAAATTGTTAAACATTATGTGAATATTGTGTAAATATTGTAAAAATAAAAATTTTAAAAAAATAAAATTAAATAAATATTATATAAATATATTATAAATTTGTTGTAGATGTAGTTTGTATTATTGAGTATGTATTTTATATATATTGTGTATATATTTATTTTTTATATGTATATATTAAAAATATAATATTGAAATTTTTTAATAAAAAATAAATATAATAAAATCATAAAAAGTAAAAATAAAAAAATTACAAAAATCATAAAAAAAAAAAAGAACATTGAAAAAGTAAAAGTGCAAATAAAGTGAGTAAGTCCATGTATTTGAAAAGTGAATTTTTTTTTGCCATATATAGTGTGATAATGCCTTTATCATTTATAAAAAACTTATTTTTTTTGGATTTTTTTAGAAATTACACCCTTATCAAAATTTTTTAAATGTTTATTTTTTATCAAGAGTTTTTTCATTATTCTATAAAAGTATATTAATATAATAAACTCATGATAATCTAATAATAAATTTCAAAAATTATTATCTATATAATAACATTAATATATTATATATATATTATATAAAACTAGTAAATTTATAAACTAATTAAAAATTCTGATAAATTTGATGATGTTTTTATGAATTAGTAAATCTGAAATATTGTGTGCTTTTGAAGATAATATTGTAAAAATCTTTTTTTAAGAAAAAAAAGAAAAAAATCAATGCCAAGTTTTCTTTAAAAATTGAAATTCCTTTTTTCTTTTCAAAATGTTAATAAACATCTTTATAATTATTAAAATTAACTATTTCATTTTCTTGTTAAATTTGAAAGCATACTTTACCTAACATCTAATTATACAAGTGAGAATTATTTTTTAAATATGGACTTCAAAAAATTTCCAAATTATTATAATTAAACAAAATACAATTTAAAAGAAAATTTTTATGATAAAAATTAATAAAAAATTTAATTATATTTCACTATTTTTTTACTAAATTTATATTAAGTGTTTTTCAACAATTATAATTTAAGTTTTAGAACAATTTTTAAATATATGCAATTTTTAACTATTTAACTATTTATAATTTTATAAAATATTATATATATTTAGCCATGAATCAAATTTAAATTAAAAAAATATTAAATTTCTTAAGATTTAATTTATTAATTTATAATTTTTTCATTAATTAAGATTCGTGTTAAAATTTAAATAGGAAGCCTGCAATTACAGACAAGTCAAAGTTGGAGCCTTTAGACTTGGTTGACCGTACATAAACTTATGCCCGCAAATAAAAGAAATGGTGCCACGTGGAATATAATAGCAAGGAAAATTAGACACGTGTACAGTCGCCAGACCTCCATTAGCAGTCAGACGCTCAGACTGCATACGTTCTTTTCGCACGGAATTAATGTTCATTTTGTTTATCATTTATGTTCTTCATAAATTATGGACTAAGTTGATGTCCACAACTTCTTTTCTTAATGTATATAATTACATATATAAGTACAAAATTTATCTATAAAAAAAAATACGATTTTCTTTCTAATTTAATAAACAAATTTAAATTTTTATTTGTCATAAAATGTAATTCATTTATTATTTTAATGAATTAATTAATATATTAATTTTTATTATATCTGTATTTAGTATTATATACTAAAAATATTTAGTTAATATAATAAATCTACTTCGTATTAAAATAAATATATAATAAAAATACATTTAATTAAATTTATATTTTTAATAAAAATAATTTATTTGTTTTAATTCTTGCAAAATAAAAAATATGATCAAATCAGAACAAAATTAGTATTTTTATATTTAATGAGAATGTAGGTAATTATAATTAAGTAATAAAATTTCAAATAATTTTCAAAAATGTTTTGATATATAAATTTAAAAGTTTTAATCGATATCAAAATAAAGAAAAAAGGGATATTAGTGTTTGTTATTATGTTTATTCCCCAATTTATAAACATATAAATTTAAATAGATGGCAACATCATTTCACCATAAACATATTATTATTATTTTATTTTATTTTTTGCTATTGGATAATGAATTATATACATTTTTGGGCTGTTAATTTGGAATTGCCGCCACCATATAATAAAAGAAAAAAAATAAAAATTTATTTCGTCATCTTAAATTAAAAATTTTGTACACGGAAGCTTATGTTATATGATCATGTGATATAATTAACGTTTGTTGTACACATTCTACATTGAATAATAAAAATTATTACTTACCATATATTATATAAAATAAGTCCAATCTGAATTTCCTCTTATCATACATTATACTATTTAGAGAATTAGCCGACTTGATAATTCTTTAATTATAAAGTAATAATTAATCAACAAACATCACCATCTTCATATGATAGAACAAATAACTAACATTATGAATTTATGATAAATGCAAATTCAATGAAGATTAGGCGTTTAAAGCACACTTAAAAATTGATTAATGTAAAATATTTGTTGGATTGAAAAGAAAATAAATTCATTACAATGAAAGAAAACATATAATTATATATATATTTATTATTGGTTATTAGCTTTGGATCACCTGATCATATATCGTAATTTTATTATTATATATATATTTTATTTTAAATTAACTTAGATAAAAATGATTTAGTATAATAGCCAACCTAATTAATTTGAGATTGAAGTTTTATTGAATTGAATTATATTTTTTTTATTTTAATAAATAATAAATTAAAATTTTTATATGTCTAAATAATATATATAGTTTTATAAATTGAATTTTAATATTTTTAATATTATAACACATAATTAAAAATATGGGGTTCTATTATTATTCTCATTAATA
Source organism: Garcia nutans (assembly GCA_947685225.1). Taxonomy (NCBI): domain Eukaryota; kingdom Viridiplantae; phylum Streptophyta; class Magnoliopsida; order Malpighiales; family Euphorbiaceae; genus Garcia; species Garcia nutans. Next base: position 1,576,287 of record CANTUV010000089.1, read on the forward strand.
TTTAATAATAGAGGTTTATTAGATATATAGTTTTGTGAAAGATTATTTTCCAATTGTAATAACAAACAAATTATTATTATCATCATGCATGATGAAAATCGAGTTACATAATATATATACCTGTATTTTTATTAAATAAGCTTAAATTCATTTTAGACTTTTAATTTTAATATGATTGGTACCAATTTGACTAGTTATGTTAAATAATTATTAATTCTTTTATATTCTGATTAAGAATTCAATAGTCCTCCCACTTATAATAAACTCTTTCAGATCTCTCTCTCTCTGTCTTCCCAAGATTTTTTTCTTGATGTATTAATTTAAACTACACAATTGTTACGTAAATTACTTTAATATTTTTAAAGTTTTGATTTTGGTCATAGTCGTGCAGATGCATATAAACTCTGCCTTCTTTGACTTTTGATGAGTGGCAGTTTTGAAACAATTTTATTTTATTTTATGTAGAAAAATTGATTTTGAATTTATTAATAAATATAAATTAATTATTAGATTATATTTTAATATATTAATTTTGAAATAATTTTTAATTTCTTAAATAGGAAGGCAATTCAATGAACTGGGTAAACTTGCCTAAACTATGGGACAAAGACCTTTTGTTTGGTTCCTATGAAAGTTAGGGGGTGTTTGGTTTAGCTGTTTGATGCAGCTGATAGAGGTTTGAACCCCAAACAGCAGCTGTTTGGTAAAATTTTAAAACAGCAGCTGATAGCTGTTAGGAACCCCAAACAACTACTGTTTCAATAAGCTCCTACTCGGAGCTTTTTCATATCAGTTGATAGCTGATTCATATTAAGACTATATTAACCCTATTAAAATAAAATAAAAATTAATATTTATTAGATAATGATATGCTTATTGGTAATTTTACATTCAAACTGCAACAACTATTGTATTTTTACCAAACACTAACCCGAATCAGCTACCAGTTATCAGCTATCAGCAACCGCTATCAGCTACCAGCTGCTATGAACAGCTAAACCAAACAAGCCCTTAATAAGTGAATAATTAAGGTAATGATAGTGTATAGTATTGTGCTTTATGTATGTATTGCTTTAGATGCATTAATAAAAGTCTGAATTTACTGCAAACCACAATGGTAGTGGATGAAATATTTTTGAAAGGCACATATAGTGGGATATTACTCACAGCGTCAATATAAATTGCTTTTGGTAAAGTTCTTCCTCTAGCTTTCTCAATTGCTGACTCTGAAAATTATGATTCATGAGAATGATACTTCAAAAATATATAAAAAAAATTTAGCTTTGGAAATGGAATGTATGTCATCTCTTATAGACTTGAAAGTATCATTAAAATCATAAAAAATATATATTCTGAAGCTTTGCATGGTTACTGCATGTTTTACTTATTGAATAATTTAAAATCAAACTTCAGAAGAAATGAAAAAAATAAAAGATTTATTCTTCAAAACAGCAAGAGCATATACTATAAAAGATTTTACACATTACATAAAAGAGTTAAACAATGTAAATAAAAATATTTTACCATATTTGAAAACTGTTGGTATGAAAAATGGGCAAGAGTTTATGCAATTAGCAATATATACTGGACTATGAATTCAAATATTGCAAGATCTTTGAATGCCAAAAACAAAGCTGCAAGAGAATTACTAATAACTACTATATTAGAATATTTAATATCACTTCTACAAGAATGGACTTGGACAAATAAAAATGTAGCATTATATACATTCACAAAATTGATAAAGAAGGCTAAAGATATATAAAATGAAGTATTCTTGAATCATTAAAGTTACAGGGTATGAAGAATAAATAATATAGATATATGTAGGTGTATGATTCATACACTTATATTCGTAAAAAAAGAATATCACTATAAAATTGTTATTTATTGTCATATATAGGTAATTTTTTAAATGTATCAGATTATATATTATTTATGTTCTATTCATATTCACGGTATATTTTATTCCTTTAAAATATTAACATTTAAATGAATTAATTTATTATTAATAAAAAAATTATTTAAATAACAAATAAAACCTTCAGCAACAGATTTATACAAAGTCATAATCAATGAAGTTCAGTTTATAGTTAACTTGAAAAAAATAATATGCACTTGCTATAAATTTCAAAATAGATGAAATTTCATACAAGCATGCAATTACGATAACGACGAAAATGAATCAAGACCCTTATTTATACTTCTCATAATATTATATTAAAGAAATATTTATTCAAACTTATGCAACAACTGTTTTTTAATTGCAAATCAAAATACATAAATTATACCATATTAAATAAAGAGAATTATAGTACTACCATCAGAATTCAAAATCAAGACTGAAAGACCTAAAAAAAGAAGACACAAATGAACATAAAATAATAACAACAAGTATAGCAAATATAGAAGATAAGAGCATAATAAGAAACCTTGTAGAAAGACACCAAAATAAATATATTATATATATATACATGATATATCATTTTATGAGACAGATTTAATGATATTATATAATTGTTACAAGTTAATACAATAATGCATTTCAAAAGAAAAATATATATATCTGTTATTATTTTAATATATAAAGATATATGTACCATATACATTTATATACCTATTGCCTTGGAAAAAAAAATTTAAGTACATTTAGCTATATACTAACTATTAATAAATATAAATATTATCTTTTAAAAATTAAATTAAAAATTTAGATATATGCTAAATATTAATAAATATAATTATTATATTTTAAAAATTAAATTGAAAATACAGTTATAATATTATAATATATGAAGATATATGTATCATATATTTATATATACCTAATATGCAAAAAAAATATCAATAAAAAATATTATACTTATTCTATTAATATATATGACAAATATAACTACGTATGTCTATTTTATTCAATAAAAGATACAATTGTATATAATGATATATGAAGATATATAAAATATATATCAATATATACATTTTATCTTAGAAAAAAATATATAAATATTCAACTATTATATCACATAATTAATAAGATATATTATAAATATAAATACATAAAAATATTATGTTTTTAAAAATAATATAAATAATAAAAAGAAATTTGTTAAAATATGAAAGTATATATAATATATACCTACATACATCATTTGTCTTAGAAAAAAAATCAAAATTAAAATATTTTGTCTTTTTATATTTAAATATATAGTAAATATAACATATATGTATTTTCTTTTAAAGAAAAATATAAATATGAAGCTATAATACAATAATAAAATTCACCATTATTATCATCATTACGCATGATGAAAATCGAGTTACATAATATACACACACACACACACACACACTATATCTTTATTAAATAAGCTTAAATTCATTTATAGACTTTTAATTTTACTATGATTGGTACCAACTTGACTAGTTATGTTAAATATTTATTAATTATTTTATATTGTGATTAAGAATCTAATAGTCCTCCCACCTATAATAAACTCTTTCTGATATCTCTTTCTCTCTCTGTCTTCCCCATTTTTTTTTCTTGATGTCTAAATTTAAACTACAAAATTTGTTACGTAAATTACTTTAATTAATAATTTTAAAGTTTTGATTTGGTCATAGTCGTGCAAATGTATATAAACTCTGCCTTCTTTGACTTTTGATGAGTGGCCGTTTTGAAACAATTTTATTTATTTTTACTGGAGAAATTAATTTTGAATTTATTAAAAACATAAATTTATTATTAGATTATATTTTAATATATTAATTTTGAAATAATTTTTAATTTCTTGAATAGAAATGCAATTCAATTAACAGGGTAAACTTGCCTAAACTATGAGACAAAGACCTTTGTTTGGTTCCTAAGAAAGTTAATAAGTGAATAATTAAGGTAATAATAGTGTATAGTATTGTGCTTTAGGTTTGATGTTCCTAACATGTTGGGGTCAACTGGGGACCTATTTCCTCTTCATAGTTCTTGGGAAGGAAAGTGTACTAAAGAGAACTTTTGTTTTTATTATTTTTTGATTCTTATTAAAATGGAGTCAGAAACAATTTCTTAATGAAACACATGAACTCTTTTATCCACAAATATATATATATATATATATATATATTATAATTACATATGAAGAAAAGGAGAACGCCTAAAATTTAAATCTGAAATCTAAAAAAAATAATTACATTACTGATCATTAAGTCATAATTTAGCGGTTTACAACGAAATAATCTTATAAAATAAAAGAAAAATATAGTTTCGTCTTTTATTTATTTATTTTAAAATATGATATCATATTTTTTTCACCTTCAAAAATTGTTGTCTATTAACAAAAAAAATTTTAAATTCCAAATATACTCCAAAATTCAAAATTAAAAATCATTGATTTTCACCTTCAAAGGTGCACGTTGCATTAGGAATTGAACAATGGGGAAAGAACGGTGGAAAAAGAAAGCATACAATTCTAACTAAAACTACTTGCCAATTATTGGGTCAATTAACAAGAAGAAAAATCAATCTTGATCGTTGATTTTTGTGTATTTCCAATCAATAAGTTTGTAATATGAACAAATTATACACACACACACACATATACACACACACACACACACACACATATATATATATATATGTGTATATATATGTATGTATCATATGAAATATTCCATAATAATTTTTCTTTTGAGGAAATTAGATAGTTAGAATTTAATATTTTTTTTTCACATATGAATCTATATGTATTATTAAGTTGTATACATATTTAATATTAAAAAGCAACACGAAAGAGAATAACATTTCTAATTAAATGAATTATATGTCATTTCTTTTGAAGCAGCTCTATTATCAAATAACTTTAAATTTCTTACTTGTCATATAAAATAGATTGAGATTAAAAATGCTACTATCCTGATTTTGCAATAAGAATTTTCTTAAAGCTTTTCTTGAAAATTAGGAAAGTTATCTATTTAAAATTAAAGGTCTTTTGCTGATATTACAACTCTGCAGAAATAAATATTGAAATCTACTTGTATAATAATTAATTCGCATATAGTATAATAAGTGAATTATTGTAATGTTTAAAATGTTAGATACTAAACTTTTAAATGAATAGTGATAATTAATAGGGAATTGTAATAATATAAGTGATATGGATAAATAATGTAAATAGTGGATGTCAAAAATTTACCGAAATAATTAATTATTTTTACGGTCTTATGAGAGTTAAAATAGAATTAGAATCAACGGTTAAGAAAGAGGCTGCACCATAACTAAGATGAGATTGGCCACATTAGATTGAGTTGAATATATATGTGTGTGTGTGTGTGGACATGTGTAAAAGTGTAGAAACTTCATTTCTTTCTTCATCATTCACGTTCAGCACCACCTTCCTCATCAAAACTCCTTCTTGCTTCCTAACTTCTAAGGTTTTAATCAAAAACAAAGAACAAACAATGTTTAGTTATAAGTTTTGAGAAGATTAAGATAGAAAGTTGAGATTATTAACAAGTAGAGAAAAGAAGAGTTAAAAAGGTATGTGTTTATGTATTTTAATTTACAAATATTTATGTTTTTTGAGTTTCATGTTTAAATTAGTTTATTGAGCATTTAGAGGAGATATGTGCTAACTATTGGATAAATGAGTTATTGTGTGACATAAGTAGAAATTGAAGTTGTTAATGTTGTTTTTCTTCATTTTGAATGATGATTGTGAAAGTTGATGAGTAGATCATTTGTTAAATACTTGATTAATTAAAGTTTTAGTAAGATATTAGATATAAATTCTTTTCATGTCAAAACTTTGATGTTGATTCATTTTTATCTTTGATCTTCATTATATTTTTGTTTTATGAAATTACAAGTGTAAAAGACATGATTTTAAGATGCCAAGGGAGTGGTTTTAAGGTTCCATGAGTGTGGGATCGAAGTTCGGAGTGTTGGATGAAGAATTACTCCGAAAACAGTCCCAAAATCAATGCCACGGTCATGGCCCTGGGATGCCACGACCGTGGGATTGAAAGTGATGCTGTTTTTTAAAAAAAAATTAGATAAAACAGAAGAGTTTCATATGCCACGATCATGGCCTTGAAAGGCTACGACTGTGGGGGTCTTCAACATCATTTTACAGCTTCCTTTTGTATCCCACGGGCGTGGGGTTGAGTTGCCATAGCCGTGGGGTACCTAAATGATGTTTTTGACTTGTATTTTGTGATATACGGGCCTAGTATGAGGCTATTATGTTTATTTTTATTACTTTTATGTTGTGTAAGTGTTGAAAGTATGAAAAAGAGTGATAAACCTTGAATTTGTGATAAATGTATAGAATACCAAATGTTAATGAAAGTATTGTTTCATAGAAATGATATATATATAATTCAGTATCAACACAACTTAATGAATTGTCATAATCATACTGATTTTAGATCTAGCTTGAGATTGAATGGCTAGCCAAAAGGGAGTATATCCAAAGTGTTAGTGGGCACTCCGTGCCATCAATAAACACTCGGTGTCATCATATTCAGTGGGCATTCTTGCCATAGTGGGCCATTGGCCAAAATTCTATACAGCGGCATTCAATTGCCATCAGTAACCCGTTATCCAAATTTAGAATCTGAGTTCAGTGTGTTTGGGCATAATTAAAAATAGTTATCTAGAATGAAAATAATGTGTTCTTCAATGTTGATAAATTAGACAATTCTAAACCTAATTGTATTTAGAATTTCAATTTATAATGAATTTAGTTTGCAAGTTGATGTTTCTAAATTATTTTATTGCTATATCTTTTTTATTGTTATATCTCTTTTATTTAAATTTTCTTGTATATTATAACTACATAAACACCACTAAGCTTTACTTAGCGTGTTGGAATTGTTTTCTGACGCGCAGATCAAACAAGAAGAGTTGAAACCGCAAAGTGAGAGACTTACGTTCTTGGACAACTGTATCATCAAGGTTCAATGAACAATATTGTAAATATTGTACTCGTTATGGTTCACATAGCAAATCTTTATAATTTTGTATGACAGTTGTATTAGTTTTGAGTGTAGTTTGAGAATACCTATAATAATGTAAGTTTTTATTAAGAGTTCTTATAAATATATAAAAATATGTGTGTAATATAGAGAATTTAACAGTGACACTATTGCTTAAAGATATTATGATTTTTTTTCTTTAGTACATACATAGATATATATAGAACATTTGTGATTGTTAGGTGACATCTCCTATGTAGGTAAGTGTATGGACTATATAGGGGGTGTTACAATTATTGTCAGGAAATAATAATAATAATAATAATAATAATAATAATAATAATAATAATAATAATAATTTGTGTGTTATTGAATACCAAGTCTAAAGTTTACGTAGAGTTTTAGATCAATCAAGAAAGAAGAATATTGCAAATCAACAATCTAATAACAGAAAATAATTAAAAAAATATTTATACAAGATATTTTTAAATTGAAAAAATTAATTAAAAAATTTATCCAAATACTAAAACAACAAATTTTAAAAAGCTGTCACACTAATCTTATAATTCTCCCTTCAAATAATATGGATAGCATATTAACAATATTCAAACAAGGAAGTGTTAGGTTTTTGGGTTCCCTCCTACGTGAAAACCCAATGTTTGAGCCCACTTATTTTAGCCCATTAGGCTATTAATGTTTAGCATATTTATATACTAATATTATCCTAAGTTATATGTGAGCGTGTCATTTTGTATCAGCACTAAAAAGAAAGAAAGAGAGAAAATGGAGAGAAAAGAAAGAGATTTTTTTTCTTCTGCAAAATGAGTCAACATGGTAGTCTTGGTTTTTCGGAGATTGGACGGTCATTCGTGATCCGATTAGGTTGAAATTTGGACAGTAGTTAGATGACTCATTGTTTTTCATTCTAAACAGTGAAGATTTGTTTTGGAAGGTTGGATTTCCAGCATTTAGAGCTCGAAGTTTATTGTTCACGTGCATTTCTGCAATAGCGACCAGTTTGTCTTTCTTAGACGATCGGACTATCATTTGTGGTCGGATTTGGCTAAAATTTGGTGAGCAAGTTTAGAATTTGTTGTTCTTTAATATTGACGGTGGAGATCGAATTTGAACAACCGAAGCTCATCCATTGGCATGAACAGTAACTATTTTGGGTATTTTTTTTTCATTCTCTTGTCTATTTCTTGTTATTTAGTTGATTTGGTGTTGCTATTATGCTCGAGAGTTGTTGTAGTAGCTTGTAGTTGCTGTAAACATTAATTTTGATAGTGAAACTCTTTTACTTAGATCAAAAGAGGTCCCGTAGTTTTTATCCTTTATTTTGAACCGGTTTTTCAAGTTAAAAATTCTTGTGTTTATGTGTGAATAATTTTTATGCATTTTTAGGCATATTATTGATTGATTGTTTACTAAATTTTACTTAGTCACTCCACGTAGATTCATTCAAGTAGAGAAGAACTTATCTCGATTCTTTTTTTATCAGGAAGGCATATAAAGGAAGTCAAATTTTTTATTCTATAATTTATATTAAAGCAATGTATATAATCAAATCAATTTCTATATGTTTAAATAAATTATCTAAAATAAAAGATAAAATAAAATAAAAGATAAAGTATAAAATGTGATAATTTGACGCTAGAAATTTAATATTTGAAAGTTGAAGGTGGCCGTGGCACCTCATAATTCCATCCTCGTCATCGTTAATTATTAACCCATTATCCTACAAATCATTACATATTTATACTTTTATCTAAAATTTGAGATTATAAATTTAATATTATATGTAATAACATAATTTGTTATTCCACGAAAACAAGATATAATTAGACGACGTGATTTAAATTTAACAATAATATTTTATTGTTATATTGTGGTTAATGAAATTGTACTAATTAAATATATATTACTCAGTTCAACTTTGACCTTTAAAAAAATAAAAATACTTTTTTATTGGTATTTTTACTAAAATTACAAATTAAGATTATAAAAAGACAAAACTTCTAAGTTATTAGCTTGGATTTTTTTTTAAAAAATTTTTAAGAGAGATTATAATTCAACATTATTAATTGTAAATTAATCAATGATTATTCAACATTATTTTTTTATTAAATTATGATAATGGGATATAAATTATTAATTTAATAAAATAATAATTAAGATTTATTGAATAGGTTGATTAATAAACATATAATATATTTGCTTTGTGTAAATTCTAAAAAAGAATAAAAAAATTTAAAGGAACAATTATGAAAAAATAATAATTTAATACGTCAATAACACTTTTAATGTATAAATCATTTGTTTTAAATTTTCACATTTTAGCATCCATTTATAAAATCATGGTGAACTTTAAGGGATTAACATTTTTTTATCCTATCATTTAACACGATTAGCGGTAAAGATTACATAATTTGTGATCCAGCGGATGATAATCACTGACAGACATGGTGTGGACAGAAAAAAATAATAAAAAAAGAACAGAATTTTTTTTTTGAACATATAACTTTGGAAATGACATAAAAGAAAATAAGAATCTTCAAATCACACACTTCCCTATGATATTTTTCCGAAAGTCGGTCCATATTATAATTTAATAAGTAAAACATTTGACATTTATTTATTTCCTTAATTTAATTTTTTCTACTTGTCTTTATAATTAATTTTTTTTAATAAAAATAATTTAATATATCCATTAGCTTAAGTATTGCTGAAGTACAATCATACATATAAATTAAAAATTTATTTAACATGTACCCTTAATAACAATAAATATTCTAATTTTTATCAAAATATATTTTTTATTATAATTTTTTATAATTATTTTTTAAATAATCAGTAAGAAAATTACATATATTATAAAATAATTATAATAATTTTTTAATTAAAATGAAATATATTTCAATAAAAATTAAAATATTTATTATTGGTTATTATATTATATATATTAAACATGTAACCAAGAATCAATGTGTTAGCAACTCTTTGCATGTATATATTAACTAAGCTAGTGGATAAGTATTTTGTGATAGCTAAGACTAAGTAATTATTTTAGTTAAATTATTAATTTAATTATTATTATTTGTCAATTTTCATTTCCTAATGTATTGAGACTAAGCAATATAGTTGACTTATTTTTTAATTAATTTTTCTTTAATGTTAAAGGATTACTTATTATATATGTTTATTTCCTTACAATCATTGAACTTTAATAATAGTTGGAATGGAAATTATATATAAAAATAAATTACTTCAAATAAAAAAAATCCTAAGCATTGAACTTTCAAAATGATAACATATATTGATGTTGAAGATATAATAATTTTGATTAATTTATATTATGATTTTATGATAGGTGCATTTAATTAATTAATTAATTATATGTGTTGTGTACATGTCTCCACTGAGATTCTGCAATCTATAAACACTCGATCAATGATTAAGAATATAAAAATTGACATATAATTATATGATGTCATTTTTTTTTTCATAATTTATATAGCCTAACCATATATTGCATAGTCCGCATGTTTCCTTATTAGGATTGACAGAGTTGCAATCCAAAATGTATATATTAAAATTAGGCCTAAGGACTAAATAATTAATCAACATTTAATTATATATTATATATGTAACAATCTTATACAGTATATATACATAATATATACATCCTGTTTATATAAAATATGCATACAAAATAAGCTACTATTCCACTCATTGGAAATTTTTTCTTAATATTATAAAGATATTTTAACTTTTTGAAATATAATTTAGTAAATAAGATTACATATTCATAATAGTAAATAATTGTTAAAAAAATATAAATTTAAAAGAAAATTTCTAAAAAAATTTACTAGGGTTTTATATGTAATTTAGATATTTTCAAAATTAAACGTACATGCATAAAAATTTGTACTTCCAATATATATATGTATATATATATATATATAATCTCCTTCATTTATCCAATTTTCCAATCTCATTTTCATAACTCAAATTTTAAAAATCTCATGATCATTATATATATATATATATTTACAAAATGTTTTTAAACAATTACATGCATATTAAACTCCAATACTTTTACATAAAATATGAATTATACAAACATTATATATTAAACAAAAAAATATATTTATATGTTATGCAATGATAGTGATATGGTGGTGAACCGCTAAACTTTTAGACTATCTGTCTCTAACATGTTACCTGTGTAATTAACAAATTACACTAAACTTTTTGCTTAGCGGTATATATTTTGATAATAAAAATATATTTAAAATAATACATTATGCTTTTTTTTCCTACATAAAATGCATTATGCAATAACACAATATTACTCATATAAAATAACCACTTTTTACATTCATATATATTGGCCCCAAATAATTCTATACATTATTCAAATTTCAGAAATATTGTTATGGTTTATCACGAGATCGAAGATCTAAAATATCGGACACCTCTGTATCTAACCTCAAAAGCAAATAATATTATCAATATTGACACCCAATATTTAGCCCATAGACACATCATATTATAAGTGACATCTAACATCTAGCCTGAAAGCAAATCATATCAATAGTACCAAAAATAATTTTTTAGAACAAGATACTATATAAGAAAATACACATTCCATATACCTTATTATTTTAATATAATCAATTCTATCATTATTTATTTTTTAACACTTTTTCATCACTTTTCTCAATTTTTACATTTTTCACACATATAACACATGTCTCTTGATCACATTCATTACATGGCCTAACACCAAATCTCACATACATAAAATATATTGTTTGTAAATTATACTTATTAATGTCATTAGCCATTCAACAATGGCCTAATATTTTACAATTTATACCTTTCACATATCAACACATCAAATAATGCACTTTACAAATAAAAACCAATATGTAAAAAACATAACACTTTCATTAATTTACAATGTGTTATGCCTAATACCAATATAATAAAAATAATAATTATCAAAGTATGCACTAATATCTATTATGCCAAAACCCAAGCTTATTTCTACCTTAAACCTTCACTTTTCAAAATGCCATTCACCACTCATATTAGACAAACCTAATTTACTCAATACCTAACCACATTTTGAATTAAAATACTACATTAATATCACATTTCTATGCATTTTAATTAATTAATTAAATTTATTTCATTCCTATAAAATTTTAAAATTTTGCCCTATTGTACTTTAATTTTGAAATTACATTCTAACATATTTCAAATCATATTTTAAGTTAATTTATATCATTAGAATCATATTCTGACAATCAATAAGTGGTGATGTGAGTGGTTTAACACTTTTATTCTTTAAGCAAGAGGTTGCAAGTTCAATCATTGTGGATATAGTCATTACTTGTTGAGAGCACTTCACCCCTTAGTGGACCGATTCGTTATGAACATGATTAGTTCTGGTTCAGTGGGTTTAAAAAAACCTATGGTTACACCGAAAAATAATCATATTCTAATACATTTTAAACAATTAAATACAATTAACACATATTCTTTATAACAATTCCATAATACCTTAAACTCTCTTATTACCTCTCTCAAACTATCATCAACCCTAATTATTTCAACTATTTAAATACAAAATCATTATCTCCACATTAAACTAGCATCATCAAAATCCAATTAACCAATTCTCCCACACTCCATCAAAATTTTAAATTACATGTACTCATATATTTCAATAAAATTACCTAAAACTAAAGAAATCTTACATCTTTCTTGTAATTTCTTTAAAATCTCTTTAAATCTTTGAAGAAACTTGAAGAATTTAGTAGATTGAAGGAAAAATCTCTCCCCTATAGTAACCATGGAAATTTCACCCAAATGAAGAAGAGAAGGAAGAAGAAGATGTTGATATTTGACTTTCTTTTTTCTTCTTTAATTCTAACCATACATATTAATTAATTAATATTTAATAAATATCTAAATTTCATCGTCTTCCACTATCTAATATTATTTTAAAATTTAATTTAATTTATTTTCTTATTATTAGTATTTTTTATTATTTTTTAATTTTTACTATTCACCATTTGACTTTGACTACTCGACTTTTGTCTTTTATGAAAAGGTATATATTATATATATGCTAGATATATTTTAGGTGTATATCATATATATACTAATATATATCTTATATACATTAGATATATATATCTTGCATATCTTTCATACATTTTGTTAAATTAATTTTAATGAGAATACGGACGTTATAATATATGTTAATTTAATTTTCATGGAAGGACTAGTTGATTAAATTAATCAAATATTGAAAGTAGTATAAAATTACTCTATAGTTAATTAGGTTAAATTATAACTAATATGCTCTAAAATAAATTTGGAAGAGAGGATATGGTGGAAATTTGAAGTTGAATTGGATAATTTTTGGGTCATTCATATATTATGTCGCGATAATTTTTATTCAATGATAATCATGAATTTAATTTAGATTATTAAAAATTTGTTGAATTTTGATTGAATAGTTGATATAAAATATAATTATAGAAAAGCTAATTCAGATGGTAAATTCTGTATTTTTTTTAGACGTCAATTTTTGTTAGTATAATGAAACTAATTATAAGTATTTAATAATTTTTTTACAGTGATATAATGGGCTCTTTATTCTTAAAACAATTATACATAATTTATTTTTGTGTTTCTTATAAAAAAATAAAGTTAAATAGCAAAGTTAATGATGCATTAGACGTCTAAGATACCCTTTTAAGAAATTTTGACGTAGGGATTGATTCTAAAAATATTATTACTGTTTTTTTTCCTAAAAATTTTATAATGATTTGACTTTGGAATATTCATAATAATTTTATTAGATAAGGTAAGTACTAATAATTTTTTCTATTTTATAAAAGAAAATAATAAAAGTTTAAAAACGGAGCTATTGATGACATGTATGTGTGATTCCTACCCACTCGTGGACTTGAGAGTAGGGGTAGACAAAAAACCCGTAAAAACCGAATCGACCGAGAAATCGACCGAAAAATCGGTTAACTTATTGGTCAGTTCGGTTTTCGGTTCTAAATTACATTAAACCGAAAAATTTTCGGTCGGCCAGCGGTTTTATTGCTCAGAAAATCGAACCAACCGAAAACCGACCGAATTTTTTTGGTATAAACCAAAATCGCTGATTTATAATGAAACCGATCGAATTTTTTTTTTGTCTAAACCAATTTTATTGTCTAAACCGAAGCCGACCGAATTTTTTTAGTCTAAACTAATTTTTTGGGTGTAAACCGAAACCGACCGAAACCGACCTTATTTTTTGGGTTCTATTTTTACTCGGTTTCTACTTTTGTTCTGTCGATTTCGGTTACTAATATATTTGCTCGGTTTTTATTCGGTTTTTACAGTTCGGTTCGATTCGGCCAACCGAACCGAAAATGTCCACCCCTACTTGAGAGGCCAAAGAAAATTCACAGTCGTAACGTGCATAATTAGTTCTACAATTATCCAGAAGAATTTATTAGTGAAATAACATAATAATATACGTAATATAAATATAAATAAATATATAATTGTATTATATAAAAATAGAAATAGAAATAAAAATAAAAAAACAGAATGTTATAATGTATTTTTAAATAATTTTATTTTCAAATGTTGTAATTTACATTTCTTTAAATTATTAATAATATGTCAAAAATAAAAAAAAATCAATTTGTTAGAATTCTTTAATATAAATTTAGAAATACTTACCTCAATCATTCATTGTTAAAGTTTGAAAAATTAACACATAATTATAAATTTATATGGTGATCAATTCACGAATCATCCAGGAATATACTTCTACATTTAACAGTAAAAGCATGATAACATGTTAAAAATTTTTGATGTGAATTTGGCGATAGTAACCTCAACAACTAACTAATTATTAAAATAAAATTAATTGAACACTTACCTTTTATGTTCATTCAATTATATTTTTTTACATCTAATAAATAAGAATCACAATTTTAAATTGAAAGTAGACTTGTAATCTCACAAAGTGTAAACATAAATTAAGAATTTAGTGTGACAGGTGCGCATGCAATACATATAATTATAATAATTATTTAAATTAAATTTGATAAAAAAATATTTAAAAGAAAAATTGTGAACCATGTAAAGAGCCAGGTGTAAAGATTAAAGAAAGTAAGAAGAAGAATAGTAAAAGAAGGAAAAATAAATAAAAAAGAAGATTATAAATACAAGCAATGCATGAGCTACAAGATTATGGCATTTGCTCATCGTTCGGCGCAATAAATGGGGAGAGCCTTTTTTCAACCGAATGCTTTGCATCAAATTTCACTTTTATAAATATATTATTATTTGCTTCTTTAATAATAATTCTCTTATAATTAAACAAATTATAGAAAAACTCAGATGATTTTCTCTGCCTCTGCACAACTCTTCAGTTGGCGCTTCTGACTTTCTCTTTCACTGCAATTCTCTGCTGTATGGTTCCCTTTCTCTTCTTCTTTCTTCTCTTTCTGGTTTACATGTTCGTCTATACTGTATCTTTTTCATATAGAATTCTGATTTTTTTTTAAATTTCTCGTGATAATATATATGTCAAACAGATTTGAAATCGATTCTTTGTTAAAAATGGATTGAATGCCAAAAATATTATCATGATATTTTTTTAAAAAAAAATTTAGGATATTAAATAATTAAAATAAAAATAAAAAAAACACCACCATATATAAATATATATATAATCACACCAGCTGTGAGTGTTATTATTAATTTTTTGAAATGGCATTTGACTTTGAGGCCATATACTTAGTTACTACTGTATCTTCTAGTATCCTGTGTAAAATAAATCGTTGATTTTTTATAAAATTATAATTTTAATTTAAAAGGAAAAAACATTTATTTTTTAATATTAATTATTTTTTTAAAAAAAATGCTTCAATAACAGTTTAGTAGTGAATAATTTATATATAAATATATATTTTTTATTTTTAGGATGTGTTAGAATTTATGACAAATGTAGGGAAGGTGCTTATGTGGGGAAGGTGCTTACTTTTTTTTTTTTTTATTAATTATACGTGAGATGAAAAATACCTAGATTTAAATTTGAAACTGAAACTGAAACTGAAACACTCACAAAGGTGCTTACTTTAGTATAATTTTCCATAAAAAAATATAAATAAAATTTTTAAAAAATTGCAAATAATATCAATTGGTTGTGAATTTGTGATGAGTTTTATTATTATTATTATTATTATTATTATTATTATATCAACTATAAGTCTATAACCTTATTCCAACGAAAAAAAAAAAACAATAAGTCTATAACAAAATTTTTGGTTGCATATCAACTATAAGTCTATAGCTAACACTTCAAATAATTGGATTATTTTTGATATTTATTAAACCTTTAATTAATTAAAAAATTTTATTTTTGATTTGAGTTAATTGAATTTAGTAAGTGATTTTACTTTTTCATTATTTAAGTCCCAAAGTAATATCATAAAATATTTTTTAAATTCGTACCACATGCATGAGCTAGTATATTAGTTTAATTATTTTAATAACTATATATATATATATATATATCTTAAGAGCAAAGAAAAATTCACTTGAACTTGCAATGGTGTATAGTACATGAATCGCGTCATCTAAATTTGGAATTTAAAGATACTATATTATATTTAATTTTTTAAAAAAATATTTTCAGATCATTAAACAACTTTAATATATCAAAACTTCATTTTTTTAATAATATAAAATTGAAATTGTAAAACTATAACCTTATTTCCATTAAAAAAATTTATTTATCTATAATTTTAATTTTTTTTAAAAGAATATATAATTATTGTTGCATATAGTACAACAGTTTTTAAGAAATGCCTTGAAAACTGATGCATGCACTGTATAAATTTAGAAAACAGAATTAATTGTTAAACTTAGAATATAATAAAAATAATAATAAAACATACTCTTGTATTAATAACTGTTACAGTTAAGACTTCTTGTATTTTGTGCACACACACACACACACATATATATATATATGCTGTGTTGCTGATCTTGCGGTCCTATAAATGTTGAAAAATGATATGTTCTCACTCAACTGAACGCCTTTTCTTCTTCTTTTCATATATAGCTTCTGCAACCAATTTCCCAGTTTCTATTTCTTGATTTTTTGTACTGGTTCTTGACTCTTGATTCTTGAATATTCTTGATTCTTGGTTATTCTTTCTTGATTCTTAGTTATTGTTTTCAGAGGAGGAACAAATAAAAAAGAGAAAGAAATTTTGATTAAAGAAATAAAGAATTCTACTTCTTAGCAAATTAAAGGTGAATCTTCCTTCTATCCTCCATTTTTTAGTGTTTATATAAACAGTGAAGAATCAGTTTTAAATTTATTATCGAGGAAGACATGCATTTACTCAAGAATGTTTTGTCTATATTTTTAAATTATTTTATATTTGTTAATATTTAATTAAAAATATATATATTTATCATTAAATTATGTTTTTTTAACAAAAAAAAATTATAAAACTACTTAAGTTTTCTATTGATTCACGAGACCTAGGGGAAAATTTTCATGTTTAGACAAAGTATATGTTTTGTCTTTTACAGCAAATTGATAAATTAAAATAATTAAAAATTTAATATTTTTTTCTTTAATAAAAATTTTAACACCATTTTATTCTCCAAATAATATTTATCAGTTTATATTTAGTGTATTGTGCTTGTTAATAAAGTATGAAAATTTTGTTTTCATTTTTCTCTTTTTACCTTTGTTTTCATTATTTTTTTTTTAAAATTTCTTCACACAGAGAAAACACGGGCTAAAAAGTTTGCAAAATTCAACTGGCGTATTCTTTTTTTTATTTCCTTTTGGAATTTATTGGGTCCCATAATGCGAAAATGCTTTAGAAAATTAATAATTTTAACAGATGATTAAATAAAATATTCAATTATTAAATTCAAACTTTTACGTGTTGATATATATTATGCATTTTGAGTTTAACCAATTATATAAGAATAATAATATTAAGTGATGGCTCGCATTCACCTCATTCTTAATAGGAAAAGATGGCTCACAAATCAGTCCAAAACCTAATAATTAAATGGATTATATATATATATATTATATTATAAGTTAATTAAATAATTATTTTATTCTTTTTAATTTTTTGTGTTCAAAAAATGAATTTTATTACAGATTGTTAGATTTTGTTTTACATTTACCTTGTAATTTTGTTTTAAATATTTAATTTATACTTGTTAATTTTTATTTATTTTAAATTTAATTTATTATTTTTATAAAAATAATTATTTAGCTATTGTGATGTAACACATTACATTATTCATGTAATATCACATTATCATAGAGAAAGGAAGTTTCTTGTATTCATAGAGACCGACATTAATAACTTTATTAATTTTAATTTATTTATTTATTTAGAAATTTTTAATTTTTTAATTATAGAATTGTTTGAATTTAACCTTTTAAAATTACCTTTATACCCTTTGAGTCTCTTAATTTATATAAAGAAAACCATGTGCACGTAATTAACACAAATCAAGTTTACGCACGAAATTAGAATTAATTTTATCAAATGTCGCCATAATAGAAATTTTTCCTACTCTTAGCTATAAATTCTATTATTGTTTGCTTTCTTTCCTTTTACTTCCTTTTACTAAATTACTAATATTGTTAATTATTAATTATTTTTTTTACCGAACATGACATAATGCATGTTTTTCTAAATAATAAATTTAGAAACGATTATTACTTTCGATGCTAATATTAAAAAATAAAAATCATATAAGACTCGAGATTTATTTAAATAATAAATTTAGAATCGATTCTATTTTTTGACGCTAATACTAAAAAGATAACAATCATATTTGATTGACATGAAAATTACGAATCAATAATTTATTACAATAATTAAATTTTTTTGCATTTAATTTAGTTTTTTTTTTCTTTGCTAAGCTGAAATGTAGGCTTTATATGTTAATATTAACCACTGACCAGTAAGCTTTTGGGCTATTATTCAGTTGTCAATGTAATACTTCTCTAAGTGGGATTTGTTTATATACACTAAATTCATAAGTTCAAAATTCAAGATTTTTTTTTTCATAAAAATATTAAGAATTTTCCTATGAAAATAAATTTTGATTAAAAAAGAGAAGTATAATCAAATTAGGAATCTTTTTTTTTTGGTAAAAGGAATCTTTATTTTAAGCAAAATTTTTAATTCTTATCCATCTTGGATAAATTGCAAGTAAGAATTAACATCATCATTACCCTGAAATTTTGTAATTATCTACCAAGTTTTGAATAGGCCCAAGTTAAGCAATTCTATATATATTTGAAAGAAAATAATTCTTGAAAATATTCATGGTAAGTTTATTATATTTTGGCAGCCTGGTTTTGATATAGTCAATTAAGAAAGTTAATTAATTACCTCAGCCTAATCATCATCATCTTCTTTTTATTTTTTTTTTCTTGCAGTGAGTTTCTATTTGTTTATTGGTGATATTTGTAAAGAAGAAGAGGAAGAAAAAGAAAAAAAAAATGGCTACTAATGGAACAGTGGCAACATGTCCTAAACCAATGAAAGCTACATCAGATGGGGTGTTTCAGGGTGATAATCCTCTTGATTATGCACTGCCTCTTGCCATTATACAAATTGTTCTGGTTGTTGTGCTCACTCGGATTCTTGCTTTTCTTCTAAAGCCATTGCGACAGCCTCGTGTTATTGCTGAGATTGTTGTATGTTTCCTTCTATCCCTTTCTTTTTATCAAATTTCATTTAATTTGTTTTGTCATTCTATTCTCTGTATATGTTATGGCATGGATCTTAGGGGTATTGACATAGAAAAAGCTTATTGATCGTTAACAGGAGTGTCAGAAAATGGGTCGTTGACCCTTAACAGGATAGTGTCAGAAATGAGTTATTAACCTTAACTAGATAGTGTCAGAAATGGGTCGTATTCATATTGACACTGGTTGTGTCTCCAGAATGAGTAAATGGGATATGAATATGATTCACTAACCAGTTTTGAAACCCATAATTAATCTTTTTAGAATCATGAATCTTTTTAGAATATTAAAACATTTGTTGGTTAATGTTGATGAGTTTAGATTTTTCCACTTCTTTTGCATTTTTCATAACATAAATACAAGAATAGTAACAAATTGATTAG
Source organism: Garcia nutans (assembly GCA_947685225.1). Classification (NCBI taxonomy): domain Eukaryota; kingdom Viridiplantae; phylum Streptophyta; class Magnoliopsida; order Malpighiales; family Euphorbiaceae; genus Garcia; species Garcia nutans. The sequence continues at coordinate 1,596,474 of CANTUV010000089.1, forward strand.
GGTAGTCTTGACTTTTGATCAAGCAGAGAAGTGGAACATTCAGTTGAAAACATAATTATTCTGCACTATATTGATTGTTGGGGAAAGTTCATTTCCACCATTGTTCGTGGCTGCACATGTATATATAGATTTTGATATGTGAGTAGTTAGCGAATGATAGACAGGTGTTAAAGAAAATTTGTAAATGTCATATCATTAATTATTTTGTTGAAAAAAGGTCTACCAAACTGCAACTTTTGCAATTTTTGACTATATTACAGTGATTGGATTGCCTTACTCCACTAGCAGCAATATGCCAGTATCTGCCGTTTTCTGAAATTAAAGGGAGAGTTCTATTGTTTCATTTGACTTAGAACTTTCCATATACAATCACTAAGTGGATACTGAAACTGGCTTTTATGTTTATATTTGTACATATTGAAACATGGAAGATGCATTGATATCGATTCATATACATTAAGACCTTGTTTGATATAAGTAAGAATGTACAGTTAATCTTTAAACAACTGAATTTCATGGAATTGGACATATAGTTAATGAATTCTATACTGCAAATTTGTTTATAAAGAAAATGGGGTGAAGAGTTTTGACTTCTAATCTTTTCTTTCCAACAGGGAGGTATATTACTCGGACCATCAGCTATGGGTCGGAACAAGCAGTATCTGCATAGAATTTTTCCACCTAGAAGTCTCACAGTGTTGGATACTTTGGCCAATCTTGGTCTCCTTTTCTTCTTGTTCCTCGTAGGCCTTGAGTTAGACCTGAAATCTATTCGTCGGACAGGAACAAAGGCGTTAAGCATAGCTCTTGCAGGAATAAGTTTGCCTTTTGTGCTAGGAATAGGAGTATCATTTGTACTTCGCAAGACTATCTCTGAAGGCGTAAAACAAGCTCCGCTTCTTGTATTCATGGGGGTGGCCCTTTCAATCACTGCTTTTCCTGTCTTAGCTCGTATTTTAGCAGAACTCAAGCTTTTAACTACTGATGTTGGTCGCATGGCAATGTCTGCAGCTGCAGTAAATGATGTTGCAGCATGGATTTTACTTGCTCTTGCTATTGCCCTCTCTGGAACTGGACATTCTCCCCTCACATCCTTATGGGTGCTCTTATCTGGGTCAGGATTTATTATCTGTTGTGCATTCATTATCCCTCCTATCTTTAAATGGATGGCACATCGTTGTCCTCAAGGTGAACCAGTAAATGAAATGTATGTCTGTGCTACGTTAGCTACTGTTTTGGCAGCAGGTTTTTGCACTGATGCTATAGGAATTCATGCTTTATTTGGTGCATTTGTGATTGGGATTCTTATCCCAAAAGAAGGACCTTTTGCTGGTGCTCTTGTTGAAAAAGTAGAAGATCTTGTATCTGGTTTATTCCTCCCTTTATACTTTGTCTCTAGTGGATTGAAGACGGATGTAGCCACAATTCGAGGGGCTCAGTCGTGGGGTTTACTAGTTTTAATCATATGTACGGCCTGTTTTGGGAAGATAGTTGGGACCATAGGTGTCTCTCTCTTATGCCGTCTTCCTGTTTATGAAGCTATAACCCTGGGATTCTTGATGAATACTAAAGGCTTGGTGGAGCTCATCGTCCTCAACATTGGTAGAGATCGGAAGGTAAATTACTTTATTATATGTTAATTCTATAGTATAGCCTGTTAAGTTACTTGTATTCTCACATTCATGCTTATAATAGTATAAGCTAATAATTTGCAGGTCCTAAATGATCAAACATTTGCTATATGTGTTCTGATGGCTATCTTCACAACCTTTATCACAACACCAATAGTTGTAGCTGTCTATAAACCAGCTAAACGAGCTACTGCATCTGATTATAAGCACAGAACAATTGAAAGAAAAGATCCAGATAGTCAACTTCGGATTTTGGCTTGTTTCCACAGTGGATCGAACATTCCTACAATGATTAATCTCATTGAGGCTTCACGCGGAACTGATAAGAGGCAAGGACTTTGTGTCTATGCTCTTCACCTCATGGAGCTTTCTGAGAGGACATCTGCAATTCTTATGGTTCATAAGGCAAGAAAGAATGGACTTCCCTTTTGGAATAAGTTGCAGCAGTCTGATACCAATCAAGTAGTAGTTGCTTTCGAGGCATTCAGGCAGCTGAACCATGTGCTTATTCGTCCGATGACAGCAATCTCACCAATGCATGACATCCATGAGGATATCTGCACTAGTGCTGAAAGGAAAAGGGCTGCAATGATAATCCTGCCATTCCACAAGCATCAGAGGTTGGATGGATCATTGGAAACAACTCGAAACGATTTTCATTGGGTCAATAAGAGGGTTCTTGATCATGCTCCATGCTCAGTTGGAATTTTAGTGGATCGTGGACTTGGTGGACAAACACATGTAGCTGCAAGCAATGTTTCATCTACTATAACAGTCTTATTCTTTGGCGGGCGAGACGACTGTGAAGCCCTTGCGTTCGGTGCAAGAGTGGCTGAACATCCTGGAATCAGTTTAAATGTCATTCACTTCATAGCGAGCACCGAGTCTCTTGGTAATATGGTAAAGGTTGACATAACCGAGGAACCGAATAACACTTCAGAATCAACTAATGATGAGTTCCTAGCTAGTTTCAAGAAGAATGTAAACAACAGCTCGATCAAATTCATAGATAGAGTAGTGAATAGCAGCATGGAAGTTGTTGAAGTAATCAAGGAAGTTAACCATTGTAATATGTTCCTTGTCGGTCGAATGCCTGAAGGTCCTGTTGCTGCAGCTTTGAAAGACAAGGTTGAGTGTCCTGAACTTGGTCCTGTGGGCAACATTTTAACTTCTCATGATTTTACAACTTCAGCATCTGTCCTGGTTGTGCAACAATATATTGGTAAACCATCTCTTCAACAACACGGTGAAGGCAAATCCAAAAGAATTGCAGAGTTGCCTATGGATGATTCAGAAACTGGCTAGATTAGCCTATTGGCAATTTGGGTGTTTCATATTTATGAAGTCAGAAATGACCATTGCCAAAGATTGCCGACAATATATATATATATATATTTTATATTGGTAATGTATTAAGCTATTTGCTGTTGCAATATTTATGTCTTTGGCTGCATTATAGGTAGAGAAAAGTGAAGAAAGAAAAAAGAGTATAAAAGCAAGTTATTCATCAAATGTAAAATTGCTTGTTTACTCATGTCAACCACAAGCAATTAAATAATGGCATACTCATATTTCTTGCATAGTTTTTCTGCACATTGAGTGGTTCATTTGCTTTCTTAGACTTGTCGGTCTATCTCAGATGTAAGAATTTAAAAGTTATTTCCTTTTTTTTTTTCATCCTTAATTTTTGAGACTTAATTTTATAATAAAATTCTTTATTTATGAAAAGAAAATAATGGACTATTCATATTTCTTGAATAGTTTTTCTAGTTCAGACAGAATTTACATTGAGTCAAATCAATCAAGTTTAATAGATATACTAAATATTCAATAAATAATTAAATGTGTGATTCAAAGAATCTAAATAAATAAATAAATTAATATGATGTGGTGGCCCAAACAAAAAATTATTTCCTGACATTTGATCCAAATAAATTATTTTAAATTTTTAATTCACAAGTAAGATTCCATTGATATAAATAAACCAAGAAAAATGAGAATAAGAAACCCTCTAATGGTAGGAGTTTGTCGATATTTGATTTTTTTTTATAAATGTACAAATAGCTTTTGTTTCTAATTTAATGGAAAATATGATATAATTATATTAATTTGGATACTTTCAACCTTGTCATTTTCAAGAATGTTGGATCTATATACTATGTTTATTTCATGTTTTTCATATATATAGTAGAGTTTGATAATATGATTTAATATTTAAAATTAAAATTTTTAAATTTTAAATTAGTTATAATTTTTTTAATAATTATATGTAGGAGAGTAAGATAACTACAATTCGAATTCCAAATCTTTATACTATGTTGGGGGTGGCCACCAAACGTGATGGTCAAATTAATCATAATGTTTATTTATATATATTTTATAAAAAAATGATATTATAATTTGAGAATACAATGTACATTAAAATATAATATTATGGGGAATGTGTGTATAATATTAATAAAGTAATTAATTAGTTAATTTATTAAGAGCTTAACACTTAATATTATGATTAATCAAGGATTAATTAAGAAATCAAATATCATAATCATTAATTAATCAATCTAAGTGTCCCACAATACATATTGTATGGTTTGGAAATGGTTGGCAATACTTTTGCTTACAAAATTTACAAGTGCTTTGTATTTTTTAATTACTTGAAGTTAAAGGACTTTACTTTAATATAAAAATAATGAAAGGAAGGCACTTATTAAGCACTCTAAGTTAAATATGTTAAAATACAAAATATATTAATCAACAATATTTGAATTTCAAAGGGAAAATTAAATCCACCCGTTCATCGGGACGCTCTCTGGGTAGAGCCTCTTCCACCCGTTCATCGGGACGCCGTCATTTAGCATCAGCAGTGATGCTTTGTTTCTTCTACTTGCTAGATCTGTGGTTATTCTATTTTTCGTCTCATCTCTTCTTCTCTATTTGATTATTTTGGGATCCATCTGCTCATTTTACATATTGTGCTCGTGGTTCTTCTTCACCGGAGCTATGTAGTGTTTCTTCACCGGTACTATCTTCTTCATGCACAGACTGGATATCTTCTATTATGCTTTGTTTCCTTTGGATTCTCAAGATTCGTTTTGCTAAGAATTTCTAGAGCTTTCACCTTAGCTGTGTGAGAGTCTCCCATGTGCCATTGTCCGTCTTTCCTTCCTACTGGGTTAGTCACTTTGCATATGGGGATTCTGTTATTTTGTTTTCTCCTGTCCAAATGCCATTGATTTTATATCCCAAGTTATTGTCGGGATTTACAATGATCCTACATGATCGATCTGAAGCTACTGGATCACTGATGCATATTGTATTCCAAAAATGGGATTAGAGGAGGGCTCTGGGTCAGGCCATTTGGAACAACGAGTGTCTTGAGCTGGAACTGTCGTGGGTTAGGCCACCCACGCACAGTCCAAGTCCTTATGGACATAGTAAAGGATATATTTTTCTGATTGAAATAAAAATTGATAGAGTTAGAGTGGAGAAGATTAGCAAGAGACCAGGTTTTCAAGGAAGTTTCATTGTGGAAAGGGTTGGCATTGGAGGCGGGTTAGCTATATTTTGGACAGAATTGGGTACAGCAAGTCTGCTAAGATATTCTCAATTCCGTATTGATTTTAGAATTAATCTGGGGAACCAACAACCATGGAGACTGACAGGCTACTATGGCAATCCAGAAAGATCTAGCGGACATGAATCATGGGATCTCCTCTCACTGAAAAATATTACGGATTATAAAAAAAAATTTAACGATCGAAACAACTTTATCAATTATATTAATAGAATATCGAGAGAAATGTATTAGAAAATTAATTAAAAAATACATCGAGAGATTACAAATAAATTATTGATAAAAAATTTATCAATAAATTTTTTTATCAATAATATAGGTGCCAATTAATAGCGGAAACAGTTGCCGTAAAAAATTTACGAAGAGATATACATTTTTATCGGTAATAAATAATATCAAATTTTATTTTTATTATTTATTTGCCGACAGAGAATAATTTCTGTCGGTATTACCGATAGATACGCTTTTCTGTCGGTATAATTTTTTATTTACTAAGAGATACATCTTTCTGTCGGTAATAAATAATATCAAATTTAATTTTCATGATTATTTATTTTTCGATAGAAACGAATACCTCTCCGTGTTATTGACATAAGCTTCTTTTTGTTAGTAATAAATAATATCGAATTTTATTTTTATTATTTATTTGTCGACAGAAAAGAATTTATATCGGTATTATCGGCAGATACGCTTTTTTGTCTGTATATTTTTTATTTATTGAGAGATAAGCTTTTCTGTCAGTAATAAATAATGTCAAATTTGCTTTGCAGGTTTATATATTTTTTGATAGAAGAGCTCATTTGTCAGTATTTTTGACAGACACCATTTTTTTCTTGGTATATTTTCTATTTATTGAGAGATAAACAATTCTGCCGATAATAAATAATATCGAATTTGCTTTTCGATATTATCTATTTTTTGACAGAAGACTTAATCTGTAGGTATTACCAAGAGCTACCGTTTTTGTCGATAGGAAATAATATTGAATTTTATTTTCATGATTTTATTTTTCGACAGTAAAGCTTAGCTGTAGGTAATACCGACAGATATAGATTTCTGTCGGTATATTTTTTATTTATTGAGAGATAATATTTTTTGTCGGTAATAAATAATATCAAATTTTATTTTTCAGATTATTTATTTTTCGACAGATAAGAGTGTCTGTCGGTATTACCGACAAAAATATTTTCTGTCGGTATATTTTTTATTTACCGAGAGAAATATCATTCTGTCGGCAAGAAATCATATCGAATTTGCATTCTATTATTATTTATTTTTCGACAGAAGACCAAATATGTCGATATTACCGACATAGTTTTTTTCGTTGGCAACGGGTCAAACAATATGCGAGATTTTTCCTGTCTACGCATATCCATTTGCCGAGAGAATGATAGATTTAGTCGATGTTACCGACAGAAATGCATTTATGTCTGTAACAGGAACACTATAGGCAGGAAATTTTCTGCCTAAGTTCATTCATTTACCGAGAGAAATTAACAATCTGTCGGTATTACCGATATAATTTTGTTTCTCTCGGTATTTTTTTTATTAGTTAAAAAATAGTCCATTTTTCATTTACCGACATAATAAGTTATCTGTCGATAAATTTTCAGGTTTTTACCGACAAACACTAATATATGTTCTGTAATGTTATACTATAAAAATCAGATTTTCTTAAGGAAACCTATTTCTGCTGCCCCTCCTCCTCTTTCTCTCCTCTGCTCAGCAATTTCTTTTGTCCCTTCACTGCTGCCTGTTTTTGGTTGAAGAAGAAGAAGAAGAAGAAGAAGAAAAAGAAAGAAGAAGGAGGAAGTGCGAAGTTTATGAAATTAATTTTTTTTAATTTTTGATTTTCTGATAATTTTTTTAATCTTAATATAAATTTTAGGTTTGTGATTACTGTAGATTATATTATTTTTTAGGTATTGCATAAGTATATATTAAAAAAAATTATTCTTATGAATTTGTATAATTAATCTGAATTTTTAGGTTAATTTATTTTAAAAATTTGGTGTAGAAAAAAAATTTTATGTTTTAAAATATAATTTTTAATCCGAATTTAATATATATATATATATATAAATTTAGGTTTTTTTTTGAAATTTCATATAAAAAAATTTGAGAAATAATAGTTTTTTTGCTCCATATTATATATATAATTTATGGAAATTTAATTTTTTTATATATAGAATTTTTTTTATTGTTTTTTAATTATGTAGGTTTTATTTTATTTTTTACAAAAGTAGGTACATTTTATTAATTTTTTTTAAGTTCAGAAAAAAATAAACAAAATTTGTTAGTTTTTATAATTAATCTGAATTATAAATATATATATATATATTTAGGGGAGTTTAAAATTTTGATAATGCATTTAGAAAATTTTTGGTTTTTTAGGTTTTTTTTAATGCTTTAAAAACTATAGTTAATTTTTTTAATTTTTTATTAAATTCAGAAAAAATAATTTTACTTGTTATTTTTTATAATTAATTTGAATTATATATATATATATATATCTTTAAAATTTTCATAATGCATTTGCAAAATTTTTGGTATTTAGATTTTTTTTTGATTTTTTTACTGGTTAAAAAAATATAGTCAAATTTTATTAAAATTTTTCCAGAATTTTAATTATAAAAATTTTCAAATTGTTGTTTTTCCCATTAACTGAATATATTTTTTTTGGATTTTTTGAATAATTTATTTATATTTTTAGATAGTTTTTGGTAGATAAATAAAATTTAGGGTGTTAGATAAATTTTTATTAATTGATATTTTTATGATTTTTAATATATTTTAGATAAATTTAGTAAATAATAATAAATTTCAGAATATTAATTATAAAAGTAAACCCATTTTTTTTAGGGTGTTAGATTTTAGGTTAATTTTTTTTATTTTAAAGAAATTTTAGGTAAATTTAATAGATTTTTATAAATTTTAGAAATCTAGACATAAAAATAAACTAATTTTTAATTTTAATTAATTATAATATGTTTTAGTTAATTTTAGGGTGTTAAGTTTATTTTTAGGGTATATTTTATTGTTAACAAATTTTAGGTAAATTTTTTTTGAATTAAGTAGAATAATTTAGTGTTGAATTAATTTAATATCATAATATTTTCATAAATTGTTAAATAACATATTAAAATAATTTTTTTTATTTTAGTGACTTTATGTTAATATTTAAAAAATTAATTATTGATAGAAAATTTAAATTTATTCTTTTTTGCTTGAATATTGAGTTAATATTTTTATTATTTTCGTAGCGTTATTAAATATATATGTTTATATTTTTTTATATATATTTTTTATTTTGTTGTTATGGACTTAAATAATATTATATATTTTTATAATTTTAGAGAAATTTAATATCGATGTAATTAGAATTCGATAATTTAAACTTGGTAACATATAGATATATAATGAAAGCCATATTGTTTTATCTCGAAATAAAAAAATTTCTTACTTGAAAAATAGTAGAAAATAAGTTATATGTTTACAAATTATTGCTTAAAATAATTTTTATAAACTAATACAAATTTATAATATCAATTCATAATTTTTTGTAAAAAATAAAGTTTTAAAAATTAAATTAAGAAATCACATTATATAAAAAATGAATTAACCAACCAATTTTATACTAAATATAAATTTATAAAAATTTTAATATCAATTCATAATTTTTTTTAAAAAAAATAAAAGTTTTAAAAATTAAATTAAGAAATTACACTATATAAAAAATGAATTAACCAGTCAATTGTGCACTAAATATAAATTTACAAATTTATAATATCAACTCATAAATTTTTTAAAAATATAAAAGTTTGTTAAATTAAATTAAAAAATTATACTATATAAAAAATGAATTAACCAACCAATTTTGTACTCAATATAAATTTATAAATTTATAATATCAATTCATAATTTTTTTTAAAAAAATAAAAGTTTGTTAAATTAAATTGAGAAATCACACTATGTAAAAATTGAATTAACCAGCCAATTTTGTACTAAATATAAATTTATAATATAAATTCATAATTTTTAAAATTTAAAAATCTAATATTGTTTAAAATTTAAAAATATCTAAATAGTATATATAAGGGTGTGCTATAAAAAATTATTCGATTCATAATGATTTTTCTTTGAATTTACATTGTCTAAAATAAATCTTAGTATCCGTTTTATAAGTTACTCATTTTATTTGCAAAGTGAGAACTTACTGAATTGTCCTATTTGGACAATTTAGAAACAATATTATATATTTACATTAATTAATTTTAATGCGAAAGATGGTTGTATACAAATTTTATAGAAAATTTATAGTATTTCTCTTATTTTATTCTCTGAGTACATATCAAATAATATAAATATTCAAAAAAAGAATTTTTTAAATATTTATATAATTTGACCTCGTGCACTTAGAGAACCTAGAGAAAATACAACCGGATTTTTTTCAAACTTTGTATACTATTGCATTATGTTAATTAAGATATATATTGTGTTTCTGGATGGGTTAGGACCCAACCCTCTAGGAAGGAGAAATAATGAGTTTGAATTTATAGTATTTAATAACATTGTTCTTTTGTATACATAGCAAAAATGAATATAAATCGAGCTTAGATGTATTAACGACTCAATCTGGATTGCACTTTTAATGTCACATTTATTAATGGGGTAGAATAGTTTGTTGCTTTTACATCTGACCAGACAGATTATATGTAAGACAATAATATTTGTTGTCCTTGTATAAAATATTATCACTGTAGATTTCAAAAAATATATGAAGTGAAATATCATTTAGTGAAGTGAGGATTTGCATCAGATTATTTAGTTTGGAAAAGACATGGCGAAGAAAATGCAGTTGACTAACCGGTTCCACCATAATATAGTACATTTGAAGGTATGTTTAAAAATTTGTACCAACAAATGGTATATGATGTTGTTGGGCCTAATGTGTTTGACTAGGGCATTCCTAATACTGGTGTAGCTGGAACAAGTGAGGTCTAGGATGAACCAATCGATGAGGTTCCTAACTCGGAAGCTCAACGGTTTTACAATTTGTTGAATTAATTGGATACAGAAGTATGGCCTGGGTGTCAAAAATATACTAAGCTATCTGCTATGGCACGCTGTTTGAACATGAACTCTGAACAACATATGACTGAAAAACTTTTGATCAATGGATCCAATTTATTAAAGAGATGATACCTAAAGATAATGAAATGTTTGATAGTTTTACTAAACAAAAAAAATTATTCAGATGCTTGGACTGCCAGTAGAAACTATTGACTGCTGCAGAAATGGATGCATGTTATACTAGGGTGTTTGCGAAGAAGACAAAATATATAGATTTTGTACAAAGCCCAAATTCAAACAGAGTCGTGTAACCGGTAGACAAAAAATTGTTCATTTTAAAAAAAATATTTTTTTTCACTAAAACTTATATTTCAAATATTATGTGCTTCAAATGCTATAACAGAGCACATGAGATGACATTATGAGCATGAGCATGAGCAAGAAGATGGAGTCATATGCCATCCCTCTGATTCTGAGGCATAGAAACATTTCAATTTATTGCATCCTAATTTTGCAGCCGAATATCATAATATTATGTTGGGTCTATGTACATATGGTTTTTAACTTTTTGGCTTATCAGGATAATAATACTCTTGCTAGCCGGTAATACTCACTCCTTATAATTTGCACCATAAATGTGTATGAAAGAGAAATATTTATTCCTTTCTATTCTTGTACCTGCTTCAAATAACTCAAAACATCAAATTGATGTTTTCCTTCAGCCTTTGATAGAAGAGTTGAAATAATTATAGAATGATGGCGTTGAGACTTATGATTGTTTGAAAAAATAGAATTTTGTATGAAAGCGGCACTTATGTGGACTATAAGTGATTTTTCTGCATATGCGATGTTATCTGAATGGAGTACTGGGAAAAAATTGGCATGTCCTTATTTTATGACTGATTCTAAAGCATTTACTCTTTCGAATGGAGACAAAATAAGTTGGTTTGATAATCATAAGAAGTTTTTAAAAACAGATCATCCATTCAGAAGGAATAGAAAATGTTTAAAAAAAATATTACAGTAAGGAGAGATGCTCCTCCTTTATTGAATAGAGATGATTTGTTGTTTCAGATTGAGCAACTAGGACTTCAAAAGGTAACTGATTGTAATAAAAATTTGAGTAGCAATGTATGCCGAAATTGTGGATGGAAAAAGAAAAACATCTTTTGGAATTTACCTTATTGGAGTTCAAATCTTATAATATATAATCTAGATATTATGTACATTGAAAAAATATTTTTGAAAATATGTTTAATACGATTATGGATGTTTCGGGTAAAACAAAAGATAATGCAAAGTCAAAAGAGGACTTGAGAATTTTTTGTAAAAGGCCAGAGTTAGAAAAAGATGAAACAACCGAAAGATATTCAAAAGCTAATTACACCTTGGATCGTAATAAAAAATAATTAATATATCAATGAGTAAAAGATTTGAAGTTTTTAGACAGATGTGTCTCGAACTTATCGAGGTGTGATTATATGAGAAAATATAAATTGTTCGGAATGAAGAGACATGATTGTCAAGTATTTATGCAACGACTATTGCCCATAGCATTTAGAGAATTATTGCTAAAAAAGATTTGAGAAGCTCCAACGGAGTTAAGCTTATTTTTAAAAGAACTTACTACAACATCTCTACATGTTTCTCAAGTTGAGTATTTACAAGAAGAAATTTCGATTATTCTTTGTAAATTGGAGCAAAATTTTCCTCTAAGTTTCTTTGATTTAATGGAACGTTTACAAGTTCATTTACCATGTAAAACCACATTTGTAGGACCAGTATATTGTCGTTGGATGTATCCATTTGAAAGATATATGAGATACCTGAAGAAAAATATTAAAAATAAAGCAAAGGTTGAAGCATCAATTTGTAATACCTTTATAGTGGAAGAGGCATCAATTTTTTGTTCATATTATTTTGAGCCTCATGTAAGAATAAAATTATGTGAAGTCCCTCGAAAAGATGATGGATCTATACGAGACTAATTTGAAGGTCTAGTATCTATTTTTAAATATCAGGGTAGATCATATGACAAACCAACCAAGCACAAATTGAAATAGAGAATATTTTATAACTCATACTTATATATTGTTGAATTGTGATAAAGTTACATATTATCTCAATTGAGTTAGCCAATCAATTTACATATAACTACCAATTTTTAAAATTTAAATGATAATGATGCTTTTGTAATCTATTTCAGCATATTCATTGAATATTTACGAGATTTCGATGAAAATATAACCAGTTCATAAGTTGATATTGAGGTTGAGAGTAATTTTTCCTTATGATTTCGAAAATATGTAAGTCTTACTTCATTGCTATTAAGATTTTTCAAAGTTCTTTGTCATTATTTTAGTTTTTTACAATTTTAACTTAAACAAATTTATTTTTTTTTATTGATTTAGGCAACTGAAAATGGGTATATGATTCCTGACAAATGTTTAAAAGATCTAGGCTAAGGTCCGTTACCAACTATTAGGTGTTATAAGGTGCATTTTGTTAATTGTTATAAATTTCATACAAAAACTCAATGTACTTTGAGAGAAATTATAAATAGCTGTGTTTGTATAAATGGGTCAAACTATAGTGAGAGCTTTTTTTATTTCTATGGTCGATTAGTAGATATTGTAGAGGTTGAATATCTGATATTACTAATTAAAAGGGTGGTGCTATTTAAATATGACTGGTATGACCCCATAAATGACACAAAAGTTCATCATGTATATAATTTAGTGGATGTGAACAGAAAAAGAACATAAGGTAAATATGAATTGTTTATTCTCGCCAGTCAAGCTGCCCAAGTGTATTACGTTCCTTATCCTAGCACAAGGTGAGACGCTTCTGATTGGTTGGCGGTTTACAAAATAAGTGCTAGATCACGGATTGATCTACCCAAATAATCTGCTAATAATAAGAAGTTTGATACTGCATTTTAAGAAGATAGTCCTGAAAATATACAAGCTGTTGATAGGACAAATGATATTGATCTAGGTCCTTTAAATGATCCAACTGGACAACTCATGGATATTGATGCTATGGATATAGAATCTGAATCAGATGAATCATTACTTGAATTTGAATCTGAATCATCACTGTCAAATGAAAGCGATGAATAAAAATACAAAGTATACTTAATTAGGCTATAACTATTACTAGAGTTATTTATATATTTTGTTGTTTTACTCAAAATAATTATTCTTAAAAATTATCTTTTTAGATATGTATCGCAGACTTGGAAGAGGATTGGATCAATCGGGGTCTACCAATCACTCCAGTCAAGGTTGAGGTTCTGGTGATACAGATCAGCCGCATCTACAGATGCGCGATGTTCCAGATGATGTCGTGCTTGAGGATCCTCATGTTGATGCGACTACAGAGAATCCTACTTCTACTTCTCACGGTGCCACTTCAAAGGATCCTGCTTCTTTTTTGGTCACTATAGATGTCCCCATGGGTGATGCTAGTACTGCAGCATCAGCTGCAAGTCCTGATGGCAGGATGTTGCATTTGAATGTTCGAAAATCTGAGTAAGAAATTTTTGTTGATTTACTTATATTAAATTATGAATATTTAATTGGTGATTTTTTTAATGTATTTTTGTTCATTTTTCAGCTACATGATGGATCCAGTTGGCCCTTCCACGAGACGCATTCGAAAAATTATGACACAAAAGATGAATCATGCAGAGATTTCATAGAAGGTCGTCTCTCCGGAGATGAAGAATTTTTGTTTTGAGGAGTTTAAGGTAAAAAATCTAACTAAATTTAACTATTTAACGTATATATAAAGCTTAAAAATTTACAATTATTAGAAACTAATTATCTTGAATATTTTTTGTAAAAATATTTTTATTGGGACCAGACTAATGATAGTTTAGTCCAAATTACCTTCATAAAGAAGGCGGCTATTCGCTACAATGATCTGCTGAGCGAGGTGAAAGCTGTGGGGAAGCAGCCTTCATTTATTGATTATCAGTTATGAGCCAACCTGCAGGCCCGATGGAGCTCTCCCGAGGGGCAAATATGTTCTGCCGTTACCACTCGAAATAGGAGGTCCAGTCATGTAGATGGTGCATGTCCATCCACACATATGGGAGGCAGCAGATCACATTATGATCGTGCCCGTACACTTGTAAGTATAATTATATTTTTTAAAAATATTTTATATTGTAGTTTTTTCTTTTTATCAAACTAATATTTTTGTATTAAATATAAGTCTACCATGAGTCGACCGCCGAACAGCTATGAGCTGTTTGTACATAAGCACATCCGCGGTCACAACGGGCATTTATTTGTTGATCGTCGATCTCAGGATGTAAATATAAGTAAATTTCTAATTTTTATTTTTTAAAATTTAAATTTAAATTAAAAGTTAATAATTTTTTTGTTACACATGATCATTTCATTGCATCTCAAGAGGAGGCCTCACAGTTCGACGGGCCGATTGACAATGATAGCTTATTTCGAGCTGCCGTGGGCGGAGAGAAGAAGAAGAAATTGTTGAACTTGACTTGCAGTATGTTAGCACAACTTTTTCTTCTTCGTTTACTGTTTCATTTGTTTTACGGGACGAGATTGAGTATTTGAAGGAGCAGCGGAGCGTGATTGAACTGTTCAGCAGCAGATCCATGAGGTGCAGGTGCAGGTGGATGCAAATGTTCAGACTAAGATCAAGGAGCAGATGCAAACAGAGGTGTAGAGATTGGTCCAACAATAACTTAATGAGTTTATGACCAACTCTATGCGGAGGACTTTTGATCCATCAAGACAGTTTTTGCTTAGTGGCTCTCCTCCACCGACACCACCACCACCACCATCACCTTGACTAGTCTTCTGCTTGTATTTAATTTATTTTTTTATTTATACTTTATACTTTAATTTTATTTTTTTATAGGTACAAATTTTAATTTTTTATGTACAATTTATTCAAAACTTTTTTATTTATTAGATTTAACTTTTATTGTTTATAATTTTTTTAATATTTAATTAATTTATGCATTTATTTATACAAATTACAAAATTATGGACTAATAAAAATATATTTTTAAATTTATAAATAAATAAATTTTAAAAAATATTATTTATTTACTGACAGATTAATTTTCTGTTGAAAAATATTATAAGTTACAGACTAACATTTTCTCTCGGTAATACTGTCGATAATTACCGACTAACAATATTTTATCGGAAAATACCGACAGAAGTTATTGTAGGTAAATACTGACAAAATATTTTAATCAGTAATTACCGACTAAAATTACAGACTGAATATTTTAATCGGTAATTACCGACTAAAATTACTTACAGAAATATATTTTTATCCAAAATCTCATTTTTATACTGTAAAATCCATCGTAGGTAATTACTGAATAAAATTTTCTGTCGTCGGTAATATGTCGGTAATTACCGACAAATTTTTTTTTTTCTGTCGATAAATATTACCGATTATATTTATCTCGGTAAATTCCAACAAAACTCTTTTTATAGGTAAATTATCGGTAGATTAATTTTTTCATCGGTATTTTTATTACCGATAAAGAATATAGCTATAATTTTTTTATTAATAATATATCGATAAATTTAATTACCAATAAAAAAATTTTAATTATCGATAAATTTTTTCATCTAATAGTTTCCGCCTTTTGCATTCAAGGTCCCGACTCCCTTGGTGTTGTATAGGAGACTACAATGACATCCTTCTAGAGAGTGAGAAGAAGGGCAGGGCTGCACAACCATATTGGCTTATTAATGGTTTTCGCAAAGTAGTAGAAGATTGTGGTTTTATAGATATTGGCATGAATGGATATAGAGGTAGGACAGATTGGGTTGAAGAACGCTTAGATCGTGCTCTGGTAACAAATTCATGGAGGCTACTTTTCTCTGAAGCATCCCTTTCTAATATTATAGTGCCATCTTCTGATCATTCCATGATTTTCTTACAACTCAATCACACCCCTGTTGTTCCACGAAGAAGACGCTTCCGTTTTGAAAATGTCTGGTTGAAAGATGCTATGTGTCGACAAATTATTGAAGGAGCCTGGGTAGAGTCAACATCAAAGCCAATTAAGGAGCGTATTGATTATTGTGGTAAGATGATACAGGCTTGGGGAGGAGGCTTCATTAAAAAGGCTAATCAGAAAGTAAAATTCCTCAAGGATCGTATCTCAAAGCTTCGACGTAAAAGAGATCCTCTCTCTATCCTTCAGTTTAATGAAACTATGAATGCCTACCAAGAGGTGCTGAAGGAGTTGGAAGTTTATTGGAGTCAAAGAGCCAAGCAACACTGGCTTAGAGAGGGTGATTCTAATTCTTCATTTTTCACGCTTATGCAAGTGCTAGAAAGAAAAAGAACTCAATAGAAGGCATCCGTGATGAACAAGGAATTTGGAGAACGAAGGCAAATGGATTACATGAGACTATTGTCCAATATTTTCAGCAGATTTTCAGTTCCAGTGGTGTTAATTTTGATGAGGTGCTTAACTGTGTTCCTTTGATGCTTCTGCAGAACAAAATGCTTCTCTTAATGCCCCATTCACAGCTAAAGAAATTAAGATAGCCCTTTTTTTATGCATCTAAACAAGTCTCCAGGCCTTGATGGTATGAATCCTGCTTTCTTTCAAACTTACTGGAATATTGTGGGTAAGGCTATAACTGTTGCATGCCTTGATTTTCTGAAGAACAATTGCTTACCTGGTGGGCTTAATCACACTTCCATTGTTTTAATTCCTAAGAAATCTAAGCCTGAGTCCATGTCAGAATTTCGATCGATTGCACTATGCAACGTCATATATAATATAGTGTCAAAAGCATTGGCTAACAGATTGAAAATCACTCTCTTTTGTTATATCGGAAGCCCAAAGTGCATTTATCCCTGGGCGCTTAATCTGTGATAATATATTGATTGCTTTTGAATTAACACATTATTTAAAGTGGAAGACTCAAGGCAAACAAGGAGTTGCCTCTCTGAAACTCGATATGAGTAAAGCGTACGATCGAGTAGAGTGGCCTTACTTAGAAGCTATGATGCGGAAGATGGGATTCTGTAGTAATTGGATCTCCAAAATTATGATGTGTGTTTCCTCAGTCACTTATTCTGTCTCTTTTGGAGGTGAGGAGCTAAGACCTATTGGACCAGAGTGGGGATTGAGAAAAGGCGATTCACTATCTCCCTATCTATTTCTAATATGTGCGGAAGGCTTGTCTGCATTACTTAGATACAAAGAGCAACAAGGACTGATCACTGGTATTCAAGTAGCCAGAAATGCTCCCAAGATTACTCATCTTTTTTTCGCTGATGACAGTCTTATTTTCTTCAAGGCAGATGAGAATAATTGGAGACAAGTTCAAAATTGCCTAGCTTCCTATGAGAAGGCATCGGGTCAACAAAATCAATTTTCAAAAGTCTTCATTACTGTTTAGTAAGAATACCCCTGCATATATTCGACACCAAATTTCTAGTGGTTTAAATGTTGACCCCATGGCTGAAAATGGATATTATTTGGGTTTGCCATCTCTCATAGGAAGGAAGAAGAGAGATCATTGGTTTTATCAAGGACAAAGTCTGGAAAAGAATGCAAAGTTGGAAAAGAAAACTTCTCTCTAGAACAGGCAAAGAGATCCTTCTTAAATCAGTGATTCAATCCATCCCATTGTATACTATGAGTGTTTTCCACTTACCGGTGGAGACCTGCCAAGAATTAGAGTGTATGATGAACAATTTCTGGTGGTGTGGCAGTGAAAATGGAGGAATTAAATGGATGAGATGGGATCGTATGTGCACTCCAAAGAACCAAGGAGGGTTAAATTTTAAGAGGCTACATGAACACAATTTAGCTATGTTAGCTAAACAAGCATGGAGGCTTCTTACACAGCTTCATACTCTAGCTGCCAAAGTTTTTAAAGCTAGATATTTTGCTAATTCATCTCTTTTACAGGCATCATTGGAAGTAATCCCAGTTTCGTGAGGCGAAGTATTTTTTCATCAATTGCATTACTTGAATCAGGCTTGAGAAGAAGTATTGAGGATGGTACTGATGTCTCAATCTGGTTAGATTGCTGGTTACCAGATGATGAAAATCCAAGAATTTTGACAGAGCATAACAGCAGCCAAGGATCAGATGTGCAAAATGTAGCTGATCTAATGTATCCAAATGAACTAAAATGGGATGAGCATCGAATTTCTAATATTTTTAATGACCGAGATAAAAATCTGATTTTAAGTATCCCCTTAAGCTATGAGCAGATGGAAGCTTGGGCTTTTGAGAGATTAGGTAAATACTCGGTTAAGAGTGGATACAAGCTTCTCTAGTCTTCTCTCTCCGCTGCTTCTGATCCCCACACAGGTCTGACTTGGGCAAGATTATGGAAGCTCAAACTGCCCCCTAAAATTCTTAATTTTTTGTGGCGAGCTTGTATTAACTGTCTTCCAACGAAAGAATACCTGCGGAGAAGACATATTGAGTTTGATGTTGAGTGCCCAGTATGCTTGAATGCAGAGGAAACGATTATGCATGTTTTAGTTGAGTGTCCATTGTCTACATCATGTCTTGAAGCTGTACTTCCAGTCATTAACCAAGGCCAGATATTGTCATTTGCTGAATGGTTCAATAGTGTCATCTCAGTATGCCAGCAGGAGACTATCCATCTTGTTGCAATGGTATACTGGAATGCTTGGTGCAATCGAAATAAAATGGTATGGATTAATCAAGGCTCCACCTCAACACAACTTTTGATTAGCGCACAAAAGCAACTGGATGCTTGGGTGGCTGCCCATAATTCAACATATGGCCATACAAGAGCAGTGCGATGCGCAAGTGACTCTTGCATTACCAGATGGCAGAAACCTCGAGAATCTTGGTTAAAATGCAACATTGATGCAGGTCAGTGTGATGAACAGCAGAATACAGGATTGGGATGGGTACCTCGCAACCATTCTGGTGAGTTTGTGGCAGCAGGAAACAAATGGATCCAAGGTTTTATTAATGCTGAAATTGCCGATGCCCTTAGTCTTGGTGAAGCTCTTAGCTGGATCACAAGGAAAAGGCTCAACCATGTTGCTTTTGAAACAGATTCTCAAATCCTTGCTTCAGCTTTTCAATCACCTAGTGAGAATCTATCTTATTTTGGTCTAATCATTAAAGACTGCCTCCACTTGTTAAAAGGCATTCAGAATTACTCTATTAGTTTCATTAGAAGATCAGCGAACACTGTTGCACACTTATTGGCAAAAACAGTATGTTCTATGTCTGGTTTTCAGGAGTGGAATCTTATCCCTGCTGAGTTTATTCTATCTTCTTTGTCATCAAATCTACTTCTTGAATAATATTCACTATTTTCCTCAAAAAACAAAATTCAAAGGGAAATAATTATTATTATTTTTTAATTTGGCTACACTAGAAATATATACCTTTTTAATGTGAAAATAATTTATAGATCTTTTATTAAGAAGCAAAAAATATTTATAATTAATTTTTAAAAAGCACTATATTTATTTATTTCTCTAATTTTGACAAAATAAATTATCCTAGAAGAAAATAAAATAAAGCTTATTCTAAAAAAAAACTCTAAAATAAAATACAAAACTTTTATAGAAAATTACGTGTCCTGCAAGATTTTTTAATTTTTTTTAATAATTTTTTTTGATAAATTATAATATGAGAAGAGAAATATCATTAAAATTCAAATTCAAATATAAATTAGAATAATATACGCTTTCAGCCATCAAATTATATGTCAGTGATTCTAATAATTTTTTTAGCATTTAAAAAAATTTATAATATTTTAGTGATAAATTTATAAAAAATATTATATATATAATGTACTTATAATAAAATTTATAAATATTTTATGAAATTCATAAATTTATAAATTAAAAAAAATATAATAAATATAATAATATTTTTTCTAACAGATAATTTATCAGCCCACCACAACCAAAGAAAATGAAATTAAGTGGAATTTGGAAGTGAACTGATGGCTACGTGCTGTCAGATACAGAGAGACTGAGGAAGCGAATTTTTAGGATTAGGAGTCTTAAATGCTAAGGATTAAAAAAAATCACGTCTCTGTTTGAGCAAAGTCTAAATCTTTAGGAATCCGAATTGCATTACAACTGCAAAAGATATCAAAGTTTCGAACTTTTCTTTCTTTTCTTGCTTGCCATTCTGGAGTTTAACTCAAAAGCCACACATCTCACAGGTAATTATCTTCCAAATCCTCAGTAAATTGAAATGCTTCTTGTTTCTTGGCCTTAAAATTCTTGCAATCTTAGCTGAAATAAATACCCTTTCGTTTCTTGTTCTTGCATGTTATATGATCAAAAGATTAGTTAGATTATAAAGATTGATTCTTTGCGCCTGAAAGGGAAGGCAAGATTTTCATATTAGTGGGTTAACGTTGGTTCTTATTATCCATATAGATTGAAATTGAAATTGAATTTTTTTATATATATAAATATATATAGTGGTGGTTATAGTGATTTGTTCTGTTTGTATGCATTGGGTTTGGAAATTAAGGTTCTTAGTATTGATGTTATTAGCGTCTAGTTGTTGTTGCAGAAAGTAACCACTTGAGGCATTCTACTTTTATGCGTAGAACTACTGATCTTTTATTTCTTTTAAGAATTTAAAAATAGAGTATGTACAAGTATAATTTATCATAATAAAAAGAAAAAGTACTCCACTAATGGAACCTTTTTAATTATGTCACTTCTTAACGCTGGTGGAGGGAAATCAGGGAATGATGAAGTTTATAGGTTGAAAATTTTGGTGTTTGTGACTACTAAATTGGTATTTCTTGGAATCTATATTCTTAGTTTTCTTTCTTTTGGAATCTGAAGTCTTAGTTCTCTTTTCAGGGAAGTGAACATTTTTTTCCCTGGGAAGCTAACAAATGGCTTCAAATACTACAATAGGGCACACATGCTCGTCTCCAATGAAGCCAACATCAAATGGCGTTTTTCAGGGTGATAATCCTCTGAATTTTTCTCTTCCTCTCGCTATATTGCAGATATGTATGGTGATTGTGCTCACACGGGGTCTTGCTTTTCTTTTACGACCATTAAGGCAGCCACGCGTTATTGCAGAGATTATTGTATGTTCCATTTCTTCTTTTTATTTATTGATTATATGCTGATCTTCAAAGTGTTTGCTTTATTGTGTATTTTATTTTAATCTTATGGTGTTTACATATATGCTATCATTGTTGCAGTAATGTGGACAAGAGCATATAGTCCTTATCTAGGATGCTTCTTTGTTATGGTGTGCTTTTGAACCCCTGACCTGTCTGATGATTGAAAGATTCCTTTTCTTTTTTGTTGCAAAACTATGGGGTATCTTAATTATTGCTTATTACATTGAATAAAAATAGAATCAGAAGCTAATGTTATGGGAGAAAGATGGTGGTAGTTGAAAATCATCATGCTCATCTGTATTTGTCTTTACGTCCAATTGCCAGGACAGCCAGTTTAAATCCAACATCTGTTGTTTTAACTTTATTTCCTTTCTCATTTCACTTTTCGCTTTTTGGGGTTGATAAATAACCAATGCCCTTAGCATAGTTCATATGCCACGGCTGGATGCGTTGTACAAATTATCAATAAATCAATGCTGTAAACAGGTTAAAATTTCTCTGACTTGATTCATTTTACCAATAACTCCAGTGCCTTCAGCATAGGTCAAAAAGCAATTACAAGAAAAGCATCAGCAAACTGAGCTAGGATAAATGGTACTTGTGGTTCTCAATAGAATTTGATCTTGTGTTCTGATTTTTCTAGTCCTATTTTCCCTTTATATATGTAAGCCTTTGACTCATCAAATGTGATTCTGCATATTCTTAGCAGAACAAATTTTAGCAGGTTGCTTTATTGAGGCATATGATCATTGAATGGTAATTCCATTACATAGGAAATCATCTTGAGTCTAACATCAAGGATTTCACCATGTGGCAGGGAGGAATTTTACTTGGGCCATCTGCTCTAGGTAGAAGTGCAAGATATTTGCATGCTGTGTTCCCACCAAGGAGTCTTACAGTGTTAGATACACTTGCTAACATTGGCCTTATTTACTTTATGTTTCTTGTGGGACTAGAGCTAGATCCTCAATCTCTTCGTCAAGCTGGGAAAAAAGCCCTAGCAATTGCCATTGCAGGAATTACGCTACCTTTTGCAATGGGAATTGGCTCATCGTTCATTCTCCAGGCAACCATATGTAAAGGTGTTAATGGTACCTCATTTCTTCTGTTCATGGGCGTAGCACTTTCTATAACTGCCTTCCCTGTTTTGGCTCGTATTTTGGCTGAGCTGAAGCTTTTAACAACTGATATTGGGCGAATGGCTATGTCAGCTGCAGCAGTTAATGATGTGGCTGCATGGGTTCTTCTTGCTCTTGCCATTGCGCTTTCCGGGCCTAACCATTCTCCCCTTATTTCTTTTTGGGTTTTCTTGTCTGGATGTTTTTTTGTTATTTGTGCAATTTTAATTGTGCCTCCGATCTTCAAATTAATGACTCGGAGATGCCATGAAGGTGAGCCAGTTGAAGAAAATTTTGTATGTGCTACATTAGCTGCTGTTCTGGCTGCTGGGTTTGTGACTGATGCTATTGGAATTCATGCCATGTTTGGGGCCTTTGTAATTGGAGTTCTAGTTCCAAAGGAAGGGCCTTTTGCACGAGCTCTTGTGGAAAAAGTTGAAGATCTTGTGTCTGGCGTCTTTCTGCCATTGTATTTTGTGTCAAGTGGACTGAAGACAAATATAGCCACAATTCACGGGCTCCAATCTTGGGGTCTTCTGGTTTTGGTAATTTTTACCGCCTGTTTTGGGAAGATTGTTGGCACTTTTCTGGTGTCCCTTTCATGCAAAGTGCCTTTTCGGGAGGCTTTGACACTGGGGTTGCTCATGAATACCAAAGGCTTGGTGGAACTCATTGTCCTCAACATTGGCAAAGATAGAAAGGTAATTGAGTATTTTTGCTGTTATTGAAATTGTGTCTATAATCTTTTAACGAATGGATCATTTTGTATTGAATCTGATATAATCTTGTTTCTGCATTTTCAGGTTTTGAATGATCAGACTTTTGCCATCATGGTTCTAATGGCTCTTTTTACAACCTTCATCACCACACCTCTCGTTGTGGCAGTATATAAGCCGGCAAGAAAAGTGAGGATGCCTGATTACAAGTATAGAACTATTGAAAGGAAAAACTCAGATTCCCAACTCCGGATATTGGCATGCTTCAACAGTGCAAGAAGCATCCCATCAATAATAAATCTTCTTGAAGCCTCACGAGGGGTTCAGAAGAAGGCTGAAGCACTTTCTGTATATGCTTTGCACCTCAAGGAGCTCTCGGAGAGGTCATCTGATATACTTATGGTCCACAAGGCAAGAAAAAATGGGCTACCTGCATGGAATACGGGCCACAGGTCAGACGCCAATCATGTTATTGTGGCTTTTGAGGCTTTCGAGCATCTGAGCCATGTGTCTGTCCGTCCAATGACAGCAATCTCTTCAATGACTGATTTGCATGAGGACATTTGTGCCACTGCTGAGAGGAAGAGAGCTGCAATCATTATTCTTCCATTTCATAAACATCAGAGATTAGATGGCTCATTGGAGACTACTCGAACTGACTTCCGGTGGGTTAACCGGAGAGTTCTTGAACATGCACCATGCTCAGTAGGAATTTTAGTTGATCGCGGGCTTGGTGGAACCACCCATGTTCCTGCAAGTAACGTTTCTTATCTAATTGTGGTCCTCTTCTTTGGGGGCCATGATGACTGTGAAGCTCTTGCTTATGGAGCTCGAATGGCTGAGCACCCTGGGATCAGTTTAATGGTTATTCGCTTCTTAGTGACACCTGAGGATTCAGGGGAGATTGTCCAAGTTAACATGGAAGGCAATTCAAATTCCAAAGTGGGATCTCCGGATGAACAGTTCCTCTCAGAGTTTGAGCAGAAAATATCCAAGGATGACTCTGTAAAATACGAAAAGAAATTTGTCACAAATGCTGCAGGAGTTATAGATGTCATCCATGAAACTAGCCGCTGTAACCTTTTTCTGGTGGGTCGAATGCCTGAGAGCGAAATAGCTGTAGCTTTAAACAGAAGGAATGAGTGTCCAGAATTGGGACCTTTAGGCAGCTTATTGGCTTCTTCTGATTTCTCAACAACTGCATCAGTTTTGGTGATACAACAGTATAATGACAAGGCCTTTTTGAATTTACTGTCACAGCCGGGGGATGAGTTGCTTGACTAGGACTCAAAATCTACCTGATCAGCTTTCTGTTTGTTTGATCATATAGATCTAGACAGGATACTGTTAATGAATATATGGCCCCTTAAGGCTTTCTGAAAGTGTAATTCACATTTTGGTCTTTACTATCCTTAATCAATGAATGGAATTATTACTCTAATCTAATCATATGTTAGTTTGAACTTCTAAATTTTATGCTTTTCTACAGAAGAAATAATTGAACTCATTCTTAATAATCATGTAATGCAAATGATTTGTTATTCTTATTTGTTGTGTGCTATTTTTCATTCATAGTGAAATTGATAACAACGAAAAACAGCAAGAAATTAATCAGTTGACTAACCCTTTGAAGCATAAGGATTGTCTGCTTGCTTGCCACTTTGGGGTTAACTCAAAAGCCACACACCTCACAGGTTTAATCTTCCTAATCCTTTGTAAATTGCAATGCTTCTTGTTTATTGGCCTTAAAATTCTTGTAATTTTAGCTAAATAATTATCATCTTGTTTCTTGTTTCTTGTTCTTGCATGTTATATAATCAAAAGATTAGTTAGATTATAAGTATTAATTCTTTTTCGTCTGAAGGGGATTGTCTTTTGTATCAGTTCCTTATGCTGCTGATGAGGAGATGAATCACGTGCAGTATATAAAATATTGAATGTAATTGGAATCTGCAGGCAAGATTTTGCAAAAACTGATATCACCTGATGCTGCGGATGGGGGGGAGGGATTGTGTGTGGGGAAACATGAGGTTAGTTGAATGTTTTTTTTTTTTTTTTTGCTAACGAGAAACTCTTGGCAGAGCTCGACCATTCCTTTGGGGCGGAGTCCGACCGCAAAAGTAAATTCCGAGAGAGGAGCTAGTCCAGCAACTCACCGTTAGGGCCCTCATTTAAATACGGGCTTATGGAAGGGCTCCACACGTAGTACATCCAGTGCCTAAGCGTTTAGAGGAGTTATGAACTCGTGGTTTGAACTTGCGACCTTGCTAGTGTACTCTCATTGCTTTACCAATTCTTCTACCCGTGGTGGATAGGTTAGTTGAATCTTGAGGTGAGAAAATTTTGTAATTTTGTGTAAGTGTTTACTAGAACAAACTGAAATGGTTAGGAACATGTAATTTTCAAGATACAATACATCATATGAGTTTTGGTACTTCCCTGACAATGATGTGATTATGCAGATTCAGTTGTTCCTGCTCTCTCTGCCAAAAACTTTGCAACATTATGTAAGTGTCACACTTTATTAGATCAAAAGAATGTTAGATTTATTGTCTTGAGCTCTTAAACAATATCAAAAAGGCACTAGTTAAGCCTAATCAGAAACACTTGCTGTGTAGTAGAAAATGACTCCTGACACTTGCAGTTGCTATATAAACTGTAAAAGAATGGTTTTTGCAGGATAAAGCTCAGCCATGAAAGGGTTTGTAATGAAATCTTGTTTCATTTTCTTCTTTCTTCTTATATCTGAATCCGTTTTAGCTCACAAGACATTTAAGCACCATTAACCATGCAAGCGATTTGCCCTTTATTACCACGATATCCTCTTCAACGGAACAGATGCAGCAAATGCAACATCTGCTGCTGCTACAAAACCAACTAAACTAAGAAAATTCAACTTATTATGCTGGTTGTTTTTGATGATCCAATAACATAAGACAACTGTTTATCATCTCATTCGGTTGCAAGAGCTCAAGGGTTCTATTTCTATGACATGAAGTCTACATATACTGCCTGGTTTGCCTACACTATAATCTTTAACTCTACTGAGCTTAAAGGTACTCTTAACATCATGGGAGCAGACCTGATGATGGAGAAGACAAGAGATTTTTCCGTAGTTGGAGGCACAGGAGACTTTTTCATGGCTAGAGGGGTTGCAACAATGCAGGCTAATACTTTTCAGGGTATTTTTACTTTCGTCGCAAGATGGATATTAAGTTATATGAATGTTATTAAAATTGTTAGTCTTTCCATCAGATAATGTTTTCTAATTTTTTTTAGCTTATAAGCTATATTCATAAACCCATAAAATTATCTAAATAAACACATCTTCTTAAATTCGAAACTTATAATTAAGTTGTTTTGACCTGTTTATAAGCTCAGCCAAAAGCTCTCTTAGTATACTGGACCTCTGGCTGGTCTGCTTGTATTAGGACAGTGATCTCACAATAATAGAAAGAAAAACTTTGTTGTATACAGTCAACAGTGTTTATTATTGTATTGTTATATAATATTTCAAATCACATTATGATTTTGATTCTCCCATGTGATTTTAGCTTGCAAATTTAACAGTAATAAAAACCCATATTATTAATTAAGGATTAGATGCAAATAACAATAATTATGATTTGGATCATTATTTTAATGGACTTGTGTTTTTTAGCTTAATAAAAAAAAAGAAAATTACATAAAATGTTATTTTTTATTTAAAATTTTATTTTTATTATTACTTTTTTCTGTTTACAAAAATATTATTTTTTAATTTTTTTTTTACATTTTTACAACATATATAAAAAATATATTCAACATATATAAAAAAATGTACTCACTATATATCTAACGTATAACGTATTTTTGTAAATTTTTAGTATATATATACATTATTTTTATAATTTTTTTGTTACAATATTTTTATAGTTTTTTTTAAAGTTATTTTTGTAAATTTCTCAAAAAAAAATCTTATATTTTTACCAATACGATTTCAAGTAAAATTAAGTATATTAATTAATGCATTAATTACTTTTTTCTTTTATTAATCAAATTTTTAAACTTTATATTCGATCAACACCTATATCTCTATAAAATAATACACTATAAGAATATATAAAAACTACTGCTTAAAATTTTGGAATAAATAAAAACTTATTTTGCAAATTGAATTATAAAAAATTAATTTATAAAAAAAATACAAATCAACCATGCATTCGAATAATTTCCAATATTAACTTTTAGAAAAATTTCCAGTGTATTTATTAACATGGTAGATATGAACCATATGCGTTGATGTATGAAGTTACTCATACACTATATTCATTATTTTTTTAGGACTAAGAAAATTCTATTTAATTATTAATAATAATTTAAAATTTAAAAAAATTATCCGTTTAGTATATACATAGTTATATATATCTAATTAAAATGAAAATATCATTAAAAATATTTATTAAAATTATTTTACATATATTTTTTATTTAATAAAAAATATTTATATTAATATTTTTCTAAATACGTTTTTATTTTTATTTAATTTTCATGAGAATTTAACATTATTAAAGATAATGCATAATGACTTGGAAAATTAAATAGGGTAATTTTAACAATTAATGACCTGAAAAAGGAAAAAAAAAAACTAATATAATTAAGGTTACAACAAGTGGGGGTATTATATACTGGTTAACAAGTGATCCTAAATAAATTTATTTAAATTTTTAATTACTCTTATTAATCATTTCATTAACTTTTATTAATTTATTTTAATCACTAAATTCTTTTTAAATTTTTAATTAATTTAATTATTAATTAATTTAAATTTAATCCCTTGTAAATTTTTAGAAATCATTTTCTAAATCAAATATTAAAAATTAAATAATTTTTTATGATTTAAAAAATCTTAATATAGTCTTTTATCTTTAGGGCATTTGTTAACGGAACCCAATTAATAAAACTAATTTATAACTGACAATTTTTATTACAAATCAATTTTCATATCTTTAAAAAAGTTTAATTACTTAAATATTAAACATAAATTCAAGATAAAGAATTTTAACTCTTAAATTAAAAAATCTAAAAGAGAAAAAAATTCTAGCAGCAATATTTTCATCAATGAAAATAGGATTTTGCTGCAAGATTTTTTTTTCTTATGTGTGTGTTTGTTTGTGAGTGATAGTTGTGAAAAATTACGCATCTAGTAGTTAATTCCGAGGTTGGATGATATGCTGGACAGGTTGCATGGAGCATAATGGTTTTCGAAGCTGGATTTGAAGAATGGTTATTATCAGATTTAGATCAAGCCAGGAGATGAGTGGAAGACAACTTTCAAGACCAAAGAGGGGCTTTATGAGTGGCTGGTTATGCCCTTCGGGTTGTCAAATGCTCCTAGTATGTTTATGAGGCTGATGAATCAGGTACTTAAACTATTTATTGGCAAGTTTGTTGTGGTTTATTTTAATGATATTTTGGTATTTAGCCATAGTGAGAAGGAGCATATGACACACTTGCAAGCTGTGTTAACAACTTTGAAAGATAACTTGTATGTCAATATCAAGAAGTGTAGTTTTCTTACAAATAAATTAGTATTCTTGGGATTTATGGTTTCAGCTGATGGTATTCATGTTGATGAGTCAAAAATAGAAGCAATCAGAGACTTGCCTACTCTTATAGGAGATTTGTCAGAAATTTTAGTAGTATTGCTGCCCCGATGATAGAGTGTATGAAAAAAGAAAAGTTCCAGTGAGGAGAAGAAGCAGACAATAGCTTTGCTATCCTTAAAGAGAAACTGTGCACAACACATGTACTTACACTTCCAGATTTTGAGAAGTTGTTTGAAGTGGATTGCGATGCTAGTGGAGTGGGTGTAGGGGTTGTTCTTTCACAAGAGAAGAGGCCAGTTGCATTTTTCAGTGAGAAGCTTAGTGATGCAAGGTGCAAATGGAGCACCTATGATAAGAAATTCTATTCTGTGGTTCGTACTCTAAAAATGTGGGAACACTACTTAATTGGGAAGAAGTTTGTGCTTTATTCAGATTATGAGGCTTTAAAGTACTTAAACAGCCAAAAGAGAATTAGCAATGACATGCATGCAAGGTGGTGTCAGTTTTTATAGAAATTCCCTTTCAAGTTGAGGCATAAGTCAGGTGTACAGAATAGAGTAGCTGATGCATTGAGTAGACGAGCAACATTGCTATTGACTTTGAGCCAAGAGATTCTAGGTTTTGAGCAGTTAAAAGTGGAGTATGCAGAAGATGATGATTTTACAAAGATATGGGCCCAGGTATCCAATAATCACCCATTTTCTTGTTTTTATTTATCTGACGATTACTTGATGCATGAAAACCAGTTGTGCATTTCGAAAACGTCTCTGAGGGAGAAGGTGGTCAGTGACTTGCATGGAGGTGGATTAGCAGGCCACCTAGGTCGAGACAAGACTCTTGCAGCAGTGAAAGAAAGATTATATTGGCCACATTTGAGAAGTGATGTTTGTAGATTTGTGGAGAAGTGCTATACTTGCCAGTGATCCAAGGGCCAGTCCAATAACATTGGATTGTACATGCCTCTACCAGTTCCAGAGAACATTTGGGAAGATCTTTCCATGGACTTTGTGTTGGGATTGCCTCAAACACAAAGAGGCGTTGATTCTGTTTTTGTTGTGGTTGACAAAATTTTCAAGATGTCGCATTTTATTCCTTACAGGAAAACCTCAAATGCAGTTGCTGTTGCCAGGTTATTTTTTAGAGATGTTGTCCAACTACATAGGGTCCTAAAGACTATCACTTCGGACCATGACAGCAAGTTCCTCAGCTATTTTTGGAAAACACTGTGGAAATTGTTTGACTCTTCTTTGCAGTTCAGCAGTACAGCTCATCTGCAGACAAATGGGTAAACTGAAGCAGTCAACCGAACTTTAGGCAACCTAATTCGCAGTCTTTGTGGGGACAAACCAAAGCAGTGGGATCTAGTTCTTCCACAAGCTGAGTTTGCTTACAACAGTGCAGTCCATATTGCTACTGGCCATTCACCTTTTTCTATTGTCTACACGAAAGTGCCACAACACACCCTGGATTTGATCAAGTTGCCTAAGAGTGGAGATGTGAGTATTCCAGCCAAGAATATGGTAGAGTAGATTGTGGAAGTTCAGAAAGAAGTCAAGCAAAAGCTGGAGCAGACAAATCAGAAATATAAGAAAGCTGCTGACAAACATAGACGGCAGGAGGTCTTCCAGGTTGGAGATCAAGTGATGGTGTTCTTGCGCAAGGAGAGGTTTTCGGTTGGTACATACAACAAGCTGCAGCCCAAGAAGTATGGACTTTATTTAGTGCTAAGGCGCATCAATGACAATGCTTATGTGATCGATCTTCCAGATAGTATAGGTATTTCCAAGACATTTAATGTGGCGGACATATCCATGTTCCATGATGTTGATGTTCCTTTATACCCGAACCTTCTGCTCAACTCGAGGTCGAGTTTTTTTTTCAGTGGAGGAGACTGATGCGGAGCAGATAGCACTGGATTTTCTAGAAGATGTTAACTGTGGCAAAATTTGGGCAGATTGCATAAAATGTCATAACTTTTGCATACGAAGTCTGATTGGGGGCCATGATAGCTTTCCAAAAAGGGTTTCGCGAGACAAAAAATTTTGAAAAGTGCAACAGGATGCCCGTAGGGCCTGTTGCAAACTTTTGATGGCCAAATTTTGCTATTTAGGGGTGTCAAATTGTCATTTTTAATTATTTGAAGATTGTTGTGTTAATTTTTCATCCGTCTATATAATGCAAACTATGTATTTTTAGCTGGGGATTTATTTTTTATGAAATTTACAGACTTTTTCTAAACCTAATTAGGGCTTAATCTATCTTAAACACTTTTACACTGCGTCTGATTATAAACTACATAAAGGCTTATTTATCTTCACTTGTTTATTAGTTTTTCTAACATGATCACTAAACCACCTCATTAGTTTGTGTTATTTTATTTTATTTCCTTTTCTCTAATGCAATATTTATTACGAATTCTATCTAGTATGCCATCAACATTCATTTTAGCATTTCTCATTATTATTTAAAAATTTATTTATACAAAAATTAATTAAAAAGAAAATAAAAAAGGAAAAGGGAACAAACCAAAGACCAATTGAGGTTTGACAACCGATAAGAAAAGGAGCAATAGAAACTCCATCTTCATTCTTGATGAAGTATTTGCAAATAGGACTCAGACCATACAATTTTTGAGAATGAGCATTATCTCCATTATTATTGAACACAGTTTTATATGTGAGAACAGAGTAACTAGCAAGAAGCCTTAACATTCTGTCAATAATTATTGGGGTATTTGGGTTATTTTTTGTGGGAAGAAGAGAGACAAGCTCAGCAGATGACATCAATCTATTGGCTTTTGCCATTTTCTCAAACAAGTTAAATTCTATGGCTGTTTTCATCACCATTGGAACAACAGAAATTGTGGATAGTTCCATGGCATACAAATAACCATTTTCCTTTCTATCATTATTTTTGTGTTGCTGATGATAATAATGTGGGCATCTTCAATATTACTTAACCAGCTACAGATGATTAATTCTTTAGCCAAAAAAAAAAACAGCTAGAGATCCCTATATATAGAGCAACCAAACTCTTAAGCTTAATGAGCATAATAAGCATATTTTTAATCTAATTATTTACACACGATGTATATTTATATTTTTATACTCATTAAAATAATAACGGGCAAGTCTAATATAATCTAATTAAATATTATGTTTCATTAAATATTATTAAAATGACTATTCCAATTTTTATATTTCTTAAAATAATGGATATAAAATTTAAATATTAACTAATAATTAATTTAACCTATATAAAAATAATTACACATATTAAAAATAAAAAAAATAAATTTCAGTCAATAATTGATTGGTGCATAAAGATAGCTACAGCGATTAAAGAATAAAAATTATGATTTGATTCTTGTGCATGGAAAGCAAGAGATTCTTTTTATTTCTATTTAATTAATATAATAATAAAAAAAACATGTGACGTGATTCTTGTGCATTTCCATTCAATTGATATATATGGTAATTAAAAAAATTATAAATGTGCAATTCCTGTATATGAGATGGGAGATTTTTTTTCAAATTTCTGTTTAATTAAACATAAAAAAAATGTACAAAATTGATTGTTGCAATGTATATAATCAGTAGCTGTGCAAGGTTGAAGGTATCTCAATTTTTTTTAATTAACTAAAAAATCACTAATCAAATACAATACTAAAATATAAAAAATCAGAACAAATCTCAATTAAAATTAATTTAACTTTGCATTTTTGAAAATCTATATGGTTATATATATATATATATATAAAATAAGAATGCTAAATTATATTTGAATTGAGGATATTTAAAAACCATAGAGTCTATTTAAATTCATAAAATTAAAAACTGAGCAAGGTGAAATGGATGAAATTAATAATTTTCATTATTTATTATTAAGATAAAATCTGAAGATTTGTGATTAACATTCTTACACTCATGCTTAATTGAAATTAAATTTTATAAATTTTAGAAGTAAATTACAATACACTACATTTTTAATTAATTTACTAACTTTACTTAATACATATTTATTATAATAAACAATTCTTCATGAGCATAAAAGAGACTTCTGTATTACTATGTTAAATAGATTTCTAACTTCATTTCCAAACTTTATACATTTTTTGTAAAAGATTATTATAAAGACTATTCAAATTTCCAACATGATTTTTTTTAAAAGAATAACAGCACTTTAATTATTTACACACCACTAGCGCATATATAAGTGAAAAACATAATATCATTCAAATATGTAAGTCAATTAAAGTTCAACAAAATAATTAATAAGAAACAGAATAATTAAATAATATCATTAAGCTTAGAGTTTGGTACCTCTTTCTATATATAGGGATGTTAGAAAATGTATAGTGCATATGTGTGGTTGATCATCTTTATAATCTTTTTTTTTTCTTTTTTTTTTTGCTAAAGAATCATATCTGCAGCTGGTTAAGTAAATATTAAAGATGCCCAAATTATTAACATCGGCAACACAAAATAATGATGGAGAGGAAAATGGTTATTTGTATGCCATGGAACTATCCGCAATTTCTGTTGATGTCATCTGTTGAGCTGGCCTCTCTTCTGCCTAAAAAGAATAACCCAAATGCCCCAATAATTATTGATAGGTTGTTAAGGCTCCTAGCTAGTTACTCTGTTCTTACATGTACTCTTGAAACTGTGTCCAATAAGAGATTGTATGGTCTAGGTTCTATTTGCATATACTTCACTGAGAATAAAGATGGAGTTTCTGTCACTCCTCTTCTTATCGGCCACCAGTCCGCAGTTGATGTTTGGTTTGTTCCCTTTTATTTATTTTACTTTGGATCTTTTATACATATATTCATACAATCTTACGCTTATGCTTATTTATATATATATATATATAAGATTGGCGTAACATGGTGGCCGGTAGGTCTTGAATTTGAGACTTAAGTGTCTTCCTTTCCTATATATAATTAATCTTTTTTTTTTCGGATTAGGCCGCATGTGAAGGATGTGGTATTGGAGGGAGGATCCCCACTTGAGAGGGCATTGGGAAAGGATTTCTTTGATGTTGAAGAAGATGAAGTTGTACCAAATTTAAATGGAATTATGCAAGACCTCACCATTTTAGCCTTGAAGAAAATTCTTGACAAGTATAAAGGATTTGAGGGCATAAATATTTGGTGGATGTGGGTCGTGGCCTTGGTGCCAATCTCAGTTTAATTGTGTCTAAATATCCTCAAATTAAGGCTATCAATTTTGATCTGCCCCAAGTTATTAAACATGCACCCCACTATACAGGTACAAATCAAATGCTATATATATTATTTTTTTTTCAGAATTTTCTCTTATATATAATATAATCTTTAATTTTCTCTGTACGTATAATTAGGTATAAAATATGTTGGAGGAGATATGTTTCAAAATATTCCAAACTAGAGCTTTAGTTGGTGGTTCATGTTTCTAAAAATATATTATTGATACAATCAAAATTAACATCACTTTTTTTTATTATTTTTGAATTAATATATTTTAGTGGATATTTCATGACTGAAGTGATGATCAATGCTTGAAGATATTAAAGAAATGCTATGAGGCCTTGCCAAAATTTGGAAAAGTAATAGTGGTGGAAAACGTGGTTCCAGAAAATCCTAAAAATGATGTATCGTCTAAAAATATATTTAAATTTGACATAGGCATGTTCTTGGCCACCTCAGGAGGAAGGGAGAGGACATTGAGAGGGTTTGAGACTTTGGCTAGAGCTGCTCAATTTGCAGGAATCAAACTTGTCTGCTCTGCTTATGGCTATTCGGTTATTGAATTTTACAAGACCCCTACAAGTATAGCTTAATTATTTAAGCAATGCCGCTTTCTCTCTTTTATTTGGGTTCAAATAAATAAATTAATTCCCTTCTAAGCAACTTGCTTATGTTGTCATGCTATTGTAAGATCTCCTCAACGATAAATAAATAAATTTCAATATTCTATCCCAATGATTTCTCTTTTTAATCGTTAATTAATAATATGGATTTCATTACTATTAAGTTCTGATAAGTTGTTTTTACATCAAAGATTTAAGTCTTGGCCATTGATGGGGTCTGATAAGTTCTGAAGATGATGAAGGTACAATAATGATAGTATGTTTTTGTTTCTCTTACCTTTAGATGATGATGATGACACTTCGTAATTTTACTGTACTTGTCAATTCCAAGTAATTAATATTGAATTACTCTTTTAATTATATAGTCTTTAATTTTATATGATGAGCCATGTGATTAAGCTTCAAAACTTAATTAATAATAATTAACAAAATCTACATTATTAATTAAATTATTAGACACCAACACGAATCAGAGCCCAGAAAAGCAAAAAAGTAGTTACTTGCTATTTATTTTTCACAAAGTTGCCAATTAAGCTCATCGGATTTGTTTATTTATGTACAATTGCTAATACATCATGCATGCATTTCATGCAGTGAAGAAGATCGAAAAATTTGTATTTGTTTTATCAAAAGATTAGATATATACTTTTTTTAATATGGCGAGAGGCAGCAGCAAAACCATAATTTAGGTGAAGAGTAAGCAAAATTTTAAAATAAAAAAAAATTACATACTAATTTATATTTAATTTTATTTCATGTTAAAAAATTAATGCAAATAATTAATATTAATATTTATATTCAATTTTATTTTCATATTAAAT
The DNA here is from genome assembly GCA_947685225.1 of Garcia nutans. Classification (NCBI taxonomy): domain Eukaryota; kingdom Viridiplantae; phylum Streptophyta; class Magnoliopsida; order Malpighiales; family Euphorbiaceae; genus Garcia; species Garcia nutans. Next base: position 1,631,983 of record CANTUV010000089.1, read on the forward strand.
ATTTAAATACTACTTTAAAAATTACATAATATATATTTTTTAAATAATATTTATATATTTTTTTGAGATATTTTTAAAAACTTGTTTAAAATACTTGTTTTTTTTATAAATTTACATGATAAATTTTATGAATTTATTATTAAAAATTAAAAAAAATCTTGCAAATTTAACTTACTATATATTTATTATCTGTTAATAAAAACAACTAACCCAAAAATTTCTTGCTGGCTGCAATTTTGGTGGCCTGGTGGTGCTGGTCTGTTCTTGGTGAGCTGGTGGTGATTGCTTCAAAAAAAGATTATGCCTTTGGACTTTGGTGCTGATGGATGTTATGAGCTTCGTGCACTTTTGTTTCTTTTGTGTGGATTTGTATGCAAGTACAGCTCCTTATATACACAATTTTTTTTAACCACTTGGTATATTTTTTTTAAATTTGCCAAGCAGGGTCTGTTGCCTCCCAGACCCTGCTTGGATCCGCTACTGACTAGAGTGATTGCATTAATACATATTGATACTTTTCCGAGTGATTTTTATTTTCATCTTATGATTGATATCAAGTTGTATGAAAGTTATTAGTATTTAAAATTAGTAAATTGTCACTCTATAACTGGATAGTTTGTATTTTAGTTTTCACGATCTTTCATTTCATACCCATGGCTGTCAGTATTCCCAAATGCTATATCGACAATGAAAGCAAATTTTTATTCTCAAAGAGGAAGGATATAAGTAGCTCAAATGTGCAATTTGCAAGGTAAAATTGAAACTGATGCTGGTTTGTTGGGAAACAATTCACTTTACATGTGGGATTCAGTTGAGGTTTCAAGAAATTGAAGAAAGTAGGTCAAATTTGAGCTGAGGAATTGTTTTTGTCGAGTATGGAAGATGAATTTGAGGAAATTTTCCTCCAGCTGATTTGGACAAAGCCGTTTATGAGTTTTGTTTGAGATTGGATTCCAAATCAAAACGGTGAGTTTTGTTTAAGTTGTGACTTCATCTGAGAATCAATAATGCTACATTTTGATTATGAAAGGCAGACTCACCAAGCCTGCCACATCAGATGCTACGTTGGTTTGAAAATTAAAACAGGATAAAACTGAAGCAAATAGTTAACTTTTTACAACAAATGATTAAAAAAAAAGAATAGGTTTAAACGGACTTGTATTCTAGGGGATTATTTAGGGCTTAGGCCTTTTATTTTTTTTTTTGTCCTCATTGGCAAGTTTTTTATAAATAATTACATTTATGTATAATATTTTGGATGTATATTTTTATTTAGTTGCATGTTTTTATTAAGATTGAATTTTTTTCATAAATAATTACACATAAATTTAATTACTTATGAAAACATGCAACCAAATAAAATATACAACTAAAATGTTATACGTAAATATAATTACTTATAAACATGCAACCAAATAAAATATACAACTAAAATATTTTATATAAATATAATTATTTATAAAAATGCTATGCATATATGTATAATATTTTATGCAATATAAACTATAAAATGAAAAAAAAAATGGTGAAGGATGTTAAATTTTAAAAAAATAGGTTGAGAAATTATTTAGCCCGAGTGGCCTAGGACTCTAGGGCCACGGGTCGAGCTTGTAGAAATTTATGACCCTCTATAAATCTTTAATAGCTTGAGCTTGATTCGCATGTTGAAAGTATTGTATTTGACATTTGAGCTCTTGACATGGGCTCCTTCTTGACAAAATGGCTTAGGTCATTTTGTCTGGAACCAACTCAATGTTATATGTCCTTCTCTCATACATACTCTAACACTCTCCCTCAAATGTAACTGGGTTGGGCTTGCTTTTTTTTTTAGCCCAGTTGTCACTTGGACATTTCTTTATGCATTGACTGAATTGGTTATTAGCTCTCTATAGGTTCAGATGATTCCTATTTTAGTTTTCAGCTTCAAATGGACTGAATCTTGGCACTTTATTGGACTCAGATGATCTACTTTCAAATTTAATTTTAAATTTGCCACAAGCTTTCTTTCCTAAGCTTGTGTTCTTATACTCTTTGAACCTCAAAGGCCACGGATTCACAATTTACTGGGTCCAAGATTATCGGCAGTTAAGCTATTTGAGCTCTGATAACATGTTGAAATTTGTGGGCCTTCATAAATCTTCAATGGCTTGGATTTGATTCATATGTTGGAAGTATTGGATTTTAACATTTGAGCTTCTTGACATAGGTTCCTTCTTAACAAAATGGCATAGGCTATTTTATCTTGGAATCACTCAATGTTATATGCCTTTCTCCTTTTCTTTATTTTTCTAATATGGAATTGATACTCCATACATACTCCAAGAGGACTAGGAGCTCCTATTTATGACCATAAGAGTACTTGGACAAGGCGTCGGATAAAGCTCAAACTTGGCCTAATTTGGCCTAAATATAGCCCTATACATAACTGTCTCGTTTGCCTATACTATAATCTTTAACTCGACGGAGAGTAAGGTACTCTTAATATCACGGCAGCAGACCTAATGTTGGAGAAGACAAGTGATCTTTCAATAGTTAAAGGTCCAAGAGATTTTTTCATGGCTATAGGGACCACAACAACAATATAGATTGATACTTTCCAAGGTGATTTTTACTCGTGTCAAGATAGACACTAAATTATATTAATGTTATTAAAAAATCATTAGTCTTGTTGTTGTCAAATAATGTTTTGATTTGATTAGTAATCACTACCAAAAAATCAGAATTAGCGAAAGATAAAATTTGTCGCTAATTTTTAAAAATTCGTCACTAACAGTTATTAGCGACAGATTAGTGACGAATTTGATATTGTCATTATTCACATTGTCAATGAAAAAATAACGATGGAATTTTCACTCCATTGGTATGTAGCGACAAAATCTGTCGCTATTTAATCTTATCGTCCTTTTAATAAGATAAATTTAGCGACAGAATTTTTTGTTCTAAATTATAAAAATAAAATAAAATATTTTTTAAAAAATAAAATAAATTATTTCACAAATAAAATATTTTATTTTTTTAAAATATTTTTAGCGACATAAAAATATTTTATTTTATTTTTTAAAAAATATTTTATTTTATTTTTAATTTTTAAAGTAATTTATTCTATTAAATAATTTATTCTAAAAAATATTTATTATAATAAATAATTTATTTACATAAAAATTAAATTATTTACCAAATAATATCTAAAAATAATTTTTTAACTAATTTCTCTAAAAAATAATTTATTTTAACGTTTATCTAAAATATTAAAATAAATTATTTCACTATATAAATTTCTAAAAAAATTTATTCTAATATTTATCTAAAACATAAATCAATATATTAATTTATTTTAAAAAATTATTTTAAAAATTAGTTATTCAATCAAATAATTAATTCAATTTAAAAATAAATTATTCAACCTAATAATTTCTAAAAATTTTAAAAAATGAGGGAAAAAAGTTAAAAAGAATAAATATTTAGGTTTTAGCGGCGGAACTTAATTCCGTCGCTAAAAAGACACGGCATATAATTAAAAATTATTATTATCGATAAAATTAGCGATGAAAATAAGTTTTATTGCTAAAATTTCGCATAAAAATTTCATCATTCTTTAAAAATATTTAAAATTATCAATGAAAAATAGTTTTGTAGCTAATTAGCCCAAAAAAAAGTTTGTCTGTGTTTTTAAATAATTAAAAATCAACAATGAAATAGTTTCATTGTAATTTAGAAGAAATTAGAGATAGATAGGATGTTATATCGCTAATTAGTAACAAAAATTAACTTCGTCGCTAAATAAAGACGAAATTTATTTTTATTTATTAACAATGAGATTTAGCGACGTCGCTAAATGCAAATCGCTCTAGATTTAGCGACGAATTAATTATGTCGCTATTTCTGTCGCTAATCTATCCATAAACCGTCGCTAATTTATCCGTCACTAATTTATATTTTTGTTGTTGTGAATTTGTTCTTCTAATTAGTATGCTTTGTATTGGGACAATGATCTCATAATAATAAAAAGAAAAGCTTGTATCGTAGTTAGCAATTTTGTTATATAAAAATTCATAATTAGATCATGATTCTGATTTTCCCATGTGATTAGCTTGCAAATTTAATAATAATAAAACCCTCGTTATCAATTAATGATTAGATAGAAATAAAAATAATTATCGGGTCATTATTTTGATGGAGTTTTGGCCTAATTAAAAAAAATCTTATAGTTTTACCAATACAATTTCAAGTAAAATTAAGTATTAGTAATATTATAGGTTTTAACTTATTTATTTTTGTTAAAAATGTGTAGAAAACTGAAAATAGTAAAAAAATATTAGTCTTTTTATGAGTCAGATAATGTTTTGATTTGATCAGTAAACTGTCGCTGTGGCTGATCTCTACCTATATTGAGATAGTGATCTATAGTAATTAAAGAAAGCTTGCAATACATTGTTGTTGTTGTATTGTGATATAATCGGATCATCATTCTTATTCTCTCATGTGATTAGCTTCCAGATCTAACAATAATAAAACCCATAATATTAAGGGATATTAGATGATATATGGCCTTTTGATTGTAGTTTTAGGTTTTCCGGTCCTCTTTTTTTTTTTTTTTATATATATATATTTTCATGCTTTTTTCTTTCCATATATATGAAAGTTAACTTCTTTTTTATTTTTTAATTTATACTGCAAAATTTAGGTGTCGTTTTTTTTTCCTTTTACTTATTTTTTCTTTTATCTGTTTTCTTTCATACCGTTTCTTTTATTTATTTATTTTTCATGCACATTTATATTTGTATTTTTTTATGCAACCATGCATATATTCATGTTTTGAAAAATTTTATTTAATATAAATGCTAAATAGTAAATTATTATTATGCTTTATTTTTATTTTATAAATTTTTATTTATTTAAAGGCTATATGAAGGTTGGAATATAATAGATCTGCAATATATACATAACATATCCGCAATATATATACCATAATTAAACAATATTTAAAGGTTGGAATACAATATATTTTTAATATATACATAAAATATTTACAATTTATAAAATGATATTATTAAGGTTTTTTTATAAATTTTTAAAATTATTATTTTACAAAATAATATTTGAAATAAACTCAATTTTTTATTTTTTTTAAAATAATTTATAATATATATATAATATATCTGCAATATATACACAATATATCCGTAAAATATATAAGTCCAAAATTTGAAGGAGCTTTTTACAGGATGGCAACATTCCAAATTTTTGCAATATCAGAAGTTCTTTTCCATATTTTAAAATTTTTTTTTAACTTCCATATTTTTGAAAAAAGAAAATATTTCTTTCGAGTGTTTGTTGTGTAAAATTCCCTATCATTAACTATACATTAGATACAACGAACGATAATTACCAGAGCCCAAAAGATTATGTTTCGGATCATTATTTTAATGGACTTATAGTTCTATGTTACCATACCATCAAGTATAACAATTGATTATGACTTTACCAATATTTTAGGTTTTAACTGATTTGCTTTGTTAAAAATCTTGTAAAAAGTCAATGATACCATGCATAATTAAACCAAACTAATATTGAATAATTTCATTAAATTAATACCAAATACCTAATATCGAATTACTCTTTTTTTTTTGCTGAATTTTAACGCAACATACCTAGAAAATAGAAGTCGAGATCTCTAATTAAGTTAGAATAATTTTTTATCAATTAATCTACACGCTTGATGATAAATATTAAATTACTCTTTTTAATTTTATATGCTGAGCCATGTTATTCTGACACTGGTTCTCTTATGTGATTAGCTTTCAAACGTAATAATAATTAACAAAACCCCACATTGTTAACTAATGATTAGATACCAACACAAATCAAATCCCAGAAAACAAAGTACTAGCTATTTATTATTATTATTTTTTTACAAAGTGGTTAAGCTCATCAGAGATTTGTTTATTTCTGTTTTGTAACTAATACAACATGTACGCATTTCATGCTGTAAAGACGATGGAATATTTTGTATTTGTTTAATCAAGATTAGGCAGTAGAGTGGAACCAATGCTTGAAACTCACACTATAAAAGGTGAACAAAGATGCATAATTTTTCACAAAAACACACAGAAAAGAAAAGAAAAAGAGTTCCTGCTATAAAATGATGAGAAATCTCGTGGCAAAATCCTGTTTTCTTCTTCTGTTCTCGATTCTTGTTTCAGAACCAGCTGCAGCACACAGAAAATCATTGAAATATCAAGAATCTTGCAAGCAAATGGAGTTGTATCTCCATGACATAATGTTTGATGGACCAAATGTAGCTAATGCTGTTGGAGTAAAGGTGGGTACCAAACCCACATCCAAAAATGAAAAGGAAAAAAAAATGGGATATATAATATAATAAAGACTCACTTTTCAAGTAAAACCCGTACAAATTCACAAGCCCATAATATCACATCAAGTTCATACTCTTATAAAAATTCAATTCACTTGGACCAGGCTCATTACAACTTTAATAAATAGTATCAGAGTCCAAAAAGCCTGGCGGCCAACAATCCAAGGTCCAAGATGAAAGATGATAAAGAACACGTGGAGAATTTGGGCATGCAACAACAAGCCAAGATCCATCAAAAAATTAAAAAGACCTGCGGCCCAAAACCTGAAGCTCAAAAAAAAATAAAGGCTTATTGATGAATACTCAGGCAATAACCTGTGGCCCCTTTAGTATTACAATTGAGGAGGAAAATCGATCATAGATTATTCAGGATGGTATACTTACCGCTAGGCTAAGCTTTGGTGTGCAAGGATAAATCTATTTTTATATTTATTATTTTTTCCATTTTATGAGTCTTATTAACATTATTTTATGAGATTTAAGTGGTTTTATTTAATAAAACTACTGTGTTCTTTTAGATTTTTAATATTTAAGTGTTAAAATTCTTTAATTTTGAATTATTTATATTTAATTTTCAAGTAATCAAACTTGTTTTAAAATATAAAAATTGATTTCTAGTAAAAGTTGTCAATTCTAATTAATTTTAGTTTTATTAATTTCTTATATCGAAAGAAATTCAAACTTATTTTTTATTTTAGTTCAAGTATAATTTTTATTCTAACACCATATTTCTCTTATGTGATTACCCTGCAAACATAATCATAATTAATAAAACCCAACATTATTAATTAATGATTAGATACCAACACCAATCAAAGTCTATAAAGCTCATATTTGTTTATTACTGTAGTTAAATTTTTTAATATACATTTAATATGTATAATATACATAATACATCATATGCATTTAATATGATTGGAGACAATCTAACAGTTTGTATTTGTTTAATCAAGATCATAGACATTAGAGTTGAGCCAATGCTTAAAACTCAACTATAAAAGGTGAACAAAGATGCATAATTTTTCACAACTATTTCTCACAAAAACACACACAACTTTCAGCAAGATTTCCTGCTATATATAATGAGAAATCTTGAAGCAAAATCTTGTTTTCTCCTTCTGTTCTTGATTCTTGTAATATCAGAAACAGTAGCAGCCCACAGAAAATCATTAAAACATCAAGAACCATGCAAGCAAATGGAGCTATATCTCCATGACATAATGTTTGAAGGAACAAATGTAGCTAATGCAACTGCTGCAAAAGTTACAGCTCCAACAAAGCTTGGAGACCATGTTTTTGGCTTAATGGTGGTCTGCAATGATCCTCTTACTGCAGATAATAATCTTCTTTCTCCTCCAGTTGGAACTGCACAAGGGTTTTATTTCTATAACAAGAAAGACGAGTACAGTTCTACAATGAGCCTCACTTTTGTGTTTAATTCAACTGAATATAAAGGTACTATTAATGTTATGGGTGTTGATCCATTGAGTGAAAAGATCAGAGAACTTTCAGTTGTTGGCGGAACTGGAGATTTTTTCATGGCTAGAGGGATTGTTACTTTTGAAACTGATGCTGCTAATATGGTTGATTTTAATTTCTTTCGTCTTAAGGTCATTATTAAGTTATATGAATGTTATTATTAGATACTAATTTGATTTTAATTTTCTTCTGTTTTGGTTGGTTTTGAAAAATAAAATTGTCATATTGTGTGTAATTGTGATTGTAATCTATTATTTATATAAGCTTGTTTTAAGGTTTCATATCATTAATAAAGAATAGTTGCTCCAAATTGCTTTTGGATAATTGAATTTATCTCATTTATTTTTTGAATATAATAAAAGAGGCAGAAGTTTCAAAATTTATCAATTATTGTTATGAGAAATTATTATTTAGACCGAATGTATGCATACTCAACTAATAAAAAATTACTAAAAAAAATTAAATAATTTAGCTTTTAATTCTTGTGGATGTTACCTCTAAGATTTATCATCTCCTATTGTGAAATTTGACAATATACAATGTAAGCCAGTTCGCCGCGAAATTAACTTTGTCATAAATATGCCTTATTTCTATATTCTATTTTACGCCCACAAATTTTTAAATATTGAAAACTAAGAAAGCATTTATACAGTATTGCTCTACTAAAAGATTCCTGATGCCAAATCTCCATATATAGAAACGAATCTGAAATGAAAATAAAATAGATGAAAATTGAGCAATTTTGTAATGGAATAAAAATAATTCAGAAACGAAATTTAGAAACAGATTTACTCTGTTTCTAAACTATTTTATATCTCACAAAAACAAGTAGCTAAAAATAAAGAAACGAAACTGAAACCATTTAAAAATGAAATTCTTGAAATGGATTTACATTCATTTCTATGGTGGGAAGCCTCATTTATTGATAAACATTCAACATCCAACCATTAACTAATTCTTTTTCATGTACAAAACTTCAATTTAACTAATTAAAGATAAATATATATGTATTTAAGATGATTTAATTAATTTTATTAATCTTGAAACTTATTTATTTTTTTTATTTTACCCGTTCGATATTTAGGATTTTATTTTAATTAATTGGAATTCGATATGAGGTGCATGTCTATTTTAAGTGAGTAAATTTTCTAGTAGAAATAGCAGCATATATTAAATCTCAAACACATTATCTGCTTAAGTGAATTCAAACTGTTTAGCACTCGGATTAATCCGGTTGGAAAACACTTACTCACATTTTTAATTAAAATAAAATAATGCCTTCAACTTGAAATAAACAAAAAATCTACTTTTCAGCATGTATTGTTCTCAAAAGTTTACTTTTTAGCCTCTGCCACCTTCATTGATTGATAATGATTTTATTTTGCCTGTAGTCAATGAATGTAGACAATTGATGAGATTTGGTGATTGATAATTTGTATTTTTTTTTATTTTACGAGTTTTTTTTTTATCAAAACTATAATTTTTAAAGATAAATTATTTATAACGAATATATGAAAAATTCATATTATTCAAGTTTACAATGCACTTAAAAAAATTTAGCAAAAAATTAAAAGATAAATAAACAGCAGGCTTCATACTCATTCTACAATCTATGACAAGAAAATTTACAGCTTGATTACCCTCCCTGAATGTATGTAGTATAGCCGAATTTAAACTGTTAATGAAACTTTTAATGTGGCTAGCCATTATTGTTGATGTAGAAATCTGAGAGGATGTGATTTGATGATGAACTCATGCTGAGTCAGTCTTTATTTCCAGTGGCAAGTAATGTTTCTGAATACATCATTGGATTCCTTCAAAAGCAGCTTGCAATTCAGCTTGGTTGGGATCAGAAGTCCGTAAAAAGTTTTATGAGTCTTATTATCATTATTTTTATGAGATTTAAGTGATATCTATTTCATAAAAGTATTATATATTTTTTTAGATTTTGTAAAATGTAAGAGTTAAAATTCTTAAATATTGAATTTACATTTAATATTTAAGCAGTTGAACTTGTTTAAATACAATTGATTTGTAGTAAAAAAAATTTAAAGTTCTAGTATTAGTTTTAGTAATTCCATATTGAAAGAAATTTAATTTTTTTTTATTTAAGTTTTTTATGCATATTTTTATTAGTATAATTATTAATTTTTCCTTAAAAAATAAAAATAATAATATGGTTGACCCCAATAGCTGTCATGAATTTGTTACTCAGATGCTATCAAAATTTTAACTATATATTAAAAGTAATGAGGTCATTGTTGCTGGCCGAAGAAGAGCTTCCGAATCAGAATCTTATTGATAATAATAGGAAATATTTATTTATTTTAATGGAACTCAAATATATACATATATTTGGCTTAATTAAAAAATAATTTTAATATTTAATATTTTATAATTCTATCATAAATTTTAAATTTTTTTATCTCCTTAAGCCTATATTTTTTTTTGGATCTTCCAATAAATAAATATATCATATAATGTCTAAATCACATTAACAATAATTTTAAATTTTGCTTTTATAATATCCATATATTTTTTAATTCATCTTTTAATCTTGGTACTTCTGTTTAAATACTTAATATATTCAGTTAATTAGAGTACTTGGGTTGGGTATACCTAATCCATTTAAAATTTACACTTGCAATTTTTCAACTGATTATTATTGTAATTTTAAAGAGACAAAAACATTAAAATTAATTAACAAAGTGATCAAAGTCAACAACTAGTACGAATTTCATGACTTTTTAATGCAAATGAGTTATTTAATTGGATTTTTTAAAAAAATTTTGAAAGAAATAATTAAAAAAAAAGAGTTACAAGATATGTGTCTAATGTATAATAATTTAAGAAAAATCATAGTCTTAGCTTGGAATAATTGAATTGACTGTGTAACAAACCAAAACACCAACTCTCATCCATAAATCTTACTCGATTCAATTTAAGTAATTAAAGTTGAATTGAGTTGAATTTTTAAAAATTAGATTAAATTTCAAATTATTTAAAAATTTATTAAATATTGAATCAGATTGAATAAGAAAAATATTAGAGTAATCTTAATATGAATGTCTATATTATCTATATATTATACTAAAATGATTGTCATTAACATATCATTTTACCACATATCAAATTTTTTAAAATTAAAATTTTAAATATTAAATTAAAATTAATTAATTAAGATAATTTTAAAATTAAATTAAATTTATTTAAATAAATTTAAAATTAAATTAAATTTCTTAAGTTTAAAATTAATTTAAATTTCTTTTGATAAGTTTCAAATTAAATTAAATTATTTAAAATAAATTTAAAATTAAATTAATTCATTTTATAATTATATTGAACATTTTAATACTGCATATCCAATGTAAAAAAGCAGGAAATATGCAAAAAAAAAAAAAAAAAAAAAGAAGAAGAAGAAGAAGGAAATATGTCTATAATACATTAAAGCTAATCTAAATTATAAAATGAGACTGTTAAATAGTAATACTTAAAATTAGAATTTAAATTCCATACAATAATTCGTACTCAAACTAAACTAAGTACATGTTAAAATTATTAATTAACATTTTTTTCTTTTTTTTTTGTTTTTTTTAATGGAGAATTAATGTTCGTGAATTCTGTGATAATCATTTAGTTAGCTATATCAAGTTGACTTCAATTTTATAGATTAATGATATTGTGCACCAACTAAAGACATTATTAATATTATTATTAAATTTTAAATTAAATTTTTATTTATTAAATTAAAAATTTCATGATAGTCTTTGTGTTTAACTTGAATTTATATTTATTAAATTAAAAATTTATATAGTAATCTTCATGCTTAAATTAAATTTTTATTATTAAATTAAAAATTTTACGATAAGTTTCATGTTTAATTAGCCCTTTAATTACTTTTCAATTTCTATCTCAATTTTTTAATTTCTGATTTTGTTTAATTTATGCATTTCCCATTTACAATTTTTCTTGAGTTAAGTTGGATTTTATGTGTTTATTAAGTGTATGAGTGTTGATTTCTAGAGGAGTTTTCTGATTTAATTTATTTTTCTATGAATATTCAATAATCTTTCACTTTATGGATATTTGTTAGATGTTGTTATGGCATTAAGACTTATGAATATAGGATTGGTTTGGGGTTGCTCATTTGGACCGCTGATATTTTTTTAAAATTTTTATTGTAAATATTTATTTATTATTAATAATGTTGATGCATTTTATTTAATAAATGAGTTTGATATTATGATATTACAAATCTTTATTTGTATTTTATAGTTTAGTAATTATAAATTATTTATTTAGACTTATCAATGAATATATTAATTTTATTTAAAGAAATAATTATTTAAAAATTAATATATATATATATATTAAGCAAAAACACTCATAATATCGTGTGAGTACTTTTCTAATTTATAATACTAAAATAGATAATACTAGTATAATACTGTGCCATATGACATAATACTAATATTTTTTAAATATTAAACAAAATTATTATTCATTAGAATATATAATTAATTAATTATTATAGATATTTATTTAAAGAGTTTAAATAAGACTACAATATCTTATTTGATATTGATAATTATTAGTTATTATCTATTAATATAATTAAAATTTTTAAATAATTAATAGGATATTTATTTAATTTTTATTTATTTATCTAATAATATAAATTAATTTTAAAATATTAAATTTATTATTATTTGGAGAGTTTAAATATGATTATAATATTTATATTGACAATAATTAGTTATTACATATTATATAAAAAATAAATTAAATATTGATAATAATATAAATTAATTTTTAGAATAATTGTATTTGAATGAGCATAATGTATATCGAATGATTTTTTATTCATAAAAAAAATGTATATTGCTCACAATATTTTAGTTGAATTTTTTATATCTTATTTTTTTCTTATGTTTAATAAAGTTTTTTACAAATCCTCCTCCTTACTCCTTACCCTTTCTCACTTTTTTAAATATTTGGTTTCTTTGTTGTTGTAAACTAACATTTTTTTTTTCATTTATATTCTAACGCAGCGGAAGCTGGTGAACAATGGGTTAAAAGTGCTATAAACATGTTTAGTCTATAAATTTTTAAGAATACATAAACAACAAGTAATCGTAATATCGAAAGTTTGAAAATAAAAAGATAAAGTTTTCTTTGAAATTTTTATTGAAATCTGAAACATTACTCACCACTTTCTAAAATGTTGTATTATATAAAATTAAGGTTACATAAACTTTTATTATAAATAAAAAAATAGAGTAAATTGGCAATAGATTGCCAAAAAAAAAGAACAAAATGCATAAATGAATATAAAATATTCACCAAGCAAGACAAAATGCTAAAATAGTATATTGATATGATATTTCTACTAAAATTAAAAAAGTAAATAAATATCTGCATATTTTTAGATTTACTAGGAATCTTATTTTCTTTTTCTTTGGCTATATCATCCTTTCTTACTTGAAAAAAAACTCAACCTCATGTTTCATAATGCTAAAGAATCAATGACTGAAATACTAAATCAATGACATATTCGTTGCTCATTAGAGATAGTAAATTGTCTAGCAAATCGATATTAATCAACTCATTAAACTCTTTGAATAGCTCTTGAATTTTAAAGAAATATTGAAATGATTTTCAAATAAGATCACTTCTTGATGGTTGGTTAATTAAAGAATATATTAAATTGATTCCAAAAGTTTCACATTTCTCATCAAATATGTTTCTATTTTTTTGGTTTTAATCTATTGTGTATATTACTCCTATCAATTAATCCCTTCATCATTAACTGTTGTCATCTTCTTTTGCAATACCAAAAACTCAACATATGTTGGTAAAATAATAAGTTTCTCTATTCCCTCACAATAATCATCAAAAATTGGTTGTAAGTCGTCAATTTTTTCTATCTTATCATCATATTTATTAAAAATTAATTTTAATTCTTCAAAATAATTCTTCAAATAATCATCTTGTGCTGCTTGATTAATAGTTTCTAGCTTCATAAAAATGGTTCACATCCTCGAGTTCCTCATTAATTTTTAAATCTAATAAATGATCAAGTTTGTAGTTGCCTTCTGAAATCTCCCTATTCTGATCTCTTATGAGCTCCATCGTACGCTCTGTTATCCAATCTATCATTTTTTTCATATGTTCCTTCATTATTTGTTCAAGTTGCTGCTCAAGGTGGGTCTTGACATCATGTTTATAAACCTTTTATATACATTGTTATGGTTGTTTTCGCATGCCATATTCATCCAAGAACGAACATGGCTTTAATATCAACTGTTGCACATGGGGCGACGGGAGAGCCGGTTAATTGTAAATTTTGTTTTAGTTTTGTCGGCTTTGTATTTAGTTGTGTTATTATTATTTTTATGTTAGGAGTCGTCACCAATCAATAATAAGGTTTGATTGAATATCTATTAATGGTATACATTTTTAGAAATAAAGTTCGGGGATTGATTATGTATAGGGAAGAAAAAATGCCCTATAATATCTAAATTCAGTATTATAATTATTGTGATATTTTTATTATATATATATTTACTCTTATGAGGAATTACATTCATTGTCTAAATATAAATTCTAATTATTATTATATTTTTTAATTATTTTTGTATTTTGATTATTTTATCCACTATCTGAACACATATGAATTTGTTATTTAACTTTATTATTTTAATAATTTTATTGCTTTTTGTGAACACATATTTTATTTATTCTTGTATTCACTATCTGAATATAAGAATTTTATAACTTAAATTTATTAAGTTTATGATTATCATTATTTTTTTATTATGTCCACTTTCTGGACATAATTATTTTAATTTTGTATTTTAATTTTTTTATTTTTATATATAGTTTTTTTTAAATGAGTATTTTTTTTTATTAAAGTGGACTTAAATTCGAAACTCGATTTCAAATGCCTATATATCCGTTTGGCGAAATTAAAATCTTCATAGTTTAATTTTTTTATTGTTTATTAAGATTGTTGTTATTATTATTATTATTAGATTCACTTCCTGAACGCAATTATATTTATTTTTTTGTTCATGTCTATAGACTTTTTTTTTTACATATATGCCATTTTACAACTATATGTATTATCTGGATGCCATTATAGAGTTATTTAATCGGCATGCGCATATATCTATTTGCTATGTTTAACTTTAGATAATTCTTATGGCTCAATTTTAATGTAACATTTACACTTACTCAGATAGTTGAAATGGTAAATGGAATATGTAAAATATTAAATATTTATTATCATGGTAAAAATCAAATAAGGACAAACCAACGATAAATTAAGAGTTTTAGAATTAATTGGCTTTAAGTAAGAGTCTTTGTATAACTCCTTAAATCAAAGAGTAAAATTTGAATGCTGGCAGGATTTAATTATTTTTGTCCTTATTACTTAACTTTCGGTCAAATATTATTCCTTAATAAGACTTTTCAAAAAAAAAAAGGTAAAGAATATGATGAGTATAGCCAAGGCAAACGACTGAAATTTATTTTTCTTTGACACAAGCACACATCATGTTTATATATATATACATTAAAGTACATGGAGCCACTCAACTATCAATTTTTTTCATTCTTATTTCCTCGTTTTATTATATTTCTTGTTTTCCTTTTTTTATTTTTATGAGGTCTTAATTTATTATTTAGTTTATTTACTGAGAACAAAAGAAAATTTCAAATGTCAGTTTGTTTCTTTATATATATATATATATGTGTGTGTGTGTGTGTTAAATTTACATATTTTTGTGTTTTATTTCCCTTTTTTTAAGAAGATAAAAAACCCATGGAAGTTTTATTTCGTTTTTTGCTAAATTCCTAATTTGTGTATGTCTTGATATTTTTCATGTTATTTTATTTTTATTTAAACTATTTAAAGCCATACATCCATTGACGATTTTATGTTTATATTCACTGTGTGTGTGGATTTTATATACATATCTTGTCCCTCTTTTTTTTTTTTTTTTCTTTTACCATTTTGTCATATTTGTGACGAATATAGCAATGGGTTAAAGCCAGTTCTCCTATGAATACTGTAGATAAATCTAGAACTTTTGTGTGCATGTGTGCGTTGTTGAGTGCATTGCAAATTATCAGTTTCTTGTTTCATAAAATAGTGCAATCACTTGCAGACTACATATTATCTAAGAATCACATATTTTCATTTTGCAAATATAAGTATTAAATTTGCGGTAGGAAATTACAGTTTATGAAAAATTTATCTGATTTATGTGTGTTTATGCATACATACTAAGTTGGTATCAATCAGTGTTTTGGCGTTCATTGTAGATACTCATGTGTGCTTAAGTTTATGCTTACTGTGTATGTTGTCTATTATTCTTAATCATTTTAATTTTTCTTTTTATTTGTCGAACTAGATAAATATACATAATCACTATCTGTCTGCACCTTATATTTGTTTTGAGCAAGTAATAATAATAATAATAAATGTAGAAAAAAATAAACACAGACAGATAAATAGAGTATTTACCTAATTTGCTTCTTAATCGTTACAAGTTGTATGTGATTTTTTTTGCTGCTTGCGCTTGGATTTTCAAGGACTTGTTAAGTACACTTTCTGTACTTAACAAGCTTCAAAACTTTTCACAATTTTCTTTGAGGAAAACTCAGTTTGACTCTACCAATCTATTTTTCTCTTTCTTTTTTCTGTATCTTTTTTTTCAGTGTTTTTTCTTGGTTGTTCTCTTCCTTTTTTCTGTATATTCTGCTCTCTGCCCTTTTTAGTATTGTTTTTCTTCTATTTACAGTGAAAGGAATTTTCATTTTCTAGATTTGTATGTTTTCAAGTTTCTAACATTCCCTTTTTTAATGTGTTTGCAGGATCATGCTTGCTATTCTAAAAAAAAAATCATACCTGCACTTTTGCCTTGTTACTTGTAATTTGTTTTTTTGTTTTTGAAATGTATATATTAAGAATGTTTAAAATACTTTTTTAAAGTAATTTTTGTCGTTTGTGTTTGGAATCCATTGTAATAATGATAAATAATTAAATATTAATAATTTACTAATGATTTTACTTAATTGGTTATAGTTACTTTGTTAAAAATGATTTATTACATAACTAACGTAACAAAAGTTAATAGGGCTATAAAAGAAGCCCGTCGTCCGAAAAATTCAGCCCGGCCCGGTCTGATCTGAATCTATACTAGAATCAGATCACGGGTTTTAAAGTCCAATTCGAGCTATACTCGGATTGAGCCTCGGGTTGAAATAAAAATTCTCGGGCCGGCCCAACCTTGTCCGAGATATTAATTTTTTTATTTTTTTAAATTTATATTTTGGTAATTTATTTTTTAAAAAAAATTTAAAATATTATATATAAATATTGATATAATAATTTATATATTATTAGATATAATTTAGTATAATAAATTTTTAAAGTAATATTTATAAATAAATTTTATTAAAATTTAAAAAAAAATTATTATTTTTTTAATTTTAAAAAAATCGGGCCAGCCTGACCCAGCCAGGCCCGAAGTGGCCCGACCCGACCGGGCTTCGGGCTGGGCTTTGGGCCAGTGTCAAATCCGGCCCGTGTACACCCCTAAAAATTAATGAACAAGAGGTTAAAAGTGTTATAAACTTATTTAGTCTAAGAATATTCAAAAATATAAAAACAAGCAATCGTTGGTTCAATAAATATTAAAAGCTTAAAAATAAAGCGATAAAATTTTCTTTGAAATTTTTATTGAAATATGAAAATCTATTAATCACCTTCTAAAATATTATATTATATAGAGTTAAGATTATATAAATACTTATTATAAATAAAAATTTTGAAAAAATTAGCAACAGACTACTAAAAAAATAAAATAAGGAGCATATAAAAAAATAAAATATTCACTAAGCAAGATAAAATGCTAAAATAGTATTATGATCTGATATTCCTATTAAAATTAAATAAGAAAATAAATATCTAAATATTTTTAGATCGACTAGAAATTTTTTTTTTCTTTGGCTCCGTCGTATTCACAGCACCATATAAAGAATAAGGAGTATTTTATATGCTACCAACCTATACTAAAACTTTTTAACACAATTCATAAAATATTCAAAAAGATAATTTAAGAAGTTAAATGATTTATATTTTTATTTCAAAATTATACTTGCGTGAGCATGCTCTTTATATGGTCCAAATGATTTATATGGCATAATGTTAATTCTATAAATAGTATAGGAATAGTAGTTATAAATAAGGGTGAGCATCGATCGATTTAATTAATTAACTAACCGAACTGTTTAGTTAATCGAATCGAAACACAAGAAAATTGTTAATCGATCCGACCGAATTTATATTTTAATCGGTTCAGTTAATTAGCCGAATCAAATCGGTCAGTTCGGTTAATTAACCGAACAGACAGATTTTTTTAAAATTTTAAAATAAAATTATATTTATAAAAAAATTATATAATTAAATAACTAAATAAATTTTATTATAAAAATAAATAAAATATAACTTTATTTCGTAATAAAAATATATATTTATAATAAAATTTTATATAATTAAAAAATTAAATAAAATAATAATAAATAACCAATTTTTTTAAAATGGTTCGGTTAATCTGTTAACCGACCAAACGAATCGATTAACCATTAATTGAACTAAAAATTAAAATATTCTAAATTTTCAACCGAACCGACCGAATTATATTCCGGTCGACTAACCGAACTAAATTTTTAATCAGTTAATCGAATTTTGTACACCCTAATTATATATGAGAAAGTATTATTATTATTATTATACATAAACACTTTTATAAAGAATGTTTATTTTAATTCTCTAATAAAATATTATAATATTTATTTTGTACTATATTTATTAACAAATTTAAATTAATTATTAAATAAAAAATATTTATGATTATTAATTTTTATATTTTTTTACTTAAATTTATTACAAGATTTCAAAATTATTAAATTTATTACAAGATTTCAAAATTATCATATGTATATACATTAATTAAAAACATCTACATTAATTAACATTGAAATGATGTCATTTTAATATTTTTCTAAATAATATATCATTCAAAAAAATAAAATAAAATTTGATGCAACCTGATTGGTGCACGGTTTTGCTACCAACCACTTACCAAAATTTATTAGAAAACAAAATGCTAAAAGATAATCAGATAGATATAATGCACAATCTTAAACTACAAACTTATTTTTATTTTTATTTTGAGGACAAGTAAAAAATTTATTTTAATTAATTTAAGCTGGTGTTACATCTTTTTCGTTATATATAATTAATTGTGTTTGTTTGTTGTTTGGGATTATTTAATTATGGGGTAGCTAATGGAGAAAATGAATTTGGGTAAAGAAGCTAGGTATATATATTAACTCCATTTACCTAAATTTTTTATTGATCTGAAAAAAGAAATTGCCCAAGAAATTAATATTGCCCAAGAAACTAATAAGGTGTGTCTCGGTAGTTCATATTCTTTACTTCAATTTTTATTCACCTTTTGTGAAAAAAAAAAGTTTTGAATTATTTCTCTCAAGCTAAAAATTTATATTAATAAGGAAAATAATTCTAACGAAATACTCAAATGGTAAAAACTTTAAATTTTTTTAATAGATTTTAAATTTTAATCTATATATTATTTAAATTTTGATTAATTAATTCTTATCTATCGTTAAAAGACTAAAATCGAAACCATCTGCCACCCTTAAATATATAGAGATTCTTTTTTATTATATATATTTAGAGTAATCCGTCCAGAGAGCAACCAAAATAAAGACAAAGAGTTGAAGTTCCCATAGATACTGGCTTATTCATTTTGTTTTGATACTTAATTTGGAAACTAATAATTGAAAAATGTTTATGATGCTAGCTTACTTTTATCGAGCTCTATGTCTGATCATTCTCGTAGTCGGGCTCTCATCAGCATGATAAATTTTGGTTTGGATATTTCAGGTCTACCGAGCTTCTGATATTCAGCAAATACTCCACTGACACATTCGCAAATTATACTGACACAGATTAGACTTTATCTCCCTACATCAACAATAAATAGGAAGTCACATCCATAAATAAAGGGTTCCAGCTCTTCTCTCTTTACTCGAAACGATTGAATACTAACTTAGACATTGAAATCTCCTGCAGAGGTGCCTGATCCCCTTTCTCTCTTATCTTGCAGGTAGGAGAACTACAATAATAGCAACATTGAACCCCGGCTATAAACACTGAACCCGAGCTATAAGAGTTAGGACCACCCATAAAGAAGGTCCATCATCTGTAACATCCGTAATTTTGGAGAAATTAAATAAGTATTTGGAGATATAAATTGTATATACTCAATATATATATCTAGAGTATATAATATATACATATGGTATATTAATTGTATATGTTGGATTAATACATTACATACATAATATTTAATAGACATATAAGGTACATTTGATGTGTATATAAGATACACATTACTTGTGCATATGTATAATATCCTAAATTTTTGAAAAGTTCTAATTTTTGAAAATTTGATAAAATAAATTATAATTTAAATGGATAAATTAAATTAATGGTTTTAAATAAAAAATGAAGGGGTTCTAAATGAAAAAGTGGATAATATATGTGATATATATGTAAAATATACATAACATATAAAAGTTAACACTTTTTTTTAAAAAAAAAGTCATAGTAAAAGGGTATTTTGGTAATTAAATCTTTGAAATTTAAAATTAATAAAATAATTCAAAAATAAATTATTTTTGAATGGAAGAGACAATTTAGGACGTTTAATTTATTCAATAAATAATTAAATTATTAATTATTAAATTATTTTAATATATATATATATAGTTTAAAATTAAAGGGTGAAAGGAAAGAGAAATAATAAAAAAAAAGTCTTCTTCTTCTTCTTTCCTTCAAGGCCGAATTTCATGGCTTCAAGAGAGGGATTTGCTTCTTCCATACTTCAAAAATTAAAGAGATTCTAAGGATTCAAGTGGAGTTTTAAAAGTTTCTTCATCAATTGGTAAGCTTTCTTACCAAAATTTCAAATTCTATGGAAAAGTGTGTTATGTAAATTTTGAAATTCTATAGTAGCATGATTTAATTGCTTAATTGGATATGAATGAAGTTGTTTTGATTGGTTATTAATGATGTTAAGGTTGGATTAAAGAAATGGTTAAGTTTGGGTAAGATTGGTGAAGAGAAAGAATTTAGGGTTATGTAATTTTTGGGGTTTTGAAATCATGGTTTTTAATTGTATAAATTGATTCCAAATGAGTTGTTTTGATACATAAACAAGTATTTTAAAGTTAAATATTGGATTTGGTTGTGTTTGGTTGGAGTTTGAGAATGGAAGTGGAGATTTAGGGTTTTGGAAAAGTGATTTTTCAAAGTAATTGAATTGTGTCATTTTATTTGTTTAAGCAAGTTGTATAGTGTTAAAAGTGATGAATATAAGCTTGAAATGAGTAATGGATTGTGTTAAAATGGAAAACCTTCAATGGGGGAAGGTTATGCCATTTTTGAGATTTTGTGTATAAGAGTGTATTGTTATAATATAAATGATTTAAATGTATTAAAATATATTTTTAATGATATTAATAAACTTAAAACAATAATTTAAATGGCTTGATATGGTTTTTCAAAGTTAAAGTGAGGTGAAGCTTAATTTTAGGATTTGGTTTAGAGTGATGTTTAATTATGGTTTGATATTGAGAATACCTTAAAATATGATATTAAATGATTATGTATGATCACATTTGGTATAGGCATTGAGGGAGGTTGATTTGCTTCATCCAAGTGGTGAAGGGAAACTTGGAAGGATATGATTGAAGGTTGTATTAAGCTTGCTTTGGGTTGCTAGTAGAGGTATGTACAAACTTTGAGTATAATATTTATATTTGCATGACATTTGGACTTAACACATTTTGGTTGAAAAATGTGTTAAGCTACTTGGTTCATTGATTGAGTATGAATAATGTGCTATGACATTTGTAATGTCATATATGTGTTAAATGCATTGTGAAAAGCCATTGATAATGGCTAAATTGTGTAAAGTGTGAAATATGCATATTATGTGAAAATAACTAAAGTAATTGGGTAATGTGTTGTGAATGCAAAAATGAGATATGTGAAATAATGAAATGAATTGATATTGATAAAAATGATAAAAAAAATGAGAAAAATGAGAAAGATGTGAAAAATGAGAAAAAAAATGTGAAAATAAGGCAATGAGCCTAGTTTGATTATGAGAAATAAAATGAGAAATGAATTGTGAAAGTATTTGATAATGAGATAAATGAATTAATTGTGTGCCTAATATGTTATTCAATTTTCAGAGTTCTGGGTTTGGCGGCATGCCTATGAATTGCTGGGCAGGTAAAAAGACCGGGTCTTAAGCCGAGCCTAACTGATAAATGATAAATATGATATTTTTGGGGTGAAAAGACTGGGTCGTAAGCCTCAAAAACCGTAGCAGTCTAGCCGAATTAAGGACCAAGATACTGAGCCTAAGGGTCTAGCCGAGTTAAGGTCCAAGAGACTAGGACTGTTACATTATCCATGGATATATATATTGCCTACGGGCTAGACACATGGTGTCATTATGGACCAAAGCAGTAACTCTGAAGTTTGAATAGCATACTAGATCCTTTTTAGGCCCATGCTTGTCTTTGCTTTAATGTGAATTATGAATTGTGATACAATTGAGCAATATAATGTTATGAGTTGTGAGTATAAAATATTTGAAAAATATAAGAAAGTGAAATGATGTGACCTCTATATGTATTGTGCATTGGCATTACTTCACATTTTTATTATCATCAAAGTTTGTACCACTAGGCTTCGGCTTAGCCCTATTGTAATTCGTCGCACAGGTGTCATGGACATTTTGATAGAGCCGGAGAGTTTTACTAGACCTGGTCGAGTCTAGATTTGTATTTATTGAGCTTGGAGAGTTATTTTGGGTACATCAAGATCAGAGCCAGTTATCAGCATATACATTTTTAATATTATATATGTTATGATATGTTTTTGAAGCATATATCGTAAATTGTAAATAATGATTTGAATAATTTTGTTTAAGATGGGATTTTATATATATACACTTATATATAAGTATTTTGAGAAATTATGTAGAAATTGAGAAGTATTGGTGAATTGATTTTATTTGGAGTGTTTATTTTATGCAAGTTGTGTTTTGTTGAATTTTGAAAACGTTCAAATTACAAACAAAACTCTGGCGAATTTTTCCAGAGATTTTCATATAAAATATTTATTTTGGATTCCTATAACAAGCAAAGAATATTTATATACTATTTATTTTATATATTAGTATTTGAAATCTTAAAACAGAAATGTGAAAATTTTTATTAAATCGGTCTGTGATATTTTTATACCGTATATGTGTATTTTACATATGCTGAAAATATATATTGTACGTATATAGGGTATAAAGGGTGTTACATTTATTTTGGTATCAGAGCCTAGATTTGAAATTCTCAACCTAGGTGGGATGATCGAGAGATAAAATTGGAATAAAAAATGATTTTTCAATTGTAATACATGTATTGGCACTGGCAATTTATCTGATCCCTGATGTGGCAATGTCCATTTGATATAATGGATATGAGTTGAGATGGTGTCTGGGCTGTATATATCAGAGTGGCGCAGTGGAAACGTCATTCTATAGATTATGGATTAAGAATTTTTGAAACTTTATTTGAAATTTAAAATTTATAGCTGATTCAATTGATGAATAAGTGAAATTAGAAAAATAATCTAGGAAATAATTTAAGATATAAAAATAAAAAGTTTGAGAAATGAGCATGATAGTTATAGAAAATTTCATAGATGTACTGCAAAGTGATATTATCTAAATTGTTGGACAAATCTAAAAATGTTGGATGAGTTTGAACATTTAATAGAAAGTTTTTCTATATGTTAGAATCCAAATGTATAAAATTTTATAAATTTTAAAGATGGATCTCTAATTAAGAAAAATAGAAGAACACAGATTGTTGAAGAAATTTCAGCAACTTAGAATCTGTAGAAATTGAAAAAAAAATAAATCTAGAAACTATGGTAAACCAACCAAGAAAATTTTAAAAATTCACACACAATATCATATGTATTCCTATAACATAGGATTAAAATTTCATGAATTTTTATTAAGGTTTGGTACCTAAAAAAAATGGACAACTGGGTGCTGTCAGAGAAATTATTAAAGAGACAGATTCTCTTATTTTGGAAGATTTAATTTTTAAATATATTAAATCAACTTGAAAAAATCTAAAACTTTAAATATAAGTTCATATATGTGTCAAGTGCACATGGATAAAAGTTTACAAGCTTTTATAAAGAATTGGTAAGGAATATAAAAATTAAAAGTGAGATTGACATGAAACTGAGGAAGTCATGCAGTTTTGTGTAAGTAAGTAATAAATTAATTTTATGAGACAATTGAATGAAGAAAATTATAAAAATTTATATGCATATGAGTATAAGTATAGAAGGAATATGGAGTTTTTAATAATTTTCAACAAAGAGTTCATAATTAAAATCAAAGAGTGAAATCATATATGATAGCGAATTATTTATTATGGAACAATGATGCATAATTTAGGGTTGAGTGTGTAAAATTAAAGTATTTAAATGGATGATGTTAATTAGTGTAAGGAAATGAATTAGTGTTGTTTAAAAGTAAATGTTATGATCTTAAGATTGAGAATGTGATATGGGTGAGATTTGGTGAGATTCATATTGTTGGTTGCATTATATAAAATTTGAATTTTTGAAATTGGTTTTCATAATTGTGAAAGTGATGTGTTTTGATATTATATTAATATAAAAATAATGTTTATAAAGTTAGCTCTTTAAAGTGAGATTAATAGAATGATGTTTAAGTAAAATAGTAAATTGGAAATTTAGAGTTGTAAGGGAATTTCGATGAGGATTGTTTAGATATTGATAGTTTAATGTTTAATAAGCATGTGAGTAATTTTGAATGAGTAATGTTACTTATAAAAGTACTAACTAAGGTGTAATGTGGTTGATAATATAGAAATTTATTATGAAATAAAGGGAAATGATTAAACAAGTGAAAATGAGTTACTTTAGTTAATTGAATTGGAAATGATGAAAATTGATATGAAAGGTGTGATCAATGAAAAAAAAATGTGAAAGAGATGTCACATTGGAAACGTTACTAAGATTTATGTGAAGTATTAGAAAAAAATATATATAATAAGAAACTTATTTAAGAGATGGGCGATTGAATAAGGAAGATGTTATTTATGTTGTGGTCAGAGTGTGTATATATGTTGAATTGATGAATAACCTAAGTAATGCAAAAGAATGAGAAATGATAATATTCTCTGAAATGTGATAAATGTTAACTTTGTATAGGTTGTATGTAAAAGAGGAATTGAGTATAATTGTATGATTTGTGTGATGAGTTTTTTTTTTTTTCTATATGAACACAAATATGATATATAAGAAAATGTGGAATCTAAGTCACATTGTGATTATGACTTATGAAGGTGTATGTGAATGATTAAAAAAAATATTATCGAGTGTTTACTACCTTATACAAATACGTGTCTGGTGATATTGAGAATGATATTGCATGTATTAATAGACCTAAGAGAGATTAGGTCTTGACCTGCGCAGAGTTAGGTCATGTGATGAATTGAGATTGAGAATGGACTCGAACAGAGCTGGACGGTGAAATTGTTATTTTAACAACTGAACTTCATGATTGTATAGTGTTTTGGGCCTAAAGTATATGCGTATAAATAAGAGATTGTAAGTAAAAAGGAAAGTATAATGAAGAAAGTATGGAATTAAAAAAAATGAATGAAAATTTTTATAAGAGATAGATTAGAAATGGAGTAATAAATGGAAATTGTGTAAATTAGCATATGAATGAATGTGTATATATAAGAGATGTTAATGATAATATTGTTGAAACATGAGTTAGGCTAATGATGATCAAGTGATCAAGAGTAAATTGCTTTGAAACAGAGCTGAAACGTGTTAACTTTTTGTGTATCAAAAGATTAGAAAATGAATATGTGATTTTTGCGATATGAACTTAACATTGTGATTGGAAATGTTTGAAGAAGAATGATAGAAGGACAGTATTTATTTATAAGCCACGGATGTGACCATTATTATGGCATGACCGTTGGATAGTTTTGGTGAGATTGATAGTTATGCTTCAAGAAACATGGTCAAGACTTATGGTTTGCATAGTTGTATCTTATAATTTTATACTAGAAATTTGTTTATAATTATAGAAAGTGTGGAAACAGAAGAGAATTGTAAAAATATGATGAGCTTTAAATGATGTATAAGAAAAGTGATTTGTGTAAATAAAGTAACTACAAGAAATGTGAGAAAATGGTAAATGAAAGGAATTATGAAATGTGAGTAAGAGTTATAATAAATGTGTTTGAAAGTGGTATAAAATGAATAAGTTGATGAAAATGATGTGTAAAGTAAACGAGACTAGGAGAAGTGAATATTATCTGTAATGATGAATTCGAAGAGAATTAAAATTTGAGAATAAATTTGATCTAATAGAATTACGTCATGAATTGAAAACAAATTGATGAATTTAAAATATACAAAAGGTTGGTCAGAATAGAATAAGGTTGTGATGGTCATATTGTGATAGTTAGATCAATTGATCCGAAATGTAATAAGTTTACAAGTATTTATTGAAATTCAATGTGTGTAGTTGTATTAAGAATGTGCGAGCTATATGATAATGTGTATAATACAACATTTTGATATGTATATGCATATGAAAGGAGCTAAGTTATATTAGTTTCAAATAATTATAAGAGAAAAGTGTTAGTTATAGTATAATTGGAATGAATTTTAATAAGGAAATAAGATTTTGTTGTTGTATAATGGTGATATTAAATTAATATGTGGTAATTGCATAAAGAGTAGGATCAAAGTGAATATATGTAAAATTATTGTGTTAAGATAAAAGTTATTAACATTTGAATTTAAGGTGATGAGAGTATATTTTTAAGATAATGAAGTGATCAGATATCTTGAGTACAATAGGTGTGTGGTGTATATATATTAAGGAGATGAACTAATTTTGTCTAATGACAATTCGATTGAAGATATAATAATCTGTTGTGACTGTTTGAATAAATAGACAGTATAATGATGTGTTAGAGAAAGGTAAAAAGGAAATTAAGAATGAACCTAAGGGGGAGAATAGAAATTATGTAATTTGGTAAAATAATAATTTGGATGATTTATTACTATACTGGATAATTTCGAGGACCAAATTATTTAAGGGGGAGAAAAATTATAACATCCGTGATTTTGGAGAAATTAAATAAGTATTTAGAGATATAAATTGTATATACTCAATATATATATCTAGAGTATACAACATATACATATGGTATATTAATTGTATATGTTGGATTAATACATTACATACATAATATTTAATAGACATATAAGATACATTTGATGTGTATATAAGATACACATTACTTGTGCATATGTGTAATATCCTAAATTTTTGAAAAGTTCTAATTTTTGGAAATTTGATAAAATAAATTATAATTTAAATGGATAAATTAAATTAATGGTTTTAAATAAAAAATGAAGGGATTTTAAATGAAAAAGTGGATAATATATGTGATATATATGTAAAATATGCATAACATATAAAAGTCAACACTTAATGATAAATGATAAATATAATGTTATGAGTTGTGAGTATGAAATATTTGAAAAATATAAGAAAGTGAAATAATGTGACCTCTATATGCATTGTGCATTGGCATTACTTTACATTTTTATTATTATCAAAGTTTGTACCACTAGGCTTCGGTTTAGCGTGATTGTAATTCGTCACGCAGGTGTCATGAACGTTTTGGTAGAGCCGAAGAGTTTTACTAGACCTAGTCGGGTCTAGATTTGTATTTATTGAGTTTGAAGAGTTATTTTGGGTACATTAAAATCAGAGCCAGTTTTCAGCATGTACATTTTTTATATTATATATGTTATGATATGTTTTTGAAGCATATATTGTAAATTGTAATGAATGATTTGAATAAATTATTTTAAGATGGGATTTTATATATAATGTTGATATATATATATACCTGTATATAAGTATTTTGAGAAAATATGGAGAAATTGAGAAGTATTAGTGAATTGGTGAATTGATTTTATTTGGAGCGTTTGTTTTATGCAGGTTGTGTTTTGTTGAATTTTGAAAACATTCAAATTACAAACAAAACTCTGGCGAATTTTTTCCAAAAATTTTCATATAAAATATTTATTTTGAATTCTTATAACAAGCAAAGAATATTTATATGCTATTTATTTTATATATTAGTATTTGTAATCTTAAAACAGAAATGTGAAAATTTTTATTAAATCTGTGTGTGACATTTTTATACCGTATATGCGTATTTTACATATAATAAAAATATATATTGTACGTATATAGGAAATAAGGGTGTTACATTATCAGTTTATAACTAGCTAATTATTGTCACCTTTACATAAGAACAATAAGGATGATATTATGGCATACCTAATTAGAAATGAAGTTATCTATGAAAATTAGGTCAAAAGGATATAAATGGTCCATCCACCAATTAAGATTTATTATTCCACCAATTATTCCTTTAAAGCCAAGCAACCAGTACTAAAAATTTAGCAAAATATTTGCACCCAAAAAATTAATTAGCAATATGAATATATATATTTGACTTTTTATAAAATTATCAGAAAAATTAAAAAAATTATAAATTTACCATATTTCAAAATATTTTCAAATTTATCAATTTTTTTTTAATTTATCTAATTTCTATAGTATATATAAAATTTATCATGAATTTATTTTACACATGATAAATTTTATAAGTTTATAAAATGATGAAAAAATCCCTAATAAAAATGTTCAAAAAATATGATGAGGGTATATAAATTTTTGTAAATTTATTATGAATTTATTATATATTTTAATTATAAAATGATCAAAAAACCTCTAACAAAAAAATATAAAATTTTAAAATATTTTAGTAAAAGCCTAATTTCCACATATATAAAAAGGGTGTTTGAGAATTTCTACAAGCATTGACAATTTGCAAAAAATGGAGGCTAACAAAAACCTAATAATCTTAGCTCTCTTCTTTGTCTTCTTCTTACTCTCAACAACATCAAATGCTTCACCACCAAAACGAAAGAAGATTATTAAAACTCGATCAACCCATCCATGCAAAAGCTTAACCTTTTACTTTCATGACATTATCTACAATGGCAAGAACTCAAAAAATGCAACTGCAGCCATTGTTAATGCACCAGCTTGGGCAAACAAGACCATTTTGGCTTGCTTAATTGTGTCATTGAGCTAATTCTATTAGCTCTCAGATATCAAAGAGTTTTATAAGTAATGAAATAATTTTTTTTTCTAAACTTGCATTTTAATTATTTTTTTTTTACTTTAGTTTGAATATATTTGCTTCTAAAAATTCACAATAAGTGTCTTTAATTTTAAATGGAAACAAAAATTATTACAACAAATGTGATATATGGCATAAGTTATGTTCTAACTAAACAAATATTGATTATAATACTTTAAAATGTTATTATACTAAAAATCAAATGAGTATATAAGTTTTTTAGAGGAAATTACATTGTATACCACTTTTTTTTTTCAAAAAT
The DNA here is from genome assembly GCA_947685225.1 of Garcia nutans. Taxonomy (NCBI): domain Eukaryota; kingdom Viridiplantae; phylum Streptophyta; class Magnoliopsida; order Malpighiales; family Euphorbiaceae; genus Garcia; species Garcia nutans. The sequence goes on from CANTUV010000089.1 coordinate 1,661,571, forward strand.
ACCGTATATTTTTAATATGCTAAATGTATACACTCAATATATATATATATATATATATCTGAAAATTGAATATACATTTAGTATATTAAATATATACTAAAAATATATTTTTGAAAATTACTTTTGAAAGAGAAAAAGAAAAATGGATATTTTTAAAAATATTTTTATTTTTTAAGATGTCAAGTTTTTATTCTTAAATTTTTCTATAACTATTTACTATGCTTAGTTTTAGAGTTCAATAGGATAAGATAAGGAGCCTTTTGGAAGTCCAACTAAGAAAAAAAAAATAGCAATCGAGCACAAAAATTAGGAAAATTTGTGGAAAATTAACAAATGGTCCTCAAGAATAATCGAACTATTATTTTTTGGTTTACTTCATGTATACGATAAATATCATAATTAGATGCATATATGTAGTTATGAGCTATATATAGATGGGGAAAGTAACTAACAAATGTTACTATAAATAGAATATATATTTAATTATAAAGTTAATTTTTATTATATTGATATTAAACACCATAACATGAAACTATTTTAGTCAAATTAATGAAAAGCTTTAAAGTTTAAACAATTGATGAAAATAGTCATAATTTTCTCTTTAAATTGTTGGAGAAAAATTTAAAGGCGGATGTAGAAAATTATTGAGGAGATTAATTTTCACAAAAAATTACAGTAATTAGTCTGTGACTGATAGAAGCTTTCTCGCTGGTATTGCTTGCGTCCCGTTGCCCATCGCTATACCCGCACCTGCAGTCGTGGAACCAGAAATTCATCGGGATGGCTAAATTTGCACATAAAAATATTACAAACGAATTTGCTATAAAATTAAATGTTTAATATTATTATAGTTAAATAATTAATTTATACTGTTAGATTAATTACACTTAAGAGATGATAATTGCATCATACAACTTTGCATATTTTGAAAACGTTACATAATAGTCTTATTTTTAATTTTTTAAAAAATATTTTTCTTCACATAATACACATGCAGTCAATTATTTATGTATATATGAATTTTGATAAAAATTTTAAGAATTAAAATAAAATTTATTTAAATTCACGTATATATAAATTATATATATAATTAATTTAAATTATGTATATATATAATTATATATATAATTCATTTAAATTTAAATATATAAATGAATATATATATTTATATATACATATAAAATTCATATATATAAATAAATGTCTTTGTGTATATATCTACATATATATATTTAGATTTATTTCAATTTAAATATATAAATGAATATATATAAATTCATATATAAATATAAAATTTATAAATATATAAATAAACTTGTGTGTATATTTTATAAAAAAAAAAGGATATGTATATGTATATAAATTCATATATAAATATAAAATTTATAAATATATTAATGAATATGTATATATATTTTATAAAGAACAAAAAAGAATATGTGTATGTATATATACATATACATACATACATATATACATATAAATTTTGGGGTGGGGGTAGGGGTGTGGTGTCGAGAGCCCCATGGACCCCTCTCAAGTCCGCCACTGATAAAATCTATTGTATCTATTAATTTAAGTTATTTAATTTTTTAAAAAAATGTTTTACTATTTAAATTTGATATATAGTAGACGTATTTATCTTAAATTGAGATATTTTTTGAAATTAAAAATCTTAAAATGATATTTTGAAAGAAAAAAATAGATATTTTTGAAAATATTTTTATTTTTTAAGATAATTTTTGATGAAATCTCAAAAAAATTAAGAAAATTATACCCTCCATTATTTTTTATAATTTTTTTTATCTTTATCAGAAATATTCTATTCATTTTACAAAAAACTCATAATAAACTATATAAATTCATAAATTCATAATAAACATATAAAAAACTTATAATAAATCAATAATAAACTCATAATAAATTATTTAAATATGGTATTTTTATAAAAAAAATCATAAATTTTGTTAAATTTGAAAATATTTTTAAAAGTATAGTAAATTTTTTTTTTTGGCATTTTTGTAAAGATTTCAAAAATTTTATAGAATCACCTTGGGTAAAGCCCAATGAAGCCCAACTAGCTCAATGCCAACAATTGAGCCCAAAGAAAAGAAAGAGGATGTGATTGTGCTGTAAATAATTCTTAATAAGAGTAGCTTTAGGTAATTTTACATGAAGCTGATAAATACTGTAAAAATTGTATTGGCAGTGGCGGGCGCAGAAAATATTGAAGGGGGCTCAACTTTAATAAAAAAAAATTACAGACAGATTTACTATATAATTAATTATATAATATTACAGTAGTTAAATAATTAATTTGTACTATTAAATTAACTATGCCTAATAGATGATAATTACATTCTACGACTTTGCATGTTCTGAAAATATTGTATAATAGCCTCGTTTTTAATGTTTAAAAAAAATATATTTTTCTATATAACACACTAAATAGTCGGTCAGAAAATCGTCTTCCATCTTATTGTGCAAATCCGTCTTGATAATGTTCATTGCTGAAAAAGCTCTCTCGACGGTAGCAGTGGCAATAGGTAAGACTAAAACTAACTTAATAAGCAGATGTACCAAAAAAAACATAGTATCATAACCTGTCTCCATCATTTTCTGAGCAAGAGCTCCAATATCATCAATGTTAGAGAAAGCTACATTTCTTTTAACATCAACAATGTAGGTATTAAGTTGATCTTCAAGTATCATATAATCGGTGATGGAGAAATCATATGGATATAGTTGAGCAAGACGAAGTAATTTGGATAGATGAAAGTTAGAGAATGAGTTTTTTGGAGAAAGACAAGCAATGCATAAAAGCAATTCCGTACTTGATTCTACAAAGCGATTTTTCATTTCTTGAGCAATGAAATCAATAACCTAGAATTTAATGAAAGAAAATTAGGTTGTAGTATAATAAATAGTTAAGTATGATAATACGAAGAAAAAAGAGTACCTGACAAAATATTTCTACTCGAAAGTGGGGGTAATAAGTCATAGGAGTACCAGAACGCTTAGAAAGCAAATAACCTGCATTATCTTCCAAATTAGGCATTGTGACATCATGATGCATACAAAAACTATTAATAATTTTTAACAATTTATCCCATCCATTCTTTCTGAAACTTTGCAATTATTGTTTAACAGCTGCAATCAAATGAACTGCATTATTAATATTTTGATCTTTTTTTTGTAAGGCTTGAGATAGATCATTTTTCATACCTAAAAGTTTTCTCATTAAGAAAGCAATGAAAATAAATTCATAACTTTCCATTTTATCAAGCAAGCCCACAACTGCCCCTTGATTTTTTTGATCTAAACCATCCTTATAAATGTCCTCAAAAACTTCTTTCACTGGTGATCACATAGAGAGAAGACACACAATTATTTTATAACGAGAACCCCAACGTGTGTCATCAAGTCGAGTTAGATTTGTTTCTTGATGCAAACCTCTTCCAGTTTGACTATCACCACTTTCTAAGAGCCAAACTATTTCATTATGCTGTTTTTTTACGGAGAGCATCCCTCCTTTTACATGAAACTCCAACAATATTCGCAATCATTGCAATATAATAAAAAAATTACTCACAAATCTATTGCTCATTGCTACAGCAACAAGCACTAATTGGAGCTGATGAGCGGAGCAATGGATGTACCTTGCTGAGAGATTTTTATTTAAAATGAGTCTTCAGCCCGTTGAATTCACCTCGCATATTACAAGCTCCATCATAACGTTGACTTCTAACTTTACTTAGTGATAATCCATGTTTCGCTAAAAAATCATCAAGTGTACTTTTCAAAGACAAAGCTAATGTGTCACTAACATGTACCACTCCAACAAATCGCTCAACCACTTGTCCCAACTTATTAACATATATCAATACCACAGTCATTTGTTCTTTTACTGAATTGTCCCGAGCCTCATTAATTAGTAGAAAGTAGAATTCATCTCCCATATCATCAACAATAGCTAATGTTGTCTCTAAAGCGCAATCACTTACAATTTGCTTTTGGATGCATGGAGAAGTGAGTTGATTATTTTTAGGAGTATTTGAATTAAGTGTATTTTCAACCTCAATATTTCGTTTACTATACCAATCGAGAAGTTCTAGAAAATTACCCCGACTAAGTGACTTTTTTGACTCGTCATGACTTCAAAAAGCGAACCCATTTACTAAAAGAAAATGAATACAGTCAACAATAGCTGCTAAACGCGTCCGGTAAAAAACCTCTTGCTCTTGGCTATGAGAAGATAAGATATAAGATACACTTTATATTTGATTTTTAAAACCAACATATTGCAACCTATCATTATTATGTGGACTATTTGGACTACCAACATAGTCATTAAACTTCTTTATGGCCTTTTTCCAATTGCAAAACCCAATGTATGTAAAAATATTATCCCCCCGCTTCGCTCCTCTACTCGAGCTAAAAAGATAACACCATAAATAAAAAAATGTATCTTTGAAAATGCTATATTCCAACCACTCAAATTTATAAAATCAATTCTCCTGAAAACTCCTCATAATTTTTTCAAATTGTCTATGTCAAAAATTATGACCGAATGGTTGGTAAGGCCCTTTAACTATATATTGTCTCATAATATCATCTCTAATCCCAACATCAAACTTATCAATGGGCTTATGCAATGCTAGATCACTAACAATATCATCAAAACTAACCTCTTGATGTTTTTGTTTAACACTAGTTTCCTCCCTACTTCATGACTATTTATTATTGGAATATTCAATGATTCACCATATTCAGTCCGTATCTTTTTAGTCTTAATTACGAATTTATCCATACCTGTTTCAATTCATAAAATTCATAATTTTTAGTTTATATTTTTTCAATTAATATTCAATTATAATTTGTAAAGTAGTTTATATTTCTCAATTTATAATTATATTAAATTTAATAATTTACTGCCTAATTTTAATTTACAGATTAAATTTTATTAACATAATTTATATCATACATTTTAATTTATAATTTATAATAATTATAATAATTTATAATCAATTTTAATTTATAGATTGAATTTTATTAACATAATTTATATCATATATTTTAATTTATAATAATTATAATAATTTATAATCAATTTTAATTTATAGATTAAATTTTATTAACATAATTTATATCATACATTTTAATTTATAATTTATAATAATTTTAATAATTTATAATCAATTTTAATTTATAGATTAAATTTTATTAACATAATTTATATCATACATTTTAATTTATAATTTATAATAATTTAATAATTTATATATAGATTAAATTTTATTTCAATAATTTATATCATGCATTTTAATTTATAATTTATAACCTAATTTTAATAATTTATAATTAATTTTAATTTATAGATTGAATTTTATTTCAATAATTTATATCTTACATTTTAATTTTAATAATTTATAACCTGATTTATAAATATATTCAATTTAACTTAATCATAATTAATATTTAATTTATATTTTATAACTCAATTTAATTTTAAAACTTTAATTATAATTTACATTCAATTTACATCTTAAATTAAATTTATACTTTGAATAATATTAACCTAATTTATATTCAATATTTTAATTTATAAATTATAATTAATTTAATAATTTAAAATAAAATTAAAAATTTACAATTACTTTAACCTAAATTTTAAATTACTAAATCAATTCAACCTAATCACAACAACACATTTAAATTTTTTTAAAAAAATTAACTACATTCTATATTAAAATTTTTTTTTTCAAAATATATAAACCCTAATTACAAAATAAAACAAAACAACACAAATTAATTCTAAATTTCAAATAAATCACAAAACCACAAAATATTTTAAATAAATTATTAACTTAATTATTAAACAAAACAAACTTTCTGCTATATTTTAAATTAAATTTCTAAAATTTCTAATTAAAATATCAAACAACACAAAAAAAAAATATAAATACCTCTTCCGGCCCCTCGGCTTCAACGGTGGTCGGTCGGAGCGGAGGGCCGTTACCTGTTTCTGTCGTCGCCATTCATGATGCTCGCCGGCTCACCTCTGCCTCTCAATTTCTCACTCGGCCTCTCTGTCTCTTTCGGCTCTCTGCCTCTCGCTCGTTTGCTCGCTGCAAAATACAGTGAGTTTAAATTTTTTTTTATACACCTCTGATTGAAATGGCGATATTTTAGTCAGAAATAATTACTTTTTTCAAATCTTATGGCTGAATTAAGCCGTAAAATTAAAAAAAAAAAATTAAATCGTCTCTGCTGAAACGTTGTAAAAAAAATAACCTTTCGCCTTCAACCTCTCGGCCTCCCTCTCTTCTCTGAAACCAGTGGCCAGCCGGCGCCGGCAAGCCCCCCTCCCTTTAAATTAATCACAGGCGGCCATGCCCCTCTGGACGCGTATGTCCGCCACTGTGTATCGGTAATGGCCAATGGGAGTGGCACTAATTTATACACAGATAGCTTATCCATCAGCGACTCTGTTATCCAAAAAAAAAAAGAACAAATAAAGAATCAGAGGTTCAGAGAAAGTTGGAGTGAAAGAAATGCAAAGCATAACGCTCTCAGAGACAGCTTTGAGGGCTAACTCACATTGCCTCCATGTCCTAAACCTCTTAATCTTAAGCCCCATTGCCCCACTTTTACCTTTACTTGCAACTCTAAGCTTTCCTTTCACCACCCATGTCTTATTTTCTCCAGGTAATTGTTCTGTAACTACTTCATCTTTCTTTTTCTGCTGATGGGTTGGTTTCTTTTAGGCTTTTGATGGAATAAGTAGTGATATACTATATAAAATGCCATTTACTACCTTATAAAATGATGACTATTATCAAATTTGAAGAGTTTAAATGAAGTGAAAAAGAGAACAAGAATATGCATTTCTAGTAACTTTTGAGTTTGGTATAACTGAAATTTTGTGTGTAGGAATTCAAGAAAATGGTGTGAGAACCCAATTCAGACGGCATTTAGACATGTTTGGCCAGCAGTTTCCAAGAATTTGGATAGCCTTGTAATATTTCCTTATGCCCTTGTTGTCTTTTTTTTTTGCTATATTTTTCTTTTAATAGAAAGTTGAAATATTTGGTTTTGATGGTCTTCATGGAATAATATAAGACTCTCTCTGTTACTAAATATTTGTGATTTAAGATTTTGGCCTATATATATTAAGAAAACTATTAAATTGAATAAAAACTAAAATATTCTGTTCTTTATATAGTGAAATAAAAAACAATTAGTAGTAATTGTTTGTGATGGAATGAATGGAGAATAAAGGTGGGAAAAAAAACATATCTCTAAAACTACAGGAAGTAATGAACATTGGTGAAAAAAAGTTGGTAACTTTCTTTGTTATCTAGACTGCTGAATTGATTATTTCACTTAAAGGTTCAATTTTTCATGCCTAAACCTAGTTATTTTCTTCAAAATTGGAGAAAAGCTATGTAATTGATGTTTTTATTAGTTAAAATTGAAATGCCTTGATTTCAGATGGTAATGCTAGAGTCTGGCTAAGCGTATTTTCATGCCTAACCCTAGTGAATATCTCAAATATTTGCTAAACACTTTGCTGATGACAGATCTTTGCCTTCTTTTCTTGTCATGTCTTTTGATGTTAATTTTTCAGTGTTTTTGTCTTCATATTTTGACACAGGAGGTTAGGGACCTTGATAGCCAGAACTGCCAAGCATTTAAAGAATCAATGTTGCAAGAAAAATCACCTGTGGGCAGTAACTCATTGAGGAAACATCAATTTTTGTCTTCCACTGCATCATATGGTGGTTTGCTGAAGTTTGCTTTTCTATTTGGGTACCTAACACTTCAAGGCTCTCAACAAGCATTTGCCGGAGCAGATGTTGCTGTTGGATTGCAGTCAACTCCTTTCTTAGGTGACCTTGGTGATATTAGCACAGGTTTTGCTTCAGTTAGGAGAATCTCCCAAAACCTTTTATGGCTGACATTTATAAATGAATAAATGATACATTATTATTTTTTACCAAACATAATTTAGTGACTAATTAGTTTATGAAAATGATCCTTTCTGGGTAAATTGTAATTTGGCCAGTCGATAATGTGTTGTATGATGCATAAATATAGTAATCTTGCAATTATAAAGCATACATTTGAGGCAGAGGTTTGATATATGTTCTGCTATCAAGGCTCTGAAGACCATGCAAAAATTCACCTTTTAGTATTAAGGCTTGGTCCAATCAAAGCAAGGAATGAGTTTAATTTTATTGATTGTGTTCCTGTAAAATAAACTCTGGAAGGATCAATGTTCTGCATTTCCTTTTACCAGAGATACTTCTTCATGCACAAACATCCAGCTAAAGCAACTAAAATCTTTAATTCACTTCTTTTTGTGTGTTTGTTCTACAGGCATTCTTGCTGATATTTTTCTCAGAACTGGGAGACAAGACCTTTTTCATAGCGGTGAGAATTAACCAAATGGAATTACATAGTGAAACAAACTTTGTCATTGAGCTTTCCAGATACAACTGTGTTACTGGGGCAAATTCTGCATGTTGGCAAGAGTGAACCAAATGACTTCTTATGTTGGAAAATATAGCTCAAAGTTGTGTGGATGTTTTATGTCCCATGCAAGCACTTTTAGCAGCTAGGAACTCTGCCGCCATTGTTTTCACTGGGACCTTTGGTGCACTTGCGTATGTTTTTCTGCTCAAGAATGGTGATTTAGATGTCCTTTGCAATTATAACTTTATCATAATGAAATTTTGCATAGGTCTACTGATGTGTAGAATAAATTATTTTTTAAGCAATTGATTGCTGTGCAAGATAATTGGACTGAAAGGAAGCCTCACCTACATGAAGAAATTGTAGTTTAACATCAGTAAATTAGAAGTCTGTGTCAAGGCTTCTCACATGCCTCAGTTGTTTTTTCCAAGTAATATATTTGTTGGTCCATTTTTATTCTCATCTTCTTATGAGAATCTGGTATGATATCATATACATCAACAAGCTGTTCTACAATTTCAGGGACAAATGATTATCCATTTCTGGTAGCATTTGTTTAGTTTGCTGATATAAAAATATAAGTGCTGACTCTCACAGAAGTTTCCATATGGCATGGCAGGGCAATGACTATCATATCTGTTATTCTTGGGAGAACTTTTCACTATGTTGATGAAATCCTTCCATTCAGGTATTTCACTTTAAACCTGTCTACTTTAGGAACTCATGGACTTGTGCTGAACATGCAATGATTAACATGCTATGCTACAGGATGCTGTTTATTGAGATAGATTGGAGATTAATCTGTACTTAAAATGTTTCTATTAATCTGTAAATTATGGGTATAATATAATCAATTCACTGCTATGCAGATTTGGTGAGACTGATTTGCCTGTTGATGATATTGCTGCAGTTTGCCTATTGGTAAATGTTCTTTTGTCCAAAGTCTTGGTTTAAAACACAAAAAAAATATTAAAAACCCCTTTAATATAAGCAGCATAGTGAACTAATATGATTAAGTTCAGGTCTACTTTGGGCTCTCAACGCTGATTGATGTCAGCTCAAGTGATGGTCTCAAAGCAGAGGATCAGCAAAAGGAGGTGAAAATTCAATTTCAGAAAGTATTATGTATTCGGAGTTCGCCTTACCTAAGAAAAATTCCCCTCCCAGTACTCCATGAACCAAAGAAAAAAGAAGAGCTAACCTTCCATGGGAATTCAGAAATTGATTTTGGGATTTTTTTACTTTTCTTCAATTACACTATAATGTCTTCCAATTACATTTTTTTCTTGTTCTGAGTATATTTCAGTATCTACCAGTTACTATTCCATGTAAAGTTAATCTGATTACTTGTTATGTCTATATCATGAGCTAGGCAGAGCTTGCAGTTTCAGAGTTTTCAGGAAATGGCGCTGGGATTTTAGCAGCTGCTAGCACTATTATTTGCTGAATGGGGTGATAAATCATTTTTTTCTACAATAGGTGAGTCACAAGACTTTAAATTTGTAGGCATCCAACTACCAGAATATATGCACGATGTTCCATCCCCTTATCCCAGCGCATGTTTGCCTCTTATATCCTTTTCACTAAGCATGAGTTCCCCCCTTCCATTTGCAGCCCTTGCAGCAGCCTCTTCACCTCTTGGTGTCATTGCCGGAGCCCTGGCTGGTCATGGTGTTGCAACATTGGTAATCTTTACTTGAAAGAAAACATAAGCATTGCTGTGCTAGCTCCATTAATTGGCTATCATATTAAATCAAGCATAAATTGCAAGTTTGTAGTGAAATAAATAGCCATTCTGCCTGGCAAATTTCTCTTTAAAGAAGCGAACTATGACAATAAGTTAGATGTGTTGATTGTATAGTAATGATCGATAGATAACTATTGATAATGTTTGAAGTAACATATTGTCGATAGTATCAATCTTATCTCTTTTACTTTTTTCTTTTTCCTTTTAATCTGAACACACGTAAAATAATTGGCCTCGCCGATTAGCAATTTATTTTGTGCAGATTGCTGTTTTGGGGGGTTCTTTACTTGGGACATTCTTATCAGAAAAGGTAGATTTAAATTCAATGTATAAGCAAAAACATGTTTTAATCATTTCATTTCCCTCTCTCTACTGCTTGTGATTTTATGGAGCTACAAGTTTCCGGCTTTAATAAACCTTGGTTTTTGCCCTTCAACTATAATATTTAGTAAACCATCTAAGGATAGGTCAGAAGCTGAAATTCTATTAGCTATCATTCTTCCATATTTCATCAGTAACTTATTGTTCCATGTCCAAAATATAAAAGAAACAAGTGTTCCTTTCTTAGTATTAGACAACTACTTATTCACAATTATCGTGTGTAAATAATTTTCATTTCTTATCTCATGGAAAACCGAACTGACCTTAATAATCCTCTTTTCGTATGATTAGCATTAAAAACTGTCCAAACTCATTTCATATTTTCAGTATCTCAACCTTCTGATCTGACATTCAAATCCTGCTTAATTACGAGTCTGAAAGGAACTTGGTTGAACTAAACCTTAGTCTAAAACTATAAACTGTCTAAATTTATTTCGTTTCTAGAAACACATTGCAGCTGACTAGCCTAGTACAGAATCCTGTCATTCAATATTTGATCGTTATGTGTGCAACGAAAGTTCCAATTGAGCCATTCGAGCCAGTTACTGCCTACATCAAATCCAGCTTGTAGATTTTCTTTCTACTTTAGTACAGATTGTCTGATTCAAAGCGTGAAGTCGGCATATCATGGCATTTGTACCTTAAAAAGGTACTCTAGTTGGACCAACATGATCAGGCAACCACATAAATTTTATCCCTTAGAAACTTCTCTAGTAGGAATAATCTAAGGTAGTGGACCTTTATATCTTTTGTAGGATATGATTTCCTGATAAAGTGAAGCATAAACATCTTCAAGAAAACACAGCATAAAGAAAAATTTTCCATGTACGTTAATATAAGCATTAATGAAGCTAAATTCAATGTTCCTTGCAGGTTATTGCATACATTGGAGGCATTCTTTTTCTTGTCTTTGCTGCTGTGACATTAGTGGAGATCGTGAGTTAAATAAAAAGGTTAGAGAATATGCACATTTTCTTCTAGATCATCAAACATTCAAGTTCATATGTTTCCGTGAGAACACATTTGCTTCCATTGCCAAGTCTTTTCTTTTTCTTTTTTCTTTTTGATATTGAGTATCTCTTTCTTTTTGTATAAATATCTATGATAAGCATATATAGAGTATAATTTAATATATTTGCTGAATAATAAATTTAGAATGGATCTCTCTTTTTTATATCAATAATGATAAATAAATAAAATAAAATATTTTTTTTTTTTGCTTTTTTATGCGACTTGTTGCTTTGCTTGGTGTAAGAAGAAAACTTGGATTTTGTCTGTCTGACAATGAAATTCGTTTTTTTATTATTATTTTTTAATTTTTTGTAATGTGGTGTGGGGTAACAACTAGTACAAATTCAAGGGTGGAGAAAAAGGGTGGTGAAGTTTTTTGCTGATGTGGCAAAGCCTTGTCCATCCATTCCATGAATACTTTTTAAGAGAATCAAGTAGAAAAGTCAAGACTTAAATAATAATAATAAATAAATTATTATTATTATTATTAAAAAAAAGGGCGACTCCATCCGCACTTTTGCCTCTCACCAGCCTTTTTTCCTGCCCTTGTTTTGCATGCTGCATTTGCTTACCTGTCCATTGTTTCTCCACTTTCTTCATGGCTAAAACCAAGTTAACTTATTATCATTCAAAAGCAAAAAAATTTATGTTATTAGTTTCTGAAATTTTTAATATTATTTATTTTGGAGTTTTAAATTTTTTATAAGTTCAATGTTTTAATTTTAATAAATAAGTTAGTTTGATCAGCAATGAAAAAAAAATATTGACAGGGATAACTAATTTATAAGTTTTCGTTAAAATTTTTATACTAAATTGAGAAAAAAAAATTGAGACACTAAAATAAAAAATATTAAAAAAAGTCAGACACTAATATCTTAATTTTTTTTCTTATGATAACAAGAATTGAAATATCTGCATCATTCAAAATAATAATATTTATTTCTAAAAATTACAAATTATTGTTGTTTAAAAATTAGAAATTAATATTTAAACTTATATTTATTGTACAAAATTTTAAAAAAAATGTTATAAAAGAATGGTGGGGAATTTATAAATAAAAAAGTATAGGATAAAAGTTGATTTCATTTGTTGATTTTATAATTGAGTCGCCATAGCTTTTTCTTTTTGCCAATTAATATTGTTTATTTTAACAATACATTGTCTTTTAAATAAATTTGATTGTATGATAAATAATAAAATGCTTTATTTTTTAAATCGATTGATTTTATAATACAAATGACATTGTTAATGAATTAAGAGATTTTTTCAAAAATATCCAAAAAATAAATTTTTTTAAATATAACATTTCGATTTTAAAAAAAAAAATTTTGGAGATATATGTCTAATATATGTTTAATATATTAAAAATATACTGTAGTGTTAGGGATATATAAATGATATATATTTGACATATTAAAAATATATTAAAATAATAATATATTTAAAAAATATAAATAAGTGATATATAAAAAAAAAGTAATATAATATATATATATATATATATACAAGTGATACATGGTATAATTTTTCCGTGAAATAATTAGTGAGGTCAGCACATAAAAAAAAGGGTTTGTAATTGTGCATAAAACATTTGCACGTGGAAACTGCAATTTGAGAAAATTGAGAAACCGAATATTAGTGACATAATCTTCATCGGAAAATTTTTGGAAACGTCAAGGGGTTTTTTAGCTCTAGAAAATAACTCTAATTTTTTAAAAAAATTTCTAAAAAAAATAAGAAATAGAATTTATTGTTTAGTTAAAAATATTTATATTTTAAAAAATTAAAAAATTGTTTTATATATTTATTAGTAGTGTTTAAATTTTAAAAAACTATTTTTAGTTGTTTTTTAAAATGAAAAATAATAAAGAGTTTATTTTATATTTTGATTCTTATAGATTTATTTTTTATTTTAAAAAATAATTAGAGAACGTGGAAACAGAAAAAAAAAATAAAAAATATTTTCTACAACTAAACAGCCCTCAAATCTCTCTCTTTTAACTTTAGAGGTAGATATCGGTCGGTTTTATCAATTAATCTACCGAACCGATTTACTTAAATTTTTTTAATCAAAACGATCGAATTTTTTTTTGTCGGTTCTGTTAATTAACTGAACTAAATCGATCGGTTTAGTTAATTAACTGAGCAAATCAAATTTTTTTTATTTATAATAAAAATATTAATATAATTAAATAACTAAACAAAATTTATTATAAAAATAAACAAAACATAACTTTATTTTATAATAAAAATATATATTTATAATAAAAATTTATATAATTAAACAATTAAACAATAAATAATAAATAATAAAACATTTTTTAAAAAAAATTCGATTAATGGTTAACCGATCGAACTAAATCGATTAATTATTAACCGAATCAAAAATCAAATTTATATAAAATTTTCTACCGAATCGACCGATTTATTCTCCAATCAATTAACCAAACTAAAAATTTCGTCAGTTAACCGAATTTTATCCACCCCTACTTACCCCATTTCACATATATTAAAAATATATATTTTTATATAATATTATAAAAGTATTAAAAAATGTAAATACCAAAGTATTATCAATGGGACAATGTAATTACATAAACCTTTGAAGAAGCAAATATAATTTTTATTAAGTTCATATTTTTATTTTAGTACACTTTTATTTTTATTTTTAGTATATCAAAAATATACATAATAAATTTTTAAAAAATTAAAAAAATGACATATAATATAGTTTTTCTATAAATTATTATATTATGATTTAACTAATAGTCAAATTTATCAATGTGATTTAACAAAATTAGAAATCCAATTAAGTTTTCGTTTTAAAAAAAAGTTTAAAAAACTTATTTCAGTAAAATTTATCCATAATTAAATTAATTTTTTTTAAAAATAATATATATCTTCAAGAAAATATGAAAGACATATATACATCTTATTCTAATATAAAATTATACATAAACTTTTGAATGCTAGTATCCTCCACCATCCAAATATTGAGTATAAAAATAGATGGAAAGAAAACAATTCTTTACTATTTTTTTAATTTAATATATAAAAAATAAATTAGTGAGAGAACTTTTCACAAAATGGACCATCTTATCACGGGAAGAGATGATCAAGCGGTTATGGAGGCTTTAACGTGGCAAAATCTAGTGGTGGGGAGATCAAATGATAAGGTTTCACGAGGGAGGATCAGAATCTAATTCTTTGACTTTATATGTTCGTATAATTTGACCTTTATTTTAATACAAGCTTACAATTCTCAATTCTATTTCCATTTTCCACCATTCTTTTTCTCTAATGCCACATTGCTTTTTTTTTTCTTTTTTTTTTCCCAATGTTATTAATTTTTTTGAGGATAAATATAAAGAAGAAAAAATTAATTTTGAGTTTGCTAATAAAAATTATACATTTATCATTATATTATATTTTAATATGTATAATATAATTAATTTAAATATAAAAAATTCTAATACAAATAGCATATATGCCTTTATCTCCATACCCAATCGATAATAAACTGTCAATTAAATAATAGACTAAAAAATTAATTTGGGAACATAGATGAGATCATACACTCCATAGTAATATTTTCTAAACAGTATTTTAAGTAAAAATAAGTTGCGTATGGTAGTTGGATTCTTAGATTTATAAATAAAATTAGTAATTAAATGAATTAATTTTTTAAAAAATTAATATTTTTTGTATTAAATTCAAGTATATAAATTAGTTAAAATTTAGCATTTGAAATATTTTAGTAATCTTATCATAATCACACGTTAAAAAAAAACCTGCTCCACGCATTTTTAGGCTCTGTTTTTTTTTTCTAATTTTAACATATAAATTTATTTTCTTTTATCCTGAGTTATAACCTTTTAATTATATTAATAAATTATTTAATATGAATAGGTATTATGAATATTAAGAGTCAGAGCTCACCATAACCGTAAGAAATACATCTCACAAACAAAGACTCAGTACGTTATTATACTAGACAAAATAACCTTCCTTCGAGCTATTCATTGTCAGTAGTAGCTACAGTCGGATCTCCAACTTATATATCTTAAGAATCATAAATATTTTAGATGTATCGAAATATGATCAACCTAAGCTGCAAGTTTCATACAGAGCATACTCTATCTTCAGATGAATAATGGAATATTATTTCACCAGATAGTCTCAAGCATCGTTCAACATACAACCATTCCCAATGCTAAAATATGACATCAGTCTTTTGACTGTCTCTGATTAATATACTTATAGCATTAATCTGGATCAAGATAGTGGGTTTATCTTTAATATTTGTACAACTGACTGATGGGCTGGGCTATTGCAAGAAAAAAATCTCGATATAATTAATTATACCAAGAAACTGATGAATCTATTTGAAAGTTAAATTGTGATCAGGGAATTTAAGTAATTCTTCTACAATATGTGAACCTGAAGTGTAAAGTCCATTTTCAAAATGTAAGCCCAATAAGTCAATTGAATTATGGCCTATAGAATTCTTTTTCTCAAAAATCATAATATCATGCTATTGAACAATAGAAGTAAATTGATGAAGCAATTTATGATGGGTTTCTACTGTTGGAGAAAATAGTGAGATATCATTAATGTAGATCAATGTAGAATACAGAATGAGCTGAAATATTCTGATCATGGTCTTTTGAAACAGAGATGCGGCAACCTTCAATCCAAATGGCATAACTGTCCATTGATACTGAGCATCTGGGATACAGAAGCATGTTTTCGGCCTATCTTTTGGCTTAATTCCCAATTGCCAAAATTTCATTTTTAAATCAAATTTTAAAAATATTTTTGCCACCTTCAAATGAACCATCAGAGTAGAGATCTTTTGTGAAGAAAATTTATCATCTGCAAGGAACATATTAGGAGGCTTGTAATTAATAATAAGTCTTTTTTTCTCCAAGAACTTATGATCGTTTCTCTACATAGAATGCTTGACAAAGCCCAATTGGACTTAGTTGGTTCAATTAATCCTTGTTGCAGTAAGGATTCACACTCTTGTCTAGCAATAACAAGATCTGAAGGTGACATGCCAGGATGAGAAGCCTTTGTAGGATTAATGTCTTCATTTTTCTTAAAAGGGAGAGAAATAAAAAAAACTCTTCATTTTTCCATAAATGCTTGGGATGATTAAAGTTTGCATGAGAATATGCACGAGAAAGAAGCAATGATGCTTTGATATCTTCAAATACTATAAGAATTTATGACAAAGAGAAAATCTTTTGTATTTCAATATAAGGCTTAAAGAATTTCTTACGACGAATTCCAATAGGAAGAATCTGCAAGTTCTAAGCCTGCTAATAAACATCAAAATCTATCAGCAAATCTATATTTGAGAAGAGAAGAGCCAAGGACCTGAGTTCATATCACACAGTCTGGAAAAAACTGAATTTCCACTTTCTTCTTTGTAATTAAATGTGTAGAAAACACATTTTCATTTGCTGCTCTAAAATCTTCAATGTGAGACTTCCCGTAAGAATATGGCAAAACTGCAGGACTCATCATTGACTTGTGAGTTCTAGTATCCTTAAAAGCTATCAGATGAGCAACTCTATCATACTTAAAAGGGAGCAATGAAATATGCATTGGAGGAGTTAATAAGAAGGATGGATAGCATAAGCAGAAGGCAATTGTTGCTACTGGAGATAATAGCTGAGAGGAAGATAACTTTATTCTTCTGAATCTATAGAACCAGATTCTAAGCAGGAATCATCATCATTTACATGGAATGTCATGATTGTCTCCTGATATGCTTCACTCTATTCTGAAAGAACAAATTCAATCTCTACATTGTCAGGAATAGAGATTAGAGCTTGATTAATCTATTGAATCAACTTTGTTGTCTTCATTGATTTCTTAGGATAATTTTTTACAAAATATCATTTTTCTCCACATGCATAATATCTGTCTGGACTTCTTATTCTTTTTGAATAAGGGGATCTCCTTTTAAAGACTTTGACCTTCTTTCTTCTTCTAGAAAATCTTTGAGGACGACCAGGTTTAAAAGAAAACTCATGAGACTTCTTTTTGGAAGGATAGGCATAATCCTTTTCTTTACATTTGACTTTGAAAGAAGTAGGTTTCTTGCAGGTAGACTAAAGTAGTTTATCATGCTTGATGAACTTCTTCATTATCCTATGATGTTCACACAGTTTACTAATTGTTGCATAAGTAAACTGGTGAATATCTCCTAAAGAAACTTGTTGAAGTGGTTTTCCCTTCCGTTCTATGGTTCCATTCACTTCTGATTGAATTTCATCAGGAAGAGAGGAGAAATAAACTTGCTTCATAACTCGATTTGCTTATCCACCAAGCATATAGAATCGTTTAGACATTCTTTGATAATAAAGATCAATATCTTTAATCTTCAAAGAGCAACACTTTATTTTAAAGAATTCTTCTTTCTGCCTTTTATAAATGAGAGAATGATAACCCATAAAAGTTATATAAACTTGTAATAAAGCATCAGAAATACTCTTATTGAAAAAGGATAATAAGGTATATTCATCCATTGAAGTAAACCATTTTCTAAGACTTTCATTAAATCTAGAGATAAATTCTCGTAATGCCTGAGGAAGTAAAGCACCTTCCTTTGACATCCGAAGGTCAAGCCAAGCACTAAACTCAAGAATACTATATCTCCATTTCTTTGGAGGGAGATCATCAAATGTAAACCAAGGACCATTGGTTGGCTTAGAACTTCTCTAGTGTTCAAAGCTCAAATCATGCTCTAGAGTTTCTTCTGAAGGGTCACCTTCTATAATTGATTCAGTAGTAGGAGAATTTGCCATTAAAAGCTGAGAAATATCATCTTATTGAGATTCAGAGTTTAAATCATCTAAAACAATTGGATCACTGGCTGAGTATGAGAATTATGATGAATTAGAATCAGAAACTTGATATAATGCCATTGAAACTCCTGAAGGAAGAAGCTCAGAAGGAGGAGCCTGAAATACCTCAGCATATGTCTTTTGGGAGGATCAAGCAGTCTTATGTACAGATGTAACTGGAGGTACATAAGAGGATGGAACTGAGATCTTGTGAGGCTTCATTAGAGGAAATAGTTCATAAACTATTTCAAAATGCGGTGTGGTAAAGGTTATAGGTTGGTATATAAGTGAAATGCTGGGAAAAAAGGGGTTTGGAATGGATTGAGTATGTTTTGACAACAAATCTCTTTCCATTATTTCAAGTCTGGATTTTAGGGTTTGAATTTCTTCCTTTTTTTTTATGAAAAGAGAGGTCCAAGATCTTTCTATTGAATCATAGCTCTTAGTTCTATATCTAGTTGATTAATTCTCATTTAAAGAGAATTATAATAGTGTTGAATCTCATTAGATGTTGATTTTAAAACTAAAGAGACATTATCTGTCTTAACAGATAACTAATCAATCTTGGAATCAATAGCTTTCAGGTAGCTATTCTGGACTTGAGCATTCTGAGTTTGCCAATTCAAAACTTCTTCTCCTTGAGTAAGACCTACTGGTTGTCCAGAGGGAAGTATTGTGGTAGGTTAGATGAAAGGTCGGGTACTGATCTTTGTTTGAGAATCAGTTTATTTTGCAAGAGGTGGAAAGTCTTCTGGAGAAGGTGAAGGTGGAGTTGATGGAGAAAATATCATACATGCTTTTGGTTATGGTGTTTGAGTGATGGATTGATGCACCAGTGGGGCACATTGTTTAAGTTTTTATGGCTTAGCTATTTCTGGTGGTTTTGAAATATCAATAAGTCTTTTTTATAGGATTTTCAAAGCCTCATTATAAATATGGAGAGGGAGTGGATACTCCTTCTTCTGGATATTTGGATGAATTCCAATACAAAGAAAACTATCTGTATCAGGAGGAGGATGCTTAAATTCTGTTACTTCTATCTTACAAGGGAAAGAGAAAAATCTCTTAGATTCTGTAAGTCTGGTTGGTTATGGAGGAGAATAAAATTCTCCATCTTCATAGCAAGTGCAACCAGGGTCACATGCTTTTGATCCTGGAACATCCCAAATGAAATATCCCCTAATTTTTCTGCATAAATTATGTCTCTTTTAACTGTGAACTGGAATCTTTTTAGTCTGTCTTTTAGTAACAGAAACTATCATACAGTTATGGAAAATTACAGGGATATAACTAGAACTAGCTCCATCTGAATCTTTTTATATGGGTGGTTGAAAGACGGTCTTAACTATACCATCTTTTTTTCTAATGAAAATAGGATCCATAAGCTGGACTGGTCTAGAATTCTGTTGTTGCTTCTTATGAGAAGTAACTCATTCCAAAGGAGTAAGTTTCATGAGATCTTTCCTGGGCAGTTGTCTAGGTGTCTGCATAATAGTTGGAGTAGTGTCTATATCTGCATAAATATATAGAGCATCTGTAGTTACTCCTGGAGCACATAAATCGATTGCATGATCCTACAACTTATAGATAATCTGATGATGAATTGTAGTAGACAAAGATCCTTCAATCTGGTCAGCACCAGTAATCTAAACTTGAATCTTTAAAGCAATGGAAAGATGAACATTGTTTAATGACATGTTGTAATTAGGAAAAAAGTTCAGAACAATACTTCCAACATTTAGTGTTGTAAGGATAGAACCAATCAATGCATGTTCAAAATGAACATATCTGGAATATACAAATAAAGTCTGATAGTAATTGGAAGGCCTTTCCTACCATGATATGAAAGAACAACTCGAACAACTCTAAGGTGAAAATGTGAGTATCCTTATTTTTTTCATTGTGAAATGAATTCTGCAGAAATCTCCATAGTCACATATTGTTCTGTTGAGGTAGAAGACAAAGAATACTGATTCAGACAGGTAGTCTTTATGTATTCTTTCACATGGAGTCTTATAGCAGAAATGAGATTGGAAATCTTTTTTATATAATCAGATTTCTGAAAAATAAGATATGGATTAAGTACAGGAAGCTGAGAACTATCTACTTTGGAATCTTTTTGGATATGAGCTATCTCTACCAAGTGATCTATTTTATTAGTAGTAGATTGAGAGTAAGAAGAAGAGATGAGAATAGAGGAAGCATGGGTTACTGGTTCTTTTTGAGTAGCAATTGAGAGTGTATTCATGGTAATTACTGTAGTTCTTCATTCATTATTATTTATGCTTATCATATAAATAGTATTTATAACTCTGATATCACTAGGGTGTGTTATGGATATAATTTTACTTAATAAAAATATTTAATAAATATATTACATGCAGAGAAAATAGTATGATGTAAAAAATAAATGAAGATTTATATATTTAATAAAAATAACTAATTTGCACACCAAGATTTAATCTAGTAGTAAGTGCACATCCCTTATATGTGTTATTTAGGATCGATTTTTCTTTTTTTTAATATAATATTTAAAAAATAAAATAACTACTTTTTTATTAATTATTATAAAAATAAAAAATATACCTATTATGCTACTTGTTAACACTCTTGAAATGATTAGAGAATTTTACTTAAATTAAGATTTTGATAAATAAGATTCCAACTTTTAACATTGAAATCATTAACACATTGCTTGATTGTGCTTTTTAAAATTCGATGGAAGGGACACATAACTCCTAGTAGTAAAAATCAGAAAACAAGGAATATACACTAGGAGCATTCTATCCTAGATGGATTCAATAATTTCATCCAATCAAGTCTACATATTAATTTTTTTTGTTAATATAAATTTAAGAGAATAGATCTTAAAATTCAATTGTTATTATTGGATTAAACAAACTATACTATATTATATAATAATTTAAGATTTTTCTTTAAGTATAAACTGTGATATTACTCTCACTTTATTATATATAGGATAATTCAATACTCTTTCTTTTCAACACTTTTTCTTAAGTGTTAGCTATCAAATTGATACTTATTAATAAAAAATATAATTTTATATTTCAATAGTCACTATCCAGATCATTGAGAACTAATTTTAATATTATGACAAATTTTTCATATTAAAGTTTTTTAATATAGATTTGGAAGAGTCAAACGTAAAAATTAGTTGTTAAGATTAGAAATTTTAGATTACCGATATTTTATCATATTATATGGTAGTTTAATATTATTCATACATTCAACGAATAATAATTTATAATTTAAAAATATAAATTAATTAAAAATAATTTTTTAATATTATAATTAATTTCACATATTTTTATTATTTGAATGCATGCATGCATATTGTTATAGATTCAGCCAAGATAAAATTTTTTCATACATCATATGATACATAAATTTTAGAATTTTCTAATATGTGTTTTTATGTCATATATTACTAACAAATATTTTAGTTTCTATTAAAATATATTTTGTTTTTATCAAAATTTATATATAATTATATTACCAGTTATTTTGAAAAAATTAATTATAATACTTTTTAACATGTTTTAGGAGCATTTATTAGAAAAATCATAAATAAATTAAATAAAAATAAACAGTGGAATACGGACAACACGCGCTGATAAGAAACGTGGTTATATGATGAGAGAGACTCTAAGGGCGTTAAACTGATAAGGGAAAACCGCTAACCGCCACTGTTAAATTAAAAAAAGACATTCGAAATAGAGAAGTGGGACCCAAAAAGAGTGTGGTGTCTCAGGTATTTTTAGAGGATGGGGTCCACGTAAGCAAAACGAACGGTGACGAACCGCTGCGGACTAGAAAAATCAAAACGTCATGTCTTCCATTCGGCGTGTCAAGCAGGAAAAGTGGGGCCCTTTTCCCTCCATTTTCGATATCGTTTCGCCACGCGCGACTGACACGGGAATGACTTGACCTTTAAATTTCTAATTCATCGATAAATACTTTACTTACAATTGAAATTCAACTTCCGTCACCATTTACGTTACAATGAGCTGCACCTTTGCAATATATTTGTTTTGTCTACGTTCAATGGATCTAGTTTACATAATATTGTAAAAATAAATAATTTTTTTAAAAAAATAAAACATAGAATAAAAAAATAAAAAAATGTGCCTGGAGAGTTTGATGTGTATGAAAAATATATTAATCAGTAAAATTACTATAATTTTATTATAAAATATATCTAATTATTATTTCTTATACACATGTATTATTTTTCAAAAATAATAGTTTAATATGTGGATAAGTATATAATTATCTAAAATTGTTTAAAACTATAATTTTGTTAAAATATCATATAATTAAATGTGACAAAATTTAAATAAATTGCTTGTTATCACCTACTACAACTCTTGAATTCAATAAACCAAGTTCGAAATAATCGTGCCAAATAAAAAAAAATTATAGCCAGTTCTAACTAATTTAGTTATTAAT
Organism: Garcia nutans; assembly: GCA_947685225.1. NCBI lineage: Eukaryota > Viridiplantae > Streptophyta > Magnoliopsida > Malpighiales > Euphorbiaceae > Garcia > Garcia nutans. The sequence continues at coordinate 1,684,512 of CANTUV010000089.1, forward strand.
TATATTTATTCTACAAAAGCATATTTAAAAAAATGGAATATATTGCTAGTCATTTTATTATATGCTAAAAATTATAAATCAAGTCAAAATGACACATTCTAAGCTCAATGTCAACAAGTTTGAGAAGAAATTTCGCAAATTATTAATGTAAACATATTCTATGGTTTAATTTTAATTTTTATTTATTATAAAACAATCTTAAATCACCAATTTTTTTTAACAAATATTGATTTTTTTAATTGTTATTTCATAGAAAATAGTTGGTGCATAATTAAAACTATATTATTATTATATTCATTAATTTATAATATATAAATTAGGAAAACAAAATTATAAAAGGGATTTTTCCAAAATTTCTATTGCCAATTGTACACAGAAATTAAGACAGATAAGATTTTCCTTAAATCGCGTGAAAACATCAGAAAACATTTCCTGGCAAATAAAAAAAATAATATCGTCAGCTTTTAATTTTTTTATTTATAATTTATTTTTATAAATAAATAATATAATTATATATTAATTATTTTGCACCCTCCTCCCTTCCCTCTCTTCTCATTCGTCATTTCCACCCCACACTTTATTTCCTCGTGTCTTCACGTTTCTTTCTGTCTCTTTTTCTCACTGTCCGCCTCGTCTCCACCTTTATCGCCGCCGTCCTTAAGCCCTAAAAACCTCACCTTTTAGGTCCGTGCGCCGCCATGTCACCGACTGTTTCATCGATTTCTATCGGATTTTGAGGTAATCTTCTTAATTTCACGTATTTTTTCTCTTCAAATCTTATCCCTTTGTCTGTTTGATCGACGAATTCCTCGTTTGTTTTTATTAAATTTAAGCTTTTTATATCGAAATTCTCATAGCTGATTCTCCGTTTTACTGCTGAGAAACTGCAGGAAAAACGAGATTCTGAGCTCAAATTCTTTTTCTTTTTCAAATATTTTGAGCTTTAAAGGTTTGAGATTTAACATAGCTGAGCTAAGAATTCTATGTTACTGGACTAAACGAATTGAGTTTTTGTCAAAATTTTTCGCTTATACTAAACGGAAAATTCCTTCTTTTTTTTAGATGATTTCATTTCTAACTTTATTTAAGTTTTATTTTTTATAGAGTTCTGACTTCTATATAATTGTTGGTAGTTGTTATTTTGTCATAAAGAGAAGATTTAGGTTGTTTGTTCAAAATGATATGTGCAAGGCTTCCATTAACTTGCCTAACTTACTTTTTCAACTTGATGCATTAGTTTTCTAATAATTCCTCTTTTATATGAATTTTCTAGTTTATACATATCACTACAGATCTGTTCATTCCTTTATTTTTAATGGTTTCTAAAAATTTAATTTTTTTTAGACATGCTATTCTGCTTTCTGGGTACTTTGATTTATTTGGTCGGCTTGCATTTGAAGATTAATGTGTTTTAAGTCCAAGTTTTTATTTATTTTTTTCTTCTTGTTTTCGTGATGTGGTTCAATATGTTGCTATCAATTATGTTTACCATTTTCCTCTATATGTTTTTCTTTTACCTGTTATTCAGTTGCTATTAGTTGAATAGAAAGAAAAGAGATTGCTTTTGTATGACAGTCTGGTTTTTGAGAAAGATGAACCTTTCCTTCACGGAGCCCATAATCAATTGAATACTTTGTCTCTATAAATCCTAGTTGTGTGATTGCAAGATTTAACAACTTTGCTTTTCACATATATTTTTTGGGTAAGCAAATTTGTTAAGGCATAAATATGTCATGTAGCACTTGCAGGGAATAAACCCCCAGTTTTATTTTACTTATTGAATAGCCTTAGTGATCTCACCACTGACAGTTCCTACAGAAGATGAAATTGTAACAGTATTAGTGTTGATATTATCATTGTATAGGACTGATATTCCTTTGTCGAAAATTTGATGCTCTTTTGCTTCAAATAATCCTTTTCGCTCCTATCAATTCATGCATGGGAGGAGGATGTTATAATTTGCCATGCTTCTCTTGAATTAGATTTGGAGAGAATAATTGATGATGGGTGGGTTTCTTAATTATCTCACTATTGGTAATGTGCTTGTCCAATAAGTTGCCATCATTGGTAATTGGTGGAACTACTATAATTAGAATATCAGATATAATTTTTTGATAAAATTGAATTATGATTGCACTAGAATCTGAATAGATCAGATCCGTCGGTGACTACTCATGTTGATCTCTTCATATTTGATATATTTTTACTTGCCCTCAACATATCCTATAAAGTGAAACTTTCTCAACAGATTTTGTCTTTCAGTTGGTTCCTAAGTGATTGGGTATTTAAAAGACAAAAGATGAGAAATAATTGCTCATTTAATTCTTCCGAAAGACAAAACAACCACATCTCAGGCATTTTCTAGTTATCAATCTAGTTTTAACTGTTTAGATGAGGCACTAAGGAACTCTAATATCTAGTCCCCAGTGTTTCATTAATTGAAGCTCCTATTGACAGAGGAATCAGTTAAAGTCTTTATAGTTTTTATAGCCTTAATTTTCTTCTTTGAGCTGCCATATTATGTCAAAAAACTAATGTGTTCCATAAGAACATGTGTTCATTAAATTTCCTCCTGTCAGTCAATTCTGTAGTGTATTACAGTCTTATTTGCTGATCCTTGGTTTTCCTTTTGTAGAGACCAAGGTACCTGCTTTCGCTTTTTAATGTTCACTGCTTGCTATACTTCTGGTATGTGACAGGAGATTTGTTCAACCCTCATTATTCCCAATTGGTAATAACTTTTAAGAATTTCTTGTCTATTGTTCTCTTCAAGCAATCAGAGTGTATGTCTAAACTGATAACCAATTAACTCATAAATTAAATAGAGCTAATTCTTCTTAAAATTTTCTCTTCTTCATGCAATGTTCCAAGATTTTGTGGCCTAATGACTGTTAGATTCTGGATCATTCTTTTGGTAGCTTGATGAGCAGTAACGTTTCTATGTAATAGTAGTTTCTATTTTTCTCTGGTTTTTGTGTTGTATGTTCTTTCGTCTGTGTGATTGAGCCTCTTAAATGACAGTCTTGAGAATTTTTTAATGGTTGAAAATTTTAGGGATGGTAGATGATATTAAGGCATATTGGGTTTCTTAATCTCAATTTTTTATTTTGGATATTGAATATGGTTGCATTTACTTTCAGTTAGGCTTATATCTTTTTCTTATTGTATGGCTTGTGAAACAGGATGGTAGGCTGCTATATTGTTTTTATGAAGGAATCCATTCTTTTCAGATCTATCCTATTGCACTGCAACTAGTCTGCCAGTTTGTGTTAATTTTCAAGCAAATGGATCGTTGTGATACTTCTGGGTTTGTTAGTGGGGGTGGTATGGTTCTTTTAGAGACATCCAACTCTAGTTTTGTAGCTAATTTTTTGATCCCGGAAGTCAGGTGTACTGTTCATTGGGATTGATATTAGGTTTGGACATAGCTTAGGATTTTTGTAATTGCTTTATGGATAACAAGTTCCAGAACTTGGATTTTGCATCTAGTTATCCCTCAAACGCATTCAAGATTTTGCGCAGTCCGATGCAAGTTGGACCTGTGGCTGAACATAATGCAGATACTATTTTGCGTCTTGATTCTCCTGGTTCTTCAGTCACTAATATGTCTTCCTCGAAGGGAGTTAAACGGAAATTGAATTTGATGGACAGATCCATGTGTCAGCATGTTGGTTCTTCATTGTCTCTTGGGCTAGGCCGCTCATCAAGTTCCTCAGACAGTAAGGGGAGTTCAGCAACTGCATGGACAACAATGTCTTCAGCCAAAGAAACTGATGAAGAGTCCTCAATGGATCTTAAATTTGACTTCACCCTCCATCTTGGCAATGAGAAGATGTCCAGCCCAAAGAAGTCTGCTAGTTCAAATATTATAGGACTGGATTTCCAGCCCAAGGTTGATCTAGAATTGAGTCTTTCTACTGGGCCTTCTGAATCTGACATTACTAGTGTCTATCCATTTCCAAGCTCCATTCCACTTGAATTTGGCATGGAGATGCCGCATGCTGTTGGTGGGAGTTCAAATGTGGATGAAGGATCAACATCATGTAGTTGGAAAACAGGGATTACATTTCTTACTTCAGAGAATACAGATGGTAGAATTTTTCTCAACCAGGTTCCAAGAACTTGTGATCCTACTACAATTATTCCAGACCTCTCATCAAGTGTGATAAAAGTGCCAAAAAGTTCAGTCACCTGTACTTCTGGGACAACACAGAGGCAACAAGCACACATACGCAGCTCTAGTTCCAAGTTGTGTCAGGTTGAGGGATGTGGAAAGGGAGCCAGAGGTGCTTCTGGCCGTTGTATTTCCCATGGCGGTGGTCGAAGGTGTCAGAAAGCTGGTTGCCACAAAGGAGCTGAAGGTCGAACTGTGTACTGCAAGGCCCATGGGGGTGGCCGGCGATGTGAATACCTTGGTTGTACAAAAAGTGCAGAAGGTCGCTCAGATTTTTGTATTGCACATGGTGGTGGTCGAAGATGCAGCCGTGAGGGTTGCACTCGAGCAGCAAGAGGGAAATCAGGATTGTGTATTCGGCATGGTGGTGGGAAGAGATGTCAGAAGGAAAATTGTACTAAAAGTGCTGAAGGACTCTCGGGCCTTTGCATTTCACATGGTGGGGGTCGTCGATGCCAAGCACCAGGATGCACAAAAGGGGCACAGGGCAGCACCATGTTCTGCAAAGCACATGGTGGTGGAAAACGCTGCACAGCTCCAGGATGCACCAAGGGTGCTGAAGGAAGCACACCATTTTGTAAGGGGCATGGACGAGGGAAAAGATGTGCCTTCCAAGGTGGTGGAGTTTGTACAAAGAGCGTTCATGGAGGTACCAACTACTGTGTTGCACATGGGGGTGGCAAGAGGTGTGCTGTGCCCGATTGCACCAAAAGTGCTAGAGGGCGAACAGATTTTTGTGTCCGTCATGGTGGTGGCAAGAGATGCAAGTTTGAAGGGTGTGGCAAAAGTGCCCAGGGCAGCACAGATTTCTGCAAGGCACATGGTGGAGGGAAGAGATGTTCTTGGGGCCATCCTGGGTCAGAATATGGTGTCCAGCCTACTGGTCCTTGTAACTCATTTGCAAGAGGTAAGACAGGTCTGTGTGCACTTCACAGTGGTCTGGTGCAGGACAAGAAGGTTCATGGTGGTGTCACTTTAGGACCAATCATCCGGGATCCCAGAATTAGCCAGCCTGACAAGATGAAAGAAGTCACTGCTGAGGACATGCATGTTGATATTGTGAAGATGGGGACGAATCTGGGTGCTTCAGCAAGCAAAACCACTGCTGATCTGAAACTTTTTGGAGTTCCAAATGCTCAAATTTCTGTTGGGGATGTAGGTATCTCATCAGTGTCAGTCTTTGTTCTTGAAGGCAGGGTACATGGTGGCAGTTTAATGGCAATGCTGGCAAGTGGTTCTGGCATTGCCTCAAACAGTGTGGCTGGTGATCCGTCAGAGCCAAGAAAATCTTACATGATGCCCCGGAGCTGGATGTGATATATCCTCATTACCTTGTGTCCTCTTCGATCTGACCTCAGCAATTTGCAAAGTTTCATGGAAGGTCGTGCCCTCTACTTTTATTTGGCTTAGTCCGTTGGTGTTCTGAACTTATTCTCATTCATTTGTTCAAATGGCAAAATAGTATAAGAGCTTTGACCACCTTTGTGTCATAATTTGGATAAATCAACTAAGAATTTAGTTGGCCTTCTGTCAGGTCTCTGCTGTTCTTCCCTGTAAATATACCCATCAGGTGGTTGGTACACAGGTTCTTTCCTGTAAGGTCGGTCAATTTGTCTAACATTCTGGCATTAATAAATCCTTAGTTGTACCATCTTTACTGCTACTTTGTGTTTTTATTTATCGAACGCTATTACTGTTCTTATAAACTGCTTTCCTGGTGTACCTTATTTTTCAGATTGCATCTAATCTATTAGTCTGTGCTCTAATTCAATTCTTCCTTGGTTTCCTAGTCGTCTGTACTCATTGCTGATTGAAAGAAATATCTTTTTGATGCCTGGAATATATTGAAAAATAGTGTTCGGAATAAACTGAAAAAATATATATAGATCCAGCTCAACAAAACTTTAATCCCAAACTGCTTGGGATGGGCTATTCGCTATATGATTTTTTTTTCCACTCGAAGTAATTATAGGTTTTATCTTTAAAGAAATATAAATTCATAAAATTATTTTAAATTATTTTTATTCAAATTAGTTTAAGCTTACCATTATATTTTGTATCATTTTTTGTTAAGTTAATTTAAGACTACACCTGATTCTACTAACTATATCAACTTGGAATGTATATATTTCCTAATTCAGCCTGAGCCTCAATCTTTAGAGGATTTTCTTCTATTGTTTCTTTCCCGCTAAAACAAAACAGTAAATAACTAACTTGGGCAAGAAATAATAATAACAAAACAGTAAATAACTAACTTGGTCAAGAAATAATAATAATAATTTTGAACAGACAGCCAGCAGTAATACAGGGGAAGGTAATTAATTCCTTTATTTTTCTTTGCATTTTATTTTGTGAGAATAGATTTTGATCGGTTGTGCTCGAGTTTCTTATGTCCATTTCTTTCACTTTTTAAGAAAAGAAAGGCATATTGGTTCTTTCCCTCTTGTAAAACCAAAAATAATATGCTTTAAATCATCTTTAATCTTTTAAAACTTAGATTTTAAATTATTAGTTTTATTTTTTATTGATTACAATGGGTTTTAGATCCCCATTCCCCTCTTTTTCTTTTTTGCAGTATTATATCTTGTTCATCAGTATGATCATATCAAAATCGGTATGTGCAGGCATATAGATTCTTTCTATACACTCTCATGCTCGAATTTGGCCAGCTTTGAAAGTTTATCCACTGCTTCAATCAAATGATCAAGCCTAGCCACAAACTCAATAAGCAAGGAAGTAAATGTAGCAAGTGAAAGTGCTGCAGTGCTCTCTAATGCTCTCATTCTTGGCAGAAAATCTGTAGAAAGACCTCCCTCTTCTTCATATGCATCCACCTCTCTTGACGGCCATGAATGTAGGCTCCTTGACTGCTTCCTCATCATCTCACGATAAGACTCCACTGGTTGTCCTATTGCAACTGTCTCCGATGGTGTAGTTTGGTTCATAGGATCTGTGTTCTTCACTAAGCTATTGCTGTCAAGTTCAGGCAATTGATTCGAGAAGTCATAGTTGTTGGTTGAAAGAGTATGAGAAAACTTGGGAAGTGGCTTGGAAGAGTTGTCAGAAGGATCAAAATTAGATATAAGCAGATAAGATTGCATGTCTATGGACTGTTGGAGTCGCTCAGTTGAACTGTGTACTCTCTTCAAAAGTGAGGTTTTGAGGCTTCGTTTCATGCTACTGATGTCTTTGTCCAAGTTCCTTACTAGTTCTGCAGCTTGGGTTGCTGCATCCAGAATTTCTGACTGGAATGTGACTCTGAGTTTGTAAGGTGCCTACAAAAGAACAAGAAATTTAAACATTGAAATAAATCATCATTTCAGAACATTTATTTGGCAAAATTTCCAAATTATATCTATTAGTAACAATCGTTTGCAGGTTTATCATGTCACTGTTACGGATTAAACTATTCTGCTGCCAAAAACCACTACTGCTATTTGCCAAGATCAGCTAAACCAGAATGATTCAAGGGAAGGTGGAGAAAACAAGCCTAATGATTCAAAAGTTAGTTTCCATATCTCAGGTAAAAAGCAGTTCCCCACATTGAGTCAACTACAAATTCTTAAAACCATGAGATACTTTGCTGCATGATTTGCCATAAATCTGTTATCTCAGTACACAGCCAATTTTTCATGTAATTTACACTTTATTGCTTTATTTTTATTTATTAGTCCTGACATTATTTGATATAGATGAAACTGAATAACATAGGCAGTAATTATTTATTGGTTTCAAATATGTTCCTGTTGCTTAAATTCCAATCTTTTCCTGCATATGCTTTTTTTTTTTTGGTTTTTTTGCAATGCAGGAAGTGAAGTTTTGTCATTGAGACAAAAAATTCCAATTTATAAGATAGTTTGGGAGTCCCAATACATTCATGAGTATGAAAACTTCACTTGATCAGATTTTTTTTTTTCGAGGTTCCCTGATGTACTGGAAACATTTGCTATGAGCCAAGCCATAGGAATATTAGCATCTTTGTTATTGTAGCCACACTGCACTGATGAATATAGATAGATATGTTGTCACTAGTGTTTTAAGCACCAAGTGAGTTGATATCCTCATGTTTAATGGAAGCCATTCCAAAAGAACAAATACTCCATATGTAATTCTTTTAATAGTTCTGTTTGTGGTCCCATTTCCTTTTCAGTATTCTTTGGCTATAACTTGGGGAAAAACTATAGAAGATTCCTCAATTGCCAGCATATTTAGGTGCAATTAGGATCTAATTCTGTTGCAGCAAGAATGTGAATATCCCATCCAATAACATATACATAATTCAACAAGCAACAGTCAAGTTGCACACTGGCACATTGAGGTACAGTCTAGTAATAAACGCATATTCCCCTGAGTAATAGGTTCATGATCGATTCCCACTATTATAATACTAAAAAAAAGTCAAGTTGCACATTGAGTACACACGGGAAGAGAGAGAGAGGGAGACATACACACATAGAAACATCGGGTATTGAAGAAAGAAATTACCTGAATCTCAGAGTGCAGAACACCATGAAGTGCCATAACCTCATAAGCACAATATCTTAAAACTGCTCCAACTTTAACAGACTCTGACCATGGATAGAAGAAGTGTTGAAACCCGCCATGTGGTGGCTCCCATTTTGCTGAGTTAGCCTATCAAATGAAACCAGCAAGAACCATAACAATCATTGTTAATACTTTTGATCTCTATTTTTTCAGGAGAAAGAAAGAAAGAAATCACAGGAAAACATGTAGAGATGTACCAAGGATTCAAGTTTTGCAGAGGAATTTAGTGTACTCCTACATTTCCTGTAAGCAGGCTCATATGGAAACTCATCCATTACAGTCTTGGAGAACTCTGGATGATCTAACCCATCATCTTCTAAATATTTCTTCACACATTCTAAAATCATAGAAATGTATATTTTTTTAATATCAGTTTCTTGCCTTGGATCAAAGAATAAAAATTTTGTCATAGTTCTGAGATTGAAAAAGTTATCAATTATGTGTCCTACCTTCAAGAGAGTCAGCAACTGAGTTAAAGCTGATGACTAGCTCCTTGTGCAATTGCTCCCCAGCCCATATAGGAAAAACCAGCACATTCACTAAAACTGCTACGCAACCTCCAATGGCAATAGAGTTTAGACAATCCATTGCAGTTCTAATCGGATTCCCCATTCGATATCCAGAGACTATAATCAAGCAGTAGGTAAAGAGTATGACCCTGAACCCATACTCATATGCCACAAGCGATGGCCATAGTTTCATGAATGATGTGATTGTCCCTGCATATGATACACTTTCTTTAGCATATAAATTTCTTTCTTCAGTTTCTTATATTGCTAGAGTTTGTAGAACGTGTACCAATAAGGATCATGCTAATTCCAATGATGATAGGCTCTGCAATTCTGCCACTGCTCAGAGCTAACTGAGCAACTGCAATAGCCAATATCCCTGCAAGTAAGCTCCCAAGTGCTCGGTTGAATCCTCGATTGAAAGTTGCACCTTAAACACATAGCATTTATTAGTTTCTTGCATATGCACATATTCATTTACAAGTAGATATATGAATATATCAGAAGATCTTTGTTCATATCGACTGTGTATTCGAACATGATGGCTACGGTGAGGATAGACCAGATGATGTTAGTGCCAAATATATCATAAGGTGCTCAAAATAGTATAAGTAAAGACACAAGAAGAACAGCAAGTCCTACTTTGAATGAGAATGTTACTCTTTTAGTGTCTTCTTTAGCAAATTCCCAAACACTCCAAATCCAAGCTTTACTAGAAAATCCTCCAATTCCGTCTCTCTCTATTTCAGTTTCCAGCTGCAGCTTGTTCCCTTTAGTAGCAGTCACAGATGGAATGTTGATCTCAAAACTACCCTTTTTTCCGTACATTCTCCAGTCAAGTATTATGAACTTGTCTGAATCTTTAATAGGCCTGCAATGCTTCAAGTTTCCCGTATTTTTAAAGGAAGTTAATAACTTTCTTTCTTGAATTATATTTTCTAAGAAAAATCCACTGATTCTTTCAGGATGATGAACTATAACCAGGAGAGTTATCGATCGATGTTGTTTGAGGTGATGAGATGTAAACAAGTAATGCACTGTAATTTAAAGGGAAAGGTTGCAAGCTAGTTAAGCTGATGAAGGTGCAACTAGGAGAAGAATTAAAGTAAGTCTGGTCAGGATATGTATGTAGAGAAGAAAAACAATAATACGACAATCATAGAAGAGAAGATGGAACTTAACAGGTTAAGATAAAGATGCATAACTCAATAATGCTGCATGGATAGGGAATTAGAATCTATAGAAGTTGCATGGCCATGCAATAATTTTCAGTCACCCCGTTTTGCTCTTTTGAAATATCTATCTTCACAATCACAAGGGTAATAGCTGGTAGTGATAGTAATGTATCAGTAAAAGAGAGTAATTTGAACTATAAAGTGTTTTCTGTTGAAATATGAAGTGTGATAAGTTATTCCACATCAATTAGAGAGAGATAAAAATGGAAAAAAAAAAAAAACATAAATTCATTGTTTAAAGTTATGGGTTGAAGTGGAATGTTAAGTCGACGAGTACATTCCTAGCGTAACAAAAGTTTTGAATTGGAGTATGTTATCAAGTCGATGAGTGTATTCCTCGTGCAACTGTGACGCCAACATTTTCTTTTCCAATGTATAGTGCATATCATTTTCGTATTTATCTATATATTTCTTTGATTAATCAAAATTTAGTAAGACTAATGAAGCGAATTCCTTCACATAATTACAAAGATTTTACAGTATGCTATCAGATCTAGAGAAGAAACATAAGTTTTTACACCAATTAATAATGATCTTAATTGGCTCATGTTAAACTATGAATTGATTAAGAAGATTTTAATTGCAGTATTTGTTTATATATTATTCATTTTGTTTCTATTTTGCATTAAGGCTCCCTAAAGTTGCCCTAAAAGGGTAACAGAATATTATTGTGAAGAAATCTTCTTACTTTCTTCACAAGGAATATTACCTTGACTAAGACTGATAAGCCCTGATTAATATTGAGAGATTGCACAAGTTGTTGAGATAATCACTCTCTTTCACCAGCATTTTCTTGGCTATTCTCTCTTAATTTTTATCCTACTCTCAATAATATATATATATATATATATATTTGTTATCTGATTTGTCAGGTCAATTTTCTGCTTTTTTATTTTTATTTTTAATTTATAAATATATAAATCTCAAAAAATTCATTGTGATAATCAATATTTCTAATTTCGGCAAAAAATAATAGCTAATCTATTCATTCATGTGAAGTATATGCTTTCATTACTCTTAGGAGCTTAGTTTTTGTATTAGTATGCTTTCATTCGCTCTATCATTATCATTTTCTTTCTTCTCTTTTTTAATTATTACATGTAAACAAATTCTCGGAGAGGAATAGATGCCTGGAATTTTCAGTGAATTAGATGTGATTGATGGCTCAAGCAATTATATTCACCTTATGTTGTTATGATATATTCGCTCAAAATCCAGTTTAATGTCCAATTGAAACAAATTATAATATAAGATTAAACTGAGAAAATGCGTATTTTAATAGATTAAACTGAGGATTAGGCCTATGGCTTATTACTGAATCTTTAATTATATCACAAAATTGTGAATGGCATCATTATCTTAGATAAAAATAGAAAAACGCATTTGAATTTCAAGGTGAGTAGATTTGAGTAGAATATATATATATATATATATATATATTTGTCATGAGGAAATGAATGGCTAGAAAAAGAAAATAATAATAATAACAGTACTTGGAAGTTTCAGAGAACCATTTGACTATAAAATAGATCGATGCTATAGCAGCGGTGAACCAAGAAAAAAAATTTTAGTTCATTCATTGATTCATTGATTTATTATTCCTCTAGCTGTTATTAGAATCTTGCTTGGTAATATTTAAGTCCTCAATTCCTAAAATTATAGGCAGCCAGCCATGTTTTTGAAACTTTGAGTCCTTTTTAAAATTCTTATGATGAATGCAAAGAAATAATGAAGATTTAATTCTGCAAAATAAACAAGATTTTGATTCTTGCACCATAGTAGACAGCTTCCCTAGCTGGTCCTTACAAATTTTAATATTTAGAAAAAAAAAATTCACAATGATTTTATAGTTTTATATATTTTTGAAGATGCAGCCGAAATCACATAGAATAGAAAACGTGAATTCATATTGCCAAACTTACATTAACTAGTACTAAGACTTAGTTGAGCTGGATTATTATCTTAAGTAATTTCATTTTTTATGAGTTAATTAATTGATCTAATTGATAGAATTTCTGCATTATATATATATATTTACACTTAGTACTTGTCACTTAATAAAATAAAAAAAATTAATTAGTTTTTTCTCAACTATATTTTTATTATTAATGAATGAGTTAATTAGTAGAATGAGAATATAATAATTTTAATATTACTGAGTTAATGAAAGGTATTTTAGTTAATTCAAAATAATTTTTTATAAAATGAAGAGAATACAATAATTATTTTAATATTTATGCATGAATTAAAAAGGGGCAATTTCAGAGACAAGGATAGTATTTTGCAAATTATTTTTATTATTTTTTATTGTTTTGGCTCTAATAGTTTTCTTATAATCCTCGCAAGTTTATAAACAAACTATTTATTGTAATTAATTATACCTTAATGATCTGTATATTCTCCATTTAAATGCTTTTCAAGATTTTCTTCCTGTAAAATTATGTCTCTGCCACTGGAATTTGCTCCAATATTCACAGTTATATGCATCCAAAATCTTACTAATTCTTTTACAATCTGATCATTCCCAAATGTCTTTGTATTTCAACCTCTCAATTTCTATAGCAATATCTTCTTTTAGTTATAACCATTGATTTACTGTTTACTGATGCCTTCCTATCTAACAACAGTTGTGCATTTTATCAGTTTATGTCAGGCCTAAGAATCACAATCTTATATTAATATTCACTATTCTTTAAGACATTCATATTAGGCAAAAGTGCTACGGGACAAAGGAGAATTGATCTTAAATCTATATTTAGATTATATTTCAATTTGTCTATATATGATAAATTATATAAATAATTATATAATTTTATATATACTTTAAATTATAACTACATAAGTAATTATATAAAAATTACTTATAAAATAATAAATAAATAAATTACATATAGTATATTATGTATGTTTATATTATATATATATATATTATATATATATATATATTAAAAATATTACAACGAAGTGCGACTTAATGACTATAAAAACCTTACTTGAATCATCTTAAATTATCATTACTTAAAGTATATATAAAATTATAAAACACGAATATGAAAATTAAGTAAATGTGATAAATTATTTATACATTATATACAAAAAAATACATTAAAAATAAATTAGAGTGATAACAATTTTGCTTTCCCTATTCACACTGCCTATTCTTTATTAACAATCAATTTTTTTGTGACTAATCTCTCATTAATAATAAATTTGCATGCTGTGCACTTGCATTAATGTAAAAAGATTAGTTTGGTTATTATGTAAAATTTGACTTATAATATCATTTTATTATTAAAAAAATTATTGTTGGAGACACTAATCCATTAGAAGTTTATCCTCACCATTTATTTTAAAAAAGTATTAAATTCCATGTTAAGAAGAAGAGAAATAATTAAAGCAAACATACATAATACAAGACAAAAGGGAAGAAAGAATGTGAATTATTATATGATATTATTGATTTACCAATACAATAGTGGATGTCACAATACTAAAATTCATTTTCAACTTTGCACTTTAAAAGTGGCATAATTCATATATATTAATGGTTTCTCTAGTTAAAGGCTTTGTTTTTAGTTAAAAAAAAAAACTTTTTGACTTGTTATAAGAATATTAGAAAATTAATGAAATTATTAATTTGATGGGAATCCCAAAATTCTTCAATGTATAAAGAATATATATATATATATATAACCAAATATCCAACATAAAATGAAATTGAATGCATTGGCAGAATCAGGTGAGGTCGTGTGAGGTCGCATGACTCCCTGGCTGGCTGACCGGTCGGAAGTATACGTGAGGAGGAACGAAGAGTTTTCTTTGTCTCAGTCCGGTATCTGGTCTTTCGCGAGCCCCTTCCTTAGTTGCTTGTCTGATTTTTTGCACAGTCTGATATCTAATCTCCTACGGTAAAAATTTTACCCCCTTTTAATAAGATCGATAGTTTCGCCACTGATTGTATGTCATAATATAAGTGACTGTAAAAACTATTCCATACTCCCAAAATTGTACAAACTTGATGGGGATGCAAATGGTACACTTGATTTCCTTCCCACCATTACAATTATAAGGTTTCATGTATTTATTTATTTATTTTTAGTTTTGCAATTCTAATACATGAAAAAATTAGGAGGAGATTGAGTTGGTATATACACTTAGATTTTTTTTAAAGCAGTAATAATTATTATAATTTTTATTAGAATGCGTTTTATTTTTATTTTTATTGGTATACCTACATACTTATATAGCTATACTCATGGTAATATATCATGGTTTTAATATGGTTAAATTTTTTTTTTACTTATAACTACATTGCTAATGAGTAGAAATAAATTTTTTTTTAAGTTAGAAGAGAAAATTTGTTTGGTTCCCTTATTTAGGTTTTATAGTTCATTTGGACCACTATATATGAGGGTAAATGTGATCTACTCTGCCTTATGTGCCGTTGACATGGAAAGCAAATTTCAAACATTGTTAACAAGTTTTAGAATCTAGAGTTATTATTATTATTGTTATAAAATTAAATAGTTATAAATGGAAATGTATGATTATAAATGCTAACTACTTCTCTCTAATTATTAATGGAAAATGCTAAATGTATATACCACCATGATTTGTACTATATTATACGTGGTATAATGTATTTATACAAAAATATCCTATTTTATTCATATTATTTTATTTTAATAAGTATAAAAATATAAATTCAATGGTATTTATTTAAAGTATAGAGCTCTATGTTAAATTCTTCATTTGTTTTTTTTTTTTATTTTTGATTTGCTAGCATGTAATATACGAGTGTAAAAATTTATTGTAACTCATTTATTTTCATAATGTATTAAAGGAGATAAATGATGATAAATATAATAAGATTATTTTTACTAAATTTATATAAAAATGAAAAAGAAAATAATATATTTTGTTATGTTATAACATATAAGGTGTTGAGATGCTAATACTAGTGATAATATTAATTTTTTTAGTAATAGTGATAACATTAATTATGAGTATATATATAATTAAATTATATAATATATGTAATTAAATAAATAATTAAGTCGTTTGATTTGTCGTTTAGTACGGACATTTGATTTAAAATAATGTTTCTGGCTGGATTCCATTTAATGATATTTGTTCGAATAATATTATTATAAGAACACAAAAACAAAACAATCAGAGCCACACACGTTAATCATAGTAATTATGATGTTTAAAACGGAGGGGCAGATCAATTTCATACAGAACTTACTATGTTACTCTTATACACTATAATTCATCGCCCGCCCTCCAGCCGCCAAGCCCATTCTTGTAAATTTCAAAAAGGCTGCTCCTTTCTCAAGAAAAAAAGGGGCAAATTCTCAAGAACCCAACTGTCAACTGCCACTTCTCTCTATTTTCTGATCATCTTTTGACCAACTCCGATGAATGAAGACGACAGCATCGTCCTTCCCGATCCCGAATTCGGGAGAGTCTTTGGCCTTCCATGGAAGGACATCCACGAAACTGACACATTTGCCCGTGAACTTGGCCGTGGCTACAGTGGCTTACCTACTTAGTGACTCACAAAGAAACCCAACAACAGTTCGCCTGCAAATCCATTTTTATTCGCAGACTCATCAAACACCGGGATATGGAAGACGTCCGTCGTGAAGTTCAGATCATGCAACACCTTGCTGGCGACAGGTCAATCTTCTAATAATAAGTAACCGGTAGATTTTATTTTTCTTTAATTTTAGCTAAAAATTCAGACTTTATATTTGTTTTTCTATTTTTTTCTTTTTTGGGTTGTAATAGCAATGCAGTGGAGCTAAAGGGAGTTCATGAAGATGAGCTGGTGCACTTGGTGATGGAGATATGTGAAGGAGGGGACTTGTTTGATCGGATCACTGAAAAGGGTCATTATTCAGAGAAGGAAGCAGCCAATCTGTTTAGGCAGATAATGACTGTTGTACAATATTTTCATTCCATGGGAGTTATGCATAGGAATTTAAAGCCTGAAAATTTCGTTTTTTCAAGTACTGATGAGAATTTTCCTTTGAAGCTTACTGATTTTGGGTTCTCTGTGTTCTTTAAACCAGGTGAATTTCGGTGTTCTGATTGGATTCACTTCCGGTTATGTATTGCGCTTTGGTGATATGGTGTATGATCAATTTATTTGAATGTTGCTAGTAGGATTAAACTTTTTATGCATATTGCAAAAGTAAAATGAATAAGTGATTGGTTTAGTTAGAGTTTTGATGGGCCAAACCTAGCCTGATGTGTCACCAGAACGATTTGATTATGTAGTTCTGGAAGTTTAAGATGTAAACTATGATAAACTATGATAAAGCAGTTTTTTTTTTCTTAGTTGTCTCTGTGCATTTTTCTCTTCTTAATAGTTCTATAAAAGCTCTGCAGTTGTCATGTAATGTGCTCTGGCTTTTCTATTGGATTTTTTTCAGTTCTTTCTATCATTTGCAAGGATCTTTGCTTTCTTATGATTTAGAACATATTTTGACGTGTTGAGTCTATTTCTTGAATTCTTAACTTGAAAGCATCTTTCTTTTTACCATTATAAAGCATTTTCCTTTTTAATGTTATTTTTGAGGGCTTAGATGTGGGCTTTAATTCTACAGTCTATGATTGCAGGTGATATGTTTGTCACCTTGTTGGAGATGCATCCTACGTCGCTCCTGAAGTTCTACTCTGGAATTATGGGGCTGAGGCTGATATTTGGAGTGCAGGAGTAATACTGTATATTCTTCTTAGTGGAGTTCCACCCTTTTGGGGAGGTACGGTTTTGTCACTTAATGAGGATCTATAACATTTGGAACCATGCTGATGTTGATACCATCCTTGCGATATATTTGATAAAGTCCCAACCTTTTCTTAACATAGTATTGGTCTAAGCTTGAGTTGTTTATGATTGCAAGATAAGCTCATGTGATAGAGTATCAATGGTAATCAAGATTTATGCTCCATTTCTGGAATGCACTGTGATCAAATTAATTGATAACATACAAATTAGAGGTGGCTCAGTGATCCTACCTCACATTCTTTACTTTGCTTTACTTCTACCACTTCTTAATAAAATCAGGCTTGTCTTGCATGTGCAGAGATTGAAAAAGCAATCTTGGATTCTGTTCTCCAGGGAGATATCGATTTCTCCAATGACCCATGGCCTTCCATATCCAGCAGTGCTAAAGATCTTGTAAAGAAGATGCTAAGAACTGATCCTAAGGACCGACTTTCTGTGGCTGAAGTCCTAAGTAAGTTTCATTTTGGGAAAGAATGTCTGCAGAGGAGTTGGAACTAAAGCGTGAAGATTTTCAATACAAATATACTTAACTGGGAGTTCAACATTTAAAATAGAAAAAGAAAATTGGTAATATCTCACACACATGCAGAAAGGCCTCCAATAGTGTTTTTATGGGATCATGTGTAGGAGATTATGATTGCAGAAAGCCCTGTGTTGTATTTGATACTCGGTGTCTTTGCTGGTCATAGTTCGATCGAAGTGACAGCTGTCCTATGCATTGCAATATCCATTGTACGGTCAATATCATGTGTTAGTTACTGCTTATGTAATTGACAAATTGTGTTTAGCTTATGGAGTTGGTTGTGGTTGAACTCCCTATATCTTGCTTAATTACTGTCCTATCAGTATTTGCTTCAAGTTCCTTAGTTTCTGTAAATGAAGAATGGGGCTTTCTAATATAAGACTGAGAACTGAAAATGCTTGCAGATCCCATGGATGCGAGAAGATGGTGATGTATCTGATAAGCCTCTTGATATTGCTGTTTTAACTAGAATGAAACAATTCAGAGCAATGAACAAATTTAAAAAAGTAGCTCTAACAGTCAGATGTCTTTTGTTACTAAATATGTTAATGTTATTTTTATCATTCTCTAAAGGGAAGATCGTTTGAAGAGGCAAGAAATCATTTGAAGAAGCAAGATCAAGTGGTTGAGCTGTCGTGAAACTAAATGAAACAAAAGCTATGAGTGTAAGGATAGAATGTTGTTGTTACATATTGAACCCCAAAGGATCATCTTATGGAGGTTTGTGCTACCTCTGCAGGCCTCAATATGGGATTTGGGAAGGAAGAATATATGCACCTTTGTTGGCATAGTAACCAAATAGATGAAAAATCTAAACATTAAAGGTCTCAGAGTGAGCTGCAATTGTTGTTGCAGGCTTAATCTTATAATTCCATCCCACATAATGGTGGTAGAGGGTGTATTATCCATTCTTTAATCATAATACAATTTCTTTCTTCCCTTTACTGGTTATGGCTGAAAATCTTTCTGAGGAAGAAATTACAGAATTGAAGGAAATGTTCAAATCCATAGACACAGATAACAGTGGAACAATCACTCTTAAAGAGTTGAAAGCTGGTCTTGAAAAAATGGGTACCAAACTTTCCAAGTCTGAAGTGAAGCAATTAATGGAAGCGGTAACTTCTCTAATCTTGTTTTAAGTTCCATTCTGTTTGAGCTTAATTGTGTTTCCAGACATCCTACTACAGAGAAGCTTCTGAGAGTCATCCTCTTGGAAAATTCTTCTCAATTTCTTATTAATTGTCTCATCCGTTAAACTTTTCTGAAACTGGGACTCAATAGGACTCATAATTGGTGTAGAAATCGTTATTAGATCTATGATGTGATGATGAATGAAGTAAATACATACAATTCTTTATAAGATTGATACAAATATAACTTTGCATGTTTATGTGCTATCTGAAAACTGAGGAATCATCATGGTACTTGATTAAGCCATTAAGTATCTCTATAGTCACATTAGCTTATATATTCTATAGACCATCACATCATCAATTCCCCTTTTCCTTGCTCTTCAGAATTCAAATTAACTCACTGTTATGCTTTTATATTTCTGTTTCATGATTAGACTAACTAATTGCTAGACTTCTCTTGCTCTCGTTGGGGGTATATCCTGCTTGTAGCAAATATATTCCTTCACTACAGTGTCTTGCATTGCAATGCATCCATCTTGGCTTTATGGTTTTTTACCTCTCTCTCTCTCTCTCTCTCAATGTGTTTTTTTCTTCATTTTTCTCACATTTTGAGAATAACATGCTTTGCGGTTGTTTTAGGCTGATGCGGGTATAAATGGAACTATTGAATACACGGAGTTTATAACAGCTACTATGGACATGAATAGAATAGAGCGAGAGGACCGCTCATGCAAGGCCTTCGACTATTTTGACAAGGACAAGAGCAGGTAATCTCGACTTATATTGCTACTAGGAATGTTTTTCACCCTGGTTTTATGTGAACATTAATATTTAGTCTCTTTTTTAGGTATATCACAATGGAAGAGTTGGAGAATGCCTTTAAGCAATATAATAGGAGCAATGCAAAAACAATAAAGGAGATCATTGCAGAAGTTGACACTGACAATGTTTGTTTCTTATTCTTCCTTTTGGCCCTTTTTTCATTTGGGTCTGAGTTTGAGATTAGGACAGAAGTAAATGGTCTCATTCACTGAAATTTATATTCGTTTATGTAGAATTCAACTTTATTTTTTATTCTAACAATCCAGTATCCTGTAACTCAGAGGCTGCAGACTAATATGTATTTTTGAATTATTGTTTTTCTTTTTAGCAGGATGGGAAAATTAACTATGAAAAGTTTGTTGCCATGATGAGAAAAGGGAAGCCAGGCTTGGTCTCAGACAAACATGCCAATTAAGCTATCAAGTTTTGCTTCCTGCCTTTGCCATTGTCCATTTTGGAGGGGACAAGTCAGCTGTAATTGCTTGTTGAATAATCGAATGGAAAACTATTTTCCATTATGTACCTGAAACATCTTTTAATTGGAAGATGTATTACCACTGGGCTTTATGCCTGCAAGTGTTTTATTATTTTTCTTTTGGTGGTTTTATTATTCACCAATGTTTATTGTTGTATATTGTTCAAATGAAAGATGCTTTATCAGTGTCTTTTTTTATGCATTTTAATATTCTCCATTGTTTAAGACTAGTTGTTAGAGGTAATTACTCTTATAAGATTTTTTAAAATTTTTATCCTTTTATGAGAGATTTTTTTTATCATTTTATAAAAGTTTATAATAATTTAATAATAAATTTATTATGTAGAGTTGGAAAATTAGAAATTGATCTAAAAATTCTAATAAATTTAATAATTTTCTTAAATTAGTAAATTTGTAATACTAATGGTTTTCTGGTAATTTTGTAATTTTTATGGTGCATTAACAGCCATATTTCTTATGACTAATCCCTAGCCACTGCTGCTTTTGTATATGTTTGGCATTGTTGAATATTGATTAGAGATTATTAAACCTTGTCATTTTGAATATTCTAATTATAAGAGTACTTTCAAATAGCTAAACAGCATTTTCAAATTGTTTTTATTTTTTTTCAACATTAAATTGTATTGTTTTGGAAACTTATACATACATATATAATATCAAAGAAAATTAGTTTGAAAAATGGGCAGTGTTTATTTGGACCATTATATAATCCAAATGTGATTTACACATTCAAGTGAAGTTGACATTGAAAAAAAATTCCACAACCTTGTCAAGTATAGTCAACAAGTGTTTCAAACCACTATAACCAAAATCAACAGACATATTAAATATATATGAAAATTCATCTAAAATATACTCTTTTAAAAAATATTTTTTAGATAATAATCGTCAAAAAATTAATATTCTTATACCTAATAAAGTAAAAAAAGACTATATTTTTGTATTCTTCTTCTTCCTTTCATATTCTCTCTCTTTTTTAATTTTTTCTCTTTTTCTTTACAAAATACAGATATGCAGCCATAAGATCTATAAAAATAAAGATTTTTATATGCAGTATGTATCTTTTATTTAGTCAAATATGTAACTTTTATTGATATATTTTTACTGTAAAATAATAAATATTTGACGAGAAAATAGTTTATTTTATTATATTTAACCAATAATTATATACATATTCAGTTTGTCTTCTTTTTCTTCTTCTAAAATTAAAATAAAATTTGTCTAATTTATATTAATTCTTTTTAAAAAAAATTTACAGAATCGCACTAACTCCTCTTAATTTGCCCTAACTTACATCAAAATACTTATTTTTACTATATTAAATTCTTCATTGCACTTTCTAAGACAATCTGCATACTTGAATCTTAAAATAAAATATGTCTGATTTATGTTAATTTTTAAAGAAAAAAAATTTACAGAACTTCCCTAACTCCCTCTAATTTGTCATAACTCACATCAAAATATTTTTTTTTATTTTTGCTATAGAAAATTCTTCATTGCACTTATTAAGACAGTGCACATGCTTGAATCTTAAAATAATAAAGATAAAAAAATTTTACAAAACTATCCTAGCTCTCTCATAACTTGCCTTAACTCATATCAAAATATTTTTTTGCTATAAAAAATTTTTAATTACACTTTCTAAGACAGTCCGCACATTTGAATATTAAAATAAAATATATCTGATTTATTTTGATTTTTAAAGAAAAAAAGTTTACAGAACTGCCCTAACTCACATCAAAATACTTATTTTTGCTATAGAAATTTTTTATTGCACTTTCTAAGACAGTGTACATACTTGAATCTTAAAATAAAATATATTTGATTTATATTAATTTTTAAAGGGAAAAAAATTTTACAGAACTGCCCTAACTCCCTCTAACTTGTCCTAACTCGCATCAAAATGTTTCTTTTTGTTATGAAAATTTTTTATTGCACTTTCTAAGATAGTCTGTATACTTAAATCTTAAAATAAAATATGTTTAATTTTATGTTAAATTTTAAAGGGAAAAAAGTTTACAAAATTGCCCTAACTCCCCTAACTTGCCGTAACTCGTATCAAAATATTTTTTGTTATAGAAAATTCTCCATTGCACTTCTTAAGACAGTCTACACACTTGAATTTTAAAATAAAATATATATGTGGTTTACGTTGATTTCTAAAAGAAAAATAGTTTACATAACTGCCCTAACTTACCCTAACTCACATCAAAATGCTTCTTTTTGCTATATAAATTTTTTATTGTACTTACTAAGATAGTCTGCACATTTAAATCTTAAAATAAAAAATATATATGGTTTATGTTAATTTTTAAAGAAAAAAATTATAAAATTGCCCTAACTCCCTCTAACTTGTCCTAACTCACGTCAAAATGTTTCTTTTAAAATAGTTTGCATACTTAAGTCTGAAAATAAAATCTGTTTTATTTATGTTAATTTTTAAAGGAATATAAAATTTACAGAATATTGATATATAATTTTTATTTTATTAATATGTCAGATTGTGAGATATTTATTGCTAAATTTATTAAATTTTTTATGTCCTCAAATTATGATATGCAGTAATACAATTAGAAAAAAATATAAAGCAGATGAAATATATTACCACATGTAATATATGGTATCATATTGTACAAAAATATATTAATTTATATCACGATGATGATGATATATAATTGTGTATATTTAAAAATTTGAACCGAATTTTTATTGTCTATTCAGTTGTAGATATTTAATATTTAATTAATTTTAGTAAATATTTAATTTTAATCAAGACAGATATTAAATATGATTAAATATTAAAAATACAATTTGCTCTAACACTTCTTAACTTGTCATAACTGCACTTGTATGTGCTTAGACAGCTATGAATCATAACATGCACAACATATCAACCTTAATTGAGCTGTTACATAATGTAAAAGTGAAAAACATATAAAATATTTATTTATCCTAATGCCCTAACTTGTCCTCACTGTACTTGTATGCACTCAAACAACTTTAAATCATAACTTACATAATATAATAACCTTAATTATGATGTTATACAAATAAAAGTGAAAATAAATAAATTTAATTTTTTTCGAGAAAGTTAATAATTTCCTATTTTGAAAACCTAAATTATTACAATGACTTTTATTTTTAAAATTTAGTTAAACAATAAATGAACAAAATTTATACATTGAAAACTCAATCTGTCTTAACTTCTCATAACTTGCACTAATTGCATCTATACACACTTAAACAATTCTAAACCATAACCTTGAATTCAGTATACCCTCTAATATATTTTAAGGTGTTCATATTAAATTTTTCACCGTAGTTAATGGAGATAACTATATCACTCTTTGATATTTCAATTTAAAATTTTAATTAATACCATGCAATCACAAATAAGAAATAAAAAAAAATTATATTAGAACCTTTCTCATTCAATACAACATTTGAAATATATATATTTATGTGAGTTAGGGCAAGTTATAGGGAGTTATGATAGTTTTGTTCACTTTAGAATACTTTAAAAATTAACATAAATTAGACATATTTTTTTTAAAATTCAAGCATGCATATTGTCTTAGGAAGTGCAATGAAGAATTTTCTACAGCAGGAATAAGTATTTTGATATGAGTTAGGAGAAGTTAGGACAGTTCTTTAAACCTTTTTTTTTAAATTAACATAAATTAAAAATATTTTATTTTAAAATTTAAGTGTACAAACTATCTTAGAAAGTGCAATAGAGATTTTTCTATAGTAAAAAGAAGTATTTTGTCATGAGTTAAGAGCAAGTTAATGTGAGTCAGGGCAGTTTTGTAAACTTTTTTCCTTTAAAAATCAACATAAAATAGATATATTTTATTTTAAGATTCAAGTGTGCAGACTGTCTTAAGAAATGCAATAAAAAAAATTTTATAGTAAAAAGAAGTATTTTAATGTGAGTTATAGCAAGTTAGGAAAAATTAGGGCAGCTCTGTAAATTTTTTTTTCTCTTTAAAAATTAACATAAATTAGACATATTTTATTTTAAGATTCAAGTATACAGACTGACTTAGAAAGTATAATAGATAATTTTATATAGCAAAAAAAAAATATTTTGATGCGATTTAGGATAAATTAGGGAGAGTTAAGGCAATTTTGTAAACCTTTTTTTCTTTAAAAATAATATAAAATAAATTTATTTTATTTTAAGATTTAAGTACGCACACTGTTTTAGGAAGTGTAATGAAAATTTTCTATGGCAAAAAGAAGCATTTTGATGTGAGTTAGGGAAAGTTGGGGCAGTTCTATAATTTTTTTTTAAAAAATCAATATAAATCAAACATATTTTATTTTAAGATTCAAGTGTACAGACTGTCTTAAAAAGTACAACGTAAAATTTTTTTATAGCAAAAAGAAGCATTTTGATGTGAGTTAGGAAGATTTATGACAGTTCTATAAAAAAAATTTCATTTTAAAAATCAATATAAATAAGATATATTTTATTTTAATTTTAGAAAAAAAAGAAGATGAACTAAATATATGTATAAATATTGGATATAACAAAATAAACTATTTTTTCTTCAATTATTTATAATTTCACAGTTAAAATATATTAATAAAAGTTGCATATTCGACTAAATGAAAAATAACAACATATTGCATCTGAAAATTTTTTATTTTTATTGATCTAATGGCTGCGGATCTGCATTTTAAAAAGAAAAAGAGAGAGAAAGTTGAAAAATATAAAAAATATAAAATAAAGAAGAGAAATACGAAAAATATATGAGAGTTTTTTTTACTTTATTAGATATAAGGATATTATTATATTTTTTGACTCATTTAAGGTGATCATAGTCTAAAAAATATTAACACTTTTTAAAAAAGTATATATTAGTTGAATTTCTAATATATATATATATATATATACATGTATATTATAAATTATTAACTTATAATAAAATAAATTATTAATTAAATAATTCATCAAAATATTTTAAGAAATAGATTTATATTAATTTTATTTGTTAATATCTTATATTTATTAAAACATTTCATTTTTTATTTTTATTTTGGTGATTATAATTATAATTTTAAATATGATTAATGTTTTTTTATATTTTAATTTTTATTATGTATATAATATCTAATATTTTATGATATTTCTAAATATTATTTTTATTTTCTGAGTTTTAAAAATTAAAATAAATAATTAACAAGAGTAATTTAATTTAAAATCAATATAAAATTTAATTTAAATCTGATTAAACCAAACCTCATATAATTTTTAATAATTTAAATCAACTCAAAACTATATTAAATTCACATTAAATTTAATTTTAAATTTATTTTAAAAATTTTATCATACTAAAATTATCCATTTGTTTAATATATTAATTCACAAATGGCTTAAATCAAGATGTTTATACTGTTAATAATGAAGTTAACGTACAATTAATTATTTTGTCCCAATAATAATAATTAATGATAATTTAAAATATTAATAAAATTAAAATAAATAATAATTTAATTAATTTAATTTAAAATTAATATAAAATTTAATTATAATTAAAATCCAACCTGATATAATTTTTAATAAATTAAATCAACTCAAAATTAATTTCACATCAAATTTAATTTTAATTCAAAATTTATCATGCCAAAAACTATTCATTTGTTCAATATATTATACACAAATGGCTCAAATCAAGACTGTAAACTATGAAGTCAATGGATGTAATTAATTATTTTGTCCCAATAATAATAATTAATAATAATAATAATAGCGAAAAACAAACAATCAGAGCCACATATATAATCGTAGTTATGATGAAGGTCTCAAATGGATGGCCAAGATGAAAGCTTACAGTCCGCAGAACTTACAATACCATATATTAGTTTCACACAATAGTCTAACCCCCGTCAATCCCATTTTCGGAAGTTCAAAAAAGATTGCTTCTGTCTCTGGAGTCTGGACAAATCACCGGAAAAATCTCAATAACTCTGTCTTAAGTTCTCTCTCTCTCTCTCTTTTGACTTCCAGTGACCAAACTCAATGGGTAATTGCAACAGCCTTACCACCAGCTCCACCGCCAACTCCGCCGGCTCTTCCAGTGGCTCCGGCAACCCTCCTCCCTCCAATGGCATCACGATCTACCCAGAAACTGCTGCTGCTCCTCCTCGCCCTCCACCACCACATAGATATCAAACCTCCAATCATCCTTCCTCCACCACTCCAGCCGTCGGCAGAGTCCTCGGCCGTCCCATGGAGGACGTCCGCGATACCTACATATTTGGCCGTGAACTGGGTCGTGGTCAGTTTGGTGTCACCTATTTAGTCACTCACAAGGAAACTAAGAAGTTGTTCGCCTGCAAATCTATCGCCACCCGCAAACTCATCAACCGCGATGACATTGAAGATGTCCGCCGTGAGGTTCAGATCATGCACCACCTTACTGGCCATAGGTCAATCTTCTAATAATAGTTTATGGGTGGATTTTATTTTCTTCCAATATGAGGTAAAGATTCGAACTTTATTTGTTTTTTTTTTGTATTTTTGTTGTTGGAATATAGGAATATAGTGGAGCTAAAGGGGGCATATGAAGATAGACACTCGGTGAACTTGGTAATGGAGCTATGCGCTGGAGGGGAATTGTTTGATAGGATCATAGCAAAGGGTCATTATTCAGAGAGGGCAGCAGCCAATCTTTTTAGGCAGATCGTGACTGTTGTGCATAATTGTCATTCCATGGGAGTTATCCATAGAGATTTGAAACCTGAAAATTTCCTTTTATTGAATACTGATGAGAATTCCCCGTTGAAGGCTACTGATTTTGGCCTTTCTGTGTTCTTCAAGCCAGGTGCATTTCGGTGTTATTAATTGGATTAATTTGAGGTTATGCATTGATGCTTTAACAATACTGTTTAAGAAAATTGTTTGAATGCTCTGATTGTAGGATTAAGAGAACTAACAATAATGTGCAAATTTGAAACTGAAATAACTAATTGGTTTAGTTAGAGTTTTGATGGGCCAAACCTAGTCTAATGCACGGTAGATCAATTTGGTTATGGCATTATGCAGTTCTGGAAGTTTAAGATATAAACTGCGACAAATTATGAAAAAGCAGAAAATTTTTACATAGTTGTCTCTATGCATTTTTCCTGTTCTTAATGGTTTTCTATAGTTTCTGCAGTTATCATTCACCGTGCCTGTTATGTGCTCTGATTTTTTTTTTTCGGTTCTTTTAATCAATTGTGAGGATCCTAGCTTCCTTGTGATTTAGAACATATTTTGACTTGTTCATTTAGAGTCTAATCCTTGAAAATTATCAACTTGAAAGCATCTATTCTTTATTCCATTATAAAGAATTTTCATTTTTACTGTTACTTTTGAGGGCTTACTAGTGAATGGCTTGAACTCTGCAGTCTATGTGTGATTGCAGGTGATGTGTTTAAAGAACTTGTCGGAAGTGCGTATTATGTTGCTCCTGAAGTATTACGCAGAAAATATGGAGCTGAGATTGATATTTGGAGTGCAGGGGTTATACTGTATATTCTCCTTAGTGGTGTCCCACCCTTTTGGGGAGGTAAGGCTTTTTTCACTTAATAACAATTTATAACATTTGAAACAATGTTGATATTGATGCCATCCTTGTGATTTATTTGATAAAGTCCCAACCTTCTCTGAGGTAGATGTTGGACTGAACTCAAAACTGTTTATGATTGCAAGTTGAGCTCATAAAATAAAGTTTCAATCATAGTAAATATTTATGCTCCATTTCTGGAGTGTACTGTGATCAAATTAATTGATAATGTACAAATTAGAGGTGGCTCAGTGATCTTACCCCTCATTATTCATTTTGCTTTACTTCTTGTCCCTCATGAAGTCAGGCTTGTCTTGCATGTGCAGAGACTGAACAGGCTATCTTTGATTCTGTTCTCCGGGGACATATTGATTTCACCTCTGACCCATGGCCTTCCATTTCCAGCAGCGCTAAAGATCTCGTGAAGAAGATGCTAAGAGCTGATCCGAAGGAACGACTTTCTGCAGCTGAAGTCCTAAGTAAGTTTCTTTTTGGGAAAGAATGTATACAGAGAGAATTGGGGCATTTGAAGTTGAGAGAGGTGGAAGGTTCTCAATATGAATTTACTAAACAAGCAGTTCAGTATTTGGCTCCTTTTTTCTTAATTCTTGCTCATTAAAAAATGAAAATCAGTAACACATCACATAATGCAAAAAAGCCTCCATTGACGTTTTCAAGCATCTGGGATCATGTGTAGGAGTTTATTATTGCATGAAGCCCCATATTGCTATTTGGCTCCCAGTATCTTTACTGGTCATAGTTTGACTTGAGTGACCAAGCTATCCCATGCATTGCAATATCCAAGTTTTCAGCCAGTCTCGTGGCCTAGTCAATGCTTCTGTGATTAACAAAATGTGTTTGGCTTCTGGGGTTGGTTGAGGTTGAGAATTGCCAATTCATTATACTGAATTACTGTCCAAGCACTATTTGCTTGAAATTCCTTGATTTTTACAAATGAAAAATGGAGCTTTCTAAGCCTACAAAGTGAAAATGGATTGCAGATCATCCATGGATGCGAGAAGGCGGTGATGCGTCTGATAAGCCTCTTGATATCGCTGTTTTAACTAGAATGAAACAATTCAGAGCAATGAACAAACTTAAAAAAGTCGCTTTAAAGGTGAGATGTATTTTGTTGTTAAATATGTTATTGTTATTTTTATCAATCTCTGAGTGGAGGATCCTTAGGAGGAAAGGACAAGATGGCTGAGATGTTAAGAACCTAAATGAAACAAAAGTTATAAATGGAAGGCCAAAAAGAAATTGTTGCATAACCCCAAAGGGAATAATCTTAAGGAGGTTTGTTCTGTTCCTATGGGCCTCAAGGTGGGAATTCGGACAGAAGAAATTATTGGCATAGTGCCTTAATAGATGAAAAACCTAATCAACCTAAAAGGAAGATGCAACTGTTGTTGCAGGCTTAATCTTCATCTTCCTCTCCCATAATGGTGGTAGAGGGTGTTACTGTCATCATTGTTATTATCCATTCTGTAATTATTTTTCCAATTTTTTTTCTTCCCTTTACAGGTTATAGCAGAAAATCTTTCCGAGGAAGAAATTATGGGTTTGAAGGAAATGTTCAAATCTATGGACACGGATAACAGTGGAACAATCACTTTTGAAGAATTGAAAGCTGGTCTTCCAAAATTGGGTACCAAGCTTTCTGAATCTGAAGTGAGGCAACTAATGGAGGCGGTAACATCTCTAATCTTGATCTAAGATGTCTCTGCTTGCACTTAATTGTGCTTCAAGAGACACCCATTAAGTACAGAGAAGATGCTGAAAGTCATCCTTTTGGAGAACTTGTCTTGATTGCTTATTAAGTCTAAAACTATTGAACTTTTTGCAAATTGAGAATCAAGTAGGCCTGAGAATTGTGGAAATCATAATTAGATCTATGATGTTGATGATGAATGAAGTAGCTATAGATCATGTTAGACTGTTCTCTTATGATGAGGATAGATGCAAATATAAATTTGCATGCTTATATAACATGCTTAACTTGTTAAAACTTTGTAAAAGCTAAACAGACAATTGAGGAATCATCATGGTACTCAATTAATACATTAAGCATCTTTATGGTCATATTTGCTTATATATTCTAGACCGTTCTCTTGTGTATAGCCGGTCCCAAGCCCGGGTAAAGGAGGAGGGTTGCGGTAGGTGACAACCAGCGTAAAACTTTTGTCACATCTCATGATATATTCTAGACCGTTCTCAACTCTCCTTAGCCTTCTCTTCGCATTTACTCATTCTTATGCATTTTTTTTTTTGTTTCATGACTAAATCATCTATGCAGACTTCTTGCAATACATTCCTTTATTACAGTATGGTGTTTTAAATTTGTAATTGATTCATCTTAGCTTTACAGTTTTTGCTTCTTTATCAAACATCACTCATATTCAGTGGTTCAACTGAAAATATTGAGCTTTTTTTGTTTTTTCAGGCTGATGTGGATGGAAATGGAACTATTGATTACATAGAGTTTATATCAGCTACTATGCACATGAATAGAATGGAAAGAGAGGATCATTTATACAAGGCCTTCGAATATTTTGATGAGGACAAAAGCGGGTAATCTCTCGACTTTTCTCGGCTTTCCAACCACTCACTTTGTACTACTAGGAATGTTCATCACCCTCTTCTTTTATTTTGACATTGTTATTTATTGTTTCTCATTTTAGGTACATCACAATGGCAGAGTTGGAGAATGCCCTTAAGCAATATAATATGGGCGATGCAAAAACAATAAAAGAGATCATTGTCGAAGTCGACACTGACAACGTATATTTCTTCATTTCGGCCCATTTTTGTTTTGACTTTTAGTTCTCTGAGATTAAGAAAGAAATGGTTTCATTGACTAAAGTTTATATTTTGATTTAAAGAACTCATCTTTGCGATCATGTATGTGTACTCATATTTCTTTAATATTTTGCAGGATGGAAAAATTAACTATGAAGAGTTCGTAGCCATGATGAGAAAAGGCAACCCAGACTTGGTTCCAAACAGACGTCGCAAATAAACTAAAAAGTTTGGAACTTTTCTGGCTTTAATTAACCAAATCAACTTGTTTGTCAATTTATCTTGTGTGATTTTCAGCTGCCTTGAATTGTATAGCAGTCACTGCTTTATGAAGTTCTTTGTGGGTTGCCATGTTCGTTCCTTGCATGGAGAAAGTAACTCAAAATGGCAGCATATTTTGAGAGAGTTTCAGCTTTTCAATTGGCACAGTTTATTAGGCTGTTTATGAATTAAATATTGATGCAAAGTATATTTACAGCTTGCCTCTTCGGGGACCGCCGATAAAATATATTTACAGCTTTTCTTTTTCTTGACTACTTTGTTATATATAGTTGACATATTCCATTTCTATTTAATCTATAGAATAAAAGAAGCATTAAAAGATCTTTATTTTATATACTAAGATACAATTTAGTGATAAGTATATGTTTTCTTGAAAAATAAATTTAGAATCAATTTTTCTTTCTCATAATGTGTATTAAACGGTAAAAAAAACTCTTTTCGTTTTTTTTTGGGTACATTATTCTATTAGATAACATAATGGTTGTTGGCAAACACGACATGATTCTTCTTTGGGTGTGAGGTAGAGCAAAGGCTTCTAATGCAATGAAATCCATAGTTGCAAGGAGATCATTATCTTTTTGCATAAAATACTTAAAAATATTGTTCAAATAATGCAACAAAACATATTTGATTATTTTCATCGAATCTTGTTTAAAATAATAATGATTATATTTGTCAGTGAGCATTTGATTTAAGAATAAGATTAAGGGAATTTTTAAAAAATATCAAAAAATAAAAATATTTTCAAAAATACTCATTTTTTTAAAAAAATCCATTTTTAACTTTTTAATTTAAAAATTCTTATATTTGTTTATATTTTGTTATTTTCAATACTTATAATATAGCATAGATAGAGTCGCTTATAGAGCTCTACATTAATATAAATATCCTTTTATTAAATAAATACAAAAATTATAGGATATTTGAAAAAAAAATTTAAAAAGGGCATATAATATAATTTTTTCATTAAAAAAATAGTTGACTTTATCAATAAAAATATGACTGCAAAAATATTTTGTAAATATTAAGGTAATGAACATATAGGTTGATTGGCGACATGTATTGTCAGATTAAACTGCAGTGGTGTGGTTAAGGACCCGCCAGATTTGGATCAGTTCGTTGCAACAGATTGAAATTTCATCAAATTTTATCGTATCAAACAACAACAAAAATTATAGCTCTCAATTCATTTTCTGTTCTTTTTATCAGAAGGATCAATCACAGCTATGGTATGTGTATATCACACTTCAGTTCTCTCCAAAGACTTTCACTTTCAATTTCCATTTCTAAAAAGAAAAAAGAAAAACCCTAAAAAAAATTTTCCCAATCTAAACCCACATTTCGTGAATTTTCATTGATTTAGTTCAGTTTTCATTTAGATTATTAGTTAAAGGTGTGAACTTCTGCTAATCATAGGCTTCAATAGCTTTGATTGTGTTTATTGTTGTTGTTGTTGTTTTTGCTGGAGCAGGGCGAAGCTAAAACTCGACGAAAACATCTTCTTCTATTAGCATATCAGAATTTTGGCATTGTTTTTGGTGATCTTAGCACTTCCCCTCTGTATGTTTATAAAAGTATATTCTCTGGGGGTTTGCGCCATTATCAAACTCAGGACACAATTTTTGGAGCTTTTTCTTTGATTTTTTGGACTTTAACCTGTTTTTCTTTCTTCAAGTATATTGTTTTCGTGTTGTGTGTGGATGATAACAGTGAGGGTAAGTCCCGATAATAAGCTTGTTAGTTATGTTCCTTTTTTTTGCTGTTGGACATTTGAATATGTGATTTTATGGTTATATTGTTTAACTATTTGCAGGAGGAATTTTTGCTTTGTATTCACTTCTTTGTAGGCATTCGAAATTTTGTTTGCTTCCTAATCAACAAGCAGCAGATGAGGAGTTTTCTATGTATCATGGTGAAGGTCATTTGTATAGAAATGTCCCTTCCTTTTCAGGCAAGAAAGTTTCTGAGAGACGCAAGAAAACAAAAACAGCTTTGCTTCTTGCAGTCTTGTTTTGTGCTAGTTTGGTTTTTTGCATAGGTGTACTCACACCTTCAATTTCAAGTAAATTGCTTTATCAATTATTTGGATTTCCATTTCGCTCACTCTTTATTTATTTGTGTTATTGTGCTGATAGATTTCTGTTCTTTTCAGTACTTTCATCCATTGAAGGGCTGCAAGTTCAAGTCAAGAATTTGCATCAGGGTGAGTAACTAAAAACAGAAAGCAAACAAAATAAATTAATTTTTTATGTGTGGCAAGTATTATATGCATGTAATTTCTTGAATTTTGATAGTTGATTCTCATTAGGTCCAAGTTTAAGTATCTGGTGATTTTGCAAGTAAAAAACACATCTTAGATTAGGTGATAAAACAGGAATTCAAAGATTATCATAGTAACAACCCAGCCTTGTTTACATCTTTTTTCTTATGTAGAGTTTGAGTACAATTACTTAGGTTGTTTATTTGAAATAGTCTCTATTGATATTGGTCTTTGCAACTGCATGAGCAATACGTATATGTTGAGGACAACAAACCTGTCATCAAATATGAGATATTGCATGGATTAATATTATATTTTGGCTTCCCTACCTATGAGCTTGAGTTTTGTTCGGATGCAACATAGTATTGGGTTCTACTTTGTGGATTTATGGTGAACCCCTTTTCGTAGTTTCAGTTGCAGAAGTGGAACCTTGATGGGAATTTCTTATATTGGATCCTAGTGGCCTAAATACATGAGAAAAAAAAGGCACAGAAGAGGAAACTAATAATGAGGGAGGGCAATCTTCCAGAATTTTCTACTTCTTCAATCAGTAAATGTTATCTTAAATGTGGGTTCCACTTAAGTTGCTAACACTTGTATATACATACAGGAATGGTGGTGCTCATTGCCTGCATTGTATTGATTGGCCTTTTTGTTTTGCAATATCATGGCACACACAGGGTTGCATTTACGTTTGCTCCTGTTGTGATTCTATGGCTGCTCTCTTTTGCCGTCATTGGTGCCTACAATATTTTTTTTTGGAATACAAGAGTATATCTGGCTCTTTCCCCACATTATATCTACAAGTTCTTTAAGAACACTGGAATAGATGGTTGGATTTCTCTTGGAGGGGTACTTTTATGCATTACTGGTAATATAAAATTTGAATTTACCTTAGTTCATCAAGCTTTTCCATTGTCAACTCATGCAGTCTTTTTCTCTGGACTAAAGGAACTGAAGTTATGTATGCAGAACTTGGCCAGTTCACAGCTTCATCAATAAGGGTATGTGCAGCCAATGCTTAGGAAATAAGATTTTAAGTCTAAATTAAATTTAGATATGATATTTTGTGACATGGATGTAAAAACTTAAAATTATTGTTTTTTAAAATATAAATTGGCTTCATCTTTAGCAAAGTTTCATTCCTTCTGGGTTCTTCAGTTATGGTATGAGAAAATATTTTTGATATGACTCATCAGAGATAGGAGAAAACAAATATGTTTTCCATGAATATTGACTATATTTTTTCTGTAAGATTCAAAATGTTCATCAGCCTCAATTCTTCTAGATTGTACCCCCTAACTAGCATCTACTTGGGAAGTCACTCTTAGATATTTACTGATCGGATGCTCCCATTGTTCTGGCAGGAAAATCCAGAAATATGAATTAGAACTTGGATGCTAAAAATCTATGTTTATGTCAATTTTCCTGAATCATGTAATATTCAGAAAACATGACTTGGAACAGTTTTCAATTAGCATAAATATCTATGCAAACATCAGAAAACCATTAGTGCCCTCAATGTTTTGACTTAGTCCATTGTTCCTTTCAAATGATTTTCTTAAAGAGAAAAGTTTGTGCTTAGAGTCTATATTGTAATTTCATTTTTCCTTGTGATTGTGCTTTAACATACTACTTCCAAGTATTGTCAGCTTACATATGCTTGCATCGGATATAAACATTGGAATGTGTTACCATGTGCAGGTTGCATTTTCTTTTTTTGTGTACCCATGTCTAGTGCTGCAATACATGGGGCAGGCTGCATTTCTTTCAAAAAAAATTTCTGCAGTATCCGTGAGCTTCTATTCTTCAATTCCAGGTAAATTTTCAGTCATTCAGCTGCCCTCCATTTGCACCATATTTAAATAAAGTGATGCTTTGTTAGTACCTATGTAGTGCTTCTACAGGATTCCTGTCAAAATATGTTTAAATCCATGCATACCAACCAATTCAGATGGCTGACAGTGCTATTGACAGAATTATAAATTGAGACATATTCACTTGTTCATCAGTGGTCATCCTTTTCTCAAAATGGTGTATTCAAGTTCTATAACTTATCAGAATTTTATTCATGTAACACCCTCATTTTCTGTATACACATTGTACATATAACCCATATACATAATGTACATATACAGATTATAAGAATGCATTGTTACAAAATATTTCGAACTATTTCTGTTCAACATTAAAATATTTGTATAATTAACCAAAGGGAATCTTGATTTAATAAAACACAATTCTATAAAATACAACTTACTCAAACTTGCAATCTCAATGTACTTTTTTCTTTATTGCTTATACACATGCTCAATTCACAAAATGGTAAATCTATACATGAATGCACCACCTACTAAGTTGGTTTCAAAGCACCTCAAATCTCTGGTGGCAAGAACCGATCATCTTTTGAACAGTAATCTACTAACCTGCATGATTCTCACAACAGCGCTAAGCTCGAAAGTTTAGTAGTACAAATCAAGAAATACAATACTTGATACATTTAATTTAGAAACCACATTTACATGTATTTTCATTTGACAAGATCATCATATTCATTACAAAATCATCTTATAAGTCATTCACATGCAATGGGCCCATAAAAAATCCCATATAATATTCAAGTTTCAGAGTCATTGCTTTGGACTCATGTTTGACACCTAGCATCTGGCCCGAAGGTAATATATACATAATAGTGATGCTCAGCATCTAGCCCGAAAGCAATAATATTGACACCCAGCATCTGGTCCGAAGACAATAATATTGATGCCTAGCGTCTAGCCCGAAAGCAATATCACCAAATATAATATTCTAAAAATTGATATTATATAAGGTTTCACACATTTCAATTCACATTTAACATTTCATTTCTCATGACACACTCTTGTCATGCTTTTCACATTTCATCATTCTTCACCGTTTTCCACATTCGTTACACATTCTCCATTTCATCATATTCATCACTTTATTCATTTCACAATCTCTTTCACAATTTACGTACGATACATGTATGACTCTCTACCACATATTAATGCACATCTTGCACTTAACACACAATATGTACAATTATTCATATCTAAATCACATAATTCATGAATATACATTTCACTGTCATCATAGTATGTTTTATCAATTCAATTGATAAAACATAATAAATACAATATGTACAGTTATGTACTTACCTCTAATAGCCAATTTAATATCAAATTCCTCAAATTTTCACTCCCTTCTAATTCTTCACAATTTGATTCCTAATCAAGATATGGACACTCAAATTATTGACAACATCAATATATATATATATATATATCTCAATTATATAACTTAAATCCTCTCTTTTCCTTTTAACTCACAATATTTAGATTAATACTCAATATTCTCAAGTTTCTCTTAAATTAAAACTATAATAAACTTCCAAATTAACAATAATCACAAAATCACCTCATTTCTATCATAATACGAAAGATTCAAACATAATACAACTAATAACACAATATCTTAACATACAAACTAACCTCTTTCCTTTTTCCTTCTTAGTCTCGATCCAGATCTCCTCTTGTTAATCACTTCTAGAGGGGTTATATCAATAGACCTTGTATTTCTCTCACTTAATCAAGGGTTTTCTATAGTGGAAGAGAGAAAAATTTGAGAGAGAGTGAAAATAGCCGATCGAATGACTTAGAAAATTCTAGAATCATATATGTATAAATGAAGGTCACGGCTGTGGCATCCAAAAGCCACGCCCGTGGGGAACAACTCGGCACCTGCACCACTTCAGTCAAACCATCGCTAATCACCACACCCTGTGGGATTCAAATTGCCACTGCCATATTAAAACCAATTTTCCAAGCAGTCCAGTCCACAAAGCCACGGCTGTGGACCCTCCATTGCCACGCTCGTGGAATAGAAATCATCACTGCCAGATCAGGATAAATCTTCAAATAGAACCAATCATAAATGCCAAGGCCATGGTTCACTAATGCCACGTCCGTGGGTAACAAAATCACACTGTTTCTTACTCCAAACATCAAGAACCCAAAAATCAAGATGTTACAATTCACATTCAGTTTCTTGTTGCTTTCCTTTTTAAACAAATTGCAACTATAAGTTATTTTGGTCTTTATCCCTTGAGATACAACAATAAGAAGATTTTTTATTCTTATTGCTGTTGTTTTTTAAAAGAATTTTTTCACCTATTGTGTAGATTCATTGTTCTGGCCAGTTCTTGCGATGGCAATTTTAGCTACAATTGTTGCCAGCCAAGCTGTAGTCTCTGCCACATTTTCAATTGTTAAACAATGCCATGCATATGGGTGTTTCCCTCGCATCAAGATTGTTCACAAACCAAAATGGCCTGATCGTCAAATATACATTCCAGAGATAAATTGGATCCTTATGATTCTCTGTCTAGCTGTGACAATTGGCTCTCAGGATGCTAATCGCATAGGAAATGGTTAGTCTCTATTTCTCAAACTGTTCTATTGTTAGATTATATTGTCATATTCTGTATTTGATACATCTGCATACTTTCATTCAATTATACTTTTAAAATGAATGATCCTTAACTTAATATCAGGAACTAGAGAGATTTCTCCTTTGTTTCCCCCATTTCAAAGTATGATGGGCTTTCAATCTCTCTGAATCTGTGTCAGTTACACTTGGTGCTAGGGGTTGGGAAACCTGCATGGGACAGTTTAAGATGGGGTAGTTGCACTCGCTGATTTGACGAATGATTTACGCTGACCTATCTGAATACTTACAAGTGATTCAGTGATAGGCTTAGGGATGTTTGTTCCCTGCAGGGATTTACATAGAGTAGGATAGGGATGACAGAAAAACTTTTACTCAATAGGGAGGGGTACGCTTCGGGGGGATAAATTAAAACCGAAAGATCAGAACAGAAACCAATAAAAAACCAAGCTGAAAAAATATGTTAAATAATAATTATGCATGAAACATGTCATTGGTCAAGGGCATTGTTGAATGCAAAGGGTCCTCTATTTGACTCTTCTATTCCAATTTTTTTGTTCTAATAATTTGTTACTTTCTTTGTGTTGCATCTCTATATGTCCTGAATTTGTATTAGTTTGGCGCTCCACTCTCATCACATCTTATATCTCCTTTCTCAACTCTGCAAATCTCTCTTTCATCTCTCTATGTTGGATTCTTAAATTTGACCGACTCATATGCCACTAGTTGAAACTAGATTGGCATTTTGGATTATATTTCATTTTTTTAAAGCTGATGTTGTTGCCTTAGAAATGCTAATGTTGCAACCATAATTTCAGGGATTGCATTCATGGCTCTGATATTTATGACCACATGTTTGATGTCATTGGTAATCAACTTTGTATGGCATGAGAGTGTCATCGTTTCCATTTTATGCTTCTTATTCTTTGGAATAGTAGAGATCATCTTCCTCTCATCTTCTTGTATGAGAATTCCCAAGGGTGGATGGGTTCCTCTTGTGCTCTCTGCGGTCTTTACATTTGTAATGTTTGTTTGGCATTATGGTAGTAAGAAGAAATATTTATATGATCTCCATAACAAAATGGTGATGAAACGGATTCTCACTCTGGGTTCTGATCTTGGCATTATCAGGGTTCCTGGGATTGGCCTTGTCTACACTGAGTTAGCAAGTGGTATTCCAGCCACATTTTCTCATTTTTTAACCAATTTACCAGCATTTTATCAAGTTATTGTATTTGTCTGTGTTAAGGTTGTTCCTGTTCCTTTCGTCCCCGAAAAGGAACGGTATCTTATTGGTCGAATTGGTCCCAAATAGTATAGAATGTATTGATGCATTGTTCGAAATGGTTACAAAGATGTCCAAGAAAAAGAAGATGCATATGACGTTGAGAATGCCCTTGTAATGAGAATAGCGGAGTTCATCCAACTGGAAGCTGAAGGTTGTGGGAGTCGCGATGGCTCCGTGGATGGTCGGATGGCAGTTGTGAGGACATCTGAAAAGTTTGGTCAAAGATTCGTAATTTCAGAATCAGGTGGAAATGGAGAAAGCAGTTCAAGCTCTATAGCAGCTGTAAGTAGCAGCAGGTCTGCTGCGCTACAGAAATTACAAGCTATGTATGAACAAGAATCACCTCAACTAAGACATAGACGGCAGAACCAGTTAAAGCTTTCAGATACAAAATATAACGATTTACGAGTTCAGGACGAGCTATTGGAGCTTTTGGAAGCTAGGCGTGCTGGGGTAGCATATGTCATAGGTCACTCACATGTCAAGGCAAAATGGAATTCATTATTCTTGAAGAGGCTTTCAATCAATATCTTCTACTCTTTCTTGCGAAAAAACTGTCGGTCCCCTGGTGTCATCTTGGATATTCCTCATATTTCATTAATTGAGGTGGGCATGAACTACTATTTATAGAGAAATTTTCTGTAGATACATCTTCTTGGGGCATATTTCATTGCTGCTGAAATTGAATTGCTTCGTAATATTGATTCTGGCCTTGGATTTGCTTGGTGGCATGGCATTGATCAAGGGACAAGTCAGCTGCAGCTGCTTGCTATATAATAGCATGAAACTAAGAAGAAACACAAAAGCATAGTTGTTGCATGAATATTAACAAGTGTCAGTTGCTTTTTTATCAACAAAAGATTTGAAAGAGTTTGGTTTTATTTGCTACACAAGTTGAATTTTGTAACTCAACTTCAATTCTTTTTTCTTAGTATTGATTTGGGGGAGGAAAATTGATTTTGAATTTATTGTTGAGGAGAAGTAGATTGTATCTTCTTATGCTTTAATTTCAATTCTAATCCATACCATTGTTATATATGTTTGGTAATAATTTTTATAATTAACTTTGCTCCAATATTTCTTAGCAAATTAGATTATTCATTAAAAATATATATAGATGAATTTTCCATAATGAAACTATAGAGATTTTTTTTAAAAAAAAAAATTATAGGAAATATTATAAAGTGGTTATTATTATTATTATTATAAAGTGGGTATTATTATTATTATTATTATTATTATTATTGATATGGTGAGACAATAACAAGAAAATATAACTCGTGCTTGTTAGCGAGAATATTTAACTCGTGTCCGTTATGTTTTTTTTTTTTATTTTCTTTTTAATCTCTTTTAAAAGAATTCAATGATTTTAAATGTTTAACTAGAATAATTGTACTAAAAAAATCTAGAATAATTGTAAGATAGTAGATTTTTTTCCTTTCAAATAAAGATTTTAATAAAAAAAAGTTATTTTCGTTTAATTTATAATAAATTAATATAACATTTTTATAATTTATAATAATTAGCATTCTACAATTTATTATTTTTTTAGGTTCGAAAAAACTTATTATTTTTAAATTAACATTTTTAGTATTTAAATCATTTTAATTAGAAAGTACAAAATTCTAAAGAGGGTATTTTACAATATGATAACTCATAAACTAAATTATATTATATTATAAATATTAAAACGTTATATAATTAAGAATCAATTACAAAATATACTATGAAATTATAATTTTGTAAAAAAAATGTAACAAAAATTATTGTATAATGAAAATTTTCATAAACTAATGTGATAATTATAGTAATTATCGAAAGTATAATTATTTATAATTATAGTAATTATCAAAAGTATAATTATTTAACTTTTTTTAATTAAGATTTAATTAACTTTTCAATCACGATTTTATAAATTGAGATTTAAGATGAATAATGTGAACTTCTAATGAAGTGGGATATCAATATCAATGTAACCATATTATAATTAATGGGACTTTTCCCCTTAGCTAAAGGAACTCATTTTTTATGGTTAGATATTAAAATCAATATTTTTTTCTTAATTAAAAATGAATATAATAAATTCATAATTCTATTTATATTTTAGTATAAAATTTCTCAAGAGCATCAAAATAATATATATGTTTTTTTATACTAAAATATATTTATATATTTATTGTTAAATTATATCTTAATGTGTATTTATTATTAAATAATATATCAATATATATTTATTATTAAATCATATTACAATACATATTTATTATTTGGCTATATAATAGTACATAATATATATCTTTTTAATAAAAAAAAATTGACTAGCTGACAAAGCAATGAGAGGGCATGAATTCCACGTTTCCAAACACACCAAATTCATCAAGAAAATGAATGCCGCATTATAAATTCCCTATCCAATAGGTTAAAAATTAGTCTAATTCCAAGTGGTTACTCTCCCAACTGCGAAACACGCCCCAGTCTCTCTCTTTCTCTCTCTAGTCTCTACCCGCCTCTGTTGATTAGGGTTTTTCCAATTTTCCCAAAATTTCCAATTCAACGAGAAACAAAACCCAGAGTTCCTGTGATGCGAATAATTACGGTTCGTAATTGGTCCCAATGATGAGCTCTTATTGCTCTCAATCTCTATCCCAAAGAGGCCCGATTCTCCTCCCTTCTACCTCCAGACTTAGGGTTATTAATCGACCCGCTAATTCCAATTCCCGGATCTTTGATTCTCATTCCAAGTTGTCAAAAAATGTAAGATAAGCTTCAATTGCAGTTTTGTTTATAATTTTCAGTCGTATAGACATTGTAGTCTACTGTGTTGCTCAGAAAATATAGAAAAGATTAAAACTTTAGAAAGTAGAACCTTATTAGCTCCCTCCAATTCAGGCATGCTGGAAACCGTTAGTTCAAGTTGCCCCTTTTTTCATTATCAACAAAAATTAATGGACTTCTTTTTGGGGGTTCATGGTTGAGAGCATATTTGAGTTAATTATTGATTTATACGAGTATCCGGGTGCTTGTTTTGCTTGATACAAGTAACAAATACTTTGGTTTTGGTTTTTAATTGTTTGGTGCTTTATTTTGCAGAAATGGAAAATTTCATGTTTTAGACATGAGGATTTTTCGCCGGTAAATCCCAAGTCTGATGGTGTTGAACACTGTCCGCCTGAGAAATTGGTGAAGAAGCCTGAACTTGATAATTCTACTGATGTGCCTGAACTTGATAATTATTCTACTAATGTTAAAAGAGATTGGTTATCAAGTCTTCGAGAGGTATGTTTTGGAAGTTTATTTGTTTTGGTGTGGTGAAAACTTCTTGTGAAGTTAGATTATAGCTGCAATTTCAATTTTGTGTAGTGCTTGTATGCGAACGAATTGAACTTTTAATAGTTTATTTAATGAAGATATTTTCTTTGGAGAGAATAAACTTCTGGATGACTTTAGGTTTATAGTCAAAATATGTCCCTGTATTTAGCTGAAGTTGTTGTAAACTTGTCCTATTGTGTTATAGGGTGAACTTAAATGTAGCATGTTTTAAGACCACTGAAGATTATGAGTTCCTTCATGCAAAGTGCCTGTAATTATGGTTGGTTTGGAGGATCCGTAATACCGTATGATATCATTCAGAACTCAGATATACTGCTTCTTCTTGTTAACATGTTAAGATGAAACTGTGGTTCTTTTGCTGTGATGATTTGGGAGACTTAAAGTTGATGATTAATGGTGCTAGATGTGTTGATAAATGTTGTCTTGAGAGATCTGTTGTTTAATGAATTTCCTTGGCAAGTTGGCATTTACGCTGAAAGAGGCTCTAGAGCCATCATCATTTGGGTTCACTTCAGTAAGTGGAGTCTCAAAGAAACTAAGATCAGTTTTTCGTTTTGGCATTGACTCTACACCAAACTCAAAGATACATAATGTCCTATTGAGATTGTTTGCCAACTTGAAGAAATCATTAGGGATAGGATTGAGCTTCAATTGAAGATTACATTTTGAATGAATATCTGTTTTATCAATATTTTTATTTGCACCAAAATCTAAGAAAATAAAAGATATCTGATTTAATATATATATATATATATATATATGTTTTTAACAATTCAGCCATCTCACTTTTCAGTTTGTTATGTTTCAGGCTGTAGATGTAGTGGTCGGGGCTATTGGGAGTCAATGGACTGTACCATGGACAGCAGAGACCATAATGCAGGTAAGGTTTATTCAAATGTTCAGTATATGATGGAACATGTAGGAAACAAGAAGTAGATAGGAAGCTGTCTTAGCTGTTTATTAGCTACAAGGATGTGATTACAATTGTTGCGGAAAATGAGGAAGATCCAGAGACTACAGAAGCCATGAATTGCAACTTATTAGTGCTAGGGACTTGCCTTGATATCCTTTACCATTACTCGTGCTCTGATTTCTTTCGTTTTAAATTTTTATGTGCTGATGCAGCAGTTTGAATTATTTACTTGTTAGTTTCTATAATTCTAATTGACTGTGTAAAGTTACTGTAGAAATTTGAACTGAAAAGGGTTTAGCTGGAAATGAAATAAATTGCGAACTCATACAAATGAACAAATGTGAAAAATCAGTATTTCCCCCCCTTTTGTAGACTAGTCATTTGTAGATGAATGGTAACTCTTACTGCTTAAATTAAATTACTGTATTCAATAATTGAAAACAAGGGCAGCAACCAAATTTTATATATGGTGGTGCAGGTGATGCTTCTCTGGGTTGTCTCATTCTGGTTTATAGGATCCTGGGTGATTCCATTTGCAGCCCACATGGCAGGCTTCAGCAAGGAATCTCTGACATTTAGAGGACAGGCATTGTTCAGCCTTGTGACTGATGTAACTGAAGGCTTAGCTGGAATTGCAATTCTCCATCGTTGCCTGACTCGATTTCGTCCTCTTCCATCCGATTGGTTTAGATTTAGCCTAAAAGGTAATTGGATGTTTGACGTTGTTCTCGGATGCTTGATGTTTCCATTGGTCAACAGGCTTTCACAGTTCAACCTTAGCCTATTGCCTATTCTGCCTTCTGCACCTGTCACTCTCTCAAGCGTTGAGCAGTCAATTGCAGCACGGGATCCTGTGGCTATGGCGCTCTATGCAATAGTAGTTTCAGTATGTGCTCCTGTATGGGAGGAGATAGTTTTCCGGGGCTTTCTTCTCCCGTCCTTAACCAGGTACATGCCAGTATGGTGTGCAATCCTGGTGAGCTCAATTGCCTTTGCTCTAGCACATTTCAATGTACAGAGAATGCTTCCACTTATTTTTCTGGGTGTAGTGATGGGTGTTATTTTCGCAAGGTCTAGGAATCTAGTGCCATCCATGCTTT
Organism: Garcia nutans; assembly: GCA_947685225.1. NCBI lineage: Eukaryota > Viridiplantae > Streptophyta > Magnoliopsida > Malpighiales > Euphorbiaceae > Garcia > Garcia nutans. The sequence goes on from CANTUV010000089.1 coordinate 1,728,740, forward strand.
TGCATAGCCTTTGGAATGGGTTTGTGTTCTTAGATTTAATGAGATAAATAACTTATATTAACTTTTCACTTTCACATATAGATATCATTAATCAGTTGATCATATCTCAGAAGGGTATATTTGGGCCAATAATTGAAGCTATGCTCTTTCAAGGATCTTGAGCATTTGGCAAATGTGGATTAACACTCTTCTTCAAAAATGTTTTTATAGGTCTAGCAAGCAACAGAATGCTAGTAGTATTGACAGAGATTGATATTGATAGGTCATTCTAATAATTTGTTCAGTATATCTTTCATGTCTGTAATTATACCAGGAAAAGGGAGAAAAAAAAATTAGATTATCCATTTGGCTCCTCGAGAAGTCTTTGTTGCCAACATTGTAAAACTCTTAATTCACTAAATGAATACTCTTTGCTTTTCTTGTAATTTCTATTTTTATTTTCATTTGTTCTCTTTGCAAGCTCAGAGAATTCCAAAAGCTGAAGTGGGAAAATGAAAAGAACTGAAATCTTGACATGGCAATTGTAACACTAGCATTGGACTGTGTATGTGTATGTAATAAAAGTCTTTCTTTAGTTCAATGTGCTAAAATGTATGAAATGCAAATTTTTTTACTGAAAGGCTAAATTGAAAATCTAATGGTAAAAGTATATTTTTCTTGCATATTTTTTTGAGAAGTAGATTCTGAATCAATTTGTCTGTGTATAATTTTTTTTGAGTTTTAGATTTCTCTTTCTGAGTTATAGATTCTAAATTAATTCCTTCTTGGTTGTATTACTCAAAAGGAAGCTTCATAGCTAAACAGCATCAACTAAACTAAAACATGAACTAAATCAACTTTAGAGTATATATTTAACATTTGATGTATTTGAAATTCTAAATCTAGAACTATTGAAAGTAAAAATAGAGTTTTGTATATTTATATATATATATATATATATATATTATCAAAAGAGTATAAGAATTACAGTTCAAAAAAAAAGAGTATAAGAATTACAGTTCAAAAAAAAAGAGTATAAGAATATTTTCGATTTTGGATTTTGAAAATTTTATTTTATCATACCATATATTTCTGCAAAGACCTTTTGAAATTGCAGAGATTTCTTTTGTCAGCGCAATCGTGGTTTTGTTCATTTATTATTTTTATAGGTTTGTTAAATAATTTTCATTTATGTAGATATACTATAAAATAATAATTGACACCATTTAAATTCTTATTTTTATAAAAAAAATTATAAAAAATTGTCTCGCTCAAATTTTTTTTATTAAATAAAAAATAATTAATTTTTAACTGTATTTTTATTATTGATAAATTAATTAATAAAATAAAAATATAATAATTTTAATATTAATAAATTATAAAGAAAATTAATTTATTTAAAATATTTGTTATAAAATTAATAAAATATAATAATTATTTCAATATTTGTGTATGGATTAAAAGTTATAATTTTAAACATGGGAATATTAAATAATAATTAAATAAATTAAAATTGAAAAAAATAAATATAATTATAATAATTATTTTCTCAATCTCATTTACACAGTCTATTATATTATTTTTAAAATTTTAAATAATAATTCACTTGCTTTAAATCAAGTACTGTCATATCATCTTTAATACATTTTTTTTCTCATCTCCAATTTCATGTAATGAAAATATATTAAAAAAATAAATTTTAAATAAATAATTATATTTTTTATCTTCATAAAAATAAATATTAAACTATAAAAATAAAATAAAAAATAATTTTTAAATTTATATTTTTAAATTTATATTTAAAAAATTTAACATCAGTATTAAATGGAGGACTATATTTAAAACAAATTGTTATTTGGAGGAGAATTTTTTAATTTTACAAAATAAATAAAAATTGGAATAAGTAATAAAAATATAATATTTAAAAATATTTATTATTATCATTGTAAACTGTCAAACCCAGCTACAAAATTGTCAAAGTAGTGACACGTAGATAACATGTCTTCAACACTCAGCACCATTCACCATGCTTTTCTACTTTAACTCAAATATCGAGAGCGCTTCCTGAAAAGGCGGGAACCACCGCCTCCATGATAACCGTCTCTCCTCCGTCACCACTCACCCGCCACCTCCTCCTCCGCCGCTACTTTCTTTTAAGATCCGCTTCTTTCGGAACTTTAGGCCACTGGGTGAGAAAAATTAGAAAATCAACCAAACAAACACAAATTTCACAAAAGAAAGATAGAGAGAGGCAAGTCGCATAAATCGGTATAATTTTTCGGCTGGTGTCTGAATCACAGAAAAATCAAACAACTTTCCGGTCAAATTTAGTTAAAAGAACTTCTTTACCTGATGATTCAGAATCCTAGATTTTGAAATTGAAATAGAATAATATTAGTTGTTTTTTTTCTCGAGAAAATTGAAGTAGCAAATGGAACAGAAACATATAATATTATCGGCTTTGAGTATTGGTGTTCGAGTAGGGGTAGGTTTGGGATTGGCGTCAGGGCAAACAGTTGGTAAATGGACTGGTAAAGCTTCTCTCAACGGTCAACGCCGGGTGCTTTACATAAAGGGTGTCCATTTTTAAATTGTGAAAATAAATTTTGAAATGTTTAAAATGTGGACAAATGGGGTGTTTTCGGAAACTAGGTATGAGAGTTCTTAATTTTTCAATTAAGAACTCTCAAATCTGTTATGAGAGTACACGTGTCAACAATTGAAGGCATGCGAGAAATTCTCAAATTCAGTATGAGAGTACTTAATCTCAAACTGGATATGAGAATAAAGAAACTCTCAAATTATATATGAGAGTTTAGGGTTCAATCTTTCACGTGCTACATTGTCAGGCTACTTTATCTTTTTTCCCACAAAAGTCTCATACCGAGTATGAGAGTAATTTATAAATATTATAAACAATTTATAATATTTTAATTTATAGTAATTTATAATTTTAACAAATAATTTATAATTTATAATTTATAATATTATTATAATTTATTAATTTTATAAATTATAATATTAAAAATATTTTAATATAAGGGAAAATGATTTTTTTATATTAATAATTTATCATATTAATAAACAATTTTTATAATATTGTTAATATTATAAATTAATATTAAAAATAAGAATATAAAAATTAAAGAACATTGCAAACTACATAAATAAATAAAAATACAAATTTTTTTATAATATTATTAATATTATAAACTAATATTAGGAAATATAAAATATAAAAATTACAAAAAATTATAAAAAAATACACTAACATATCATACCAATACCGAGTATGAGAGTATATCCCAAATCTGTCAATTTTCATTTTTTAAAAATTTTATGCAAGTAATTTATATTATATCTAACTACTAACAAATAATTCAAATACAAATAAAAGTCATAGATTTAGATTTTTTCAAAATACTAAATATCTAAAAAATAATAATATCTAGTTTGAGAGTACAGACACATGTGAAGCATGCCAGAAACTCTCAAATTCAGTATGAGAGTACTTGGAGAAAAAAGAAACTTCACACGCCATCAACCAAATGACTACAGGACAAAAAAACTCTCATACCTAGTTTGAGAGTACATTGCCCAGAAAAATTTTCACCACCTGCAACAAGCAACATTGACAATCAAGTTCTGACAGTAACAGAAAAAGTACACGGTTGATGGGAAATAAAAAAAGCATCGGGTAGTGTGTTCTCATAATGAATATGAGATTTCTTAGCCAATATATATCATATACGAGCTACATTTGGAGCACAAAAAAAAATAATAATAATAATAAGCTGGCTCCCTCTGTTTTTTCAGTGTTCTTGAGAAATGTCTTATACTACTCCATTTCCGTTAAATTTATATTAGAGCAGTGCATTACCTCTCGTCGACGGTATGGTTGGTTACAACCCTAACGTGGCAGACGCGACAATATGCATTGACTGTCAGCTATCTTTTGAGCAGCTTGTAGATGTGGTATGCAACGAGTGTGGGTTGGGGAGTAATCGAAATATGCTGCGATTTTGTTTTTATTTGGTGTGGACAGAATACAATGGAATGAGAAGGTACATCATTATTCGGGACAACCGGAATATTCAGTTTTTATACATGTATGCGTTGAACTTGCTAGAATTATATATAACAGCGGAACAAATTTCTGACTTTTATCATGCGCCTGAACCGCGTGGGGCTGGCGAAACAAGTGGCATGGTACATGATAGTGAATATCAAGAAGTAGAAACTGGGGCAGGGAACAATACAGATGAAAGAGTAAATGAGGAAATTGGAGCAGCCAACAGTCCAGGTGATGGAGAAAATGAAGAAATCGGAGCAGTCAACAGTCCGGATGAAAGAGAAAACGAGGATAGTGAAGAAGAGATGTCAGATTTTTCAAGTAGTGACGATGAATCCTACGTGCCATCAGAGTATGATTCTGGCAATGAAATCGATGTACCTTCAGGTCATTTTATTTATGGAGACATTGGCGTGGAAGATCCGGAAGAGGAGAATACAAACTTACCGAATATGTGGGATGGCAATACCGAGAGTATTGGTATCGGTACTTATTTCAAAAACAAGCAGCATGTGATAAATGCTATTACGGCATGGTCCGCAAAAAGAGGGATGACATACCACAAGGTCGAGAGCAAAAAGAAAACTTGGGCAGTCGAATGCGAAACCCGTAGTCCTAAATATCCACAGGAAAGACTGCACGGAGTATATTGCAACTGGAGTATACGGGCATCGGAACAAGCTAGTTCGGGCAAGTGGATAATGGTGAAGTGGGTTGCGGAACACAACTGTGCGGGAGCAAACATCAGCAATCAAGGCAGAAATATGACATCCTCGGATATTGCTGCCTTAATTACCCCAAAAATTAAGGAGGACACAGGCTACAAGGTACGTCTAATTCAGACAGATGTGAAAAAAATATACCGAGTTGATGTCAACTATAAGAAAGCTTGGCACGGGAGAAGAAAAGCAATTGAGGGACTATTTGGGACATGAGAGTCAAATTTTAGGGAGCTGCCCAGATATTTAGCTGCAGTTCAGGCAAAGAATCTGGGCACAGTGATCCAGTACAAGTTCAAAGGCGGTTCAAATGCGAGACGCATTTTTCGGTACGTGTTCTGGGCATTTGGCCCGTCAATTGAAACATTTAAGGCTTGTCGTCCGGTTGTTTCTATTGATGCAACGCACCTCCGAGGGTCTTATAAGGGAAAATTGATAGTAGCAGTGGCCAAAACCTCAAACAATAATATTTTTCCAGTAGCGTTTGCGGTCGTGGACGATGAAACAACACATAGCTGGAAGTGGTTCCTAAAATATTTGAAGTTGAATGTTCTTGGTGACCGGTGGACATGCATTATATCCGATCGTCACAAGGGTATCATTTCTGCTATTGATGCGATTTTAGAAAAATTTCCAGGAATGGGAGTCCACAGGTATTTTTCTTAATTAAGTGTAGTTTTTTTAATGATTTTAATTATGTTTAATAATTATTATAATTACGTTTTATTTTATTTAATTTTAATTTTTTGAAAATTATGTGATTTTAATTTTAATAATGTGTATTTACTTCTAATAATTTTAATTATGTGTCATTTAACTTCTATTATTTTAATTATGTCTTATTTTATTTTTATTATTTTAATTATGTGTTATTTAATTTTTATTATGTTCATAGGTACTGTCTTGAACACGTCAAGGCCAACATGTGTTCAAAATACAGGCGGAAGGGGCTGAAGGACCAGTGTCAGACAGTTGGTACGGAATTGCAAGAGCACAAGTATGAAGCTGCCTGGAAGAAGTTGGGCAAGAATAGCAATGGCGCCAAACGATATTTGGAAAGCATCGATCCCGAGAAATGGACTCTTTTTGGAGATGGATGTCATAGATGGGGGTTGTCGACTACGAACATATCTGAGAGCTTCAACAATGTCCTAAAAGGAGCTCGCTACTTACCGATCAGAGCTTTGGTTGAGTCATCATTAGAGAAAACAGTAGCTATTTTCCAGCGAGACTGGGAAAAGATAGCAAACTGCAACACTGCACTTGCACCGAAGCCTATGAACGTGTTTAACAGCTATAGAATCCGTTCGCAACTCCATCGAGTAAGCTGCTGGAATGAACGTTTATTACTGTACAAAGTGGCAACAGAATACGGCAACGAGCATGAAGTACGATGGAGTTGCAAAGCATGCACATGTGGAAAATGGCAGACGTATAGGATTCCGTGCTCACATGCCATTGCCGTAGCCTTACGCAGACGTGAGGATCCGTTGGTGCTTGTTGATAAGTTCTACACTAAGGAAGGCTGGATTGCACAGTTTGCTGGAGCTTTCACCCCTATACTTGGCAGTCAGACGTGGCCTCCTTTGGACTGGATTCTACTTCCAGATGACTCCCTAATGATTCACCATGGAGGGCCGGGCCGAAGAAGGGTAAATAGAATTAAAGGCGCGATGGATCATAGCCGAAGGCAGACTAGGAGAGGTCCGAGATGTAGCCGTTGTGGAAATTCCGATCATAATTCCAGATCATGTCCGCTCTCTCATCCTCCTTCTGATAGAGCTCCAATAGATAGTGTTTATGATAGATATGGGGAGCATGGTTTGTAAATTTTTTTTTTAAATTATGTGAACTTTTTTTAATTATGTGTATTTTTATTTTAATTTGGTTTGTAGTTGAATTATGTATTTTTTTAAATTGTAATTGTAGTTTAATTATGTATATTTAATTATGAATGTTTAGTTTAATTACGTATATTTAATTACGAATGTATATTTAATTATGTATTATTTAAATTATGTGTATTTAATATCTAAATATATATCAAAAATAAAACATATATTTATAAAACAAAGCGTGGTAGAAAATTATAGGTTTCTCGGACAACTTGTGCAAACTGAATTCTAAATAAAATGAAAGTGTAAAATTATTTTATTCTAAAAAATAAACATCGAATATTAAATATATGGAAAATGGAAAATTAAAGCACACAAGACCTGGAAAAATAAAGATAAGAGGAATAAAAAAAATGGAAAAATAAAATATGAAAAAACAAAGCAAATAAAAATAATAATTCACCCAAAATTAAAGGAATGAAAATAAAAGAAAACCAGATATAAATACTCGTGCAAATCATGGTGATGGTGATGGGAGTTCATATAATGATGAATGATGAGGAGAGAAAGAAAGAGCTTACAAATTCCGATGAACATAATGACGAAGCTTAAGCTCCAAAAAATGTCGAATTAGAGAGAAAAAAATTCTAAAGATACAGGCAATTTGAAAATAAGATTTTAATTGTTTTTATTTTTTATTTTTTTAAAAGAAAAAGTGAGAAAACAAATAAAATAATTAAATAATGTGAAAATCAAAACATAGAGGCATACTTTTTTATTTATCTCAAATAGATATATTGAATATCTATTTTTATTTATATTTAACGTATATGTTAAAAATATATAATAAATATATTTTCATATTAAAATAAGAATGTAATAAAAATGTATATATAAATTTATATTTTAATAAAAATAATTAATTTTTATGAAATAAAAAATACATTTACCGATTTAAATGAAAATAATAATTTTTAAACGAATTAATTAATTAAAAAATTATTCATAATTTTAATTTATTACCGATTTTGGTCACACGAGCGGAATACAAAGAAACATGTTCCTGTACAAATAATTTCTCCAGTACAAAGTGAAAGTGGTGTAACATTTTATTAATTTTTTTTCTCCAGGCTACTTTGTCTTTTTTCCCACAAAAGTCTCAAACTTGGTATGAGAGTATAGAAACTCTCAAACTGGATATGAGAGTATAGAAACTTTCACACAGAAGCTTTCACGTTAAATTTAAATCTCATACTGAGTATGAGATTTCTGATGACTAATGACGTGTCACCTTATGGTTTGACCTTTTGTATTTCTCTCTCTGTACTCTCAAATTGAGTATGAGAAACTCTCAAACTGGATATGAGAGTATAGAAACTTTCACACAGAAGCTTTCACGTTAAACTTAAATCTCATACTGAGTATGAGGGTTCTGATGACTAATGACGTGTCACCTTATGGTTGGACCTTTTGTATTTCTCTCTCTGTACTCTCAAATTGAGTATGAGAAACTCTCAAACTGGATATGAGAGTATAGAAACTTTCACACAGAAGCTTTCACGTTAAACTTAAATCTCATACTGAGTATGAGGGTTCTGATGACTAATGACGTGTCACCTTATGGTTGGACCTTTTGTATTTCTCTCTCTGTACTCTCAAATTGAGTATGAGAGTATATTTAATCTGTCATTAAATTGTTAGTTAGTGGATAATTATTCTGATTAATGCTTTGTACTCTCATACTGGGTTTGAGAGTATATTTTTTAATTCAAAAAAATACCAGAACTCTCATATCTAATATGAGACTTTCTTAAACTCTCATAATCAGTTTCCGAAAACACCCTTCCGTGTCCAGAGTTTAAAAATAGACACCCTTTTTGTAAAAACTCCGTCAACGCCATATCTGCTGAGAATTTAGAGCAAGAAATGTTAAGGCTTGTTATTGATGGCAGAGAAAGCGGTGTCACTTTCCCTACTATCTCAGGTCTATAATTATCATTCTTAATTCAAATTCTATCCGTAATACTCTTAGAATTTCTTCAATATTAGAATTCATTTCAATGATCCAATTTGCGTTGAAAAATACTATTGTAATGAAATTTATTTATTCAACTATGCGTTGATTTTGATTTTTGAAGGATAAATTGCTGTAACGTTTGTCATTTGATCCTTTCACGGATTTACAGTTTTTTCTTTTGGCACAATATATCTACAGCTTTATGTATTTATTTATTTTGGTCACTTTGTTCTCTATATTTATTTTATCACTTTGTCTTATCAACATTTACATAATCTCATATTGATCAATTTGTCACTTTTGTACCAAATAAAAACTATATATGTAGTATTATTTTTATTTTAGATTGTATTGAGTATGAAATGGATAAAAACAGGCCAAAATAACCAGTATTAATATATATGTGTGTTAATACAAAATAATTATCGGATAAAGTGATCAAAATAGACTATTAGGAATGGGGATGTATTAGTTTTTTTTTTTTTAAAAAGAAAATTTAGATTGATCAATGGATAAAGCATGGTGTTTTATTGGTATTGTAGGCGTCGAGAATAGAATATCAGTGAACAATTTGTTTATTATATGCTTGTAGATACAAAGCATGTTGACCTTAAAATAATAAATTAATCCTATGAGGGTGTTTCTCAAAACTGGAGCTTTTCAGCTTATTATGAATAAGTGATTTTTAGATTATAATCAGATTAAAAATAAGCAGTTAAACGTTTCTGTAAACTAGCTAATAATCAGCTGATAATCAGTTTATAATCAGTTACGTGTTTCTGTAAAATCAGCTTATAATCAGTTTTTAATTGTAGAAACTGTCAAAATGACCAAACTGTCCATGAGTTTATTTATTGTATAAAAATAATTTTTTAAATGTCAATTCAAAATTTATTTTGCAATAATAATAATAATAATAATAATAATAATAATAATATTTAATAATAATAATAATAATAAAATTTCTTTGATGGGAACTAAAGTGTATAAGGTAGGCAAATTTGGAATATTGAATATTAGGTAGGGATAATATGGTCTTTTATTTGGTCAAAACTGCTTAAAAAATAAGTGCTTAAAAAAAAGTAGCAAAACCCAACTTTTAAAAAACTGATTAAAATCATATTATAATCTACTATTTAAGTTTTCAGAAATACTTAAATAAACAACTTATAATCTAAAAACAGCTTATAAGCAGTTTTGACCAGCTTTTAAGTTTTGAGAAACACCCTCTATATGTTTGTTGGGATTTTTGTAGCATATTCTTATAAATTTATTGTTTATTTTTTACTTGAATATGGTTCTAATTAAATAACTTGTTTATGTTAACAGTGAACAGACCAGGGCATTATTGACAAGTGCTGCTTATGTCCACTTAAAGCTTGCTGATGTTTCCAAGTACGCTAGGAACCTTGCACCTGCCAGCCGGGCTATATTGCTCTCAGAACCCGCAGTTTGGATATTGTTCAGCTAGATTTTATATTTTGACTTCAACAACTGATGTAGTTACATTTGGTTCATTTATTTCAAACAAATTCTAATTGCAAGTCGCGTAATTTTAAAATTCTTGAAGAACTTTACCAGCAAATGCTTGCCAAGACTTTAGTTCATTACTTTGAAACTAAATTGCTGCTGTTAGATGTTACCGATTTTTCACTAAAGGTAAGTTTGAGCAGTCACTAACTCCAACTTTTGTTGGTTTTTAGTTTTTCACCCATTTGAAGTTGTTTGTTTTCTGCAGATTCAGAGCAAATATGGCAATGCAAAGAAAGAACCAGTGAGCTCTACTCATTTATTCTGACCATATTATTTTTTCATGCATGGACCTCTTGCCCTTGAGCTTTCTTTGACATTCCTTCCACTTATGTTTTTAAATGTGTGATCATGCATGAAGTCTTTAAAGAGATGTCCTTTAGAGTCAGCACTGGAGCGACTGTCTGGCTTCACTGGAGCACTTTCAATGCGTCCTCAGAAAGAAGAACCCAAAGGTAGGAAAACAAAATATTTTTTTCCATCTCTCTGAAGAAGTCTCATTAAGAAATGCAAGGGATGGTTTCTAAGAGCATTTAGCAGCAGCGTCATGGCTTATTGGTTAACATGATTTGGTTCATTTAACTACAGAGATGGCTCCTTTACTATTTCTACAACACTCATCTTCTGTTGTAGCTCTGACAATGATGATTTTTTGCATGCAGATTACGGAGGCAACACAGTGGTGTGGATATTGCTTCAAGGTGGTGCATAATAAACTTCTTCATCGATATTTTGAAATTAATAAATATATATATTATTTATGCAATAAATAAGTGAATATATATACATATACATACATATGTATATATATATGTTCTTTTATTCCTATGTGATGTCATTCCTATTACTGCAGGGGGGTTGAAGGTTCTTCTAGTGCAACAAAGCTAAGAAGAAATGCCTCTGCGGCAGCAAATACTATTAACCTATCTACACAATCTCCATGTACAGGTCTATCCTTGGAAATTCACTTGTCTTACAGATATTATTATAATTATTTAAAATGAAGTAGAGAACATGTGTCAAAGACCATGTATTCATGTCAAATCTGAGCTCATTTGCGATGGGGGTTTGCTTGTTGAAAACTTTTTTCGCTGGCTTCTGCAGTTCTTATTTTACCATGCTTTCTACTTTGGGATTGTGGCTAGTAAATAATTTCACCAAATATTCCACTATTATCTCTATTAATTATTCTTCATCCTTTTTTCTCCTTAAAGATCCTTTGAAGCGCACAAGCAGTTGGTCTTTTGACGAGAAGCTTTTTATACAGTCTATTTACAAGGTAATTAATATTGGATGAGAAGGTTTCACCATAGCAATCCACATCATGACCATTCTGAATACATTATTCTTAATGTTGGAGCTTAGTGCATCCCGTTTTGCTCCATAAACATTTTGATAAATCATGAATAGATCTTTTTTCATTTATATGCAGGTTTTGATGTATGTGTCTAAAGCCAGTCCCATTGTGCTATATCTCAGGGATGTTGATAGGCTCTTATATAGATCACAGAGCATTTATAATTTATTCCAGAAGATGTTGGAGAAACTGTCTGGATCAGTGCTGATACTTGGTTCACAAACTATAGATCTAGGTGACGAAAACAGAGAGCCTGATGAGAGACTTCTTAAACTTTTCCCTTACAACATTGAGATAAGGCCTCCTGAAGATTAAAGCCATCTTGTCAGCTGGAAATCTCAACTGGAGGCCGATATGAAGATGATCCAAATTCAGGATAATAAAAACCATATCATAGAAGTACTGTCTGCCAATGATCTTGATTCAATCTGCATGGCGGACACAATGGTTCTCAGTAACTATATTGAAGAGATTGTGGTATCTGCAGTTTCTTACCGTTTAATGAATAACAAAGATCCTGATTACAGAAATGGAAAGCTACTTGTATCGTCAAAGAGGTAAGATTGGAATCTTAGAATCGTGTTTCACCTTTGGAGATAAGTATTAATATACTTGCTTGGTTATTTGTGAAATAGTTTGTCGCATGGATTGAGCATATTCCAGGAAAGAAAGTCTGCCGCCAGAGATACACTAAAGTTGGAAGCACAATCTGAAACATCCAAGGTTTCATTGTTGGTGTATTTAGATTTGAATTTGAGAAAAATTGAACTGGAAAATTAAAAATGTTGTTGTGTTCTTGTTGGATGATTATAGGAAGCAGAAGGGGCTGAGACCATTGCTGTTAAGCCAGAAACAAAAGCTGCTGATGCTGTGAAACCTGATACCAAACCTGAAGTAGAGAAGTAGCTTCAGGGGTAAAGAAAGATGGAGAAAATATTTTACCACCTACAAAAGTTTGGGTACATTTATTCTTTTCATTATTGTATCAAATATTTGAACATTTTCACCTCAGGACTTAAAAAACTACATCTACATACCATATGCAAACTATTCTGAATCGCAAAGGAATAAGTGCACTTTTGTCATCTTCTTCCAGCTTACAAGTATTTATATTTCATTCCAACTATTATAAATGTGTGACAGGAAGTTCCTCCTGACAATGAATTTGAGAAGCGCATAAGGCCTGAGGTCATACCAGCAAATGAAAAGCAAATGAAGTTAATGCATCATTTGCTGATATTGGCGCATTGGAGGAAATCAAAGAATCCCTTCAGGAACTGGTGATGCTTCCTCTTTGGAGACCAGATCTCTTTAGAGGAGGACTGTTAAAGCCTTGCAGGGGAATCTTGCTGTTTGGTCCTCCTGGCACAGGGAAGACCATGCTGGCCAAGGCCATTGCCAAAGATGCTGGAGCAAGCTTCATTAATGTATCTGTCTACAATCACCTCAAAATGGTTCAGTGAAGATGAGAAGAATGTGCGAGCTTTATTTACACTGGCAGCCAAGGTTTCCCCAACTATTATTTTTGTTGATGAGGTTGATAGCATGCTTCGGCAGCGGACTAGAGTTGGAGAGCATGAAGCCATGAGAAAGATAAAAAATGAGTTCCTGACGCATTGGGATGGGCTTCTGACAAAGCAGGGTGAGCGCATTCTTGTTCTTGCTGCCACCAACGACCCATTTGACCTTGATGAAGCAATTATTAGGCGTTTTGAAAGGAGGTATTTTTGTTCATTTAGTAAACTTCAATAAAGGATTAGCGTGGTTTGCCTAGTTATTGTACTAATAAAAACAGTCTCAATCTTTGTTGTGCTGCACAGAATTATGGTGGGCCTTCCTTCCCCAGAGAATAGAGAAATGATACTCAGAACTCTCTTGGCAAAGGAAAAGGTGGAAGGAGGACTAGACTTTAAGGAGCTTGCTACTATGACTGAAGGATTTACTGGAAGTGATATTAAGGTCTGATTATCTTACAAAATTTTCGGAGTTCTAATGCATCACTAGGTTTTTCTTGACTGTGTTGTTGCTGTAAACAGAACTTGTGCACAACTGCTGCTTATCGGCCTGTTAGAGAGCTGATAAAGCAAGAAAGATTAAAAGATATGGTAAGTTACATCTACTTTTAGCCCAAAGAAAAAAATCTATTTTCTTGTTTCTTGAATTGATAATGCTTGAAATTTCTCTTTGTAGGAGAAAAGGCAGAAAGCTGCAGAGGCACTTAAATCAGGACAATCTGTGGATAAAAAAGAGGAAAGCAAAGAGGAGAGAGTAATCATCATCAGGCCATTAAACATGGAAGACTTCAGACTTGCAAAGAATCAGGTAAATTTGTTCTCTCTTCACTCTTCCTTCCCCCCACCCATCCGTGCCATATAAAATTCTGAAAGGGCGAAGAATGCTTAGTGGAGAAGAAGAGTAAAGAATCATAGTTCTGTTAACCTTTTGTGTGTGCAGGTTGCTGCTAGCTTTGCATCTGAGGGATCTATAATGAGCGAGTTGAAGCAGTGGGAGGGTCAAGGAAAAAGGAGCATTTGTCTTATTTCTTATGAGACACCATTACTATTTTCTAGGGAGGAGAGGGAAATATCGATGGCTCTAAGGTTTTCTTCTCAGTAGGAAACCTATTAAGAACACAGAGCCTGCCCTATTCTGCTGAACTCGTCGATAATGTAATATTATGTAGTTGATTCATGTGTATAATGCTTCAGGTAGACCTGGTATGCAGCAGCTACATTTTTAGAAATAAGATTGGCCGCTTGCCTGGATGGCCCTACTTTGTTGTATTAAATTGTATTCTCTTTCATTCCCGTCGCAAGGAAATGGTTGTTACTTCCTTTTTTTATGTTTATTTTTCTCAATTGTAGTAATCGTCCACACAATTTTCATGAGCAGCTCCAAACTCCGTCCCAACTTAATCGAACCAACACTGTGACCTCGCACGATATTCTGTAACTGAATGTAATGAATCTATACAAATCTCTACGGTAAAGAAAAGCTTGCATGAGTGATAATTTTTCCCAGCTCGAAAGCATCAGGAAAGTGAAAATAATAATAATGATAATAATAACTGAACAGAAGACACCAGGAAGATGCAAATAACCAAAGATATCGAAACACAATGTACAAGCACTAATTAAATATGTGATAAATCACAAAGATCACTCTTAACAAGACAAGCTGAGTATAAAAATTCCACATTTTGAACCCACCAATCTAAAATCAAAAGAACAGGGTTCTATAAAATACTGGACATAATTTCATAATTTCAAAAAAAACACATCTACCAACTGTGTCAGCACTTAGCAACAGCGCAAGTAAACGGTTCTATGCCTTCTTTTTGTCCTTCAATGGTCCCCTAGGAATCTTACTTAAAACTTTAGCATCAAGAACAGCATACTGCTTCTTGAGTTCGATCACTGCCTTCTCACCAAATGCGTCTACCTTATCCTCATACTTCTCGTAGAAAACAGGTACTGTATGTAGCAGTACAAAAACTGCTTGCAAAACCACACATATTTTTATTAAGAATAGATCAATAATTCACAAGAAATCCAAGAATTTTAACAGATATACAGTCAAAATTTCTAATTCACATAGTAGTTTCATACCTATATAGAACAAGGTCAGGAAATTGCAACAACTCCCCACAATAGAAAATACCCATAAGCCAGCTATAACCTGATCAAACAAGATACAATTGCCATTCATCATTAACCTAATAGAACTCAGAGCAGTTACATTATGAGAAATGAAATCTCAGTAATGCAGTGCTAACTTCAAGGCAGAACAAAAAAAGCTGATAAGAACACAGCCACAGTTTTAATACATTGGTACAAAGTGCATCATAAACTTCAATTAAGATGAATTAGCTCTGAGAATTGTTTCTAGCATGCAACACAACAGAAGAGACAGTTAGAAAGACAAAAGGAAATGCAGTCTGTTTATAGTTTTATAGCCAAGAAGCCTATCACGAGTCTTCTACTGAACTACCCAGGAATTCATAATAGGTAAATTATGATGCATTCAATTTCAATTAGAAAGCAAATCAACTTACAGACAGGAACTTCTTCAGATCCCTTCCTGATGCAATATCACGAAGAATAGCAAAAGCATGATTGATTTCAATCCTTAGTGCATCAGCTACTTCATGAACAGGCTCCTTGGGGATGTGTATTTCTGGGATACGGGGTGGGCTCCTGAAATGAAACAAAGTGAGCTAAATTAACCATCAACCGAAGTTTCCTGACTGTGTGAGTAGCATGGAGTACCAACAGCTTACTTGTTAATGAAGGTGGAGGCATTGGACCACAAGAACAGTAACGCAAGAGCAAGGATCAACGCATGACAAACCAAAGTGAGAAGATGATATTCAATCAATTCGAACAAAACCCATACAGCAGTTGCAACACCAAGCACTCCAGCTGATATCTTCTTATTCCTCCAGAGGAAAACGTCAGCAGCTATTTCATATTTACCACATATATATCAGATATGAGTTCGTAAGATTCAAATGTTTGTCGGCTCACAAAAAATTAGTACACAGTTCATAAGAGAAAAGAGACATTTTATCGGATTTCGATGACAGCCAATTCAATTGTTCTAAAAAGAACTCGCGGAGCTAAAATTAAGCAAGCAAGTGTAAGTACTAACTAAAGTTTAAGCTTCAACTTATCTTAATTCTTCTTCAAAAGACGGAAAATACTGATGGGCATCGGATAAAACTAAAAAAGGTAACTTTATTGGAGCCAATCACATCAAATATTCTACCAAAATGAAGCAAATCCCAATCTTTTAGGACCAAATACAGATCAAATAATCAAAATTACAGAACATAGATCTAACAGAACATAAAGCCAGATCTAGATCTTAAATAATAGCAATAAACATTTAATAAAAAAAAATAGCAATGAAAACGTTAAGAGATTAAGGATCGGAATCAACTTCTAAATGAAAATTTTTCCGGGGAGCCAATCACGGAAATAAATGACACTGCATAGCCAAGCTAAAAAAAATTGAGAAATGAAACATACGTTTACCACCACCGAGGACCTTGTGGACAGGCTTTTCACGGCCAAATAGGCGATAAATCTTGGACTTGACAGACGACGGAGACGGCGAAGACGATTTCGATTTCTCATCATTATCGGAATCGGAAGACGACGAAGAATCGTGGCCGTGGATCTTCTCCGATATCTTGTCCATCACTGATTCCACCACTGATTCTTCATGCTCCGCCATCTTCTCAGAGCAACAAAACCAAACCTTAAAATTCCTAAAACAGCGATCGAAACGGCAACGTAACGAAACGAAACTAAACTCCAAGAGAATCTCTCACATGCACTCACACAAACACACAGTCTCTCTCTGTGTATACTAACTCCGAGAAACCAAATAAAAGGCGTTTATAGAAGAGTCGATCGTGGCCGTTGACTTTACCAAAATGATCTTCGCCGTTGATACGTTCGGCAACCGCAGCTATAGGCTCGATTATTTGGTAATCGTCCAGGTGGAAAAAGATAAACGAATGAGTACATTTTATAGGGCCGAGGATTAACGTCAGTTAAGCTTGACGGACTTACAAACATTCTTACCTCTGAAGTTCCGTTAAATTACGGCGCTAAATTGTGTACACTTTCGAGAATGGATGGCGAGTGATTCGTAATTTAAAAATTTTAAATCGAGACTGCGACCAAGAAAGTCACGAGTATAGCTACAGTGCACCATTGATATATTGTTGACACGTGGAACGTTTTGGCCAATGGATTGCAGTAGTTACATAATTAGAGTTTTTTAGTTGTAGATAATGTATATATTATTAATTATATGATTGATGAGTAGATGGGTCATGCATTTTGGCTATCATATACAAAAATGCCTTCGTAGTTAAGTAATGCAAGGAAAGATGTATATATGTTTGTATTTTTATATAATAAATTTAATTGTTTTAAATATATTAAATGTTAAAAAAATAATATAATGAAAATTTTAGTCATATATATTAATTAACACTAAAAAATTATAAATGAGTATTGGTCAATTTAGTTAAATTGACCGGTTAATCGAATTAAAATTTTTAAAATTTTTAATTAATCCAACTGAATTTTTATTTTTGTCGATTTGATTAATTAATTGAACTGATCGATTTTTTTTTAAATTTATAATAAAAATTTTATTTAAAAAATTAATATAATTAAATAACTAAATAAAATTTATTAAAAAAATTAAAAAATAATTTTATTTTATAATAAAAATTTATATTTATAGTAAAAAAATTAATATAATTAAAAAATTAAATAAAAATAATAACTAAAAATTTTTTTAAAAAATTTCGAATAACGGTTAACTGACCGAACCGAATCGATTAACCATTAACTAAATTAAAAATTAAATTTATATAAATTTTTCGACTGAATCGATCGAATTATTCTAAATTTAATTAACCAAACTGAATTTTTAATCGGTTAATTAAATTTTGTCCACACCTAAAAAAATAGAGACGTGATAGAAAAATATATTTTTTAAATAAAATATTTAATTGTTTAAATTTTAATGAAATTAAAAATATGTTTAACGATTCAAATAGATAAAATAATATATTAATTTAATAAGATGATAGTACAACAAGAAAAATAGTATTGTATTGAATAAAAATAAAAATAAATAAATTACAAGAAATTATGTTATATCAGTTTTTAGTTGAGTGGGCAGTATATTCTAATTTATATAAAAGAAATATGAAAACTTATAAATATTATAAATTAAATTTTTTAAAAAATCATATTTTTTAAATTATGATATTTCCATGAGAAAATTTTAGAATTCAAATATATGTAAGTATTAACAGCATATTATTTGATTGGTCTTCAAGGATTTAATTAAAAAGTTTCAAAATTAATAAAAGCTTAATTTAAGGAATACATATATAATTTAAAGAAATTAACCATATATATAAGAAAATATATAACAAATAAGGTATTAAATCCCTATACAAATCATTAGTTTGGATGGATGACTGAAAAATTACAATTCTAATTTCAACTAAAAATAAGAAAAAACATTTTAGTGCATAAAATTATTAAATCTATATTTTTCAAATTTAACTATTAAGTATTGTAATTTTTTAAGAGAAATTCTTACCTAAACTGAATGCATACAGATACTGTCAATAAAAATTTTCTAAAAAAGTAATTATAAAAAATATATAATTTTATTAATCGAGTATATATACAACCGGTCTACATAAGACTTTCTCATTTTTTTTAAATATTATTGATTAAGTCATGCATAATAATTAGAATTGAGTTTTTTTATTTGGTAGATGTGAAATTTATAATTAAATTTATTAGAGGATTATCAGTTGTCAAAAACTATTTCTCAGCACAAGTAGTTAGAATTTGAATGTTGAAGCACGAATTTATTATATATATATATATAGCCATAAAAATTTCAAAATAAAAGTATACTGTATACTTCATTGTCAATGATCTAATATTAGAATTTTTTTTAAAGTTGGCTTGGAAATGAAGAATAATATTTTATTTTTTATTTAAAATTTAATTTGTTTTTTTAAAAAAAAAAAACTAATTCATTAAAATAGAAAACAAGAAAACACGAAGTGCAAAGTGCAAGAGAAAACTAAATATCCCAACCAACAGGCCGTCCCCTCAAATTTTGTTGTTTAATATACAAAAAAATACGTATTCTCTATGATATTTTGATCTTTAAAATAAAAATGAATTTAGAAATAAATTATATTCACATTTCATTATGATTTTTATAATTATTGTTGAATTTTATTTAAGTATGTAAAAAAATATAAATATAAAAATTTAAGCATTGATTTTTTTAATACCTATATATTATGAATACGTGAAAAACGTAGCAAATCAATTTGAGTTGATTCAGCAATATTAGGGTAATAAATAATCCATTTAGTATGTAAATTATAGTATTAATTATAAATTAACTCAATATACTAATGTATAATTTAATGGTAAAAGCATTTTTTTTTATAATAGGCTCGAAATTGATTTTCCCTTTTATTTAATGGAAATACTAAAAAAATAACAAGTTAACTTTTCTTTTAAGGAGAATTACGAAAAAGGTGCAAATCACTCTTTTAAATATTTGATGAGCCCTAAGCAAATTAGCTTATTTCATTTAAGAGGAAATCAAAAGTTTGTTTTATAAAAGTAACAAAGTTCCAACCCAAATCTATATACTGCCATTGCCAATTCTTGATTTATAAAAAATAAAATAAAATAAACAAAGTGAAAATATATACCTTAATTATATATTTCTAGATGGCATCATAGAAATTATTATTTTCAATCATCATTTAAATTATTTGATAAACACATACTTAAATATAATAATTTAATAATAAATATATAAAAGTTCAAATTATCTTCCCACTAAAAAAATTAATAATAAATATTCTAAAATTGATATATTCACATTTTTTATCCGTCTCAAATTATAACTCATTTACTATTTTAATAATTTAGTTAACACATTAAATTCTTATAGTACTCTTATTTAATATTATTTATTAAAAATATATCATGTTAAAGTAAAGATATAATATAAAAAATATTTATATTTATATTTTTAATAAAAATAATAATTTTTTATAATTTTTATGAAATAAGAAATGAGTATATAAATTTAGAACGGGAGATTATGATAATAAACTTGATTTCAATTTTCTTTTTTTAACACTAAATATAATCATTATAAATACAAAACTTCAATTTAAAATCAAATCATAATTAAAATATTTAAAATTAAATTTTCAAACCTCTAACAATTAATTGTAATCACTAATTAAGGATCTAAATATAAAATATACTCTTAATATTTGGCTTATCTCAACCACCAAAATATAATTTGATGATATAAAATATATATTACTTTAACTTAAATCTCGAATTCGATTCCTAAATATTCTCGTATTATTATTGATGTAATTAATCAAAAAATATTTTGTTCATCTCTCGCTAAAACTCAACACAGGGGTGTAGGCATGAAAGCCCATCACTTTGACATAACTAGGCACAGTTGCACTTGTAAGTTACCAAATATGTGAACCCCACAAATTCTATGCCATCCAAACACAGACATGAACATAAAGATTTATTGTTTAATTTCTCTAATAGATCTTGATTAGCGAATCCAAATTAAGAAAACAACAAAATAAGGGCTGAGAAAATTAAAGAATTTATCATATCGTATTTGATTTTGATGTCACAATCTTGGATTTGACTCTCGATAATCCCAATTAAACAAATAGAAATTAGAAAACTCTGAAATAATTTTCTTGGACGTTAGACCCTATTACATCTACTGCTCCCCTTTACATATTGCAACTAGACTATGACTGATACTTTAATCCAGATGAACTCGATTAAATATTAAAAATATTAACTTGAATTTGACTAAAACTGTATATATTTTCAATCAATTCACGTATTTTTCAGTTAGAACGAATTTAATTGAATTCGTATTAATAAAATATTTTTAAAAAACATCGTTCTATATATTATGAAAATATGTCTATATTATAACTTTATCGATCAAGTTCAAATTCAAACCGAAAAAAAAAAATTATCCACTTGACTGATAATACTCAAGTTTATTTTCAATAACTTAAATTGATTTTGATCTATATTTTATTTCGAACTCATCTTAAACTGCTTGATTCGGTCAGATTTAAAAAATCCACACAACCTAGTTGCAACAGAAGCATTCATTAAAGTACAAGGCATAGCACCATGCAAAGAAAGCTAAAAAGAACAGGAAATTCAAAGCAATGAAAAGGAGGAAAAGTAGAAAGGAAAAAATGTACCTTCAGTAGAAAGGGAAAAACGTACCTTCTTGTAGATCATCAAGTGCACAAGTATTTTGCAGTTTGGCACCAAAACTTCACTGTAAAATTCACCTTAACAGAGAAAGTCAAGAGATGATGAAGAAATGTGTGTAGATTTAGTTTAGATGAACATGTTAAAAAAATTATTAGCTCATACAATCGATTAATAATCAAGTAAAATGGCAATGTAGAGAGTCTAATTTTCATTGAGTTAGGTAGTCAATTAATTCTTGGATTTCGCCAACTAAACTACCTCTACAATTCCAAGAAAGAAAAAGAAAATTATATATATTGTTGATGGAACTGCCTTTTTTGTATCCTTTGAAGTCAAGTAGAAGTAATATAAAAGTTTTAGTATTTAGTGCCTTTATATATATATATATATATATATATATCTTGAGACTATATTATTCTAAGGAAAATCAATTTTTTTAGTAGACACTATAATAATTTGATTTCAATGACACGTATAAAAATACCATAACAATAATTTTCTTTGTGAAAAAAAAAACAGAGAAATTCAAACCTTCCTAATACATTTTTCTTAAAAAATTTCAGATGTTAAAAAAATTAAAAAATAAAAATAAAAACCTATTTTCTCATAATTATAAAATTTATTTTCCTAATTAAAATGTCTAAGATCTTTAATTAATCCATTTATGACAACATCATATACTAATAATCATCATGCATGATCAGGGCGAAAACACATGAATTAACATGAATTAAAATGGGAGCAGCTTTTCCCTTCTGTTTTAAAATATATATATATATATATATATTATTAAAATTATTAAAATATTTAATTATTTTTTTTAAATTTTTAAAAAAATATATGATATTTTTATTTTATCCCTCTTTATTGAAAAGTCTAATTTTACCTCTATAAATAATAATAAATTCAAAATTTTCAGCTACTGATGTGTTATTACTTTACCTAATTATCTTATTCTTACCATTTGAGATAACAACGAAAGGAAAATTTTATATTTCTCGGTACAATTTTGAGCATTGTTTTTTTTCTAATTAAATCTCGAATTTAAGTTATTGATGTTTTTCATCCTCTACTACTACTAATAATAATAATAAAAAAGAGATGAGAAAGCATTTGCATTACCTTATTTATCAAAGAAAGAGCAAAGCTATCACTAGCCATAGATTGAGCTTTCCTCCATCAGAGCTTTGCGGAAACAGAGAAATCCTTACCAGGGACTTGTAATATTAAGGTGCTTTTGACTTGACTACTCTTTTTTTCTCATTTGACAATTTTAACCATGCTAATCATCATAATTCTCATCATAATTCAATTCCATTAAGCCTTTGTTGAAATTGATAGCGAGGGCACTTTTGGTATTTCATTTAGTGCTGTCGGCTTATTTGTTGCATCGGCATTTGGCTTCGCTCGAGGGAAGATGGAACATTATAAACGAATATCCGGTGGGTGCCATTGGCTTTTGAAACGACGGCGTTTCGTTTTTTTTTTTTTTTGCTTTCCATTTACTACAGAAAAATGAGGCAAAACTCAAATTGCCACCTAAATTTTAGTTGAAGGTTCAATTTAATATCCATGTTTTAATTTTCTTCAATTAGATATCTTAATTTTAATTTTAAATCTCTCACTCTAATTTTTAGTCAATTTACCCATTTAAAAATTTCTTGTACCTTATTATGACAATATAAAATCTTTTGTAAGCTAAAATTTTGAAATAAATAAAATAAAAAATTATAACTTTTGTTTATATGTTACAAAAAATGTATATTTATGTCAATTATATTTCTTTAAAAAAAATTTCTTATGTTATTATTATTTATATTTTTCATGTGTTTTCTTTTCATACTCAATTGAAATATTATAGCACAGAATAAAATTAAAAATAATATATATATTTCATGTGTTTATAAATTTAATATTCAACAAAATAATAAAAATAAAAATATTAATTTAATTCAGTTCTATTTAATTGTTTAATTTATATCTTACTTTATTTTTTTATTTTGAAAGAGAAATTACAATGACTAAGAAATTATATGATAATTACTTTATTATATTTACAAGCTAAACCTAATTACTATATTATATATCTACATTATTTTCACATAACTTGATGCACATTTATTTAAAAAAAAAATAAACCAAAAGCATCAACACGGTGTCGTATTGACAGTCCCTCTTTTGCAAACTTGAATAACCCACCCGATCTAGAATCGGATTATCCACATGTCACGCTCTCTCGAAAAACCTCTTTCTTCGTCTTCACAAACAGCCCCTCTGATCAGAAAAACCCTTCTTGAACCCTTCATTTCTCTTTCAATATGTTCAGAATCCACCGCTTCGTTCTAACCAAAACCCACCACTTCCGTCGCTTCTCTGCAACTGCCGCAGTCGCCGAAGAACCAGTAGTCGAGGTCGGCGGCTCCCCACTCACCTATCTCGAAGGATTTCCCAAGCCTGGTCCTTTAGAGACGATTCTCGCGATCCCTCGAGCCACTTCCGGCAAGAGCATTGCTGCAAAAGAGCGAAAAGCTGGGCGAGTACCTAGCATTGTCTTTGAGCAGGAAGATGGGCAGCGTGGTGGTAATAAAAGATTGATTTCAGTCCAGTCTAATCAAGTCAGGAACTTGGTTAATAAGCTTGGCAGATCATTCTTTTTATCTAGGCTTTTTAATCTTGAGGTTAGACCCGAGTTTGGGTCTGACGAGATTATCGAGAAAGTTCGAGTCTTGCCGAGATTGGTAATTTCTTCTTACTTATTCAATTTCGATATATTGCTAGGATTAGAAAATGTGGGAAGTTTCTAAAAAGGTTGCATTTTTAATTTATCTGTTTCATTGAAATTTTGTAGTTTAATTTTCCCAGGTTCATTTGCATGCAGTAACTGATACGCCCATTAATGTGACCTTCATAAGAGCACCTTCAACTGCTTTGTTGAAGGTTGATGTTCCTCTTGTTTTTAGAGGAGAAGACGTATCTCCTGGACTCAGGAAAGGTTTGCTATTCTTTCTTATTGCCATACGACACTTCATTATGAATTATAATTGTTTAGATAAATTGCTGTTAGGTCTTAATCGATTAAGACCATTCTGTATATCCACGTAAACCATTTGAATATTTGAAAAGGGAACTTAAAAAGTTTCAACAGTGTATGTACTATGTATTCCTTATGCTTCCTATGTAATGAATTTTGGCTTAGCTGCCTGCTAGTATTCTTTAATAATAATCAGATTGAGAATATCAAGATTTATTGAGGTATAAACTTTCGAATTGTTTTCCAGATAAACTAAGGGAGAGGATGGAAGTATAGGCTTGCCATTTGTAGAACCTCCCAAACATTCTCTCCCTGACATTCTTTCATCTTCTGCCTGCCTTTGATGTGTTAGTAAATTTGATGCTAGGTGTTTGGTCCAAATTAGGAGGAATCTTCTATTTCTCCTTATTTTATGTCCCAATTCTTGTTTTCCTAGCATTTAAGTTACCAAAATCCTCTGTATTAACTTTACAAATCCCATATTGAATTTTAAGCACTTGTTCACTTAAACTCCTCATTTTTCAACTAGCAAAACAGCCTCATCATAACATTGTTGTGCAGGGATAATTTTGTTTGCCAACTATATCATTAGTGTTGTAAAGCTGGAACTTCCGCCAAACACTATATTCTGTCACTAGAGGCAAATAGGCAATGATGATAGACCTATCCCAATGTGGGAATGAAACTAAATGGTTTTGAGTTGATGAATTAGTACACATGCTAAGCAAGTAAATTAAGGATTTTAAATGCCTGAATTGATAAATTGGCAACCGTCTCTTGATGGATATTCTTTTCATTGAGGTGCGCCATGTGAATAAAGAATGAAGTGATTCTCTTGCACTACTATTTATTCATTGACTTTGCTCCAACTATTGATAGCTTCTCATGTTCCCCTGATAAAACTGTTGGCACAATTGTTTTTAACATTTTCTATCTCAATAATTATCCCCTAGCCACATAATTATGGTTTTATTTCTTCCTTGTCCAATGGCTCAACTACACAATTGGGGTAGCCTCATCCATCCCACAAACCCTTCTCTCCTTGGGCAGTTGTTTAAACCTTAGACCTCCAAATTGGAATTCCAAGCTCTAACTATAGGGCTTATTTAGTTATCCAGGGACAATAGTCAAGGAAAAATATATCTCTTGGGCTCAAACAGGAGACTATACTGTAGATGCTACACTGCAGTATTTTATTGATAGGAAATTACAGTTGACATGAAAAGTGGTGCATAAATGCATATAGATATAATAGATACACACACACATATATATGTTATAAACCTTCACAAAATCAGGCTACCTAGTAATGATTAATAACTCTATGCTTGTTTCTTGTTGAAGAATTCTTTAAAGGGCCGGTGAGAACTGATTAGTAGTCACCTCCTCTAGGGGGGATATTTCATGCTAGAAGCTATTATCATTTTTAATTTATGTGAAGTTTTATAATTATTAACTTGTCATATATCGTCCATTGCAATAAGTGGATTGATCTAATATGCTTAAGTATGTTTTTTCTTGCAAACTCGGCAGGTTCTTATTTGAATACAATTAAGAAGACTGTCAAATTTCTTTGCCCTGTGGATATCATTCCTCCATATATTGATGTCGATATAAGTGAACTGGACGTGGGGCAAAAGTTGGTAATGGGAGACCTCAATGTTCATCCAGCTCTAAAACTTATTCTGCCAAAAGAGCTGCCTGTTGTTAAGATTGCAGGAGCCAGGGCTTCTGACCAGAAGAAATCTAAATAACCACTTAAGGAGTGAGCTCTTGTTGCTAATGATGTTCTCCCCACATAGCTATGGCACTGTACTGCACAGCATACACTAATATTAGTAAAGGGCTGATTCATTCAGTCTTAGAGTGGCAATTGGGTATTAATCCTTCTTTCTTTTCCTCTTTGGATATCTTTTTCACTTTTGGCTAAGAGAATAGGAGGTTTGGGTGAAGGTCAGTCCCAACCATTATGGAATGTGCTTTTTAATGATTCGACGAATAATTCCTTTTTTATCGTCATTGTTCTTTTTTGATAGTCAATGATCATCTTTTGAAGTAAGAAAAAATCAGATTGATGCTATTTACAATTCTCTTTTGCTACTTGATTTGCTTGATGAATAGGCTCAACATTCAAGATTGTACACAAGAAATAGCATCCCAACTCGGTGTAAAATAAAATTGTAAATAGAAATGCAGTAGATGGAACAAAGTGAATATTGCAAGACAGAAATTGGTATAGGTTTAATGGCTGTTTTGGCCATGCTTGGTCAATTTAGCAATGAGCTCCAATCTTGGATTGCAAGCTCCATAAATGGATCTTTGTTGGGCAAGTGGAATTGATCTGATATTCTCTAACTCTGCCAGGCAAAAGGACACAAGTTCTTTTACAAAGAAATCGATTGATAGCTTGGATTTCCTTTTATGTGCAACAAGTTAGTAAGCATTATTTGGCCTTTGTAAAGCCAATGTGCTACTTTAGATAGAAGGTAACAACTCACCAAGCTCTCTCTTTTTTTTTTTCTTTATTTCCTTATAACACGCGCACATAAGAAATAGTGATCGGTGCCAGGCTATGCAAAACTAATTGTAACTCAATCTTTCTATTATAACCGAGGCTAGGGCAACAATTGCTAATCACAATCATTTTATTCTAAATTTGACTATTGTTCAAGCCTATCAAGCTGATAAATAAAAGTTCTGTTCAAACAATTGAGCAAATTTTAATAACTTCTAATTAACTTGTTAATATAATATTTTTCATAATCGTAATGCCAAGTAGACCTAGTCATTGACTGGGTTTGAATTTAAAAAATGTTAAAATTTTTTAAAGGTTTGGTCCATCATAAAAAATGAGAATGATTGGTATCTATATATCAATAAAGGAGCAAGAATGGTTCACAGGCAAATCCTCAAGTGCTAGTGCTTTTTCCTTACATAAATATATACCAACTGCACAACATTATCTACTGATTTAAGATTTTCTTTTATTTTCTTATAAGATTATCTACTCTTCTTTAATTGATTGAGTTACTAAAAATACCAACCTCTCTAGCTATTATCTTAGCAAAGAAAATTTTTAAAATTTTCCTTCAAAATCAAATTATTTCACAAATGGATAAAAAATTCACCATATCAAATCAAATGATATACTAATTGTGATAATATCTATTAGCACAATCACTTCAAGAAAAATTAAAAAATTTAAAACTAAAAAATTCCCATTATCACTACATACATACATACATATATATATATATATGGGCAGAGAAAGCAGCAAAAAATTAACCCATCTTGATAATCATTCGAGATGACAATAAAATCCCTTCTTTTGCTCTCATTATTGTTAGTGAATTCATTTTCTTGTTGCTTTTGTTTACCTTTAGTAACAAAGGGGAAATGGATAGTTGATTCACAAACAGGGCAGCGAGTTAAGCTAGCTTGTGCCAATTGGCCTGCACATTTAGAGCCAATGGTAGCAGAAGGGCTTAGTTCAAAGCCCTTAAAAGATATTGTTTCACTATTAGTTAAACAGAATTATAACTGTGTACGTATAACATGGGCAGTCTTTATGTTCACTCGGTATGCAAATGTTACTGTGGAACAATCTTTTAACTCTCTGAATCTGCTTAAAACTAGAGGTGGAATAGCCAAGAATAATAATTTTCTATTGCAAAAGACCCTTGTTCAAGCTTTTGAAACTTTTCTTGGTGAGCTTGGGAATCAGGGTGTAATGTCGATTCTTGATTGCCAAGTTAGTAAACCACAATGGTGTTGTGGTGAAAATGATGGAAATACCTTCTTTGGTGACAACAATTTTGATGTTCAAGAATGGTTACAAGGTTTAACAGCAGTAGCTGCCCTGGTCAAGGGTAAACCATACGTAAGTAGCACTTTCTTGTGATATGTGCACTTACAGTAGACTAGAATTAGCACAACTGATCTTATTTAGTATATTAACAATGATCCTGATTGGAATTCTTGGGATGTGTGCACTTGCAGTAGGCTAGAATTGGCGCAATACTGCACTAAGAGATAGATATTTGATCTTATTTTAGAATATTAACAATGATCCTGATTCGATTTTTTGCAATATGTGCACTTGCAGTAGACTAGAATCAGCGCAATACTGTGCTAAGAGATAGATATTCGATCTTTTTTAGTATATTAACAATAATCTTGACTCGATTTTGGTTTGATTTGATTTACAGGTAATAGGGATAACTACAAGAAACGAACTACGCGGTCAATTGTCAAATGTAGAGAATTGGTACAAATACATAAACGAAGGAGCAACAGCAATTCACAAGACAAACCCGGATGTATTAATATTTGTTTCAGGATTAGGATATGCAACTGACTTAACATTCTTGAAGAACCAGTCATTAGGAACTAATTATGATAACAAATTAGTCTATGAGGCACATTGGTATTCATGGAGTGGCGGTTCAAAAAGTGATTGGGATGTGGCAAATGTGAACCAAGTTTGTCAACAGAAAATGCAAGGATTCATTAACAATGCTGGCTTTGTTAACAGTGTTGAAAACCCAGTTCCTCTTTTTCTTGGTGAATTTGGGATAAGTCAAAGAGGTGTTCTCAAAAGTGATGATAATTTTTTAAGTTGCTTCTTAGCTTATGCTTCTGATATTGATTTGGATTGGGCTATTTGGGGTCTTCAAGGAAGCTATTACTACCGCAATAACCAAGAATTTTTTGATGAAACTTTTGGAGTCTTGGATAGGTTCTGGAACCGTGTCAGAAATCCACATATGGAGAATAGGTTAGGCTTGATTAAGCAGAAGCTTCAAGGTATGTTAATTTTTTTACTTTCTTGATTCTTGATTAATGTTGATGCTTGTTAGCTATTTCAAAAGAATCTCACATTGAAAATTTACAGAAGTGTGGTAAGAAAGGCGAGTCTCGCGCCCATAAGAAATGGGCCAAAGATTAAATGTGTAGAAACTGGGTAACTTTATTTTCCATTTGTTGTTCTGTAACATGAATCACTCCAATTTAGAAGAACCTATTAAATCCTAGAGAATTTCGAATTCCTTTTGTCTTCTAATAGAATTTCTTCTGTTTTACTAACACTAGTAACAATTTTTTGTTGCAGACCCAAATTCGGATTATAGCAGCTCCTCTATAATGTTTCATCCACAAAGTGGAACATGTGTCCATGCAAATAGTAGAGGGGAAATATATACAGAGAGTTGCAATAACAAAATAAATTGGAAATGGTACCATGCAGGAGATGGTCATCCAATAATGTTGGAAGGAAGTAATCTTTGTATTGAAGCAGTTGGAGATGGACTTCCACCAATGCTTTCTGCAAATTGCCAGAACTCCAAAAGTTCTTGGAAATTGGCTTCAGAGACAAAGCTTCATGTAGCTGTTTTAGATGGTTCAGGACAATCTTTGTGCTTGGAGAAAGATTCACCTTACACTTCCACCATTGTCACTAACAAATGTAGTTTCACTTTTGAAGACCATTTGTGCATGAAAGATCCAAAGGAAGACCCAACAACTCAATGGTTTAAGTTTGTCAGTACTAATGTTGGAATGTAATTTTATGTCTAGCCAGCCAATTAGTTTAGTTGATGATGATGTCCTTGTTTAATTAATAATTTTGTAAACCTATGGTTTATATCAAATGAAAAATCATTCTAAGATTTTAAATCAATTCATACGTGTAGAAAGATTTTATATCCATTTATACTGTTAATATATGGAATTAATTAAAATTCGAATTAATATGGCTGACTGCATTGTTTGGTATAGTTGCGACTCTTCCAATAGTTATAACTCTATTAATGGATTTGGGTTGACCAGTCATGGGCGTCCTCCATCATCAAATATTTT
Organism: Garcia nutans; assembly: GCA_947685225.1. Classification (NCBI taxonomy): domain Eukaryota; kingdom Viridiplantae; phylum Streptophyta; class Magnoliopsida; order Malpighiales; family Euphorbiaceae; genus Garcia; species Garcia nutans. Next base: position 1,758,999 of record CANTUV010000089.1, read on the forward strand.
TAACAATAACAATAATAATATTAATGTAAAAGAAAATATTTTTAAAATCAAGAATTGGAGATAAAAAATCAATTATCCACAATTAATGCCTAATTAACTATATTTCTTTTTCTTGATTTTATTCCAATTAAAAAAGGGAAATCATATCAGCAAGGCCACCATGTCAGATGAGCCTTCTTGAGTTCTTTGCACCCTTTTAAAACGGCAAGGAAATCTGAACATACAGAGCATACATCTGTAACTAAAGGCAAATCTATCTATCTATATATATATATATATATATATATATATATATCAAAACTGGCATAAACCCCCCTTCGATAATGTTTCTTTCTTTCAAAATGTTAGCCAAAATCATGTTATGCTCTCGTTATTATTTGGATGGTAAAGCTATCCTTGCTAAGATTTTTAATGCAACTGCATACACAGAATTTAAGATTTTTGAATTTAAACTTGAGATCTTTGATTAAGTTTGATCAATTGATTTATATATTTGATGGTAATTTCCTCTTTTTTATGTTTACTATTTAACTAGTGGATCCCTTTATGTTTTATAGTTAATATTTTTTTTTTGTATTTTACAAATTTTAACTTATTTGTTTTTCAAGTATCATCTAAAAATAAAGTAAAAATATTAAATTTTATGTCTATATATTATTTGTAGAAACTTGTATGATAAAAACATATTCATTCTTAAAAAACTGCATTAGAAACCAAAATGATTAACAGAACCAAAGTTTTTGTAAAAAAAGTTCATTATCATTAGTGCAAAAACCTTTTGATATTTGGTACATATAATTTTTCTATTTTTTATTTTGTCAATGTATATGAGCTTATATACATGTGTACAACAAAGTTCGTGAGACTAGTTAATTATATATAATAAGATATACTCCGTCCGTTTACAAATAATTATTACTTTAAAATTTTACACAAAAATTTATATAATTATTTTATTAAACTACAATTCTCCTTAATTTATTATTTATTTTATTATATATTAATTATATAAGAGTAAATTTAAAATAAATGTATAAACTAATATTGATTTTATAAAGTGATAATTATTTATGAATAAAATTTGTCACCTAAAATGATAACTATTTGTGAATGAAAGGAGTAATACTTAATTTATATTATTAAATTTAAACATTATTAAATTAGTTAATTGATTAAACTTTACTTTCATTGATTATTCAATTAAGATAAATTGAAATTAATGCTTTAAACTTGATGAGGTGGGAAATCTATAAATAATAATCATCAATGGTTAACAATAAGAAAATTATTTAAATTAATTGCATCTTCATATAAGATCTATTATGATACTCAGTAAGATCTATTTTGTTTATCTTTTATTGATTTTGAAAACAAGAAAAAGATCTATTCTGATATTTTATGATTGATAACATTTCGAGAAAATCTAAATGTGAAAAGATTAATTTAGTAATGAAAACTATATATAAATTAGTGATAAAAAAAATAGCACCACATTCATACCCTTTAAAAAAAATAGTGTCATAATCTTTTAATTGAAGAATAAATAGTCTTATAATATTTTCCATGAGAGGTAAAATAGTCTCATAAGCTTTTGATTGAAGGATTAAAATAGTGTCATTTTAAATATTATAAAGTTGGGATCCATAATAGCTTTTTTTTTTAAAAAAAAATTATAAATTTCGACACATTAAATAAATAAGAAAAATTACTCTACTTTTCTTGAATTGAATCAAATCCATATCTTGTATGGATAGAAAATTTGACTTTCGATATGAATTATAATATTATATTGAATATATTCAAAATAAATTTTAACAAACTAAACCAAAAACCAATATATTTGAGATAAATATTTATCCTATATCTTTATGATATCTCTAATCACACAAAGAGAATATATACGTATATATATAATTGTGTATTATTATAGTAGTCTTCAATCTTGAAAATAGAAGGGAAAGTTAGGATTTTCTTACTATTATTTTCATTTTTATTTGTTTTTGCAATTCCAAGCTTTTCTTTTCCATTATCAACAAACGGCAGATGGATAGTAGATGACAAAACAGGGCAGAGAGTGAAGCTAATTTGTGCAAATTGGCCTTCACATGTAGAGCCAATGTTAGCTGAAGGACTTGACAAACAGCCATTAAGCTACTTAGTTTCTCAATTGAATAAACTTAAGTATAATTGTGTTAGGTTTACTTGGGCAACTTACATGTTCACTCGTTATTCTAATGTTAGTGTTGTACAATCTCTTGATTCTTATAACCTAACAAAGGCTAAAGTTGGCACCCTTCTTTCTTGAACTTGAACCTTGTTTAAGCTTTCCAAGCTGTTGTTGACGAGTTCGGTAAACAAGGTATAATGGTTGTGTTTGATAATCAAGTTAGTAGACCTACTTGGTGTTGTGCTGATGATGATGGTAATGGGTCTTCAGCGACAAATATTTCGATCCTAAAGAATGGCTTCGAGGTTTACATATCATTTCTAAACTTTTTAGAGGAAAATCTCAGGTATATACAATTTAATTATATTTTATAATATCCTTTAATATATTATTATATTGAAAATTCTTAAGGGTGTATTATTATATCTGATGATGTTTGATTGTGAAATGAAGGTAGTCGGAATAAGTACTCGAAAGGAGGAGATACGAGGGCCTCGATCAAATTTACCAGACTGGTATAAATACATTCTTTTAGGAGGAAAAACAATACACAAGGCGAATCCAAATGTACTAATAATTGCTTCAGGAATTGCTTATGCTAGTGATCTAACTTGCTTAAAGAAAAAGCCTTTGGGAACTACATTTGATAATAAGTTAGTGTATGAAGCACATTGGTACCCATTTAGTTGGGGTCATGGTGATAATTGGAAAAATCAATGATGTCTGCTATAATGAAACCTTTTACTTCCATAACAAGACAGGTTTTGTTATTGAAGGTGTCCTATGTTTATTGGTGAATTTGGTATTGATCAAACAGGTTTAAGTCTACGTGATGAACGTTTCTTGACCTGTTTTACTGCCTATGCTGCTCAATATGATCTTGACTGGGCAATTTGGGCATGGCAAGGAAGCTATTATTATAGACAGAACAAAATTGGCCCAGAGGAAACTTTTAGTGTCATGAATATCAATTGGAATGGTGTTAGAAATCCAGAAGTCAACAAAAGTGTAGATCTTATTAAGATGAAACTTCGAGGTATTTATCTAACTATACATATATGAAAACTTTATTCACTTCAAGTTAGTAAATTTCACTGTTTTTGCACACCAAAGCATAGTTGCAAATGCATATTTCCCTCCCCATACCTGCAGGGTCGACTCTCCCTTCCAAGAATGTATTAAACGTTAGTCTCATTGTTTTTTTTCCGGTGATGGCAGAGCCAAGTTTAAGAGCTGGGGTATCCTATATACTGTTTCATCTGCAGAGTGGTAGCTGTGTCCACACAGAAGGTGGATGGGAAATATATACAAGCAATTGTGAGGCACCATCCCGTTGGGTATATCAGAGAAATGTGTCTCCGATCAGGTTGAAAGGCACAGATTTATGCTTGAAAGCTCATGGTGATGGACAAGAACCCATTCTTTCAACTGATTGCACAAGCAAGCGAAGTACTTGGAATTTGCTCACCAAGACTAAATTCCATGTTGCTGCCATGGATGAGAAGGGGAATTATCTCTGCTTGCATAAACAATCTCCTTATAATTCCAGGATTATTACCAGCAAATGTAGTTTCAGTCATTTGGAACAAGATGAGAAGTGTGAGCAAGATCCTCAGAAAGACCCTATTACACAATGGTTTCAATTTGTTAAGGCAAATGTGATATAATTTTTCAATATGTTTAGATAAATGTTGATTAAGATTTAGATTTTTGTTAGTATTCTTCACAATCATTGTGTAATTAATTAGGGGAAAATAATTAGTGGTTTTGGAGATGAATAAATGAATATTTGAAAATTTTGCAGAAATTCTATTAGTTAATTATATGATTTTGTATCTCCTTACATATGATAATTAAATTTGAATGTTTAACAAATGCTAACATAAAATGCACACTAAGTTATAATATAGCAGTAAGTGCATATTTTCTTAAATAATAAAATTAATTTCCTATTAAATGTCAAAATAAAATTAAAAAATTGATATATTAAAATAGCTAAATAGCTAGTTTTCTTTTTCTTAATTTAATTGTTAGGCATTGATAAATTTCTTGAATTTTGAAGCTTAATTTATGGAATAATTTAATTGTTTGGCATTGAAAATTTAAATTATTTTGGAGTTTAATTAATGGAATAATATTTTATAAAATATTTTCTGTAAAGTTAAAAATAATGACAGATAATATAGAGTTATGAAAAGGTAAATTTACGCAAAGAAAGGGAAATGAAGAATGAATACAAAGTCTTTGTTCCAATAACAATAATATAATTAATTTCCTAAATGCAAGACATGTTCTCTTTTCATGAATACAAATCTTGTATTCAATTTCCTCCATTGATGAATATATAATAACAACAACAATAATAATAATTAATATTAATAATGTACACTGAAATAAAGTCTTTAATTATAAATTAATAAAACATAAAAATAAAATGGTACATTTGTAATTTTAATAACCAAATAACGACAAAATATTAGTTCAAGTTATTATATATTAAATCAAGAATTAGAGATATAAAAAACCAATTATCCACAATTAATGCCTAACTTATCTACGTAATATCAGATAAAATCATAAAAATAAAACCTAAAAAAATCCCATAAATGAAAATGCACATATATTATATATATATATATATATATATATATATATCCAACAAAGTAAGCAAAATTAGCACAAACACTTTGAAAATAATTTTTAAATAATTTTTCTTTCAAAATGCCATTCAAAATCTTGCTTTTCCTGTCACTATTGTCTGTAATTTCAATTTCTTGCAGTTTTTCTTGGCCATTATCAACAAGTGGGAGATGGATAATTGATTCAAAAACAGGGGAGAGAGTTAAGTTAGCTTGTGTGAATTGGCCTTCTCACTTGGAGCCAATGTTAGCAGAAGGTCTTAGTGACAAGCCGTTAAGACAAATTGTTTCGCAAATTGTTAAACAAAATTATAATTGTGTTCGTTTTACATATGCAACTTTCGTGTTTACTCGATATGCTAATTTAACTGTTAGAGTCTTTCGATTCTTTAAACTTGACTGAAACTAAAGCTGCAATTGCTAGGAACAATGGGTTTATACTAAACATGACCCTCCCAAAAGCTTATGAAACTGCTGTTGATGAGCTTGGAAGACAGGGTTTAATGGTGATTCTTGATAACCATGTTAGTAAACCAACTTGGTGTTGTGCAGAAACTGATGGAAATGGTTTTTTTTGGTGATAAATATTTCAATGTTCAAGAATGGCTGCATGGTTTAACCACCGTTGCTGAGCTTGCCAAGGGTAAATCACAAGTAGCATATCAAGATTCAAAAATTTTCAATATGTAATCAATTGTTTTGGTTATGGATATTAACATTTTATTTATGGTTTGGAGTTTGATTTATTGGTTCTTTAGTCAGGAATCGGTTGGGAATTTCATTTACCAATCGATTTTCACTTTTTATCTATGGCAATTTTTGTCAGTAATTCGTGTATTTCTTGTAGATGTTATTGTTGTTTTGTCTCCCTTAATTTTAAATCCTGGTTTCGCCCATGTTCATAGGTGATAGCAATAAGCACGAGAAACGAGCTGCGTGGTAACTTGTCAAATGTAGAGGATTGGTACAAATACATAAATGAAGGAGCATCAGCAATTCACAAAGCAAGTCCTGATGTACTAATATTTGCTTCAGGGCTTCGTTATGCTAATGATCTAACTTTCTTGAAAAATAAGTCATTAGGAAGTAACTATGATAACAAGTTAGTGTATGAAGCACATTGGTACCCATGGAGTTGGGAGAAAACTGATTCTTGGAATGTGAAAAACATAAATGAGGTTTGTCAGAAGAAAATAAAATTTTTTATTTCTCAGACAGGTTTTGCTATTACTGATCTTGAAAATCCAGTGCCTCTTTTTCTTGGTGAATTTGGGTTAAATCAAAAAGGCCTTAATAGGAACGATGACTTATTCTTGACTTGCTTCTTGGCTTATGCTTCTGATCTTGACTTCGATTGGGCTATTTGGGGATTACAAGGAAGCTATTATTTCCGATTAAATCAAATTGGTATGGAAGAAACATTTGGAGTCATGGATTATCATTGTGATCGTATAAGAAATCCAAATATGGAGAATAGATTAAAGCTTATTAAGCAGAATCTTCAAGGTATGGAATATTTCTTCATCATTCTATTGATAGCCCAGTATTCGAATCTTGTGGGTGCTCTAATTTGCATGGCATTTGCTCCCTACGAGATTGAGCGGCGGGGGAGGCCGTCTCACCTCATAACATACTCAATAAATGACAGCTCTTTATTAAAAAAATAAAATAAATTTTATTTTATTAAAAAAATAAAATAAATTAATTTTTAATTTTTAATTTTTAAAAATAAAATACTGGATAATATTGTATCTCAATTTTTTATTAGATGGAAAGTTGGTGGGACTCAAGTCCCTTCCCATTAGGGATGCTCTTATAACCCTCCATCTATCCGAAAATGTGAGCAATAATAGTTGAAAGTGTAAAAAAAAAATCCATATAGCCTACTCAAATTTAATTGAATTGAGTTCCATCGATACTCTAGTATCAGAATGTTAGCCAACCGGCCCAAGTTGAGTTGAGTTCTACCGATACCCAGTGTCGGTTAGCCAACCCAAATTAAATTGGATTGAGTTCTATCAATAGTCTAGTATTTGAGTGTCATTTAGCCTACCCAAATTGAATTGGGCTGAGTTCTATGGATATCCCAGTATTCGTATGTCAGTCTTTTAATGATAATGATTTTTTCTAGTTCCAAACTCATCACAGACCCAAGTAATACAATTTGTGTTGCAGACCCAAGTTCAGATTTGTACAACTACTATATAATGTTTCATCCACAAAGTGGGAGCTGTGTACAAGCAAATAGTGGAAGAAGGGAAATATATACTGAAAGTTGCAGCAAGAAATCAAGCAAATGGCATCATGCTGGGGATGGTCAGCCAATAAGATTGAAAGGGACAAGGCTTTGCATTGAAGTTGTTGGTGATGGACTCTGACCAATTCTTTCCAAGAATTGCAAAAGCCAGAAGAGTTCTTGGAGATTGCTTTCAGAAACAAATCTTCATGTGGGTGTTTTGGATGATCAATCAGGAAAAATATTTATGCTTGCAGAAAGATTCACCTTATACTTCAAAAATTATCACTGCCAAATGTAGATTCACTGTTGAAGATGCTACTAATCAATGCCTAAAAGATATCCCATTGATGACCACCCAACAACTCAATGGTTTAAGCTTGCAACAACAAGTATATAGCACCCAATATTAATTTAATTAGCTAGTAAGAGGATTAGTTAATAATTAGGCTTATTAATTTGTCATTAGAATAATTTATATATACTAGGTTTTTTATTTGTTGGTGATGATTTTTTTTTCAATTTTAAGAACTTATGATTTAGTTCTAATATATTATTTTATTTTATATATGCATATTTATTATAGATATGGGTATGGCTCGAGTTACGAGTCTCAATTAATAAAAAAAATTATGAGATGATAAGTCAAATTTTAAATAATTCAATATTTTGTAATAAGGAAACATATAATGATACTTCTTTTTTAAAAATTTCATTTTCACTATTTTTTTTAGTTTATAAAAATACTATTTTTTAATTTTTTATAATTTTTATGACAAATCTTAAAAATATACTTAGCAAATATAAAAAATATATCGTATTTTTTGTAATTTTTTTTATTATAAAGTATTTTTGTAATAGGTCTACTATTTATTATTATTATTGAGGGGGTGCCCATTAGCGTCAAATAATATTAAAACAAATGGAAGAAAAAAAAAAGTGAGCAAAGAATGAAGACAATTACGGGCCACTCTTTATCCTCATAAAGAAAAGTTAGGGGACAAAAAATGCCGAAATTGTGATTACCATCATGATTTTCTTGGTCGTTTTATAAGAAAGAAAAGCTCTAAGTAGTCTGCAAATAATAATGTTTTTCCTTTTAACACTTAACACTTCTAGACGATACAAAAAAAAATCTTTTATTTAAAAAACTTTTAAATTATTTATATTTTTATTAGAAAATATATCTCGGTTTGATAAAACAAGGGTTTTATTATTATTATTATTATTATTATTATTATTATTAAATGGTTGTTTGGTATTGTGATTGGATAATTTGTCCAAATTATAGCTGGAGTTGTAAAATTTAGCAAATTGTAATTTTTTTTTTAAAAAAATTGTATATTTTAATTTTTAGAAGGTAAAAATAAATAAAATTAAAAGTGCAAATATGAGGAAGTATAAAAATTTAGGAGGAACAAATATAAAGAAATTTAAAATTTTTAAGTGTAATTTAAAAAAATATATATGAAGCTAAATTACCTGCCCATGAATTAATTAAGTCGTACCAGATACATATTTACCATACACAAATAGATATATTTTTGCATATACTAGAATTATATATATGTTTATGTTCATAATTAATATAATTAAAAATATAAATTTAGTAAGTACGTAAAACTATTCAAGATATAACAAAAAAATCATCATCAATTTTAGAATTCTTTTAACAAATTATCAACGATCATTCTAAATCAAACAAAGTGAAATTATTAATATTATTAATCTTAGTTATGTCATTACTTAACATTTGATAGTACATCCTAACTAATTAATGTTGGCCACATTTGTGACTGCAATTATAATCACGTATCAAGCCTAAAACCATCCTTTCACTATATTTTCAATGTCATAGTAATTATAAATATTATGAATATCAGTAATTTCAGTATTATATATATATATATATCACAAAAATATAAAAATCATCTGTATTTCAAATTTATTAGATTTTTTTATTATTAATTTATAGATTTACCATTATTCATATACTAGATACAAAATTTATTATAAATTTATTATATCTCTATTTTCAAATTTACTAATTTTTTTATTAATTTATAGATTTACCATTATTCATATACTAGAACAAAATTTATTATATATATATATGATAATTTTTATATTTTATTATGAATTTATTATATAATTTTATAAAATAATTAATAAGATTCCGATAAAACATGTAAAAAATTTTATAAATACAGTGAGGGGTGTAATTTTACCTAATAACATCCCCATTGGCACAGTAAACATAGACTAATAATAAGTATTTTTTTCTTAATTAAGACTCTACTATCGTTTTTAGAATTAAAATTTTATGTTTGAATTTTAACTCGAATCAACTAAAAAAATTCATAAAAAAATTTTGAAAATAGTTTGTTAACTTAAATTAACCCTTACATCAATTTGGGAATTGCAAAAATTTAGTAGATAGTTGCATTTTTAGGTTATGATAATAAGGTAAAGTACCCTAGTGTAGGGTATTTGACTTGCTTTGTGGAAAGATAACAGTGTACTTTCTCTCACAAATCAAAAGTTGCTAAGCCAAAGCATGAAGACTCAGTTATTCCCACTCTTCTAAAATCTTTTATAAATTGAAAATTTTCTCTTTAGAGAAATCTTTCTTTAACTATACCAATTGCAATTGGGACTTCTCGAGATTTATCACTTAGCTAATCTAACATTTTTTTTAGCAACAAAAACTATTATATATGTTGTGGATATTTGAGCCTTTTAAACTCAATAAAATATTAATATATACAAAAAATAAATATATTTTTGTTAATTTTTTTAATATAGATATGAGTTTAATTCTTTATTATAAATCTAGAAGCGTCGACTCTAAAAATTAACTATTAATTATAAAAAATTAATTTTATATTAATTAATTTATTTATTTATATTTATTAGATATGAGTGTAAATATAATCCTGCATTCACATATCATATTGGCTTTGGTATTATATTAATTTTTTAATAGAAATTTAGGTTAAATTTTTTAATATAAATTTAAAAATATTAATTTTAAAAGCTAATTGTTAAGGATAATGAGTAAATTTTTATATTAATTTAATTATTTATTTATATTTATTAGATGGGATTTCAGTATTTGTTTGTTTCATTATTTTTTATTTTATTTAAATTCAACTTGGATATAGATATAATAATATATTGTAATACCAAATTAAAAAAAAAATACTAGTAGATATAAATTAGTGATGAAAAATTATCCATTTACAAAGTTTGTTGTTCACTTTGATAGTATTGTAGGCTCCATAAAGTAGTTTCTCATAACAAGACATTAATGAAGAAGGGGAGAGGCATTTATCTATACATCTGACGGTTGCCATCAAATATCACATTCAAGTGATTAAGAAAAAGCCCTTTCAGTGATTTTATTCTTTCTATACTGCTTCTAAAGTGGAACTGTCTTTATCTCTCAAATGTTATTGATATATATATATATACACATATATAATTATTATATAAACTAATATCACTCAAATTTATGAGATATAGGTTTTATAAACTGTAATTATTAAAGTTTAGTTCAGTGATAAAAAAATATATATTATTTTTCGAGTTTAAATTTTAGATATTTATCTTTCATATATAATTAATAAATAAAAATTTATAAATTGTATTTATAAGATTATATGTGATTCCATCCCCTCTATTTCACTTATCGATGATTTATTGGACGATCAATAATAGTTTTAATTTCTTTTCTATATAATAAAATAAAAAAAGCCACTTTATCATATTATTCTTTTATTTTGAAAATCGAAGTCTAAATTCATATTAATAAATAAATTAATATTTTTAATAAACATATAAATATATTAATATAATTTAACATATATTGTATTAATATTTTTAATAAACATATAAATATATTAATATAATTTAACATATATTGTAATATGTGTTTTTAATATCTTTGAGGATTATTATGAATAATAATCATACTATTTTAAATAATAAAAAATTGAGTAAAAAAGATTTTAATATTATTAAAATAATATATTTGAGTTTTTTTATAATATATATATATATTAAATAAATGTAATTGACTGAAATTCAGAAAATAGGTTAAGAGCATGGGTCCCCAATGTGCATGAGAGCCACGTGAGTTTAATTAAGGTAGGGTTTTTAAGCTAAGCCAATTATTAGGTTCAAGTAGGTGCAACAACTTACATTGGTAAAAAGATTAATTAAGAGTTAATTTAAAATTATGAGATATAATCTAATTTTAATTATATATTATTTTTTTATAAAAAAAATTAATTAAGAGTTAATATAAAATTAAAAATATAGTTTAACAGTAAATATATATTATTTTTTTATAAAAAATTAATTAAAGTTAATATAAAATTAAAAAAATATAGAATAATGTTAAATATATATATTATTTAAATAATAAATTTTAAAGAGAATACCTGTAAAAAGGAAAAAAGTTATTATACAATTGCCCTAGCTAAGATCCTAAGACCCTAAGGGCTAAGCCTAGGAGAATAAGGGAATTTCCTCCTTTTTTGGAAAAAAAAATTTTACTTTTCACCATCTACTTTTGCCGTTTTACTTTTTTTCTCCATATCTATTCCTCAAATTTTTCATTGAGTGTAGGGAAAGATATACGGGTTTAGGAGAGCCCTGAACTCCTCCTCATCGGTGATTATAAGTTCATATAGAGAGGTGTGGCCGTCAATGATTACAAAAAAGGGAGAAGGGTGTTGGGCCTGGGCGACTGAATGCCTTGTTCACAGAGAATAGAAAGAGAAGGCTAGCGAGAGCTCCTTTCAGCCATAAGATTTAAAAATATATATATAATTTAATCTGACTAAAACGATGCTATTTCAACCAAGGCATATAAAAATATATATAATGCTGCTTTCAGCAACGAGCAAATGAGAGAGACAGAGGCAGAGTAAGAGGCGAGCGACAAAGCAAATGGCGACGAGGAGAGGATCGACGATGGCGAACGACACGAACAACGACTAGGAGAGGACCGAACGGTGAGGCAGGACCAAAAGAGGTATTTATAATTTTTTTTGTGTGTTGTTTAGTTTTTTAATCAGTAATTCTGTGGATTTTATTTAAAATATAGAATATTGTTTGTTTTGTTTAATAATTAAGTTAATAATTTATTTAAAATATTTTTGTGGTTTTGTGATTATTTTGAAATTTTGAATTAATTTGTATTGTTTTTGTTTTATTTTGTGATTAGAGTTTTAGGTTTATGTATGTTAGAAATTTTTTTTAATATAGAATGTAGTTAAAAAAATTTTGAATTAATAAATGTGTTGTTGTGATTAGTTTGAATTAATTTGGTAATTTGAAATTTAGGTTAAATTGATTGTAAATTACTAATTTTATTTTAAATTATTAAATTAATTATAGATTATAAATTAAAATGTTGAATATAAATTAGGTTAATATTATTCAAAATATAAATTTAATTTAAGATGTAAATTGAATGTAAATTGTAATTAAAGTTTTAAGATTAAATTGAGTTATAAAATATAATTTAAATATTAATTATGATTAAGTTAAATTGAATATAATTATAAATTAGGTTATAAATTATTAAAATTAAAATATAAGATATAAATTATGTTAATAAAATTTAATCTATAAATTAAAATTGATTATAAATTATTAAATTGAATATAACTATAAATTAAGTTATATAAACTACTTTACAAATTATAAATGAATATTAATTGAAAAATAAATTTGGGGACTTTTTTATATATAGAATTAAGTATTAATTAGAAATTATATTAATGTAGCTAAAATAATTAAAATGATTTGTGACTTTGTTGAATTAATTTGTGTTTGTGATTTTGTTTAGTTAAATTTGGAATTTTTTTAAAAAAATATAGAATGTATTTTATTTTAAGGTAAATTAAGCACAAAATATATTAATTTATAAATTGAATATAAAGTATAAACTATTTATGAATTAAAATAGATATGGATAAATTTATAATCAAGACTAATAGGGTACAAACCGAATGTGTTGAACCATCGAATATTCCGATATCAAGTAGTCATAGAAGTAGGGGAAAAACTAGTGTTAGAAGTGAGAATGAGGAGATTAGTTTTGATGATATTATTGGTGACTCGGCATTGTGCAAGACTATTGATGAGTTTGATATTGAGATTAGAGATGATGTTAGAGGATAATATGTGGTTAAAGGATCATGCCAACCACATGGTCATAATTTTTTATACAGTCAATTTGAAAAAATTAGGAGGAGTTATCAAGACATTTGGTTCTATAAATTTGAGTGGTTGAAATATAGTATTTTCAAAGATGCAATATTTTATTTTTGATATTATCTTTTTATCTCAAATAGAGGAGCTAAGTAAGGGGATAATATTTTTACACATATTGAATTTTGCAATTGAAAAAAGGCCATAGAGAAGTTTAATGATCATGTTAGCGGTCCAAATATTCCACATAATTATGCTAGATTGTAATATATTGATTTTAAAAATCAAAGATAAAGTACGTCTCATGTCTTGTCTTCTCATAGCCAAGAGTAAGAAGTTTTTTATCGGACATGTTTGACAGCTATTGTTGATTGTATCTATTTTTGTTAGCAAATGAATTGACTTTTTGAGAACATGATGAGTCAAAAAAGTTACTTAGAAGGGGTAATTTTCTTAAACTTCTCAATTGGTACAGTTAACGAAATATTGAGGTTGAAAATGTAATTAATACAAATGCTCCTAAAATAATCAACTCACTTCTCCATACATCCAAAAGCAGATAGTGGGTGATTGTGCTTTGGATATGACATGAGCTATTATTGAGGATATTGGAGATGAATTCTACTATTTATTAGTTGATGAGGCTCAAGACAATTTAATAAAGGAGCAAATAATTATGGTATTGAGATATGTTAATACGTTGGGATAAGTGGTTGAGCGATTTGTTAGAGTAATACATATTAATGGCACATCTGTTTTGTCTTTGAAAAGTACACTTGATGATTTCTTAACGAAACATGGGTTACTACTAACTAGAGTTAAAAGTTAAGGTTATGATGGAACTTCTAATATGCGAGGTGAATTTAACGGGTTAAAGAATCTCATTTTAAATGAAAATTTCTCAGCAAGGTACATTTATTATTTCGCTCATCAACTCCAATTAGTGCTTGTTGCAGCAGGAAGGAGCAATAGATTTGTGAGTAATTTTTTTTATTATGTTGCAATGATTGCAAATATTATTGAAGTTTTATGTAAAAGGAAGGATGCTCTCCGTCAAAAACAACATGATGAAGTAGTTCAACGCCTGAAAAGTGATGATATTCAACCAGGAAGAGGCTTACATTAAGAGATAAATTTAGCTCGACCTAGTGATACATATTGGGATTCTCATTATAAAATCATTGTTCGCCTTCTCTCCATGTGGTCACCAGTGAAAGAGATTTTAGATAATATTTATGAGGATGGTTCAAATGTAAGAAATCGAGGAGTAGTTGTGGGCTTGATTGATAAAATGAGAAGTTATAAATTTATTTTTATTGCTTTCTTAATGAGAAAAGTTTTAGGTATGACAAATGATCTATCTCAAGCTTTATAAAGACATGATCAAAATATTAATAATGCAATTCATTTAATTATAACTGTTAAATAAGAATTGCAAAACTTCAGAAAGAATAGATGTGATAAATTATTAGAAGTTGTTAATGACTTTTGAATAGATCATGACGTCACAATGCCTAATATGAAAAATAATGCAGATTCTCTACATTCTAAGCGTGCTGATACTCCGATTAATTATTACCACCATTTTCAAGTGAAAATATTTTATCAGATACTCTTTTTTTTCATATTACAATACTTAACTATTTATTATGCTACAACCTAATTTTCTTTCAATCAATTTTAGGCTATTGATTTTATTGCTCAAAAAATAAAAATTTGCTTTACAGAATCAAGTACGGAATTACTTTCATGTATTGGTTGTCTTTCTCCTAAAAATTCATTCTTCAACTATCTAAATTACTTCGTCTTGCTGAACTATATCCATATAATTTTTTTATCACTGATCAAATGATACTTGAATATCAACTTAATACTTATATTGCCGATGTTAAAAGAAATGTAGTTTTCTTTGACCTCGATGATATTAGAGCTCTTGCTCAGAAAATGGTTGAGACAAATTATGACATTATATTTTCTTTGATTTATCTGTTTATCAAGTTGACTTTAGTCTTACCTGTTGCAACCGTTACCGTCGATAGAGTTTTTTCAACAATGAACGTTATCAAGGCGGATTTGCACAATAAGATGAAAGATAATTTTTCGATCGACTGTTTAGTATGCTATTTAGAGAAAAATATTTTTTTTTAAAATTGAAAACGAAGCTATTATATAATATTTTCAGAATGTGCAAAGTCGTAAGATTCGATTATCATCTGTTAGACATAGTTAATTTAATGTAACAAATTAATTGTTGAACGAATGTAATATTAAATGTTCAATTCTACAGTGAACTCGTCTGTAATTTTTTTTTTATAAAAAATAAGTCTCTCTCATTTATTTTTCGCGTCCATCACTGATGAGTGGTTTTTATATAATCGGAATAACCTTATTGGTTTAACATCTAGTTTATTATTATTATTATTTTAAATAATTAATAAAAGAGAAATTTAATTAAAGTAATAATTTTTATATCAACTAGAATATAATAATAATTTGTAATATCATCTTACAATTCAATCCTCGTCCCTTTTTTTCAATTTTCATTTTAGTTTTAGATTTCTTTTGTTTTTTAAAAATGTATATTTTATTATTTTTAATTTAAAAAAATTATTTTTACTATTTTTCAATTGAAAACAACTTAACTCACGGTATCATTCAAATGTTTGCTTATTAATACATAATTTTTTTACTCAGTATAAAATATTTCATTATATTGTTTTATAATATTTATTGTGATTGTTTTAGACATGAAATACAAATGTAAAATAAAAAAAATATATATTTAAATAATCATATATAAATTTATTTTGTATATTAAAGTGTAAATAATAAATATTTTCAGTAAAGTAATAATTATTATTGCAAAAAAAAGTTAAAAAAATGTAAAATAGAAAACTGAAATATAAGACAAATGAACATAATTCCAATTTTTTCATACTTTTAATTTAAACAATAGAGAATTAGGAAATTTAGGAAATGAAAAAAAAAAACTAAAATTAACAACATAAAACTGTTTTGCATAACTAAATATAGCCATTGGCCAATGCTTAAATGAGAATTGAGCATTCACATGCATTATTATGATTTTTGGTGTCCCTTATTTTATAGGGCATAGTCCTGCAGGGCCAAGTGGGTGTGTGCAGCTTTTGCATTAATGATGCAATCCAAAACTTAATTATCTGCGTATCTCTATAATTAGTTGCCGTGCAGCCTTTAAGTAATTAAATCACTCTTATTAATTTTTGATAAGTTTCTCTCATCATTTCAATTTAACATTGATTGATCAGGACTCACCAGATATGTTTTTTTTTATTATTTTAATTAAAATTAAAAATCAATTTTATATAATTTTAATATTATTAAATTAACATTAATCAAATTATAAAATGTGTTGCTAAACGCAACGGCACACTTATATATAAATTTAGAAAAAAATTATAAGATGAATATTGTTTATATCTATGCTCATAGATCATGTTAATTATAAATATTAATTTAAAATTTTTAATTTAAATTATTTTTTTAAATATTATAATTTAAATTATAATTTATATTGTATTTAATTTGTTCTATAAATGAGGACATGAACTAAATTTATGATAAAATTTTTCATAAATTCAGTGCACTAGTATTTAAATATAGTTCTCAAATTCGAAAACTTCTCTCTCAATATTAAAATGTGCAATTGATTTATGTAAATTGAGAAATGAATATGGTGACAAACAAATTAATTAATATGACTCTTGAGTAGCATAAATAATTTTTGTGGTATGTTTTAGTCTCTTCTCATATTTAGATACATAGTTTTAATAATATTATGTGAGTATATTTCATTTATTCTATGGTTAGCTAATTTATTTTTATTCTTTTAAAAAAATGCACTTAAATATTTTGATAAGAATACGAATTTTATAGTAATAAAAATAATATAAAGGGTCATTTTATAGCCTGTTTGATAAATTACTGAAAAAATTAATTACTGAAAAAATATTTTACAGAGATGTATTATAAATATTATATTTTATTGAAAAAAATTATATTATTGTATTTAAAAAAATATAACAAAATACTAAAAAAATAAATTAAAAAAATATTAATTTATTTGATTACAATTCAACTTTATAAAAAAAAATTTAAATAATATCTAAACTATCTTTATAACATATATTTTTTATTTTATTATATTTTAAATTAAGAATATTATTATTTTTTGATATGTGGATCTCTTGATTTATTTTTTTTGTAAAATATTTTTCTACTTTTTTCTAAATAAAATATTTTATTAATTAGTTGTTAAAGTTTAATGAACCCATTATTTTATTTTATATAAATTATTGTTAAATAAATATAATATTTTTTGTCAAACAAAATTATTTAATCAATTTTTTTAAAATTTTTATACAATCAAATACATTGATAATGAGGACAACCATGTCGTAGTTTTTTTTACAGTAATTAAAAAAAATTATACATATTATAAAATTAATATAATAAATTTTAATAAAAATAAAAAAATATCCTATATATTTCAAAATTATTATAATAAATTTTAATATAAAAAAATATCCCACATATTACAAAATTATTATAATAAATTTTAATAAAATAAAAAAATCCAAATATAAAATATAAAATTTATTATTTAAAAACTATTAACATAACACCTCTTAACATATTTATAAATTATAACTTATTATTGACTAGCCTGTAAAAAAAATACAATATTTATTATTAAACCGTATCCGTATATTACAATGCCTGAATTGCAGACCGGGCTCTCACGTGACTAACCTGTAAAACCTTCTATTCAAATAAAGATAGTACAAGATAGAGAAATTTTTTATATGAATTTTGTCCATATTCGAGTTATAGATCAGGCTAATTATAAGTTTAGAATTTAAATTTTAATATTTAAAAAAATAATTTAAATTAATTTTTTTAAATTACGTTATTGGCTTAGTTCATAATTGTGATCAATATCTATTTAAGAATTTTCCTACAAAACAAAGGCCTTTTCTCTCTCTCTCTTTCTCTTTCTCTCTCCAGTCTCTGCTAACTCTGCCACCCCATTTTCAGTCTACCATTTTTGCTGCAACTCTAAAGGAACCCTCTCTTCCTCTTCTTACCTTATCTAACCTTCTTTTGCTGTTCTGTTCTTTTACACCCTCTTTCATTTACTGAACAACCCATTTTCATCTACCCGCTATCTTTTCTTCTCTTCAAGTTTTCTTTTTTCTTGTATTATTCTGGCTCTCCCAACTATGGAAGCTTTTAGTTTGCTCAAATATTGGAGGGGCGGTGGCGGTGGCGGTGGCGGTGGAGGTGGGGATTCTACTTGTAGTTCACGCGCGGCTACTACTATTGTCACTGCTGTGGCTCAGAACACAAATGAAACTGACGATGATGATGATGGTGATGATAATAATGATGATGATGGACCATTTTTTGACTTGGAGTTTGCTGTGCCTGATGAAGAAGAGGAGGAGGATGGAGTAGATAAGAAAGAGACTAATAATGGGGTCTGTTTTGAGGAGGAAAATGGTGATATCGAGTCTGATGATGATGATGATGGTGAAGGTAGTGATGGTGAAAGAGAGTTCAAGTTTACTCTTTCCTCTGATTCTAGCAATGACCGTGTCGATCAAAATCTGCCGCTTTCGCCCTCTGATGATTTGTTTTTTAAAGGGAGACTTGTCCCGATTGAGCCCTCTTCGCTTGTTATCAATGGCGGCTCCGAGTCTAATTCTAAGCCTCACTTCCCTGTTTCCTTCTTGAAATCTGCCACCAAGTTTCGTGTATTCTTGTTGGGCTTTAAGAAATCGATAACGAACGTAACAGAGAAGGCAAATGAGAAAAATGGTGAAGCTAGTGAATCTGCGACTTCTCCTAAGCAGAAGCAAGAAGAGAAAGGCGAGGAAGTGACCAAACAAAGCAAGTTTTTTACAGTGAAGTTCAAGGTCGAAGAAGTTCCTATAATGTCTCTGTTCACAAGAGAGAACAGTAAAAACACCAAGTCTTCCCAGAAGCAGAGTAGTAATACAGAGGAAGCTGCCGCTGCGGCTGCCCCTGCCCCAACCTCGTCCACTTCAGATGAGAAGCGGTTTTCAAAGGAAGTAATGCAGAAATACTTGAAGAAGGTGAAGCCTCTCTACATTCGCGTTTCGAAACGTTATGGTGAGAAGCTGAGATTCTCCGGCCAGCTGAGTTTAGGCTCTGGACTGAAAGCAGCATCTGCTCCACCGCCTAAGGCCCCCACAGTGGCTACAGCGCAAAAATCTTCACCGTCAGTGGAAAAGAGCCAACCGGAGATGGAAAGTACAGAAACAGATTCAGTGAGCAATGTAAAGAGTCTGAAACAGGGGAGCTTGCCGGCAGGGCTGAGAGTTGCGTGCAAACATTTAGGAAAAAGTCGGTCAGCATCTTCTGCGGTGGCGGCGGCTCCGTCGGCTCCGGTTATATCAAGGAGGAGAGATGATTCACTGTTACAGCAACAAGATGGGATCCAGAGCGCCATTCTTCACTGCAAAAGATCATTCAATGCCGCTCGAGGTAGTTTGTTGTTTAATTTCTCAATGATAAATCATTCAAACAAATAATTTCAATAATTTATTAAACCACAGTTGATTAATTTGTTCAATTATTTATATTTTACTCTCATTGGCAGATTCTGATTCTTCTCTGTTATCAAGGTCAGTGAGCGACCCTTCCAATGAGAAATCCCTGGAATTTTCCAGCAAATCTTCGGACGGAGGAAAATTAATTACCAACAAAAATGGGTCTTGAATTCTTGAAAATGGGATTCCAAGTTTGTTTAGAAATATATAAATTCTCTGTAGGAATTATTATTAAAACTCGTCAGATTATGAGTCTGATGATATAATATCCATCCTCTGTTTTGTAAATGTAAATGTGTTGTTTATTATTATCATTATTATTATTAATTTTAGAGGAATTTTTGGTTTAGAGGGTAATTAGGAAAGTAATTAAAGTTTAGAAATGTTAATCTTTTGTGTTATTAGTGATTATGCAAGTGAGCAGCCATGGAAGCTCACTCTCTGCTTGGTTTTTATTACTCTGTTTATAAAGCTTGAATCTTTCTGTGAAAATGAAACAACGAATCAGCAGATCTTTATATCTAACGTGTGTGTATGTGTATGTATATTATAATTTTGCATAAAAGTGTAAAATCAAAGCAGTATCAGCGTAGTCCCCAGATGATAGTCGACTAGTCACTACCACCAATAATTTTCTTTGTTTTTCTCAACACAAGATATGAAACAAACCAATTATTATTTTGTACATGAAATGGGAGGCAACCTTATTACTGATATTAAAAATAAATTTGTTGAAAATAATACTTTAAATATTATGAAAAAATTTAGAAATTTAAGTATATTATTTAGGTGCTTTATGAGGTTCTTGTAATGTTAATTTTGTTATACCATTTTGTGCATTCTCAATTTGGTGTTCTACTCTTAAACAATACTAATATTGTATTTTTTTTTCAAGAATTTCGCTTTATACATTAGTGTCAAGGAGTCTAGTCGTTATTTTCCATGGGTATTTAGTGGGAAAACACATTCATAAATCTAATTTCAAAATCCAATTTAAAGGATAAATTATATTCATCGATCCTTATAAATTATTGAGTTAATGTGGCGCTAAGCAATGTCAATTTTTTATTAGGGAAATGAATGAAAAATGCATAAAAAGAAGATGACGTACACATTGATTCTTAAGAGTCTATAATGTCATAGATTGTTAATGAAATATGATAGTGTATTAGTCAATTTTCGAAACACTATGAATGTAATTTTTCCATTTATAACTTGTGAGAATTAAGCTTTCTATAGTAGCATTGCGAAGCCCGCCCACTTTTCTTCGTGGATTTGGTTAAAAAATATAGTCCTGAGTCTGATATTAAACACCAACATAAATTGTGAGTCTGATATTAAACTCCAACGTAAAGCATATGAGATTTTTTTTCTCACATTTTAAATTTCAAAAGATATATCATTTTTGTAATTTGAGATTTTGAATTGATATGCAAATAATGGGTGTGTGTGAGTCTCAGCTATTATTATTATTGTATTCGATTATGTTTATGCGTCAGAAAGTCAGGAGTGAGATAAGAGTGTCTTTAGTGGTCAGAGAAGGAAAGTGGGGAAACCCAAACAGTAAAAAAGAGATTTTCTTTTCTTTTTTCTTTTTCTCAAAGGAAGAGAGAGATCAGTTATCAGATAAACACAAATATGTAAAAAACAAAAGATAGAGAAGGTGGAGAGAATTGGTCATCCTTTTTACTTTCTTTGTCAAAATTAACACAAAATCTTTATCTTCCTTTCTTTCTTTTTCTCTCTTGTTCTTCTATCTTTCTCTCTCTCCCCACACACACACACACACATATATATATATATATATAAATTGTCTTATTATATCATCACAGGATAAAAGTTTTTTCCTTATTTTGAGTTTTGAATATGAAATATCTTTAAAATTTGAAAGTGAACACTTTACCTTTTAGTAGATTTATTCTATGTAAATTTAGACTAATTTATAAATTATGACTTATAGATGCGAATCTAAATTAATATGTAAGCTTTGAATTGCAGGATACGGGTCGATTAGTAAAAAAAAAATCTGATAGTAAAATCTTGAAATTAGAGAAGGTGATTTGGTGTTGATGAGACACCAATTTATTTTCTTAATGAAAATAGCATCTGGGATTCAATCTGTCTCCTCATGCCATACTCTGGTCCTACAAAACCGCTGCATGCTCGTCATTGCATTTGCTTGCTATTTTACTGCTCTGCTCTGTTCTGCCTTTCTGCCTAATATTTATTTGTGTTTGTTTTTAGGTAAAGACTTTTTGTCGTTTTGAGCTTTTTTTTTTTGTATCAGATCGTTTTGAGCTTTTGGGTACTAATTAGATTCTTTTAATACGCTTTTTATACCTCAAACTTCGCTTAATTTCAGGCCGAAACATTTGCTTACAAAGTTGCTTCCTATTTGCTTGCTTTTCTATAAAATACTCCTTTCCCCTGTATGTGGACTTGTGCATTGAGTATTGACCATTCTTCTGCCATTTACAGCCAGGTAAAAGTTTGAATGGAGAGCTCATCGGAGTTTAAGTCCAATCATATATTTTAGATTTTTTTTTTGGGTAATGGGAGAAAATCCCCACAAACAGTTATTCGAATTTCATGCACTATATTATTATAGTAATAATACACCCAATAGATGAATTTCTTTTAATAATAGATTTAATGTCGATTTCTTTGCATTTTAATACTAAAAAAATCTAATCAATTTGAACATTAATCTACAATAATAATAATAAATTCTCATAATTAAAATTTATATTATTAATTTTTTATAATGGGATCATTAATTATCATACTTATCATTGTTTTATAATAACATCTAGAATAATGAGAATTGGATAGAACATTGAAATTAAAAAACAAATGTTAATTAAATTTGGAGTGGACACATAATAATTAATTTTGCTGAAATAACAATATTACTCCCTCCGTATCATTTATATAGGAAAAATTTTCTTTTTTGGTGTATTTTTTATATAGAAAATATGCCATTTTAGGTAAATTTTGCGGAGTGGAATGAAACAAAATACCATTTATACCCTTGTCTTAAAAGTAGGTTTTGAGGGATATTTTTTTAAGGGTATTTAAGTAAATAGAGATGAAAAAAGTGAAATTTTCTTAATTTTCGTGTCCATTTTATTTTTTTTATGTAAATGATACGGAGGGAGTATTATTTATTTTAGTTATTGTCCTGCACACAAACATCACTAGCACATACTCCTAAAAATTGTAGATTAATTTAATATAAGACTGCCTGCTTTTTATTGTCCGATTATTTCACTTATTTTATTTCCTAAGTTCTTGAACTTGAGAAGGTATAACTCTTTTATATAGATATATGTAGTGGTGTGTTGTGCATTAAAATGATGATTAATTTAGATTAATCAAAGTTAATTGTTTCCCTCGTGAAGCCTTTGCATGTGCTTTTCTGGGTATCTTATCTAAATTCCCTTCTCCTTTCAACAAGCTAATTAAGCACCATGTGCAACTACATGCATTGTATTTGTTATGTATATAAATGCATTGAGCTTATGACTATTGACTAATAATTTGTAGTTATAGTAAAAATATAAAAAATATACGCATTTGTAATTTGTTAAATATCAATTTATGAATGCAAAAAAATTATTTATTAAAATTGCAAATAAAAACAAGTGATAACTAACATTAATAACTAGCGCGTAGCATGAATTGAGTTCGATCATATTAATGAGTTTTTTTTACCAAATCTGATCAGATATTAAAAGTGCTAAACCGATGCAAACTAAATATATTATATTTTCGATCAATCTAAATTATTTTTTATTTTGGTCTAATGATATCAATCTCAAACCGGCTGAATTTTGATATTTGATTTTTATGTTTGAGTTCCCTTTTTCTTCTATAAACAAAATTATGTTATTTAATATGTGTATAAATATACTTATATATTATATTATATTATTAAAATCAAACTGAATCATGACTTATTTCTAAACTTACTGAATTTGTTTAACCGACACATATTAATCGGATTCCATTAGACCAAAAATTGTATTCTACCCTAACAATAACAAATGAACGATATTGAATAAAAAATCATAAAAGAATTATTTTAGCTTCAATTTAAATTCGATAACTGTTTAATTATAGAAATGATTTCAATATCCTTAAATTAATTAATAATGTATTAGTACAAAAAGGGTGATTGGAGTTTGAAAATTTAAAGTCTAAGAATTATAGGCAATATCAAGCTGTGAGTTTTTGAGTGACAAATCCCCCATCAAAAGCCAACATGTTCAAAACATATAATTTCAATTACTTTCTTAGATACAATTAAAAATTGGGGCAGTTCATGCACTATATTATTATAGTAATAATATACCCAATTGATGAATTTTTCTCTAACAAAGGAACTAATTCATGCACCACTTTTCTTCTTAAATCCCATAACAAGTGATTTGGCTCTCTTTCCATGGTTGCTATGTCTCTGTTTTTATTTCTAATCAATTCAGTAATATTTCTACATAACTTTAACTAAGACACATTATGTTCAATAGGTTAAATCTATTTAACCTTGGAACCCCAAAACAAAAAAATAATAATAAAAAGTTCAAATCTAACTTATTTTTTAAATTTTTTTTAGATTTGTTTTTCAATTGAAATTAGAGTTTGAGTTTGAAATCTCAATGCTAATATCTTATTTATATATTTTTTAACAGATAAATTCATTTTAAATTATTGGAAGGATAAAATTAGCTTGGTTAATTAAATATATATTTTTGAAAAAATACGCTCTTACTAGATTTTTTAAAATTTTTATTATTTATACAAATTTAAAATAAATTTATAATAATTTAATAATAAACTTATCAAAATTTATTATGTGTATAATAAATTTTATATTCACTATTAATATTCAATTTGATATTCTCATACAAAGAGGAAGAAAGAAGATTGGCTTAAATAATTAACCAATTAATTTTTTTATTGAATCACCGACAGACTTTAGCTTAAAATCTATATTTAATAATTAGATTAGAGTATTAGTACAGAGCTGAGCTAGGAAATTAATATTAAATTATCTTTTGAAGTCTAAAGTGCTTTTAGATGCTTTTTGTTAGCTTCTTACTTTTTTGACCCAAAATGGGCTGAAATAGTTTATTCAAATTACAAATCCCAACATTAATTCTGTCCAAATTCAATATGGCCCAGTTGGTCCAATAATTTTGTGGGTGTTTAAATTTTTTTTTAAATATTGATATGGAAAAAGAAAAATTTAACTTAAATTTATTATTTGAGAGAATATATATTTATTGTTAAATTGTATTTTTATTGTACGAGTGTTTAGATATTAAATCAATTAATAATAAGTAAAAAAAAATTACATGTTACTAATATTAAAATTTCAGAATAATATTAGCAACATATCATTTTTTTTATTTGGAAGACAAATTTCAGCACAATCTATGTGATGACATTTAATTTTTAAGGAAATAAGTCATTTATAAAATGAGTGGGATACTTATATATATGTCTTATAAGTGTTTCTCAAAATTAATATTAATGATTTTTAATAATTAGTGAAATATTTTGAATGTATATTGAAACAAAGTCTAGTAGTAAATGTATAATTTTTGAATAATAAATTAGGATTAATTTTCTTCTTCTTATATTAATATTAAAAAATAATTTCAAATCACTTAATGTATAATCAGCTAATAAGAAATTATTTTAACTTAATAAGATATTTCGAGTTCGACTTTTTAAATATGTAACTGCATTAAAAGTCAATAATAAAAACTTTACATCTCTTATAATCCCACTTAGCTTAGCTCTAAAAAAAATTATAAAAAAATATCTTAATTGCAATGAAATGGATGATAAACTCAATAACAATTATAATTAAGTATTTAAGTAATTAATTAATAATACTTTTATAATTGATGTGGCGTCAGAAGACCGAGTCTTAAAGACAACAATACCATTTCTTTTATAGGCTTTCTGCTCTACTTAAGAGGGAAATGGCCCACTCCTAATAATAATAGTAATAATTCAACAATCTTTCTTTTTCTTTATTTCTATTGGATTTTATCCTACGAATAAAAGCTGTTTAATACTCTAATTAAATTTACCACTAATGCTTTTATAACCTAAAACCCATATAGAATCCTATGAGCAAATTACTCAAATCATTAACAATATTTTGTTGTCTTTAGTCTAATTCTTTTTTAAGACTTGCTTCTCACTCTTTTAATTCTAAATCCTTTCATATCTATCCTATAGTAAATATGGTGAGAAATAAAATATTAAAATTTTAATTTTTGATTCTTATAATACTTTTAATTGTATAAAAAAATGCTTACATTGAAATATACATTTATTAAATTGTAAAAAATATTAAGAATATAATATGAAAAATGTCTCATATTACTTGTTGAGTGTTTGGTCGGGGATGGGAATGGAAATAGAAATCGGTTATTTCAATTAATATTGTTTGGATATATAAAATAGAGTGAGCAATGAGAATCACATTATTTTATAAAAGAAAATGAATGATTTTTTATATTTCTAACTGAAATAAAAAATTTTAAAAATATATTTTATTTTTAGAATAAAATTAATAAAATAAAATAAATTTTTCTTTTTTTCTAAATAAAAATAAATTAAAATTTTAAAATAATATATAAATAATTTAATTTTTTTATCATTTTTTCTAATTATAATATATTTAAATTTTTAAATAAATAAATTTATTTTTTCAATAAAATCAAATTTTTTTTTTGAAATTTTAAAATCAAATATAATAAATCTTTTTTTTTATTTTCCTGATTATAATATCTCTAAATTTCTTAAATAATAAAAAATAATTATTTTAATTTTAATTTTGATTTAAAGGTAAACCAAAAATAATTAATAATTATTCCGATTACGATTCTATTTCACTCCGATTCTGATTTTATTTTTTATTCTAAAAATTGAACTGAACTTTATTTTAATATAAGCACATAATATGATTAATATAAAATAAAACTTTTAATATTAATTGCTAACTTTTAAATTTGAAATTTTCATATTTATATTAAAAATTTAACGTGATATCATAATCTAAATTATCATTATAATCTATCTCATAAATTTAGGTTGGCCCATTGTAAGTCTGTTTTGACTAATGATCAATTTTTAGATAATTATTTTTTATTTGTCCAAAATTACAAATTTATAAATATCAACTGAAATTATCAAAAATTATCCCGCATCACTATTGAACATATAATATATATATTTATAATATATAATTTATTACTAATCTAGGTATTCCTCTTTCTATTTTAGAGGTCTTGTTAACATAAAATGCGACACAAGATCATAAGATTCTAGATTTAGTAATTAATTTTTTATTTTTTAAATTATTTTTTTTCTTTTTACAAAATTTAATCATATCAGGGGCTATCTGAATGGGCCGAACTTTAGTTGTAATAGACTTTTAATCAAAGCCTACTTCATATGGTAGATCAATCATATGCTGCTTTCTATTTCAAAATGCATTTGAAATATCAGCACATAAATTTTTTTCAATTTGAAGTTTTAATTTATTAATTTTATCTTGTGTAAATTTATTATTTATTTATTTTTTATAAATGATAATTATTCTTTAAATTATAAAATTATTCAAAATTTACCTTTATTACTGTATTTATTTGTAATTCATTTATTAAGTGAGCTTTTAATAAATTTAGATTTCTCTTTTTTTAGTTTTTCTATAAACAGAAAAATAATCTTTTGATTTTTAACTTTAAAACTTATACTATCATCTTTAACAGAATAAAATGTAATTAAATTCATAAATAGTATTCCTAGAATTACCATACGATGAATATTAGTTAAAATAAATATATTATTTATTTTTAAATTTTTATCAATTATCGAAACTTCTGTTTTACCAAGAATATTTAATTTAGATTTATTTGTAGCAGATAAATTCTTATTAGTTTTCTGCCAAAATATTTTAGTAACTAAACTAAGTTTAATATAATTTAAATCAGCTCACGTGTCAAACAAAACTATAGTTTCTATATTATAATTATTTAAAAATTTTAATTTTACCTTTATTAAATATTTTCTTAATGTAATTTCATGTAACATAAAAATTATATTATCAGAGATTTTTTCTTTATTTATTAAACTAATTTCATTATTATTAATTTCTTCTTTATCTTCTTCTTCTTTTCATCAAAAGAGATAGAATTTAATAGACTTTATTATTTGTGAATCATACTCTTGCTTAATTTTTAATTCATTTAATTTCACTTTTATTTCTTTAATTTTTTTTTGTAAGTCATTTATTATTGGTTTATTTATTATTATTTTATTTTTATTTGGAATTGTAGTTAGATCATATGTTTTTTTACTAGTATTATATAATACTGAATGTTTAGGTTTATCACTAATATCTTCTAATATTTTATTTAAAAATTTTTCTTAAATTTTAGGATCATTTATATGTTTTATTGCTTCTAAAATAGATTCTTATTCTTTAGTTAAAATATTTATCGATTTATTACTATTTTCAGAACTAGTTTCTGATCCTATATCATCTATTTGGTTTATTTCTTCAGAATCTGAATAGCTCTCAGAATTTGAATAATTTAAATATAATTCATGAATTTTATTCAATACAAATTATTCTAAATTTAATTCTTGTATTTTTTTTTGTTAAATTTATAAAATTTAGATATATGTCCTTTTCTACCACAATTATAACATGTTAAATCTTTATATGATTTAAATTGTTTATCTTTTTTTTAAATGGTTTGTACTATATTTTCTAGATTTATAAGACTTGTAAGGTTTTTGTTTCTTATAATAATTCTCTTTATTATATATATATTTTTTATAATATTTCTTATATTTTGTAGATAATTGACCATTACAATCTTTATATTTTTTGGGTTATACTATAATCAAACTGTTTACAAAATGAGTCTAACTCTTGTTTAGTTTTTCTCATTTCATACTTTAATGATTTTTGAAGTTTAATATCTTGACAGAGCTTTAAACCTTCATTTTGAATTATACTAATCAATTGACCATAAGTCATATTATCATAAGGAATAGAATTTTCATATTCCTATTTTATATGGTTCCTAACTTTCTCTTCTAGAAAAAAGGGCAATCCTGCTAAGAATTTTTTCTTTCAGAAAGTCTGGTTGGAATCTTCTCTAAGTATAATCCTAGTTAGGAAAGTTGTCTTATAAAGATGAAAATCACTAAGTTTTTTACACCTAAAGTTACTTAGTAATTCAGCATTTTTATCCTTTAAATGAGTAAGATTGCCTATAAAGTGAAGTAATATAGTCAGAATTAGTATTGCCACTGCATCATAAATAGTATCATCATATTCATTTAATACATGTGTTTCATCTTCATAAGTCTTTATAGCATTTAATATTTTTAAGTGTTGTTCATCAGAGAGATGATTATCCCAACAACTGTTTAATTGGTATGTGAAGCCAGTTATAAGTAATTCTGCTATAGTTCTATCTGAAGTATCAGTTTGGATTCTATAAGCATTAACAGCCATTGTCATCTATTGTAGAAGACTCAGAATATTATATTCTGACAGACTATCAATATTTCATTCATATACTGAGGATGCATTATATTTATATTGTGATAAAATAATAGGTCTTTCTATAATTCCTAAGTCTAGAACAAACATTCTGAGTACTATATATTGATTATGTGTCATACGATTTATTTATGGATCTATATCTTTACTAAAAGATTCAAGATCTTCAGTTTCAGATTGAAAATCTTCAATTGATTTTGAATCTTAATCTTGAGTTACTATGCTAATAGTTTTAGAGGCTTTAAATTGAGGTGTCTCTTGAACTACCTATTTTGATCCAGATGAAGAATAAATTTTACTAAATTAGTCTCTAATTGCTTTTACGAAATCAAAATCTTTAGATTTAACTTTTTTTGTCTTGTTTTTGATACTTCAAATGGTTTAAAAATATAAAACTTTAATTTTTTTTATCTAAAACAATTTTCTCAACTGGTGTTATTATTTCTTTTTCTTTAATAGAATTTTTTATTCTATTTAACTGTTGTCCTATACTTAATAAATGTGCATTACTAAAATTATTTTGTTCTAATACTTTTTTTGTAGGTCATTTTCTGCAATGGTCTTAAATGATGCAATTTGAATTTCTCTATCATCATACATAAATATACTTGAAGCTTTAGGTGGATGTTCACTTTGTATAATTGTATCATTTACTTTTCATTATGCCCCTTTATTTCTAACTGTTATAGGATTTATTAATTTTTCTATTTTAAGTTTTTCTTTATAAATTTTTTTAAACCAATTAAAAAATTTCATATTAACTCATATTATTTCACAAAATTAATATATTTATTTTTTATTGATTCAAAGTCTTCTACCTTATTCATTACTTTTTTTTAATTTATCTGAATTATTTACTGAAGTTAATTTTTTATTAAATATAAATTCTTTATTAATTACATTTACTTCTCTATCTATGCTTTCTACATTATTAATCATAAAGGAGGTTGTAGGTGATTCAGGTAGAGAAAGATATTGTTCTCTATCCTGATGTTGACTATAGTTAGGATTTAGTTCCAAAGGATTCATGGTTCCTGTTGGATTATAAAATATATGTGGTATAGTTGTACTGTAATCTACACCTTTTAATTTACTACTGATTTCAGGTATATCTGATGTATAATATATAGGCTTTACTACTGTTTGTATAACAGGTTTAGATTCATTTTTTTATATGAAACATATATAACAGAGGATAATTGTGAGGCTCTACCTATGCCTACTGTTGAAACAGAGGAGGAAGAGTCAGAATACCTACTGCCAATACTATGTCTATTAAATTTTAATTTAACTTTACTATGTTTATATTGTTCAATTTTACTGAGTTCTATAGTGGGTTTTACTATTTTCTTTGGTTTTGAAGGAGGAACAACATCTTCTAAGATCCATTCATTAGGGAGACTAATATCTTTTCATTGAATAGTTTTAGGAACTATTGTATTAGCTTTACTTAAGTCTGTTTGTAAAAATTTAGTTTCTCCTGATTTAAATTTCATTAAATACTTTGTTGCAAAGGTAGATACCATGACTTTATACTTTATTTTATACATTAATACTATTGGAATAGATCTTTCAAGCATTTTATAATTGTGAGTTTTAATTTCTAATACTATACTTTTTAATATATTTGGATCATTTAAGAATATAGTTATATCAGAAAAACAGTCAAATGAGATGTGTCCACTACTTAGACTAGTTTCTACAGTTTCTAATAATGAGTCATTAAAATTTATAAACCTAGCATCTTTAACAATTGTCAGAATACTAGTATTTAATCATTTTCTGGTTAAATGCTTTATTTCTATCTGTACGAGTCCTATATGTATGTATTTATATTTTTTTACTTTCATGATACTTTATAGATTCTGTAGATAATAATGTTATCTTTTCAAAAGGTTTACTTATCTGCACATCCCTTTTTTCAGTTTTAATTATGTAATCATTTTAAAATATATTTAGTTTGAAAATCTTATAAATATGCTCTTTATCATATTAGGTATTACCTAATTATCAATTGTTTTATTAAAATCTTCTAATATTACTTTATTTCTATTTACGATTCTTTTACTTTCTAATGACCCAAGTTATGAGATCTAATTGTAATAGTAGATTTACATAAAAATGATTTTATTTTTAAATATTTGAAAAATAGATTTTAAAGTGTTTTCATGTTATTTTCAGACTCGATCACTGACTTACTGTCCTAAATGCCTAATCATTAGCTGAAACGGATCTTATTGCATATCCAAACCCTAGATAATACTATTCACTTTTAGATTTATAAGTCAAAAATTTAATTATGAAAATAAATTTATATCTATCTACTACCACTCTTAAAAGGAGAATGAATACCAACAAAAAGATTATATATATATATATATAAATAAGTCCCACGTCGCCTAAATGCATAATGACTATTACTTGCAAATATGAATGAAAAGAAAGAAAATGTAAAACAAACTCTTGTATTATACCAATAAACTTTCACATATTAACAATTTTAATTACTCATGTAGTACAAATAACAAAAGAAAAATAAATAAATAAGAGGAATCTTTAGTACCAATTTTACTATTAAAAATAAAATCATTTAGGCCTCAAATGAAATGTGGTATGCAATTCTGCTGAATCTGATCTGAATTTGAAAACAAATTATAAGTAATACTACAATTCACTTCCACTCTAATAAATTTCTTGATAATCTTGATAATCTTCACTTTGCCACCAATAACAGTGTTGCTGTTCATCGTCACCGAACCAGATCTTAAATCAATCAGAAAACTTGGAACAGACAAGAGTTTCTCAGGAACCAAATTCACAGAAACATTCATATGAATAGTCCTCCGTGCTTTAGCCTTGCCGGCCGGAGCGATAGCTTCTCCGACCACCTTGCCACGATACAAAACAGCAGTTGTACTGTTATTAAACTTGAAGGAAGCAACGTTAGGATTTTTAATAGAAACATCAACTATAAGATTGGCGGCTGAATCCGACTGAAGAGTGCTTCCATTGTTAGAAAGCTTTAAACCCAGTACAGTAATCTTGGTAATGTTGACGACAGGATCTTTAACATGAAAAATGGTGAACAACAATATCAGAATTGTTACTGCTAAAATTAACAAGAAAGCAGTGAAACAGCCACAGAATTTTATGTATTTCCGTGGGAAAATAAGCTTTGATTTGGCTGATGATAAAGCTGCTGCTTCTTCTTCATCTATGTGATGATGAGATTGGAACATTAGAGGTGGTGCAAAAGGTTTAGCTTGCTGATCTGTTTCAGCAGCCATGGAAATACAGAAAGCTATGGAATTGATATGAAATGATTCAAATTTTTTTCTTGTTTTTTAAAATTTTTATAGGAATGTAAATAATGAGTTGAGTTTGTTTTTAGTGATTGACATGTAACAAATCTTAATTAATGAATTTTGGTATTTTTCAAGTCTTTTCTAAATGTTTCTATTTGGTTTACTACGCGTTTGCTGGAAGTTCACGGCTTGACTATTGACCGTTTACGCATCATATAATTCATTTTTTTTCTCATTTACTAATCCAAATTTAATTTTAAAAATTAATTTGTATCGAAAATTAATTTTAGAAAGTTATTTTCTTTATTTTGATCATCTAATATCTATAATTTAGATGTAACAGATTAATTTGGATATTTAAAACACAGTATTAGATATAGCATTTTTTAAGAAAATTGAGAAGTTGATTTTTAATAAAAAAAAATAAAGTCGACTTAATTAATAAACTCAATTTTTTCATTTTGTAATTCATAATTTAATTCTCGATTTCAGATAACATATACAATATAATTTATTTTTATACATGTAAGTCAATTATAAAATTTAATTAATCTTGATAGATATATAAATTGATCTAATAATTCTCTTTATCCACTTAAAAAGAGATGCATTTTTAAATTTAAAAAATTTAATATATATATAAGTAAATAAATTAGTACCTCCTAAATTAATTATTCTTCTTAGATATTGGGGTATTGTTTACACTTTAAAATAATACAAAGAACTTTCAATGTGCCAGTGACGTTTTATAAAATATTCCAATAAAAACCAAAGAATAATAAGTGTTATTGTCACTTATAAATTCTACCTTGGCCTGCTTTGACCTATTGTGGTGTGTGCACTTAAATATTCATACGATGACATAAAACCACCTTATATCTTCATCAATATTATTATATAGAATTTTTTTAAATATGTATCTGAAGGCATATATTAAATAAAAATAAATATTTTTTTTATTAAAATATGTTTTATTTCAATTAAAATTTATTAAAATTTTTTATAATATATATAATTTTTTATTAAATTTTTTTAAAAAATAATTTTAATAAATTTTAATAAAAATAAAATGCATCCTAATAAAAATTAAAGCATTAAACACATATTAGAAAAATCTTATTATATACTCTCTCCGTCCCAAAATAATAGAGACATTTTTCATTTTATACATATTAAAAAAAATTTAGTTATTTAGATAATAGAAAAAATATTTACTATAAACTATTCATTTTATCCTCTATTTATACTAAATAATTATTGATTATCATAAAAAATAAAAATAGTTATTAATTGGCTCAAAGATAATTATAACCTAAAAAAATATAAATAATTAAATATAAATAATATTAATTATAAAATATTAAATAGAGGTATAATAGTCAATTTATGATGTAACTATAATTTAAATAAAGTAATGAGATTATATTTTAGAACATATATAAAAAATATCTCTATCATTATAAGACGAGGAGAGGAGAGTAATATATTATGAAAGACACTTTCTTTTATTATTTATAAATTAAAGTTTTTATTAAATTAACCAATATGATGAGCGAGAGTAGAGAAATTTACAGAATAATAATATATTGGAGTTGGAGTATTGAATTTAGACGTGGATTTATACCAAACCTAAGTCACATCAATGAGAAAAACAAGTGCTGCTTGTAGACTTGTATTCCTTAATACATTTCTTTGAAGTGGATTGCTCAAAACTAAAAGTTCAACTAGAAAATTGTTGAATTATCATGTTTCAATCCATTTGCTTTAATTTTAAGGAAGTCCATTAAGTTAATTTATCCAGCTTCCTAGAAGTATCTCTAAAATTAACATATAGCATAAGCTTTTAAAACTCCTGTTCTAGTATTTTTATTATTTTTACTCCATGCATACCTTACTTTTTTATTTTATTGAAAAATTATTAGAAAAAGTTATGTGATATGCTATTTTATTTATTTTTTAAAAAAATCTTTAAAACAAAATTTTAAAAAAAATAACTAAAAAATATACAATATATACTTACGAATATTATTAAGATTAAAAATTAAAAAAGGAGTTTTTAAAAAATAAATATATTTTAAAATATATTTATTTTTATAGAAAGTCCAAATTAAATCTTGAATTTTAATTTTAGCTTATAAACTTGAATATTTATACATTTAGTGATACTTTCCAGTAAAATGAAAGTTTTTTAAAAAATCCTACCTGAAATTCGAAAATTCTTAGAATAAAGAATTATAATGAAGGATAGTTTTTGAACAATAAAGATTTTATTTTGTCAAAATAAAGTTTTATACTAAATTTATAAGTTATTTAAAATTTCTAATTCGAAATCCTTTGCTAGACATAATGTATTTTGAATTTACAGTATTGTTTATGCTTTCAGGCTTAACTATATAAAGCAGTATCATGGAAGCAGCAAACGAAATTAATTGCCATAAACTTCACTTTCAATTTGAAAGCAAAAACTATGCATTAATTATTTTCATTTATCAATAGCAAGCAAATATATTTCATTTTCTTAATATCAAAGTTACGAATATATTATAATAAATAAATAATATATAATTTACTTAAATTCCAATGTAACAAATAATAATAAAAATAAAAATAAAAATAATAATAATAATAATAATAATAAATACGAAGAAATAATCCTTTATAATGAAAAATTATATAATACTGAGATTATTTCAACTAATTAGACATTCTATTTGAAATGATAAACTAATTAAATAATAATATATTTTTAATATTTTATAACTGAAGAAATTAAATGTTCATCTAAAAAAATTATGAAATATATTTATAAAAAATATTGTTACATATTATTATTTGTCGTTCTAATAAAAATATCTGTTCTATGCATGATTTTTCATTTATAACTCAACAGAACTACTAAATCACAGGGGAGAAGTCAGAGATTTAATAGAAGAAAGGCAAAAATAAGAAATATTATATATATTAAGAATAATATAAATGATAATATTTGTATAAATTTTTTAGATTAATAAATAAAAATTTCTTTCATAGATAAAGAAAAAAAATTATAGTTGCTTTTTATATGATAAAATGTTAAAAATATAAATAATAAAATTAAAATAAAAAAATAAAAAAATATTAAAAATAAAATTTTTAATCTTATATTAATTTTTAATGAGTTCGAAGGAGCAAGTAAAAATTTTGAAGGGGATAAATAAAAATTTTAAAAATTTTAATAAAAAATATATATATAATTTTAAAAAAAAAATAAAGGAGGGTAATTGCCCCTTTGTTAAAGAGTGACTTGGTCACTGCTAAATTAAATCCACAAGCATGGAGGCTTTTGTCGGTGAATATCATCGCTCAATAATTCTCATTCCTTTCATATATCGTCACTAATTAATGTTCACATTAAAAAAAAGCACGCAATAATTTCAATGATTTAAAATAAAATTTAAAATTAATTTTTTATTTTTAATAAAATAAGTAAAATATAAATTTTAAAATTTATAATAATATTAAATGCCACTCATATCATAATATTATTATATATGAAAAAGTTAGCATGCAAGTCGTTTTTACTTGGTTTTTAAGGAACTCTTGCCACTATATGTATGTGTCGATTTGACAAGATATGTACATATTTTTCTATTAATTTCTTTTAGAAATATCACTTAACGATCTTGCAATTGGGAATGATGAGAATTATATATATATATATATATATATTTATAAATGAAATATCATATTTCCAGTTTGTTAAAAAATGTTAAATTTGAAAACATATATCATTATTTCAAGATAAATCTAAATTATTAAAATATTGTAAAAATTAATATTTTGAAATAGAAAAAACTATGAAATAAAACATTACCTTAAATATTAAAGAATGAATGTAATTCTTTCTAATAATTAACTTCAAGATATCAATTAAAAAATTTTATGCTTAATTTGAAAGAGCTTATATAATTTAATTTTATTATTTTAAAATTAATGAAGAGTATTCATCAAATTCAATCTATATATTATCAAATCAATATATACATGAATATTATGTAATAATTACTTATAGAATGTCAACTATTTATAAAAGTGTTCTTATTATTAAAAAGAATTTATTAAAAAATAATATTCAATAAAGCAACTTTCTGGAATAATTGTTGCAAAAAAGTATATAACACAACAAAGATTGATCTAAATTATGCAACCTTTTGGCCTTTACAGCCTTTTTTCACAACGAAAATTAAGACGAACACATTACGTCTTGGCATCTTTACACAATATAAGCTTTATTTTTGCTTTACACCATAATATTGTTTTTTTTTCTTTCGAACATTGAAAAAGTTATGATCCAAACTGTTAGGACTCTATAATACATAAGAAACCAAATCCTAACTAGTAAATAATTCTAAAATATTAAGTTAATTTTTCTATTTTTTTATTATTGAGAAATTCAATTGAATAGCCTATTTCTTTTAATAATTCTCATTAAATTGATATGAAAACCTTCATCATAACTTGAAACTCTTACTCCCATGTTCTTAAATGGAGCGACAATGTTAACTTAATGAACTTTTTTTTTGACCTTTTTTAAAAAAAGGTTTTTATCTAGAAATAAAGCATTAATAATAATCATAGATGATTGCAACGAAAATTTTTTACATAAACTTAATTTATATCTTTACTTATGAATAAGGTTAATCATAATTTATAATATTTAAAAAATAATTTAAATTATTTTTTGTTATTTGCTTGATCCATGAGTAGAACCATAGACCAAATCTATCTAATAATTTTCTGATTTTAACTATTTTTCATTTTATGATTTAAAATGTGTGACTACTAATAAGCGAGCTTCCTCATTTACAGAAAAATGTAAAAAATTAATCTCAAAAATTGCTAGAGTAAGATGAACGATGGATTGAAAATTTTGTACATCAAAAAGGAAAATTTGTTTAATTATTCCAAATTTGAAATAATTCTTGCTCCTTATCTAGTGAAAAAAAAAACACTACTGAAAAGAAAATTAGAAGTTTCGTCATGTAGGAAATTGATGCTAAGAGCAATACACCAACTCAATTGTATTTCATTTTGCAAACTAAATCAAGAACAAAACAGAATTCTTATATACCAAAATCAAGATTATCAACATAAACATATGATAATTAATTTATTAATTATAGTTTTCAAATAACCAATAAAATAATTAATTAATTAATCAATAAATAGTTCAAAAAATTAAAAAACCATAATTACATTAATCACATATTAAATCTTCAATAGCATGGCTTGTTAAATTAAGACTCAAACTACAATCCAAGAAAGCTGTTCTCTTCTTCTTCACAATCTTTAACAGATGAACTCTTCCCCTCAACTTAGCATAAGCATTCAATCTCAAACTCCCAGAACTTAATTCACTACTTAAACTCTTAACATCCGATACTCTTTCCGACTTCACCTCCACCGTCACAACCACCGTCTCCATCTCTTTCGCCGCCACAAACCTATCTCGTAATCTTGATTCTCCGACAGTCTGTTGTCCATATAAAAAGCTTAAACTAGCGTTTTCAAACTTGAACTTGCCTAAATTCGGATTCTTGATACTTAACTCGGCTTGTAAAGTTAAATTAAAAGATGGGTTTGATGCATTGTTGTTGTTCTTGAGATTCTTGATCGAAACCAAGTTGAGCTGAGCTTCTGGAGATCTCGGACGCATAACTGCTAGTGAAAAAACTAAGGCAATGGCACTTGTGATTACGATTAGGCCAAGAAGATAAACTAAACACTTGCTGTTTTTGTGTTGCTGGTGGTTTCTTGGTTTAACGACGGCGAATTCTTGGTCGCTTCTTAGCTGAAACTTCGCCGGAGCTAATATGGGAACCATTTGTCGTTCTTGCGACATATTTTTCTGAATTTATGGGTTTTTTGAAGTTGAAAAAAAGAGAAAGAATTTGAGATTTTAGTGTGTGTTGTGAATTGTTATGAAGAGTTTATTAATAAATTTAGCTAAGTTACTGGATTTTATATAGAGTAATTTCCACGTCCGAACTTAAGAAGGAAGAAGACAATGCCGTGTTGAATTTCCACTCACGTGTGCGCCGGCTCTTATTAGGAACTCGGTTGCCATTATTATCTTTAAATTTTTTTTAATAATGAAGTTTGATATTCTTATAAATCATAAATCAAAACATCAGCAAGTATTTTTGTAATATTTATTCTCATTAAATATTAATAAATATTCTAATTTTTATTAAAATATATATTTTTTATTTAAATTTATTATAATTATTTTTTTTCAAAATAAATGATAAAAAATTTAATAAATCATAAAATGACTGCAACAAATTTGAATAAACAATGTGTTTCAATAAAAATTAAAATATTTATTACTATTACTTGATATGAGATAAATATAAAATATTTGAACTCAAAAAAAAAAGAACTAAGCAAGTAAATAAAAAACTGCTAAATTTGCAAATTTTCCAACAAAATAATTGAATGATCACTTAAATAAATATAGTGATTTTTAGTATCAATGTTAATTAGTTTAACTTCTTCATAGCTTCCAGTAGAAGTTGAAATGATTTTTGATGGAGCAGTAACATCACAGTTTCTTTGAATATGAGGATTTCTGAGTCAGCTTCGTCCCCATTTTTCATTTTTCCTTTGACTATAAGCAAACACAATTGGTTTTAAAAATCAAAATAAAATAAGATTAAAATTAAAATTAAGAGGAAACTATATAAAATATTATTTTTTTTCAAAATATTATTTTTATTTTATTTATTTCTTTATAATTTATATTCTTAGATTTACAAAAATGCTTTTTTTTTTTACAATTTTATGATATATATTAAATATATAAAAAGTATACTGAATATTTATTTGTGTAATATATTTATAAATTTTTTATTTGCACGATATTCTCTTTTTAAATTATTTTTATAATTTTCCTAAAATTAAACTTCAATAAGAGCTTAATTCAGAATAATAGAAGTAACATCTCTTCACATATACTACTAAGGCCACTATGTCCTACATGAAGGTTAGTACCATATCGATTCTCTTGCTTTGCAAGTTCAACTTTCAATACACTTCTATTCTTCAAAATCATTATTTCTTCTTCATTCTTTTTTTTTCCTCTTTAATTTAGTGAATTATTATTATTATTTCTCTTTCTTTTAGTGTTATTTGTCCTTTTCTTTATCTTTACAAAAATTTCAGAAAAAATAAAAAAATTTTAAATTTATCATATTTTTTAAAATATTTTTAAAATTACTAGAATTTATAATTTTTTATAAAAATATTATATTTAGATAATTTATTATAAATTTACTTTAAATTTATTATGAATTTATTGTAAAATAACTAAAATGCCTCTGGTACAAATGAAAAAATTTTATAAAACATAACATAGAGTTTAATTTTTCCATTTTCTTTTTGACATTCAAGGTTGATATAAAGATCTTTAATAATTTATATTTGAAGGATCAAGGTCACTATTGTTTGCACCATTTATATGATAAATCAATTATTGCCGTTTTGAAAAAAAATGCTATAAATTTCAAATCAATTCAATTAATTGAGTTTTGATAAAGAAATTTAAATTTATATCCTCATAATTTAAAATAATCAGTAACATAAAATAAAATAAATTCATTTTTTATTTACTCATTGCTTAAAATATATAATTCTTATATAAAAATTTAATTCGACTTTATTTATAAATGATTCATAAATTCATTTTTGATTTACTCATTCTTTTAAATATATAATTTTTATATAAAAATTTAATTCGACTATATTATTAAATGATTCATAAATTTAATTTATGTTATTATTTATTTTTACTTAGTAAAAACATTATAATAATAGGTTGCAATATGAAAAATTACAAAAATAATTTTTTGTAATTTGACTGTGATATATGCAGTCTAAATAATTAAACAACTTTTCCAATAAGAGCAAGCCAAGCCAAAAATTCCCTTGTTTCTTATTTGTCTGATGAATTGATCAAGTCTATGAAAGAAAAATAATAAAATTAATTTGCTTTTATTGAGTAAATATATTTTACTTGGATTTTTATTAATCAATTTAATTTTATTATAAATTTTACAAATTAAGCTAGGAGTCTTTTCTGTCACAATCCCTTGAATTTTCATTATTAAATGATGATGAGATGGGTGCTTTGAAATGCCATAAACACTCGTTTTAACTTTGGAAATTATTGAAACTTATTAATTATATTTTGAATCTGTGGGTAATCGTAATTTTTTTTTTTCTGATAAGAGATAATTTTATATTGAAGCTAATTAAGAGTAGAAAAACAACACCCTAACCTAAAGACTCCAAATTACAGTCTTCTAATTTTAGTTTTTTGCATCAATTCAGTATTCTAATTTTAATAAATTTTTGCTGATAAATTATTCCGATCATAGTTAAAATAAAAATAAATATTAACTGAAACAACTCATTTGCAAATATTTTCATTAAATTAAAACATTAAACTAGTAAAAAAATATTAAAATATTCATAAATCAATAATAATGTAATTGGTGCATTATTTAATTTAAATGGTACATTGTTTCTTTTGTATTTATAGTTAGGTGCCATCTCTGTATACATATAATTAGCTTTAGCCACAATAATAAATATTCATTTTTCTATTTCCTTTGCCATAATAATAAATATGTTGAACCCATAATCAATTCTATTGCTTTCAAATATATTAATTAACAGAGAGAATCTAAATTCTTGTTTATGTTTATTCATAACTAAGTCAACATTATTTTGTCGTTGGTTTGTTCAAAATTTCTGTACTGCTGTGAAGCCACCAATATTGATAAGTATTATATTACTTAAACCCAAATTAGAAAATGTTTTTACTTAATCAAATTCTAACCTTAATTGAACATTGTGTATTGATGATTTACATTAATAACTTAAGATCATCAAATTCTATACAGATTTTAAAAGTGTTGGGCTAAATACATATCAGTGACTATATGAATAAAATCAGAATCTCATCTTATATAAAATTAATTGACTTGTATTAAAAACAAATTTATATCATTTATATGTCAGTATGTTTTCTTATATTTTTCTAATATAAGATTTATTTATATTCTAAAAAAAAATAACAAAGACTCTGTTATTCTTCTTCTTCTTATTATTATTATTTGAGTACAAAGCTATAGAGCTTTCACCATTAGAGTAAGATTTATAAGGTGTTTTCAACTAATAATTAAATGCTTAATTAATTTTTCCCACAATAAGTAGTTTGATTTGCAGAATATTTATTTAATTTACAAAAATTATATAAGCATCAAAGAAATTTCGCCTATACATGAGTTTCTTGTATATAGCCGGTCCCAAGTCCGGATAAAGGAGGAGGGTTGCGGTAGATGACATCCAGCGTAAAATTTTGAGAGGCAGAGGTAGGCCTAAACTGACTTGGTCAAAGGTGGTCCAAAATGATCTTATGATGTTACATCTATCAGAAGAGATAATCTTAAATTGTATTTTGTGGAAAAGAAGAATCCATATAGCTGATTCCAATTGACTTGGGATTAAGGCTTTATTGTTATTGTTGTTGTTGTATATAAGCATCAAAGAGAGTTTGTTTAGGGGGGGGAACAAGAGATAACAGATACCGCCGGGAGAAAATGTTTGGGCTCAATTTAGCAATCAAATGCGGCCGAAAAAATCCAAAGAAGAAGGTTTATAATGAGCCTACAACGGCCCATATTTAACCTCAACTGCCCAGTCCCAAACCTGCTTGATTCAAGTGTGGATTGGCTGTCGTCTTTCACCATTGTCCGTGTCGTTTACGAACATGAACGGCATGTCGTACATTTTGCGAACATCAACCGTTTTCAAATCAAATCAAAATTGAATGAGTTGGTCCGTATGACTGGATCCTCTTCCATATGTCATTACGGCCGAGGCAGGTAAAGTTGAATTTGAAAATTTGAAAATTTATGGAATTGAATAGAAAATTTTAAGTTTTAAAATTTTGAAAATCGATATTGAATCGAAATAAATTGTTGGAGCTCCGAATCAAATTAAAAATTTTATTATTTTATAATATTTTAATTGATATTAGACATAAATTAATTTTTGTATATATTTAATTCACATTCTTATTATTGAATATAATAACATATTTTTATTATGTTTTAGAAAGATTTTTGTTAATTGCTTATTTAGATTTTTCCTTTAATGCTGTATTATACTTGGTTTTTTTCTTCTTTTCGAGTTAAACGTGAAAAGACAATATATATATATATATATCTATATATATATATATCTATATCTATTGAAGTGGTTAAGAAAATTTTGAAAATTATATAAACATTAATCAATACTGGACAATGTATACATAATATTGGAAAACCAATCTAAATACATATAATCTATTTATTTTGCATATCGATATAACTTATTTAATTAAACTAAATAAATTATCTGCCATTTATAATAAAAATTTTCTAATATAACATTTAATTGCATCATAATTTTAGAAAAGTTGATAAAATAATCATATTTGATCAAGAATATCATGTTTATTTATGAATAATACGTAAAACAAAATATTAAATTCACTAAACTTTATTAATCAATTGATAAAATATTTTATCTATAAGAGAGTAGGTAAAATTATTTTATTGAAAAAAAATTAAGAGATCTCATATCAAAAAATAATTATACTCATATATTAGAATATGATAAAATAAAAAAAATAAAGTTATAAGAGTAGTTTAAATATTATTCAAATTTTTCTAACAAAATTAGATTATAATAAAATAAGTTAATT
The DNA here is from genome assembly GCA_947685225.1 of Garcia nutans. Lineage (NCBI taxonomy): Eukaryota > Viridiplantae > Streptophyta > Magnoliopsida > Malpighiales > Euphorbiaceae > Garcia > Garcia nutans. The sequence goes on from CANTUV010000089.1 coordinate 1,802,581, forward strand.
TATTTTAATTTATTTTTTTAATATTTTTTTAATATTTTAAATATAATAATATAATATTTTTTAATAAAATATAATTTTAGTAATATATCTCTATAAAATATATTGATAATAATTAATTTTTTAATAATCTATCAAGTGGCTCGTTAGTGAGACCGGTCATTGTATTAAATTACAATTCTGAATCAATTCTCTTTCTATTCTTGAATTAAAAAATAATAATTATATTCAATTAAATTAAATATTAATAATTTTCATAGCAAACGAGTTATATATATTTTCCACCAAAATACAGAATGGTAAAGAAATGAAAGGACCCATTTAGTTTCCAATGGAATCCCAAATATTTCATACAAAAACTAATAAATACATTTCTCTCTTGAACATATCTTTCTTATCAATATTGAAAAAAAGAAAAACAAAACAAAAATTATCAGGTAAATAGACAAGATAGTATATAATTTACATATTTTTTTGCTTATTCTAATCAAGAAACTAATAATTTATATATGTATATAATTGCACGTGGATGGTTTGACAGGTACCACCACCATTGACATTCCAGAAGAATAATTCTCTTTTCCCTCTGAAAGCCCACTCCAAAGAAAAAACAAAAAGCTTGCCATTGTTATCCTCACATTCAAAGTCCACAAACCTGCCCCAAAAGTCTTCCACTTTCAAAAATGTCCTCTTCTATACCACCTATGGATGTCTACCAATCATACATAGCCATGTTCTTTTCAATAATTTCAATCTCTTTCTCTCCATTTTAGCTGTAACCCACTCTTTCAAATTCTTCCCAATGTTAATCTCTCTTTTTTTTCTATCCACTACCTAATTCACGGTAGATAAATTTCCTTAATAAAATTACCCCATACTTAATATTTGAATTCGAAATATTTAGTAAAAAAAATAAAGGCTCCTATCAACTTATCTCATTCATTCTAATATTAATCTCTTTATGTGTCTCACTAGCCACTCAGTTCTGCAATGGCCATCTCATTTGGTAAAGTGGTGTAGTAGTGCGAATAATATACACTAAATAGATATTTGTGTATGTCTATATCTCTTTTTGTTTTTTTTTTCCTTTTCAGTTACCCTTTAGCCCCTTTTCTACAAATACTGTACAATGCTTTAATGGTTTTATATGTTGTAGAAAGCCTTATTTATAAGTGGGGTTTTTGGAATAATAGTTATTTGTACCTCTGCTTTGTCTAACTAGAAATGCTCTTTGTGGAATTCAAACTTTGTGGAACCTTTTTGATTGAACTCATTGCAGAGCTTGCTGAGTTCTTTAGCCAAGACAGGTGCTCCACAGTAAAAAACTCCTGCTCCAAGGACCAAATGATGTTATTAGAACTAGCCAACTAGGCAAATTAATGTCCTGTTTAGTGAAGCTGTTTGGAGATAGACACTTACCTATTCTTGCGTTACAGTGCTTGGAAGACAATTTAGATAGTACCTTCTTCCAGTTAGGCCTTGCAAAATGGGTTCTTACCTAATTGGGCAGTTGTAATTTTTAGTCCTAAACAGCATATATAAATTGATTATAATTTTTTTAGTAAGCAACATGAATTCGTCAGCAATCTTACCCGAGTACCAGAAACAATATCCACACCATTCTTTGCATGATTTAGGGCTTGGACCATTGTAATGAGGGTTGATCTGGCATCACCTTCTTCATACACACTAGTCAAGTAATTGTGCATGTCTATCACACCCTGATGTTCAAAACAAGAAGTTAAAATTAAAATTCAAAGAGTGCAAGATAAAGAATAATTATACATTAAATGATTCAAATGCTAAATTGTTATACCCTTTGATCAAGCTCTGCAACTTCATTCATGACCCCTTTGAACCAATCAAAGGAACCTTGCTCCCTAGTTACCCAATAGAAGTATGCATTAGTTGTCCTAAGAGTTTTCTTACGTTTTGGAGAAGTTCTATTATTGTGACTTGATCCGTCATTACTTCCAACACTTAAGCCTGATGTCCTACTGATATCTAAGCCCAATTCCTGAAACATAAGGTATCAAAAATATGATTTGCAAATTCATATTGAAAAGAAAAGGCTAGAATATAAAAGACACAGGTTGAAAAGTTAAAAGCTTGTAGTATAATTTCTGGTTACTTACTGCCTGCTCCTCCATTCTGACAGTGTTATTGAGCAAATCTTTAAGAATGCTAATGAAAGGTGTTGCTCCAATTCCAAGACCAACAAGTAACAGGACATCATATTTCCTGAAGTCTTGTGCTGGGGCACCATAAGGTCCATCTATTAAGAGCTTTGGCAAACTGTTATCAGATGAGAATGTTAACTTGACACTATACTGACAAAAAGCCACTTCAGGCAAAGATTAAAGGAAAAAAAATTATAAAATTGACATAGTTACCTTTTTTTGGTCGTTTCGTCAGCCCTGAGAAGCCCACTCTTCCCAGCTACTGGACGTTCACAGGCCTCAGAGAACACTCTTTTCAGTTCTTGTGTCCAATCACCCAGCTGTCGAATGTGAACACTAAGGTAGTCATCATCCGGAGAAGAGGTAATGGAAAATGGGTGCCTGAATGCAAAAATGAAATAAGGTTAATCACAGAGACCACCAATCATTAGTTTAATCCATCAGAATCTCATGAAAGATAATATCAGTTATACTAAATGATTTCTGTTAAGGCCAAATTGATGACATCATAATTGCAAACAATAGATTAAGTGCAAACACCAGATTAAGTTTTTGGGACAGAAATTGCATTAACCATATTTGACAGGTTCTCTAAACTACTGTAAGTTGCTAACATATAAATATTACAGTTCTAGCAGCATGAAGGTAAGAACTACTATGAATGACTCAAAACTCCTAAAAAAGTGATATAAGAAACATTTGTAGTTACTTACCACTCAAATGATGAAACAGCAGGGCACTGGACAAACATGTACTGTCCGCTTTTATATCGAAACTGGGGAGGCTTTGACATTTGCAATGTGAGGACATTTCCAGGATAAATTGCAACCTAAATATATTACAATAAAGAAAAAAAAAACAGTTTTAGAGCATTTTAACCACAAAAAGAGACCTCCAACAATTTTAAGTTGACAATGAAATGTGCATCAAGAATGAAGCAAAATAGCCAAACAAAAATTGTATAAGCCATAGAGGTCTTAAAATATTATGCTCGCCTTCTTAAGCTGGACAGTATAGAAGCCAGAACGAAAAAATCTCAAAGCTCTTTCTCCAGCGTATAATAAAACAGGAACAGCAAGATACATCCATGTCTGCAGGGATGAACTCAACCTCAATTTACATTTTCAAAGACTGTTAAAAAATTAAATCCTTGTAATTGGTAAAGAAAAGGTAGTGAATAATACCGTCTTTAGGTACCATTTATGCACTAGATAGAGGAATACACCATGGATGATGAGCAGGATGTAAACAAGGACAAATAGATGGTGTGAATACCAGAATGCATTGAACCCAGTGAGTCTATCAAAAGGTCTTGGAAACTTAATGAGACTCCTCCTGAACCATCGTGTTGCAAGTGTAAATGCAATGGCCATGAAGATAACCATTAGAATTCCAGTCACACCCTCAATCCCTCTTGCCAATTTAGCATATGTGGGTTTATGTGTTCCAAAGTCATTTTTTAATAACTTCTCATATGCATCATCAGATGAATGTATAAGCCTCGGAAAATCACAGGCAAGGTGATTTCCAGCATGGAGAATGACACCAATTACAATTGCAGCTGCAATAGTCTGCATAGATGGATAAGAGATCAATGTAATTAGAGTTAGACTTGTCCCCTGTTGTATCAATATTAAGATAAACATAAACTTGCTCTGCTTTTTTTTTTTCCAATGGGAGGAGATTGAACTCATGAAAACCTAGGAATTTACAATGCCATCCTGGTAATTTGGAACTGCAAATTATAACTGCAATTTTTTTTATTTAATTTCGGTTATTTGAATTTTCCTTCTTTCAGGAATTCCAATATTATAGTGGCTGCATGAACACATTAGTATAAAATTATAAATTATGCACATAATCTCATTGGAATGTCCCACTAGGAACATAATATACATTAAAAAAATGACTTCGTCACTTTAAGGAAAATAGTCAAGTAATGGAAGAGTAGGTGTGATGAATGATGATCATCATCTGTTGGGAAACAGAGGATGCATGAACTGTTCACCTGAATAAAGGTGCATGAACTAGCCACTGGCCTGTGCATTTGTCGTTTCAAGAAACTTTCTAAAAAGCATTGAGAATTTCTCAGTTTCTTCAAATGGCAGGATTTTGGAGTATAGTAGCCTAAGAAAACTTTTAAATTAAACTAAGGACCACTACCAGTACAGGGTTGGGGTCCAATTAACAATTTAGGACCCTAAAAAATATAGGCTTTTTTTTCTAATTTTTTAGCACTGTTGCTTAATAATTTCAATTTACAAACTTCCGAAAGAAAGTTGCTTTTTGTACTCAAAATAAATAATACTTCTCCAAGTATTTGTTGGTGGAAAAAAAATTAAAAAAAATAAAAAAAGTTGAGGTGGGGGATTCAAATCTTCACCTTTCCGTATTAGGATAAATATACGAGTCGGACTCGTCTCTGTTAACTGCCTAACCGCATTGGCAAGTATATGAACATGGAAGGCTATTATTCATTTGTCAACTATTGCTGCGTATACAGGTACATCTATATGCACATACTATTTAACCAAACACCGAATATGACATTTTGTTTTCATGGCCAGGATCAACTTTCATGTTGACTTTTAATAAAGTCTCCTCTATGGGACCCAAAGATAATGAACGTATAACATAAGCAAAATAAAGAAGGAGCAGGTAATTAATTAAAGTTTAGTATGTACCTTGTGAAAATTGATGTTATCGTCAAATGGCACAAAGTAACCCAATCTTGTGGACCTAAGCCAGGTTATGGTGTTTCTGCATACTGGAAAGAGAATTAGAGCCATATTGAGCTTCAAAGTTTCTGCTGCACCTTTAGCTGTTAGGAGACAATAACCCATAACATGAAAAGCATTTTTTTGCTTGTACTGAAAGAATTTCCACGTGAATAAACCAATCATTATCATAAACCATAATGTCAAAACCCAAATTCTTCTCCAGTTCTCTTGCAAAAAGTAGATTAGCTGTTTGCTTAATCTTCTTATTGGGCCTCTCTTTCTTAATCCTTGTAAGTTTTGGCTTAGAGCTTGGCTGGTGTAGCTTAGAGCTTGGCTATAGTTTAAATACGTGTCTTTTTGGAGGAGAAGCGTCTCCAGTTGCCATAGCTGCATTTATATATCATTTTCAGCACCCAACAAACAATGCAAATTAAAAAAAGCATCAGCAAATCAATTATAAAAGGGGCAAGAGTTATTTGCACTGCCATTGATGGAGTACAGCACGAGTAATATGGGCGAGCAATACACAAGGACACCCATTAGCTTATTTCACATGGGTAAAAACATCTATATATGTATGTCAGGTCCAAAACGTGGCAGAAAATATGATGAGTTCAAATTATCAATCATGAAATATATATCATATATATGCAGTACATTTCAATACAGTACAAATATAATAACACTCTTAATTATAATTAAAGATTAGGCTTTCTTATAAAAAAAAGAATTCCTTTTCTGATGAGACAAGATGATAATAATGCTTTAAAAGAAAGATTCATATAGCTGAGCTAGCATTTAAAAGAAGACTTTGATATTAAGATTAGAAAAATGAAGATGACAGGAAATAAATAAATTAATATTTACCGTATCGAAAGAAAGTGCATAAGAAATTAAATGTGAATATTGTGAGTGGGGCGAATATGACGTCGATGTTGATAGTGTTGAAATGATATGAAGTTGGTGAGAACGGTAATGTAAATGGTATATGGTAATTAACAATCAGTTCCCTTCATTTTATTTTACTGGTTTGACCACACATCTTAGTGTTTGAACTTTCAACCAAAAAAAATCTTAGCTAGTGTCACCAAACCCCACTTTTAAACTAAAAAAATTGACATTACTAGTTTTTTTTTATTTAATAAAGGATAGAGTATATGTATATATATATATATATTGAATATGAAAGAAAGTAAAAAAGGTGAAAGAGAGATTTTAAAAAACAAAAACAGAGGGTAAAAGGAATAATTATATGCTACAAACGTTGTAGCAATAAATGCCTACAACGGACCAATGAGATTCTTACACGTAGATTAAATGCTTACAACGGACCAATAAAATGAATCATTTAATCTACGTGTAAGAATCTCATTGGTCCGTTGTAGGCATTTATTGCTACAACGGTTGTAGCATATAATTATTCGGGTAAAAGACACATTCAAAGCTGTTTGACAACCAATAAATGTTCCTCAAAGTAAATCTTTCTTTAAGTAAATTAATTATATTTTCCATCTCCAGATTTTTTTTCTCATCATTTTTTTTTTTTTGCCATATATATGTATCTTTCTTTCTTGGTGCACGGTTGAACAACAAAATAACCCAATTGTCGAATGATTTGGTGATTGCTTGCCTAACAATGGACTTTGGAGGAATTAACCCAGCGAAATTATATATGTTGTACTACTTCTTAAAAAAGATAATTAATTAATGTAGTTATGACCCAAAAACGAATTAAGAAACCAAACTATTAGTCAAAATGTGGCTTATTAAACAAATTCAAAACTTGTTTGATGATGAAACCATAAATATTATAATAATGCAGAATGAGAATCTCTGTAGCATTCGTAAATGCAATTACGTTAAAAACAAATGACAGTCACGAAAATTACTGCAAAATTAAAATAAAGTCATAGTAAAGAGGACCCTACCTCTATATAGCCAAGTCTTTCAGGGTCCAACTCTTCCATAATCAAAGCTGCATACTCCTCTGCTTGTTCTTTTAATCGTGACAACTTGTTTGCAGATGCACTTAACATAATAATCTACCAATTTTTATCAAATACCCAAAAAATTTACATCAGTGTATAATAATAATTGCCTACACAAAAATCAAAATAAAGTAAAACAGAGGAATAATGAGAAATTTTCCTTGACTAACAAGTCCTCACCAACCCCACTTGAGAACGTAATAATAATTATAATAACTTATTATAAACAAGAGGGAAATTTGGAAAAATTCAAGATACCTATTTGTCAGCTTCAAGCACTAAAAAAAGGAGACCCAATAATTAGAAAATTACTTCATTAAATTGTTGAATTACTAATAATTAATCAATATCCAATAATTATTATAGATAAGATGCTTTCGAACATGGGAAGGAAAATGGCAGACTGAAAAAAGAAATCAAGAAATGGAAACTAAAATATGATTAATTAAAATGAAGTAGTTAGTATTGGAATTTCATGGATTTAAGGTCACCGAATCCTCGCCTACCAGTGATTATTATAAATTAAAATGATACCCTGTTGGCTAAATAGCATTAGGTCACTTTAATTTTTGTTAATTCATAATTAATTTATATAATTTTGCCAGAATCAGACAGACTGGTGGTGGCTAGCTAATTCATGCACGTTAGCTAGCATAATTTGATTATTAAAAATTAATTAATCCATTAATTAGTAGTTTTGTTTAATTGAGAATTAAAAATTATAGAAACTTGATTTTCAATATAATACTTTATTAATTATGGGGTCCTTTTAATAATGTCATATTATATCTTTTAAATAACAAGAATATTTTAATTTTTATTATAATCATTTTATTTTTATTAAAATTTATTAAAATTATTTTTTTTTAAAAAATAGTTAATAAATTTAACACAGTATAAAATTATTGTAACAAATGTTAACATATATTCCTTAATTATTATATTACCTCTTTTACTTCTTCTTCAGTGATTCTACCATCTTCATTCTTGTCCACCCTGTAATATTATAACAACAAAAAATGTTATATTAAATAAGACTAGTTAATTATTATTAAACTAATAAGGCAAATATTAAACCAAGGAGTATATTTTATTTTCTTTTAACAATTCTAAGACGGATGAAAAGACAGTTATGTCCTTGCTCGTCGCATGTAAGCTGATGATTAAGAATATATTAATTAAAAATTGAAAGGTAGATTATTAATTAATTAATTAATTAAGTTGAGAGTTTAATTAATTCGTACATGTCGAAGAAGATCTGGAGACGAGAATCGAAACTTTGATCGGAGATTTGTGACCAGAACTCGAAAAGCTCGTCTCTGCTAATTTTATCGATTTTCAATCTTCGTCTCCGGCCCAATGCATCGAACAGTTCTAATGCGAACTCCTTTGAATCTCTCATTCCTTCAAAATGAAAATCAAAGAGAACATTTCAGATTGATTTTGATTGAGAATTGTAAGGAATTTGAAATTTGAAAATGTTTTGATTGATCGATTGATTAAAATAACCTATGCATTGAGCAAAATCAGCTCGATAAAGGTAACCGTCTTTGGCAAGTTTATCAAACTTGCTTTGAACTTCGTTCCATGCATCGACGCCGTTCGTTTTACTGTTACTAATGAATCTCAATCCACGCAACGCTTTTTGAGCACCGGACCGAGTACGGTCCAGTTGAGCTCGCTGCTTTCTCAAAGCTCGAGCAGCCAAAGCCAATTCAAATCCACCTCCGGCGCCACCATCATTGCTCGGCGAAGCTGATAAAACTTTCGCCGCTTGACCGTGACTCCACGAAAACCTCCTTAACTCAGCTTTCAACTCTTGCGAAAACTGCTTCGCTTTAGCCACCGCTTCCGCTTTCAACTCCTGGGAAAATTGCAAAAACTTGTTCGACGAACTTCGCCTGATTGTCGACGATGATCTCGACGCAGAAGCAGATGCTGACGCCAACACCGGAGTTTCAGCTCCTCCGACTGATGAGGAAACTCCACTTACTCCATCCTCAATATTAATAACCGTCGACGTCGTCGGCGCCGGCTCCACGCTCCGAAGAACAATAGTGTCATCATCCTGTAAATCAAGAGTAACTTCAACGAACTCTTCAGCAGGATTATTACTTGACTCAGTTCCTGGAGACGTTCCAGCACTGATGACAGTCGTCTTATCAGGAACGGTATCAGACGCCCACCGGCGTTCATGTTTGGGTAAACCTCTCATTGACATATACCCAAAATATACAAACTATTTAAATATCGTTAGTTACTAATGCGAGAGAGGGAAAGTGAGATTGAGTGGTATTTTAAAGAAGAAATTGATTTTAGTCTTAGAACGCGGTGGGAATCTAACGGAAAAAGACATACACGTGGTGTTTGGAGTTTTCAGAGAGAGAATTTTCTTCGAATGAAAAAGAAAAAGCAAGAAAAAGACAAAGTTTCGTCTGCACTAAAATTACAGAGAGAGGGAATTAGAAGAAATGGACTCTGTTTGCAGGGGGGCCGATCAATGATAGATCCAAAAAGAATATATATATATATAAATATATATTGTACATTTATACGTATATATATATATATGTATATGTTTATATATAATAATGGACTGAGAAAGACTGAGAAAGCTCTGTGACCACTTAAAGGAAAGCTTTTACTGGTTTATTACGCGTTAAAGATGGAGAGAAAAAGAGATATACAGAGTTAGAAAGAAAGAAAGAGAGAGAGAGAGAGAGAGAGAGAGGGGGGGAAAGAATTGTTATGCTAGTGTATAGTCATTTTATCAATCATTTTTTTAAATATATTCTAAAAGTTATTTGGCTAATCATATAATTTTTTATTAAATAAATATAATTATCTAATTAATTTATTATTCTAATCAGATATCCTAATTAAAATAAACATTGTGTTGTATAATTTTTTTAATAAGACCTTTGATATATATATATATATATATATTTTAAAGGGCGGATGCCATGGATGGTTTTTCTGAGGCAGATTTGTCATTGGGTAAATTTGAATTTCATTAGAGAAAAATTCTTATATAAATTTAGTTTATGTCACTGTTTATAGATCGAACTAATTATAAATTAAAATTAAAATTATAATATTTAAAAAATAATTTAAATTAGTTTTTTTAAATTATATTTTATAATTAATTTAATTGATGAATGACTTGATCTATAAACGGAACCAATTGACTAAATCTATCTAAAAATTTTCCTTCATTAGATTCCGATGGGAGACTTGGGTCAGCTTCTTTACCCAGGACTAGGTGCCAAATGCAGTTAAAACACGGTATAGGTCAGGTTGAGTCATATTAGAAGAAAATTTTCCCCGTCGAATCGATTAGAGGTTAAAAATATCAAATGAATTCTTTATATTTTGGATTCGAATTAATTTTAAATTTGATAAGGCAATGTCGTTCTCACGTGGGTTAAACTTTAATATTGAATTTTTATATTTTAGATTTATGTTATATATATACACACATATATATAATTATAAAATTATAAAAGAGACGGTCAAATTTTATTTTCAATGAAAAAGAAATAGCTAAATTTGAATAATTGTATATTTTTATTTTTTATTTTAAAAGAAATTCATCAGTGATTTATTTCAAAATCGATCCAATTTCTCAATACATAGTACGGTTACTTGGCCTTAATAGTTAATGGGTTTTGAATGAGTAGTTAAAAAATATTTATCGAATTTTTAAAATATTTCAATTTATTAATTTTTTTATCAGTTTATAAATTATCTAATTTATATAATATGTATAAAGTCTATTATAAATTTATTATAAAAATAATAATTTCGGTAAGTTTATAATTTATTTTTGTAAAATGATAAAAAGTCTCTTATAAAAAGACATGCAAAAATTTTCAAAAAAAAATCTTATGAAATGCATAATTTTCCTTAAATAATGATATTGAAATTAAAAAATCTTAAGATATTTTAATTTTACTGTTGGGTTGGAGCAGTAACACTGTATACGCTCGTGTGAATTTATAATTTTTTTTAAATTCATTAATTTACTACACTTTTTTTCTATAAAATACATCAATAATACTCGCACACTTAATTATCATGCGTATATGAAATATATTTTTTTAATTTTTTTATATAATTTCATTATAATTAAAGTTCGTGATCATATAAAAACTAAAGTATTTTGTATAATAGTATTATATAATTAAAAATTTACTAAATAATTATGATTTATAAAGCAGTAATAAAATTAATGTGAATAAAACTATAAAAGTAATTATTCATTAATTAAATGTATTTATATTTTTAATAAAAATCTACATACATACTTTATTCTTCATTGAGAGGTATATTATAATTAATAATTATAATTGAATTATTTAAAAATGTTATGCAAAGAATATAGTAATTTTATCATTTAAAAAAATAAATAATTATATAATTTAAGAATTTTAATTTTAAATATGCAGCTGTATTAAAATTTAATAGTAAAAAATTTATTATGCTCATGATTTTACGTAGAAAGTAATATATTTAATTACTACGGAAGTTTCCCCTGGTATGAGCTAAACTATTTAACTGAATTAGTAAATATTAGAGTTGCCTATCCCAGTGCTGGCCTCTATGTGGTAACTTACCTTAATTAATTATTCCAATTTTTTTATCTTTTATTAGTAAAAATCAAAACATCATTAAATTAATTATGATCCATAAATGTTAAACTCAAATCCAATTGGTTTTCAGAGAAAAAAAATCATAAATATATTGTGCAAATAAAAAAAATATAAATATATTATATACATAAAAAAATATTACAAAAATACAATTTATTTTTAATATATTTTTAGTATATGTTGAATATAATATTCAGTATTTTTTTTGTATATTTGATATATGTAAAAAATATTATTTTTGTAAATTTTGTTTGATCAATGAAATATCTCTTTCATTTATTATTATTACACTTTTAAATTTACAAAAATAATATTTTGTAAATATATATATATCCTACAAAATGCAAAGTAATATTAATAAATTACTAGCAAAACCCCACGAATTGTATTATTTTGTGTAATCTAATTAACTTTAATTTAAATGGACAAGTTATATTTATAATCAGACAAGATTAGTCATATAAAAAGCTCCCTTAATTAGATTCTGAATCATTTACAGCTAATTAGCAACTGAAGGGGTTAATGTTTCAGAATAAGTAATCCACATGCATCTGTATAATCTTTTAATTAATTAACTAATTTAAATTTGTTTTTATATATAAGTTAGCCGCTCAAGAAAACAATTAGGAACTGATTGTCAGGAGCATGTTCTTTTTAAGATATTATAAAGTTTATATTTGCTCTCATAAAAAACATTTTATATGTTTGGCAATAATAATATATTGATAAATATTTAATTTTTATGTAATAATAATCTACATAATTAATTTATTGATTATATTGGATAGTAAAATAAAAAATTATGAATTACTGAATATTAAAGAATAACCGCATCTAAATTAATAGCTTACTATACAAAATAAGAAAAAAAAATCTTTATTAATTTCATTAAAATTTTGAATCCCAATATTAACATAATTAAATTTAATTTGTATATTAATTTAAATTTAAAACTTAAATTGATAATATATGAGAAGTTATTAATTTGATCCTTTGACATATTCTAATTAACTATATTTATTTAAATTTTGATTTAAGAATAATTGATATTAAACAATAACTAACACAATTTTTTTAATTAAATTAAAAGAGTGTTTGTTTTGGGCAACACATGACAATTTTAAAAATAATGATTATAAGAAGAGATACTAATCGTAGTGGTTAATCTAGCTAGCGTCCAATGATAATTACTATTTTTAATTAAAAAAAAGTACAGGTACGTGAAAAAAGAGAAATCAATTTTAGATTTATTTTTCGAAAAAGACATATATATATATATATATATTTACAGTTAAACTATATGTCGGTGTATTATTATTAATATTTAATTTAATACCTTAATACAAATTAAAAGTTAATAATTCTTGGATAAAATCTTCACTAATCTGCGTAATTAGAATTTAGAAGTTCCGTTTAAAGGTTTATAGTAATTAGTTTTTTTAATGCATTATTAATGAACAATTAATTGGATTTATGAGGTGGAAAACTGGGTTTTGGAGATTTAATTATAATCACAATATCATCTACTTCATACGTTGACATTAATTATTAATTAAGCAATAGGATATTGATTTGCTTATGAGACTCTAAAACAACATGGATATATATATATATATAGTCCTAATATTCCAATATTTTTAATTAAGCTTGAATTCCTTTTAATTATCGTTTAACATGCAAATTAATTCATCCTGCAACTGCACTTAACTATTGATATATCTTTTATAAGTTATTAACTATGAATTAATACTGTAAAATAATAAAATAATAGTTAAACTTAGTTATAGTTAATAATTAAATATACAGTGTATACCGAAACATAAACTAATAATAAGTTTATATGCTTTTCGATTATAAACTTAAATATATTTTTCACTCGTATAAATACTCGAAAAAAGTTAATAACTAAAAATATAAATATTTAATTTAATTCAGTTTAATTATATATATTTTTTTGTAATAGAAATTCAATTTGATTATTATTTATAAAAATAAAAAATTTTCGGTTGTTATGAAAAATCAACTTGGTTCGGTTTAGTTAAAGGACACTCAGTTTCTGGATATGAAATTCGAATAGCTGGTCCCATAAGGCATTTACCCCTAAGCAAAATCAACCCATCAACTACTCTATTCATTTTTTAATATATATGTATATATAAATAAATGCTTTACATCATCTACCAACTTTGATCCTTTATTAATTTTGTCTTTTTGCAGGCGCTGTGTTTATATATATATAATAAACTATTAATCAGATGAAATTAATTAATATTTAGGTTTTCAGTAGTTGGTATGTATATATAAATAGGAAAAAATATATATTTTCAAAGCTATTATGACTTTCAAAAATATAATTTTTTTAAAAAAAAATTGACATTTTTAATTGATAATTTATTTGACAAACTAAAATTTATGATTTCACGACTTGCAAACATTATCTCTATTTATGATCCGTTTGAGTCTTTTTTATTTTTTGGAGTCCAAATTTTATCTCCATTTATGTATGTTTCGAGGCTCCAATTATTGATATTGGAGAGAAAAAATTGATTTTGATTTTATTATTTTAAAAAATATATTTATGCTAAACTATATTTCAGTATATATGTGTTTATTGATGTCACGACCCAAACTGGGGAGTCGGGACCGGCGTAAGGCTATACCTAAGTACAACCTTACAAGCCTAATTTAAATTTATTATTAAAGTGCAAAATTACTAAGTTCAATAAATTCATTCTGAAATCAAGTCATCAATAGAAATGATACTATTAAAGAATCAAGTTCAATAATTAAAACTCAAACTAGATGCAAAGAAACAGTTTACTCCTTAATACAAGAAAAAGGGGTTCAGACACGGTCCGCCCAAAATTATTCAGAAATCTCTATGAAGAGAAGTAAATATGCGGACGAACCAAAATCCACAACCAAACTAGAAGATCCACAAAAAGATCGACCGAGCTCACTAAGGAAAATAACTTCAACCTGCAAATCAATCTATAAGGGTGTGAGCGATATAAATACGCTCAGTAAGCTCATGAGAGGCAGAGAAACACTAAAACAATCAGAGTAATATATATCAAGTAACAACCACAATAATCACATACATGATGGTGTATCGGGGTCTACAAAATATAACATCCTCCTCTTCCAACCATATCCAAGAACAAGTAGGCACGTGGCCCCAAAAGCAAGTAGGCATAAGCCCCAAGAACAAAATCGATATCGATATATAAAATAATCTCCATAATCACAATCCGCATCCTCCGTCCCCATTAGACACACCATCGCACATCACAAAAATATTCAATATCACATCAAGGCATTTAGCAAATAGCATACAAGTTTCTCTGTCTCCTATTCACATGCAAGGCTAGGGCAAGAAAGGATAATATATCGAAATTAGAAAGAATAGTATATTCGAAGGGTTTATATAGATATAATAGTTTAGTTAGCAAGTAGCACATCACAAACAATACACATACACCCATAAACTTACTTGGTATCCAAAGAAAGCTTAGCCAAATCCTCACGACTTATTGACCTCGAGCTTCAGCCGGATTATTGCCTAAAGAAAGATAATTACATAATCCAATAGTCAAACCCACTATCTCATCTATCATGAGGGATGCAATGCATGTTATGAATGCAAAAAGACCAATACTCAACCAACAATTAACCAAGATAATCCAAAATCAAAAATCAACCCGACCAAACTCAAAATTATGGTTCAACCCAATGGTTAAACCGATCGTACCACAAAATACAAAATCAATTAATTAATTAAAATTTATTAGAACCAGAACCTCAACTCAATTTTTTTATAACTCATTTATCAAATAATATCATATCATTCCCTATGTAAAATCATAATTCATACCAACACCCAAAACCGATAAAATTCTTAAGTCGTCCCTATAATTCAAATATTTTCAGAAAATAATTCCATCATTCAAAAACTCTGGAAAAATTGCAGTAGCTTCTCCAACATCAAAATAATGTGTGTGCAAAATTTCAGATTAATCCAAATTTATTTGATCCTCCAAAAATATTTTACAACATTCTGGTTCTGTTTGAACCACTAAAAATCAGTACAGCAAAAATCATCATAAATCCCTCACATTTCGTTATCAAAAAATTATTCAAATAATTTTCTCATATTATAGACATCAGTATGGACAACATATAAAAATTTCATAATTTTTCAAGACATCTAAGACCTTCAAAATAATTTTCAAATCAGACATCATCAGAAAACCCTTAACCAACAGCAGTGTCAATTTTTAATTTATTTTGGAACTTAAACATTATAACCAGACTCAAAATTATTTTTCCCAGATTAAAAACATCCAAATAAACAACATATCAAAATTTCATAATTTTTAGAAACCTCTAAGTCCCTCAATTAAATTTTTAAAACGGATTCACACAACCAGTTACCATTCTGGCAGCAGTTTAGAAATAAATTTATTTCGAAACACAAACATTTGAACCAGACCTCAAAATATTTTTTTACAAACACCTAAGATCATATCCTAAAACATATCAAAAATTCAGACCTAGATCATTTACCAATAATTTTTAAAAATTCGACAAAGTTACTGAAATATTAGTAATCAACAGCAGAAATAATTTTTCACTTTATTAATGAATTAAAAAATATAAATCAAACATAAAAATTCAAAAATAAATTTCTAGATCAAGTATAACATCCCTAGAACAGATTACAATTGTCAAAAATACTAGATCATTAACTCAAACTCACAAATCAAATATTAAACATCAAAAACCTCTAAAATCATCCTACAACTTTTAAATTATTTTTAATTAATTAAAAATCGAAATAAATCAAAAATATTATTTTCTAACACCCTAAACATTATACAAACATCCAACAACACAAATCATGCCAAGAAGTTAGAAGAAATTGAAGAAAAAATTGAAAAACCTCAAAATCTCGAAACTGCCTGAAATTGGAAGCCCAAAACGACAATCGGCGATGCAGCTCGCAGCACGCCGAACGACAGACCACAGCGCGCCGAACGACAGGGACTCGCACGCCGAACGACTCCAGCACCTCGCCAAACGACACCGGCAATTGGCACGCCCACTGACGAAACGACAGCTCTCGATTTTTGAAGAAAAAATTCAATTTTCTGCCTCTTTCTCTCTCTGACGGCGTAAATAATTTTAGACACTCAAATGGGTGCCCTAACACCCCTATTTATATAATTTTAAATTGGTAAATTACCAATATACCCCTAAATTAATTTATTTTATTTAAAAATACCCTAAAACTCTTTAAAAATTTAAAAAAACACCCCAACTAACTTATAAAAATTTACAAATAACCCCAAATTCAATTATTTTCAGAATTATTTAATTTATTTATTTTATTTATTTTATTTTAATTAAAAATTAATAAATACCCGAAAAATTCCCGAAACACAAACCCTAGCAAAATTATACTTAAAATAACCGTAATGACATCACGGTCACCAAAATGACATCAAAAACAGCAAAACGAAACCCGAAAATTTTCCGACCGCCAAAATGACCAAAATACCCCCCGAAGCCAAAAACACAATATTATACTCAAAACAAACATCTCAACACCCACATTATAGAAATAAGCACCAAACGTTATAAAATTCACCCGAATGTGAATTGAAGGCAAAATTACCATTTTGCCCCTAACTCCAATTTTTTCAAAAATCAAGGGTTTTACAATCTAACCCCCTTAAACAAATTTCGTCCTCGAAATTTTTACCCAATAACATACTAATAATCAAAACACTTTTATATTTCAAGTTATACACAAATCCGGAAAGCATACCTCACTTAGTACATGTTGTTATGGTTGATCAGGTCATAACTCCACAATACTAAGCGCTATAGACTGTTCCAGTTTTGCTCAAGATTATGTTTATTATAAAATCAAACAGAAGCATTTTCTTTTCAACTACCACTCATCAACAATCATCATAAAAAGTCAAAACTCAAGTGTTCAAGTCAAACCCAAATCAACCAAAACCATTACTAATATAACACTTATCCATATGATACTCATCATTATACCAACAACTCAGACTTATTCAAAAATAACATCCGATCTCAACAAACCAAGATTTTCAAAAACATCTTCCAATAACTAATTTAATAGCAAACTATCATAAATAATACCAGACAAAACACATATACATTTATGATGTACAAAAGATATAATGATGTAATAATGATGTAATGATATGCATGCATATGGTGCTATATCAAGACTATTAATAACTACACTCTAACCCCCTTAAAATGATTTCGCCCACGAAATCAATAACGCACCTGAAGACTCAAACAAATGAGGGTATTTTGCTAGCATGAGTTCCTCTGCTTCCCAGGTGCATTCCTCAACAGAATGGTTACGCCAAAGAACCTTTACTGAAGCCACATCCTTTGAACGTAATCGCTTGACCTGACGGTCCAAAATAGCTACAGGCTGCTCCTCATAAGTACAATCATCAGTAATCTCAATGGTCTCTGAATGCAAAACATGATTGGGGTTCGATACATATTTTCTCAACATCGAAACATGAAAAGTCGGATGCACAGCTGCTAATTCGGGTGGCAATTCTAGTCTGTAAGCAACATCACCGACACGTTCTAGGATCTCATAAGGACCGATAAATCTGGGAGCCAATTTTCCTTTCTTACCAAACCGCATAACACCTTTAAAAGGTGAAACTTTCAGAAACACCCTATCACCAACTGCAAACTCAAGATGCCTTCGCTTAAGATCAGCATAATTCTTCTGTCTACTAAAAGCAGTACGGATCCGATCCTGAATTACCGGTACAACCTTGGCATTATACTGCAAAAGATCGGGACCCTCAATACGACGCTCACCGACCTCCTCCCAATACAATGGGGTTCTGCACCGTCTACCATACAATGCTTCAAAAGGAGCCATACCAATGCTGGCTTGATAACTATTATTATAGGCAAACTCTACCAATGGAAGATGATCTGCCCAACTTCCCTTAAAATCCAGAACACACAATCGCAACATATCCTCCAAGGTCTGAATGGTTCTCTCCGACTGTCCATCTGTTTGAGGATGAAAAGCCGTGCTATAATGAAGATCTGTACCTAACCCTTTCTGAAGCTTCTGCCAAAATATGGATGTAAATTGAGCACCTCTATCAGATACAATAGAAACTGGTACCCCATGCAAACTCACAATCCGATTAATATACAACTTTGCATACTGAGACACTGTGTACTTGGTATTAACCGGAAGAAAATGCGCTGACTTGGTCAATCGATCTACAATCACCCAGATCGAATCATAGCCGCCATGAGTCTTTGGCAACCCGACAACAAAATCCATAGTGATTCTCTCCCACTTCCACTCGGGTAGTGGTAACTCTCTCAGTAAACCGGCTGGTTTATGATGCTCATACTTAACTTGCTGGCAAGGTAAACATTGAGAAACAAACTCTGCAACATCATTCTTCATTCCTTTCCACCAATACATCTGCTTTAAATCTCGATACATCTTAGTAGAACCAGGATGTATAGTATACTTGGTAGAGTGAGCCTCTTTTAAGATCTTTTTCTTTAAATCATCCACTGAAGGTACACACAACCTTAAACCGAACCGCAAAACTCCTTTTTCATCAATCAAGAATTCTGTGGATTCACCTGACAAGACTTTCTGGCGGATCGTTGACAAGTCCTCATCCATATTCTGCGCTGAAATTATCTCATCAAGGAAATCAGGTTTGACTGTCATATTAGCCAACAACACACCTCTATCACCTTCAATTTCTTTACCAGACATATGAAAAGTTAAACCATCACCTAGCAGTTGATGTATCTCCCGTATCAACGGCCTTCTGGAAACTGAAATGTGGGACAGACTACCCACAGACTTACGACTTAGAGCATCAGCTACAACATTCGCTTTACCCGGATGATACTGGATGCTATAGTCGTAGTCTTCAAGAAATTCTACCCACCTTCTCTGTCTCAAATTCAAGTCTTTTTGGGAGTATACATACTTGAGATTCTTATGATCAGTGAAGATCTCACAAGTAACTCCATAAAGATAATGTCTCCAGATCTTGAGTGCAAACACAACTGCAGCCATTTCTAAATCATGGGTAGGATAGTTTACCTCATGCTTCTTCAGCTGTCTAGAAGCATAGGCGACTACTTTACCATGTTGCATCAACACACAACCCAGACCAACGCCTGATGCATCACAATAAACAGAATACCCCTCAGTGCCTTCTGGCAACACAAGTATCGGTGCAGTAGTTAATCTTTCTTTAAGAGTAGCAAAACTCTCCTCGCAAGCATCATCCCAAATGAACTTAACACCCTTACGAGTGAGTTTTGTTAAAGGTGCGGCTATTCTGGAGAAATCTTTGACAAACCTTCTGTAATATCCTGCTAACCCCAGAAAACTCCGAATCTCAGTAACAGTTTTCGGTCTCTGCCAATCCATCACTGCCTCAATCTTCTGTGAATCAACCTGAATACCCTCTGCGGATATAACATGTCCTAGAAAGACAACCCTGTCCAACCAAAACTCACATTTGGAGAACTTAGCGTAAAGCTGATGTTCTCTTAAAGTCTGCAACACCAATTGCAAATGATGCTCATGCTCTTCCTTGGATTTCGAATATATCAGAATGTCATCAATGAATACGACAACAAACCGATCGAGATAAGGGCTAAACACCCTGTTCATCATGTCCATAAAAGCAGCAGGAGCATTAGTAAGTCCAAAGGACATCACTAAAAATTCATAATGCCCATACCTCGTGCGAAAAGCAGTCTTAGGTATGTCACTCTTTTTCACCCTCAACTGATGATAACCCGACCATAGATCAATCTTGGAGAAAAACTTTGCTCCCTGCAACTGATCAAACAAATCATCAATCCTGGGCAATGGATATCTGTTCTTCACAGTCACCTTATTCAGCTGTCGATAATCGATACATAGCCTCATTGATCCATCTTTCTTTTTCACAAAAAGAACTGGAGCACCCCACGGTGAAGTACTCGGTCTGATATATCCCTTATGCAATAAGTCATTCAATTGCTCTCTCAACTCCTTAAGCTCTGCTGGAGCCATCCTATATGGAGGCATAGAAATAGGATTGGTTCCAGGTACAAGATCAATGGAGAATTCAATCTCTCGTTCCGGGGGTAACCCCGGTAAATCGTTTGGAAACACGTCCATGTAATCTCGTACTGTCGGGATATCTTCAAGTTTTGCTTCTTTCTTGTTCACATCCCGAATAGAAATAAGGTAGGCATTACAACCCTTTCGCAACAATCTTCTAGCTCTCATAGCTGAAATTAGCTGACTGGTCCCATTGATTTTAGAGCCAAAAAAATGTCACAGTCTTGTCGGCCTCATATGCAAACACCACTACCTTATCTTTACAGTTCAAATTAGCTCCATGCCGAGCTAACCAATCCATACCCAAGATGACATCAAACTCTAACACATCTAACGCCACTAGATCCGCAAGAAGTTCAACATTTTCAACTTTAACAACGCAATTCTTGTATACTTTTAAAGATTCTACCTCCTCTCCTAAAGGTGTATGAACAACTAATGGCATTTCCATAGGTTCAGATGTAATACTCAGCCTAGATGCAAAACTAGGTGATATGAATGAATGAGTAGCTCCAGGATCTATCAATATGTGTGCATCTTGAGAACAAATAGAAAGAGTACCTTGCACCACATTGTTGTCAACTAGAGCTTGCTGATGATTTAGGTTGAACACCCGAGCATAATTCTGGTTTTGGCCCTGATTCTGATTCTGGTTCTGACCATTACCTTGTCCCACTGGCTGAACTGCTCTACCATTCTGTTGGTTTCCATTATTTGCAGCACCCTGGTGTCCACGACCCTGCTGATACTGCTGACCCTGGTAGCCCTGATAACCGCGACCCTGCTGGCCCTGGTATCCTCGGCCCTGCTGGCCCTGATATCCTCGGCCCTGCTGGCCCTGATAGCCTCTGCCTCCATTATAACCTCGACCACCATGATATCCGTTACCATTAAACTGTCCACGGCCACCATTACCTCTACCATAACCATTCCCATTCTGATAGTTACCCCTATATGCTTGATTGCCAAATGGTCTGGACTGAGTATGCTGACCTGCCTGAGTCTGATTGCGCCTAGGAATTGGACAATCTTTGACTTGGTGATCCATCTGTCCACAGTTAAAACAAGCTCCAGTCTTCCTTCGGCACTCTCCCGTATGGTGTAAGCCACAAGACTCACAAGTAGGGGCTCTAGGACCCTGTTGCTGATAGCGCCCACCATTATCATTGCCTCTCTGACCACTATACTGCCCCTGATAACCTGACAAATTCCCTGGCTTGTTCTTCTTTCTGCTTGATTCTCCAGTATCAATATTCCTTTTTCTGTTTTCTAACCCCAGAGCAGCATTAACAGCCAAATGTATCTCCTTGTAATTGTGACTGGCTATTAACTCATAGTATTTGTCATTCAGGCCATCCACAAATCTATCAGTCATAGATTCTTCATCCTGAGACACACGTGTAGCATACTTCCTTAGCTCTTGTAACTGCTCCCAGTACTCAGCTATAGATTTGTTGCCCTGAGTCAACATTTCAAACTCCCTTGCTTTCGCTTTCATCACATTCCGAGGCATAAAATTTTGCATAAACATTCTTCTGAAATCTTCCCATACCTCAACTTGGCCTTGGACAGAGATCTTATACCATTCTTCAGCTGATCTTTGCATTTGATGCCCAGTTAACTCTATGGCTCTCTTCTCAGTACATTTCAAGGCATCACAGATCTTCTTAACTTTATTAAGAAATGCTAGAGGGTCTTCTGTAGCAAGATTGGAGAATGTAGGTGGATCAACTCTAATAAATTTGTGTAAATCCAGGTCGTCAGTTAATCCATTTCCTCTAGCTGCAGCATGAGCATTAACATTCATATTGTTACCCATGCCTTGAACAACCCGAACCACTCCCTCAGCGAGAGCTTCCATAGACCTCTGTAGTGTTAGAAGTGTGTTTAAATATGCATCTGGGTTTCCTTGAACTGGTACTTGACCTGGCACATTCACATTATCAGGAGTTGGAGGTGGTGGCTCCTGATCTTCATTAAGTGGTACTTCAAATAGTCCCTCATCCTCCGGTACAAAATTCTGATCTTCCATCCCTTGCACATTTTCATCTACCACTCTCCGAGGTCTTCCACGTCTACGTGGCTGAGGTGGCTCCTCAACATAAGTGGCTGGCTGATGCTCAGCTTCGAATGATTCCCCAGCGTTGCTGGTCCCACCAATTAAAGGAAAACGAGTGTTTCGTTGAGACATTGCACCTGCTAGCAGAGAAACATGTTGATTAACGCAGAAAGGAAGTAAAGGATTTGAAATGAAGTATCCTAATGATTTCTGGATAGTATTTAAACAAAATCGAAACCTAGTGCTCTGATACCACTTTTGTCACGACCCAAACTGGGGAGTCGGGACCGGCGTAAGGCTATACCTAAGTACAACCTTACAAGCCTAATTTAAATTTATTATTAAAGTGCAAAATTACTAAGTTCAATAAATTCATTCTGAAATCAAGTCATCAATAGAAATGATACTATTAAAGAATCAAGTTCAATAATTAAAACTCAAACTAGATGCAAAGAAACAGTTTACTCCTTAATACAAGAAAAAGGGGTTCAGACACGGTCCGCCCAAAATTATTCAGAAATCTCTATGAAGAGAAGTAAATATGCGGACGAACCAAAATCCACAACCAAACTAGAAGATCCACAAAAAGATCGACCGAGCTCACTAAGGAAAATAACTTCAACCTGCAAATCAATCTATAAGGGTGTGAGCGATATAAATACGCTCAGTAAGCTCATGAGAGGCAGAGAAACACTAAAACAATCAGAGTAATATATATCAAGTAACAACCACAATAATCACATACATGATGGTGTATCGGGGTCTACAAAATATAACATCCTCCTCTTCCAACCATATCCAAGAACAAGTAGGCACGTGGCCCCAAAAGCAAGTAGGCATAAGCCCCAAGAACAAAATCGATATCGATATATAAAATAATCTCCATAATCACAATCCGCATCCTCCGTCCCCATTAGACACACCATCGCACATCACAAAAATATTCAATATCACATCAAGGCATTTAGCAAATAGCATACAAGTTTCTCTGTCTCCTATTCACATGCAAGGCTAGGGCAAGAAAGGATAATATATCGAAATTAGAAAGAATAGTATATTCGAAGGGTTTATATAGATATAATAGTTTAGTTAGCAAGTAGCACATCACAAACAATACACATACACCCATAAACTTACTTGGTATCCAAAGAAAGCTTAGCCAAATCCTCACGACTTATTGACCTCGAGCTTCAGCCGGATTATTGCCTAAAGAAAGATAATTACATAATCCAATAGTCAAACCCACTATCTCATCTATCATGAGGGATGCAATGCATGTTATGAATGCAAAAAGACCAATACTCAACCAACAATTAACCAAGATAATCCAAAATCAAAAATCAACCCGACCAAACTCAAAATTATGGTTCAACCCAATGGTTAAACCGATCGTACCACAAAATACAAAATCAATTAATTAATTAAAATTTATTAGAACCAGAACCTCAACTCAATTTTTTTATAACTCATTTATCAAATAATATCATATCATTCCCTATGTAAAATCATAATTCATACCAACACCCAAAACCGATAAAATTCTTAAGTCGTCCCTATAATTCAAATATTTTCAGAAAATAATTCCATCATTCAAAAACTCTGGAAAAATTGCAGTAGCTTCTCCAACATCAAAATAATGTGTGTGCAAAATTTCAGATTAATCCAAATTTATTTGATCCTCCAAAAATATTTTACAACATTCTGGTTCTGTTTGAACCACTAAAAATCAGTACAGCAAAAATCATCATAAATCCCTCACATTTCGTTATCAAAAAATTATTCAAATAATTTTCTCATATTATAGACATCAGTATGGACAACATATAAAAATTTCATAATTTTTCAAGACATCTAAGACCTTCAAAATAATTTTCAAATCAGACATCATCAGAAAACCCTTAACCAACAGCAGTGTCAATTTTTAATTTATTTTGGAACTTAAACATTATAACCAGACTCAAAATTATTTTTCCCAGATTAAAAACATCCAAATAAACAACATATCAAAATTTCATAATTTTTAGAAACCTCTAAGTCCCTCAATTAAATTTTTAAAACGGATTCACACAACCAGTTACCATTCTGGCAGCAGTTGAGAAATAAATTTATTTCGAAACACAAACATTTGAACCAGACCTCAAAATATTTTTTTACAAACACCTAAGATCATATCCTAAAACATATCAAAAATTCAGACCTAGATCATTTACCAATAATTTTTAAAAATTCGACAAAGTTACTGAAATATTAGTAATCAACAGCAGAAATAATTTTTCACTTTATTAATGAATTAAAAAATATAAATCAAACATAAAAATTCAAAAATAAATTTCTAGATCAAGTATAACATCCCTAGAACAGATTACAATTGTCAAAAATACTAGATCATTAACTCAAACTCACAAATCAAATATTAAACATCAAAAACCTCTAAAATCATCCTACAACTTTTAAATTATTTTTAATTAATTAAAAATCGAAATAAATCAAAAATATTATTTTCTAACACCCTAAACATTATACAAACATCCAACAACACAAATCATGCCAAGAAGTTGGAAGAAATTGAAGAAAAAATTGAAAAACCTCAAAATCTCGAAACTGCCTGAAATTGGAAGCCCAAAACGACAATCGGCGATGCAGCTCGCAGCACGCCGAACGACAGACCACAGCGCGCCGAACGACAGGGACTCGCACGCCGAACGACTCCAGCACCTCGCCAAACGACACCGGCAATTGGCACGCCCACTGACGAAACGACAGCTCTCGATTTTTGAAGAAAAAATTCAATTTTCTGCCTCTTTCTCTCTCTGACGGCGTAAATAATTTTAGACACTCAAATGGGTGCCCTAACACCCCTATTTATACAATTTTAAATTGGTAAATTACCAATATACCCCTAAATTAATTTATTTTATTTAAAAATACCCTAAAACTCTTTAAAAATTTAAAAAAACACCCCAACTAACTTATAAAAATTTACAAATAACCCCAAATTCAATTATTTTCAGAATTATTTAATTTATTTATTTTATTTATTTTATTTTAATTAAAAATTAATAAATACCCGAAAAATTCCCGAAACACAAACCCTAGCAAAATTATACTTAAAATAACCGTAATGACATCACGGTCACCAAAATGACATCAAAAACAGCAAAACGAAACCCGAAAATTTTCCGACCGCCAAAATGACCAAAATACCCCCCGAAGCCAAAAACACAATATTATACTCAAAACAAACATCTCAACACCCACATTATAGAAATAAGCACCAAACGTTATAAAATTCACCCGAATGTGAATTGAAGGCAAAATTACCATTTTGCCCCTAACTCCAATTTTTTCAAAAATCAAGGGTTTTACAATTGACTAACTTAATATATAGAAAAAATATAAAATATAGAAAACAACAATCCCACTAATTAGTTTTTCAATAATAATTCCTACCTAATTTTTTAAAATTGTTGTCTTCTCCTGTACTAAAAAAATATATAGAGAGAGATAAAAACAGCAATCTATATTTAACTTATGACTATCATCCTTATGTACTTATATTTTGCACTTATACACGTTCAATTAATTTGTACTATAAATTGTACTTATCAAAGGACATAATTAATTTGATTAAGATATTAATTTCATATAATTATCAATATTAAAGTAAAAATATATATCACCGAACATATAAATTAATTTATAAAAAATTATTCTAATTTAATTAGAGATTAAAATTTAATAGAAAGAGCTTTATAGCTTTCATGATTTTATCTGCTCTATTATAAAATGATGATTTATATTAAAAAAAAAAAGAGTAAAATATAGGAGCAAATGTAATGATAGAGTTTATATTTTAGTGGAACTTAGTGGAAACCATTTTTGCATGAGAGAAAATCAAGTGGCTATTACCTGCGGAAGAAAATGACATGGATTGACTGCTTAATTATGTCATAATCTAAACTTGGAGATTGAGAGTTTGAAACAAGAATTACGAGTCCACTCTCATCATCAACATCATTGAACGGCCAAGTTCAAAGTTTATATTAGGTATAATTAAGTACAAAAATCATGAAAGGAATATATACACGCATATACATACGTGTTGAATTATTAATTTAACGACTTCAGAAAAAAAAAATGAAATTATTTAGAAATATATTAAGATTTAAGTTATGACTTTATAGAAATATATTAGAGAAACCACTTATTCATTGATGGGTCTAGCGAGAAAATATATTTATTGACTTAACATTACCCTATATATAGTGTGTTCTTATATCGAATTTTCTAAAAAAAATTCTTTTCCTTGTTAATATCGGATTAATTTGCCTTAAAAGTCATTGAAATCTTTGAAATGACCAAATTTATCTCGTAAGCAAAGGAAGGAAAAGGAAGCAAAATGACCAAACTCGTAACCACTATTTATCTCTATAGAATAAATTAAACATTCCTTTAATTATGTCATCAAGGTTATATATATATAAGACCAAGCAATAATCTAATTATAATTAAACGCAACAAAAATAAAGATTACCAGAAATGAACCAACATGGATATTAAATTAACACTTTGCACAAATTATGATTAATAATCACATTGCCACAATTAATCCAAAAAAACAATAATAATGTTTCTCTTAATTCTTTAATTCTTTAATTATTTTTTATAAATTTATTTTTATTTGAAATTTGAAATCAATATTTTGAATTTTAAAAATAATATAATATATATATATTAATATTTAATATATTTTGAATAAAAAAATTGATTCTAAATTTATTATTTAAAAAAATATATATTTATAGTTAAATTATATGTCAGTGTATTTTAAATTAGTTATAGTATAACCCTAGATTAATTAGGTTATTAAAAAATAATTTAACTTTAAATTAACAAAATAAATAATTGGAAGGAATGTTCATAGGGCAAATTAAATCTTAGTTTTATTTATTTATTTTTAGAATTTAGATAACACGGAGACGATTATGAATACTAGGGCGTCTAGAAGATCAAAGATGATGAGAGGGGTCCACCAAAAAGCTAAAACAATCACCAACGGCTACCAACTCTTCAAACCATTTGAATTGCCCTTTCAATTTTTTTTAGGTGCGAGGATGTCGTATTTGCCATTTTTTTATTATTTTTTAATCCACAGATATTTCAATTCTAAGTGATAAACAACTAAATTAATTAAATAATTTAGATATTTAATTTATGTGATTTTTTAATAGTTCACCAAAACATATACACAGTATTTATAGATATAAATTAAAGTGATAATCTCTCCCAAATTATATTAATTAAATTGTATAAAATATTATACAATATATATGTAAAGACTTTTAATATTTGTTGGAATTCATAAATTGAATTTTATTTTTTTTTATTTTAAAAAAATTAAACATCTGAGCAAAATCAATTACTTAAGTGTACCTAGTAATATTTTTTCTATTTACTCAAATTCATATAAAATCATTATTAATTATTTAAAAGATGTGGAATTACTAAATACATTAATTATTAAAAGTTATTTTTCAAAAAAATACAGTATAAATTGAATACGGAGATACTTTTTCAATTAATTTTAGAAGCATATTTAACTTTTGGTAAATTTAAATTGGATCGATAATATTAATTAATTGTGAAAAGCAAAAAGAAATTAAGATCTAAGAAATAATAAATTTGATTATTATTCTATTTATTTTGCAAAGACAAACCTAATTTTATTATAATTTCAAATACCAACTCTTTGATTTATTTATTTTT
The DNA here is from genome assembly GCA_947685225.1 of Garcia nutans. Lineage (NCBI taxonomy): Eukaryota > Viridiplantae > Streptophyta > Magnoliopsida > Malpighiales > Euphorbiaceae > Garcia > Garcia nutans. Next base: position 1,831,124 of record CANTUV010000089.1, read on the forward strand.
TATAATGTTTCTAGCTAGTCTTATGAGTGGACTGATGCGGAATTTAAATTTTGCATGACAAGTGCTTGTCAAAGATGTTATTTATTATACGTGTAAAATTAGACAAACTAATTTCTTAATTTCATAAATGTTTAAAAAAAGGACATATTAACGAATCTCTTGTCCTCTCTGTTACACAATTAATTTGAACCATACCATTAATTTCTTTGTGTAATACTTTATGCGTTCTACAAAGATTATTTACTAATCTTTTTTTAAGATATCTTAAAATAATTATTTATTTTTATTTATAAAATATATTTAATAATTTTTTTCTTATTTTATTCTTTAATAAATTTATATTTTAAATAAAAAATTAATAATAGTTTAAACTATTTTTAAGTTGAAATAAATATATGAATAAGGGTGAAAATAAAAAATATAAAAATTATTAAAGTATTAATTATATTTTTTTAAAATTTATAAAAAATAATAGTGGACAATTTTTATAAGACGGAGTAAATAATATTTTTCATTTCATGTTTTATTGGTTATTAAAAGACATATAATTGCCTTAACAATATTTTTTTTAGTATGACTTAACAATAAAATTAATTATTATTATTATTATTATTATTATTATTATTATCATCATTATTATAAAAATAATTTAACATGTTTCATGTATTCATACATAATTAGAAAACATTTGAAAAAAATATTATATTTAAATTTATTTATACTAAATATGCATGGGGTACGTTAATGTATAAATTAATATATATATCAATTAATTTCGAGGAAAGTAATAATTTATATATATACCACTTTCCATCTATAATAAAAGAATGCTTATATTTTTTTTAAATTTAGATAAGCTATAAATTAATTTAATTAGAGTAATTAAAATAATACTCACTTTAATTAATTAACTCTTATAATAGAATTTAAATTTTTAATCTTTCATTAAAAATTTCAAATTTCACTAAATCTAAAATAGGTGAAGTTGAGAAATCTTATTTGTGATTTTTCCATGGAAGGATTTTTTTTTATTTTTCAAAGTAATTTCAAAAAAATAAATGATTTTAATTATAATTATTTCTTTCTCTCTCTCTGTATATATATATATATATATATATATATAAAGAGTTATCTGTGGCTATTAATTGGTCAAGATTCCTTAATTTGTCATACGTAAAGAAGATATAGCCTTCGATTTCTTCTTCTTCTACTTAATCCTCCTTTAGTTTCTTCTTTCTTCTTCTAGAGGCTCGCCCAAATAATAATTGAGTTTTTTTTTTACGTATAAATAACGTATTAGATAATAATAATTGTTAATTCCTATAAAATATAAATAGATATGATTATAAAAATTTTATATTTTATAATTATAAAAATATAAATAATAAAAAATAATCCAACTAAAATAAAGTAAGTTAATTTTTTAATTATAAATTTTAATTTTTTTTTCTAACTTTTAATTATAAAATTTAATTTTTTTTTCTAACCATCCACTGTTCTATAACTTACATATTAATTTGAGTTCATGTCAAGTAGATCCATTGAGAGATAAAACACCTATTTTTAATGTAAAACCCTTGATTTTTGGGGAAATTGGAGTTAGGGGCAAAATGGTAATTTTGCCTTCAATTCACATTCGGGTGAATTTTATAACGTTTGGTGCTTATTTTCATAATGTGGGTGTTGAGATATTTGTTTTGAGTATAATATTGTGTTTTTGGCTTCGGGGGTATTTTGGTCATTTTGGCGGTCGGAAAATTTTTTGGGTTTCGTTTTGCTGTTTTTGATGTCATTTTGGTGACCGTGATGTCGTTACGGTTATTTTAAGTATAATTTTGCTAGGGTTCGTGTTTCGGGAAATTTTTGGGTATTTATTAATTTTTAATTAAAATAAATTAAATAAATTAAATAATTAATTAACTAATTTAAATAATTCTGAAAATAATTGAATTTGGGGTTAGTTGTGAATTTTTATAAGTTAGTTGGGTGTTTTTTTAATTTTTAAAAAAGTTTTAGGGTATTTTTAAAATAAAAAAAATTAATCTAGGGGTATATTGGTAATTTTACAACTAAAAATTGTATAAATAGGGGTGTTAGGGCACCCAAATGAGTGTCTAATTTCTTGTGCCGCCGGAGAGAGAAAAAAATCAAATTTTCCTTTAAATCAGAGCGCCTGTCGTTTAGCAGTGGGTCTGCTTTTTGCCGGTGTCGTTTGGCGAGGTGCTGGTGTCGTTCGGCGTGCGAGCTCCTGTCGTTCGGCGTGCTGTGGTCTGTCGTTCGGCGTGCTGCGAGCTGCATCGCCGATGTCGTTTTGGCTTCCAATTTCAGGCAGTTTCAAGATTTTGAGGTTTTTCAATTTTTTCTTCAATTTCTTCCAACTTCTTGGCATGATTTGTGTTGTTGGATGTTTGTATAATGTTTAGGGCGTTAGAAAATAATATTTTTGATTTATTTCGATTTTTAATTAATTAAAAATAATTAAAAAGTTGTAGGATGATTTTGGAGGTTCTTGATGTTTAATATTTGATTTGTGAGTTTGAGTTAATGATCTAGTATTTTTGGCAATTGTAATCTGTTCTAGGGATGTTATACTTGATCTAGAAATTTATTTTTGAATTTTCATGTTTGATTTATATTTTTAATTCATTAATAAAGTGAAAAATTATTTCTGCTGTTGATTTCTAATATTTCAGTAACTTTGTCGAATTTTTAAAAATTATTGGTAAATGATCTAGGTCTGAATTTTTGATATGTTTTAGGATATGATGTTAGGTGTTTATAAAAAATATTTTGAGGTCTGGTTCAAATGTTTATATTTCGAAATAAATTTATTTCTCAACTGCTGCCAGTATGGTAACTGGTTGTGTGAATCCGTTTTAAAAATTTAATTGAGGGACTTAGAGGTTTCTAAAAATTATGAAATTATGATATGTTGTTTATTAGGATGTTTTGAATCTGTAAAAAATAATTTTGAGTCTGTTTCTAATGTTTAGGTTCCAAAATAAATTAAGTATGTGCACTGCTGTTGGTTAAGGATTTTCTGATGATGTCTGTATTGAAAATTATATTTGAAGGTCTTTGATGTCTTGAAAAATTATGAAATTTTTATATGTTATCCATACTGATGTCTATAATATGAGAAAATTATTTGGATAATTTTGTGGTAACGAAATGTGTAGGATTTATGATGATTTTGCTGTACTGATTTTTAGTGGTTCAAACAGAACTAGAATGTTGTAAAATATTTTTGGGGGATCAAATAAATTTGGATTAATCTGAAATTTTGCACACACATTATTTTGATGTTGGAGAAGCTACTGAAATTTTTCCAGAGTTTTTGAATGATGGAATTATTTTCTGGAAATTTTTGAATTATAGGGACTACTTAAGAAATTTTATCGGTTTTGGGTGTTGGCATTAATTATGATTTTTGCATAGGGACTGATGTGATATTATTTGATATATGAGTTATAAAAAAATTGAGTTGAGGTTCTGGTTCTAATAAATTTTAATTAATTTATTGATTTTATATTTTTGAGGTGCGATCGGTTTAACCATTGGGTTGAACCATAATTTTGAGTTGAGTCGGGTTGGTTTCTAAATTTGGATTATCTTAGTTAATTTTTGGTTAAGTATTGGTCTTTTTGCATTCATAGCATGCATTGCATCCCTCATGATAGATGAGATAGTGGGATTGATTATTAGACTGTGTAATTATTTCCTTAGGCGATAATCAAGCCGGTGTTCAAAATCAGTAGGTTCGTGGGGTGTTGGATTCTTCCGCAAATCAGGTAAGTTTCATGGGTGTATGTGATTACTTGTGATGTGTTACTTGCTAACCAAATATTATATATATATATTACAGCCCTTCTCTATATATAATTATTCTTTTCTATTTTGCTAGACTATTCTTTCTACCCAAGCTTTGCATGTGAATAAAAGACAGAGAAACGTATGTGCTTGATTTATTAATTGTATTTAATGAACTTGAAATTCTTTGTGTTGTGTGATGGTGTGTCATATGGGGACGGAGGTTATTGATTGAGATTGTTCATTGACTATTGCTATTGATTGTTCATTGAGGCTATAAGCCTGATTGCTCATTGGGGCTATAAGCCCGATTGTACATTGATATTGATTGAAGGAGGAGGTATTATGATATTGGTAGACCCCGACACACCATCTTGTATGAATTGATTGTGATTGAAGTTCTTGTTATATATATATTGTTATTGTTATAGAAAAGTTTCTCTGCCTCTCATGAGCTTACTGGGCGTCTTTATAACGCTCACACCCCTATAGATTGATTTTGCAGGTTCAGAGCGATTGTTAGCATATGTCGATATTTCTCCGCAGTCGTTCTTTTGAGTTTCTTGTCATCAATCTTGGTTGACATTTTTTTTTGTTTCTATATAGAGATTTCTGGAATAAATATGGGCGGACCGAGTCCGAACCCTTTGCTTGTAATAAGAGTGTAATATATATATTTTTTTCTCTCGTTCGTGATTGCATTTAAGAGTAGAACATTTAGATATCTTGCATTATCACTAGAACTTTTGGAACATGAAATTGAGCGTATTGAACTTGTAAAAGGATTATGTATTGTTTAATTATTCAGTATCCAGGCTTGTATTGTTGTACTTAGGTACAGCTATACGCCGGTCCCGGCTCCCCAGTTTGGGTCGTGACAAAAGTGGTATCAGAGCGCTAGGTTTCGATTTTATTTTAAACATTATCCAGAAATCATTAGGATACTTCATTTCAAATCCTTTACTTCCTTTCTGCGTTAACCAACATGTTTCTCTGCTAGCAGGTGCAATGTCTCAACAAAACACTCGTTTTCCTTTAATTGGTGGGACCAGCAACGCTGGGGTATCATTCGAAGCTGAGCATCGGCCAGCCACTCATGTTGAGGAGCCACCTCAGCCACGTAAACGTGGAAGACCTCGGAGAGTGATAAATGAAAATGTGGAAGGGATGGAAGATCAGAATTTTGTACCGGAGAATGAAGGGCTATTTGAAGTACCACTTAGTGAAGATCAGGAGCCATTACCTCCAACTCCTGATAATGTGCATGTGCCAGGTGAGGCACCATCTCAAAGGGATCAAGATACATATCTAAATACACTTCTAACACTACAAAGATCTATGGAAGCCCTTGCTGATGGTGTTATTCGGGTGGTTCAAGGTATGGGAAATAATGCCAATACAACTGTTCAACTTCCAGTTAGAGGTGCAGGGTCAATTGATGAGGTTGATTTGCATAAATTTATTAGAGTTGATCCACCTACGTTCTCTAACTATGCTACTGAGGACCCGCTAGCTTTTCTTAACAGGATTAAGAAGATCTGTGATGCTTTAAAGTGTACAGAGAAGAGAGCCATAGAGCTGGCTGGGCACCAACTCCAGAAGTCGGCGGAAGAATGGTACAAAGTCTCTATTCAGGGAAAAGTTGAAATTTGGGAGGATTTCAGCAGAATGTTCATGCAAAACTTCATGCCTCAGAATTTGATGAAGGCTAAGGCAAGGGAGTTTGAAACGTTGACACAGGGCAATAAGACTGTAGCCGAGTATTGGGAGAAATTTCAAGAGTTGAGGAAATTTGCTACACGAGTATCCCAAGATGAATAATCTATGACAGATAGGTTTGTGGATGGCCTGAATGATAGATATTTTGAGTTGATATCCAGTCATAACTACAAAGAGATGCACTTGGCGGTTAATGCTGCTATGGGTATTGAGAATAGAAAGAGAAAAGAAGACACTGGGGAGTCTAGCAGAAAAAGGAATAGGCAAGAAAATCAGCACAATTACCAGGGACAGTATGGTGGACAGAGAAATAACAATGGCAGCGGACGTCATCCACAACAACAGGGTCCCACAAACCCTATTTGTGATTTTTGTGGTAATCGACATGCAGGAGATTGCCGAAAAATGACAGGTGCTTGTTATAATTGTGGCCAGATGGGTCACCAAGTTAAGGACTGTCAGGTTCCAAGGCGTAATCGAACTCGAACAGGACAACAAACTCAGTTCAGATCAGCCGGTAACCAAGGGCATCATAATAACTATCAAAACGGTAATGGTTATGGCAGAGGTAATGGAGGCCGTGCTCAGAATGGCAGTCATGGATACCGAGGTAGAGGCTACCAGGGTGGACGAGGTTACAATGGAGGAAGAGGTTACCAAGGTTATCAGGGCCAACAATATCAACAGGGTCGTGAGTCAAACCAGCATGGAAATCAAGGGCAGAATGATAGAGCTGCTCAGCCAATTGGACAACGTATAGGTCAAAATCAAAATCAGAATCATAATCAAGGCCAGAATCAGAATTATGCCCGAGTGTTCAACCTGAATAACCAGCAGGCGCAGGCTGACAACAATGTGGTGCAAGGTACTCTTTCTGTTTGTTCACTAGATGCACATATTTTAATGGATCCTGGAGCCACTCATTCATTCATATCACCTAGTTTTGCATCTAGATTGAATAAAACATCTGAAATTATGGGTATGCCATTAATTGTACACACGCCTTTAGGAGAAATGGTAGAGTCTGTAAAGGTGTATAAAGAATGTATAGTCAAACTCGAGAATGTTGTATTGCCTGTAAATTTAGTTGTGTTAGATGTGATAGAGTTTGATGTCATTTTGGGTATGGATTGGTTAGCTCAACATGGAGCTAATGTGGATTGTAAAAATAAGACAGTTGTGTTCGCATATGAGAGTGGCAAGACAGTGACATTTTATGGTTCCAAAATCAATGGCACTTGTCATTTAATCTCTGCCATAGGAGCTAGAAGATTGCTAAGAAAGGGCTGTAATGCTTACCTTATTTCCATACAAGATGTGACCAAGGAAGAAGCAAAACTTGAAGATGTTCCTGTGGTGCGAGATTATGTGGATGTGTTTCCAGATGATCTACCCGGATTGCCTCCTAATAGGGAGATTGAATTTTCCATTGATCTTGTACCTGGAACCAATCCTATTTCTATGCCACCGTACAGAATGGCGCCAGCAGAGCTTAAGGAATTAAGAGAGCAGTTGAATGACCTATTACAAAAGGGGTATATCAGACCGAGTAGTTCACCCTGGGGTGCTCCAGTTCTCTTTGTGAAGAAGAAGGATGGATCAATGAGACTGTGTATTGACTATCGACAGCTGAACAAGGTGACAGTGAAGAATAGATATCCACTACCCAGGATTGATGATTTGTTCGATCAATTGCAGGGGGCAAAGTACTTCTCTAAAATTGATCTACGGTCGGGTTATCATCAATTAAGGGTGAAGGAAAGTGACATACCTAAGACTGCTTTCCGCACGAGGTATGGTCATTATGAATTTCTTGTAATGTCCTTTGGACTTACTAATGCTCCTGCTGCTTTTATGGACATGATGAATAGGGTGTTTAGTCCTTATCTTGATCGGTTTGTTGTCGTGTTTATCGATGACATTCTAGTCTATTCAAAATCCAGAGAGGAGCATGAGCAACATTTGAAGATGGTTTTGCAGACCTTAAGGGAACATCAGTTGTATGCTAAGTTCTCCAAATGTGAATTTTGGCTGGATCGAGTTGTGTTTCTGGGTCATGTTATATCAGCAGAAGGTGTTCAGGTTGATCCAAGGAAGATTGAAGCAGTCATGGATTGGCCAAGACCGAAGACTGTAACTGAAATACGGAGTTTCCTGGGTTTAGCAGGATATTATAGAAGATTTGTTAAAGATTTTTCCAGATTGGCTGCTCCATTGACAAAGCTTACTCGTAAGGGTATTAAGTTTGTTTGGGATGATGCTTGTGAGGAGAGTTTTGCTACTCTCAAAGAGAGATTGACCACTGCACCAGTGCTTATTTTGCCAGAGGGCACTGAAGGGTATTCTGTTTATTGTGATGCATCCGGTGTTGGTTTGGGTTGTGTTCTAATGCAACATGGTAAGGTGGTTGCCTATGCCTCTAGACAACTAAAAAAGCATGAGGTTAACTACCCTACGCATGATTTAGAGATGGCTGCAGTTGTGTTTGCACTCAAGATTTGGAGACATTATCTTTATGGTGTCACTTGCCAGATTTTTACCGACCATAAAAATCTCAAGTATGTGTATGCTCAGAAGGATCTAAACTTGAGACAGAGGAGATGGGTGGAGTTTCTTGAAGACTATGATTATAGCATTCAATATCATCCTGGTAAGGCAAATGTTGTGGCAGATGCTTTAAGTCGTAAGTCTGTGGGTAGTCTGTCCCACATTTCAGTTTCCAGAAGACCGTTGATACGAGAGATACATCAACTGCTAGGTGATGGTTTAACTTTTCATATGTCTGGTAAAGAAATTGAAGGTGATAGAGGTGTGTTGTTGGCTAATATAACAGTCAAACTTGATTTTCTTGATGAGATAGTTTTAGCGCAGAATACGGATGAGGAGTTGTCAACGATCCGCCAGAAAGTCTTGTCAGGTGAATCCACAGAATTCTCGGTTGATGAAAAAGGAGTTTTGCGGTTCGGTTCAAGGTTGTGTGTGCCTTCAGTGGATGATTTAAAGAAGAAGATTTTGAAAGAAGCTCACTCTTCCAAATACACTATACATCCTGGCTCTACTAAGATGTATCGAGATTTAAAGCTGATGTACTGGTGGAAAGGGATGAAGAATGATGTTGCAGAGTTTGTGTCTCAATGCTTACCTTGTCAACAGGTTAAATATGAACACCACAAACCAGCAGGTTTGCTTAGGGAATTGCCACTACCTGAATGGAAATGGGAAAGACTCACCATGGATTTTGTTGTTGGGTTGCCTAAAACTCCTGGTGGCTATGATTCAATTTGGGTGATAGTTGATAGATTGACCAAATCAGCACACTTTCTCCCGGTTAATACTAAGTATACAGTCTCTCAGTATGCAAAGCTATATATCAATCGGATTGTGAGCTTACATGGAGTACCAGTCTCTATTGTGTCTGACAGGGGTGCCCAATTCACTTCGATATTTTGGCAGAAACTTCAGAAAGGATTAGGCACTGATCTTAATTACAGCACAGCTTTTCATCCACAGACGGATGGTCAGTCAGAAAGAACCATTCAGACTCTAGAAGACATGCTGCGGTTGTGTGTTTTGGATTTCAAAGGCAGTTGGGCAGATCATCTTCCATTAGTGGAGTTCGCTTACAATAACAGTTATCAAGCTAGCATTGGCATGGCTCCTTTTGAAGCATTGTATGGTAGAAGGTGTAGAACTCCATTGTACTGGGAGGAGGTCGGTGAGCGCCGAATGGAGGGTCCTGAACTTTTACAATATAATGCTCAAGTTGTGCCAGTCATTCAGGATCGGATTCGGACTGCTTTTAGTAGACAGAAGAGTTATGCTGATCTTAAAAGGAGGCATTTAGAGTTTGCTGTTGGTGATAGAGTATTCTTAAAAGTGTCACCTTTTAAAGGAATTATGAGGTTTGGCAAGAAAGGTAAACTAGTTCCGAGGTACATTGGTCCGTATGAGATCATTGAAAGGATTGGTGAGGTGGCTTATAAGTTAAATCTTCCACCTGAATTGGCAGCTGTTCATCCAACATTTCATGTATCTATGCTTCGGCGGTATGTTGCGAATCCAGATCATGTGTTAGCACCAGAAACCGTGGAAATCAGTGATGACTGTTCATATGAAGAACAGCCAATTGCCATTCTGGATCGTCAGGTAAAGAGATTACGTACAAAGGATGTTGCTTCAGTGAAAGTTCTTTGGCGTAATCACTCTGTGGAGGAATGCACCTGGGAAGCAGAGGAACTCATGCTAGCAAAATACCCTCATTTATTTGAGTCTTCAGGTGCGTTATTGATTTCGTGGGCGAAATCATTTTAAGGGGGTTAGAGTGTAGTTTATTAATAGTCTTGATATAGCACCATATGCATGCATATCATTACATCATTATTACATCATTATATCTTTTGTAAATCATAAATGTATATGTGTTTTGTCTGGTATTATTTATGATAGTTTGCTATTAAATTGGTTATTGGAAGACGTTTTTAAAAATCTTGATTTGTTGATATCGGATGTCATTCTTGAATAAGTTTGGGTTGTTGGTAGAATGATGAGTATCATATGGATAAGTGTTATATTAGTAATGGTTTTGGTTGATTTGGATTTGACTTGAACACTTGAGTTTTGGCTCTTTGTGATGATTGTTGATGAGTGGAAGTTGAAAAGAAAATGCTTCTATTTGATTTTATAATCAACATAACCTGGAGCAAAACTGGAACAGTCTGTAGCGCTTAGTATTATGGGGTTATGGCCTGATCAACTATAACAACATGTGCTAAGTGAACTATGCTAACCGGATTTGTATATAACTTAAAATATAAAAGTGTTTTGATGATGAGTATGTTATTGGGTAAAATTTCGAGGACGAAATTTGTTTAAGGGGGTTAGATTGTAAAACCCTTGATTTTTGGGGAAATTGGAGTTAGGGGCAAAATGGTAATTTTGCCTTCAATTCACATTCGGGTGAATTTTATAACGTTTGGTGCTTATTTTCATAATGTGGGTGTTGAGTATAATATTGTGTTTTTGGCTTCGGGGGTATTTTGGTCATTTTGGCGGTCGGAAAATTTTTTGGGTTTCGTTTTGCTGTTTTTGATGTCATTTTGGTGACCGTGATGTCGTTACGGTTATTTTAAGTATAATTTTGCTAGGGTTCGTGTTTCGGGAAATTTTTGGGTATTTATTAATTTTTAATTAAAATAAATTAAATAAATTAAATAATTAATTAACTAATTTAAATAATTCTGAAAATAATTGAATTTGGGGTTAGTTGTGAATTTTTATAAGTTAGTTGGGTGTTTTTTTAATTTTTAAAAAAGTTTTAGGGTATTTTTAAAATAAAAAAAATTAATCTAGGGGTATATTGGTAATTTTACAACTAAAAATTGTATAAATAGGGGTGTTAGGGCACCCAAATGAGTGTCTAATTTCTTGTGCCGCCGGAGAGAGAAAAAAATCAAATTTTCCTTTAAATCAGAGCGCCTGTCGTTTAGCAGTGGGTCTGCTTTTTGCCGGTGTCGTTTGGCGAGGTGCTGGTGTCGTTCGGCGTGCGAGCTCCTGTCGTTCGGCGTGCTGTGGTCTGTCGTTCGGCGTGCTGCGAGCTGCATCGCCGATGTCGTTTTGGCTTCCAATTTCAGGCAGTTTCAAGATTTTGAGGTTTTTCAATTTTTTCTTCAATTTCTTCCAACTTCTTGGCATGATTTGTGTTGTTGGATGTTTGTATAATGTTTAGGGCGTTAGAAAATAATATTTTTGATTTATTTCGATTTTTAATTAATTAAAAATAATTAAAAAGTTGTAGGATGATTTTGGAGGTTCTTGATGTTTAATATTTGATTTGTGAGTTTGAGTTAATGATCTAGTATTTTTGGCAATTGTAATCTGTTCTAGGGATGTTATACTTGATCTAGAAATTTATTTTTGAATTTTCATGTTTGATTTATATTTTTAATTCATTAATAAAGTGAAAAATTATTTCTGCTGTTGATTTCTAATATTTCAGTAACTTTGTCGAATTTTTAAAAATTATTGGTAAATGATCTAGGTCTGAATTTTTGATATGTTTTAGGATATGATGTTAGGTGTTTATAAAAAATATTTTGAGGTCTGGTTCAAATGTTTATATTTCGAAATAAATTTATTTCTCAACTGCTGCCAGTATGGTAACTGGTTGTGTGAATCCGTTTTAAAAATTTAATTGAGGGACTTAGAGGTTTCTAAAAATTATGAAATTTTGATATGTTGTTTATTAGGATGTTTTGAATCTGTAAAAAATAATTTTGAGTCTGTTTCTAATGTTTAGGTTCCAAAATAAATTAAGTATGTGCACTGCTGTTGGTTAAGGATTTTCTGATGATGTCTGTTTTGAAAATTATATTTGAAGGTCTTTGATGTCTTGAAAAATTATGAAATTTTTATATGTTATCCATACTGATGTCTATAATATGAGAAAATTATTTGGATAATTTTGTGGTAACGAAATGTGTAGGATTTATGATGATTTTGCTGTACTGATTTTTAGTGGTTCAAACAGAACTAGAATGTTGTAAAATATTTTTGGGGGATCAAATAAATTTGGATTAATCTGAAATTTTGCACACACATTATTTTGATGTTGGAGAAGCTACTGAAATTTTTCCAGAGTTTTTGAATGATGGAATTATTTTCTGGAAATTTTTGAATTATAGGGACTACTTAAGAAATTTTATCGGTTTTGGGTGTTGGCATTAATTATGATTTTTGCATAGGGACTGATGTGATATTATTTGATATATGAGTTATAAAAAAATTGAGTTGAGGTTCTGGTTCTAATAAATTTTAATTAATTTATTGATTTTATATTTTTGAGGTGCGATCGGTTTAACCATTGGGTTGAACCATAATTTTGAGTTGAGTCGGGTTGGTTTCTAAATTTGGATTATCTTAGTTAATTTTTGGTTAAGTATTGGTCTTTTTGCATTCATAGCATGCATTGCATCCCTCATGATAGATGAGATAGTGGGATTGATTATTAGACTGTGTAATTATTTCCTTAGGCGATAATCAAGCCGGTGTTCAAAATCAGTAGGTTCGTGGGGTGTTGGATTCTTCCGCAAATCAGGTAAGTTTCATGGGTGTATGTGATTACTTGTGATGTGTTACTTGCTAACCAAATACTATATATATATATTACAGCCCTTCTCTATATATAATTATTCTTTTCTATTTTGCTAGACTATTCTTTCTACCCAAGCTTTGCATGTGAATAAAAGACAGAGAAACGTATGTGCTTGATTTATTAATTGTATTTAATGAACTTGAAATTCTTTGTGTTGTGTGATGGTGTGTCATATGGGGACGGAGGTTATTGATTGAGATTGTTCATTGACTATTGCTATTGATTGTTCATTGAGGCTATAAGCCTGATTGCTCATTGGGGCTATAAGCCCGATTGTACATTGATATTGATTGAAGGAGGAGGTATTATGATATTGGTAGACCCCGACACACCATCTTGTATGAATTGATTGTGATTGAAGTTCTTGTTATATATATATTGTTATTGTTATAGAAAAGTTTCTCTGCCTCTCATGAGCTTACTGGGCGTCTTTATAACGCTCACACCCCTATAGATTGATTTTGCAGGTTCAGAGCGATTGTTAGCATATGTCGATATTTCTCCGCAGTCGTTCTTTTGAGTTTCTTGTCATCAATCTTGGTTGACATTTTTTTTTGTTTCTATATAGAGATTTCTGGAATAAATATGGGCGGACCGAGTCCGAACCCTTTGCTTGTAATAAGAGTGTAATATATATATTTTTTTCTCTCGTTCGTGATTGCATTTAAGAGTAGAACATTTAGATATCTTGCATTATCACTAGAACTTTTGGAACATGAAATTGAGCGTATTGAACTTGTAAAAGGATTATGTATTGTTTAATTATTCAGTATCCAGGCTTGTATTGTTGTACTTAGGTACAGCTATACGCCGGTCCCGGCTCCCCAGTTTGGGTCGTGACATTTAAATTTAAAAAACTGCGTTCTAATTTAAAACCTTTAATTAATGGGTAGTTTGTTAGATTGTTTAAAAATTAATTGCGGAGAATATATTTTATAAAAATTTATTACTAAGATTATATTTTACAAAGAAAAATTATATTATCATATTTTGAAGATGCAATAAAATACATAAAAAATAATTAAAAAAATTATTAATTTATTTGATTACAATCTAACTTTACTATAAAAATTTGATTAATGCCTTAATTTTTATAATATTTATTTCTTATTTTATTGTATCTTAAGGTAAAGGCATAATTATCTTTTGGCACGAGACCTTATAATCTCCTTTCTCAGTAAAATAATTTTTCATATTTTTTTCTAGATAAAATATTTTACCAATTGGTTAACAAAGTTCATAGTATGATTAATAAATTTACTAAAAAAACTGATTACTAGAAATTTATTTTTCAAATGTATATTATTGAGATTATATTTATGAGAAAATAATAGATTACCGTATTTGTAAGATACAATAAAATACTGAAAAAATAAATTAAAAAATATTACTTGATTTAGTTATAACTCAATTTTGCAGGAAAAATTTAAATAATACCTAAATTATTCTTATAATATCTTTTTTTTTGTCATATTCTAAAATAAGTGTATTATTATCTTTTGACATGTGGACCTCTCAATCTTTTAAAATATTTTTCTCTATTCCCTAAATAAAATATTTTACTAATTAGTTAATAAAATTTAATGGGTCCGATATTTTATTTTACCTACATTATTTACAAATGATTATAGGATTGTTAATAAAAAAAGATTATATAGCTAACTTTTTAGTATTTTTGTATAATTAAATGCATTATTAACGAGATCATTATTTTATTTTATATAAATTATTTATAAATAAATATAATATTTTTAGTTAAAGAAAATTATTTTATTAATTTTACTGAGATTATAATAGAACTAAATACCCTGCAAGGGATAAGGGATTCCAGCTATCATATTTAATCCCTCAAAGTTATAAAACTTAATTTGTTAAAGTATAATATATTTTATTTTTACTTAATTTCCTGACTTTGACAATGATAACACGTCTTTAATTAGTCAATGCATTACTTAAAGCTTAATAGATGCCTATGTAAAGTCCTTCAACCAATTATTCCAAAATATTAAGTATTTGATAGAAAAATTAATCCAAAAATTAATTCATTAATTAGATTCTTAATTCCCACGTATCAAATCAATTTCATGCACTTGTGATTTCCACGTATTTCTGCCTTTTAAATTAAGTTCTAAGTAAAATTTCCACCAAAGAATGTGCGTGGTTGACTCTATTAATTAATTAATTAATTAATTAATAAGACACAAACAATATTTTCTTAATCCTCATTCACTCTGATTTTGAAATACAAATTTATATTGAAGAATGAAAATAATAATAATAATACTACTTGACCTCTCATTAATTGAACCGAAAATTAATTAAATATATGAATGTGTATAATTAATTGTTTTTCATCTTAACTATATTAATGAAGTTTTTATTTTAGTTTAGTTTTGTAATTTTTTTCATTATCACTATTTAACTAAAACTACTTCTCTAATTGTTGTTCTTTAATCAAATGTTAGAATTGCATGTTAATTTTTACAAGATATATTAAAATATTCATCTCAGATATTTGATATTAGTACAAAGGAGAGGGCAATTTACTCTAATTTTATTATCTAAAAAAATATGCATTTATCGATAAATTATATTTTAGTATGTAAAATATTCATTTTTATATTTATTGAAACAAATTAAATGAAAAAAATAAATAAATGCATACATATATATTAATTTACATTTCTTAAAGACAAGCTTATTATATATATATATATATATATGTATGTATGTATGTATACAATCCTGTTGTGACACTCATTTAATTATTTTATAACAATGACAAGAACAATACAAATTCTAAAGTCTTAACTGGACTTATAATATAATTATCAGAGATGTTTATAAATGTGGACTTTTCTGTTCCTACTCAAATTTCAATTAATTACATACATTATTCTTAATCTTTCACTATTATGCATTTAATTAACACACAATGTGGAGAGGTTGATCCAAAATGGAAAATTATGACTTTATTATGATAAAATTGGACCACATCTTGCAGCATCTCAAAATTAATTAGTATTTAGTCATAAACTAATAATAATAGTGATTAATAATTGGTCCATTCCATTTATATATACATATCAATAAACAGAAAAAAATATAAAGCTTATTTTTCTCATAGGTAATACATTTCAATTGATTCTCAGCTTTCTTTTTTCAATATAAATATATTGTCGATATATTATACAATAAACTATACAAGAAATTAATTTTTATTCAAATATGTTTTATTTTTATTAGAATTTATTGCAACCATAATTAATTTTTGTGAAGGGTTGGTAAAGAATATAGGGTGTAAGGCTGTAATTGAATCCAAAATTGCCTTCATGGCTTATTTTGTCAATGATGTTATTTATAAAGAGATCTTTTCAATCTATTTATAAAGCGTTTCTGCAATTAGATAATATCTTGAGCAGGTATAGACTTTAATTTGCTGAAATACCTCAATCTTGAAATTAATGTGTCATTTACACACACACACACGCATATATATGTATATGTATACGGCAACAACAGCCTCTTTCACTAACATTCACATATTTTATTTTCTAAAAATAAAATCACATGCTTCATTTTTATTTATAAAAAATAGTGGGATGTAATTAATGATTATTTTTTAAGTTAGAGAGTTGGTGAATATATATATATAGTTTGAAATAATACTCCCTCCCATCCTATTTAAATGACATTATAGAAAATTTATTCATATTAAGAAATTAGATAGAGTTACCAATTTATTCTTTACTAGTATCTTTTTCCACCATTTACAACCCATATTGAAAAGACAATCATTGATAATAACATTAAATATAAAATAAATTAGTAAATAATATTAAAATTATAACTTATTATTGTTTAACTTTAAATATTTTGGATAAAAAATAAACTATGAAATGCTACTTAAAAGGGATAGGAGGGAGTGTTAATTTATAATTATAAATTACATATCATATATTTTTAAATCACGGAGTTAATTATAATACTTATTTTTATATTTATTTAAAGAGAATATTTAACGCATAAAAATTTACATATAATTAATGAAATTTTTATGTAATACCATATTATTTTATTTTATATATAAGCGATTTAATTCCTAATCTTAATGTTTCAGATCTTACACTTAAAAATTTTGAAAAAAAAAATCAAATGACTATAAATAGAGAAAATACAAAAGAAATTGATTTTACTTTAATAGATCCTAAATATATATATATATAGTAGCTGACTTAATTAGTTTTTATATTCTATAAAATATGGAATGGCAGGTTTAATTATGTGAATGTTGGTTTCCATTAATAGGAAATTTAGTATTATAGTTAATTGAGATTGTCAATCTTATTTGGCGCAACTAGAGATTATTAATGCATATATACACTGTTTGCGGCTTTATATTTAATTAATTAGCTTTAATAAATTCAACTTAATTACTTAATGATTATTAAACCTTCCTTATTCTAAATATGCTAATGACGCAATTGAATGATTTTCATTAACGATTTTAGAATTGCTATTTGACATGGTCCAATATATTTAATAAATAAATAATTTTAAGACCCATTATTCAATTCCTCATTTTATGGAATGAGATGTTCCTTTCTTATGTTTCACCATTTAATAATAATAATAATAATAATAATAATAATAATAATAATAATAATAATAATAATAATAATAATAATAATCTATCATCCTTTACATTGCGCGTTCATGCTTTTTGCGGTTGTTTTTAGTGATGAAATCTTTAAATTAATTTTAACTTAAAATCAAAAAAGAAGATTAAGACTAGAGTAAATCCCACTCACATAAAGCAGAGACTAATTTCTAATCATATAAACACTAATTAATTTAATTATTATTTTATTTTCCCTAAATTAATGGACAAATTTTTTATTTTACAATAATAAAAAAATATTTTTATTAGAAATATAAATTTATATATATTTTTGTTATTATATCCTGTGATATATTAAGTAATATTAAACATAAGTATAATAGAAATTTACCATTAATTAATTAAAATATTAAATAGTTATAATTTAAAATAAATAAAAAATTATTTATTAATTTAAAAGGAAGAGAATATTAACTAGATTTTAAATATAATCTCATTATTCAATACTGCAGAGAAATTATTAAAATAGTGGATGTTTAAGAGAGTTGAACAAAGGGACAAGTAAATTCAATTACTCATATTTTAATAAAGGCAGTTAAATCTAGTTCTTATTTTGTTTGAAGGATTGATTATTCTAATTTTATTCGTTGTTTTTTTTTATATATATTATGATGTTATTTAATAAAATTTGAGTTTCTAAAAAAGAAAATAATATATATCTGAGTCTTTTAACCATTTAATGGGTTAGAATTGAAATTTTGAAATGGGAATGCAACTTTGGATTTGTTAGTGCCGAATTATTATTTATTTTAAATTGACTAATAATTAACTTTATTAATCATTATTATACGATAAAATTTAAAAAGATTAATTAGACAAGTGTCTCATATTTGTTTCCCATGGCAGAAATTTTTTTCTGATAAAACGACAGAAGCTTCCATTTTAGAGATGATAATAAATATTTTTTTTATTATGATTTTTGGCTTTTACCAGTTTAGTAAACAATTTTATATTTCATTTTCTCTTTTCTTGCTTTTTTTATGTTTTACTTTATTGCTTTTAAGGCATAACAAATTATATATGCTACATTATTCTTTTAATTTTTTTTAAATAAGTTGTAATTTAAAAATATAATTCTCTTCAAAAAAAATAAAATATTATTTTTTAAATTTAAATTTATAATATTTCTTATAAATTGAAAGTGAGTACTTTGAAAATTAAATAAAGAGTGAATTTTTTTAAAAATATTTTTAATAGTATTTTTGTATAAAAACCTTTAGACATTGTTTGTATTATTGATAACATAATTTAGATATAATATTGTAACGGCTGTTTATCATTTTTGAAATGATAGAATAATACAATTAAAATTTTTATTTAATTTGATTTTTTATTTAGTTTGATGGTAATTTATAGAATTATAATAAACTATGAAAATGAAAAATAAAATATAAGAATACATTTGAAATTTATAAAATTTATTGAGAATTTTTTTTATAGGATAAAGTTTTAAAATTATGGAAACGTTAAACATATATATTAAGAAAAATTAAGTTATGTAGTCAATAGATAATTTTTTTCTATAATATACTAATTTTATCATATATTTATCCTAAATAGCTATTGATTATAGTAAAAATAAAAAATCAAAATAGCTATTGATTGAATCAAATTAATTGTAATTTAGAAAATATAAATAATTAAATACAATATTATTAATTACAAAATGTTTAAATAAGGGTATAATTGTTACTTTATAATGTAATTATAATAAAAATAAAATAATGAGATTATATTTTAGAATAAATAAAAAAATATTCTTATCATTTTGAGATAAAGGGAATATGAAGTTTTCATATCATCACTTATTAAATTAGGGCGAACTATCATATCCAAACATGTCCTTCAAAAAATTCATTCACTAACTTCTGTCTTTTTGCTTGATCTCCTAAGCTTTTGATAGGACACCTAAAATTCAGAAAAGTTCAGTTTATGGTCCATTCCATCTATGGAGATGGGCTACACACACTAGTTTAACATATATCTTCCAATTGATAATTCAATTTCAATTATCATAATAAAAGAGAAAATTACATTATCTGCCATATTTATAAATTTTTTTAAATTTATTAAATATATTTTAATTATTTTATAAAAATATATAATAAATTCATATTAAATTTATAAAAATTATTATATATATAATAAAATAACAATAAACTAATAATAAACACATAATAAATTATATAAATATTATAAATTTATAAATTTATTATAAGTTGTGATAAATTTAAAATTATTTTAAAAATACGTTAAACCTTATATATTTTTTTAAAAAAATTTAAGCAGTTTTGTAGAAAATCTATTATTAATTAGACTCTAACTTCTTTTTTTTTCAATTTACAATTTTTACAAATTTAAATCATTATTGCACTTACAATCCTACTTGCAGGAAAAAAAATAATTAATTTTATACTAATTTCAAATTAAAATGGAGTTAAATGGTGGTGTTTCATCAGGGTAATTGTGAAGTTAATAATATAATGGTTCTATAATGCATTTATTTGTTAGTTTATATCTTAATACTTTAATGAGATTTCCATCAATTTTTGGGTAAAAGAAATATTTTTGAGTAAAATTACATAACAATCACATTAACGAAAACTTAAAACAAGATAATTCACTTGTGAAGTAAACTAAAAGTATAGGTAATTAGTTAACCAACAAGCAAACCACAATAATTAGGATTTTTTAAAAAGATTGTTCGGAAAAGTCCATAATTTTATAAATTTATTACTTTTAAAAAAAATATTCTAAAATTTATCAGAATTTTTTAATTTATAAATTTTATTAGTTCCATATAATAGGTATAAAGTTTATTGTGAATTTAATATATATATATAATAATTTATGTGAATTTATTATTTGAATTAAAAATTTATTACATATTTTTATAAAATGTTAAAAAAATTTAAAATTTTTAATAAAAGATGTAATCTTTTCAAAAAATTTAATAAAAAAATAAAAATTTAAATAAAAAGATGTAATTTTCTCAAATAATTATGTACACAAAATATATTTTTCAACAGTAATTATGCATGAAAATATGTTATATGATATATATCAAATTAGATCAATCAAAACAACACATCATCAACTAATAAAAAATATGCACGTGGTTTGACACATTGTCTAAAATTCCAAATTGTTCTTCTCAATTTGGTAGAGAAGAATATCAGAAAAGGACCCCACCATACCAGATTTAGTCTTGTTCTGAAAATAAGCCACGTGTGCGTTTATGATCATATAATAATTCATTTCTTAATTAATTGTTTAAATTTTTCCTAATTATTCATTAAAAAAGAACACAAATCTAAACTGCATATTATGTTCTTTCCCTTCTTTGAATAAATTAATTTTTATTACTTTGTATCGATTCACATGTGAGGGATCTCCAAAGAAACTTTCCATTTGTCTAATTATTTTTGTTGAAATTTTGTGATAAAATTTAGGGGTGTACACGGGTCGGGTTTGACCTCGGCCCGAGTTTTTTTGGGCTGCAGTTTGCAGCCCGTGGCCCGGCCGGGCCGGACTTCGGGTCGGCTTAAAAAATAATTTTTTTAAAATTTTAATAAAAATTACCTATAAAAATTATTTTAAAAATTTATTATACTAAATTATATATAATAATATATAAATTATTATATCATTTTTATATGTAATATTTTAAAAAAATAAATTATCAAAATATAAATTTAAAAAAATTAAAAAATATAAAAAAAATTAATATATCGGGCCGGGTCGAGCTGGTCCAAAATTTTTTATCCCAACCCGAAGCCTGACCCGAGCATAGCTCGGATTGAATTTTAAAACCAATGGCCCGACCCCAATATAGGTTCGAGCCGGCCCAATCCGGCCCAAAACCCTTCAGGTCGGGCCGAATTTTTCGGGCCACAGGCTGCATGAACATCCCTAATAAAACTTTAAACTCCTTGGACTTTTATTTATTGGTGGCTCTCACTATATTCTAGACGTGCTATGTCTTGAATTAATATATAATTTTAATTTGATTTATGTATATAAGTAATTATTTTTAATGTTAAGTAATATAGGCGGATATTAATTAAATTAACCTAAACAGTATAACTAATCAACTAAACTAATTATATGTCGATGTATAGTTCAGCATTAAGTGTATTTTTTTTAGATATATTCAGGTTGATTTTCCTTTTTTTATAATATAATCTAAAAAAAATTAGACTAGTCCAAATCTATTGGAGAAAAACGTATATAAATATAAATATATAATAAATTCATGAAATATTAACTAATTAATAATATGTAATTTCAAGAACTAGTTAAGGAAAAGCTCATTATTTAGTGAAAAAGAGGCTAAGATTAAGAAATTTAGATCAATCAAAATTTTCCTATGGGGACCATCTAATAAATAATAAGCTAAAGGTCCCCTCCACCATTACCATTTTGATTATGCATAATAGAGGGCTAGAAATAAAAGTAGCTAACTAAACATTAGATTGGAAGTGCAAACTCAACCATTATTGCCGGCGTATTATTTATATATATTTTTTTCATCCTATTGAAATTATTATTTTTAAAAAATTATTTTATTAAAATTTTTATTTTTTAAAATCTAGAAAAAATTAATTTTTTTCAATTATATTTTTATGATTAATAAATTAATTAATAAAATAAGAATATAGTAATTTTAATACTAATAAATTAATTAAAAATATTTTAATCTATTCAGAATATTTTTTTTATAGAATTAAGTGAATATAATAATTATCTTTATTTTTGTATATAATTTTATTAGAATGGAGGTATAGCATATTATTGAGAGCAAGCTCAAATAGTCGTATTGAAAATAACCCAACATCTGGAATATCAAAAAAGAAAAAAAAAAGAAATTAAGATATATAAAATTAATTAGAGGTTTAGAATTGAAATAGTGATATTAGTAGCCTGCTGTTTTACGATAAATATAGCAACAAAGAAAAGTCGAAAGCAAGTGATTTATTTAAAGAGAACCAGTTGTCAGATTACAAGTGTTCAATTTTATTGTCAGAAAAATTAAAGAATGCATGCAGTGATGTAGAAATTTGATTAATATTGAAGGAATAACATTAGATATAACACTATTTTTCTAAATTATTATTTGAATGAGTATTTTTAAAAAATTGCTAATAAAACGAGTTATATGTATATATATATATTTATTTATTTTTATTACTTGAATATGAAGCATATATATTTTTTTAAAATGTATAAAAGTTTAGATATTACAACTAGGCATTTTATAAAAATTAAATTCTTATTAACTATTGAAAAAAATAAAAATAAAAAGTTAAAATTTATTTACAGTACAGAGAGTCAAAATTCAAAAATTATTTCTCAAAAGAGTATTCATTTATTATTCTAAATTCAAATACTGAGTCCATTAGTATAAATTTATCTCTACTAGATATTTTTTTATCCGAATTATTTAAATTATTCAAATATCAAATGCACACCAATTAAAAATTGAATTATAAATAAAAAGGTATCATAACCCCAACATGAACGTAATTCAATTATCTTATGTATAAATTTGATATTTTTTTTAAACTATAAAATTATATTTTCAAAACTTCACATAAAAAATTCATCTAATTATTTAATAAAAAAGAAAATGCAATGAAAAGTTACTTAATTAAATACTATATATAAGATAAGAGAACTAGAGAAGCACTTAATTAAATTACTAATTATAAAATGTTAAGTGGGTCATAATTTAATTACAATTAGTCTATTCATAATTGAATAAACAAACTAAATAAATACATATTTAGCAAGTGAAGTAATCAAATTATTCACGTAATGATATGAAATTAGTGGTTTATTTTAATCAAAATAAAGTTTTTAAGATCCAAATTGAATTAATTAAATTAGAAACAGGGAATTGTTGAAAAATTAGGTGTGAATATGCATATTGGCAGTGGCTGCCTTATCTATTAGAAGAAAGACGTGTTCTAAGGCAACATTAATTTTAGAATATTAATTATTGCTTGGCCATGTCTCATTATTTTACAAACTTATACAATTGCGTGGACCTACATGCTACTTATATTTGACCAACCGTACATAAATTTTATAAATATATATATACATACATAATATTATTATTTTCTCAGCCCAAATAAATAAATAGACTTTTTTTATTATCGCAAATTATAATTTTTTTGTTATTTTAATAAATTAGTTAATATAGTAAATATTATAGTATATTATTTATTAAAAATATTTAATGAATATATCTTAAATTAAAATAAGGATATCATAAAAATATATATTTATATTTATATTTTTTAATAAAAATAATTAATTTTTTGATTTTTATAAAATAAAAAATATGCTTATTAATTTAGGACGGAGAAACAAGAGAGTACTATTTAATTTTTGAAATTTTAGTGGGTATAATCTTTTTAGTTTTTACTACATAAATATCATTAGAAATATAATTTTTTTTTTCAATGGATTTATTTAGTATATATATATATACATAAAACTTTATTCAATTTTTATTGAGTTCAATATTCAATAATAATTATTGTTACGGTTAATCAATAAAAAATAATATTTTTAAACATTGAAAAAATTCCCATTTTGATATATTCAATATTGTCACAAAAATTGTTTCATCGGGGAAAATGTCTAATTGATTGCAAAACTATGTTCAAGTAAACTTGAAATCATTATTAACATTAAATATCTAAGTCAGTAGATAATTTAAACAATCTAAACATGTTTCATAAATATCTTTCTCAAATCATTTGTAAAAAATTTTACTTTTTCATAATTTGCAAGCTCTCTTAAATTGATTTACAGCACCTTGCAATTGAACTTGTTCATCCAACGAGTCGCAAAACCATTTTGATACATAAATTAATACATGATTTGTGACTTAAATTAATTTGAATAACTTTTTAGATTGAGTCACTTCAATTGATTTTCACTTAGACCAACTAATTGATCAAATAATATTTCATAAATCACAGTATAATTTAAATTTAAGTGAAAATAAAACTCTCTCCGTTTCACTTTAAGTGTTATGATACGACACTTGAATCATAATAGAGAAATTATTTCTTAATGTGTTTGTCAATTTGATTTTAAAATAAATTTATTTCAAAAAAAATTTATATCAGAGTGAATTATTTGTCTAATCTATAATGCACTTCTACTTCCTGTGTTATTTTTTTTTAAATTTAATTTTTCATCATATCTTCTTATTTTCAAAATTTTTCCCTAAAAATCCATTGATTCACCTCTTCATTTCTTAGTTTTGGAGTATTTTATAAACATTTTAAACACATTTGAAAATATAGCAGAAAAAAAAACATTCAACATTTTTTTGATTAGTGAAATGTACAAATCTAATTAGTTAAATTAAAGCTTTAGACTTTGAAAAATGTTTGAAAATTTTAACATTTTATCAAAAAATTTAGCTTATCAACATGTTGGAAAAGCCTAAATATATAAACCTAACTTAAGACTTGAAAAAGGAGAATTGAATTAGAATCCTAAGATCTTTATGATATTGAAAAGTAGCCACGTGTCACATAATCCAATGATAATTAATTAATTAATTAATAATAAATCACTAACATTGAACTTGTAATTATTTTCTTAATCACTCATAAATACAATGACTAAATTTGCCAGTTAGGTAAGATTTGTTTAATCGTAAAAGAAATTAATTAAAAGTTTATTTCAAAAACATAGAAATTTTTTATAACCCTCCAATAAGCACACGCCACACGCGCATTTGTCTCCCTTACAACAACAAAAGCAAAAAATCATAAAGATCCTCTGCAACATTAATTCAAACATTTAATTTTTTTTATTTTTTCCTATATATATAAATATATATAATCCCATAAAATTATAAATATCTCCTCATACTTCAGATAAGATAGAGAAAAAGAGAGATTTATACTAACAAATTGTGCTTTATTAATTCTTGAAGATATGTTCTTTTTCTTGAAATCTTTATCCAGATCAGTTCATGATGATAACCAAGAACAAGAACTGCATAAAGAGGAACAGGAATCAAAGAAGAAGATCGTAAATAATGGGATTTGTACATCATTAACAGTCTGGAGAAAATCACTTTTAATTAGTTGCAATGGATTTACAGTGATTAATTCTCATGGTGAATTAGTTTATCGAGTTGATAATTATACTGTTCACCCACATGAACTTATTCTTATGGATGCTTCAGGGAAATCCATTCTCACAATGCATCGTCGAAAGGTATCTAATTTATTTACATTTCTTTAATTTTACGTAGAAAGAATCGATTCTGAATTTATTATTTAAACAAATATGCATATAGAACTAAGTTATGTGCTGGTGCGTGATTTCTTTAATTTTGTGTAGTTTTTAGTTAATATATAAACCAAAATGCTTGGTTTCATTATTAGATTAAAAGGGTTTATTAACAAACTATTCTTGATATGAAATTTTTTCATTTTTTGTGATTTTTTACAGAAGGTTGGATTAGGGGATAGATGGGTTGTGTATGAAGGAGATCAAGTGGACAGAAGTAGCTGTTCTTCAACAACAAAAATAATGCCAAAGAAAGCAATTTGGAGAGTGAAGAAGAACATTCAAATTCTACAAGGAAATAGTAAAATTAATAATAGTAGTAATGCAATTGCATATGTTTTTAGAGGAAGTTTAGAAAAAAAATATTCATATGTAATTGAAGGTTCATATACACAAAGATCATGTAAAGTGATGGATGAATCAAGAAGAAATGTGGTTGCAGAGATCAGAAGAAAAGAAGCCATTGTTGGAGGAGTTTCTTTTGGAGTTGAAGTTTTTGTTTTGATTGTACATTCTGCGTTTGATCCTGGTTTTGCTATGGCTCTTGTTTTGATTTTGGATCAAATGTTTTCATAATTTTGTAATGATATTATATATAAATATATATATATATATATATATATCTGTATTTTATAATTAGATTTTTTTGAATATTGACATAGAGAAGAAATGATTCTAAATTTATTGTTAAAGTTAAGGGGTGTGTATGGATTGAATTTGGTTGGATTGAAGTGATTTTTCAATTCAACCAAACCCAATCAAAAAGTAAAAAAATTAAATTAAAATCGTCTGATTTTTTTTTAAATTTCTATTGAACCGAATTAATTTTTGGTTTAATCGGGTTGGTAAGTTTCAAGCAGATTGATATTTAATATTAGATATTTATATTTATATTTATTACTACTTTATTTTAATATTATTAGTTGAGTCAGGTTGAAATTAGGTCGGGTTAGGTAATAAAATAAACTAAAAATACATATATTTATATATAAATATATAAGCGTCGGATCGGTCAGTTAATTTCGTTCGGGTTAAATAATAAAAATAAAAAATACATAAATTTATATATAAATATATGAGTATGCCAGATTTGAGTTAAATAAAAAAAATAAATCTCCATCCAACTGAACTCAAAATTTTTTAAACATAAAAATTCGATTTTATCAATGCATATAATATAAATCGACCGAATCCGACTGAGATACACTCTGTTCAGTCAGATTTAATATATTTATACACCGCTAATTCAAGTAATATGTATTTACTGTTAGACTGTAATTCAACGATAAATAAATAATTTTAAACAAAATATAATATATATATATATATAGTAATATAATATAGTTCTTATAAAAAATATAATATATTTCATGCCGAAATTCCTAATAAAATAAACAAGATTACTATTATGAAAATTTATTAAAATTTTTGTGTTATTGAATTATGATTTTGTCTATTCTTTGCCGGTGTGTAACAAAATTAGGCTTTATATATATATACAAAAACAAAATTGCATGATATTGTGAGGGAATTACATTGTTGCTCTCAGATTTTTTTTGCATAATATAATTAAAAATTTTAAAAAGGAAAAGGGCATCGAGTTGTCAGTTAAAGCAGTTCTACTAAATTGCTAGAATTTGTCTTTTCGAAGAATTATATTTATATTTCGGTCAAAAAGACAGAGTTAAAAAAAACAAAAGAAACATTCAAACTTTTCGAAGCTGCAAAAATAATTAGGCCAGTAAGTCTTTATTTATTTTTCTGTTTTCGAAAGGTTCAGATGAAAAATACAGAGTGAATTTTTAATTATAGGATAAATTTAGTTTGATAGCAAATTAATTTTTTTAATAAAATCTCAATTTTGAATTTGCATCTCTCTTTATTGTAAAATAAAAAACTATATCAGAAATTAAAAAAAATGAACTCTGAAATTTATTTAGGTTAATTGAATGAAAACTACAAAAGATTTTTATGATTTGCCACAAAAATCGAATTCAAAACAAAATTAATAAAAAATAAAATGAAAAATTATAATGGAGATGCGGGGTATCGATCCCCGTACCTCTCGCATGCTAAGCGAGCGCTCTACCATCTGAGCTACATCCCCATTTGTTTGCTTAATTTATTTTTACTTATAAATAAATAGAATATATATTTTTAACACGTTCAGCGCCAACTCCTAAAAACTAGACTATGCCATTTTAAAAAAATGTTTTTGAATTTGCACATTATTTAGCAATATATATATATTTCAAGTTAACTGAAACAGGTTATATATATATATATATATATATATATAGGGAAAACTGAAATTTCTATAGCCTCATAAAATGCTCTACACAAGGCAAAGAATTTCTCTGCTGTAAACTACTAAGTATCCTTTTAATGTTACAACATCCCTGTTCACCCCTCAAGACGAACTATTACAACAAATGTTCATCCCTCCCACAGTGTAATCCTACAACTTCCCCAACTATATACATCAACCCAGCTTGGAATGTTATCAGTCCTGCAGAACCAATATTGACAAGTCACTGCATAATTATCAGTCCTGCCTATCAGCTTCCCTATTCCAATCCATTCGCATCAATTTACGTACCTTTTGTTGACCATTGTACGTTCTAGTCAAAACCTTAGCCGGCGGTGGCATCATACACGAGTGCTTTACAATGTAAGCACTCGAGTCCTTGGCTGATTTGTTGGGTGATGATCTACTTGATTTAGGCATAGACCAGTTTAGTGCAACTTTACGTGTGCCATTGATATGTACAAGATCCTTCTTGTTCTCAAGCGTTGAGAGTTTAGGCCTCTTTGAGGTCAATGTTTGGTCCATACCATTTCTCGGAATATTATTAGGCCCCATTATTGAAGTTGATGATGCAAGTATTTCTTCAAGTTTCTCATTTGTTTTTGACTTGCGAGCTTTCATAGCCTTTTGTGAAGGCTTCTTCGGCCACTTCATGATTCCATCTTGGTTTAGGTTTGAGGTATAAGTGGCAATGTCACACAAGGTTTGAGCAGCTGCCAATACTCTAGGACAATGTTCAACTGTCACAGACAAAAACACACATAAAAAGTGAACAACGATCATAGAGATTCAGTTTAAATGGCGCTAATTTGCAAATTCCTTGAGCTTCCGTTAACCAATCCAACAGAGGCAGCAGTAGGCAGCTCTTGTGTCTATTTTTCCTCCTCATATAACTTGCACAAAATATGCAAAACAATTGGACAGAAATTGTGTTTGTCTCATAGAGTTTGCAGACGTGCAAAACACAATTAGGCATAGAAATTGCAGCTAAGTCTATATTATTAATTGAAACAAAGTTACTAGTAACTGCAAAATTGTACCTTTTTCTCGATTCCTTACATCACCTGCAGATTCTGCAGTCAGAAGAAAAGTGACTTCAGCTCTTTAAAAAATTTCCATATATCTAATATAAAATCGAGTCTCAAAAGACCAACCCCAAAAGAACTAACCCTTTGTGTAAGTATTGCCTAGAGGAGTGTGGGATGTCATAGAAGCTGCTGTTATTGATGAACGCCGCTCATCAACTGAAGCAGATGCAGATGAAGCAATATTATTGTATTCTAGGATGTCCAGCTTAGGTCCACATGAAGGAACTAGGGTCTCATCATAGGCGAAGGACTCCAAGTTTGTAAAACAATTACAGGCGATCCCAAGTGAATTCAAGGAGTTCCCCACTTTCACCCATCTACCTTGGCACATGCTCCTACTTGTTAAAAGCTTAACTGCATCAGAATTGTTTTTACAATGCTCGCTAAATGTGTGTGACCAGGGAAAAGGGGGCAAGCTTGGTCGGCGAGATATTTGCTTGCCTGGGCGTGAATCAGGAGCACACCTCGAAGATACAGCAGGCTTGGCTGCATCCAGAAGAAAAGACTCCAAATCCTTGGGTGGAGGAAGTGCTAAACGTTCCAATGTATCTTTAGGTCGGTCAAATGAAAAATCTAGCAAATTAGCAGGTGTTTCGGCCTTGCTGCAAGAATCCTGTAACTTCAGAAAGGAGAAAAAAATAGAGTATACACAATTAATCATGTGTTCAATGTCTGGGAAGAGTAGCAATTAAATTTAAGACAAGCAATGGGGGGAAATTAGACTTTAGAACAGGACCACAAGTGGGTGTTCCAAGTTTCAATTGACTAGCAGATTAGATTGATAAAGTGGGAATCAAATGACGCACAACAGGGGTTTAAAAAGAAATTGTAAATATCTTTCTAGAGACAGAGCCCGAAGGTTGCAAAGAGAAAAAGAAGGTGAACAAAATGAGAAAAGGACAAAGAACATTAAGTTTTCCATGATTAGATTTCTCAAACTTGCTCTCCCTTCAATATTGCAGTTAGCTGTTTAATAGTTTTAATTTCTTCTAATCAACAAATTCAAGATTGTTCCTTTTCAATAGCAGCTACAGAAACTTTGCAAATAACCTTTAGTACTTCTAGGTCATATAATGCTACTATAGAAAAGACATTCTCTACATCCAACCAATTGTCTTAGATCTTCTTTTAACTAACCTTGTTAGATGAAGATAGATCTGCTGTGGATGAAACACCATTATCTCCATTTGTGACAATAGAGATAGAGCTAGTTTGGCACATGGGCGTTTTCTCATTGGAACAGCTATCTTCAGCAAAATTCTGGATCTGGGCAGAACTACGTAGCTGAAGAATAAAGCAAGCCTTTCTAACTGAATGTAGAATATTTTCTGTTGCATTTGATGCTTTCTTTCCCTTGTCTTTGCCTAAGCTAGGATGCTCATTGGTCCCTTGAAGAAGATCATTCATTGATAAATTATCCACGAGTTTTGTGATGTCATGAACATCTGTCTTCAGACCATATAATCCTGATATTAATATCCAAATGAATACATATGAGTTTAATATGTAGATGATATCCAAAATCAAAGAAGGAAAACAGATATCCCAAAAAAAGAACAAAAGAAAGAAAACAGATGTCCCACATAAATAATCATGAATAAGGAAAAAATAGCAATTCAAGATCCAGAATCAGAAGATCAACATAGAAAATGTGAAATCACAAGATGATATAAATTACTTTCAACAGCGTCAGATATTTCTAGCACATGCACTGCAAAATTTGTATGCATTGCAATAACACATACAAACTCAAAGGCTGTGATTTGAAAAACCTATTTATATTCCTATGAGAATCAATCAAAGGATGGAAAAAAATTTGTGCAACTAAATCATACCAAGGAAGTTGTTCCCTGCAGCAGCTGAACTGAAGCTCGCCAAACTTGCCTTCCCAGAAAATGAATCACATTTACCCTTTGTGGAAACTTTGAAATTTCTCCTCTCCCCTCGTTTGCTGTTTAAGTTATTCTTTTGTTTTGCCAATTGAGTTTTCTCTATAAAGCAAATTTGCAATAACCACATAATCAGGACCTTTACTCAAGTAGGGCCCACAGCTAAAAAATAGATCTCATCAACAATCTAGCAGAACTAGATATAATAATACTTAGCTATTGTTTCAACTCTGATAAAATCACAATAATGCTCACAATCTTCAATGATAAGTAAATAATTAGATTAATTCAAGATCTTTCAAAGATTCACTGAATTACTTTTGAGATTTTTGAAATAACTTGCTTGTAAAGAATAAAATAAATAAATATAGAAATAAAAACACTACCAGAGAGAAATATAAGGAAAATATCATTTTGCTCTCTTTTGTACTGGTCAGTTAAGGAAATGAATGCATGCTAATAGACCTGTCATATTTGATAGCAATAAACATATAACACAACCTATTGATATTCATAATAGCTCCCATTTATGGAGAATCACCACATTAGATACAATGATTGCCACCTTATAAATGAGTAGATAGCAGATTTTTTATAAATGAATATATACTTATGTATGCTGCGATCAAAATAAGTTCACTAGGATATTTTATATACTGCCAATAGCATAAGCATTAATACATAACTAAGAAACTTCCACTAATCAGAACTTCAAGTAAACTTGCAGAGTTTATATCAACTGATTGGTGTTTTTTTTAAGGAAAATGGCAATACCATGAGAGTCACATTTTGTTGTTTGTGATCCTAACTTATCGGATGGATTCTTTGTGACGTCAGCTGTGGCCGGACATATAGCATCTTCCAATAGAGCTATTCGTGGTCTTTTAGAACATCCACTGCCACTTCTCGACACTTGTCCTGCTTTTCTTTGTAATTGCACTTCCTCAGATCTAGGAATCCATGGAGGGCCATTTGTACCACTGCAATGGTGCTGTTTAGGCATATCTTCACTAGGAAAGCTTGACAGCTGACTAGTTTGCCTACAAAGTTCAGGACCTGGAATCTTATCCAATGAAGTTGACTCCAGAAAACTCGTGGAGCTCGTCACATCTGCCCATCCACATTAACTAGAATGTGACACCCACAACCAGCCAAAAGAAGACAGAGATTTTATATATATAATTACAGTAGTCAGTGTGAAATAAATAAGTTTTAGAGTGGTTACTAAAACCAAAAATCCTTTGTTACCTCAAACGAGCACTACTAGAGCTATTGTCCAGTTTAGAAGCTTATGTGCACGCATCTTGACTATAATTGCCCAATAGCTAACAAAAATTCTCTTACTATCATATGTGTGGAAGCATGATTGATCATCCTTTAACTACCATAGAAGCACTTATTTCATTATAACATCATAATATTTTCTCCCACAAATTCCATAAATGTACCATCAAACTATCCCCATGCGAATTCAAAGCATCATTTTAAAAACAAAATTCAAAAATTCGCAGCTAGAATTGACCATTCAAAGAAAACGAACAACACAATAATCCAATGAGGCAGTAACCTCTCTAGCTCCATAAAAACTAATCTTTTAATAAACAAGATCTCCCAACACTTCAAATTCAATCTTCAAGCAAAAGCCTTTCAACAGTTTTCCCCTTCTCGCTCTCAATCAATTGACAATAAAAGAGTAGAGGACGAACAAACGAGCTTAAATTCTTACAAAACCCCGTAATCCGGGAACCAAAAGAAACCCCTTTCCACGTAATCTAAGGTGTTAGAATCTTAAAAACAATGAAAATTTAAAAATAAACCAATAAATTATATAAATTAAGGCATAAATTGATGTAAAGGCATCACCTTTCTCACTAAGCAAAGAATTACGCAGCTTTTCGCAAGTCTCTACATCCATTTCCACCTCCATATCTCTAACCCGATCTCTACCAAAGCCGTCCGATCCCAGTAACTTTGGGGCGGCCACATCCACAGGATAATTCAACTCTACAGCATCCATCACCGACACTTAAAACCTCACAGCCCGTCAAATTGACAACAACCAAAGGCACATACTTCGATCTAGACCTTACAGGGTCAAGAACGGGCAAAACGGGGCTCTTTCGAAGCGGTCTTTGAGAAATCGAAGAAGCCAATGGAGAAACAAAGTGACGGAAAGTGAGGGAAAGTGAGGAGCATGTGTGCGGCTAAGCGGAGGCGAGAGAGAAGAGTTACGGGTTTTTAGGGCAAAAAATGTAGATGAGAAAAAAAGATATATATAGTTTTCGGGATTTGGTTTGTTTAAGTTCGAAATAATCCGACGGTAGGGAATATTCCGGCGGGAATTATGATCAGACTTAATCCACGAGCCTGGTTTTTTCTATGGTAAGGCCATTTCTGTCTTTTCAGCTGTATCGACGTGGCCTTATCCAATCAGAAATTTGTTGCGCAGGACATTATCGCCATATGTGTTTCTTTTTTACTAGTAAGACGATATTTTCAAAATCGAATAGACTATTTTAAAAAAATCGAATAGACAGACTCAATTGATTGATAATTGATTTATCGTTTGATTTAAACTTAAAAATATAAGAGGGATGTTAATTGGATTTATTTTATGGAGTAATTATTAAATAATTTTTTTATTAATTTATAATAAATATTTTTTAGTTAATAAAAAAAATTATCTAATAATTATTTTTTAAAGTGAATGTATTTAGTATTTTTC
Organism: Garcia nutans; assembly: GCA_947685225.1. NCBI lineage: Eukaryota > Viridiplantae > Streptophyta > Magnoliopsida > Malpighiales > Euphorbiaceae > Garcia > Garcia nutans. The sequence goes on from CANTUV010000089.1 coordinate 1,864,822, forward strand.
ATAATATAATAATATTATAAATATATTTTATTTATGAAAAAATAAAATTTATTAAAAATTTGAGATAAAACTAAAAATAATGAACATATTTACTAATTAAAATTTTTCATATTTATTAGTTAAAATATCATGAATTAAATCTAACAAATAAAATAAATAAATTTAATATTTTAAAATTTATCATAAATTTAATAATTTAAATATTTATATTAAATTAGATAACGCTTTTTCTATTTTTATTCAAAAACGACGCAACATTTGTAAAATTATGTTTGTTTGATTTAATTCGATTTATTTAGGTGACGTTCGGTTCAAATTTTGAAATTAAAAATAAAATAAAAATAAAATAAAATAAAATTATAATCGGAATGATTATTTGTTTTTTTTATTTAGTTTACTTTAAAATCAAAACTAAAATAATTATTTTTTTATTATTTAAGAAATTTAGAGTTATTATATGAATTTATTTTAAAACAAATTTTGAATTTATTAAAAAAATATTTATTTAAAAATTTTAAAGATATTGTAATTGGAAAAATTAAAAAAAATATTAAATTGATTATATATTATTTTTAAATTTTAATTTAATTTTATTAAGAAAATAATAAATTTATTCTACTAATTTTATTCTAAAGATAAAAATATATATATTTTTTAATTTTTTTATTTCAAATGGGTGTTAAATCTAATTAACAGTGAAATAGTATAAAATTTCTCATTTCTTTTATTGGTATAATATGATTCTTATTATTCTATTTATTTTATTCAACCAAATAATATCAATATAGATAATTGATTTTCATTTTCACTCTTAGCTAAACGTTTTCTTAGTTCAAATGATATTAATAATTTTAAACAAATTTTTTATATATCAAAATTTTTGTTTATTTGAAGTTAGAATAATTTTTAGATTTAATTAATTCGGCCTAACTAGCTAGTTATCTTATTTTTACTTTTTTTTTTTTTGAAATCTATCCATTCACCACCTTTCACTACAGTTATGGTTGGCTACTTCTTCAAATTATTCATTTTAGAATAATTTTTAATTTTAAATTAATTCGGCATAACTAGCTAGTTCTGTCTTATCTTAAAAATATTATTGTAATTCATAAACTTAATTCGCATGTAGATTTGCAGATTAAAATGCTGCTTATGTAAATTATCAAAAATATCCTTAAGCATTCCGCGAAGTAACATTAATTATTAAAAAAAATTATATGATTCTAGTACATATTTTTTACTCATAAATTAGATTAATTATAAATTATAATTTAAATTATAATATTTTAAAAAAATTAAATTATTTTTTTAATTATAATTTATGATTAATCTAATACATAAGTCGAAATATAGATGATATCATAAAATTTTTTTTCAACTATCTATCATAGGAAATTTAGTAAATGACTGTTGGCGATAACGGTACGAGCAGCCAACTTGCCAGGTAAAAATATGCAATTACATGTATGCTTATATGACAGTAATTAATGTAATTTGCTATGAAGTACATGTAGACACCATATTATATGAATACGTTGACATAATAATTATTAAAAAATAAAAATATAATATATTTATACAGAGGCGGATGCAGAATTTGAAATTTTTTGAGGCTTATTATCCATTAAAAATATGTTTTTTAATTTTTTATTAACTATAATTCTTGTAAAATATTTGTAATTTAAAATAATAAATTTAATACTTATTAAAAAATTAAAATCTTAAAAATTTCAATCTCCACCGCTATCGACACGGAATAAATTAAAATGAGTATTTTATGAATTATACAATTATAATTTTGTATATATAATTATGTCTATATATATAAATCAAAAAATAATATAATTTAATAATAAAAAAATATAAATTTTGCAATAAAAAAAATGAAAAAATTGTACAAGTAGAACTTGTATATCAATTTGAAATCACGCCCAAAAAGAGGGATAAAAGATGAAAGAATCAATTCAAGAAAAAAATTGTAATTACATTTTGTATAAGAAGAATTCACTAAGAAAAAAGAGAGAGGAGAGAAAAAAAAATTCAAAAATAACTATGATGGAAGAGAGAAAAAATTTAAAAATAACAATTTGAAATAATATATTTTTAATGATGAGTCATATTAATTGAATTGAAGATAAACGCTATTTATACGTATGCAATATTTTTTTATTGGTACATGAAAGCTAACTTTTATAAACTAAAAAAAATTACAGTATTAAAATTTCAACATTTCTTAGAAAATAAATCAAGTACAAAAGAACTTTCTAGAATCAAAGAAAAAACTATATACAGACTCCTACGCAAAAAATATGAACTGAACACAAAATGACAGTGTCTTAACTTTCATGTGCTAGTGTGTATACTCATGTACGTATGTATGTATATATATATATATATTATATATATATATTTTAAAAGCTCGATTATCAAAAATCGTTTTTGAATAATTAAACTTATAATATCTTCGTAGAGAGTAACATTAAATAATCATTGGACTAAACCCAATAATAATATATATATATGTGTGGGCCTGGCCCTTAATGCCTCTGCCCTATTGTGAGATATATTTATACATGTATATATATGTTTGGATATATATATATATGTTTATAATTTAAAATATCTACACATATATTAAATTATAATAATATAATAAAAGATAAATATATATTTAAAATAAATATATATAATTGTAATAAAAAATAATTTTTTGGAATAAAAAATAAAAGTTTTATAATTAAAATTATTTAATTAGTAATTTATTAATATTATATAAATAAAATTTTATATTAAAATATATCATAAAATATATTAAAATATCTTAAAATATATTTTTGATGTGTTTTATGTGTGTCCAAAAATAAAAAATATTAAGATATATAAAGATGCGTGTATGATATGTGTCAGGCAGGCACATATTGAGCTCCTATCTATATTTTTATTGTGTCAAATATCAATAATTTACTCTGTTTAAAATATTAATGCTTCACAGAAAATTTAAAAATTTAATACAATAAAAATAAAAAATGCACAATTGCTTTCTAAAAATGATAATTTAGTTTAGTTAGTGAGTGAAATTATTTCCTTAATTATTAATGCTTTATTATTACTTATAGATTGTCAATGTTTTAAATAAGTACACAAGACATTTGTTTGCCTTTTTTATCCTAGACTAGACGGCGAAGAGATATAGAAAAGAAGGCAAAGAGGATGTAGATGTAAGAATAGACAAATAATACTAATAAAAAAATTAATAAATAAACAAATAATGAAAAATAGGAAAAAAATCTAATAAATATGACAAATAAAAAATATTGCATAATTTCTCAAAAAAAAATCACATAATTAAGAGTAAAATACAATATATATGTTTCTAAATAAAAAATATATCTATCAAGAGATGAATGGAGTACAATTTATTCAGGTTTTTTAATTATAAATTTTCAAATTTAAGTTGTTATCATTAAAAATAATCAATTTTTATATATCCAACACTTAACAATTAGTTTTACCAAATATTAATATTTTTTTATTTTTATAATTGCATGCAGATTAAATGTTTTTATATTGTTAATTTATTATAAATTTAACTAAATTACAACAAGTTACAATACAAATAATTTTGTATATTATAAGACTTAATTTATGAAAAAAATTTATATGAACCTAGTGTATATATATTTAATATAATCAAAATTAAATAAAATATATTTAATAAAAAATTATTAATTTTATTAAATTTTAATTAATTTAGTATATATATATTGTCCATGATAATATTTTTTTTTATATTTGAAGTTATTAATTCATTAATTTTTTTAAGAAAGATTAATTCATTATTAATGGATGGCGAAGGCCATCAAAATCACATTGAAAAATATCTTTGCTAAATATTTGAATAAAATTAAAAACCATATTATAAGATTTAATTTAGATTCGGATGTTAAAAAGAAAAAAAAAACCACCATAAAAATTTGAAAAAAAATCTGGATATTTTCACCAGTTGTTTTCATCATAATTCTCACCAGTCAAATCATGATTGGAAAGAAAAGTTAAACACTTTGACTAACTTGTCCCAGCTGCACGTGCGTGCTGCGTGCTCCCTTATTTATATTAAATGTTAAGGATTAAATAATAATTTATATTTAACCTAATCTGGTGGTTAGGGCTATAAATGAGCTGAGCTACTCAAATTCGACTTGGGTCTTGACTTGGTAAAAGCTCGTTCAGGCTCGAGCTTGAATTACTCATTTGTTAAACGAGCCAAGCTCAAACTATGAAATACTCGGCTCGCTAGCTCATTTAAAAAGCTCGTGAGTTAAGCTCGTAAGCTAGCTCATTTAGTGTATTGGATTAAAAATATATATAATTTAATTTATATATATTAAACTATATATGTGAATATATTAATTTTTTGACTACCTTAATTTATATAATTTTTAATATATAGTATATGTGATAAATAAATTAAATAATATACAATATAAAATAGCTTAGTAATTTATAGTAAAATATAAAATTATAGTAATATAATATTTTATTTTTGTTAATATATAATTATATTATTCATCTTTCATAAAAATATAAATTTTAGTATATATTTTATGAAAATTTAGAAAAAGTGAATGAAAAATAAAAAATAAAAATAAGTTTATTGAGTTTGTTAAATTTATTTAAATCAAGCTCGAGTTCAAGCTCGAGATACATGATATATGAGCTGGCTCGATACAAGTTCGGGCTTGGCTCTAGCTCGATTCGAGTTTAAGTTCGAACTTGACTATTTTATAATGAACCGAGCTTGAGCTATCCAAAACTCGGCTCAGCTCGGCTCAATTACAGCCCTACTGGTGGTCAATTGTGTATTGATTTTTAGTGTTTCCCTCCCATATTTTTAATTTATAAAAAAATAATAATAATTTATATTTTATTTATTTATTTTAAATTCGTCCTGCGTCTCCCACTTTGTTGGGCTGTTTGGCTCTTTATTATGGGGTCCCCCTTTTCTACTCTAATATACTCTGTCAACAGCGAGCGGGAAAATGGCCGCCACGCACCTTACAATTGACCAACACGCCATTAACAGCAAAACAAGAAACTTCTTCGGCTTTCTTCGCCGGAATCTTGTTTTTCTGGCCACCGTTAGTTTTAATGCCCAAAGTTTTGATTCTATTATCCTTCTCTATTTTGGCTTTAACTAAAGATATTGGATCTCCGTTGCATCACTTTCTACAGCGAAAAGAAGTTTCTGGTGAAACAGATAGTTGCTATTAGGGTTTGTGTGGATTTTTTGGAGTGGTTTTTCTTATGGACGAGACTTTACTTGACGATATTATACGGCGGCTAGTGGAGGCGAAGAATGGGAGGACGACGAAACAGGTTCAGCTGACGGAGGCTGAAATCCGGCAGCTTTGTTTGGCGTCAAAGGAGATCTTTCTCAGCCAACCTAATCTTCTCGAACTTGAAGCTCCGATAAAGATTTGTGGTAAAATATATATATGACAAAATATTAGCAGTTCAGAAACTTGCATTTTCTCTGTCATTTCAGTGTTCGATTGTGATTTTTCTTTTTCTTTTTAAGTTTTTCTCTTTTTTTATATATTTTTTATGCCTCATATTGTTAAATTTGTGCAATTTTAATTTAGCTTATCTTGAATTTGGAAGGGTTGTGTTGCTTGGTATCTGCTAATTACTCCGAGCTTTTCTTTGTAAGTATTGGAATTTAACATTTAGAAAAAACAGTATCGATGAGATCCATACTGGCAACTGGATGGTGTTAGAAGGCAAGAAGCTGGTGTTTTGGTCCTTACCGGGTGAATTTCAAAGACGTAAGACGTAATTTTGAGCATGCTTTTTGTAATGGAATATGAAGTGGAAGTTAATGGTACAAATGACCTGTTGTTATATGCAAAGTAGCATTTAGCTGAAATGCAAGATGGATGCACGAAACAGATGGCAAATACGATGTGTTTATTAATTATTAAATTTGTGCTGTAACATTTTTAAGACAGTTCAAATTGCAGGATGGTGATCAAATTATTTGATTTTTCATAGCGTTAGCATGCGTAGCAATTTAATGAAACTTGCACCGTGAATAATTGCAGGTTACCTTTTTATGCTAGTGATAGTTAACAAAATACAGTAAGTGATGTAAATACAACTCCAACTAGTGGCTTTTTGTACGGCGCTTTATGGCGAAAAGTACATGTGGATTATTGATACAAATAGGATGTGCCTTTTACCTGCTATTGAATGGTATAGACTTGTAAAAGAAATCCATAAATTGCTGGAGATGGGCATTTTAGTATTTGAATCAATGAATGATTTGGGTGGTGGATGTATCTGTTCTTTCATTTGTAATGCAGAGTTGAGTTCATGTAGAAGTTATATGTAATTGGTTGAACGGACGTTAATATTTTTCTCCTCTTACATTTGATGGGAGGGGGGAAAAGGATATTAAAAAAAAAACAAATGAAGACTTTCATGCAAGTGCTTGGAGTGAAGCGTGTGTGTCGCCAGTCAAAGTCTTTCAAGAGTTTTGGGTCCCAGAAAAACTTTTATAGATCTTTTGGTACTTTCAGTAAAGGGATCTTGTAGAACTGCTTAGCTGGTCTTTGAAATTGGATAATGTTTTGTTTTTTTATATGGGTCTATAAGGCTTTTGTTGAAATTATTTCTGTTTGTTGTCTGGATGAGCATGTGGAAACTTCTTGTGGCTTTGAGTGTCTTAGATATTGCCACACATCAAATTGTTTGAGATTCATGTATGCGTTCAGTTCAAGGGGTTAGTGCTTTGCCTCTCATTGGGACATCTGCCACGTCGCCTTTCAAACCATGTATCAATGATAGATCTCTAATTTATTATCTTGAAGAGTTATATTTATTTATTGCATTGAGTTGGCTGATAACTGCCAGGAATTTACAACTTCTTACAATTGTTAACACATTATTGATTTGGCCCCTTTTGGTATGTATTGTTGTATTATAGTCCCCTTTAAAGATTGTTAGCTATTATTGGACATCTTGTTGAGGTGACATTGATTTGTCCAATAGGTATCAAGAATTGGTTTTGGCTACTCTGTCCAAGTAACAAGTCTACTGTAATTATGATCAACTGAGCGCTTGAATAGGATTTGAGCTCAGTAGACCTTTCAATGAACACTGAAAGGAATACCATTCACTGGTATCATCAATGATGATAGACATTTTTCCCATATAGATTGCTGTAAACATGGAGTCTTTTATTCTTCTTCTTCTTCTTATTTTTTAAGAGGCTTCAATTTGCACCTACTCTAATTATGATGTGATTTTCTGCTATTAATAGTCTTTGTTTATATTTTTGTGAATGATTAAAATTAGAAAAAAGGATTCTTTCATTTTCCGAATGCTCGGACTTCAACTTTATTTTGACATGCTGTTTTGCAAAGACAAAACAATAATTGTCCATCGCCAGTTGTGGCAAAATATATTTGATACAAATTCTTATTATGTAGCTGGATTTCAAAGTAAATTAATCTGTATCATTAACCTTTGATTGATGATTAAAATGGTATATATATCATTTTAGGAACTTGGTTACTCGTTCACATTCAAATCCTATTCCCTATTACTGAAAGTTTGGATTATCGCTTATGCAAGAGGTTATTATTTATTGTGGCCGTGGAGCAGGTCTCATTTTCATGTCTCGTGCATCTAATGAAATGAACATTTAAGCGAGGTAGTAGTAATAGAATATGTAATACGTAAGTACACATATCCTTCTACTTAGTCTTTGGTGGTTTTTATTTGGCCTGACCAATCTGCTTCTTATATTGAGATTAAAGCTTGATGCATTTGATAGCATTTCATTTTCTGTGAGATATGTCAGTTCTGTATCAAAATCGTACTTCTCCTTTGATAAGTAGGTAATTATCCACCGTTAATGAATGAGGCGCTTTATGAATTGCTTTGGCAGGAGATGTTCATGGTCAGTTCTCGGATCTTCTACGATTGTTCGAATATGGTGGGTACCCACCTGCAGCGAATTATTTATTCCTAGGGGACTATGTTGATCGTGGTAAGCAGAGCATAGAGACAATATGCCTCCTTCTTGCATACAAGATCAAATACAAGGAGAACTTCTTCCTTCTGAGAGGCAATCATGAATGTGCTTCCATCAACCGCATATATGGATTTTATGATGAGTGCAAGAGGAGGTTTAATGTTCGCATCTGGAAGATATTTACTGATTGCTTTAATTGTCTGCCTGTTGCCGCTCGTATAGATGAAAAGATCCTTTGTATGCATGGTGGATTATCTCCTGATTTGAAAAACTTGGATCAAATCAAGAATATTGCGCGCCCTGTTGATGTTCCAGATCAGGGCCTTCTATGTGATTTATTGTGGGCTGATCCTGATAAAGATACTGAAGGCTGGGGAGAGAATGACAGGGGGGTGTCATATACATTTGGGGCTGACAAGGTTGTGGAATTCCTCCAGAAACATGACCTGGATCTCATCTGCCGAGCCCATCAGGTGACCTTAAATGAATAGACCTCATACTTGAGAACTTGTGCATATGCATGTCAAAACCTGTTGGTGGAGCCCTATTACTTTCATTAGTTTGGTATCAGATTGTTTCCCTTTTACTTTTGCTTTGAATAGCATAATTTACTTAAGTTACCTTTTCATGACATGGTAAATTATCAGCTGAACTTGTGGAAAGAGAGATGGATGCAACTGGTCATATTATCATTATTTGGTAGTGTGTTCTTGTGCTCCATGTGTGATTGCATTGCAAAGATCACATTCAATTAGTTTGATTAGTTATGTTTTACTTCCAATATGCTTCTTGTTGTTCCTTAATTTCTAGTTCTGTATAGAAAAATTTGGCTCTGCCTCTGTTCGGCCAAAAATGCTTCTACAAGCAACTAAGTTTTACTCCTGTCGAATTCACACCAGGAATAGGATTTCTTTTTTCCCCTGCTTGAACTGCTTATTTGTTCCAAGTCCATCTCATAATTATTGTTTCTCTTGGACTGGTAAATTGGTATAAGGGTTTGCTTTTTCTGTGCTTCTGTCTTTGCATGCTCATACACAAATAACATGTATCCCAGACATGCAGATCAGCATTCAAAGTATAATTGAATGGTTATCAATTAACGTTTACTTACCTTTCTATTTATGAGTGTGATTAATAGGTTGTTGAAGATGGTTATGAGTTTTTTGCGAAGCGACAGCTGGTCACAATATTCTCTGCCCCAAATTACTGTGGTGAGTTTGATAATGCTGGCGCCATGATGAGTGTGGATGATACTTTGACATGTTCTTTTCAAATCCTTAAATCCTCTGAGAAGAAAGGAAAAATGGGATTTGGCAATAAGATGTTGAGACCTGGAACTCCACCCCATAAGGTATGTAAAATCTTGAGTTGCCCTGTGCCTCTGTGTGTGATAAATTGACTTTGAATTTGCCTCTGGGCTCTGATTGCATTGATCAAAGTTGTTGGGTCAATTACTAAAGGTCTGTCCTGGAACATTTCATTATCTGATGATTAGGAAAGTTCCGTTTTGCGTCTACATTTTTTGGAATTAGTTGCTCATTAATTATGGGTCCAAATCAAAAGAGATTTCATGAACCTTACTAAGAATTTATTTTACCTACCTTGCATATTAAAAAAAGATAAGGAATTTCCTGATCTTCAGTCATTTATATGGGATTAAAGGCAGATGCTGAACGACTAATTTATCTGCCTGAAGCTTTTCTGGCAATATGTGTGAATTTTTTTTTCACAATTAATACTAATGAGTTATTAATGACACATTTCTCTATTTCAGGGGAAAGGTTGATTGATTTGCACAAGCATTAAAGATCTGAAGTAGTGTAACAAATGAAACCGATTCATTCTCTGTTTTGTTTAAGTTTTGTACTGCATAATCACTTTCTACTGCCTGACAAAGCCACAGAATCGTAAATACTGCCTTCTTCAGCATAAAAGGTGAAATGTGAAGACATAATGTTAGTGAACACTGTCAGGGTAGCTGAAGCACTCAATTATCAGTGAAATGGGTAGTTACATTTAAATTTCATGTAATATGGAAACCTATTGACTTTATGGTAAATTGCAATTGGTGTAGTTGCTAACTTTGCAATTTATGGCATTACTTCCTTTTTTTTTTCTTTTTTTTGAGGATTATAACGGGGAGAGGAGAATTGATCCTGGGCTTTGAAAATGTATATTTACCGTTAATTTATGCTTTAGAATGCGGTAATACTTTGTTTTCTATTGCTTGCAATGGGTGGACAGGACTTAACTGGTTTGTCCGTGCGGCATTTACTTGCTAATTTGGTAGCCAATTGAAGGGGGGGTGACAAAAGGCTGTAAATATGAAAGGTAGTGCCTTCTTTACCTAATAGTCGCTGCCTGAAAAGTATTTTGGTGCTTGTTAATTACCAGCTAACATGCTTTATGTAGGCAAAGGTAATTTGCAATCTCCTTCTCTATTTCAGTAAAAGATGGTGCAACTGTTGGCAATTAGTTTGTTTTAGAAATGAGACGGGGATAGAAAAGAGTTGTAATTTTAATTTTAATTTTAGAAAATTATCTCTTTTATTAATTTTTTTTTTAAATTTTCATTTTTTATCGGTTTTTTTTATTTTGTAAAATTTTTATTATTTCATAAAAATATATGATAAATTTTTAATAATTTAATAATAAATTTATTATTTATCAGAGAAGGTGTTATCGGTATATTATTATTATTAAATAAAATTATTATACTAAATTAATTACGTGTTTTAATTTTTTAAAATATTAAATTAAAATTTATTTATTATTTATTAAAATATATAATTTATTGAGATAATTTAAATAGAGTTAGAATTTTTTATTTAATATTTATATAGAGAGTTATAATAGAATTGTAATATTTTATTTATTTGATAATTATTTGAAAAGTTCAAGATATTCTATTCTCATAGGATTATATATCTTATTCCATATTGATAATATTTAGTTACTATTTATTTATAATTACTATATTATTATTTTCTTATTCTACAAGATTATTTAGGTTGAAAACTATAATATTATTATTTAAAAACAACATTATATTTAATTAATGTGCAGATAATAAATTATATTTTTTTTATATTTTTTGTTTGATTTTTGATAATTTTTTTGTTCATATTTTCGTTTGATTTACAGTTTATTTTTTTATTTGTTCTGGTTTTTTATTTTTTTATTTTTTTATATATTTTAATTTGATAATTATTTTTGTAATTATGATAAAAGTTAATTTATGAAAGCTAATTAATAGTTTTTTTTTTGTTTGTTTGAAGAGTAATACTCATAGCCTTTCATTCTTTATCATAAATCTCAGACAAACAACGAGGGATGCAATCCCAAATACGTAGATGCGCAAAGCGAATAGAAGCTCGAGCCAAGGTATGAGTTTTTTTGTTCGCTTGCCTACGAATTCATCTATACGATATTATAGGATGCTCTAAAAATAAATTCTTACAATTATAAATAATACTTTTCACATCCGACCTAATTAAACTAGGGGAGATCAACGCAAAAAATAAAATTTGCAAGTTAATAAAAATAGTACCACCTCAATCAACCAAATATTGCTTGAGAAATAATAAAAAACTCCGAAGTGCTAATGCCTTTGCAATTAAAGGATCCGTACCACCAATATAGTGGCCCGAAACTGCTCGGATAAAAATGCATTCCTCAGTTTTCATCACAGCACCAAAGCCTTGCATGCCCTCTTGCTCGAATATAGATCCATCCACAAAGTCTGCCAATATTGGTCCCCACTATTGCTAGGACGACCAGCTGGAAATAAAGCACGCTTTTGCCGAATTGTGTTTGAAAATACAGTAGCCATGCTCCTTTGCACCATCTTTGTATGATCCCAAAGATTGATGTATTTTTGGGCCTTCAAATGTGTAGTGTAACAAGTGTCTTTCAAGTTGTTCCAAAGAGTATTGTTTCTTGCCATCCAAATATTTCTAGCATACACCATAAACATTTGAGATTTTAGTTTATCACCATTAGCAATTACCTGCAAAAAGAAATTAAAAAAAGAAATGTTAGTATCACCCACTTCATACCCCCCCTTGTCTTCAAACTCTCTTGGCCTTACAACACAACACAAGAGCATGATTTATATCTTCTTCCTCCCCTCACCAAGGACACCCTATATCCACCTCCACCCCCTCCTCCTTAATCTCTCCATAGTAGGCAACACATTTCTAAGAGCCTTCCACATAAAATCTTTATCTGTAGGGGAAGCATCGATACCTCACATCTTACCCCACCATTCACCTTCTATCTCATACTCCCTCCAAAAACCTCCTAGCCACATAATACCCCGATTTAACACTATATATGCCTTTTTTCTCCCAATGCCACATAATTTGATCCCGATTAGCAAGAATACTAATAGGGATCCCCAAAATAGCTCTAAACTCTCTTAAACTAAAAAGAGTCATCACCTTCCTCACATCCCATCTCCTCTCCCCCTCCGCAAAGAGCTCCCTCACTTTCATATTAGGATCAATAAAATCTCTACTATCCTCCACCCAAAAACTATGATCCAAAGGCACCCATGGATGTGATAAGACGCCAATATTCTCCCCGTTTCCCACTCTCCACCTTACCCCTTCTTTCAATACCCCAATAGAAGCGTGAACACTCCTCCATACATAACTAGGACGCTTACCTAGAGAAGCATCCAAAAAATTTCTATTATGAAAATATTTAGCTTTGAAAAGCTTAGAAAAGAGAGTATCGGGCTCCGTCATAAGATGCCACCCTTGCTTCGCCAACATGGCTATATTAAAACAGTGAAGATCCCTAAAACTCATTCCTCCCTCCTTCTTACTACAACACATCCTCTCCTACGTTAACCAATGAATCCCACTTCGCCCTCCACCCTTCTCGCCCCACCAATATTTGTTCATCCTCTTTTGCATTGCGTCACATATAGAAAGAGGCAATTTAAACACACTCATGTTGTAAGTAGAAAATGCTTGCACAACCAATTTAATTAGCACCTCCTTCCAGGCTCTAAAGAGGAATTTGTTAGACCAATTACCGATTCTTTTTTCAAGTCTATCCCGAAGGAAGCCAAACACTTGCTTCTTAGATTTGCCAATGAGGGATGGAAAACCAAGATAATTACCATTGCCAATAGAACTAGCAACTCTCAAAATTGTAGAGATATCAACCATCAACTCTCTACTCATATTTGGGCTAAAAAAGATACCCGATTTATTCAGATTAATAGCTTGACCAGACGCTCTTTCATATTTTTCAAAATTTTATTAACCACCCCAGCTTCCTGTAAAGAACCCTCAAAAAAGAATAAAGAATTATCCACAAAAAGCAAATGTGTTATGCTTGGACAATTTCTACCCACCTTCACACCCTACAATCTACCTCTCCTCTTAGCATCCTGAAACAATAAAGATAAACCCTCCGCACAAAATAAGAATAAGTAAGGCGAAAGAGGATCGCCCTATCTCAACCATCTACCAGGACAAATAGGACCAACCTCCTTACCATTCAACAAAACATAATACTTCACATCAGTAACACATAACATCATCCACTTCACCCACTTCTCACAAAAACCCATTTTCAGCATCATACCCCTCAAAAAATCCCAATTAACCCTGTCGTATGCTTTCGAAATATCAATTTTTAAAGCACAAGTACCACCTTGACTATTCCTACTCTTAATATTATGTATTAACTCAAATGCCACAACCACATTGTCAGAAATCAACCTCTCAAGAACAAAAGCAGATTGACATTCATCAATAATAAGAGGAAGAAACTGTTTCAACCTATTCGCTAAAGACTTAGCTACAATTTTGTATAATACATTAAAAAGCGAAATAGGTCTATAATCCTTTAAAGTCACAGGGTTTTCACATTTAGGCAACAACACAATATGAGTATCAGTCAATGTTTTCGGGAAAGTACATGTGTCAAGCCATTGTTTGCATCCACTCTAAATATCTTCCCCAATCACATGCAAAATTTTTGAAAGAACGCCGAATTAAGGCCATCTGGTCCAGGTGATTTGTTTGGCTGCATATCAAACACAACATTTATGATCTCATCCAACGTAAAGGGAGCAATAAGAATATTATTATGGATAAATGTCACCTTCGGTTGAACAAGATCAAAAATTTTAGTGTTGTCCGACTCTTTTGAAGCATAGACTAAAGAAAAGTAATCCACCGTAAGCTGTTCCATTCTGCCTTCATCCGAAACCACTTTCCCAACCTCATTTTCCAGCTTCGTGATTATAGCTCTCCTTCTTCTATTTTAATTGAAGCCTGAAAATACTTGGAATTTTTGTCCCCTTGAGAAAGCCACCTCTGCTTCCCTAGCTGTTTCCTTCGGCAATCCTCTTTATACAAAATTGTGTTCCATTCGGTCTTCAAACTTTGAACACTTTTATCATCAAAGATATCTTTTGCTTATTCTATCCGTTGCTGCAATCTTTTTTTCTGCTTTCAAAAATCTTTATTAAAGTTACATCCCTACCTTTCCACTTCTTTAACACAAATATCTCTCTTCTGCAATAATGGACTATTAAAGTTGCTACACCAAGCATCTTTGATTATCTGGTCCAACTCCCTCTCCCCCAACCAACAGTTGTCAAAATGAAATTTCTTATATTTATTAACAACCTGACTGCAATTAAGCTGAACTAGGATTGGAGCATGGTCAGAAACAGAAGCAACAATAGTTTTAGCTAAGGCATTCATATACAGTGAAGACCACCCAGCATTAGACATTACTCTATCAAGTTTCTCCCTACTTAAAACAACCCCATCTCTCTTTTTATCCCACGTAAACCAAAAACCTTCCCAAGTTATGTCCGCTAATTCACAATCCAAAATCGCTTCAGAAAATCCATTTATCAGATGTCTTTGGACAGCCGCACCTCCCAATTTATCATCCGCCATCAACAGGTCATTAAAGTCTCCCAAACAAAGCAATGGTTTATCATCAATACTGGCCAAATGTCGCAGCAAATTCCAAGAAGCTCGTCGTCTTGAGCCTTCTGGATAGCCATAAAAGCCAGTCATTCGCCAATCTTTTTCTTGAAAGTTTACCGAAGCATCAATAAATTTGCTAGAAGATCCAGTTACATTAATTTTAATACCATTCATCTAAAGCAAACCCAATCCTCCACTTTTGCCTACACAGTCAACAATAAAGTAATTATCAAACCCCAAAGAACGATTCACACTCTCCATTATGTTACGTTGCACTAAAGTCTCCATAAGGAAAACTACCTTAGGCCGATGAGATAAGATGATGTCCTTTAGTGCCTTATTGTGCCGGGATTGCCCAAGCCCGGCAATTCCAACTAAGGAGACTCATTGCCTTCAGCTATCCCGCATTGCAGGATCAGCCGCTTCACGATTACCAGTCGCAGTTTGAACTGGATTTGAACTCGATGATGAATCCTGATTGTGCAAGGAAACACCATGAGCAGTTTGTTTGATAATACGTTGCCATTTCTTAATCTCTTTGGGTTTTTTCATAGGCAAGTCATCATTAAGATCAATGGGTTGAGACTTATCTGGCCCATTTTCATTACCCTCTTCATCATAGTCCATATTACCTTGTAAGCTGCCCATATCAGAATTGGTTTGACTAGAATAAAGTTGATTCCTAAAACCACGGGCTATGATCTGATCCCTATTCAAATTTTCCTCATTTGAAATCCCCACATTAGCGCCGAAATATCCTCCTTCCCTATTCCGCATCCAGCTACTCATCGGCTGTGATCTCTAGCGAGGTTGCACTTGTAGACTATCATCCCAGGCCATAACCAGCTCTTCAGGCGTCTTGTGCAATCGTAGTTCACAAAAAGAACATAATCGTAGCTCTGTATGACCAATGATCCCACAAAGATAACAAAAAGTTTTCCCCTTTTCATATCTAAAACGAACATAAAACATCAAGTTATCATCATCCACCAGTCTCTTCATTCTCTTCAATGGTTTACGAATGTCCATCACAACCTTCATTCTCATAAACTTCTCATTATCAGAATCAACACATATTTTTGGGTCATATTCAACAAAAGTCCCCACAAAATCCCCTAACTGCTTGGCCATTTCTTGAGACATAAAGCCATGTTTTAGATCATGAACTTGGACTCAAATAGGAGAATGCGTTAATGGTATAAGTAAAGGATGATCTCCCCCGTTAATCTCCTTCCAAACTAACAGATGATTATTAAATATCCATGGAGAACCCTCCATCACTGTTTGCATATCGACTCTATTGAATAATCTAAATAGATATCTCTTCCCTCCAATCTCACTTATATCTACCCCTCCTAACGGTTGCAAAATATCAGCAAAGGTGTTTCTCATTGCAACAAAATTAATTCTGCTATATGTCATGAAAATACCAACCAAACAGAATTTGTATGAAATAATCTCCTGCGGAATAGATCCAGAGAATTTAATACAGTCATCCTCATCATCTGACAAAGCCAAGTTCTCTAATTCGTTCTCCATAATGAGCGAGTTAGACAAAAGACAAAAATCAGAGCAATAACGTAAGAGAAAAAACTGGGAAAAGAAAGACAAGAACGTGGAAATTACGCCATTAGGCGAGATATCACATAAAGCAAAAGTTCATGCATAAAGCAGAAGGGAGGAAAACTAAATCCTGTTGCAAAAACTATATTATAAAAGCTAATTAATAGTATGTGGGAGAATACACGCATGATGATTGCCCATACAATGTAACGTGTTTAGTCTACACAGTTGTTAGTTTTTACGCAGGGGCTATGGCCATCTTCTTTAGGAAATTGGGTTCATGTTTATGTTCTAGATTAATGAGAGATATTATATATTTAGAATTATATTTGCTCTATGGAAAGATCTGAAATGTGATAGATTGTCAAAATCTCCAACGCTAAGAATCATTTGAGCCCAGTGAAGTTCCTAAGTAAAAAATTGACACCAAAATTATAAAATATCTAACAGAAATTTCCTGCCTAAAATTGAATTATGTAAGATCAAAAATCAAATTCCAAATTAAAACATATTTGAAACAAGAAAGAAGGAAAAATTGAGCTAATATGGCAAACGAACCATAAAATGGTTAGAATTTTTAGAATCTAAATAAAAATTTTAATAGAAGAGAATGTTGAACTATTTACTAATTATCAATATCAAATATAATATTAAGTTAGATTTTAAAATTAATCTTCTTTAAAAAATTAAAAATATCTAAAATAAGTTTAAATTAAATTAATTTTTTTTAAAATATTGACATTATTAATTATTAATTATATATTAAAATATAAAGAGGAAAAAATATTTAGAACTCGAATACGAAATTTAAATAAAAGTAATAATGCTTATAGCCACTAAACTAAGACTTGGTAATTAGTAGTTTAGAATAAATAAATAATTAATTATTGTAAATATTATTTTAGAGAGTTTGAATATAAGTAGAATATTTTATTTCATATTCATAACAATTAGTTATTATCTAATAATATAAGTTAATTTTTTAGTTATTAAATTAAAAACATCAAATATTAGATTCGTTGTTTATTTTAATAGATAATTACTTTTTTAAGGATAATAGATATTTACTTAATTATTATATATATGTATGCATTTGGAGTGTTCAAATAGAATTATAATACTTTATTTTATATTGATAATAATTAGTTATTATTTTATAATATAAATTAATTTTTTAGATATTAAATTAAAAATTAAAAATTTGTTATTTATTATAATAAATAAATACTTAATTACCATAGCTATTTATTTAAATAGTTCAAATAAAAAGAGAATATGTTATTTGATATTAATAATAATTAATTATTATCTAATAATATAAATTAATTAAAATTTTAAAATTTTAAAATATTATTTATTATAATTGATAATTATTTAATATATGCATATAAATATTTAGTTAAGAGTTTAAATAGTATTATGATGTCTTATTTGATATCGATAATAATTAGTTATTATTTGATAATGTAACAAGTTATAAATAATTAAAAATATTTGCATTAAGTTTCAAATAAAATTATATTTTTAGAAATGTTAGTTTTATTATTTATTAGAATAGATAATTAATTAGTTATTGTAAATATTTATTTAAAAATAAAAATATTATATTATATTTAATATTAATAATAATTAATTATTATTTAATAAGATAATAAATTATAGATAATTAAAATATCTATATTTAATTTTAAATTAAATTAAATTATTTAAAACATTATATTTATTATTTACTAAAATAGATAATTAATTAGTTGTTACATATTTTTTTTTTGTAATAATTCAAATATAATTAGAATATCCTATTTGATACTGATAATATATAGTTACCTATATTGTCACCGACATAATAGTGTACCAGTGTTCCAATTAAAATATTTAAAAATTAATGTATTATTTATTTCTTAATTAATTAATTAAATTAATTTATTATTTATTATACTTGATATTCATTCATGTAAATATAAATATTTAAAGAAATACGAGCTAAAGTTTTTAATAATTATTATTTTATTAGATAATAACTATTTATTACTAATATCAAATATATATAATATTATAATCATATTTAAACTTTTTAGGTAAATAATCTAATAATTAATTAATTATCTATTATAATAAATAATAAATTTAATATTTATCTCCCAATTATGTAACCACCACTTAATTTAAATTTAATAATAATTTTATGGTTAATATAATAATATATAATTTTAAATATATTTTTATTTATTATAAGATAAAATAAGATAAAATTTATCCTATTGTGATACATAATAATTTTATTCTATTATAATAATATATGTTTATTTGTAGAGTTTAAACAAAATTAAGATATTATATTGATTTATATTTATTTGAAAAGTTCAACAAGATTATAATATTGTTAAAATTATGATTAACTTTATCTTATTTATATTATGATTAATTTTATCATATTCAGATTATAATCAACTTAATATTATTTATATGATAATTGTGATTTTTTAATTATATATTATTATCTAAAATCTACTTATACTACTATATATATAATGGGTGGTGTATAAAACTCAATTCATAAATTAAGTGATTAATATGATAATGAAGTTATTTATAATTATATGTATGCAATTCATGAATTAAGGTATGTTTTTATTAATATAATTTTTCTATAATATTAATCTTATAGTTAATGTACTAATAAATTACGTAGTTAATATACAAGTTAATTTTCGGTTAATCCAAAGCAAAGCCGCTTATGGTACAATTTTAAGTATTATTAAATTAATATTTTAAACTAGTTGATATTGTTCTTTTTATTTTTTATGTAAGTATTTTTCTATTTGTTATTGATGGTGTTGAGTTTATTTGGTTTAAAAAATAATTTATATTATTTACATAAATTATTATGATAATATTATAGTATTATACATTTTTTAATTTTTTATAATTTAATAATTATAGATGATTCGCTTAGATTTATCAATATATATATTAATTTTATTTTTTATAACTGCATATAAATAATTATTTATTGAAAATTATTATGAGTTTTGAAAAATAAAAATAATCAATGACTAATGAGCCATAATTGTAACAATTGCCGTGCATGTAATAATTTATATATTATTATTTTTTTATTTGGGTTTTGTAGTTTAAACTAATTTTTATATTATTTATATTTTTTTATCACATTATTGTAATGATTAATTAATGGATTAATATATAGGTCATTTCTTCAATTAATCTAAAATTACTTGAGATATAATTAATTCAAAATCGCTTGAGATATAATTATATATATGACCATGTAATTATTATAATTTTTTTGCACTATTATTCAATTTTATAATATTTTTTTATTAATTATGTTATTTTATTATATCATGATATCATATTTGATATAACCTCTTTGATATTATGGATATTTATTGTTAATTAATTAATTATTATAGGTATTTATTTTAAGAGTTCATATAAAATTAGGATATATTAGTTGATATTAATAATAATTATATTTATTTGAATAATTCAAATAAGATCATAATAGCATATCTAATTATATAAAGCATAGAGATATTTATTTTTAATTAATTATTATAAATATTTATTTAAATAGTTAAAATAAAATTAAAATATTATATTTAAAATTGATAATAATTATATTTATTTAAAGAGTTCAAATAAAATAACTTATAGAATAGTTTTAATATTTAGCCTTTACAATATTTTTTAAAATATTAATTTTTATTTTTTTTAAAAAAATTAATTTATTTACTATTAGGTATATAATTATATATATATATATATATAA
The DNA here is from genome assembly GCA_947685225.1 of Garcia nutans. Lineage (NCBI taxonomy): Eukaryota > Viridiplantae > Streptophyta > Magnoliopsida > Malpighiales > Euphorbiaceae > Garcia > Garcia nutans. The sequence continues at coordinate 1,885,181 of CANTUV010000089.1, forward strand.
TGAATAAAAACATATCATACTAATATACATGAAAGAAATAATATATTATAGCAAATACTAATAAGGTTTTTTTTATATTATATGATAATATAATATATATATACACATACATGAAATTTTATTATTCTATCATATATTTTTAAAAATAAACAAATAAAAATATTAGAATAAATTATTATAACCTATTTTTTAAATATTGTCTAATATATTTCTACAAAATCTTCTAAATTATCTAAGAAAGTGTTTTTAAACCATCTCCATTATTAAAATCTCCTACTGCCGGTGAAGTTACAGCAAAAAGGGTATGATTTCTTAAAAATAAAAAAAATTATATTAAAAAATTTGAAAGATTAAGAATAAGATTCTAATGAGTTCGTAAATGTTAAATTTCAGTAATGTTGATTGTATAAACCGCATCGAGACAATAATATTGATTGTATAAATAATATTAAGATATTTTTTACAATTATTTATAATTATTTACTTATATTTTTTTTTGATAAAAGGAAAGAGGATTATTTACTTAAAATTATTACAATATTTGCAGATTGGTATGTATATTTCTGGCAATAGTAATAACAATAATAATTTTAAATCGACGAGTTCAACAATTACAAACTTCGCTGTCGCCCGCTTCCCGCAGATTCAGAGAGAGAAATGGGAACGGTGGCGCCACCGTCGTCGGCTTCGGCGGGTCTGACAATTGGTCCAGGACAGAAGATGTCGGCGTCGTTTGCGAATTCTTTACGAACAGCAGCTGTTGCCGAACGATTGGCCAAACTCGTTCAATCTGGCAGCATAATCAACCTCCCTGAGTTCTTCGGTCTCTGCGTTGCCCTTGCCAGGTATGCCAATTACATCTATAATATTTGCTTATTATTAGCAAATGATAATCTCTACTTAGCTTTTTCCCTTTTTTTATAGATTTTTGTGAGCTTGCTGAGTTTTTTAGGGTTCTCAATTTTAGTTTTGTGATATGTTTTGGACTTGATTAGGTTTACTGTGACTAATACAGGGGCATTGATTACGCAGTTGCAAACAATGAAGTTCCAGTGAAAGCTAAAGAATTACCTACATTATTGAAACAGGTGACTCGTTTGTAATTCTCATAATATGACATATTATTATCTGAAAGGAAAGCTTTACATATATTGCTAAATTCTTATGAATTTTGATGCGCCATATTGATGATTCACTAGCTTCATCTAAATATTTTTTGTTTTTTAGGATATTTATTAGGATTGTGGGTTTTTAATATTTATAGTTGACATGGCTGTTCTTATTTTTATCTCTGGAAATTTATGTTCCCAGAGCAAGTTGTCAGCTTACTTCTATTTTACCTTTGCTGCACAGATTTGCGAACGAAAAAATGATCTCTTCATACAAGCAGCTATTATGGTTCTTATGATTTCTGTCAAGGTAAATGCATCTGGTAATATGCATCTGAAGTATTAGTTGTGTTGGTTGCAGTATTCTAATTTTCCAGTTAATGTCTGAATGCAACCTGCACCTATATTTGTATTGCATGTAAGCATGTTGGTTTGTGTTATTGGAATGGGCTTCTATTGCCATTTTATTCATTATTAAGAACAAAAGAAATAAGTTTAAGTAGCTTGCATTTGCATTTTATTGGGTGACTTGCGGGCAAATGCTTGTAGCCATGGCAATATTTTGGGTCTTGCAGCCAAAACAGAGGTTTCAAGTTCTGAGAATTGCTCTTGTTTCTCCAAATTCTCCTTTACTTCACATCGAAATAATAGCTTCTATTCTTTATTTTGTATTAGGAGATAGTGAAATATGTGATGGGAATCTTCTACGTGGAGGTCACAATGCCTATACTCTGGAGAAATTATATTTTACGCTTCTTTTCTTTTAAAACATCATATTAGCCTTTGCATTATAGATACAACATAATTCATTAAATCTCTTTTGTATTGAACTTTCGTGTCAACTTTGTTTTTCACATTACAGAATGCTTGTAAGAATTCATGGTTTTCAGATAATGATGTTCGAGAGCTTTTTACTCTTGCTAATGAGGTATGTTGTATATTTTCATCCATTTCTTGATTGTGTCTGTACTTTATGAGGTGTTGATCATTTATATCTTAGTCTACATCTTTCACAGATTGGAAACAACTTTGCCAGTCCAGGATATATTAGTTCTGTACCAAGTAATTCTTGTTCCATCATTACAACAATCCTGTCCAGGTAAGAGCTCCTGTTGTGCTTATACTTTATTTTCTATTTCAATATATTCTAAATATATCTCATTCATATTTGTGCAAGTTATATCTGCTTAATTTTCTTTAAGACTTGAAGGTGAGACTAAAAACAATACAATTTTGGATTTTCCTTTTTGTTTGGCTTGGTGTTTAACAGTATGCTTGGGCAACTTGATGTGGTTTATATTATCTCTTCCATGGGCATACCCTAAGTCTAATTTATGATTTCTGCCCATCTTGGAGAAAAGAGTCCCTTTACTGTTCATCTTCTTCTTTTAGTAGTTTGAAACTTAACAAATAATTTATGTTCTTGCAGGATTGATTATGAATTTCATATTTCCATATGACTATTTAGTAATTCTCTATTTGGTTTATCGATATAAGGTTGTAACTTGTTTACAGACGTGCTTGTGTTTTAGTTCAACTAAAGTAATTTGGGTGTGGAACCTAGTGCTGTACCCACTGCTCAACAATGCATTCTGTTATAGGATCAAGCATGTTATATGTGATAGTGTCTTCAATAATATAAATGTGTTATGTTGTCAATTTTGATATTAAGTTGAGATTGATTGCAACATGCTTTCCCATTGTATACAGTCAGATTTTCTGGCACTATGTGCAATTGTTGGCAGTTGATTCTATAGTACCTCTATTTCACTTCCCATGCTAATTGAGTGGATGTGTGATTTGAGAGGTACTGCATCTGATTTTTTTTTCTCAATGATTTGTTAGGGGTGTAATCAAGTCGAGTCTAGTTGAACAGTGTTGAGCTCAAGCTTAACTCAATAAGAAAACTTGAGCTCAAAACTTGACTCACACTCGATCGAGTTCTCATTTGAAGCTTGAGCTTAGCTCAAATTAATACTTGAAATATTTCAGCTGGATCTTATTAGGTTCAATTAGTCAATGAGCTTATTTATTAATATCAAACTAAAATTCAAATAGGCTCGTGTTCTAAAATAATAATACTTGATTGTGCTCGTAACTCAAGTATTATAATAATTGAACTCGGCTTGACTTGCTATTCGAGCTTTTGAGCCCAAGTTCAACTTGGCTAGAATTAAGTTGAATTCAAATATTTTCATGTGTCAATATCAAGTAGCTTAGAAGTAGCTTGACTCATTTGTCCCTGATGCTTGTTACAAACTTCAATGTAGTCTAAGGTGTAATCAAATTGAGTCGAACTAATGTAGTATACTATTTGCTCTTGACTGAACTAGAAACCTTGAGGTTTGAAACTTTACTTGAGATCAAGTTCTATTTTTCATGCTTAAACTTGACCTAATGAAATACTAAGTTCAACTGGATTAATCTAAGTAATTTAGATAAGTTTATTTGTTAGCAATTTAGATAAGTTTATTTATTAATCTCAAATTAAATCTCAAATAAATTCGAATATGCTTGAGTTCAAGATTGCATTAATAAATTACTCCCTCCATCCATGAATAATAGTCCAAATTTCTTTTTTGGGATGCTAAAAATAGTTTTCACTTTCCTTTTTAAGTTTGTTATTGTATTTCAAGGGATACCCCTTGTAATTATTCATGTTATTTTAGAACATTTAATGCTATTAGTGGCCATAATAATTGCAAGTTAGTGATAGAAGTATACATTCTTAATCTTTATGCCAAAACAAACTGTAAACTATTATTTTTCTACAGATAAAGTAATATGTAAATATTATATAGTATAAAATATATTTAAAATTACATAAAAATTGGATACTTGCAAGCAACTTGTGTTGAGTATTATAATTCTCTGATTTGGCTTGACTTGATTATTACTAAGTAGTTACTATGAATCTCTCTCTCTCTTTATTTTCTTGCAGATTCTATCCGCTGATGAAAATGGGCCAGATACTTGTATTTCTTGAAGGGCAGCCCAGTGCACGAATGCTCCCGCAATGAGCGGGGTCCGGGAAAGGGTCGGACCCATTAGGTCTTTGTACGCGGCATTCCCTTGCAATTGTAAGAGGCCGTTTCCATGACTCGAACTTGTGACCTCAGGTCACATGGCGACAACACTTACCGTTGCGCTAAGGCTTACAATGGGCCAGATACTGTTGCATTTCTTGAAGCTAAGGTAAATTCTTATACGCTTTTTTTTTTACATTTTCTGCCTACTTGAAGAAATGTATTAATTTATCTCTGTCTAAAGAAATGTGTTACTTTATCTTTGTCTGCTTGTAGCCTGGATATGAAGCATACATGACTGATTTTCAAATTTCAAAGAATATTTCACACTCTCCACAGGAAAGAATAGTAAGCATTGCTTAGCTTCATTTTGAATTCAAGTTGTAAAAGATGTAAATGTTTTATGTAAAATTTCTTCAACTGTATTTTTTATTACAATATATCATATCTTGTAACTACATTATCTAATTCAGTACCTTCAGTGTAGCTTTAGATCAATTCTATCTTTTCTGCACTGTATTCTCCGGAGTTGTTGGTTTATAAGTTATCTTCAACAAGTCCTAGCCAAGTCCTGGCTTGGTTTATGTAACCTCCTGTGTATTTCTGGCGCATCACAGTATCTGTTTTCTGCTGGTCTCATTCTATTAATTGAGATGGATTAGTTAATCCAAATAATTCCCAGCGATATGTTCAGGTGCTGAACGTTTAATTTGGGGTATTTCAACAATGCAAGCCATCAATACTTAGTGGAAGATAAAAAGATGTGTTCTATTACAGTAAATTTTAAAGTAATAAGCATGTTATACTTGAACAAACAAAATGCAGCTTTTATTTCTTGGTTTTTCATGTCTGTGTACATATCTTTTTTGGGTGTTTTAGATGATTTACTGTGGAACCAAATCTATATTTCACTTGCCTTTTCTTTTTCCTTGTCTTTGTGGCCTACAGAGGTTGTTTGTGTCACAAAGAGATAATACAGAGACATCTGCATGTATTATAAGTGCTCAACATGTAAAATATGAACTTTCTTCGTCGCTTCCTCGTTCCCCTCTCCCTTTGTGGTTTCATTTTGATCACTTTTTCCTTTGTATTATTGTAGCTTTCTGTTGAATGGAAAGGGAGTAGAGAGAAGAACTAATTTAATGCAAGCATCTTCAGGTGAGTGCTCCTTGTGGTGTATCAACAATTTAATGACGCCAACATAGTTGCATCATAATCATATTTGATTGTCTTGCATTACTTATGCGGTATACTGACTTGTAATATCACATTACATCCTCCCCACTCTCTCTCTTTTCTCTCTTTATATTTGGCCTTAGAATTTTCCTTTTATATTATGATAAAGTTTTATTTGATTGGTTAAATTTGTGACAAAAATATTTAATTATAACCAACAAAAGAAAGTCTATCATATCATAAAAGGAGGGGAGGGATCGATTCATACATTAAAAAAAGGGTTTGAGTACTCATAACAGAAAAACTATAAAGTTTACTCATGCAAAACGCCATTCCTAAATTATTATCAACGTTGGGTTGCACCTTGATTTTATACTTGCTTCTTTTTGATAATTATGGTAGAAACTTGCACAGAATGAAGGTTCAGTCTTGATAATGATGGTTTTACTTCCCACATACTGCATCCAGTTACTTAAAATGCAGTTCTATTATTGTCAATATAATAGTTTTTCAATTCTGACATTACTGTTCCACTTTTTGTTAATATATGTCTTACTCCTGTTTCCTTTAGTGTTTTGATTTCAGTAACTTCGTTGACATAAATTCAAGAAGGCCGTCCTGGTGCTGCCCACACTGTAATCAGCATGTCTGCTACAGTGATCTTCGTGTAGATCAGAACATGGTTAAGGTAAGTGGTTGGGAAGTTGGATTTGCCATGTGTTTGCACTCTACTTTGAAGGGATGAATGCATGTTTTTCTTCTTATACTTGTGTTTATTGCTAGGTTCTGAAGGAAGTGGGGAGCAATGTTGTTGATGTGATCATTTCTGCTGATGGGTCATGGAACGCTGTCTTGGAAAGTGATGATGATACAGATCAGACACAAAAAGAGACTGTTAATTGCCTGAACGAAATGTCTGAACAGCAAGAACCTGCTACTTCTTCAATTGCCCTTCCCATTGTTCTGGATCTCACAGAAGATGATGATAGGATGGATGTTGTGAGCACAATTGATGTTGAAGACAGGAAACCTATGCAGGCTACTCTTCAAAGTCAACCTGTTGCCAGCAATTCAACCATGCCACCAGCGTTGAATAATGTAAATGCAGTTGACCGGAATGTTGCTCGTTAAGCTGCGGATGACCTTTGGTCTGGTGTTTACTTCAATCAAGGGCCTGAGCTTCCTCCTGCAAATATTTTGGGGTCCTCTGCCCTGTCCCCTGCTCTTAACTGTAATATTGGGGGTCATGCAAATAATGGTCTTTCTTTAATGCAAAATCCAACATCTGCTTCTGGTAATTTGCAACAGTCACTTGTTAATGCAGCTGTAAACAATGAGTATGGGAGGTTAACAAATATACCTAGACATGCGAACAGAACTCCTTTAGCAGTTCAGGCCCTTCCAGTTCCATCTCAAACATCAGTTCAACAAAGGTCAAGAACTAATTTGAATAGTGAAAATCCCAATGCTTCCCCGCTAACTTCTCAGGTTGCCTTACCACCTGCAAATGGTTTCAACATGGCTTCAAATCATATGGACAGGCAACAGCAATTCCCGAGATCCCATCCAAATCCACATCAACAGGTTAGGTTTATTTGCTTTACTCTTGTATTTTATGATCTGTAATTTGGTTGCGTTGTTAATGCTTACCGTTGCTATTATCAGTACAAGTTGGTATTTCTGGAACGCTACATAGCATGATCAGATGCATTGTCACCCTAAATTCCATTAATAGCTGGAATCTGATTTTCTGGCTTGTTCTACCTTTACCTGATGCTTTCTGTATCCTATGCTTGTAGATCCGTTCAGCTATTTCGTTTATTGTATCTTTATATATCTTTATTCACTAATCTCAGCTTCATCAACATCGACCATTTGTTTCGGGTCAGTCAGTTCAACAAGTTTCTGGCCTTCCAACTACTAGTCAATTCACAAATGCTTTTAGAGCACCTTCTGGGTTTTGGAATGAACCTCAGAATTTAAATCAGCAGCAAGCTCTTTGGATGCCTCAAACCAGGAGTCCATCTCCAGGTGTAGGTCGATCACCTTTCATGCTCCCACAGGCTCAGACCCAGCAAGGGGCTGCACAAGCTGGGGTTGGCAACATGGTAGGTTTTCCAAGCAGCCAAGAGAATAGGTTTACAGCTGCTGCTCCACGACAAGTCCAGATGCCTAGACAGCTGCCATCTGTGCCAGTTCCACTTCAAGCATCCCGAGGGAATTTCCACTCAAATACTGATGCAACTAGGGCACCAGCAGTAGTGCAGAGAGGAAACATTGGTGCAGCAGCACAAGTGAATTCTGGCACTGATAGTGCTGTAGATTTGTCATCTGAGCAAAATTGGCGACCAACAGGAAGAATGCGTGGAAGCCTATCTGGTCAGGCTGCTGCTGCTTATAAAGACTTGATAATTCAGCCTACTCAGCCAACTCAACTTCCAAGACCACCAGTGACCTCGCCTTCTCCTAGTGTTCCACCCCACCTGCAGGCTTTTCTTGATAAAAGCAGGTGTTTCCATGCTCAGGCTCAAAATAGTCCAGCCACTCATCCTGGCAGTACGAATGGAAGCTTGGGTGCTCTGCTGTGATTGTTATATATAGACCAATCTTGCATCATGTTCACTTTTTGAAATTCTATTATGTAGGTTTAGAATCATTCTTAGTTCCTTATATTTATACCCGTTGGTCACCTTGTAAATATACAGTTATTATGTGGTTTTTCTGATATGTAAGAGACTTGCAAGGCCTATCAGGTTTTTGTTTTAAGGTTTTTAACTGTGCAGGAACCTAAAGAATTTGAACTTCCTAAAAGAGTTGCAGTAAGCAAATCATGGCATTTTCAGTTGTATTTTCTGAGCATAAGTAGGCACCAATCTAGCAGGCTACTTCTCTATTCATTTAGTATTAGGTTCTTTTTCAAAAGAATTAACGTTGGAATATTAATTATTATCGCCAAATGAATCCTCAATATTAATAAGATTGGAATTTTTTTTTCCATAGGCATTTAGTTGCTGTTTAATTATAGAAAACAAGTTTGTTTCCAGAAAAGCTTCCCAAAAATAGCAAATTGAATTTATTATTTAAGTAGAAATATTTTACATTTAGAAAATTAAAAAAAAATTATATTTATTAGTTAAATTTTTTGAAAAAACTTATACTTCTCTTTTCTTATTTTTATTTTTATTTTTTAATTTGAAAAAAGTTTAAAAAATGAATATTTAAAAAATTAGAAAATAAAAAAAACCAAAAAATAAAAATAGAAAATATTTTCCACAACTAAGGAACTTCTCAGTTTTCATTTTCTCTTTAAAACAAATATCAGCCAGTAGCAACCGTAAATACAAACATTGTGCCGGAGAAAAAGGCAAAATAATCCCAAGTACCTATTTAATTTACAGCACAACAGTAAATAAAACTAGAGCTTGTTGAATTAAAAGGAAAGAGCAACGGCAAAACAACAAAAGACCCGTATGTTGCAGTCATGGCACACTTCCATGGCCATTGGTGCACTCCAGCATTAATTTAAGACTTCTTCAATTCCATACCCTCTGGAGGGCTGCTTTCTACTTTCTTTAAACCCTCCTCATTCCAGTCAGTTGACAGCACCGTCCCATTCGACTCTACCTGCACAAAAATGGCAAGTTGATATATCAATAAGCCAATAGCACATAAAAGGGACAAGTCGCACCAGACGAAAAATTCTCTTATATTGCAATGAAATTGGTATAAAAGTTATTGCTAACTTCCATAGCGTAAAAACTTCTTGAAAGGGAAAAAGAATAACACGCATATGTTGCAGGGGCAATTCAGTCCAATTTACTGAATATATAGGGGAATGAAAATAAGCAAAACAAGAAATGGATGACATTAAGCATGCAACATAATCAAACTAAAAGTAGCTGATACAACATATAAAATTAGGCTACTCTAGAGCCAAAATCAGACAAATTCGTAGAACAGAACAGATGTTTAGGATCTTACAAATGATTTTGTCATAGCCCTTCTCATGTCCTCATCTGCATTTTGATAAATATCTCTGAATAACTTGTTCAAAGCTGCATCACCATCTAATTTCTCATCTTTTTCCTGAAATAAAGAAGCATTATGACATCAACACTTGATATTTTAAAAAACAATCTCGCAAGTAGAAGAGAGCCCTTATAATATAAAGCACTATTACTAGACAAACCTCCTCCTTCACTTGGGCTTCCAACTTATCCCAGTCTTTTGCTCTTGTTTTCGAAGATGGGTAAGAAGGCCTTTGAGATCCAACTAAGAATTCATAAAGGAGAAACAAACTAATTAGCGAGAAAGTATATGATTCCCGTTCTATTCTGCTGCGAACACAATATAAATTTGTGGTTGATGAGTTTCTATCTCGCTAGGCAAAAGAAGGATTCATGTCGTCAGTAATTTCAACTAGATTGGAACTTAATATTTTCTATCCAACTGTGAAGTTCAAACTAGCTGTTTTTGTTGTTTCCCACCCAAGGGAAATTTCCATTACAAAAACTGAATTGATGAACCATGTGCCAGAATACAAATCCAAGCGTGCCAGCTAATATCAGTATTTGGCCTACCTGATGGCACATTTATCTTCTGAGGAACTGCAATTTCCTTGCTATATTCAAGAGATGTCCAGTTAATAAGTTCAGCTTTTGCAAGACGGATTTCAATCTTGGTTGACAAAACTTGATATCTGCTCCTACCAGGTACTATCTGTTTCTCAAAAGCCAACACAAAAGAGAGCTTAATAGGATACAAAATCAAAATGGAAGTGCAAACAAAGAGCTGTGAAGTTGGAGAAAGAAAAATAAAAGTCATGCAATCAATCCAAACATAACAGCTTCAAATGAACGCAGAGCTTCCATAATTGTGCTCAAGCTGTTAGGCAAACTATCTAAACCTAATAAGAAGAGAATATAAATAGGAAAAAAAGCTAATGCTTATGATGAGACCATTGCAGATGATTCAAGTTTAGTAACAATGTAATATTCAAGTTAAGCAGTTAAGGAATTGTGAAATGAAGTGAAATCCACAAAAGAAGAAAAAAAAAAGCATATAAATGAGAAGTCACTGACATACTTTTCCAAACAATCGAGGTTGAAAATGATATACTTTGCCAGGGACATCAATGGTAACACTCAGCTACAAAGAGAAATTACAACCAACCTATAAGAAACTTGGTAAATAAAAGTCTAACTTACTACCCAGTAATAAAAGCATAAGTAGAAAAAAAAGAAGAAGATGGGCATACAATCTGTTCGCCAAAATCAACTGTGACATTCTCTGCTGGGATGGCCTTTGCAAAGATTGTTAAGACCACTTCCTCTGGCTTCTGGTAGTATTCATGTCTGTTCAATCATCAATTGTCAGTCGTATAAATCCATAACTGAAACAGTATATATAAAGGAAAGAAAGAGAGGAAATTGAATAATCTGGAAAGGCCATCAGAAATATAGCATTCTGGCAACAAAAATATAAATTTTGGGAAGGGATTCAAAGTAAAGGCACAACATTTCAGGTTTGACCATACACCCAAAAGCTTGTATGTTCTACATGTATGAGCACTTGCTTGGCGAAAAAAAAATTAAAAGACAGACGACGGCATTAAAAAAATTAATTTTTCCAAAAAACAAAGATCTTGACTTTATGTTTTAACTTAAGTTTTCAAGCAACGGTAATAAAGAAATATGATAATTTTTGTACATGCTACACTTATACTTCCACCTTCTCCTCTTCCCACTAAATACATAGATGCAGCTCATTAATATGTGCATCCAGATATAGAAACTAATGAATGGGAAGGCAAAAATGTCAAAAAATTGACAGAGACAGAATAAAGAAAAATTGTGAAAAGCAAAAAAAAGGATGAAATGAGAAAACAGGGGAACAAAATAAAACTCATAGGACCTGTATTTTGGTTTTTCTGAAGAAATGATGTCCTTCTGATCAGAAACGACAGATGTATGTGGAGCACTAGGCGAAACATTTGGTGTCAAGGATTTGCTTAGATCATTAGCCTCCTCTGAAAAGAAACTATCATCCATCATATATATTACTGATAAATGAGTTAGATAAATAAATTGGATTAAAAACAACTGTAAACAGAAATCTTTAGGCCTTTACTAATTCTGGAATGAAGAACGTTAAAAAGAAGACAATCTACACTATAAATAACGGTTTTGAAATCTAGCATGCAAGGCTCTTTATATTTGGCATATGTGATATCTGGACTCCGTGGGAGATACACGAAAAATTACCAACTTGACCCTTAGCCTAAGTGTTATGTTTTGTTATTTACTGAAGGGTGGGCTGTTAGCATGGGCGATTTGGAAGACAAAATTGAAGGGCATGTACGATTAGATTCCATTTATATACCTTACGGAATCTAGCAAATTTTAACCAGACCCTATGCATGGACTCATGCTCACAGAACATGGCATATTAAGTTCCATTTCTACACTTCGTGGAATCTCGCATGGAATCTGGCATATTTTAACCAAACCCTTTGCATAGGCTCATGGTCACATAATCCGATTGAATTGGAACATAACAGGTTGATTTTGCAAAATAACATAAATATTAAGTAAATACCTCAATCAAATATCATCATAATCATTTATTCATATTGGGATATCTCGAATCAGTATTGCTAAAACTGATATATTATGGGCTGATATTCAAAACTATGATCTACACTATCAAGATGAAATAGTGTATATATTCCCGTCAAAGTCATTTAAAAAAAAAATAGAGGACGTTGCCATTTACACACCTGCAATGCGCTGATCACATTCTTTGATAAGCTTGGTAAATCTGGAATCATCTTGAGCTATGGATGCGCCTATTTCAAGAGCTGCCTTGGTCGTATGATATTCTTCAAGCTTAATACAGGCAGAACTGCGTGACGTTAAACTCCGTGAATCCAACAATGAAGCATACGAATGATTCGGACAGTATTGCAGAATAATTATAAGGCAGGTGGCACATATAAGAACTACAGAATCAACATATAATATCAAATAACATCGAATTTGGAGTCAGAAATACATACCCTTTACGTAAATATGCCTTGGCAATAGAAAGATTCAACTCAATTGCCTTATTTGCATCAGCAACAGCCTCTGCTCAAAATATAAACCAAACGACATTAATTTCACCGAATTTTCAATGAAAAATAAAATTGGAATCAAGACAGAAATACCCAAATAATAGTAGTCCATGGAGTTTCACAAGTCAATCATAACAAAGATTATTACTTTATAAGTCTCAATGAAAAAAACCCGCAGTTCATTCACTCCAACGAGTTCAATAAACCTAAACCCACCAAAATTTGAGAAATATACAACAAAATTTTCAGAAAAATGAGGCAAATACCAGTAAAATTACTGAGTTTGATATTGGCCTGAGCGCGGTCGGCGAAATAATCGGCGTTGGTGGAGTCAAAGTCGATAGCTTTAGAGTACAAATCAACGGCGAGTTTGAAATTATCGTCGATGATTGCTTCTTTGGCCTTCTCTGCCAACTCAGTGGCCATTGTTAAACAAAGAGAGGTGTATATGACTTCTAGGGACTTCTGTGTAAGATAAATGGAAATTAGAAAATGTAGTTTACTAATTACTCGCTTATTTTATCAAAAATTCAATATGGATTATATAATAAGAATAAATTGAATAACTTTGCTTTTTTGTTTTATAAGTAATGAATTTTATTTATAAAAAAAAGTAATGAATTTTATTTTATTTTAAAATTAAAATCTTATTAAGCAAAAATTCAACAGAAAAACAAATAAAAAAATAGAGCTAATATCCTCCAATACATCCAAATTAAAATTCTTACCTCTCATTGCAATAATTAATAATATGAATATGGAAATCAAAATCAAAAATTGAAAGTAAAAAATAGAGTAAAATTCCAATTTAATCTCATTAACAATAAAAGGAGAAAAAAAAGACTATTAAATTCTAAAATAATACAAATTAAGAAATCTAAAGAAATAAATAAAAAATTTTATTTTTTATTAAATTAATACAAATACGTGTATAATTGTGAAAAAAATGAATATAAGATTTCTCAAATTTTGATTAGATCTAAGTAAGTATGATTGGCATATAAAATTATATTTTTAAACTAAGCATAAAAGAAAAAAACATAATATATATTTGACTTTTTATTCTAATTTAATAAATTTAATACATAAATATATTATAGTATCTTAACTTGATAGTAAAATAAACAATTTTGAAACTAAATTAAAAAAAAATTTAGATATCTTCCTTAAATAAATTTTTTCTAAAAAATAAAATGAAAGGCATATTTGTTCATATTTTAAAATTTTGATACATTATTTGATGTTAAAAAAACAAATTTATTCATTTAATTTTTTAATATTTGACGCATATACTAAGATAATATACAAAATACAATTCAACAACCATTTATAAAAATAAAAAAAGCAAATTTACAATAATTATTATACAATTAATTAGACAAAATTGGATTATATGGGAACATATTTTTGAAATTAAAAATTAAAAGTTAATATTTTTTAAAAAATAATTTTGAAAATAATTTTATTTTATTTTATTTGTTATTTTTGAAGAAATTGCTAATAATTATACAAACAGCCCAAAACGAGGCAGAAGGGTTAATGGGCTTGCAATCTCGACGGCTTTTACACTTTTACTAGTAGCGTTGTGTTGTACACGCAACTTGCGGTTAATTTCACTTTCTCGCCGGCGACTTCCAAGGCTCTCCGGCAGGTATCAACCTCAGATTTTCCAAATCCTAATTTCCCTCGCATATGGGCAAACTTTGACACTGACTCACTAGCACACCTGGACTCTGGGCCATGAAGTGCCGATCGGTGGCGTGCATTTGGTCGCGCACCCCTCCGGTTCAGAGAGTCACCGCAGTCACCGTACTGAACCAGCCGTCAACCTTATACACTGGCGGATCCGATGGCTCCATTCTCTGGTGGAATCTGACCTTCTCTGATTCCGATTCGGTAATTCAGCTTAACTCATTTAGTTTTTGAGTACAAGCTCTCTGTCTGTTTTTACTAGCTTCTGTGAATTGCAATTATCTGCTTAATAGCTTCATTTTGGGTTTATTGTAATGCAAAGTATCAATATTTAATTAAGATCCTTTGAGCAAGCTTAGGAACAGCTATGTTTATTATTTGTTTGTTTTTCTGATTGAATTATTCAAGTTTATTATTTGGTTTCAAAATGAAGTTGAAATGTCAAATATTTTTTTTGACTAGCATTCCAGTTCATCAAGATTCTTAATTTGACAGGAAATTAAACCAGTTGCTATGCTGTGTGGTCATGCTGCGCCAATAGCTGATCTTAGTATCTGTTATCCTGTGGTAGTTTCAGGAGACTATAAGGACACAGATCATTCATGCAATGCTATTGCAAGCTCAATATCTGATACATGTGGTGCTTTGATAAGTGCATGCACTGATGGTGTATTGTGTGTTTGGAGTAGAGGCAGTGGACATTGCAGACGTAGAAGAAAATTGCCCCCTTGGGCTGGCAGTCCATCCATTATTCGTACGTTACCCACAAGCACTCGATATGTGTGCATAGGCTGCTGTTTTGATGATTCTATCCATTTACCTGATCTTCATTCTGTTGATTCTCTTGAGAGGAGCGAGGCTTCTGCAGACAAAGAGACTCATCATAGAAGACCCCCAAAGTGCGCTGTAGTAATTGTTGATTCTTACAGTCTTACTATTGTACAAACTGTTTTTCATGGGAATTTATCAATTGGGCCATTGAAATTTATGGATGTGGTTTTGTTGGGTGAAGAAGGGGAAAAACATTCTATTTTTATGGCTGATTCATATGGTGGGGTGCAGTTGGGTCCAATACTAAAGGATTCCGGCCTAGAAGGTGAAGGTGGGAGTGACTTACAAAAAAGTTATCAGTTGGAAGTTTGGGGAAATGGACTGAATGAAGGAGGACAGGTTGTTTCCATTGCAACCCATGGGAATCTTATTGCTGTTGTGATGAAAAATTGCTGCATATTTAGGTTACTGAACAGTAATACTACAATCGGAGAGATTTCTTTTCTGGGAAATCTCCTTTCTGTTGAAGGCAACTCTACTCAGTCATGCATACTTGGGGGGAAGTTTCTTGACAGCGTTGATGCTGATAAAATGCAGAATACACAGGAAGCCTATGGAAATTTTAGGGAAAACTTTGCCGTATGGAACAGCATGGGTTCTGCAATTGTGTATATTGTATCATATTTGAATGATGTATTTAAGTCTGAGCCTCTTTTTGAAATTCCTGCTGCTTCTCATCCTGTTGATCTCAGAATATCAATTTCTTTCATTCAGTGTTGTAACTATCTTCTCCGGATCGAATCCGTTTGCTTTGACTTTGAAGAGCCTTTACGGTGGAAACCCCATGTGACAATCTGGTCTTTATGTCAAAAACATGATAACTTTGGAAAGTTGTCTCATATAGAAATGTCTGGAGGAAGTGATTTATGTGCTGAGTGGATCTCAAGCTCTAGTTTGCTCTGTGAAATCAATGACCATGGTGGCAGGAAGATATCATGTTCAGCAAACGAAAATAATAAACATGCAGATGGTGGAAGTTCTAGTTTTGTGCACGAGGGGCAAACAGTAACTTCTTCCATGGTAATTTGTGAAAATCTTTTTGTTCCTTATGCTATTGTATATGGCTTCTTTAGTGGCGAAATCGAGGTTGTACGCATGGATATGATTCTGGGATCAGATTCTCATGACCAAAGTCCAAGCCATGATGCAGATTTAGATGTGTCCAGACAATATTTTACTGGGCACACTGGTGCTGTACTTTGTTTGGCAGCACACCAGATGTTGGGTACTACCAAAGGGTGGAGCTTCAATCATATTTTAGTTTCTGGAAGCATGGACTGCACGATTCGCATCTGGGATCTTGACAGTGGGAATCTGATAACAGTGATGCATCAACATGTGGCTCCGGTACACCAAATAATATTTCCTCCAGCCGAGACTGGACATCCATGGAGTGAATGTTTTCTCTGTGTTGGGAAGGACTTGTGCGTTTCTCTGGCATCCCTTGAAACTTTGAGGGTAGAGAGAATGTTTCCTGGACACCCTAGCTATCCTGAAAAAGTTGTGTGGGATGGTGCAAGAGGGTATATTGCATGTCTTTGCCAGAGCCATTCAGGGACATCTGATGCTGTTGATATTTTGTACATATGGGATGTGAAGACAGGAGTTCGAGAGAGGATCCTTCGTGGAATTCCTTCCCATTCAATGCTGGATCATTTTTGTAAAGGCATCAGTGCTAATTCCATATCTGGGTCTATATTGAATGGAAATACTTCAGTTTCTTCCTTGCTTCTTCCAATAATTGAAGATGGGAGCTTTTCTCATTCTCACATAAATTATTTGGAGAAGAGGGCCGCCTCATTGAATATGTCGTCGAGTGTGACAAAGACATTAGAGTCAACTATTTCCCAGGCACAGGTGAAGAAGGGAAATTCTGCTCCAAATGCACTATCTTTTCTACAAAACAATAAGTATCCCATCAGATGCACTTGTCCATTCCCTGGGATTGCTACTCTCTCTTTTGATCTTGCATCACTAATGTTTCCTTACCAGAAGCAAGAGTCTGTTGCAAATGGCAGTGATAAGCAAGAGAATAACAAGGTGAACGAACAGGGAACCAACACCCTAAGTCCCCATCCTATGCCCATTGATGATCGTTCTGATGAGAATGGGATCTCAGTTGATACCACAGAGGGGCATGACTGGATTGGGTCACTAGAAGAGCTACTACTTAGATTTAGTTTGTCCATTTTACATTTGTGGAATGTAGATAGCGAGCTTGATAAATTGCTACTGATGGACATGAAGCTAAAGAGACCAGATAATTTTATTTTAGCTTCTGGTCTACAAGGTGATAAAGGAGCTTTGACATTGACATTTCCTGGTTTGAGTGCTGTCCTTGAGGTATTTTGTGTGAACAATATTAGATGATGTTGGGACATATTATCTTGTTTGGCTTATTTCAACTTTCCCTAAGACATTGAAAACAACATTTCAGCTATGGAAATCATCATCAGAATTTTGTGCCATGAGATCACTTACTATAGTGTCCATTGCCCAGCGCATGGTTAGCTTGTCTCCCTCCAGTTCAGTGACCAGCAGGTAGTGTAGTGGTTTCACAAAGTTCTGAATGATATATCTAGTTCTTTTGTTTGTTTCTTAGATTGAATTTTCTCTAGGTGTTCTATATGTCTGAGGTTTTCAGTTCTATATATTCTCAATCTGGCTGTTGCTTAGTTGAAACTAAAATTTGAATCTGTATTTCTGCATGTGAAAAGAATAAAACAAGATATGAAATAAGGTACTGATAAAGGATTCAAGGGTTGAATGTTATGGTTGGAGTCATGGAGTTGGTCTTCTCTACTGCTCATATATGGTCACTGATATAATAGTTATTTACTGGCTTTATTTTCTCAAATATTTTTTTTCCTAATTTTTAGCTTTTCTTTATTTATTTTGTCACCAAAAGGCTTGGTTAGATAACATGAGGTATGCCTGGCCATCCTGATTATAAGAAGGATCTGGTTCCTAGTCTCTTGTGGCAATGATAAGAACTTTACTAAGTTAACTGGCAACCACTCTTAAAGATGACACCTGTGTGGACATTAGCTTGTTCATTGGCTAGGACACCTGTGTGGACATCTGTGTCAGTGACAGTGAATGGCAATGACATTGTTTACAACTCATATCAAAATGAGCATTTCCTGTTTATATTTTTGTGACAGGTGCATTTTATTGGCAATATTTACTAATTTGATCTAAACTATTTCAGGGCTTTAGCAGCATTTTATACTCGGAATTTTGCAGACCAATTTCCAGATATAAAACCACCTTTACTCCAGGTCACATATAGCATTATGGATTTTGGTTGTCTGAATCTCTTATTTTGACTGGATAATTGTGTGTAATTATCACTCATCAAGAGTTAATTATTGATTTTCCATATTATTTATGTGCTCTCTTTAGTCTATGAAATAGAGATGGCAAAGTAGAACGAATAGCTGAGTAGTAAATGGCCAGTTTCAGAATTAATAAGAAATTTCTTGGTAGATGCCATTTCTATCCTTTTTTTAATTGCAGTAAATGATGGATTAAAATGGAAAAAAATCAATTCTATTGAGATATATCTTCGCAGTAATTAACCATATTACATAATTTAGTAATGCTTTATTTAGATAATTTCCAGTCTGCTGTTGGGTCTGAGTCGACCTTGAAAATAACACCTACTGATGGACTAAAACAGTCATACCTGAAAAGTCATTCTTATGCTATCGTTTATTTTTTTTTTATTTTTTTATGGATGCATCTTGAAGATTCTGATAATTTTCAAAATTGCACTAGTCGTGCCATGTTAGACAAGGCTCCTTTGATTTTTTTTTTTTTCATTTTCAAAAAAAATTATGCTATTGGTTTTTAACAGCTTTTGGTGAGTTTTTGGCAAGATGGAAGTGAACATGTCCGTATGGGTGCACGCACATTATTCCACTGTGCTGCTTCACGTGCAATTCCATTCCCTCTTTGTGGCCAGAGAGCACGTGATCATGCAAAACTTGTGAGATCTCTGAGTGAAATGGGACAAAATGAAGGTGAAGCTTCAAAAGTGGGAGGAATATCAAACAATGGTTTGTCTTCTGGCATATCACCTGAATCACATGGAAGCTCTCAAGATGAAGAAGCATTTATCAAGTCAGCTGAAACACAAGGAAACACTGAGTTAGAAGAATCTAAAATACTGGCATGGCTAGAATCATTTGAAATGCCAGATTGGATTTCATGTGTTGGAGGAACAAGTCAAGATGCAATGACATCCCATATTATTGTTGCTGCAGCATTAGCCATATGGTACCCCAGTCTTGTGAAATCCAGTCTTGCCATGCTGGTCGTTCGTCCATTAATAAAGTTGGTTATGGCCATGAATGAAAAATACAGTTCAACTGCTGCAGATCTCCTTGCAGAAGGTATGGAGGACACATGGAAGCCATGCATTGGTCCTGAAATACCTCGTCTGATTGCAGATATATTCTTTCAGATAGAGTGTGTAAGCAGTTCATCTGCCAACTCAGCTGGAAACCATCCAGCTGTACCATCTTCTATTCGAGAAACTTTGGTTGGCATTCTTCTTCCAAGTTTAGCAATAGCTGATATTCACGGGTTTTTAACTGTCATTGAAAGCCAAATTTGGTCTACTGCATCTGATTCACCTGTTCATCTGGTATCTCTCTCAACTCTAATTAGGGTTGTGCGTAATTCTCCAAGATACTTAGCCCAGTACCTTGATAAGGTTAGTTGAGCTGCAAGATGGTTGAGAACTTCTAACTTGTGCATTTTATTATGAATTTTCTTGTGACATGTGGACAGATGTGCAGGTGGTTAACTTTATTTTACACACTATGGACCCTGGCAACTCAGTTATGCGCAAAACTTGCCTGCAGAGCTCAATGACTGCATTAAAGGAAGTTGTACGTGCATTTCCTATGGTAGCCTTAAATGACACGTATACCAGATTGGCTGTTGGGGATGCAATTGGGGAGGTTAATAATGCTAGCATTTCAGTGTACGACATGCAAAGGTATAAGAAGAAAACATATTAGTTTTATACTCAAAAACATTATCGATTTTCTTTTCCTGGGATTCACTATCCAGTTTTGTCAAAAGCATATATTCAACACCTGGATTAGGGAATTCATAAAGAAAAGTGCTTTCCTTGTGGTCTGACCCTTGAATTAGAACTAAAGTGGAGAGTGAATCCACTTGCCCACTTGTCTAACTCTTATGGATGTTAACTTTTTTTAGTTTGTGATATGATTTGGTGGGATACATAATGATAGTGTAATGCAGTTTGTAACTTTTTTCTGATAGTGTGACAAAGGTGAAGGTTTTGGATGCAAGTGGGCCTCCTGGACTTCCAACTTTGCTGTCGGGAGCACCAGAAACAGCAGTGACCACACTGATTTCAGCTTTGAGCTTTTCCCCTGATGGAGAGGTACTCTGTCTTTCCTAGAGGCCTTAATATATGACTGCTGTTGTTTCTGAGACTTCTGGATGTGGATTTGCACTTCACAGACAAATAAAGAAGAATTTCTGACAGCTGAAAAGTTTTGGCCGGAACTTTATCATCAACCAGATTTTTGTCTCATGGGTTATTACCCATGCCAATCCTAGTTGACATTTTACTAAAGTCTGCTTGAACATTTTTTCCTGGGTTACTCGTAGGGGTGGGAACGGGTCGGGTACTTTCGAGTACCTGGCCTGTCCCATCCTGACTGTTTATACAGGATATGGGTAATTTATAAATGGGTTTAGGTGGGTATGGGTAGTATTTTTACTGCCCGTGACGGTTCGGATTGAATTCGGGTATAGACAATTGGGTATCCATTACCTGAACCTGGTTATATATTAATTATATTTTATTAAAATTTTAATTATATATTTATTATATTTTATTTTAATTATAAAATTATATGGTGTAAAATTATTTTTAATAAAATTATGTTAATATTAAATATTTATTTATAATTATTTAATTAAAAAATTATAATTTATATTTTAAATTTTATAATATTTTTGAATTTTTATATTTAAACTGGTTCGGGTACTAAACAGATAGTATTAAACGAGTTTGGAACAAGTACGTGTATAACTATAATTGGATTTAAACGGGTTCGGGTATTTTAAAAATTAAACAGGTTCGGATTCGGATATGACACTTTTCGCGGATACCCTACCTATTGCCAACCCTAGTTACTCGTATGTTTGATCTCACTCTGTCTCTTATGCACACTGTATGTGCACTTGCAGCTTCTGCCATGACCATGTCTTCACTCTTAGTATTGGTCTATTCTCCATATGTGATACAAGGACTATTTGAGAAACTATATTTATGATTATTTCTCATTATACAATTAATTTTAAGTTCATATAGTTTTAAACCAAGAAAAATCCAAAATATTTTTATTTATATAATTCTTTCATCATTGAGAAAAAAATAAAGATTTAATCAAATTGTTCCTGGGAAAGGAATTTTGATTCTAATCTGAAAGGCATCGTTTTAAGCATATGTTTTCTGGATGGGCAAAATGTATAATTATAATTTTATGAAATGGTATATGGGATTACGTTAGATTGCCAATATATCTGTTTCTTGTTTTAACTATAAACTTTAATATGTCTGCTTGTCTGGTAAAATCACTTTTCCTTTATTTATTTATTTGTAACTGTTCCTTTATTTATTTATTTGTTTTTCATTTGGGTCAATGGAGGAATATAACATAAATATATAATCAACCATGTTTGCTCATTGGTAAACAATAAATCTGCTACTACTTAAGTGTTATTTCTGTAGTATTAATTGACAAATGATGGACAATCAATTTCAGGGGCTGATTGCTTTTTCTGAGCATGGTTTGATGATAAGATGGTGGACATTGGGAACTGTGTGGTGGGAGAAATTGAACAGAAGCCTTGTTCCTGTCCAGTGCACCAAACTAATATTTGTTCCCCCATGGGAAGGATTCTCTCCCAATTCTTCAAGGTCTAGCGTAATGGCAAGCATATCAGGTCATGATAGACAGACCAATTTGCAGGTAATTTTTTAGCAGTGCAATGTGCAAAAATTTTTTATGATGTGAAACTAGAACAAAGATAGTCTTACACATTTTGGTTCTCTTAATTAGCTATGAGTTATATAATATTGTAATATATACTGAGGCATCAGCATGAGACATAACACTTAGCATTTTTCTAGTTCCCGGTGGTTGAATAACATTCCATTGTGTTGGAAGGTTATGGTTGAATCTTAAATTCTGTGTGCAAGGTGTAACATACAAAATTTTAAGAGTAGTGTTTTAACAGAGGATTAGAACAAGAACAGGGAAGGAGAAGGGACAGATGGGTTAGAGAAGGGAGAAAAGGGGAAAGAGAATAACTGATAACTTTTCATTAAATGGTTGTGCTAACTTTTTACAAGCAGAAATATAGATGATGCTAGTTACAGTACAAAAAGCGTAAACCAACAACCACAAAATATTCCCTGCACATGAGTCTGCTGCCACTTTGTCACATTCACAGCTCATACATTCTCCCAGCTGCTTCTTCTAAACAACCTCTCATCCCATTCAGCCTGTCACTATTTCCTCTTCTTTTCCTTTTATATGTGACGCAAGGTTTTGGGGGATTTATATATCTGTGGAATTGAACTTGAGGTTCTTCCATTACATGCACCCACCCAGACAAACCAGAAGGCATTCACTTCATTAATATAGGTAGTGTAATTGAAAACAGGTAATTGTGTTTTACTTCTTCAAGGGACAATAGCTTAGAATGAATGATCTATTCTGCAAAACCCCACCCCATCCACCTGAGCTAAGCCAAGGAGACAGCGGCTGAGGTCATTTTTTAGTCTATCCATAAGTTAGAAAGCATGCAACCATTTCTTCATGGTCTTGAAATCTGCTTGAAATCTAAGTGTATCCATTCGTTATATTTGACCATACAAATTAAACACTCTAATTTCTATTTCTGAAGAATACGCCCTTTCTCTGTTCTGTAGGAGAATGCTAGGGGTTCAAGTCATGCGGACAGATTGAAGATGCTGATTCAAAATCTTGACCTCTCATACCGGCTAGAATGGGTTGGTGGACGGAAGGTACTTCTTTCTAGGCATGGCATGGAGTTGGGCACATTCCCATTATAAGGTGGAATAGCAGAACAGCATGTAGTGACACAACTTCTTAGAGGCAAACCAGCAAAGCTTCAAGAAACAACGGTGACATGTACTCGATGCCACTTACAAGGTTTTTCTTCAAATCTCTACACTGGTCCTATCACAATTGCTGTTAAGCAATTTTCTTTTAGGCAGAAAGAATCTCATAGTGTATGATTTGTATGTTCAGCTAAGCTTTTCATGTTATTTCCAGTTACCCATCTGTTAGGTCTGGCCTCCAAATGAGGTGATACATTCTTAGATAGTGATGTATCCTTTATTATTTACATTTATAGGATTTCGGCAGTTGAGGGAGTGAAAATGGCAGGGAGGGGAGATTTTGCAGTCATACATACATCCAATTTTGCTGTAGTTTATTTATTTATTGTAATGGAGTCATGAAAATTGCTGGCTAAACCAAGTAGACATTATGTATACAACACTGGGTTCCCATCTTAAATGCTCTTTGAACCCAGTTATCTGTGTATCCGAGTTATAGAAAATGATTTCCTTGTGAACTAGGTTCAAGAAATAGTTTTATTATTTAAATTATTAAGTCATTGTTTGTTCTTGATTACCCTATTGCATTGTTAATCTGCTTGTAGAAATATTTCTTAAAGTTATTGCAATTGCATTCAAAATAAGAGGAACACATAATAACAACAGAAGAAATGTATATACAATGAAATTATAACATTTACAATTTAGATGTTGTTGACATGTATGACTACTATAACTTCTCTACATTTGATTGCATATCCCTTATCACCTCTTCTACTATAGGCATAATACATTTTTAATTTTTTGTACTTTTCTATTTTATTCTCTATATTTATGTATTTATCACTTTGTTCTTTATACCAACAAATACTTATATAAATACGTATTAGTCACTTTGTCTCTTTATTTGTATATTTTATATTAAATATACACTTTAGTGTTTGTTGGACATGAATGCATAAATATATACGGCAAAGTGATCAATATCTATGTATATAAGTGTCTGTTAGTACAGAATAGGCAAATACATAAAGTAAAGTAGCAATTGCATAAATACGACGAGTAATGTGATCAAAATAGATAAATATAGAGGCTGGGATGTATCAGACCTCTATTATATTTCTGTAATTTGTGTACATCTCTCTAAACTTGGTAATTGAATGCTTCTGATTCTGAATGCTTAAATTTTGGGTCAATTAAATTCTGGACAGGAACTGCAACTGCCTTAGAAGAGGGCTTAAAGTTTCCATAACTTTCTCACAAAGGTGATTGTGAATGCCCTCATAAGTAGTTACTACAATGCTTGAATCTTTTGTCAGTCTCTGTATCTGTTTCTTCACATTGCAGGTATGGTGCGTGCACCTGTAGTAGCTCCTACTCCCATTATTCGGAATGGAAAATCACAATCATAAGTACGTTTGTTCAAATAAAACTGAAAAAAAAAAAGTTGTTTTTCAAAAACACCCTAAAACATATAATTATTTTTAAAAATATCTATTTTTTTCTTTTAAAAATATTACTTTTCAACTTTTAATTTAAAAATAAATTTGAAAATTACACATTTTTGGGAGGTATACGGCTAATTTATATCTAATTTATTAAAGATATACCCCATTTTTAGAAATATACATTTAGTATTTATTAGCATGTATTAAGTATATTAAAAATAGTGAGATATTTAAAAAAAAATAAAAAATAACATATAGTGTGATTTTCTTAAAAAAATTTTTAAAAAATAGATTGCTGCTTCAGTTATATAATAGGGAAAATCTTATTTGCACAACGTGTATATTTTTTCGTCCAAATACTAGCCTTTTATTTTTATATTTTTGTTGTTAGATGGTGAAATTATTAAAAATCAGAACATATGAAACATTAAATTCATTTATAATAATATTTTTTATGAAATTAATTTTAGAATCATTTACTTCAAACAATGTGAAATAATAGGGAAAGCACTCCCCTCTCTTCTAATCCTGCATGCAACGAGCTACATTACATGATCTTTGATATTGAACTAATGAAAATTCCAAAATTAAATTTTTGTTGAATTCTCCAAGATTGCTAAAAGTTTGTTTGGATAACTCGCAATATGATTTAGTAATACATAATACAGAATATTATGAAACCAAATCATATATTATATTATGAAATCATAACAAAATATGAAATAACAAAGTCTAAATTTTTTGTATTAATTACGAAGTGATATAGTTATTTGTTGAAGAAGAAAATTTTACAGTTAATTTTTTTTTCTGACATTTAATATATTCTGAGGAGAATCAATTTTAGATTTTAAATCTATTATGAGGAGAACATCCACATGCAAATTTCACAGTTTATTATTAATGTAGCAACTATATAGTATAAATAAAGCATGCAAGAAAAAAAGAAGAAATAATTAAACTATATATATATAAATACCTTTGGTGAATGCTATTTTTCACAGCTTTCTGTCCATATTTTCGCCATCTATAGCCATCATCAAGAATGTCATCAACACTTCTAGTACGAAATGCAATTCTTGGTGGTGGAGTAGCTTTCTTGATGGCTTTATAATTGCCACCTTTCTTCTTGTTTTTACCCACATTTTCACCATCTCCGACTCCGGCCGCCAATATTGGGGGTGATGAATATGAGCTGTGATTTTGATGATGATGATCACCAGAAAGAAGGCTAACCCAATCAATATCAGAATAATTATTAGCAAACTGATGATCAGCATGTTCTTGTGGCAATATTGGAGGGATCATTAATGAATTATTATTAGTATTTGATGGAAGTAATGGTTTAATAAGGTTTAAAATATCATCAATAGTTAATAATGGTGCTTGAATCTCTCCATAATTATTATCCATGATTAGGATTTGATTAATAACAGCAGAAGAGATATGAGGAATTTATTATGTTTGTGGGTTTGGTTGAACAGTTTCATGCAGAAATAACTAGAAATTAAAGCTTTTTAGTGCCTTAATGCCTTACAATAAACCCAACTACACTTCACCTAATTCAGTTCAACTGTCCTACTGCAAAGTACACATGTGCCCAAAATATGTTTATCTTTTCTCCTATGTATCAATTATTAATTATATATATATAATTGTATTTTTTTAAATTAAGTGATTACTTATATTATTTACTCAAATATATATATATAATCTATTTTTTTGGTGAAAATACTTATATTATTCATGGGTTTATGACAATGATAAAAAAGTTTTACGCTTAAAAATTACTGTTAGAGGTTAATTTTTGGTAATGTCTAGTTATATATATTTATTAACTTGATATTATCCAGTTTTAATAGTTATTAGTTTATTAATTTTGATTTTCGATTATTATAAATATATTAAATTTTCAAAAAAAAAGTTCCAATACTTAAATAAAAATCTAACTAATCATATGCAAGTCGTTTCATTTGACAAGAGTTTTCTAGTATTCTGAATTATGTTTTAGAATACGTTTTGCTTTTATTTGTTGTTAGAAATGAATAAAGATCTTAAGTCGGATATACGAAGAAGTACTTTTCATAATTTAATTTGATTCTTTGTTATTTTCTTAATTTAGTGATAATTATTGTTCAACAATATTATGATTTGTCGTCTCTCAATAAAATAGAGTATGAAGATAAAAAAGACGGTGAATAAAAATAATTAATGTCGTTCCTATATTTTTTAGAGATAATTTTTCATATTTAATTTGAGAATGATTTTACGTGTCCCTTATGCTCATTTTTCTATACTAATTTTTTAAGTGGTTCCTTGAAAGAAATTAATGTTTATATTTCATATGATTAATTGGCTTATTAATGAAAATATTGAAGTATATAGAGCTCATATACATTGTGCTAATCTTGTATTATATATATGTTGGTCTAGATCATTAATAATCAACTATTAATGCAGCTGTGGTAGGTTCGACTGATCTTGGGCATAATCCCAACATTGTTTTTTTTAAATAAGTTCATTAACCTAATGAAAAGGTTATTATACAGTTTGATTTTAAAGTTGAAACTCAATGAGAAATTAATGCTAAAATTCTTTGACTATACTTGTCTGCGTTTAGGGGCAGTTGTATCTTCGACATGCAATGGTAAAAGATAGTTAAGAATTTGGTTACCAATTTCTTTATATACATTATTCATACTATATATATATATATATAATTCATGAAATTTTCTTCATGTTTAATTCGATATTTAATATTTTATTATAAAATCACAATTCATTTAAAAATTTTATATAATCATATCTTAAAATTTTGATATTATATTAAAATTTACGAGTCGTCGCATTGATAAATATATATTTAATAATAATAGATTCAATTTCGATTTTTTTGCCTTTGTTTTTTTGCAAAAAAAACCATAAATTTCACTAATATAAGAAGAAACTGAAAAGTAATGAGTGTTAAAATCTAGTTTAAAGGAACTTACTGGATTTATATTAGAAATCTAATGTTTACATATAATTTATACATATATATTGATTTATTTATTTACTATGAAATCCGTTTCTCCGAATATGAAAAGAATCAATTTTAGGTTTTGGTGTTTGTATAAATTAGTGGAATGTTCATTAATTTTAGTAGTTGGATAAGCTTGTATTTATGGGGATTTAAACAATCTTTAGAAAAGTAGTCAAAATAATATATTTATGTATAATATAAAGGTATATTTTAAACGTTTCCATAAAGTTTTGATAAATTTTTGGTTGCTTGAGCGTATGTATAATATATGATGAAGTTTTGGTGAGTTGTGTAATGAAGGTTGAATTTCAAGAAGGACAAAATCCATTAGAACACGAAAAATTGAAAATAAAAATAAATAAATAAAAGATAAATTAGCAGTCTAAAAAGCATATATTTATATATATGATCTTATTATATCACATAAATATATAACTGTAAATAAGACTCTTCTATATATCCATCGTATGCATAACTAACTATATATAGCCCAACTCATCAAGTCAATGAAGTACTCCTTGAAAATGGAAAAAACATTTCCTTTCATGCATAATTATTATCAAAATCTAATTAATTAATCGTGATTTACTATTGTTATAATAGGACTAATTATCCAATAATGGAAAAAAAATATTAAAGATTCAATCTTAATAATGTAATTTTTTTAAAGAGTTCTCTACATATACATCGGAATATAATCATTTCAATTATTTATAAAATAAAAAAAAACTCTCAAGTTTAGATTACTATAATAAATATGAGACAAGTGAATGAAATTAACATTTTTAATAATCAAAGATATTGATTAATTATTATAATTTAAAAATTATCATATACATATACTGTTAATTCAAACTTCTTTAAGCGTTTAATTAATTAAAAAAAATATCACATTATTATAGTATAAAGGTAATATGGGAAAAATGTACATATATATGTGTGTGTTTATAAAATAAAAGTTGTAATATGTCAGCTTATTAAATTTCTTGAAAAACATACACTTATGGAAGAAGTAAAACTCCTCACGCCATCTCCATTCCTTAATAATGTCATATTCAGTTATATGTCTTTCATAACTTCTTCCTAATTTTTCTTTATCTTTTTATCTTTTTTTTTTATATATAATTTTCTTTATTAGAACATGTGAAATTTTCTAGTAATAATAATAATGATAATGAAAATACAAATGAGTCTATAAATACCAATTCCAATTCAATTGCAAGGCATATATATGCAACAGTTGAGTAAGATGGGCCAAATTATTATGGTTTTTGTTATTATTATGTTAAGTGTGTTATTGGGTAGCAGTGAAAGTGGGTTAGGGTTAGCCACAGAAAATGAAAATTTATGCTTCAAAGCTTCTGATTATGGAGATGCAATTAGCAAATCTATCTTATTTTATGAAGGCCAACGCTCTGGAAAATTACCTCCCAATCAAAGGGTATCATGGAGGGCTGATTCTGCTCTTTCTGATGGCCAGCCTGATAATGTATGCCTAATTTGCACTATGTTCATACTCCATAATAAAAATGTCTCGAACACAATACAATCTATTAAGATTTTCTTTTTTAATATATATTTGAGAACATTAACTCTGAATTTCTTTTTTAATATACATTTGAGAACATTAACTCTGAAAGCTAACTATTAAGGTTGAAAAGTATTTTATAATAATTAAATTATATTTTTTATTTAATAGATATAATATTATCCACATTTATAAAGTAATTTAACACCATCAGACCAAATATAAATAAAAATAAATATGAAAGTCGAACCTGTAATCTCCTAGTGCCTTGGATTTGGTTTTACCATTAGAATAAAGCAATTCATTGGCAAATTAATAATAGAGAAAAAAAAAATAAAGGCATTATTTTCATTTTAATGCTCAACCTAAAAAATGGTTTTATTATTATTATTATTATTATTATTATTATTATTATTATTATTATTATTATTATTATGGTGCATGTTTTTGGCAGGTGAATTTGACTGGAGGTTATTATGATGCTGGGGATAATGTCAAATTTGTATGGCCAAAGTCATTTACTCTAAGTTTGTTGAGTTTGGCTGCAATTGAATATGAAAAGGTGATAGCTTCTGTCAATCAGCTTGGTTACCTCCGCAGTGCAATCAAATGGGGCACTGCCTTCCTTTTAAAGTGTCACACTTCGCCCACCATATTCTATACTCAGGTCTACTATCCGTTTCTTTCTCATGGATTATGTGCCACACGAATGAAAAATTACGTTTTTCATCAGATTTTTTTATATTTTATATGTTTTATCAGAGATTTTTTGATTATTTTTGATGTGTATAATAAACTCATAATAAATTTTGTATATACTATACGAATCTCCTAATAAATTTGTAAAATGATATAAAAAATTCTGACAGATTTGAAAATATTGATAAATTTGGCAATTTTATAAAAAAAAACCCATTTGATTTTATCAAGTCTAATGACTTTTCTATTGAAATTTTTTTAAAAAAATTATGGGAATAAAGTTCATAAAAAAGATGGATTTTGTTTATGCTCGACTGTGATATTATACATAATTTTGGCAGGTAGGAGATGGAAATGCTGATCACCAATGTTGGGAACGTCCTGAAGATATGGACACTCCTCGAAAACTTTACAAGATAACTCCAAATTCACCAGGCTCTGAGGCTGCAGCTGAGACAGCAGCTGCTCTTGCTGCTGCTTCAATTGTGTTTAGAACTGTTAACTCTCTATTCTAGCAAGTTATTAAGGCATTCACAATCGGTAAGCTCAACAAATTCATTATTAATTACCGACCCATTAATTAATTATTTAAGCCAATGATGATAATTAAATCTTTAAATCTTTATCTTATCCAGGGACGAAGCCAGATTTTAAAATAAAGGAGCGGCAAAATTTTTTTTACAAATTTTAATTTTTTCGTAATTATTTATCCCTGTTTTTGTTTTAATAGTATTTTATAAATTTATAAATTTATTAATAATATATTTTTATTATTAAAAAATTAATTAATAAAAAAATATTAATATATATGTGTATAGAATTTTAAATTTATAAGATTGTTCATAATAAAAATAAAATAAAGATAAAAAAATTAAATAATGAATATAATTTTTTAAAAAATAATTAAAATAAATGAGTACTTTAATTTATTAAATGAGTTCAAATTAATTTAGTTGAAAATTTTATTCGTTTCTTTATTTATTTTTTTTGCATTTTTATATTATCAATATTTTGTCAATTTTTTAAAAGAGAACTATTGTATATAGAATAAATAATTTATTGTAATTTTTTGACTTCTTGTAAAAATTAAAAAAAAAAGATGGGGCAATTTAAATTTTTTTAAAAAAAAATTAATAAATAATTTAAAATTTTTAAAAAAATATTATATATATAAAAAATTTCAAAAAGAGAAGGGAGAACGTAACTTCGCCAATGATCTTACCAAATGAGGATGCTCTGCAGCTATTTGATTTTGCAGACAAGTATAGAGCAACTTTCAGAGATTCTTGCCCTTTTTACTGTTCTTACTCGGGCTATCAGGTAAATACAGCCTATCAAGTAAAGGTACTTTAAATAAAGGTACTGTTCTTACTCAAGCTATCATGTAACTGTAGTTGTAGTCTCACGGTAAATGCATATCTTCTCGGATAATAGACTTGAAATTGATTCCCATGTAACCCCTATTAATACTCAGAGAAAAAAAAAATGGTAGTTATTTATGTCTATGTATAAGCTAATGGTTTCCGAATTGTATTTATGAAGGATGAATTGCCGTGGGCTGCCACTTGGCTATACAAGGCAAGTGGACAAAACAAGTATTTGAATTATGTTTCAAGCAACAGTGGATGGAGTCAAGCAGTGTCTGAGTTCAGTTGGGACAACAAATTTGCTGGAGCACAAACACTACTAGCAAAGGTACTATTTCCAAATAATTTTCTTTCAGTTAATGTTAAACTTCCTCTAAAAGGGAAAATACCAATGTTTTTTTCTAGGAATTCTATTCTGGGAAGAAAGATTTGGAAAAGTATAAGATTGATGCAGAGAAATTTGTATGTGCTTTGATGCCTGGATGTAGCTCTTTACAGATTAGAACAACTCCTGGTAAGAATAATTTGGATAAGTTCATTGGGGATTTTGAATATAATTAAGATTCCCAAATAGAAATTTCTAAAATCAAAATTATTGAATTTTTCAGGTGGGCTTCTATATACTAGAGACAGTTCTAATTTGCAATATGTAACTAGTGCTTCCATGCTTCTGTTTATTTACTCCAGAACCTTAACTTCAAATCATATTAATGGAGTCCAATGTGGCTCTGCTCATTTTTCTGCCTCTCAAATCAGATCCTTTGCAAAATCACAGGTAGAGATGCCATATCTTCCATGATCTATGAAGCACTTACAATTTTTTTTTTAAAGAAAAAATATTCACACACAAAAATAATGATGGACATATTCTACAACAAGATCATACTAATTTTATTATGGCATGCTAATTAATGTAATCCTTAAATACACATTCCATCTTATTGCTATAAACTATAATTATATATACTAATTAGGAAAAAGTATGGGTCGAGTTCAGTCAGTTTAAGAATTTTTTTTACCGAATATGATCAAATACTAAAAATACCAAATTAATATTGATCGAATTTCATATATTTTAGATTAACCTGAGTTAATTTCAAGTTCGAATTTAAACGAAAAAATTATTCAGATCTGACAGATCATATATATTAAATATTTTTTCAATTATTAAAATTGAATCAATTCATGACTTATTTATGAATCGATCGAATCTGTCTCAACTCACATAAGTCGGTCGGATCTGAAAATTTTGCTTTGCCCTAATATTAATAATTATGTGCTTTACAAAAAATAATCGAATGTACAATAAAATGGGGTGTGGCGTTTAGGTGGACTATATACTTGGAAAGAACCCAATGAAGATGTCATATATGGTGGGTTTTGGCAGCAAATGCCCAACACAAGTACACCATAGAGGAGCATCAATTCCTTCAATCAAAGATCATAGAGATAAGGTGGGCTGCAATGATGATTACTCAAGCTTCTTCAATGTTAACCAGCCAAATCCAAATGTTCATGTGGGTGCCATTGTTGGTGGCCCTGATTCAAATGACCAGTACAAAGATTCAAGATCAGAGTACTCTCGTGCTGAACCTGCCACCTATATGAATGCAGCTTTTGTGGGTTCAGTGGCTGCTTTGCTCAATGAAAATGAAGCAGATTGCTCAAGATTTGTGTTCCAGGAAAGTAGCAGTACAAAGGAAATATTGGTTGATTATGCTTAATTAATTAAGTAATTAGAAATAATTAGGACTAATTAATAACACAGATCCCATTATTTTTAGGGATGTTATTTGTAATAAATAATACGCAATACCAAATGTTTTGAATAATAGAGTGGGAACAGTACTGTAATTATTGCATCTACTAAATCTTTTGGTATTAAATAATAAAATTCTAAGGCCAATTAATGAATTTCAAATAAATACAATACTATATATAATCACAAGTTAATTATTTCCACTGCCACAAGCAAAGTTTGAAAATTGCAGCATTAATTCCCGTCTTTATCATAGCTGGAAAAATGAAATTAAAATGTTAATTAATTCATTTTTTCAAGTGGCTAATTAATAATTTAGCTGCGTCGAATTGTTTTACCCACCTAATTTTGTACGACCAGAATTAAAATATAAACCCACACAGAATTATTTTCAATTGTTTAAATATCACACAAAGTCAATAATTAATATTAAAAACCATATATTATAATAATAATCTAATTATAATAATAATTCTGTTGCTTGAAGCAAGGAAATATCAAGCTTATCCTGTTCAATTAAAATATAAACTAGTGTCATTTTCTCTTCACAATAAGTCGGTGGAGCGTAGTGGAAATTAGGTTAGTTAATTAATTGCCGATAGATTAATGTTTAATATAATTAATCTCCTGTTTTCATTTTATTAATTAAAAAAAACATTCACACAAATAATAGTAATCGAACACATCTCACGATAAAATCATAATCATAATAAAATTATTATGATTTTACAAATTGTTCTCTTTGTACGTATGTTTTTTTCTTTCAAGAAAAATTAATGAAATGAAAACAAGAGATTATATATACTATTAAATATCATTGCAACCCTTTCTTGCCTTTAATTAAAAAAAGGAAGAATTGCCATATACTTTTCATTTGTATACTAATAATAATTAAATACTATTAAGTGAACTAAAAAAGAAAAACTTTCTTAGCTGCTTACGATATTACTCCCTAAAACAAAACATCATTATTATTATTATTATACCTTTTGTCTGATATCATGAAGCCATGCATCCTCTTAAAAGATGGAGTATACAAGTTTTTTTATTATCTTGAAACCATGTTGAAGACACATAAATACAAACTAATTAAGATAATAATCCTTGAATTCATCCATGATCATTGATTTTTTTAATATAAATTTAGTCAATTAATTTTAGTAAGATAATTTTCTTTGAATTTAATTACTTCAATATTTATTTTTGTTTCAATAAAGGCCCTATCATTATTATCTTAGAATAATTTAGCCAAATTTTTATGATAGATAATTCTATAACTAGAAATAGATTATAATTTTTTCCTTAGCCGCACATAAATTAAAAAGTTTTGACTTAATTTATATAAAAATTTAGTAATAATGTAATGACATTATTAAAAAAATTAAAATTGAGTACTTTTATTGACGTCCATTTTAAAAAATGTTATATATATATATATATATATATTTGTTATTGATAATTAAATAATTCTCATCTTTGGCCGTTATGCTGTAAAGGATTTTCATTTGTTGATTTTAAGTTTGTAGATATCTGGGGACAGTTTAATACTTTTCTGTGTTCTGATCCTTAGAGTACCAAGGCTTTTGTAGTGTTTCTTAGTTAATGAAATTTCTAATTTTGCCCAAAAAAAAAATTGATAAGTAAATATCATACTCATATACAATATTAACTCTATATTAAACTAACTGGATATTGCAGAGTAATCAAACAATACAGTTGAACTCTATACATTTTGATTTCTAGGGCATTAATTTTAAGCTTTTTTCCTACTTGGCTAATTTGTTTCATTGGACGTTAACTTTCTTTTTCTTTTTTTAATTATATATAGGAAAAAATACTTATAATTCGAACTCTAGATATAAGGAAAAACAATAAGCTCGTGCCACCAAGCCACAACTTTATGGTTATTGGCTATTAACTTTCTAATTAGCATACAAAGATGACTATACTACTTAATAAAACACAATATTTACCAAAGAAGGGGAAAAAAAACTAAACTAAACTAAAACACAACATCGATTGTCTCTTTTGTCTGATGTTTAGAAACATGACTACACAAATCTAAAAACTAAGATTACAAGACAAAAATGTGGGAAAGGAAAAGATAAAAAAAAGTAGATTATTCTAAAAATTGGGAAAATATTCTTTTTTTTTTTTTGTCATCTATAAACTAAATATTATTTTGTAGGTTTCATAAAGCATGGAAAGGAAAATAGAGGTTTTTGAAGGGTTAAAAATAGATGGCTTTTTTTTTTCTTTGCACCTCCAAAATGGAGATTTTTGGAGATTTTCTTCCTTTCTTTTCAAACATCATACAAACCAATATTTTACCTTATCCTACTCTACTCTACTTTATTAAACCTCAAAATACCTCAATCCAAACATACCCTGAGCAACTGGAGTTGCAAATTGATGATCCATAAAGATCCCTTCAAAATCCTCAAAGCTTGGAAACAAATCATCGCTAAAAATTATATCCGGCTTCACAATTTCATTACTGTTATTATTGCTCCCAGTGCTATCTTCAATAACTTGTTCTTCTTGTTCTTGTTCTTGTTCTTCATTTTTAATTCTTACATTTTGCATCAAATTATCGTTCTCAGAAGAACCCATTGAAGGGGTTTTACTTACAGTATCTGTACATTCATGTTTGATAGTTGCCATTTTGGGTAATTCAATATTGGGTGTGATCAGTTGTTTAGCCATGGTGGACTTGATTCTGGTGCTGCCAGCAAGTGAATTTCTCCGAGTAGGATGGGCATGGCTATGTTCAGCAGTGTAAGTTACTATGAATATTGATGGATCAGAACTGCTTCTCTCTACTTGTTTTCTTGCTAAGCATCCTTTTAAACTGCTACACCTATAGTAGCTCCTGTAAAATACAAATATTAATTAACACTGCATCCCAAGAAAGCCTTCAATATATATATATATATATATATAATGATAAATTTTGAGCTTAATTAGTGATACTGAAAACATATAGATAACGTTAAAATTCTGCAATTTCCAGACTACAATTAGTGCCTGAGTTATATTAAACTGAATGATGAGATTAAGATTGATTTAGCTTAGCCTTTTATAAGGCAATTACTTTAGATCTCTTTTTTCTTTTAATCAATGAGTTTTGACTCAGTGGTATTAATTAACACTAGAAGACCATCGCTAAAAATATGCAAATCCCTCGCTAAAATTGATAGACGACAGAAAGCCGTGGGGCTAAATTAACAGATCAGAAAGAAAGAATATTTATTGGTTTTTTACCTTGGATATGGAGATCCTTTTATGGGTTTTTGGCCATATTTACGCCAAGCCCACTTATCAGAAGAAAGACCATCTGCTGCAACATGTTTAACCACTCTATTCTGCTGGTTTTTCCTGATGCTGCTGCTGCTGCTGATGATGAGGATGTTAAACAATATTAATTAATGAAATGAGCCCATCACAAGATCTAAATAATTTTTAAGGAATATGAACTCCAAACATAATAAAAACAATTTATATAACTTACCTCCTTTTTGATTTGGCTGCAGCCATGGTAACATCACTGCAAGTTACAGCAGGAGTAGTAGCAGATTCAGAAAAATATCGCTTCTTTATCATCAGTTTCTGATCATCATCATCTGGTTCTTTCACTTGATCATAATTATTAGGAATTACAGACATCGGATTATTATTCTTACTAGTAGTACAACAAGAAAGGTTGTTGTTTTGTGTATAAAATTCTTTATTTTCTTCAAAGATTCCAGAGAAACTTAAAAGATCATAATTTTCTTGATCATCAAGAGGACTCAGGGAAGCTAAAAAAGATGAATTATTAGCGAAAGTTTCACCATTACTGCAACCTCTAACCACAGCTTGTAAATCCCAATCTTCCATGAACTCATCCATCAACCAAAACTACTGTAACAGGCTTTGACTTTCTGATTAAAGAAGATGAAAATGGAGACAGAGAGAGAGAGAGAATATTAATTGAGGAAATATTAAAGATAAAAGAGTTTATTTATATATTGGGGAAGAGAAGACCTTTTCACCGCTTTGTAGCTGTTAATTTTATGGAAAGTCTGATCCTTCTCTATTTAAACTGGTTTTCTTTGCAGCTGGTTTTTTTCTTAATTTTTGCATTTCCATTGGGTTGACCTTTTAAAAATGTCAAATGCCTATAATTTATAATGTGGACTCTTAATTTGGAGCTATGCATTAATTATCCCTTACCAAGTTCTCACTCATTATTTTCATATCAAAATTTTAATTATTTTATGGCCTTAATTAATAAATATTCAAGTATTTCATATTCTAAATTTAAAATTTGAGAGCTCTAATTAAGTGGTAAAAGAGATTCTATTATTTACCATGTAATTTGTTAATAAAATAATAAAAACCAATGGAATTGATTCGAGTAATAAGTGGTTTGGTATTACTTAAGTAGGTCATGAATTCGAGTTTCAAACTCGTAGTTTTGCGTATGCAGCTATTCCCACTGGAAGGCTCACCTATTATTATTAGGTGTGGGATCCGGATCGAATTTTAAATTAGCCGGAATAAAATCTCAAATACTGAGCGGACATATAAAAAAATAAGAAATCTAACTACTTAGATCATATATCAACATCTAATCTTTAAAAAAGTCATTGATCAAAATAATTATTTATTTCAAAGTATTCTTAAAAAAAACTCTCTTATCATTGTATCTTGTGGAATAAAATTTTAATTATAATACTTTTTTTATGTAAATATATTAATATTTCTATATAGCAAAATGAATAAATACTCGTTGTTACGTCTTCTTTCTAATGGTAAACAGTTAGGAAATTAATATGCAAATGTGATCAACTAGCGACTGTTTTGAGTTAGAATATTTAATTTTCTTTTTTTTTTTTAATTTGTTCATGTGATGTGTATTATTGTTGGTCTTACTTACGTAAATGTTACATTAATAAATTCAAATAAATCTAGCCATTCCTTATGATTAAATTATATGTAAATAAATTTATTAAATATGAAATGATATAATTATATAATTAGTCTAATACACACTGAGATATAGATTAATTATATAAAAATGTACCTGTCTTAAATAATAAATTTAGAATCAACTACTCTCATATTAGTATTGATATATATATATATATATATAATATCCAAATGCAAAATGGTGCATAATTGGTCCCCTTGCTCTCCTTGCATGCCCTAGAGAGTAGAGAATATATTAGGGCTTCCCTATTATACCTATGCCACTCCTTGAGCTCGTCCTCGTTCCATTTCTAAAATTTTATTTTTGATGGAGATATTATCATATATTAAATTAATTTTGCATTTATCATGATTAAATCCCATTAAGAATTTTTTTTTAAAAAAAAGTTAAAAAATTCCCTTCAATAATTTGGAAAAGTTGTTCCCTTGCTTCATATTTTTGCATCCACTACATGTTAAAAAATTTTTTTAAATTAATTTCTTTTAATTTTATTTATAGATACTTAATCAATTGATTGATTAATGAGGCAACTAATCTGATAATGAGATGTATCATTCCACTAAAATCCAAGATGTGTTAACGTATTGTAAAAGAGCAAGTAAAGTCTCAATTTAAAATTTTTTTATGCCTTTTTATAAACTTACTAGAAAAAATTAACAAAATTTTAAATTTACTAATCCAAAAAAATATTTTCAAATTTACTATAATTTTTTTGTCAACTTACAAATTTACTAGCTCCGTATATAATATATTATATATAAAAAAATTTACTATTAAATTATTATATAGTAAATCTTGACAAAATAACTTCTATAAATTTAATATTAGATTATCATAAGTTTATTATATATCTTTACATATGATAAAAAAAATTCTGATAAAAAAATTTTTTAAAAAAAGAAGATAAAAGATGTGATGTTCTTACTTGATTTTCTTAAAATTAAACCCTCTTTTCATTTACTAGATATATATATTGATTTTTTTTTTCAGAAAATACACCTCATATGGGAAAATTCACAACATTTTCCTGCAAAAAAAAATCCATAGTTAAAAGAAAATCAACAAAAAAAAAAAAAAAGTCGGCTGTGACACCAAGCCACCAACTTGCAGGAATTTTAGGTACCTCTCTAAAAAGAGTAGTGTCAATAGTCATAATGTTATTTCGTTACGTGAAAATAAGGGAAGCTCCAACTTTTTTTTTTTTGAAAATTTTCAAAAATACTCTTAAAAACAAAATTATTTTCAAAAATATCTATTTTTCTTTTTCTCTTACAAAAATACCCATTTTTTAAATATATACTTTTGATATACATTTAGTATACTAAAGGTATACTCTATTTTTACATATATATATTAAATATATTAAAATTATATAAAAAATTAATATTTTAAAAAAAGGTACTATATAATGTAAATTCTTATATATATATATATATATATATATATATATACTTTTAATAAGGACCACCTCAAACATCTACCTCCGCTGCTTTATATGATCTAATCTTTTATTTACTACATTTACAAGTTTATGCGTATTGTCTCCACATACCCAATTGGCCATTATAGAAAAAGATGTTCCATTGCACCCACAATATATATATATATATATATATATATATATATACTTCTATCCATGCTTTAATTTCATTGAATGTTTATATAAAATCCAACCATGAAAATCCATCCATCAACTCATATCAATATCGAAGATGGATTTACTCTCAAATTTCTTTTCGAATATTAATATGAAATAAAAAATAAAATTATTTTAAATTTATTGTTCAAAGAATATACTTATTATTAAACTATGACTCAATATTGATTTAAATTTTAAAATTAATATATTTAATTATTAAATTTTCAATATATATATATAATCAAAATTAAATTCAAAAATTATTGAAAAAATGTTGCCGTAAAATTACATTAACAAAGTTAAATTTATATAAAATTAGATTAATAAAGTTAAATTTATGTAAAATTATTTTATCAAAGAAATTATGTTATTATACTTTTATATTTTGTTGATTAAAAAT
This sequence comes from Garcia nutans, assembly GCA_947685225.1. Taxonomy (NCBI): domain Eukaryota; kingdom Viridiplantae; phylum Streptophyta; class Magnoliopsida; order Malpighiales; family Euphorbiaceae; genus Garcia; species Garcia nutans. The sequence goes on from CANTUV010000089.1 coordinate 1,925,103, forward strand.
TAATAAACCAATAGATTTGAAATATTTTTGTTATTTTTGGATTCATTCATATATAATAAACTTAACTCATACATATTTTTATATTAATGTTTAAAATATCAAAAATTAATACTTAAATTTAGTAAAAACAATATATATATATATATATTACAAATTAAATAAAATCGGAATATATATGACTAATTTATTATTAAGCCTATTAAAAAAAATACAACAAACATGTAAATTAGTTAGAAAATATCTTTCTCACATTTTTATTTTTCCTTTTATTTATTGATTTATTTTTTTTATTTATTTGACTGCCTGAGTACTTTCACTTAAATATTTAATATGAGTTCTAAGTATTTTTTCTCTCCATATATAATAATAATAATAATAATAATAATAATAATAATAATAATAAAATCTTAGTTGAACGGTCAGAATACTTTCCCTTAAATTTTTAATTTGAATTATAAATATTTTTTCACTCCAAACATAATTAATAAATAATAAAAATAAAAATAATTTATGGAGTTTATTGAGTGTGGAGGCCGTACCATGCGGAAAGATGGTGACCTTAATTTGTATTTGGATAGTTGCTATATTTTCGATTTTACAATTCAGGAAACTAAATAATTGTTCAACTTTCTAGTCTTTGTTCGGTTTTGGCATTCAAAGATTTACGCTTCAAATAAAGCCATTTTTTCTTTATTAGTAATGATATACAATGAAGTAGATGTTTTCAAGATTGAAATTGCATGGGGACCGTCCTCGTATTGGCTAGAGTGTATTTAATGTTTATCATTAAATGATAAAAGATATTCTTTCTATATTTTTTATTTCACAAAAATTTTTAAAAAATAATTATTATTATTGAAAATATAAATTTATATCTATTTTTTTATTATATTGTTTAGTATAAAATATATATATAGTATAATTAAGATATATTTTTTAGGATTTTTTATAAAATTATAAAAAAAATTACAAAATTTATTAATATTTTAAAATTTGTTAGAATTTTTTATTAATTTACAAATTTATCTGGTTTGCATAGTATGTACGGAGTATATTATGAATTTATTATATACATAATAATTTTTATAAATTTATTATAAGTTTATTATATATTTTTATAAAATAATTAAAAAATCGTTAATAAAATACATAAAAAATTTTAAAAATATTATGAAAAGCATAATTTTTTAAATTTATTATAAGTTTATTTTATATTTAATATTATTTTATATTTAATACCTTCTATAAATTTATTGTATACTTTTATAAAATGCTTAAAAAAATCTTTAATAAAATATGTAAAATTTTTTAAAAATATGATAAAAACATAATTTTTTCTATTTATTAAGTGTTTTTTCTCTCTTTTAACTCAAACTTATAGATATTATTTTCTTTTTTATTTATCTAAAATTATAATTTATTTGTAACTTTAATGAGTTAGTTAATACTTAAATTCATATACTAATATTTAATGTTATTTATTAAAAATATTTGATAAATATATCTCATATTAAAGTGAAGTGTAATATAAATAAATATATAAATTTATATTTTATTAAAATTAATTTTCTTAAAATCTTAGAAATAAAAAGTGTATGTATATCAATTGAGAAAAAAAGAAAATAATAAATAATATTAAATATAAATATAAATATAATAAAGATTTAATATATTATAGTAATTCATTTATTAAATGATAATTGAACTATAGTAATTTAAACACAAATAAAAAAAATAAAGCGTGTCTATTCATTTAGAATGGAGAGAGTCATGTTTAAGTTTTTCTTTGGTAATTTTTTGGCACTCTTATTTTAATTTTTTATAATTTTATATGAATTCATTTAATTGTCAAGAGACTTTTCATAGGCTAATGATAAATGAGATCTATTGTCAATTCGTATGAAATAGTAGTGTATACATTCATGAAGATTTGTGCAAAGCAACAGAAAACATATAGTAATTCATACGAAATTTTTGATGATGTAATGTCGGTCAATTTGACATCAAAATTTTATTTAAAGTAAATAATAATAATAATTTAAAACTTAATTAATAAATTTTTCATTTTTATTATTGTATTTTCTCTCTCTATTTAGTCAATAATCAATTCTTCATATAATCACATTTTCACGTAAAAACCTAACATTTGACCACCGAAATCTATGACGTCGGTGGACTTTATATTATAAATTTATCATTGTATTGTTTTTAGTACCTAGAAAAACAATTTTTAATTTTTGAATAACAATTTTAAAATTTTATTATTTTCAATTTTCATTTTATTATACATGGCTAAATAACATTGAGAAGTCCATCATTAATAATATTTTTTTAAAAGAAACTACCAAATCTTAATTGAATAAATCATTAAATTATTGTATAAAAATATATAATAAGCTCACAATAAATTTATAAAAATTATAATATATATATAATAAATTTTATATTTACTACATATAACTGATAAATTTATAAATTAATAGAAAATTTTTGATAAATTTAAAAATATTTTTCTAAACTCATAAATTTATAACATTATGAATTTTTTATAGCAATTTTATAAAAACTCTAATATATTGATACGTAGTGGTTTGCAAGGAAATTTTTCCAAGATTAGCACATCCTGTTATCTGTCGTTTGTATTTCACTTTGTCGTTCACCTACTCAACTCACACTTACCGTCTTACCCTTAACAAAACGACATCCCGCCTCTCTACAAAAATTGGAAACCAAAATTAAAATCCTGTGTTAGCATTCAAAATCGCAAATCCCTCGCGCGCTTGCATGCAACGGATCTTCAAGCCACCTCCGATTTTACAAATCAGATAATGGAAGAAGATCTTACAAGATCATCGCTAAAGTTCTTCTCCGATCAACAACTCTGCTACGCCGATATCCTCTCTCCCGCGGAGGTAACCACTCGCGTTTTTTCAAGTTCCAATCTCACTCTAGTGTTTTTTAATCTGTTCTCTGTTTCGAAAATCAAACAAGGTTCGAGCTAGAATCGAAGTCGCAGCTCTCAGTTTTATCATGATCTTAACTTTTTCTGATCCTGCAATCTCTGATCTTCCACTGGTATGATTTCCAATTCGTTTTTTTTTTCTTCTTAACTTTTGAAGATTTTGTTAATCTGAGTTCAATTTAATGGTTGAAATTAAAAAAATAGATAAAAAGGAATTCAACTAATGGCAGAGTAAGTTGAGGATTGTTGAATGATCTTTCATGGATTTTCCTCTCTCACTCTTTCTGTACAAGATCATTAATGAGAGCTAATGCGGCTAAATCCTTCGTTAGAAGTGCTAATCAAAATTGTTTTGCTCTGTTTATTGTGCTAATCATTTTTATTTAATTAATTATTCAATATAATTTAATTTAATTTCTGCTAGTTTAGTGTGGAAGGTGATGGAGGTTTGCTCTCAGATCCTGGTTCAAGAAAAGAGGCTTACACAGAGAGAATTATTTTACAAGTTGCTATGTGTTTCACCTGATTATTTCTCATCTCAGTTGCAGGTTAATAGGACAATCCAAGCTGTCTCTCTCTTCTTGTCTGATTCTTTCTGAATTGATAGAATGGAAATATTAATTTCTTGGTATTTTCCATAGATGTTGTAGCTTTGCTTCGGTGCAGCCGTTACAGTCTGGGAATCATGGCATCTAGCAGAGGAGTTATCGCTGGCCGCATGTTGCTACAGGCACCTGATTTTATTTTATTCTTTTGGTTAATTAGGCTTTCAGTAACTCCAGAGGCCACTCAATAACACTGAACCAAAACTCTATGGTTCAAGCACCTATAATTGGCATTCTGTTTGTCTCTAATTTCTTCAAAATGATGTCTATTGGCAGTCCATATATAGTTCCATCTTGCACCTTAAATTCCTTGTTTTTATTTCCTCTATGAAACGTGTGATAGGTGCCTAACCAAGAGATTGTGGATTGTACTGAATGTGGATCCTCTGGGCATGCCATTTCTGGTGACTTGGATTTATTAGACAAATTGGTTATCAGAACAGATGCACGGTACATCATTGTGGGGGAGAAGGCATTTACTTGTCATGTTCCTTTTTTTTTCTTATCATCACCATCCCTAGGTTTTTCCTCCCAATTTCCAAACAATAATAGTATTCAGTTTTACAGCACGCAATATTTCAACATCTGGCAGAGGATAGCATATTCAATCAGATTCCAAGCATTCTCATTACAACTAAAGGGTACCCTGACATTGCCACAAGGTATATCATTAACAGTTGAAATTCCTAGAAAGTAGAAACAGTAATGGAGAAGTTTATAAGACTAGTTTTAGTTAGCTTCATTTAATATCTATCGATATATACATATATGTAGGTTACTTCTTCACCGAATGAGCCGCTGTTTTCCTGAATTGCCCATTTTGACACTGGTTGACTGCTATGAATGACCATCACTCTTGTCAATTGATGTACAACAGATTGCCAGTTGTGACAAACAATTTCTTGAATGTATACGAATCCAGCAGGATTAGCCATTTTATGCAGCTTCAAATTTGGAAGCATAGGGATGGGGCTGGAGGCATACAAATATGGTACTTCTTGTCAGCTACTCTCTTCTAAAGCTTACCCTCATTTGACTCCTTGTCTAGGACGTCACATTTATGCTAAACAGTATCTAAAACGTTTCTCCCTTTGTTCAGCATGTCATGTAAAATGGTTAGGATTACGAAGAGATGATCCATCCTTGATACCTGAAGAATCGTTAGTTCCATTGAAGCCACGGGATCTGCAGATTGCTAAAAGCTTGATGGCTTCAGGAATTTTGCCGGTAAAATTGGGCTTTATCTTTATTATCTTGCTCTGAATTTTGTTCAGAGTGCCAAAGAAAAATAATAAAAATAAAAACATTGGCGTCTAACAAGTTATTTTCTTGCAGGAAAGCCACAAGGAAGAATTGGGATTAATGGTTCAAAGTGGAAAAAAAGCAGAAATTGAGGCTCTGTTCTTGCACGGATATGACTATTTGGGGAAGTACATAACTAAGAAAATTGTGCAAACAAACTACATCTAGCAGCAGTGACCGTCAAGAGACCTTATTGCATTCAGGCAAGAAAATTCTGCCCTAAGATTACTAATTAGTAGAGTATATAGAAATCGTAACAGAGCAAGTCTAATTTACGTTAGGCACCAAAAAAAATATTGATTTTAGAAAAATAAAGCATTCAATCCAATGATTCTGAGTTAGAAGATTAGGTTCATTTGAATACATCCAATCTCAAATACACAGTTTTCCAAAGGGAGAAGCATGTACATGCCTGCTGACCATGTCATTAATCACCATAGCCGCTATTGCTACAGTAGCGAGAAAATGAGAACATGATCAGGATGCATTGATTCGAGCACTGGATATACCTGGAACAAAATTGTTTTGATAATTATTATGTGATACAATTCATTCTATCGTCACACAAGGAATTTTACACCAAGTGACACAAATGGAGCATGATTATGGAATATACTATGATCCAATCAATGTGCGGTATGTAAATCTGATTACAAACCAGTCTCAGCTGCTGCAATATACAGGCCGGCACAACCAACTGAATTCCTAACCAAAATTTCAGCCTCTTCTGACTGCGAGACACACTCTCTTTCCATCTACAGAAAACTTCTGACTACCTTCCAGCTGCAGCCACAACAGAAAATCACAACAATAGCATCAAGTCAAGACTAATTAGGAAGGAGAGCAGCGAAAAAAATTGATAAAAATTTGGTGCATCTTCTACTAAAACAGAAAATACATCCAAATTTGATGAATATTCAGCCAAAAATTACTTCAGAAAAACATTATGTGATAGCTGGCAGCAAGAAAAACAGAAAGAATTTAAAATGATATAAGTGTAATAGCGAGGGTGAAATGAAAAGGATATGGCATCTGCTTGTGAAGATCATTCAGAAGTAATTGGACATAAATATGAATGTTACCAATGGTAGCTGAGCATACCTTTCTTTTCAAGTAATCAAGAGCATCTCTCTTTGAAGAGAAATTGGAAAAAACAGAAGAAGAATGTTCTTCAACAAGAACTTTCAACTTTTTTATCTTTAATGACTCTCCTGGTACCTGGGATAGTCAATTGGTTAGAGATACAACCATATAGTTTTATATAACTACCAGCATTGCATGCTGTACCTGACGTAGAAGCTGTTTGCACAACTTTTTTAATTTCAATTTTTGTACATCAATGATTTTCATTTCTGGAGTGTCATCACGCTTTCGTTTCCCTGAGGAAACAAAATTGATGGAATCCTCATTATTAACCTTTTTTTCATCTACAATTTCCATTTCTGGAGTTCCATTCTGATTTTGGTCTTCTAAGGAACCATAATCAGCAGTATCCATATCATCATTAGCAGAATCCTCATCATCACTGTCACTAAAAGAAGTCTTTTTTCCCTGGAAACGGACACCAGCTATCTTCTTTGGTCGATCTTTAATGCCCAGTCCTTGCTTTCCAGCTGTGGCTTTATCCTGGAAATTGTGGAAGCAGAAAAAAAAATTAAAGTCTGAATTCTATTGTTTGCTTCCTCCCTCCATCTACCTTGTTACTTTTAACAATGCATAGTCAAAATTCAACCTTTTCTCAAGGCATGTAACACGATTTGCTTCATATCAGCAATTTTAATAGGGAATGAAAGAAAATAAAAATAAAATAAAATAAAAGAACGACAAATATACTTAATGGATGCATATTTTTCAGAACCGTTATATCACAAGTATTCAGACAACCTAACAAAAAGGAAGGGGAAATTTTCAAAAAGAGGATTTGGAAAGGAAGCATACTTGGACAAGTTTGTAAAGGTTCTCCTGATCTTCTTCAAGAAATGCAGTCCTCTCATTGCCATTTTGAGCATTTCCAGTTGTCTTTGGTTTCTTTTTAGTTTGAGCTTCAAGTAAACCTCCTGAGACAAATCCCGATTTATAGCCTCACCAATCTGGGGGAACCCCCTCAACTTTGCATTCTGTGGCAAGGCACTGACATTATTCTTAATCAATCGATAAATTTATCCCAGCTCACAGCCAAACTGTTATAGTTACAGGAAAAATATGTGGCCATGCGAAGACATGTATCAAAGATGCAACATTTAATCAAGAAGAAAATGGTTATGAGCACTTTGATCATAGTGAACTGATCTGTTCCGCCAATAACATAAATTACCTTGATTAGTGAATTAAGCCTAAACACTAAAAAGATAAAGCTAAACTCCAAAAAACAGTTGAACACATTTTCATGCACAGTAAGTTCTCATATCGATAAATTTGAGAAAAAAATGTTTCATTCAAATTAATCAAATGATATTACATCACCAAAAGAAATCAGGGTTTCAATTAGCTTGACAAGTGAAAAGGTTAATTTATCAAGCATCTGCTTTAGCATCCACCACTGAATGGCTTGAAGGCTTTAAAGGACCAGATAATAAATGAAACAAGGGCAGTACAACTATCTAAGAAAATCTAGAGATTCACCTTTTATGCAATGTATGATTAACTTGAATGATCAAATATATATATATAAAAATAGCGTTCATATGCTTTTATTTCATCTGCAGGATAAAGGGTCTCAAATGCATCTGCAGACTGAGGTGCATTTTCTACATTAGAATTTGTTTGGGATGACTCCTCAACCTTTTTGACCTGCATGAAAAAAATGCTATAATCAGCAGTGAAAATATTAACCCAGAAATTTTCTCAGAACCTTGCATCAAGCCTTTTTAAAGTGATTTAAGAGCAGGCTCAGACTCGAGCTTTCTGATAATTTCAGATTGAAGCATAGGAGTCTAGACACAGTATTTAATGCAGGTGCAAAATGAAATATTGACGGAAATTCTACTCAAGAAACCAAAATCCTAGCCAGCATATTGTCGCTACAACTTGCCAAGAATTTTACATGATAATGATAATCATACCTAAATTTTCTACATATTATATACTGTGATAAATAAAGAAGAATATATGAGTTCCATTCCAATGCAATCCTCAGCACTTAAACAAGTAGAACAAGATTGCCAAACTTGTAATGAATGGGATATTTAGAATTTTGAAATTGAATTTTGAACTTTCATATGCCGACAACCCATATTCTGAATGAGACTAACAAGTAGTTTTTAGCATATCAAGCATAACAAATCCAACGTGTAAATAAATGCATATTCACCAAAATGAATTTACCAGGATTCCTTCAAGATCCTTTGAAGAATATGCATGGACAAGCTTCCCTCTCTCTCTCTTTTTATATCTGACAACCATTGGAGTGGGAAAACATAGCATTAGTAAACAACCAATATTTGACAAGTGATATGCAGATGCCGCTAAGCAAGCACATCCCAAAAATTCCATGCAAAATTAGCTGCTATTGACTACGTGAATCATAAACTGATAAGCAGGCAGAAAAATAAATATAACTACACCAACCTTCCCTGCGGCCGTGTAGCCTTAACAACTGGTTCTTTGAGATCACTAGATACACCAGTCTCTGCTTTTTCTTCCGTATTCTGCTTCTCAACAGCTGCGAGAAACACGATCTATAATCAGCAAACAATAATTATAAGCTGAATACTAATTAATATATTATCTGAATTACAATGAATCATACCTTCATCGGTAGTATGTGCTGCTTGCTGTCAACCAAATACAAAGAACGCAGCAAAAGGATTACAATCAAATTGCTTGATATATAAAATATTGCACATATTACAAGCTAAGAAATCAAAGTTCAAATAGTACTGTTCAGCATACCACTTTCAGTCTTCGGAGAATACCATCAAATTGAGTAGTATCAAATGCCCAATTGTTCGGCTTCTCTACACCAACACCTGTTTTAAATTTCTTCAATTCTCACAAATTGCCATCTACCAAACAGAACATAAAATAAACATAAACAGAACAGAACAAAATAGAAATTACCAGTAGTGTCGTGTTTGTTCTTGACTCTAACGTATCCCTTGATCCCCTGCTTGTCTTTCCCTAGCCCCTCTCCTTCCTCCCATCCCTACGCATCACAAACACGATCATCAAATTTCAAAAACAAACAGTGTACATTTATATATATGAGATTTATAATACCATTTGTTTCATGAGACGGAAAGCAGGGGATGCTCTTGCAACGCCGACGTAGCATAGAGGAGCTTCAGTTGCGGCCATTTTTGCCGCGTTTTTTGATTCTTCTTCCCTGTCGTCTTTGTTTCGCCGGTGAGTTTAGAGCCGTCTTCTGTTTTGAGGAAAGAGGGGGAATGAAGAAGTGTAAAAGGTCGTTTGGAGTTTGAGAGGCAAAACCCTAGACGAAGATTATAGAAAATTTACGGTGTTTCTAGAGGGTTTTGTGTTCGGTGGAGATGCAACTATTAAGCGGCTAGGATTTCATCTGCTTTGAAACCACTTTTTTATTTGTGGGTCCTAATAGTAGGCGTCTGTGATTTGCTTTGGCCTTGGCGGTTCTACTAAACGCACACAAAAGAAGCATTCTTTTCTGTTATGGACTGAACGACGCCGTTTTGATGTCCGCTTGGACCACCCAGCTAACCCCTTCATAGCGTGGACGATCAATTCTTTAAAATTTTAATATTTTTTTAAGGAAAATTTTTATATTTTAAATATAAAATATTAAACTATAATTAAATCTATAAATATGGGTTTTCATAATATAAATATTTAAGTAAATTTTTTTAAAATTATAAAAGATAATTGAATACATAAATTAATTAGTTAACCTAAAAAATGGAATTTAGAGATGGTACTAATTAACATCGTTACTCATAAATGTGTAATGATACTCTTCATTTTATAATGATTAATAGTGAGTTGGTAATTTGCATAAATATTGATTATATTTTAAAAATGTTTTAGTATATATAAATTATTATTTAATTAAATAAATACATGTGTGTGTAGGGTTAAATAATTATATATGAACAAATTTATTAAAAGCATAACATAAAATTATATATAAATTGATATGCATAAATTTTAATATATAATTATTAAATAATGTCAATTGTAAGCAACAAAAAATAATATTTACTATTTCAATATGGAAACATAATAAATACTTAATAAAAATTTAAATTCTAAAACAAGAAATATTTAAAAAATAAATAAACAAGATAAAATAAATATAAAATTAATTTTATTCACTTATGTAATTTTTTATGGCCTAATACATCCATGACCCCTTCTATTTATCCATTTTACTTTTATGAGCCAAAATATCTCATATATTTACTTATTTTATTTTAATAGATATTTATATAATCATATATTAATCACATTGTCCTATTATATTTGTCTATTTTATACTCAACAGATATTTACTATTTTATGTACATGTGAATATCTATTTAATATAAAATATATATGAATAAAAGAATACTGTGACCAATATATAATTATATAAATGTCTATTATAATAAAATAGATAAATATATTTAGTAATATGATAAATACAATAGATAAAATGACCAAGATAGATATTAGATATTACAAATGTATTCTGTCTTTTTTTTAATTGATCACGTCACGAGCATGATTAATTTTTTACATTAATAATTTTTTATTATTATAGTCAACAAATTAAATTAATAAACTAAAAAATATTAAATAAAAACATAGATTAACAAATAATATTAAAAAATTGAAAAAAATTATTATGCTATATATTTCATAATAAATTAACTATAAATTAAATATAATAAATTAAAATACAAAAAATAATTATTACGATCATATAATATACTCAAAATTTTTAATATTATTTATAAATTATATTAAATTAATCTCTATCACTTATTCATTACATATATCATCTACTTTACTAAAAAAAAATTACATACACTATTTTAGTAAAAATATAATAAACTATTGCTACTGTAAAAAAATATAATAAACCATTACTACTGTAAAAAAGAAAAATATATATGCATATTTTAAATTTAAATTAACTATTATTGTATATGTAATTATTTGAGTTAAAAATTATATTTAAATACCTATATGTATAATAATAAATTATTGACTTAAAATTTTCAACTATTAATTATTAATTTATTAATTAATAATATTTTAATAATAAATATTATTTAATTATTTATTTAATATTTAATTATTTTTATCTTTTTAAATTCATAATTTTTTAAATTATAATTTTATTTTTTTTAAATCTTTCACTTTATAAATTCTAATTTTTATAATATTTAATTATAAAAATTTGAAATTTATATTTTTTTTATTTACTTACATGCCAATTTACAAATTCTATATTTTTCTTAACTTTTTTTATAGAATATAATATAAATATAGATATAGATATTTTTTTCACTAGATCTTAATATGAAAATATACTCGTTAAGAAGAAAATAACTATTTTTATTAAAGATTTTTTATTTAAAGCAGAGTAACTAAATAAAATTAGAATATGATATTAAAATAAAATAAAATAAAAGTACACTGCCTCTGAGTTGTACAAAGCTTACACATGAGATATATAATAAAAAAGCTTTGTTTTTAATTGAAAAAAATTAAAAATAAATTAAAAACTTAATAAAAATATGAATAAAAAAATTATAAACTTACATTTATACTAAAATTATTATTGGTATTAATAATATTATTACATAAATTATTAACATATAATTAATTTATTAAAAAGGTTAAAAATCATATATTTCATTCTTTAAATTTTAAATAGGATATAAATTAATTATTATTATAAATAAATTATTCATAAAAAAATTATTTAAAAAAATTATTATATATAATTAATTTATTATAAATATTAAAAATCATATATTTACTGTTTAATTTTAAATTTAAAATATTTAAAATAATTATTATTATCAATAAATTATTTAATATATAATTAATTTATTATGAAAGTTAAAAGTTATATTTTTTTAACTTTTTAAATTTTTGAAGAAATATATAAAACAATCAATATTATTAAGCTATTTTAGTGTGTAATTAGCTTATAGAAGATTAAAAGTTATAAATAAAATTTATTAATTATTAAATTTAAAATTTATATAAATTATTAAAATTAAATAAAAAATAATTAAAAAAGAGAAATAACAATTTTCAAAATATGATGAGGTGGAAATCTCAAAATACTTTTTATTTCTTCACTTTTATATATAGATAGATAAATACAAGCACCAAAATGATGGATATATAAATATAAATAATAAAGTGACCAAATTCTAAAATAGAAAGGTATAGGAACTGCAAATATATTTACCTTTATTTATTAATTATAAGATTGAAAAACACTATTATTTCAAAAAAAAAAAAAAAAACCTTAATCACACACTGTGTAATTTTTCTATGTGAAAAGTCCATAATTATATTCATATTAGAAGCAAAATTCATTGCCGTAAAAATAAAATCTATAACTCTAAACTACAATAAATAAATAGAACTCAAACTTTCTATATTTATATATTTTTCGAGTGATAATAATCAGATTTTCAGCAAATGGCTTTTAAATTAAGTTGCAACATTCTTATGTAGTAATTCCTAATTAATTATTGTTAAATTGTTCAAGTTAAGTTTTTATTTTTTAATATATATTTAAAAGAGTTAATTTTAATAATTAATTACTAAAATTTGAGAGCCCACTTCTATATTAATTAAATTATATGTTCACAATGAATATAAAATTACCCACAGTTATATTACTTGAATATGGTGTAGTTCAACAACTATTTTATTGTATACACACAATAAGGGAGCTCTAATCTTAATTTTTATTAATTATGAGGGCTAAATATTAAAATATATTATTAAATTTTTCATAAAAAGTAAATTATATTCAATATTTATTAAATTGTTTAAAATGTCATTTAGCATTTAAAATTAAAATATTTTAAACTTAATTATTTAAAATTACATGATAGCTCAAATCTTAAAATTACATTGTTAAATAATTTTATAATTTAAAAATTACATCTCTTATATTATTCGATACTTTTTTTTCAGCTTTTCTAAATATCATTTAAAGTTTTTAAACATTGAGAGAAAGATATATATCATAAAAAATAATGTTAATAACAATTTATTATATTGCAACAAATTGTTCATGATAATTTATCCATTATTTTTCATTTGGATTTCTAATTTTTAATGAGAAAAATGTTTATTTTTACTCATGATATTATAATGAAAGTACAGATTTATCCTTAAAAAATTTTAAAAATAAATATACAAAGTTTTGAAAAAAGCTAATATATATTTACTAATTCATATATGTACGCAAATTTTAAAGGTATTTTTACATATTATGCCTTTTAAGTATAAGTTAGATAATAAAAAGAATATTTTCAACAGCCAAAACATTTTAATTACTAAACCAAATGCAGCTTTATAGTGTATTTAGTTGCATTATAATTATAAAAAATTAATTATATAATATTTTTTATAAAATAAAATATTAGATCTACTAAATTTTATTAATTATATATTTTATACATAAAAAAATAAAAAAAATATTTTTCTAAAAAAAAAGATTAATGAACCTCATATTAAAAAATAATTATATATATGCTTTAAGGTATCAAAAAATAAGAAAAAAAAAGATATAGTAAAAAAATTAAAAAAATTGTTCAGCATTACTCAAACTTTTCAATAAAATTAGATAATAACTAAATAAATTATTTTTTTTAATTTACTTTTTTAATATTTTATTACATATTTAGAATATGATAATATAATCTCTCTTACTAAAATATAATCCTAAAAATATGCTCCTATAAAATACAATCAAGTTTAAAGCTAATTTGCTATAAAATTTGCATTTAGTGCCTAATGGATAGCAAATTAGCAACTAGCAACTCCTTATATATATATATATATATATATATATATATATATATATATATATACAGAACAGACCAAAATTAATGGATTATCATGCAAATCTCTGGTTCTAGAATCAGCCATCAGCGTCTCCATCTAGATCGCTCTCTCTCCTAATTTTTCTTTATCTAGATTTAGCCACGAAAACCCGCATTCCATGGGGTCTATGCTCGGTGATTGGCCTTCCTTTGACCCTCACAATTTTAGCCAACTTAGACCTACTGATCCTTCAATTCCTTTGGTAAGTTTTGCTCCATCTTCTATTTAACCAAAACCCATTTTGTTATCACCCTTTTCATTTGATATAATCATCTAAAGTTCTCATTTTTATTGAATTTAGTTAGTGCTAGTCCTAGCAGTTTGGATAAGGTTTTGCTGGAGTTTAAAGGTGGGAAAAATTTTGGGTTTTTATGGATCTTTTTATTACATTTTTATACTGGGTTTCTTGGTTTTACTCAGTTTTGTTAATGGATTGGTTCTATTATCATTATAGGTTTCAACTTCTTTAGTTGTGTGATAGAATTTTTGCGTTTATGAAACATGGTTACGTAGAATTTGGCTGTCAAAATGTAGTATTGCTATATTATCTGTTTGTTCATTTCATTTAGGTTGGCATTTGTGTGATATGTGTTATTAGCTATTTAAATTGTGGGTTGATGAGATGGGATTATTCCTTATGTGTTAATACTAATGATGCTATGGCTATAAATTAGATTTCAATTGTGGAAAATGATTACGTTGTTAGCCCTACGTGAATTCGGGCTTACCTACATTGAGTTGTAGTTGGAAATTAAAGCAAATAAAATATATGCAGCATAAAATCATATGCTGCAGCTATTCAAAAGATGAACAAATTTATTGTTGGGGATTGAGATGTTTTTGTTTGAACATGTACTGGTTTTGAAAAGCAGGTACTAATTAAGATCTGATTACATTCTCTGTGCATGCTCGAGTACACTTTAGCTAAACTTATTTCATTTCTGTATTATAGTTTCATTTCCGAATAGGTGTACACTTTGCTTCAATGTTTCTCAGATCAAATATACCATTGATTATGTGCTACATCAAACTAGGTTTGTTTAATATTGCTGTATATCATTTCTGCGCCATTGTTATCACATTATGTGATTAAACGCACAAATTATTGGCATTCTAAACTTGTAATTTTAAGAAACTTCTAAATCTTTCCCCTGCATGACAGACAACAAGATTCAATTTAGTTATGTAGGCAATGGTTATTTGTTGCGAAGATTACATCTGGATTGAGAAATTGCTTCTGGAAGGTTGCTTGGAGAAATTGCTTTTGGAAGGTTGCCAAGAGAAATTGCTTTGGTGAATTCATCAAGACAAGTGATTGATGCTTATATATTGAATTACTATGATAGCAAAGAGAGATGATAACAATAATTTTGAATTGTTTTCTCTCTTGTCTAAGTTTACGTCTTCTACTCCAAATGGGATTACTTAATTGAAAATGAATATAAAGCAGGAATTTTGGAGAGGTTGTAACTTAGCAGAAAAGTTACTGGTTTAATGAAGTAAAATTGAAAGGTTCCATCCTTTATTTCTTGGCCTCCCTCATCCTATTGCTTCTTCAGCTGTTCAGTGGTTTTATTCTTTCTTCCCAAGTTATATGTTGCTAAATATTCAGCTTTACTCTTTATTTTGATGTGTAATAACTTTACTCAAGGAACCTTTTCTTGTCGACATTGAAGCATTAGTTCTATTGTTAAGATATAAACTTGTAGTCCATCAACTGTAAAATTTAAATTTTCAATATATATGTCACTGTTTACGAATTTAATTGATATATCACAGTTAACGAATTTAATAAACATGTTTTTTTAGATAACCTGGCAAATCTCTTTAGGAACGTGAATTATTATATATTTGTTTTCGGACTTGGGGAAAAATTGTGTGATGCTAGAATAGCAAACATGCAATGCAAACATTTTTGGAATATTATTTTTAGAATCTCTTAGGAATGTGAATTATTATATATACGTTTTCCAACTTGTGGAAAAATTGTGTGTGATGCTAGAGTAGCAAACATGCAATGCAAACATTTTTGGAATAAAAACAGTAGTAGACTGAGCTCATAAGAAGAAACAAAATGAATATTGCAAGTCTGCCATACACACACACACACATATATACATGCTTGTTCGTACTTCTGTTGAAGGATCAAAATTTATTCTTATCATTATCTGCTTAGTATCAATGATTACATAGCTAGAGTTGGTGGTAGCCAGTAGAATTTTCCTTGCTATAAATTGGGAATTGCCTAAATTGTTTGCAACTTGTTCGGACTAAAGATTTCCTGTGATATATATAATATGTTATATTTCATGAAATATAATATAACTTTCGTGATTGGATGCTTATTCAGAATTACATTTATTTTCATCCTTTTCTGTAGAAAATGGCTCCTGCTATTTATCATCCCACTCACAGTCGAACTCTTCCACCACCTGATCAAGGTAAGAAACAGAACTTTCCAATCTTCATCTCTAGGATTCTTATAAATAGACGTGAGGAAATCTTGTTTGGCCTGTGATGTCCTTGAATGTTGTTGTTAATTTTTATTATGTGGTAATATTATAAGTGATTATGTATGTCTGTTGCATCTCTCTCATTGATTGAGTAAATGTCTGTCTATGTTAATATTGTTAAATCCCACTTTTTGCAGCTTCATCTATCTATTAACTTCTTTATATCAAGTTATTGATGTTGTTCAACATATACTGATATAGCAGTCTCTTTTTATGACACGTTAAAAAGCTACAGTAGAATCAAGCATGTTCATGCTTTTCAGAGATGCTTCTTTTCTTCTTTTCATTTTCTTAGATAAGAATGAAATTATTCAGAAGATCGGGCAACTCTAGTACAGAAAAAGTGCAAAAGAAACACCTCCTTGGCCAGAGAAAGCATGGTTCCATGCAAAAAATTTAACATAGAAAAGCATGGAGTCACGCAATGAAATCAGGGAGATTGAATTGGATGACCGTGCATGAGGAGAAAATGACTGGAGCTCATCTAGAGTCTAGCCTACTGCCTCAAGACCCAAGTAGTGCTCTAAAATGAATGTCTTATTAAAGTGCTTATTTAAGCTCTTTTTCAATTAAACAATTCACACTTTGGGTTCTTTTGGAAAATACAATGAACTGTTGAATAATCTTTTGAGCTAAATGGTAAGCTCAATTCTAGCATGTGCTTAGATTAGATTTCAACAACTTGAGCATTGCGGTGCTTGGCCTGGTTTGCTCAGTTACAATCCTTGACAAATGTGTTTTTCCAAGTTCACAGCCTCCATAATATGCATCAATCAGCAAACTTGGCACGTGTTTGCGCAAATATAGATACAATGAGGGAGAAGATGCATTCAATTGGTGCTAGGAGATAACATTTTGACATCAACTGAATGCGTCTTCTTCCTTTTTGTAATCTGAATGCCCTTTGCCTCCAGCACAGGATAAAACCAGTTTGGCTTCCTGTAATCTCCATACCAGTTGCCTCCATGAGTTGGCTTATCACCCTTCATTGCACCCTGGAAAGCTTGAGCCACATGGGTGGTGTTTGTCATTCAGTAGTGGATTAATGTTTGCCATTGTGAATATTGCGTCGACAATGTGAAAGTCTTGATTCAAAAACTTGAGCAAGTTTGATCAGCTGGACTTTCCTAACATTATTTTCATAGTGCAGTTTTCTGATATTCATTTGATCTAAAGACAATTTTTATAATTCTGTCTCGTTTATCCGAAAATCGTCTTGCAGTGATCACTACTAAAGCCAAAAATATTCTTCTGAGAAACTTTTATGAGCGAGCTGAACAGAAGGTTAGTCATTAATTTGTTTACATATTTATCATTCACACACACACATTATATTTGTTTTATCTGCTGACTTAACAGACTTCTTCTAGCTTCTCATTTGCATTCTCTTTACAGTTGAGACTGAAGAGAGCCGCCTCTGAAAATCTGGTACCAGAGCATGGATGCAAGCAACCCAGAGCTTCCACATCATGCTAAGCTTTGATAGAGTTCCAAGTCCAGTATGCTAGTTGTCAATGCAAATACAAGTCATGCGATGTTGTTGTGAAATTGTCAACTGAAAGGGTCTTGCTTGTTCATTGCTCTGAACTTTGGAACCATACTTGTAGATGCGTGTAGAAATCAGATTTATAGCTGAATGTCAAATATCAGATGAGATTATTAGTTATGGTTTGCTTTACCATGTTTTGCATATTCTATACACATTTATATGACAAAAGGGAGTGCATTTTGATGCAAGAAAGAAACGCCTTTTACATGGCAAATGCTTGTTTGCAGTTGTTGCGTGACCTTGATGTTCATGAACAAAGGGCAAGCATTACAGTCTTCTTGAACTGTTTCAAAGTCTTTTTTTTTTACTTAATTATTCTCTAGGATAATGTAGTTAAAGGCAGCCAAATTATACTTATGATTTCGTATGTTTATACATATGCATATTGCCTCGCTTTTAAATCTAATCTTGGTCAAAGAAGTGGTTCTTGCTATCTGAACTGTTATGTCTGGGAAGAAACATTTAATATTAATTAAAATTGGGAACTGAAACTCAATTTCATAGTCAAATATTATATCATTCAAAAAAAAAAAGGTTTACGGCTGCCTTTTGTTCTAAACAGTATATGGCTGCCTTTTGTTGACAGGTATACAACTTGGTTTGAATTTAATTTGAGGTAATATAATGTCACGACCCAACTGGGAAGCCGTGACCGGCGTATAGCTGTACCTAAGTACAACAATACAAGCCTGGATACCCAAAAATTAAAACAATACATAATCCTTTTACAAGTTCAATACACTCAATTTCATGTGTCCAAAAGTTCTAGTGATAATGCAAGATATCTAAATGTTCCACTCTTAAATGCAATCACAAACGAGAAAAAAAAAAATATTTCACTCTTATTACAAGCAAAGGGTTCGGACTCGGTCCGCCCATAATTATTCCAGAAATCTCTATTTAGAAATGGAAAAATGTCAACCAAGATTGATGACAAGAAACTCAAAAGAACGACTGCAGAGAAATACCGACATATGCTAACAATCGCTCTGAACCTGCAAAATCAATCTATAGGGGTGTGAGCGTTATATAGACGCCCAGTAAGCTCATGAGAGGCAGAGAAACTTTTCTATAACAATAAACAATATATATATAACAAGAACTTCAATCACAATCAATTCATACAAGATGGTGTGTCGGGGTCTACCAATATCATAATACCTCCTCCTTCAATCAATATCAATGTACAATCAGGCTTATAGCCCCAATGAGCAATCAGGCTTATAGCCTCAATGAACAATCAATAGCAATAGTCAATGAACAATCTCAATCAATAACCTCCGTCCCCATATGACACACCATCACACAACACAAAGAATTTCAAGTTCATTTAATACAATTAATAAATCAAACACATACGTTTCTCTGTCTTTTATTCACATGCAAAGCTTGGGTAGAAAGAATAGTCTAGCAAAATAGAAAAGAATAATTATATATTGAGAAGGGCTGTAATATATATATATAGTATTTGGTTAGCAAATAGCACATCACAAGTAATCACATACACCCATTAAACTTACTTGGTATCCAAAGAAAGCTTAGCCAAATCCTCACAACCTATTGACCTCGAGCTTCAGCCGGATTATTGCCTAAAGAAAGATAATTACATAATCCAATAGTCAAACCCACTATCTCATCTATCATGAGGGATGCAATGCATGTTATGAACGCAAAAAGACCAATACTCAACCAACAATTAACCAAGATAATCCAAAATCAAAAATCAATCCGACTCAACTCAAAATTATGGTTCAATCCAATGGTTAAATAGATCGCACCACAAAAATATAAAATCAATTAATTAATTAAAATTTATTAGAACCAGAACCTCAACTCAATTTTTATAACTCATTTATCAAATAATATCATATCATTCCCTATGCAAAAATCATAATTCATACCAACACCCAAAACCGATAAAATTCTTAAGTCGCCCCTATAATTCAAATATTTTCAGAAAATAATTCCATCATTCAAAAACTCTGAAAAAATTCCAGTAGCTTCACCAACATCAAAATAACGTGTGTGTAAAATTTCAGATTAATCCAAATTTATTTGGTCCCCCAAAAATATTTTACAACATTCTGGTTCTGTTTGAACCACTAAAAATCAGTACAGCAAAAATCATCATAAATCTCTCACATTTCGTTACCACAAAATTATCCAAATAATTTTCTCATATTATAGACATCAGTATGGACAACATATAAAAATTTCATAATTTTTCAAGACATCTAAGACCTTCAAAATAATTTTCAAATCAGACATCATCAGAAAACCCTTAACCAACAGCAGTGCCAATTCTTAATTTATTTGGAACCTAAACATTATAAACAGACTCAAAATTATTTTTCCCAGATTCAAAACATCCAAATAAACAACATATCAAAATTTCATAATTTTTAGAAACCTCTAAGTCCCTCAATTAAATTTTTAAAACGGATTCACACAACCAGTTACCATTCTGGCAGCAGTTGAGAAATAAATTTATTTCGAAACACAAACATTTGAACCAGACCTCAAAATATTTTTTATAAACACCTAACATCATATCCTAAAACATATCAAAAATTCATACCTAGATCATTTACCAATAATTTTTAAAAATTCGACAAAGTTACTGAAATATTAGTAATCAACAGCAGAAATAATTTTTCACTTTATTAATGAATTAAAAATATAAATCAAACATGAAAATTCAAAAATAAATTTCTAGATCAAGTATAATATCCCTAGAACAGATTACAATTGCCAAAAATACTAGATCATTAACTCAAACTCACAAATCAAATATTAAACATCAAGAACCTCTAAAATCATCCTACAACTTTTAAATTATTTTTAATTAATTAAAAATCGAAATAAATCAAAAATATTATTTTCTAACACCCTAAACATCATACAAACATCCAACAACACAAATCATGTCATTAAGTTGGAAGAAATTGAAAGAAAAAAATTGAAAAAAACCTCAAATCTCGAAACTGCCTAAAATTGGAAGCCAAAAACGACAGCCCGCGATTTCCCGCTGCCACGCCGAACGACACAGTCCGCTCGCCGAACGACAACGCCACCAGCCCGCAGTTCCGCGCCGAACGACACGCCCGCACGCCGAACGACACTGGCTACGCGCGCGCCCACTGACCAAAACGACAAGCCTCTGATTTTGAAGAAAAATTTTGATTTTTCTGCTCTTTCTCTCTCTGACGGCGCAAATAATTTTAGACACTCAAATGGGTGCCCTAACACCCCTATTTATACTAGTTTTAGGTGGAAAATTACCAATATACCCCTATATTAATTTTTTTTAAAAAAAAATACCCTAAAACTCTTTAAAAATTTAAAAAAAACACCCCAACTAACTTATAAAAATTTACAAATAACCCCAAATTCAATTATTTTCAGAATTATTTAATTTATTTATTTAATTTAATTTATTTTAATTAAAAATTAATAAATACCCGAAAAATTCCCAAAACACAAACCCTAGCAAAATTATACTTAAAATAACCGTAATGACATCACGGTCACCAAAATGACATCAAAAACAGCAAAACGAAACCCGAAAATTTTCCGACCGCCAAAATGACCAAAATACCCCCCGAAGCCAAAAACACAATATTATACTCAAAACAAACATCTCAACACCCACATTATGAAATTAAGCACCAAACGTTATAAAATTCACCCGAATGTGAATTGAAGGCAAAATTACCATTTTGCCCCTAACTCCAATTTCCCCAAAAATCAAGGGTTTTACAATCTAACCCCCTTAAACAAATTTCGTCCTCGAAATTTTACCCAATAACATACTCATCATCAAAACACTTTTATATTTTAAGTTATACACAAATCCGGAAAGCATAGCTCACTTAGTACATGTTGTTATGGTTGATCAGGTCATAACCCCACAATACTAAGCGCTACAGACTGTTCCAGTTTTGCTCCAGGTTATGTTTATTATAAAATCAAACAGAAGCATTTTCTTTTCAACTTTCACTCATCAACAATCATCCCAAAAAGTCAAAACTCATGTGCTCAAGTCAAACCCAAATCAACCAAAACCATTACTAATATAACACTTATCCATATAATACTCATCGTTCTACCAACAATCCAGACTTATTCAAAAATAACATCCGATCTCAACAAACCAAGATTTTCAAAAACATCTTCCAATAAACAATTTAATAGCAAACTATCATAAATAATACCAGACAAACACATATACATTTATGATGTACAAAAGATATAATGATGTAATAATGATGTAATGATATGCATGCATATGGTGCTATATCAAGACTATTAATAAACTACACTCTAACCCCCTTAAAATGATTTCGCCCACGAAATCAATAACGCACCTGAAGACTCAAACAAATGAGGGTATTTTGCTAGCATGAGTTCCTCTGCTTCCCAGGTGCATTCCTCAACAGAATGGTTACGCCAAAGAACCTTTACTGAAGCCACATCCTTTGAACGTAATCGCTTGACCTGACGGTCCAAAATAGCTATAGGCTGCTCCTCATAAGTACAATCATCAGTAATCTCAATGGTCTCTGAAGCCAGAACATGATTGGGGTTCGATACATATTTCCTCAACATCGAAACATGAAAAGTCGGATGCACAGCTGCTAACTCGGGTGGCAAATCTAGTCTGTAAGCAACATCACCGACCCGTTCTAGGACCTCATAAGGACCGATAAACCTGGGAGCCAATTTTCCTTTCTTACCAAACCGCATAACACCTTTAAAAGGTGATACTTTCAGAAACACCCTGTCACCAACTGCAAACTCAAGATGCCTTCGCTTAAGATCAGCATAATTCTTCTGTCTACTAAAAGCAGTACGGATCCGATCCTGAATTACCGGTACAACTTGGGCATTATACTGCAAAAGATCAGGACCCTCAATACGACGTTCACCAACCTCCTCCCAATACAATGGGGTTCTGCACCGTCTACCATACAATGCTTCAAAAGGAGCCATGCCAATGCTAGCTTGATAACTGTTATTATAGGCAAACTCTACCAATGGTAGATGATCTGCCCAACTTCCCTTAAAATCCAGAACACACAATCGCAGCATATCCTCCAAGGTCTGAATGGTTCTCTCCGACTGTCCATCTGTTTGAGGATGAAAAGCCGTGCTATAATGAAGATCTGTACCTAACCCTTTCTGAAGCTTCTGCCAAAACATGGATGTAAATTGAGCACCTCTATCAGATACAATGGAAACTGGTACCCCATGCAGACTCACAATCCGATTAATATACAACTTTGCATACTGAGACACTGTGTACTTGGTATTAACCGGAAGAAAATGCGCTGACTTGGTCAATCGATCTACAATCACCCAGATCGAATCATAGCCACCAGGAGCCTTTGGCAATCCGACAACAAAATCCATAGTGATTCTCTCCCACTTCCACTCGGGTAGTGGTAACTCTCTCAGTAGACCGGCTGGTTTATAATGCTCATACTTAACTTGCTGGCAAGGTAAACATTGAGAAACAAACTCCGCAACATCATTCTTCATTCCTTTCCACCAATACATCTGCTTTAAATCTCGATACATCTTAGTAGAACCAGGATGTATAGTGTACTTGGTAGAGTGAGCTTCTTTCAGAATCTTTTTCTTTAAATCATCCACTGAAGGCACACACAATCTTGAACCGAACCGCAAAACTCCTTTTTCATCAACCGAGAATTCTGTGGATTCACCTGACAAGACTTTCTGGCGGATCGTTGACAACTCCTTATCCGTATTCTGCGCTGAAACTATCTCATCAAGGAAATCAGGTTTGACTGTCATATTAGCCAACAACACACCTCTATCACCTTCAATTTCTTTACCAGACATATGAAAAGTTAAACCATCACCTAGCAGTTGATGTATCTCCCTTATCAACGGTCTTCTGGAAACTGAAATGTGGGACAGACTACCCACAGATTTACGACTTAGAGCATCAGCGACAACATTTGCTTTACCCGGATGATACTGGATGCTATAGTCGTAGTCTTCAAGAAATTCTACCCACCTTCGCTGTCTCAAATTCAAGTCTTTTTGGGAGTATACATACTTAAGATTCTTATGATCAGTGAAGATCTCACAAGTAACTCCATAAAGATAATGTCTCCAGATCTTGAGTGCAAACACAACTGCAGCCATTTCTAAATCATGGGTAGGATAGTTTACCTCATGCTTCTTCAGCTGTCTAGAAGCATAGGCGACTACCTTACCATGTTGCATCAACACACAACCCAGACCAACGCCTGATGCATCACAATAAACAGAATACCCCTCAGTGCCTTCTGGCAACACAAGTATTGGTGCAGTAGTTAATCTTTCTTTAAGAGTAGCAAAACTCTCCTCGCAAGCATCATCCCAAATGAACTTAACACCTTTACGAGTGAGTTTTGTTAAAGGTGCGGCTATTCTGGAGAAATCTTTGACAAACCTTCTGTAATATCCTGCTAACCCCAGAAAACTCCGAATCTCAGTAACAGTCTTCGGTCTCTGCCAATCCATCACTGCCTCGATCTTCTGTGAATCAACCTGAATACCCTCTGCGGATATAACATGTCCCAGAAAGACAACCCTGTCTAACCAAAACTCACATTTGGAGAACTTAGCGTAAAGCTGATGTTCTCTTAAAGTCTGCAACACCAATTGCAAATGATGCTCATGCTCTTCCTTGGATTTCGAATATATCAGAATGTCATCAATGAATACGACAACAAACCGATCGAGATAAGGGCTAAACACCCTGTTCATCATGTCCATAAAAGCAGCAGGAGCATTAGTAAGTCCAAAGGACATCACTAAAAATTCATAATGCCCATACCTCGTGCGAAAAGCAGTCTTAGGTATGTCACTCTTTTTCACTCTCAACTGATGATAACCCGACCATAGATCAATCTTGGAGAAAAACTTTGCTCCCTGCAATTGATCAAACAAATCGTCAATCCTGGGTAATGGGTATCTGTTCTTCACAGTCACCTTATTCAGCTGTCGATAATCGATACATAGCCTCATTGATCCATCTTTCTTTTTCACAAAAAGAACTGGAGCACCCCACGGTGAGGTACTCGGTCTGATATATCCCTTCTGCAACAAGTCATTCAATTGCTCTCTCAACTCCTTAAGCTCTGCTGGAGCCATCCTATATGGAGGCATAGAAATAGGATTGGTTCCAGGTACAAGATCAATGGAGAATTCAATCTCTCGTTCCGGTGGTAACCCCGGTAAATCGTTTGGAAACACGTCCATGTAATCTCGTACTGTGGGGATATCTTCAAGTTTCGCTTCTTTCTTATTCACATCCCGAATAGAAATAAGGTAGGCATTACAACCCTTTCGCAACAATCTTCTAGCTCTCATAGCTGAAATTAGTTGACTGGTCCCATTGATTTTAGAGCCAAAAAATGTCACAGTCTTGTCGGCCTCATATGCAAACACCACTACCTTATCTTTACAGTTCAAATTAGCTCCATGCCGAGCTAACCAATCCATACCCAAGATGACATCAAACTCTAACACATCTAACGCCACTAGATCCGCAAGAAGTTCAACATTTTCAACTTTAACAACACAATCCTTGTATATCTTTAAAGATTCTACCTCCTCTCCTAAAGGTGTATGAACAACTAATGGCATTTCCATAGGTTCAGATGTAATACTCAGCCTAGATGCAAAACTAGGTGATATGAATGAATGAGTAGCTCCAGGATCTATCAATATGTGTGCATCTAGAGAACAAATAGAAAGAGTACCTTGCACCACATTGTTGTCAACTTGAGCTTGCTGATGATTTAGGTTGAACACCCGAGCATAATTCTGATTCTGGCCTTGATTATGATTCTGATTATGACCATTACGTTGTCCAATTGGCTGAGCAGCTCTATCATTCTGCCCTTGATTACCATGCTGGTTTGCCTCACGACCCTGTTGATATTGTTGGCCCTGATAACCTTGGTAACCTCTTCCTCCATTGTAACCTCGTCCACCCTGGTAGCCTCTACCTCGGTATCCATGACTGCCATTCTGAGCACGGCCTCCATTACCTCTGCCATAACCATTACCGTTTTGATAGTTATTATGATGCCCTTGGTTACCGGCTGATCTGAACTGAATTTGTTGTCCCGTTCGAGTTCGATTACGCCTTGGAACCTGACAGTCCTTAACTTGGTGACCCATCTGACCACAATTATAACAAGCACCTGTCATTTTTCGGCAATCTCCAGCATGTCGATTACCACAAAAATCACAAATAGGGTTTGTGGGACCCTGTTGTTGTGGATGACGTCCACTGCCATTGTTATTTCTCTGTCCCCCATACTGTCCCTGGTAATTGTGCTGATTTTCTTGCCTATTCCTTTTTCTGCTTGACTCCCCAGTGTCTTCTTTCCTTTTTCTATTCTCAATACCCATAGCAGCATTAACTGCCAAGTGCATCTCTTTATAGTTATGACTGGATATCAACTCAAAATATCTATCATTCAGGCCATCCACAAACCTATCTGTCATAGATTCTTCATCTTGGGATACTCGTGTAGCAAATTTCCTCAACTCTTGAAATTTCTCCCAATACTCGGCTACAGTCTTGTTGCCCTGTGTCAACGTTTCAAACTCCCTTGCCTTAGCCTTCATCAAATTCTGAGGCATGAAGTTTTGCATGAACATTCTGCTGAAATCCTCCCAAATTTCAACTTTTCCCTGAATAGAGACTTTGTACCATTCTTCCGCCGACTTCTGGAGTTGGTGCCCAGCCAGCTCTATAGCTCTCTTCTCTGTACACTTTAAAGCATCACAGATCTTCTTAATCCTGTTAAGAAAAGCTAGCGGGTCCTCAGTAGCATAGTTAGAGAACGTAGGTGGATCAACTCTAATAAATTTATGCAAATCAACCTCATCAATTGACCCTGCACCTCTAACTGGAAGTTGAACAGTTGTATTGGCATTATTTCCCATACCTTGAACCACCCGAATAACACCATCAGCAAGGGCTTCCATAGATCTTTGTAGTGTTAGAAGTGTATTTAGATATGCATCTTGATCCCTTTGAGATGGTGCCTCACCTGGCACATGCACATTATCAGGAGTTGGAGGTGGTGACTCCTGATCTTCATTAAGTGGTACTTCAAATAGTTCCTCATCCTCCATTACAAAAGTCTGATCTTCCATCTCTTGCACATTTTCATCTACCACTCTCCGAGGTCTTCCACGTTTACGTGGCTGAGGTGGCTCCTTAACATGAGTGGCTGGCTGATGCTCAGCTTCGAATGATACCCCAGCGTTGCTGGTCCCACCAATTAAAGGAAAACGAGTGTTTCGTTGAGACATTGCACCTGCTAGCAGAGAAACAGGTTGATTAACGCAGAAAGAAAGCAAAGGATTTGAAATGAAGTATCCTAATGATTTCTGGATAGTATTTAAACAAAATCGAAACCTAAGGCTCTGATACCACTTTTGTCACGACCCAACTGGGAAGCCGTGACCGGCGTATAGCTGTACCTAAGTACAACAATACAAGCCTGGATACCCAAAAATTAAAACAATACATAATCCTTTTACAAGTTCAATACACTCAATTTCATGTGTCCAAAAGTTCTAGTGATAATGCAAGATATCTAAATGTTCCACTCTTAAATGCAATCACAAACGAGAAAAAAAAAATATTTCACTCTTATTACAAGCAAAGGGTTCGGACTCGGTCCGCCCATAATTATTCCAGAAATCTCTATTTAGAAATGGAAAAATGTCAACCAAGATTGATGACAAGAAACTCAAAAGAACGACTGCAGAGAAATACCGACATATGCTAACAATCGCTCTGAACCTGCAAAATCAATCTATAGGGGTGTGAGCGTTATATAGACGCCCAGTAAGCTCATGAGAGGCAGAGAAACTTTTCTATAACAATAAACAATATATATATAACAAGAACTTCAATCACAATCAATTCATACAAGATGGTGTGTCGGGGTCTACCAATATCATAATACCTCCTCCTTCAATCAATATCAATGTACAATCAGGCTTATAGCCCCAATGAGCAATCAGGCTTATAGCCTCAATGAACAATCAATAGCAATAGTCAATGAACAATCTCAATCAATAACCTCCGTCCCCATATGACACACCATCACACAACACAAAGAATTTCAAGTTCATTTAATACAATTAATAAATCAAACACATACGTTTCTCTGTCTTTTATTCACATGCAAAGCTTGGGTAAAAAGAATAGTCTAGCAAAATAGAAAAGAATAATTATATATTGAGAAGGGCTGTAATATATATATATAGTATTTGGTTAGCAAATAGCACATCACAAGTAATCACATACACCCATTAAACTTACTTGGTATCCAAAGAAAGCTTAGCCAAATCCTCACAACCTATTGACCTCGAGCTTCAGCCGGATTATTGCCTAAAGAAAGATAATTACATAATCCAATAGTCAAACCCACTATCTCATCTATCATGAGGGATGCAATGCATGTTATGAACGCAAAAAGACCAATACTCAACCAACAATTAACCAAGATAATCCAAAATCAAAAATCAATCCGACTCAACTCAAAATTATGGTTCAATCCAATGGTTAAATAGATCGCACCACAAAAATATAAAATCAATTAATTAATTAAAATTTATTAGAACCAGAACCTCAACTCAATTTTTATAACTCATTTATCAAATAATATCATATCATTCCCTATGCAAAAATCATAATTCATACCAACACCCAAAACCGATAAAATTCTTAAGTCGCCCCTATAATTCAAATATTTTCAGAAAATAATTCCATCATTCAAAAACTCTGAAAAAATTCCAGTAGCTTCACCAACATCAAAATAACGTGTGTGTAAAATTTCAGATTAATCCAAATTTATTTGGTCCCCCAAAAATATTTTACAACATTCTGGTTCTGTTTGAACCACTAAAAATCAGTACAGCAAAAATCATCATAAATCTCTCACATTTCGTTACCACAAAATTATCCAAATAATTTTCTCATATTATAGACATCAGTATGGACAACATATAAAAATTTCATAATTTTTCAAGACATCTAAGACCTTCAAAATAATTTTCAAATCAGACATCATCAGAAAACCCTTAACCAACAGCAGTGCCAATTCTTAATTTATTTGGAACCTAAACATTATAAACAGACTCAAAATTATTTTTCCCAGATTCAAAACATCCAAATAAACAACATATCAAAATTTCATAATTTTTAGAAACCTCTAAGTCCCTCAATTAAATTTTTAAAACGGATTCACACAACCAGTTACCATTCTGGCAGCAGTTGAGAAATAAATTTATTTCGAAACACAAACATTTGAACCAGACCTCAAAATATTTTTTATAAACACCTAACATCATATCCTAAAACATATCAAAAATTCATACCTAGATCATTTACCAATAATTTTTAAAAATTCGACAAAGTTACTGAAATATTAGTAATCAACAGCAGAAATAATTTTTCACTTTATTAATGAATTAAAAATATAAATCAAACATGAAAATTCAAAAATAAATTTCTAGATCAAGTATAATATCCCTAGAACAGATTACAATTGCCAAAAATACTAGATCATTAACTCAAACTCACAAATCAAATATTAAACATCAAGAACCTCTAAAATCATCCTACAACTTTTAAATTATTTTTAATTAATTAAAAATCGAAATAAATCAAAAATATTATTTTCTAACACCCTAAACATCATACAAACATCCAACAACACAAATCATGTCATTAAGTTGGAAGAAATTGAAAGAAAAAAATTGAAAAAAACCTCAAATCTCGAAACTGCCTAAAATTGGAAGCCAAAAACGACAGCCCGCGATTTCCCGCTGCCACGCCGAACGACACAGTCCGCTCGCCGAACGACAACGCCACCAGCCCGCAGTTCCGCGCCGAACGACACGCCCGCACGCCGAACGACACTGGCTACGCGCGCGCCCACTGACCAAAACGACAAGCCTCTGATTTTGAAGAAAAATTTTGATTTTTCTGCTCTTTCTCTCTCTGACGGCGCAAATAATTTTAGACACTCAAATGGGTGCCCTAACACCCCTATTTATACTAGTTTTAGGTGGAAAATTACCAATATACCCCTATATTAATTTTTTTTAAAAAAAAATACCCTAAAACTCTTTAAAAATTTAAAAAAAACACCCCAACTAACTTATAAAAATTTACAAATAACCCCAAATTCAATTATTTTCAGAATTATTTAATTTATTTATTTAATTTAATTTATTTTAATTAAAAATTAATAAATACCCGAAAAATTCCCAAAACACAAACCCTAGCAAAATTATACTTAAAATAACCGTAATGACATCACGGTCACCAAAATGACATCAAAAACAGCAAAACGAAACCCGAAAATTTTCCGACCGCCAAAATGACCAAAATACCCCCCGAAGCCAAAAACACAATATTATACTCAAAACAAACATCTCAACACCCACATTATGAAATTAAGCACCAAACGTTATAAAATTCACCCGAATGTGAATTGAAGGCAAAATTACCATTTTGCCCCTAACTCCAATTTCCCCAAAAATCAAGGGTTTTACATATAAATATTAAATGAATAATATTAATTGTAATTATTTTAAAAAGTAATTATTAGATAATTTTTATTGTTTAAAAAATATTTATTATAATGTTAAAAAAATATTATAACAAATATTTTTAATCAATAAAAAAATTATTTAATAATTATTTTTTAAAATAACTGTTTTTCACATTTCGAATAACAGCTAAGCTGCACTGTATGTTGTTGACAGTTTGGCAGCCAAGTCTTCATCCCAATAACACTGGTTGTCCAAATTTGATCGTATATATATTTTTAATTTTAATTATTATTTAACTATTAAAAATCCTTGTCAGAATTTCATTAAAAAAATCCTTCTCAAAATTATAAAAAATTAAAAAAATGAACTACGTGTCTAGTGCATTTTGATCATATATATATATATATATAATAACATATTAAGATTGTATATAATGATAAATATATGTTTTTTTGAATAATAAATTTAAAAATAATTTTTGTATTATAATACTAAAAAAATTTCAAATGATAGTGTTAAAGACATCGATAAACAATAAATAATAAATTGAAAAACGATTGCCTCAATTTCCCTTTTTATTTAAAAAAATCAAATGGTAGCATTAAATAAATGGTTTTTATATATATAATAGTATATAACGGTAAATACAGTTTTTTGAATAATAGATTTGATATACTCCTCTTTTATTGTAATAATAAAAAATTAAAATTCAGTTCAAAAAATAAAAATAAAAAAATCAAATGGTAACGTTAAACAACAACAACAACAAAGCCTTAATTCAAAGTAAATTAGAGTCGGCTATATAGATTCTTCTTTTCCACTCAATACGATCTAAGGTTATCTCTTCTGATAGATGTAACATCATAAGATCATTTTGGACCACCTTTGACCAAATCAGTTTAGGCCTACCTCTGCCTCTCTTAGTTATATCTACTCTAACTTGTTCGGTTTTTCTAACTGGCGCATCGCTAGGTCTTCGTTTCACATGATCAGACCACCTCAATCTATACTCTCTTATCTTATCCTTAATAGGTGCTACCTCCACTTTTTCTCTAATGCACTCATTGCGGATTCTATCTATCCTAGTATGACCACACATCCATCTTATCATTCTCATTTCCGCAACATGCATTATACTCATGTGTTGTCCTTTTATTGCCCAACACCACTACCATACATCATATCAGGCCGTATTACAGTGCGATTTCCTTTTAATTTAATTGGCATCTTTCGATCACATAGAACTCCTGTAGCACCATCCACTTCATCCAACCAGCTTTAATCCTATGATTTACATCATCACAACCCCCATCTTCTTGAAGAATAGAGCCAAAGTATCTAAAATAAGTACTATGAGACACTGCTATTCCGTCTAAAATAATTTTGCCTCTTTCTCTATTCTCGCTATTAAATCTACAATGCATATACTCAGTTTTAGTCCTACTTAGCTTGAAACCCTTAGATTCTAAAGTGCTTCTCCATAACTCAAACTTTTGATTTACCCCTGCCTGAGTCCATCTATTAATACAATATCGTCTGCAAACATCATACACCAAGGGATGTCATCCTGTATATATCTTGTTAGCTCATCCATGACCAAGGCGAAAAGATAAGGGCTCAAAGTTGAACCTTGGTGTAATCCAATAGAAACGGAAAAATTCTTAGTATCCCCTCCCACGGTGCGGACACTGGTGGTAGCTCCCTCATACATATCCTTAAAGACTTGGATATATCGTATAGATATTCCCCTACGCTCTAGGACCTACTATAAAACTTCTCTAGGGACTCTATCATACGCCTTTTTCAAGTCAATAAAAACCATATGTAAATCCTTCTTCATCTCTCTATACTTTTCTATCAAATCTCTTATAAGAAAAATAGCTTCCATAGTTGAACGACCAGGCATAAAGTCAAACTGATTTGAGGAGATACAAGTATCAAACCTCAAACGGTATTCTACAACTCTTTCTCACAATTTCATTGTGTGGCTCATAAGTTTTATACCTCTATAATTTGAGCAATTCTGAATATCTCCTTTATTCTTAAAAATAGATATCAAATTACTTTATCTCTATTTATTAAACATTTTTTTTTAAACTTAAGATCTTATTTGAATAAAAATGTCAACTATGTAACTCCCGTAAATATAAAATTAATCATGTTTATAGTTATAAGTCAGCAACAAGAACTAGTAATCATGTTTGGCAAGGTTGTACATTACTAACAACCCCATTTTCAAACCAAGAGCAAGATTCTGTTCAAAAAAAAAACCAACAACAAGACAAAAAAAAAGTCATCATCACTAAAACTTATGTACCACAATTTTAAGCATAAATAAACACACACACAGAAAAACAGCTCGCTCTCTCTCTCTCTCTCTCTCTGCAAAAACAATAGACAAGAACTCCATGGCTATGGCCACTCACTCGTGCCCCTCTTATTCTCCAATCTCGACCCAACCCATCTCCTCTAACAACAAAAAGATTATTTCTTTTCCTTTACAATCTATAATAATTGGTAAATCAATTGCATCTCCTCTTTCTCTTAGAACAACTACCAGACTTTCTATAGCAGCAACTGCAGGAGCCACTACTGTGCAAGTTGATGAACCTGCAGTCTCTAGTAAAGGACCAAAGTCTTTGCCTTTTAGAGTAGGTCATGGATTCGATCTCCATCGGCTAGAGCCTGGTTACCCTTTGATCATTGGTGGGATTAATATTCCTCATGAAAGAGGCTGTGAGGCTCACTCGGATGGTAATGTTTTCATGTTTTTGTTTTCATTTCATAATCAATTGAGTATTTCCCATTTGACTTTGTGGAGATTCAATAAAATGGGTTGGAATTATTTCTTTGTATAAGTTTATGTGAGAACCAATCAAAACTTAGTTTCAATTTTTTTAAGAAAAAAAAAAGTTGAAGTGTAATTGTTGTTTGCAGGAGATGTGTTATTGCACTGTGTTGTGGATGCAATATTGGGTGCACTGGGGCTACCTGATATTGGACAGATATTCCCAGATTCTGACCCTAAGTGGAAGGGAGCACCATCATCAGTTTTTGTTGAAGAAGCTGTGAGTTTTTCCTTTTTTACCCTTGTATTCTGTTTGTTTTAAATTGGCTTTTTATATATCCTTAATGTCAATGGCTGTCGTTTCTGAGTCTAGATTTAGCTGTATGTGTTTGGTAGTAGTTTCCTTGAACACTGGATTGTAAACCATATTTATGAATTTGCAGGGAAAGTTTCATATCAAACTGGCATGTGATTTTTTTTATAATTGAAGAAACCAAGCACAAAACAAAAGCCTCCATATTTGAATTTGCTGGAATGAAGCAAGTCATATTGTGCTTTAGCTTAAATCTTTAAAACTGTGGTAGAGTGGAATGGAGCACCACTGTCTGTTTCAAGCAAAGTGCTATTAGTTCTTTCCATCAATGTAGTTATGGTTTTCTGAAAACTACTTTATGAGTTCTTCTTGAATTTTTATTGGCTTAGATATGTCTGTCAGGTTGCATTTGAATAGGGGAATTTATAATGGAGGTCTAGGAATTTAGTTTTTCAGTTTAAGGTACTTTAATAAGGTCCAAGTGCCTAGATTTTCTTTTGTTGGTTAGATCATGAATTGAAAAATTGCTGGATGATGAATTTGGATATGATTTCTAATGTAAATTGCATTGTTTAGTTCAGTCACATTCTTTCTCTTTCTTTACCTATCACAGTCTTAGTTTTAACAATTTAAAAATAAGCTCAAATTCAAAACTTTTTAAATTCAAGTTTCATAACCAAACACAGCATTATGTCTGCATCTATCTTGTCTGTTGATACTTGGACTTGATTTAACTGTGCCTTTAATTGTGGCAAATTACTCGCATGCTAAGATGTGCTGCTTGATATGCTTTGAGGGATTGATTGTTCTACTTGCCTTTACTTGAAAACTATTTATCATCTTTACAAACTTGACTTTAAAGGCTGGCAATAAACTAGTCTGACATTCTGTCTCATAGAAGGTACAAAAAGCAAACAGAGTACATTTTAGAGTTGAATTGTAGTTACGCTGAATTAGGCACAGATAATCAACTAAATTTTACTAATGAGCCTACGGTTTACTTTAAGTTGTCTTCAAGGCAGAAATGTTCTCAAGTTCAAGTTCCAATTGGAGCATATTTACCAGAAAAAAAGTTAATTAAATTTTAATTTGACAAAAATCAATATCTTCCCTGATTTAGCATTAGATAGGGGAATAGAGTTGCGTGGTACAACAAATTAAACCATGCCATGCTATATTTTGAAATAACAATTATTGCACTTCTTGGTTGATAGTAATGGAATGTCTCTAGTTTGAACCGAGGATTCTAAGAGTAGCAACGCCAGAAAAATTAGTCGCGGATATACACACCACCAAGTAGCTAATGATCGCTTCATTTTAGTCGTGGATGCTCTTAGGATCTACTTTAATAATATTTTTCACCCCTTCAATAGAAAATTTAGAATATTTATCAATGGGTAGACTTGATCAAAGCAGTAGTGGCAATAAAATGGAAACTTGAGATGGGTCAATCAACAACCTTTGACTGTAATTTGGCTAATGTAACTTTACCTAGTATACCAAGTTATTGCCTATTGAAAGAAATAAGTAAATAACTGTAGTCCAAAACTAGATAAATGTCAGCAGGGTCCTTCATGTATAATATACAGTAAATAAATGTCATAACCATATGAAGTCCATAAGGTTAATGTGATGTACTGATGTTAACGTAATTTGGACACTCCCCCAGGGCCCGTGGACTTTGGCAATGCACTGCCGTGTTCTGACTAATCACTGCTTCTAGCCAACTTCACTATGTAATATTTGTGTTATCATAAATATCTGTTCAAATAATCTTGTGTTTATCTGGCCTTCTAAAGATAAAATATGCCGTCTATGCTTAATATAAATGCAGATTAAAAAATTGCCCATAACCACCAACTTTATTAGTTGGAGTGTAACTGTGTATAATCTGCTTCTGATTAAGCATTGCATCAAATCCAACATTGCAAAGATTTATTCTAGCTGGCGGAAAAATAGCCGATGGGTTTTATCGAGATATATTTCAATTTTTCTGCATGAAGGTTTTCTTT
The DNA here is from genome assembly GCA_947685225.1 of Garcia nutans. Lineage (NCBI taxonomy): Eukaryota > Viridiplantae > Streptophyta > Magnoliopsida > Malpighiales > Euphorbiaceae > Garcia > Garcia nutans. Next base: position 1,960,792 of record CANTUV010000089.1, read on the forward strand.
TATATGCACTAGAGCTCATAACTGGAAGGCACATGCAAATTTATGAGTTATTTCACTTGGAACGATTTAGGGCTATATCTGTGGATAAATAAAAAGTTATAAGATCATATTAAACTACTTTCGTCTAAGTTAGTTTAGATCTACCTCTGCCTCGCCTAGCTAAATGTAGGTGACAATATGGTAAAAATATTTTCTCTCCTCTTCTTCACACACAAATATATATATTCATTACATTTCAGATGCCCATCCCATATATCAGCAGAATGCTTTTATTCAGGTTGGCAAAATATTGTTCAGTATGTCCAAAGACAGCTTCTTTTCTGAAACCTGGGAAACGATGATTGCAATGTACTCTTAAGCAATTCTGTATGTGTGTCTCATCAAGCTAATACTTTGTATTACGCTTCCTTTCAGGTGAAGCTTATGCATGAGGCAGGCTATGATATTGGAAACTTGGATGCTACCTTGATTCTTCAAAGACCAAAACTGAGCCCACACAAGGAGGCTATCAGAGCCAATTTATGTAAGCTGCTTGGAGCAGATCCTTCTGTTATAAATCTGAAAGCAAAAACTCATGAGAATGTCGATAGCTTAGGAGAAAATAGAAGTATAGCAGCACACACAGTTGTTCTTCTTATGAAGAAGTAGAAACGATCATTAGAAACTCAATGTTTCAAATGTGCTACTCATTATACTTCATTAGATTGTTGTTATTGTGTAACATAGATGGTGAACATGTTGGTTATTATGACTTGTGAGCCTCCATGTTTTTAACTATAGAAATAGTTTGAAATTTCGTTTAATAATGCAATTTGACTGTAAAGTCAGTTTCCATTTTTCCTTTTTCTATGATATCATTATCAATTCATAGCTTAACAGTAAATATATATTCGTCTAAATGATGAATTCAAAATCGATTCTTCCTCTGCAAAGAATATTATTTTAAATGTCAAAAAAAAAAAAAAGCTAATGTACAGTGGGCTTTTGTCATCCAAAATGTTTAGTAACTCTATACTGGAGTTCAATTTTTAATGGCTCTAACATCACATGTTTAGAATTTAATTGTTCCTGATTCACATATATAAATTGAAATTATAACAATAATTAAAATTAATTCACACTAGTTAATTGATTGGTTAACAAAATTGACAGACTTCAATAGGACAATAGCAAAATCTTATATGCTTACAATAAGGTTGAAAAAAGTAACATATCATATAATTTTCTCTAAAACAAATATTAATCGCAGAAGTTGCTGATTAGCCAATTATAAAGTGATTTCCCCCCTCATTTTCACATGTTTAACATGTTTATAAGAACTTCATTAAATTATAAATAAGATTATAAATTCTTTAATACTCACATGACTTAGTGTGTTTAACCAATTTAAGAAAATGAATTCAATAAAAACTGTAAAATACTTCTAAAAAAATTAAAAAAAGTAACATATAACGTAATTTTCTCTAAAACAAATATTAATTGCAGGAGTTGTAATTAGCCAATTATAAAGTGATTTTCCTCCTCATTTTAACATGTTTATAACAACTTCATTAAATTATAAGAGAAATTATAAATTCTTTAATACTCACATGAATTAGTGTATTTTTAACCAATTTCAGAAAATGAATTCAATATAATAAATAATTTATTTAATTTTCTTTTTCTGTCAAAAAAAATTAAAATTTTAGAATATATATATATATATATTATAGTGATGTTAAGAAGTATAAATTTCTGTATGCATTCTTCATATGCTTAAAATAAAAAACTTGGTAGAGTTGTGTTTTAGAGAAAATTACATCCTTTATCAAATTTAGCAAAGTTTTTATTTTTTATACTAAGCTACGACAAAATATATTGGTAAATTTAGCTTCTACTAGAGGGTGAATCTAAGTATGAAGCATCAATGTGAAAACAAAAAATTTATCAGTACCTTTATAATTTTTCTATGAATGAAATGAAATTTATATTATTTCCAAATTATAATCGTGAGAATATATTGTTTGGATTATGATACTATTTTATATAATTTTGAACCATGTATTCAAAACTTAAAAAAAAAAAGTGATAGACAATGGAAAAAATAAACTAAAACGACATCGTTCATATAGAGCTTTGCCTAATTTTGAAGACTCCATTTGTCTAGGAGAACCAGATGAAACCCAATGTTTTCTAGTTCTCGTCCAGATAACTGTTATTCTAATTAAAACATTCTAATTGAAATGGCAAATTAATTAAATGACGATTATTATTAAATTATATTGTGATAAAAGAGAATAAAGATTGATTATCAACCCCAGCAACTCTCTTGTCTACCGCTAATATACAAACTATATATTCAAAAAATAAAAATTTTATCATGGATCGAGTCTATGATATACTAATACTGAAATTAAAAAAAATAAAAAATAATATTTTTTCCCTTTTTTTTCTCGCATGGGGATTTTTCTTTAAAAATTTTTAAATTAAACTAATAAGAAAACAAAGTGAACATTGTTGAGTCCTATGACTGTGAGGGCAGGGGCAGTGCTTATTCTTCATTTTCTTATTTATATTAATTTGATAATTTATAATTTTTGATATGAAAATATTATTTTTTTTAATTACATTATATTTTTTAAAAAATAACTTAATTGACATAAAAATTATAAAAATATATAAAACAAGGCAGACATGATTTTCGCAGCGTATCAAATACTTTTCGCGTTAATTACTATTATCTTTGGAAAGCGTTAATTACTATTATCTTTGGAAAAATATATAATTTTTTAAAATACTATTTGTTCCACTTAGCTTTTTTTTTTAAAAAAAAAAAATTTTATTTTATGCAAGAGTGACTATAAAGCAACTTTCTCATGTCTTGTAAACCTTAATCAATCCTAAAAGCGATCTAATAATGGGAAGGTTTAGGTAGATTGGGGTGAAATCTTTGGGATGAAGATTAAATTTGTGATTGTCATTCTAAAACCTAATGAATATTAAATTTTATAAAATTTATTTAAATTAATAAATTTTTAAATATCATTAGATTTTAATAGACTTTTAAAAAATTATTATTTTATATCATTAAATTTTATTATATTCCAAATAAATCTGAATTGAATATCATTAGATTTTTAAAATAATTTAAAAAACATTAAAATCCTAATTCAATATACCCCCTGAATTTTTTTGGATTAAATTATCAAAGAAATTATAAATTCTTTAATACTCACGTGAATTAGTGTATTTTTAACCAATTTGAGAAAATGAATTCAACATAATAAATAATTTATTTAATTTTCTTTTTTTCTCAAAAAAATTAAAAATTTAGAATATATATGTATATATATTATAGTATTGTTAAGAATTAGTATAAATTTCTATATGCAATTTTCATATGCTTTAATAAACAAAGTTGGTAGAGTCGTATTTAGCATGAAAACCTTCGTTTCCAAGATCTTATGTGGTTTAAAATTGTACATGTTTATCATATTTAGAAATTAATTTATGTTTGTCATGAAATTTTTTATTGAAAATTTAATTCACTGATTACTTATTGTGAATTTGTGAAATGTGTTCGATTATATTTTTTATGCGTGTTATATTTTAAAAAAAAGTTTATTCATTCTCATATGACATATATCTTTATCATTACAATTAACGAACACAAAACAAATTTTTTTACTGTAATTTTATAAAAGAAAAATGTTAAATATGATTTTCTTGTTTTAAGTGAAGATTTCTCATAACATAGAAATTACCTAAGTATATACACAAATTGAATTATGATAAAAAAAAAAAAAAAATTGGCCATGGAAAATCATTTTTGAATGGCACATAATTCTTGAAAATTTAGTGTATAATGTTCAATTGCACATTGTTCTTGTGTTATGTATTCATTCATCAGTTGCTATAATTTAATTAGTGTTTTTCTGAATATTAACTTTTGCCGTTGCTAATTCATGCGACATTTTAATTATCTTTTGGCACGAATTTTTGACTTTAGTTATAAATCCACATTTTTCATGATTAACTTATTATTAAAAATATTTTAAATTAATATCTATACGTTATAAAAAAAATAAATCTATATAAATACTTTCTTACATAAAAATATGTAAATATTAAATTATTATATTAAATTCTTAAGTTGATTTTTTTATTAATATCTTTATCTTTATATACTATTATAAAAATTTGAAATATTAATCACAATATATTCAATGAATGACAAAAAAAATAGAAATAATTATATTATAATAATGTATTAAAATTATTACACTATCTTACTTTTTTTTTATATAATTGTCACCTTTTTATTTATTTTTAAAAATAAGATTTATTACAGGAAAAAATAAAAATAAATACTCTTAAAACTTTAATTTTAATACCTCATTAATTACCTAACATTTATTTTTAATTATTTTTATATATTCAAAATTAATTACCAAAATAATTCAACTTTGTATTTATATAAACTCGGAAATTTGACAATTATTGAAGTACGCTTATGCATAAGAATTGTTGAAGTTTCAACTTAATTTTTTATTTTATAAATTTTTTAGTTTTGACAAGTAAAATAGAAAAGACTAGACTGAAACAAAACCAGTCCCAATTGGTCACCTATCTTCCCAGTCCAAGTAGGACCAACAAAATTGGAAAAAATTAATCCATTTTCATATCACATCATTCTGACTTCTTTTTTTATTTTTTATTTTTATTTTATACAATACCAACGTCATTATAATTAATTTTCATGATTAACAAAACCAATACCTAATTAGACCAAATTAAGCCTCAGTAAGTTAATTTCAAACCAAATTAAAGTGGTTGTAGAGTAGGTGTTGATGATTCACTACTTAGATAAGTAAAATATGTAAAGTATGAAATAAACTACCTAAATTAATTTTTCCTTTTTTTTTCTTATCAAATATAGCACATTTTCAAATAAATGGGTCTTTTAAGATTTGAGACCATTGAATTCATTTTTTTGAAATTTTCATTTGACGATATTTTTTTTATTTGTTTAATTTTTTTTCTAGCATTTAACATTAGATTTTCGATTTTGAATTTATTGTAATTAAAAACATGGTTAAAACATGAATTTTAATCATGTTGTCATGGACTTGAATTATATTATAAACGCATATACCGAGGAACTCTGTCATGAGTAATAGTAAGATTGTTAAATAATATCTGTAAATAATAAAAAAATGACATCCGATTATTAAATCAATCTATTGTCAAAGAAAAATATACATTTAATATTAGATCATATCTTATTGTATGATAAAAATATTATATTTAATATAATTACACAATAGTAATATCAAATAAAAATAAAATATATATATAATTGTTAATAATATTATCTAAATATAATAATAATTAAAAAAATAAATACCTTATAACGAGCTGTCAGGCAATATTATTAGAAAAATTAAGTCGTTATTTTAGTAGTGTGATTGTCTCCTATTTTCCACGCATAAGAAACCGAACCGCTCGTACAAATTTGGTTACTCAGACTCTTACTTAATTTGCATTAATAAAATGGGTCCAGACTCGACAGCGGGTTGAACCTTTGTAGATGTGGATCGGTCCTGATTAAGACCTTTTATGCTTAGACTGAATCGATTGCCTTAATTTCTCTTATTTATTTACTGAATAGCAATAATAATTAATTAAGTGATTGATAGAAAAGTCAAAACTTCTATCTCTTACTGGAAAAGTCAAAATCCATTCTGTTTTTCTTCTTCTCTTCTATTGTTGATTTTTATTAAACAAATAATTAATTGATGGCTGCTAGTTAATTCTATAAAAATTTTAAGATTATAAATTCACCATTAATAAAATTGACTGTCCTTGCTTAATTATATATTAACCGCTGAATATATTAATCAATCTAATATAATATAATTAGAGATTTCAAATTCATATATGAACATATAGCTGCCTTATAATATAATTTGCATGATATTCAATAGCTAAAATTATTGATAGTTTTGATGGGATGATATTTTCTGTAATAAAAAATTTATTGTTCTTATAATTTTATCAGGCTCCACTTAAAAAAAATAATTTACATCAAGAAATAAATTTTAATTTAAAAATATTAAGATGGTATTCAATATTACAATTTATAAATTTAAATTTCATTTGAAATTTAATTAATTTTCAAAAAATTATATATATAACTTCTGTATAAATTATCTAATTAAAATCTTATTCACATCAAGAGATCGTCAAATTAGTATGTTTATACTCAGGGGTAAAGTCAGACTTTGAAATAAAGGGGGGTAAATTTTTTTTTGTAAATTTTAACTTTTCTCGTAATTATTTATCTCTCATTTTATTGTAATAGTATTTTATAAATTTATTAATAATATATTTTTATTATTAATGTCACGACCCAAACTGGGGAGCCGGGACCGGCGTAAGGCTATACCTAAGTACAACCTTACAAGCCTAATTTAAATTTATTATTAAAGTGCAAAATTACTAAGTTCAATAAATTTATTTCATAATCAAGTCATCAATAGAAATGATACTATTAAAAATTAAGTTCAATAATTAAAACTCAAACTATATGCAAAGAAACAATTTACTCCTTATTACAAGAAAAAGGGTTCGGACACGGTCCGCCCAAAAATATCCAGAAATCTCTACGGAGTAAGGAAAATATGCAGACGAACCAAAATCCACAACCAAACTAGAAGATCCACAAAAAGATCGACCGAGCTCACTAAAGAATATAACTTCAATCTGCAAGTCAATCTATAAGGGTATGAGCGATATAAATACGCCCAGTAAACTCATGAGAGGCAGAAAAACACTAATACAATCAAAGTAATATATATCAAGTAACAACCACAATAATCACATACATGATGGTGTATCGGGGTCTACAAAATATAACATCCTCCTCTTCCAACCATATCCAAGAGCAAGTAGGCACGTGGCCCCAAGAGCAAGTAGGCATAAGCCCCAAGAACAAGATCGATATCGATATATAAAATAATCACCATAATCACCCACATCCTCCGTCCCATTAGACACACCATCGCACATCAGAAAAATATTCGATATCACATCAAGGCATTTAGCAAATAGCATACAAGTTTCTCTGTCTCCTATTCACATGCAAGGCTAGGGCAAGAAAGGATAATATATCGAAATTAGAAAGAATAATATATTCGAAGGGTTTATATAGATATAATAGTTTAGTTAGCAAGTAGCACATCATAAACAATACACATACACCCATGAACTTACTTGGTATCCAAAGAAAGCTTAGCCAATTCCTCACAACCTACTGACCCTGAGCTTCAGCTGGATTATTGCCTAAAGAAATATAAGTACATAATCCAACAATCAATCCCACTATCTCATCTATCATGAGGGATGCAATGCATGCTATGAATGCAAAAAGACCAATATTTAACCAACAATTAACCAAGATAATCCAAAATCGAAAACCAACCCGACTAACTCAAAATTATGGTTCAACCCAATGGTTAAACCGATCGCACCTCAAAAATACAAAATCAATTAATTAATTAAAATTTATTAAAACCAGAACCTCAACTCAATTTTTATAACTCATTTATCAAATAATATCACATCATTCCCTATGCAAAAATCATAATTCATACCAACACCCAAAATCGATAAAATTTCTTAAGTAGTCCCTATAATTCAAAATTTTCCAGAAAATAATTCCATCATAAAAAAAACTCTGGAAAAATTCCAGTAGCTTCTCCAACATCAAAATAACTTGTGTGCAAAATTTCAGATTAATCCAAATTTATTTGATCCCCCAAAAATATTTTACAATATTCTGGTTCTGTTTGAACCACTAAAAATCAGTACTGCAAAAATAATCATAAATCCTTCACATTTCTTCACCACAAAATTATCCAAATAATTTTTTCATATTATAGACATCAGTATGAACAACATATAAAAATTTCATAATTTTTCAAGACATCTAAGACCTTCAAAATAATTTTCAAAACAGACATCATCAGAAAACTCTTAACCAACAGCAGTGTCAATTCTTAATTTATTTCGGAACCTAGAAATTAGAACCAGACTCCAAATTATTTTTCACAGATTCATAACATCCTAATAAACAACATATCAAAATTTCATAATTTTTAGAAACCTCTAAATCCCTCAATTTAATTTTTAAATCGGATTCATATAACTTGTTACCATACTGGCAGCAGTTGAGAAATAAATTTATTTCGAAACACAAACATTTGACCCAGACCTCAAAATATTTTTTATAAACACCTAACATCATATCCTAAAACATATCAAAAATTCAGACCTAGATCATTTACCAATAATTTTTAAAAATTCAACAAAGTTACTAAAATATTAGTAATCACAAGCAGAAATAATTTTTCACTTTATTAATGAATTAAAAATATAAATCAAACATGAAAATTCCAAAATAAATTTTTAGATTAAGTATAACATCCCTAGAACAGATTACAATTGCCAAAAATACCAGATCATTAACTTAAACTCACAAATCAAATATTAAACATAAAAAACCTCCAAAATCATCCTACAACTTTTAATTATTTTTAATTAATTAAAAATCGAAATAAATCAAAAATATTATTTTCTAACACCCTAAATATTATACAAACATCCAACAACACAAATCATGCCATGAAGTTGGAAGAAATTGAAGAAAAATTGAAGAAACCTCAAAATATCAAATCTGCCAAAACTGGGAAGCCAAAACGACAATCTGCGATGCAGCCCGCAGCACGCCGAACGACAGGAGCTCGCACGCCGAACGACACCAGCACCTCGCCAAACGACACTGGCAATTGACACGCCCACTGACGAAACGACAGGCGCTCGGTTTTGAAGAAAAATTTTGATTTTTCTCCTCTTTCTCTCTCTGACGGCGCAAATAATTTTAGACACTCAAATGGGTGTCATAACACCCCTATTTATTCAATTTTTAGGTGGAAAATTACCAATATACCCCTAGATTAATTTTTTTTAAATACCCTAAAACTCTTTAAAAATTCAAAAAAACACCCCAACTAACTTATAAAAATTTACAACTAACCCAAATTCAATTATTTTCAGAATTATTTAATTTATTTATTTATTTTAATTAAAAATTAATAAATACCCGAAAAATTTCCGAAACACAAACCCTAGGAAAATTATACTTAAAATAACCGTAACGACATCACGGTCACCAAAATGACATCAAAAACAGCAAAACGAAATCCGAAAATTTTTCGACAGTCAAAATGACCAAAATACCCCCCGAAATCAAAAACACAATATTATACTCAAAACAAACATCTCTATACCCACATTATGAAAATAAGCATCAAACGTTATAAAATTCGCCCGAATGTGAATTGAAGGTAAAATTACCATTTTACTCTTAGACTCCATTTTTTTCAAAAATCAAGGATTTTACAATTAAAAAATTAATTAATAAAAAATATTAATATATATGTGTACATAATTTTAAATTTACAAAATTGTTTATAATAAAAATAAAATAAAAAGAAAAAAATTAAATAATGAATATAATTTTTTAAAAAATAATTAAAATAAATGAGTTTAAATTAATTTAGCTAGAAAATTTATCATTTTTTTTATTTTTTTTGTATTTATATATTATCAATATTTTGTCAATTTTTTAAAAGAGAACTATTACTTATAGAATAAATAATTTATTGTAATTTTTTTGACTTCTTGTAAAAATTTAAAAAAAAGAGAGGGCAATTTAAAATTAAAAAAAATAATAAATAATTTAAATTTTTTTTAAAAATATTATATATATATGTATTTTCAAAAAAAGAAGGGGGCAACTGCCTCCTTCTTTTAAACGTGTCTGCGCTACTGTTTATACTTCAACATGCATTACTAGTTTTATATTTAATCATAAAGAGTGAAAAATCATTATTCCCTCTTCTATTCTTGAAATTTTACATCGTGGTACAAGTTGAGTTAATGAACTACAATTTATTTCTCATATATAAGCAAAATTTACCAAAAACTATATAATTGAATATAAAAGAGATTTTTTTTTGCAATTAGGCATGATTGATTAAAATTATCAGTTTAAGCATACTGCATAATTAAGAATCATTTTATAATTAAAAGATAAGGAAAAAATATATAATATTTTCATTATTGTGATTTGGTCACAAAATAAGTTTTTTGTATTTATTAATGGATGATTGCATTTAAAAGCTCCAAAATTTAATATAATATATATAATAACTATGAGAATCTTTTTTTTTAATAATTAAAAGATAATGGAAATTGGTCACCTACTCATTTTTTTTTAAATAAAATACTTGTTATCTTCTTTTATTTATTTATTTACTTTTTGGGGTTCTTTCGGAAATAATTTTAGTAATGGGTTCAAGTAAAATAGGAATTTTAATTATATATATATATATCAAAATATTAAGTAAATATTGAAAGAAGAAATCAATAATCAGTTACGTTATACAGAAAAATCATGAGGTTCAATTAACCTGGTGTTCTAAATTCAACTATAGTCTATAGATAGTAAAAATAAATAATGCAACTAAATATAAATTATTTTACTTTTTAAAAAAATCTTATCCTAATTAAACGCCAAAGAAACTCATAAGATTCATTCATTTAATTTGATTATATAAATATACATTTTAATCAGTGTCTATAAATAAAGGAGATTTATTGTGAAAATATGGCAAAAACATCGCACGCATACCGAACAATTAGTTCATAGACTGTCCATTAACTTGTAGGATACTATCCTACACACGCAAAATATTGTCCATTAACTTGTAAGATACTATCCTACACGCATATTATAATTTAAGAAAGTGAATAGAACTAGCTAGTTTGACATCTACAAGGCCAGTTTAGCAATAATATTATTATAATTATAATTATTATTTATAATTTATTAGATATATTTTTATATTATGTTAAATATAATATAAATCCTATATAGATTGAATATAAAATGTTAAAAAAACTTATATATAATCGAGTTTCTTAACATTAATAGTTAGCTTATGAAATTTACTTTCTTAAGAGTCTATAAATTCTCAATATTTTTACATAGTATTAGAGTAAAAATAATATTTATATCTTTTTTTATCATAATTTAGAGTATATAATCTTCCATTCTATATATTTATCCATATTATTTTTTAAAAAAATTATACGGCCTCTTATCAAAATTTTTATATGTTTTTTATCAAAAATTCTTTTGTCATTTTATATATAAAAATATATAACAAAATCTTAATAAATTTATAAAAATTATTATGTATATAATAAATTTATAATAAATTATATATATATGAATATGTTAATTTGTTTAGAAATTTGATAAATTTAAAAGTATTTAAAAATCTAATAAATTTATAATTTTTTTAAATAATTTTATAAAATCTTATATTTTATATTATATGTACTTCAGTACTTTAAACTTAATTTTTATATTTTTGTTTGTCTTTTAAATATTTGATTTTATAAATTAAATTTTATTGGAGTAATATTTTTTATTGATATTTTTTTATTAATCATGTTAATTTTTGAAATTGATTAGGTGACATTCATTAATGGTATGGGCACATTAGCCTTTAAATGTGACAATTCACCTGTGCGGTAAATAGGAACGGACTTGAGGGGAGGGGGGAGAGGGAGGGGACAAATGATCCCTCCTTATTGGTGATCAGAAAACACATGCAGAAAGGATACTTCTAGTCACCGATAATGATCAGCGGGGACGAGTTCCCCTAGCTCGAGTTGTAGAGACGGAGAGAGAGTGTGTAAGATTAAAGAAGAGAGAAAAAGATTGAGGGAGCGAGAAAGAGAAAAAGGGATGGATTAAATGGCGGACAACTGGAGGGCTCGCCGGCGACGATGACAACAGAGATAGAGCCATCACTGGCGACGGCGAGAGATAAAAATTTTGCCCCTTCTTCCACAACTGCCTGATTCCGCCACTGATAGTAAACACCGGCTGCATTAAGGTGTGAGGTTCTCTCTCCAGTCATGCAAAATTTTGGGACGAAAATATTTATTTATTTTCTTGGATTTTTTATAATAAGATCATTTTAGTCAATCAAGAAGAAAAAAAATCCCTATCTAAACCTAATATTATCATTCCCCACAATTTTTTTTATTTTATATAATATTTCATAAAAATTAAAAAATTGTGATTTAATGATTAAAATTTTATGTTGATTAATGGAAGTAAAATTAAATTAATTATATAAGTTTTAATAGTTCAAATATAATTAGTCCGTTTTATAATTTTAAGTACTCATTATTAAGAAATAAAAAGTCTTACTATTAATTAGCTAAAAAAATCTTATACATCTATGTATATTAAAAAAAATAACATAATAGAAACAAATTCAACTAAAAGTGAAGTTTAAAACCAATTAAAAATTCTAAAATTAGCATTTTAAAAGAGAAAAAAATGTCAATAGGTATGATTATGTATTATAATTGTGGTTTTTTTCAGATTTTAAAGCATATTAAGCATTGCACAGAAAATTATAGTATAATTAAACGTAATTATAAACTCATGTTCAATTTTTTGCTCTCGAACCTTCAAAAACATATCAACATTTTGGTGTTAAAATTAGTGCCAAATGTCAAATAAATGTTCTGTGATAAAAATATATATAATTGATCAATTACATTGAAAATGGTATTGATAATAAAATAAATAATATAATGATTTAGAATATTAAACTTTGTTAGATTATATACTTTGTTAGATTATATACATACATCATCATAATTATTTATTACTATAATTAAAAATGCTTTTATATATTAATATATAAAAAATAAAAAATATTTTACTACCCATTTAAATAATAAAATGTGTTTTTGAACTTCTAACTAATAATATTTTTGATATTTATATTTTTTATTAATTATTTATATATAATATTTTATTTGACCCAAATTGATAAACTCACTTCTTTTTTCATAAGGATTAAGAAAAATTAATTATTTTTATTGAAAATATAAATTTACATGTGTTGTTCATATTATAACCTTACTTTAATATAAGATGTATATTTAATAAGTAATATTAAATATGGATATAATAGAAATTTATCATATCAACTATCTTATTAAAATAATAAGTGGGTTATAATTTAGGATAAATAAAAAAAGAAAGCGAGTCTATCAATTTAAAAAAAAAAATAAATAGTAATATATTATTATCTTACAATATTAAAAGGTTTAATCCGCCCACTATTTATTAATATAATGACATTTAAAATTGAAATTTTTAATACTTTATTATTATAAATTGTATGATAGTATTAATATGAAAGGTCTCGATAAAAATAAAAATTATTTTAAATGATAAATCATAATATTTGCCTTTGTTTGTATTGGAGTAAATTGATTAAAAAGAGGATAATAAAAATTATATTTCTCTCATTCCCTAAATTTGGATAAAAATAAGAGAAATGATAAATGAGAAAAAAGAATAGAAATCGATTCATCCTATTTCTCTCAAATCTATAAAAAAATTTTCCCACCAATTTAAAGAAAAAATGAGGGAAATAAAAAATAAAAGAGATATAAATAATAAAATGACTAATTTATATTTTATCAACTTAAAAATAATAAGAATATAATTGTAAGAATCAACATTATAAATTTTTCTTTCTTTTTTTATATTAATTTGATAACCAAACAAAAGAAAAAAAAATTTCTCTTCTCTTCATTTCTTTTCTTTTTTCCTCTTTATTTATTTTCTTTTCCATTGCACCTCTAAGCAATCAATAGGCTAAGTCATACTTGAATTGAAGTTGAATATAATAAGTACTAAACTTTTAAAACATTTGTATAATTAAAAAATTATATCACTTATTTTATTCAATATTTGATTTTCAATTCTACCAAATATCATCCAATTTTATTTAATTATTAAAAAGCAAAAAAGCCATCTTATGGTCTTCAAAAGTTAAATCATAAATGTAAATATATAAAACCTTATACAAAAATAGATATGTAATGGTACGAGAAACCATATGATATGGGTATTCTAGTTAAAATTATAAATTAATTAAATAATGATATGTAACCATATTTTTTTAAGTATATACACTACAATTTTTTCACGTGAATATTTCATTATTCAAATAAAGTATCATGTCAAATAAAATATTTAATTAGGATAAGGGTTGCATCGTATAATTTTTCAAATAGTAAAAGACAGATACTCCAATATTAGTTGAATACAGTTGAAAACTCAAGTAAAAAATTTTTAACATTGAAGGAAAAAAATAAAGAATAGCCATCTTAGTAGTAACTAATTATTAAAGAAAATGCCGACCAAATCTCACCAAATTGTCAAAGAATACCATTTCATCTTTCAAGGAACCTTCTCTGCTAGACTGTCAATAAAAAATTTCTCAGTGATCAAACAAGGAAACACCATGGACACCTCGGTTGTTAATCACCTATAAATATAATCACCATTGAAGAAGCTCCTGCAACTCTAATTAACCTCACAAACATACCTGCAACAAGCGCACATAGAAATATATATAGAAGCTAAAGCAAGCAATTACTTGTTAATAATATCTCTGTGTACAAGTTTCTTGACAAAGCTTCAAAGGGTTTAGTTCAAAAATGGTGTTTAAGTTGAATAATCAATTGTTATCAAAGATAGCAACTGGGAAAGGCCATGGTGAAGATTCTCCTTATTTTGATGGATGGAAAGCTTATGATAGTGATCCTTATCATCCTACAAAGAATCCTGATGGAGTTATTCAGATGGGTCTTGCAGAGAATCAGGTAATTAGTTAAGTTAAATTAATTAGCTAGTTCTTGTTAATATATTAATTGCTTGGTGGGTTCTTGAAGATGATTAGTTTTGTTTTCTCGTTAGTTAATTTTGGTTGCTTAATTAATTACTTGCAGCTTTGCTTTGATTTGGTTCAAGAATGGCTGAAGAACAACCCAAAAGCTTCAATTTGCACTCCTGAAGGAGCAGAGGATTTCAGAGATATTGCTATTTTCCAAGATTATCACGGCTTGTCAGAATTTAGAAGTGTAAGCAACTTTTTTTTAAAAAAAAAGTTCAATTAATCAAGTAAAGTTATCAAATTCACTTAATTGTTCTCTGTAATATAATTTTTTTTATGAATTATTAGTAGTTAAAGATTATGGGCATTGACTTGCAGGCTGTTGCAAATTTCATGGCGAAAGTCAGGGGAGACAGAGTAACATTTGACCCTGACCGAATTGTTATGAGCGGAGGAGCCACCGGAGCTCATGAAACGCTTGCTTTCTGTTTGGCCGATCCCGGCGATGCTTTCTTGGTTCCTACTCCTTATTATCCAGGGTAATTCTTCTTTCTTCTTTCTTCTTTTAATTTTTTTTTCTATTGCTAGTTAATTAATTTCTTATCTAATTCCAAAAAAAAAATAGAAAATAATTAAAAATGATAAAAATAATTAATGTGTATTGGTTTGAATAAGAAAAGAAAATAATTAATGATCTTTACACTTAATTTTGACTTTTTGTGTCATTCCATTAATTGCTGACTGGACAAAAATTTTAAAAATGTTGACATCTCTTTCTTAATATAAAATTTGATATCTCCTTCTTAATTTTGTTTTTCTTATTCATTTTCCAGTCACATATGAGAAATTAATTTTTTTTTATTGATGCTTATACATTCTGAAGGGAAAAAAATTAATTTTAAATTTATTATTTAGAGAAAATATATATTTGTTGTCCACTTTATTTATGATATATATTAAAAATTAACTCGAATAATAAAGATTTAGATTATAAAAATTAAGTCAAATACAGTGCTTAAAATGTCAACATCGCAATTAGAGTGTTAATAGTTTAACATGTCACGGACTTTAGCTATCAAAACAGGCTGTATTATTAAAAAAATACAAAATAATAATAATTTTTTATAAGAGATAAAAAAAAAAATAAAAGAAGAGAAAATTGGGAAGTGGCAAGTGAAGAGAACCTGAGGTTTTAGGGTAAGCATGCCATCATTTTGCTTTGTACTACAATAAAGTATGTTTTATCATTGCTATTATATAAATCCGAATATAGTATTTATTAAATTCTTTAAAGGCCATGACATGAGTGACCCTTTGAAATGATAGTGATACAATCGATAATTGCCACGTATTGTTCATAGAAATTAGAATATCTAGTCAAATATATAGTCATCACCTCAATTATTTTCATGGCTGCGTTGCTACTTGAACCAACAAAAATTAGATTTTTGGGTTTTTTTTAAATATAAAATTATGAGAAAATTTTAAAAATTTTAAAATTTATCAGTATTTTTATGCTTATCAAAATTTTTTATTAATTTATATATTTATCAAATTTGTATAATATATACAAAATTTATTATACATATAATAACTTTTACATATTTACCATGAGTTTATTATAATAAGATAAAAAAATTATGATAAAATATTAAAAAAATTTAAAAATATGATAAAAAATGTACTTTTTTCTAAATTTTTTTTGTCCTCGTTGGAATCATTTGACCCATTTAAATAAAAAAATGTGAATAATATCAAAAATTAAATTATAAAAAACCCTATTAACGTATTTTCATAATAACTTAAAATTATTACGTTTCAGTCAGAACAGAATAATCTTACATATATTTTTACTCAAATTTGCATGAAAAACTCACTTAAAAGTCTTAATTTTTTTTTTATATTCGAATTCTTTAATTTGTGCTTACTATATGTTAATTCTGATATCTTTTTTTAAACTATTGCAGATTTGATAGAGACTTGAGGTGGAGAACTGGAGTTCAACTAATACCAGTTGACTGTGAAAGCTCAAACCAATTCAACATTACAAGAAAAGCATTAGAGGCTGCTTATGAAATGGCACAAATTGACAACATAAGAGTAAAAGGGTTGCTAATAACCAATCCATCAAATCCATTAGGCACAGTGTTAACTAGAGAAACACTAACAAGTATAGTAAGCTTTATCAATGAAAAGAACATTCATTTGATCTGTGATGAGATCTATGCAGCCACAGTTTTTGGCAAACCGGACTTTGTTAGCATTGCAGAGATAATTGAAGAAGAAGAAGAAGAAGGAAAAAGATGGAATCTTGATCTCATCCACATTGTTTATAGCCTTTCTAAAGATATGGGGTTCCCTGGTTTTCGAGTTGGGGTTATTTACTCGTATAATAATGGAGTTGTGAGCTGTGCTCGAAAGATGTCAAGCTTTGGCTTAGTTTCATCGCAGACTCAGCACTTGATTGCTTCAATGTTATCAGATGATGAGTTTGTGGAAAATTTTATTGTTCAAAGCAAGGAGAGATTGGCAAAAAGGTTTAGTGATTTCTCTTTAGGACTTGCTCAAGTGGGTATTAAATGCTTGAAATCAAGCCATGCTGGGCTGTTTGTTTGGATGGATTTGCGAAGGCTACTTAAAGAACAGAGTGAAGAAGGAGAAATCCAGTTATGGAGGGTTGTTATAAATGAAGCTAAGCTTAATGTTTCTCCAGGTCGTTCTTTTCATTGCAGTGAACCAGGGTGGTTTAGAGTTTGTATTGCTAATATGGATG
This sequence comes from Garcia nutans, assembly GCA_947685225.1. Lineage (NCBI taxonomy): Eukaryota > Viridiplantae > Streptophyta > Magnoliopsida > Malpighiales > Euphorbiaceae > Garcia > Garcia nutans. The sequence continues at coordinate 1,978,390 of CANTUV010000089.1, forward strand.
ATCAGACCATGGATGTTGCTTTAAAAAGAATAACGAAACTTGTGCTTCAGAACAAGGAAGCTGTGAAGCCAGTGAAGAAACTTTGTTGGCAAGGTAGCCTCAAGCTCAGTTTCTCTTCAAGAATTTATGACGATTTCATCATGTCTCCTCACTCTCCTATGCCTCAATCACCAATGGTTCGAGCTCGAACTTAATTAAGTATATGTTTGGTTGATGGTAATAGAGTTTAATTCGTTGAAAATGAAATGGTTTCATTACATTCTGTTGGCGTCGAAGAGCTACATGCAAGATTTGCTTGATGGATTTAATAAGCCAACACACTTCTTGAACTAGACGCCATATTAATCTCATCTCTAACCGATATGGAATAATCTCTCTCACTTGATATTTCAATACATTCGATTACACTCTATTACCATAGCTAAACTCACACTTACATTAACTAAGCTGAAGAATTTGTTGAATTTTTTGAATATTTTTTTAGAATATATTTACATAATTTTGTATTTTTAATTTCATTGAATTAATTATGTTATTCTTTTGTATAATTTTGTGTTTTTAATTTCATTGAATTAATTATGTTATTCTTTTGTTGTATAAAGTATAGTGATAGTGTGATTTTAATATGGAACTAGAATAACATCCTCACGTCGGGAGTATATAATTTTTAATTTTTTTATAAATAATATAAAAATAATTAATATTTTTTTAAAGAATAATAAAAATAAATAAATAAATAATAAGAATAAGATATTATTAATTATACACTTATATATACCTCTCTTTTATGATAAAAAAAATTAATATAAGGGCAAAATGAGTAAAAGAAAAATAAAATCATTATTGATCTATTTTGATTTTGATTCTCTTTTAAATATTAAAATAGATAGATATGCATCATAATAAATATTTTATGTTTAAATAAAATTGAAATTGTTAGAATATTTATATCAAAATACAATTAAAATTTTTAACATCTTATAATTTAAGGTTATAATATAAAAATAAATTAGCATCTAAAATTAATATGATAATACTCTCACATATTAAGATATATAGAATATGAGTTTGGATTGCGTATTCAATGATGCTTTATATTGAAGTCAATTTAGCCGAACAACAATGTAATCAATAGTAATTAAAAATATATATATATATATATATATATAACAGTAACAACAAAGGGTTTAAATGAAGTTGTGCACAAAAAAAATAAAGGATAAATTAATCAAGTGATTTTAGGTTCACTTTTAAATTATAAAATATAGATATGTTTAAAAGTGAGTATTTTGTATTAACCAATGTCACATATAACACATATGGCAAACATGAGAAAGAAGGTATGCATATGGGATTATTATATATTGGTTCACGCATCTTTCTAATGTTTTTCTTTATATAATTAAGTGTAATTTATTTCCTTTTTCTTTTTTTTTTTTCACTTGCAAAGTGTTTAGTGAAAAAAGTTAATTTCTCATTTGTTTGCAAAAGTGTTATTTAATTGAGATATGTATTGCCCAAATCCATTTGATCTTCATGCTTAATAATATGCTAAAATTATCTTATAATATCTTTTATATAGTATTTTTTTTGAAGGCATCTTTAATTTATATCTTTTATATATTATTAATAACTAGTAATCATATTATTTCCTTTTTATTGTATTACTTTCCATATATTTTTAAAATGAAAAATATTAATATACAAAAAATTATCAATGTTGAATAAAATAAAAAATTACAACATTGTATTAGTTATATTAAAAATTAGTGATGTTTACATCATAAAAGTAAAATTAAATTAACTAATTATATTAAAATATATAATATGTAATATTTGTTCTCTAATTAATACTTGCAAATAAAATAAAAATATTTATAAATAAAAAAATATATTTTTCTCATTGTAAAAATTATTAAACCAACTAACTGTTTTTTTCAGAACCACAAAAAAGACATTTTAAATATTTTTCAATAAAAATAAGTACATAAATATAGACAAAAAAAGATAGTATTTAAAAAATGGTAAACATTAAAGATTTCAGATTGATATATTGTTTAATACTTTATCTTGTTTTATTAGTTTATTGATTTTTAAGCTTATTTTAATTTAATGCGATGAAATCAATAATACTATATTTTAACTAATATATGTTTCTAAAAATAAAATATTATTTAAATTGTACATAAAAAATAATAGAAATGATATATATAATTAATATTAATAAAGATATAAAACCTGAATCAATTATTAATAATAATAATAAAGATAATTTTATCAATTAAAAGGTTATTAATAATTTACATTATGCCCCTAACAATTTCTATTCACATAATTATACATATTTATATATAATTAGAGGCGGTTTGTTTTATATTAAGAATTAGGGAAAGGATAATATATTTCCTGCATTTCAATGATTTATATGCACCTTTATAAAGTGCATTGAAAGTGCTTAGCTTTTCCAATGAAAAATATAGAAACCAAACAATGCATTGTATATAAACTCATTTGCTATAAATTATAATATACAGTCAACTTATATCACTACTATATACTGTTAGAGAATATAAATGAATCACACATCTAAAAAATATAATAAAATACAATGACATATAAGGTGATGTAGATTGGACCTTAACAAAAGCCTATTGGTTTTGTGTTGAGATGAGGTTTCAAACCGATTTATATGGTCACTGTATATTTGGCCCAACACTCTTAGAGCCTGTGTAATTTCTATATGGTATCAGAGCTAACCAGGTAATGGACTAACCGCCAAATGATCCTGAACTTCGTTATTAACCTAGGGCCTCAGTGAAAATAGGGCTAGGCAATTTGTGATGGATCTAAAAAAAAATAGATTGTCATCCATATTTGGCAAGTGACAATTGGGCTAGGTCTATAAAAAAAATAGATTGTCATCCATATTTGGCAAGTGACAATTGGGCTAGGCCCAGTTGCACTTGAGGGAGAGTGTTAGAGAATATAAATGAATCCCACATCTGAAAAGTACAATAAAATACAATGACATATAAGGTGGTGCAGATTGGGCCTTAACAAAAGCCAATTGGTTTTGTATTGAGATGAGGTTCCAAACCCATTTATATGGTCACTGTATATTTGACTCAACACTCGCAAAGTCTGTATAATTTCTACATATACTGCCTTTTCTAAAATCTTTTTCTTAAGAATATTTATTTATTTGAAAATTGGATATTTTTCTTAAGATATTGTGTAAGTTATAGGGCTCAATCATGTTTGCATTTGCCTTAGCTACAATCTTGTTTTTAGTGCATGAACGATTAAAGCTAACATTAACTCCCCGGACCACTGGTTCGGAAGTTTTTTTTTTTTTAATATGTGGGGAGAGAAAGGGCAAAGACATTTAATTCTTAAACCTGATATTTAAACAGAAATAATAAAATTAACATCTGGTATTTACTAGTTCGAAAGCATTTAATAATACAATAGTTGTATATAATATCATCTTAATAGTTGTATACAGGGGCAGACCCATTCAATGGAGAAGGGAGGCCAATATTTTTATTTTTTTTATAATATATTTTATTATATATATATATATGTGTGTGTAATTGTTAAATAAATATATTAATTTTGGCCAGCTTAGGTTTTAAATATTATAAATTCGACTCAATAATTTTAAATTTTTAGTTATATAATTGTGATTATAAAAAACTAATAATATTAAATATTTAGCCATATTATTATTAAAAAATCTCAACATATTAATTTCTGAGATTTCTTTAAAAACACCAAAAAAATAAATTATTTTTAAAATACTAACTTTTCTTTTTCTTTCAAAAATAATTATTTTAAAATTTTAATTTCAAAAATACCATCTTTTACATTTATTTATCAAATACATTTTTAATATGTTAAAAATAATATATATAGCATAATTTTTCTTTAATTATTCATTGATGTAACTTTAAAATAATAATAAAAGACTCGAGAAAAACAAATAAAACTTTTGCTCCTTTTTTTATAAGACGACAATAACTAGCTCTAGAGTTTCGTTTTTAGTTCGTAAGTGCATGGATTTTTATAATATTGCAACTTTAAAAAATAACTTTTAAATTTAATTGTAATATTTTTTATTTTAGGTGTCATTAACTCAATTATAGTGTCATTTTTAACATTCATAATAGTTTACAAATACTATAATTAGTAGAAGATTTTTATGATTTAAAAGAATAATATATTTTTTTAATATATCAAAACTAGTTATTTAAATACTTATCTAGATTGAATGTACATACACTTAATTAATAAGATTATTTATTTTTTTTATAATTATTTTTTTATAATTATTTATTGATCAGATGCATATATATTTAGTCTAAATAAAATTTTTTCCTATTTTATAATTAATTTTGGCTCCTGGATTGTAGTTTTTAATGTGTAGAAAATATGAATGAATATTTCCAATTATTACTACTTGTATTTCCTAAAAAGTAATAAAATTAACTGATTATTACTATCCAGTTCACACTTGACCACCAATAATCAATTAGAACCACTTAATTAAATAAATTCTTTTCTCAAGTTATTTTGTTTGAATGGTGGCATAAGAAATTAATTAATGATGAGATTTAAATTGCTCACTTTAAAATTGACTGAGATTAGATGCTAATTTGAAATTGAGTATTGGATTTATTTTTTTTAAATTGAGTTTATTTTTTAATTATTAATTATCATTAGTAAATCATAGTCTGAAAAAATCTAAAAAAAAAATTAAGTTGGCCATTAATCATTATCCCTACGTTCCGACACGGACTAAATTATGGGCTTGGGGACATTCTGACCAATCAAATATTTCTTTGAAACCTAGCCCAGCCCATATATTACGTAAGTGAAAAATAAGAGGAAATACATATAATAAGCTATTTTTAATTTTTTTTAAATATTTTTTAATTTAACTAAATATATATTTTATGTATACCTCTGACATAATTAGAGTATTCTTAAAATTAAAAAAAATTAAAAATAAATACTTTGAAATATAAATATATATATATATATATATATATATATTTGAAAACATTATAAATACAAGTAACAGGCAATCGATATTTATGCATTCAATTGGAGTATTCTTTGACAAATTTGTAAATATAATTAACAGGATTTACTAAATACCAACTATATCCTCTGGTCTAACTTTATGCTATAAATATAAATTATTTATCCATATATAATTTCTATATATAATATTATACATAATATAAATATAAGAAGTATAATTGGAGTCATCTAACATCATCAATAATATTACTTTTTAAATTTTTTTCATGTCCTTTGTGGATTTAATTTTTTATGAATAATTAATTTTTTCAAAAAATAAATTAATTAAGAACTGGTCATTGTCTCTAATATATGCTAAAAATAAAAAGGGTTAAAGTGATGAGAGAAATAGTTGGTTTTTGCTCAAAAACCCAAAGGATTAGTTAGATAGATTTTTGGTGAGCAAAAAAATGACATCACATAAAATATATTTTATTTTATTTCGTTTAACAATATAATAAATACACTTAATTTTATTTTATTTAAATATTAAATATATCTTAAAAATAGGGTAAGAATTATTAAAAAAAATATTATTACCTTTGTCCTAGTAAAATTGTCACTTTTATAAAAAAAAAATTATCCCACTAAAATTATCACTTTATGTAATTAAAAAAAATTAATTAATTTTTTAACTATACTTTTATTATTAATGAGTTAATTAATAAAGTGAGAGTATAATAATTTTAATATTAATAAATTAATGAAAAATATTTATCTATTTAAAATAATTTTATATAATATTTAAATAATTAAATAAATTTTTTAACAGATATATATGAGTTAAATGTGATGATTTTATAGAGTGTAGTAAATCTAAGATCTTAATAACAAAATTATGGTAAAGGTACATTGTATGTGAAAGACATTAGTTAATTATTCCTTATAATTATAATTTAATTAATAATTAGTAATGTCTCCTCAAGAGAATGATGTTTTAAGCATAGTTTCATCTCCAATGAAATGCAATAAGGATGTGTTTGGGTAAGTATAGCCTTTGTCCCAAATCATTAATTAATTTATTATATGATTTCCTTGTTCAATGAAAGCCAATTCAATTGGACTAAAGGCATTATAAATTATTATAAAACAAGGCCAATATATTGTTATAATTGGAGGGTTATCATAAGGGACACAAAAAATAGATAAATAAATCTATAAAATATATTATCATAAAATATTATAATAATGTCAACATTTTCACGTTCTGTTACAAAATAAATATTTGATTATTATGTTTATGGGCAAATGATAATGAATTTAATAAATTGAGAACAATCTCGACCAAGAAAAAAATTAGAATCTTTGTGGTTCTTGTCACAAAAACAATACTTTTTAGAAGGCTTTTACCATATAAATTTTTTTTTAATTCTTATTTGCATAATTAATTAGATGAAATGAAAAACATATTTATAAGTAGTAAAATTTATTAATTACATTAAACTTTTATAAAAATGAAACTATAAAAAAATAAACATTTATTTTTGCATTAAAAGTTAAAATTATAAAATTTATCTATATCAAAAAGGCAGTAATGTTTTTATATATATAACATTTAATCTTTAATTAATATTAATAATTAAATGATGAATTGATTCTTATATTATTATATATTAATATTATTTAAATTATTCAATATATATATTTCTAAATTTTCTCCTTGTTTATTTATCCTAGATACTTTATTTTTGCTTTCAGATTTACTAATAATTTTTTTTTATATCACTTTAACTAAAAAAAACTTTTATAATTAAATTTCAATTGCAAATTTTTGCCACCTCATAAACTAAAATTTCTGAATTTGTCCTTCGTTCCATTTCAATTGCATAACAATAATGTATAATCTAATAATAAGTATATATGTTCTTAATAATAAAAATAAAATAAAATAGAAAATATACACTGAATTTATATATTTATTCTCTCTGTAATTTCTATATTTATAGCAAATTCTCCGTTCTATTAACATTAATGAAAATTTCAAAACCAACCCACCATTACCTTACCTTATAATACTATATAAAATTAAACAAGAAACTTATTTTTCTTTGTTATATATCTCCGAAAGGGCTTGAAGAAAATCAAAATTTCAGACTAAAAATCAACAAATAACACAAGAATTTGGGTTTTCTTCAGCACTAATAATTCGGTAATACTGTGTCACATGAGGATTATAAGCCTTGTAAGCTTCAACAAGTTTAGCAATTTGCTGTTCATTTGTAAGCTTTGTTTCATCTTTCTTGCCATCTTTCTTCTCCTCCGTCGCCGGTCCAACTGTCACAATCTCAGTGTGCCAAAGCTTTCTTAACTTGCTTACCACTTCTACTGGATCAACATCTCCAACTACTGTTAATTTCCTGTCCTTCATGTCCATGGCAATTGAGTTAACCCCTGCGATTTAAATTATACTTATTTAAGCGAATAACTTGCCTCATAATTAACATTAAGCAGGACAAGAAAACAAGTAAACAGTCATGATTTCTGTTATAAATTGCCATTCATAACGCTAGGACTTCAACTCGAGACCAACTGTTTCTTTTACAAGTTTTGCTCGCCTCTTTATACCAAAAAAAATGTTTTTTTTTCTTTTGCAGGATTTTCCTCGTTAGCTAAAAAAGAGCAGTAGAAACCTGAAAGGCTGGAAACTGATTTCATGGCCTTTTGTTTGGCCTTGCCATCGTGTAGGTCCAATTTCAGAACCACTTTCTGCCGGGAAAAAGACAGAAAATTGGAAAGTTAGAAGCAAGAGAAAATCGATATATATGTATATGCTTTTTCTAGGCAGTATAATTAGAACTTATTTAAAGAAGGAAATTTCCCATGATAGGTTATAAATTGACAAATCCAAGCTTCATTTCTATCATGGAAATATCTAGGAAAATCAAGAACTCACTTTTTAACTCATAAAAATAAAAGAAAAGAAAAAAAAAACAGAACATATTATGAACACAGTGGAATTTACAATATTAAAGAAAACCCAGCGAAGACTGCTGCTTGTGTTTTAAAAATTAAAGAAACAAAATTAAACAAAGATTATGGTTTTGAAAACCCATTAAAGAATCCAACAAGAAAATAATAATAATCAAACTGGAAAAAAAAATAAATAACCAAATGCTTTTTCCAGGAAACTAAGATTGGGTTGAATTAGTGACAGGGAAAATCTTGAAATCTTACCTTCATTTTGAGTTCAAAGCGGTGACCTGAACTTGAATACTCTTTAACTACTAAATCAAGAACAATACGAGATTAAAAATTAAGAAATACCCACAAATTTAAAAGAAGAGAGGAAATGAAAGAAGCTTCCTCTGAAAAACGAAGTATGTGAAAATATGGACAGAGCCACAGAGATTTCAAATAAAGCCAAAGCAGCAGGTCAGACCAAATTGTTTGGAGAAAAATAACCCAAAAAGTCTTCTCTATTAAGGAACTGATTGATCAAAACTCGTAGACTTGATATGGTAAATTTGGGACAAATCAAGTTGGATAAGACCAAGTCATCTTTGGTTATGGAGTTTTGGTTCTTAATTAATGACTAATTAGTTTAGTAATTTGCTCTTATTAATGTAAGGAAAATGTTAGCTTGTGCCGTATTAATACCTTTTGAACAATAATAAATATATCCTTTTCTAATTGTTCAGTATTCTATAATCTAAAAAAATTATTAATTAAATTAAATTTATATTTAGTAGACTCATAAAAAAATAAAATGCTCCTTATAAAATTTTAAAAGTATTTTATATTTAAAATTTAAATTTAAAATATTTATTTAAATTTTTTTTATTAAAATGTATTTTATTTTTATTAAAATTTATTATAATATTTTTATAATATGTATAACTTTTTTGTCAATTACTTTGAAAAAAATTAATTATAGATAAAAATGAATATATCTTAATAAAAATTAAAAGTATTTATTACTATTTAAAAAAATAATATTAAAATTAAAAAACCTTTAATATTACACCAATTAAAACTACTCATAATTTTTGGTTAATTATATATAAAAGAAAAAATACTTAATCTAACTTCAAATTTAAGCGGCGGCGACAACTCTCAATCGAGCTAAGATTTGATGGTTAAAGCTAACCCTAGTTTTAATTTGATTGTGATTTGAATTTTCAATGTTTTTTATTGGATTTTCAGTTTTCAAATTCATGAAAACAGAAATTTCAAGCTTAAAAAAATGATTTAATGTAACCCACAAAAACAAATTATTTTTCTTTTTTTTTTTGTAATTATTCGTTTCTTGATTAAAGAAATAACTTTCCACCGATTTAATTAATAATTAATTAATTCATTAATAGTCAGTTGGATGAAAAAGATATCAATAAATCCTTAATTAATTCATTCTCAACTCATTACCCATTTTCTTTTTTTTTTTTTCAGTGTGACTGTTATATTTGTTTTTTCATACTGATGTAATCATCTACGATATACAAAAATCAATCTAAATTATTTTTTGCAATTGATTATTTTCAATTGATATATAATTTAGAAAAAGCAATTTTATAAAACTTCTACTATCTATTCTCGACTTAATTTCATAAATAGTCTCTAAATATAGATTATTATAAAATTATAATCTTTAATGTTTAAATCATCTTAATAAAATTTCTTAACTTATATTTTTTTTTATTAAAATTCTGAATTTTATTTTTTAGCCACATGTGGACTCCACATGAATCTCATGTGAAGTCCATATATATAACTTAAAATAAATAATTACATATTATTTTTTTTACTAAATTTAGAGACTATTTATAAAATTAAGCTATTAATTTAATTTTATAAAATTTTTGGATATTTATAAACTAATTTAAATATAACAATTATTTTAATAATTTTTTAATATAATTTCAATAAATAATGTAAAAAATAAAATATTAAATATATTGGTCAAGAAATATAAAATTGCACATATTAATATTATTTAATATAATAAATAAATAAATAATATAGAATAATTAAATTTATAATTTAGCTATTTAATTAAATTCAATTAAATATTTAATAATTTATTTATTATTTAATTAAAAATTTAATTATTGAATTAGATGCAAATATATATTATTTTTATTTTATAAATTATTTATTATATATATATATTAAAAGTTAATAACTATATTGACGAATTTAAAATTTAAAAAAGAAGTATGTTATATAAACCGTATATGTTGATATGTATTAAATATATAAATATATTTTCATATATTATGTAATAAACAATATATACAATATAGGTGAGCAAAAATTGGAATATATTGTAAAAAAATGGGAGCCATTTTAGTATATAATATATTTTATAAGATAAACATTATATAAAATATATATTTAATAAATATAAAATATATAAAACCATATGTAATGAATATATATATATATATCTAATTCAATAATAAAAAATAATAAATATTTGCATCTAATTCAACAACTAAAATTTTAAATAAATAATCAAATATTTAAATAAATTATTAAATATTTAATTAAATTTAATGAAATAGTTAAATAATGAATTTAATTATTTTCTTGTTGTTTGTTAATATAACTTAAATTATTTAATATTATATTAAATAACATTATTATATCCAATTTTTATATAATTTTTACTAATATATTTAATATTTTATTTTTTACTTATTTCTTAGAATTATTTTAAAAATTTATTAAAAAATTTGTTATATTTAAATTAATTTATAAATATCTAAAAATTCTATAAAATTAGATTAAAAACTTAATTTTATAAATGGTCCCTAAACTTAGTAAAAAATTATGACCTAAAATTATTTATTTTAAATTAAAAATATAGACTTTATATAGCGTTCATATAAAATTCACATGTACAGTCCTACACTAAAAAGAAAAATTATGAAATTTTTTAAAAAATAATTATATTAGTTTAAAAATTTTATTAAGACCATTTGAAATTTAACAACTATAATTTTACAATACTATAAGCTCGCTTAGGGCTATTTATAAAATGGGAAAAAGTATTTGTACAAATTTTGATATACAAATTTTGTACAAACATTGCAAAATCTCAAAATTATCCCCTGCTTGTCTAATAATACAAGCTGTTATTTTTTTAATCCATCTTTTTCTCCAATTTTGCTTTTAATAAAGTTTGATATTTTCTAATACTTTGATTATTATGATTGTGATGGCTAATTTAATTAAGATCCAAATGGATTCACGTAAATTATAAAGAATAATTCTAGCGGCTAATTTAAGAGAATTTTGATTTTGAGTTTTTTTTTAAGTTTCAATCCGTTATAAATTAATTAAGAGAAATGTAATAAAAGAATTGAAGATATCACTCTCATAAATTAATATAGGTAAATAAATATAGTAATAATAATAATAGCAATAATAATAACAAGAATAACAATAATAAAGAAATATTTTTAACTTGAAAAAGAGAAAAAATAAAAGAGAAAAAAAAATTAATTAAATCAATTGAATTTGTTCAATCTAACCTTATTTTAGTAATTTTACCTAAAATTTTTAAAAGTTAAAATTTTAGCTTTTTGATTCAATAATCAAATTCAACACTCACATTTAGACTGCATATTAGTTCAAAAATATGGATTAGGAGAATAAAAAAATAATTATGTTCTAGCCTTATTAATCTAAAAATTATAAATAAATAAATATAACAATAATAACAATAGCAATAATAAAATAAAACTTAATATATTTAATTAATTTAAAATAAATATTTAATCTGAAAATATAAATAATAAAGAAAATAATTAATGTGCTCATGGTTAATAGATTGTGAATTTTTCTAACCTCATTTTAAGTGATAAGTTATGAAAATAACTAGTATTTTCATGGATAGATTAATCAAACTATAAAAGAGAAAAATAATAAATTATTGAATCAATTTAAAAAAATAAATTAAAATTAAATCATAACTAAGTGAATAATTAACCGATTATTAATTAACTGTATAAAATAGATGATTAACATTTAAATTTTAACTGTTTTATTATATATATATATTTCAAAATTAATAAACTTCATACATACGTAATAAAAAAATTTTAATATTACTCATAATTATAACTGTAAATCTCAGTATAAATATATAATTAAAATACAATATACATATTTCAAATACAAATAAAATCTATTAAAATAATTTATTATATATAATTTATAATTTATTATATATAACTTTTCAAAAAAAATAATTTATTATATATAATTTATAAAAATTATGAATTTATAATAATCAAACCGAATAATTTTTTACCAATAAAAATCAAAATCAAAATCAAAAACTAAAAGTAATAAAATTAAAAATCTAACCTTAAACTCGACTCGATTAATTATAATTATTCATTCGATTTAATAAGATTTTAGTTTAATTTTTAATTTAATTAATTTTTTTATCCGTCCTAAAAATAACAATAAATTATTTCATTTTTATTATTACTGAACTTTTATTTTAATTTTACCACTATCAATATGTTAATTTATTGGTGAAATTATATATTTTATTAGCTTTATATCCGCATTTTATATAAATTGAATCTTATATTTTGAAAAGTGTAAAATAATGTTAATGTTTAATAAATAAATTTAATGATTAAAAATAAATTGAAGTTATTTTTAAAATAAAATTATTACCGCTACTCATAGTTATAAAGAAATGAATAATAATAGTAGCAGTAACAGTAGTAGTAGTAGTAGGAGTAGGAGTTATATATATATTCTATAAATGGTAAAAGGTCAGAAAAAATTAGAGAAAAATATTGGAAATTTTAAAATTAGTCAAAGAAATAACACTTTTTTAAAAATTGCTACATTTTTTTATTAGAGTAGGAGTTAATAGATGCAACTTTTTATTAAAAATTGCTACATTTTTTTATTTGTAAAAAATAACACAAATATAACTATCTTAAAAATTAAAGAATAAATTTCATAATTATAAAATTTTAAATAAAAAATAAATATGCAAATATGTAATATACTCTAAAAGTAATAATTATAATTTAAATTAATAAAAGTAATGTTAATAATAAAAAAAAGGGTGATATGAGAAAAAAAAAGTTAAATGAGTCACATGAAATAAATATTTTGTGCGTTGCTCAAGATTACTGATTATTGATAATAGAAGAAATAATTAAATTAGTTTTAAATTTTTAATTTTTAAAATATTAAAAAAATAATTTTAATAATTATAAATTTTTGAAAAGGATATTTAAGAAATTGTATTCTTGATTTGTAAATTTTATACATGTATAGTTTGTACAAATAGCAGTACCCTTATAAAATAGAGCCCCTATTCTCTTTATAAAATGTTTCTTTTTCAATCCAATGGCTGATATTGTTCACATAAGGGGGTGGCTATAAATTATAGATGCGCTTATTGCCGGAAATAATTAGCTGATTAGGTATTAAATGAGCTTGACAGCTGCCACGTAGCCTTTTGGTTGACGTTAAGCTGTTGCTGCATCCATTGTATTTATATTCTTATTGTACACATTTTTATTTTCCATTATTGAAAGCTTTAAATTCTGCTTAGATAAGATACTAGCAGATATATATAATTATGGGTTTGAGCTAGCAAGGGAAATGACGAGTTTTTAGCCTTGTTTATTTTTATTTTTATTAATTACAAGTGAAAAAAAAGAAATATATAAAATTTCAACTCAAAACATAAGCGAGTGTGAAAGCTACACTCTCCTTTCTAAAAACAAGATAAATAATTTTCTTTTTAAAAAGTGTGACAATTTCTGTATATTTAGTCCACTTATTAACTTGCTAAGAAATATGCTATAAAATATAATAAAAAATTTAATTAATTAAGAAGCTAAATTTACTGAACTCTCAATAATTTATTATTATTATTATTTTTTATGATCAACTATGATGTGATTGTAGTTAGAACGACAGTGGTATAAATTATACAGTGGCGATAGTTTCTCACGGACAAGGAATAATAGAACCGAATTTTACATACAAACCGACTTTGATTAGCAACGTCAGCACGATTAGGACCTCAACTAAAATAAATAAATTAAAAATTAAAAAGAGAGCAAATAAATAATTAGATAATATAATAGATAAGCTTATTATTAGGGATTGGCTTACCATGTCATTAGAAAGTTGTTTAAAATATTTATAAAATTTAATTTATTAATACTCCGGTTAATTAATTTCGCTTTCACATAATGTAAGACTGGTCTTATGGATGATGCATGGTTTGGCATTTGGATGGCCATTTCCTATCTGTATCCAATCTGTCCTTGATAAGGCTAAGTCCCTTTTTGACAATGAATAATAATTAATTTTCTGGTTATACTTCTCCATTTTAATTGTCCATCGAGTACTTTTCTTTTTCTCTTTAATTTATTATTTCTGTTTTTCAATAGTTAAAAAGAAAATTATACATTAAAAAATTGGATTAAAAATATACCTTTAACAATGTTGCAGCAAATATTAAGTTAATGGCAGAAATTATGCTAACCAAATAGGTTTTGCAATGGATAAAAAAAAAAGTAGTTACTGCCTGATTGGGAAATCCAAATTATCAAAAGCAAGTCATTTCGTCTAGAAGACAGTCCTTTATAAACTTACAAAATCTGCAACACCGTACAGAAACTTTGCAGTTTTTCACTATTTTTCGCTCGTTATGTGCCGTAAAGCATCTTGTGGCAAAATTATTCCGCAATTTACTCAGAAGTTGAATGAAATGATGGAGCTCCAGAACCAGGAAGAGGAAGATCGGCCCATCACGAAGATTACTGAAGAATGTAGTGCTTTCGAGAAGAAATTGTGTGGTGACTGGGGCACTTAAAATAACTGGCTTGTCATTATCAACTAAACGGCAGCTTCAAGGGATGCCTGAGCCATTTCTAGTGCCTCCTCAACAGAAGATGCTTTCTCAAGCTTGGATTTATCAACAGTAGGCTGGCTCCGTGCGAGTTTAGGAAGGAGTTGAAATTCCTAAAACATTATATAAAAACACAAGCCTTTAGTTCCATAAGCAGAACATGGTAAAATGAAAGACATTACAGGATTTTACTAAGAAATTGAATGAAACAAAAAAGGAGGAGATAATGAAGGGAATAAGGGGGAGAAAAGAGGAGAAACAGTAGTTTGAAGTTTCAATTGTCGTTGATCACAATCCTCTTATGGAAAATGTAAACCGAAAGAAATAAAAGGATAAAAAAAGATTGTGATTAACGTTTATGCCAATTGCCAAGTCTCAATGTGTATAGAAAAGGAAAGAGTACCTCAGCACTTCCGCTTTCAAGTAGAACTCCTTTCAGTTTGCCTGTAGGGAAGAAAGAATTAATGAAATTATCTTTCTGTAAATAACAAAAAAAAAAAAAAAAAACTCTGCAAGGGTGTGATATCTTGGATGTAAGAGCGCGAGAGGGAAGAGTAGACTCAAATTACATTACCAGAATCTATCCAGAAAGTTGCAATCTTAGGATCAAAATTCCCAATCTCAACTGTCTCTCCAACTGCTTAATTAAACAATTATTAGTGAGTGAAAATAATAACAAAAAGTTTAGAAGATAATCAAACAGTAAAATTTCTGAAATATGGCACAATAATGAAATAATAAATGCTTTAACAAAGTTGTACCATTGTCTCCAAAGAATTGCCACCATATTTTTCTTGAGCTTCCTTCATACTCAAAAACCCTTGAATAGAAGTATGGGAGATAATCATATCTGGATATCAAGCAGCTAACTAATCAGCAGAGGCGTATCAGCTAAATAGAAACAATCCTATCATATTTTAAGTCCAAGAATTGATTCACAAAAGGAAAAAATTATAAATTACGTGCTCGTCTGTGCACTTAGTAACGCTTTAACACAATGTTGTGCTGATCCACGAGCATGGTCTACATGTTCAACTCTTGATGTACGGTTATACAACTGCACAGGGTAAACCATAAGTCCTTTAAGACTTAAAAAAAAGGTTCCAAGCTTATCTATGAGATATTTACCTTTAATGGGAATGCTGCAACATCTCCAATTGCAAAAATTCCAGGTACATTTGCCCTGAACTGACCATCAACCTGAGATACAAAAGTACAAGTATTTAGATACCTTATAAAAAGGTTGGAACATTACAAACAAGATGAGCAATCCAATTTAATCATGCCCATTGGCTAATTTCATGATAATTACAATCCTGGCGATTCAACTGGTTCAGCGGGATTAGTACATTTGATTAGTAATACAAAATCTAGTGATAATACATTGCAGTAATGATGAAATCATGGTTCATTAAGATTTTATATAGGTTATCAATATTAAAAATAATATAGGTTATCAATATTAAAACTATCTTAATATAGGTCATCAATATTAAAACTATCTTAGAGACTACATGGTGTTCCTCAATACATAAACACAACAAGAGTTGATAAAGACTGAAGAACCAGATGTGCAGAGAAGAATTTCAGTTTAAGACACAGACATCTGTTGAGGCAAACTCACCTGTATTCCACCAACAGTGGTATTCAACCCCACTCTTTCAAAGGGACTGACAGCTGGCTTTGCTCCAATACCAATTATTACCTGCACAATAAAATTAATAGAGATTTATTATTTCCTATAAAATCTTTTGCACCTGATAGAATAGAGAGAACCCTTCTGCATCTTGTCTCCTAGTTAGGCAAAATGCCTTGCAAAATAACACTACATAAATGTGCATAACAGGAACTGCACTTAAGACATGCAAAGATATAAGAGATCCATAAAAACAGAGCTCTAAACTTACTGTGTCTGCTTCTATGATAGATCCATCTTCAAGTTTAACAGCAGTTACCCGTCCATCTGAACCAGCCTCTAAGTTTTTTATAGAGGCGCCCTGGCCAGAAATAAAAGAAAATCAAAATGACTGGTCTAAGTTTATATTCAAACATCAGTGTCTATAAGCTACACGTTCACCGATTGATATAAATTTAGAGAGAAAAATTGAGCACCTTTAAAAATTTGACACCATTCTCTTTGTATAATTCTTCATATCTCTGGGCAAGTGATGGGGTAAACAACCTTTGCAAAAAATGCTTCTCTGGAAAAATGATCTGTTTCAGAGAATAAAAAAGGCATGTGCGATTAAAGCTTAACAAGCAGGCAAAATTTTCATCTTTTACGAGTTTTTTTCCTATTTAGTCTAGACTCTTTTTTTCCTATTTAATCTATGAATGAACCAGCCAGTTTTCTATGAGAAGCTTAGAATCTAATACATAATAACTGTCTACCTATTACACATGTTGCATGACCAAGACTTGATTCTATTATGCTAACCAGTAGACCTGTTTCATCCTGCAGGTCGGGCTGAGTATTCCAGACCTCAAATGATGTCCAAGTCCAATCCTGAACCACCTAAAATTCCAAAAAATCAATGCCATATTGTAATTTTACTTTTTTCTCTCACTGCCACTAAATCACCCTTCACACCCCAAGTCAAACCAGTGTTTCCAGTTGCACCAAGAGCCATTGCAAAGAGGGATTTTAGTAAATAATCAAAAATAACACTTGGACTAAGGGTTCTAACATCACCCCCTGCTTTCCCAGGTATCATATAAGCCCCCATAATAAAGAGCCTTGTAAACTCAGGCCAGACATGGTCAGGCCTGGGCTGTGTCTCAAAATCCCAAGCCTGATGTTTAATTGCTCAAACTCTTGCAAGCATGGGTCAGACTAGATGTGAAAAACCTCTGCTGGGCAGGCCGTGCTGAGGACAGGCCCATGAACAGGTCAATTAAACAGTGAGCTAATGCTAAGAAGGAATAGCAAGAAGCATAGAATCTAAGGTTTAATAGCAGGATTTATTGGCATGTTATTATGCAATTCTATGGTCATCAAGAAGGGGAGGCATTTTACTTTAGAAGTCTTAAGCATCAGGATTTAAGAGCAGCAGAAAACCCACTTCTTGCAAAAAAGCAAAGCAAAGCAGTGTTTCTAGATTTTTGCCCCCAAAGACTTAGATTGGCAGAACCATATAAGATGTAAATGCCTTAGTGAAAGAGGACAAAAAGGCTTAATGAGTATCTAACATACAAATCAAAGTGAGGACAAGGAAGGGAACTTCTTTAAGCATCATGATCATGATTAGGGAAGGTATCCATAAGGTGATGAGCAAAGAAAAAAAGACAGCATCTTCAAACCACAAGAACAACTGAAATCATGGCACTATTACAAGCCACTGCAAAATATGAAAGCCACCAAGAATTCCATTCCTGAGGAACTTGATATAAACCAATTATGATATGACAGAGTTAACTGATATGTCTCAGTTCCATGTAGCAAGTTCATTGTGCAAGAATTATGCGGGCACCAGTTAACGGGAAAGCTAGCAAGGAGATCATACAGCTACAAATAAACTCCACCCCCAAAAGAATATGCGGAAACAAAAGAAATGTTACCCCAGGATTTTAAATATTACTGTTAAGATTATGCTATATGCAGATAACAAAGAAAGAGTATGAAAAGCTAGTTTATATTCAGAAAGAAGAATAAACATAAATCTATCCATTTCACAGGCATCACCCAGCATGAATTTTTCTGAGCACAGGCAAAGATGGAATACAAAATGTATCAAGGGGAAGATGCCCTGAAGCAATATGTCCTACAGCAGTTACCATGAAAGATGGAATGCAAAATGCATCAAGTAAAACAAATGATACAAAGAAAATGAAATAATTAGTATTGAAAGAGCAAAGTTGGTCCAAAATGCTGGAGATGGAAAGTTTATTGATAAAAACAGCATTATCAATATTTAAAAAAAAAATGAGTTTAAAATGCTGTGGATGAATAAAATTTCAGAGTTCTATATCAATAACATCATTTATTGATTACTAAACCCAACAACCATAAAATCTCTAAGACTGTCATGAATACATACAGTAGTATCAAGATTCCAACCAACAGCTGCCGCAGCAACCTCCATGCCAATGTAACCACCACCAACGACCACCACCTTCTGTGACTTCTCCTATAATAAAATGGAAACTTATTGTTAGAACAAGGACTATGCAACAGTTCTAAATATTAAGCAACATTTGACAAAGATCTGCATTTTTTTTATGAGATGCAAATTCTAAAGTTTGACTTTTCAAGGGGAGTCAACATTTGGATACCTAACTCAGATCAAGCCTCAAACCCAATCAACATTTGAATATGCTAAAAATTCTAATGATTATCGTTAGAAAACAAGGATTTAAAAAACAGTAAGAGGTTCTGAAACTTCAGAATACTCAACACTGACTGAATGCATTTCTTTACAAATTTGTAAAACTTGATGACAGAGTTGTTTCAAACTCCTACACCAAGAAATGAAATAAAAAACTGAAAATGATTTGCTAGGTTCGTTTATAATATGATCCATGTTAACACTTGCAGAAATGCAACTGAAAATGATGTTTTGAATAGTAAGCTATAACTCATTCATGTGAAGACCAAAATAATCCACCTTATATGATCATATGATTTAATACACAAAGTGAGATGAAAATGAAATTTTTGGAATACTCAAACCATAAGTGAGATTAATAATGGAACGGAAAACAAGAACACCAGATTATCAAATTACAACAAATAAGTGAAAATTACCAAAGATGATATTTGTGAATCAGCATCTGCCACATCCCTGATGTAGTGAACACCAGGTAAATTGCCTCCAATTTTATCTGGGAATCTAAAGACCAATACAATGGAGAAATCAGGTTTACCATAGAACAGAGAAACAGTACCTGGTAGCTAAATTAAAAAGGAAATGTAAAAATACCTACCTTGATGCTGTGCATCCTGTGGCAATAATAAGAGTTCCATACTTGAGCAGCTTGCCTGAGTTTGTTCCTAATGTTTGCTTCTCAATATCAATACTTGTCACCGGATCTTCATACAACATCTAATTAAAAAAGAAAAAACATAATAAGAAACAAGAAAAGGATAACTACAAATTCCAATTTGTAGATGTGAATTGAGGGAAATATGAAAAACACCATGGCCCTAAAATAAGGAATTTGATATGTTAGTACGGCAATCTAAAGTGCATTGCATTTGAATCAATTCACAACTAAGGAAGAATTGTTGTTATTTACGACTTCAGAAAATACTTGATTTAAAGTAATCTACAAAAAAACAAAAAAAAATGAAAGTATTGGATTTACTACTGTGAAACCAAGAAACTCGTAATCAGGGGACCCAATGGTTGAGAAAAAAAAGATGAACAAAGAAGAGAGTACCTCAATCCCTTTCTCTTTATACTATTCAGGAGTTTGCCATTCCCCAACAGACCCAACACAAGTATGAAAACCCTACAATAATGAAACCAAAACATGAAAATCAAAACTCAAATAGCTATGAACATTTAAATGATGAAGTTACAAAACACAGATAGTTTCTCTTATAGCAGAAATTAAGCTTATAAAATTCAAGCACTAAAACATCGTTGAAAAAAAGCCTAATAAAACAACATAACTCTTACAGGCAAACGTGCTGGCTTCTTGTCAAGAGGAAACAAGTAGCCTTTTGTCAAAGCTGGTCGCTCATATGGAGCATATGGCTGCAAAAACAATAAACACACAACCAAAGAGAATTAATCCTTGTTAAAGTAAGATGTATATTATCTGTATAAGTGGAGTGTTAGTTGGAAAGAATATGATAATTGAATACTTAGTTGTAGGGAATAATATTAGGTAGTTGTCTATGTTAGTGGTCTATGTTAGATAGCTATTTTCTTACTTTTTGTTGTATAAATATCATTCTATGTTTAAGAAGCAAAATACACAGAAATTACATGGTATCAGAGCATTGAAAACACTGGGTATTTAGCTTATTGTTCAAATTTCTATTTGTTCAACACTGTTCAAAAATAAAAAAAGAACTTCGGTACTATGAATTTAAGGTCACCATTTAGAGTGATCGTGGAGTAACACAGCCGGTGTAGGGAGGAGCGCCACCTCCAATTCGCTCGTTCCGCAGAATCCGGCGACCGGGAGTTAGCGCGTGAGCCGCAAGCTCCGTCAGAAGAATCTGCTACTTCTTCACGCGCCGGCACGTGGAGGCTCATCTGGTGCTGGAAATTTTGCCGGTCACCTTCACCTGGGTCGCCTCTCTCTGTACAGCACTAATATGTGCTTGGTTTCGTGAAATCATCATTGGTTGTGGGCCCTCTTGTCAAAACAAGGTTCAGGTATTTAAAAAAATTTGGATCTGCTGAATTTTTTTGGAAGTTTAAGCCATTGAACACTCTAATTGCTTCATTTGGAGTGAGTATTTGGGCTTCAAAGCATTTGAGCATTGTGAAAATTACATCTTCTGCTGGTTTTTACTCTCACAGGTCAGGTTCTTCCATTTTCTGGTTAAAACCCAGGTTAAATAGCTTTGATTCTTGTTAATTAATGTCAGAAGATAAGAATGAGATAAAATCTATAGCTATAACTGATGCAGTTCGTGTGATGTCAAAAATCACTGAATATAAGCTTAATGGAACTAATTATTTTGATTGGAGTAAAACAATAAGGCTGTATTTACAAAGTATTAATAAAGATGATCATTTGACTGATGATCCTCCAACGGGTGAGACAAAACAAACATGGATAATGGAGGATGCTCTATTATTTTTGCAAATTAGAAATTCTATTGATAGTAAAGTAATTGGTTTGATTAATCACTGTAAATTTGTTAAGGAATTAATGGAATACCTAGAATTTTTATATTCTGTGAAAGGAAATATTTCTCGTATTTATGAAGTATGTAAGGCCTTTTATCGTGCAAAACAGGAAGATAAGTCTCTTACTCACTATATCATGGATTTTAAGAAGATTTATAAGGAGCTTAATATGTTGTTACCATTCAGTCTTGATGTAAAAGTGCAGCAAGCTCAAAGAGAGAAGACGGCTATCTTGAGTTTTTTGACTGGACTCTCGTCTGAATTTGAGACTGCTAAATCTCAAATACTCTCGAGTTCTGATATTCCTTCCTTGCAAGAAGTATTTAGTAGGGTACTCCGAACAGAATCTACCCCATCTATTCTATCCACTGGTGCATTAGTTAGTCGAAGTGTTGAAAATGCATCTAAACATCCCTACTACAAGAATGACAGCAAAGGAATCTTGAATTATCCCAATAACAAAAGACAAGATTCCGAAGGGATTGTATGTCACTATTATCACAAGCCAGGGCATATGAAAAGAGATTGTAGGAAGCTACAATACAAGAATCAGAAACTCCAGTCAGCTCATGTTGCATCTACCTTTGAGATATCTGAAAAGTCCATCCTAATTTCTGCAGATAAATTTGCCAAGTTCTCTCAATACCAGTAATCATTGAAGTCTTCATCTACTCCTATCACTGTCATTGTAGTGTCAGGTAAACCAAATACATGTCTTGTCTCTTCCTCCTCCAAATGGGTCATTGACTGTGGTGCTACAGATCATATGACAGGTAACTCTAATCTCTTTTCTACCCCTTTGCAAAGTGTATCTACTCCTAATGTTACTTAAGCAAATGGGTCAATATCTTTTGTTCAAAGTTGTGGCACCATCAATCCAACTCCATTGATCTCTTTATCATCTGTTTTAAATCTACCCAATTTCACGTTTAATTTAATTTCTGTTAGTAAACTTACTCGTACCCTTAATTGTTGTATCTCATTCTTTCCTGATCATTGTATTTTTCATGATCTTGCAACGAAGAGAATTATTGGTAAAGGACATGAATCAGGAGGTCTCTACATCTTTGATACACAAGTACCAAAATCCATTGCTTGTACTAGAGCAATTACTCCCTTTGAGGCTCATTGTCAGTTAGGTCATTCATCTCTTCCTTTGCTTAAAAAGTTATGCAATCAATTTTGTAACCTTCCGTTGTTAGATTGTAAATCATGTCAGTTTGCCAAACATCATCGTGTTAGTCTATCTCCTAGAGTAAATAAGAGAGCCAGTTCTCCTTTTGAACTGGTGCATTCAGATGTGTGAGGTCCTTATCCTGTAGTGTCTAAAACTGGATTCAAATATTTTGTCACTTTTGTTGATGACTACTCTCGTGTGACTTGGTTATATTTAATGAAAAATCGTTTTGAGTTGTTTTCTCACTTTAATGTTTTTTGTGCTGAAATAATTAGTTTGATACTATTGTACACACTTTCCGAAGTGATAATGCAAAAGAATACTTATCAGAATCCTTTCAATCTTACCTCACTCAAAATGGTATTATTCATCAAACATCTTGTGTTGATACACCATCTCAAAATGGAGTAGCAGAAAGAAAAAATAGGCATCTTCTTGAAACTGCAAGAGCCTTACTATTTCAAATGCATGTACCTAAGACATTTTAGGCTGATGTTGTCTCTACTGCTTACTTTCTCATTAATAGAATGCCCTCAACAGTTCTTGATGGTAAGACACCATACAATACTCTCTTCCCAAACAAGACATTATTTTTCATTGAACCTAAAATTTTTAGTAGCACATGCTATGTTAGGGATGTTCACTCCCACATCACAAAATTAGATCCAAAGTCTTTAAAATGTATTTTTCTAGGTTACTCTTGACTTCAAAAAGGATACAGATGTTATTGCCCTATACTTAATAAGTATTTTGTATCAATTGATGTTACTTTTCTTGAAGATACACCGTTCTTTTCCTCTTCAGTTCATATAAGCCAGGGGGAGGAGGATGATCTATTAGTCTATCCTATCATAGTTCCAATGACTACCAATCCTCATGTTCCATCTTCAGCTTCTCAAGCCAAGCCTAAACCTACTATTATCCATGTCTATTCCAGGCGAAATGATATACTTAGTCCAGAGTCTGCACCTCCTCCACCCTTATCAGATTCAGTTTCAAGTGATGCTCCTCCAGTACCTGACTCTATTGATCCATGTCCTCAACCGTCCTCTTCAACACAAGATCCTGACTCTGACTCTGATCTTCCTATTGCCATTCGCAAAGGTAAATGCAAATGTACTTATCCTATTTCTTCTTTTGTTTGTTATAATAATTTGTCTTCTACTTCTTGCTCATTTATTGCATCTCTTGATTCTATATTCCTAAAACTGTTCGGAAAGCCTTATCTCATTCTGGATGGCATGAAGCTATGCTAGAAGAGATGAATGCTTGAGATGATAATGGCACTTGGAATTTGGTAAATTTACCTCCAGGGAAGAAGGATATAAATTGTTTTTTGCAGTAAAAATGAATCAGGATGTGTCAATAGCAAGGTTAAAAGCTCGTTTGGTTGCTAAGGGATATGCTCAAACATATGGGGTTGATTATTCTGACACTTTTTCTACTGTTGCTAAATTAACTTCTGTCAGGTTATTTATCTCTCTTGCAGCCACTTATGATTGGCTCTTCCGTCAGTTAGATATCAAGAATGATTTTCTTCATGGTTACCTTCAAGAAAAAGTCTATATGGAGCAGCCTCCTGGGTTTGTTGCTCAAGGGGAGTATGAGAATGTTTGTCGCCTCAAAAAATCCTTATATGGGTTGAAGCAGAGCCCACGTGCTTGGTTTGAAAAATTTAGTCAAGTAGTTGAAAGTTTTGGAATGAAAAAAAGCAAATCAGATCATTCTGTATTCTATAAACAATCTGAAGCTGGTATTATCCTTGTGGTTGTATATGTGGATGATATTATCATCACTGGAAGTGATACTTCGGGTATCTCATCCCTTAAATCATTTTTGCACACACAATTTCAGACGAAGAGTTTGGGAATGTTAAAGTATTTCCTTGGAGTTGAGGTAACAAGAAGTAATAAAGGTATTTTCCTATCTCAAAGGAAATATGTACTTGACTTGCTAACTGAGACGGAAAAATTAGGAGCAAAGCCTTGCAGTACTCTGATATCTCCAAATTTGCAACTCACAAAAGATGATGAATTATTTGAAGATCCAGAGAAATATAGAAGACTGGTTAAAAAACTAAACTATCTCACAGTAACACACCCTGATATTGCCTATTTTGTTAGTATTGTGAGTTAGTTTATGTCCTCGCCAACAGTCAGTCATTGGGCAGCCCTAGAGCAAATCTTATGTCACTTAAAAGGGGCTTCTAGTCTTGGGATATTTTACAAAAATCATGGACATATTAATATTGAATGTTTTACATATGCTAATTGGACTGGTTGCAAAATAGATAGAAGATCTACTTCTGAATATTGTGTCTTTATTGGTGGAAACCTTATATCTTGGAAGAGTAAGAAGCAGAATGTGGTATCTTGGTCTAGTGTAGAATCAGAATACAGAGCCATAGCACAATCCACATGTGAAATTTTATGGATAAAACACATCTAGACTGAATTAGGAATAAAGCCTTCATTACCAATAAAACTTCGGTGTGACAATCAAGTTGCTATCCAAATTGCCTCAAATCCAGTATATCATGTAAGAACAAAACATATTGAGGTTGATTGTCATTTTATTCGTGAAAAAATTAAAAAAAAAGTTTATCTCTACAGACTATGTGAAAACTGGAGAGCAATTGGGAGATATTTTCACAAAGGCATTACATGAAACTCAGGTTGATTATCGATATAACAAGTTGGGCATGATTAATATCTATGCTCCAGCTTGAGGAAGAGTGTTAAAGTAAAATGTATATTATCTGAATAAGTGGAGTGTTAGTTAGAAAGAATATGATAATTGAATACTTAGCTGTAGAGTATAATATTAGGTGACTGTCTATGTTAGTGATCTATGTTAGATAGCTGTTTTCTTACTTTTTATTATATAAATATCATTCTATGTTTAATAAGCAAAATACACAGAAATTACAAGCCCAAAATTCATCGTTAATCAACATATTCAATGTCAATTAAATAGTAAATTAAGCGATACAAACAAAATTCATCGTTAATCAAAATACTCAAAGTCAACTAACTAGTAAATTAAGCTCAACATTCATCGTTGATCAACATCAATGTCAATTACATAGTAAATTAAGAGAAACAAACAAAAATTCTACCTCCTGAGTAACAATACAGAGCCTCCCATCAGCCATTCCATGTTCAACAAAGGTCCGAGCAGCATATCCCGCACCATTCCCGCCACCAACGATAACAAACCTACACAATCCAGAAAAATCAATCAAAATGCAGAATAAAACGCAAAAAAGAAAATAAAAATTGCAAATACGCTCTATTATCATTAGAGACTGAAGCGGAAGAGGAAGAGGAAACGACGTAGTTTCGGTGGACAGTTGTTCGGTATCCGATCGAAGGAGTGTGAAAGCGTCGAGACTGTGGACACCAGAGAGATAGGCCGTGCTTTAGCGAGAACGGATTGGACATAGTCGCCATTAGTGTACGGACTGCGAAAAAATGAGAAAGCTAGGGCTTAATTATTACTGCAACGCTTGGATTGAACGTGAGAAAGAGAGAGAGAGAGAGAGAGAACCTGGTGACTCCATATTTATGGTGGTAAATGAAATTTTTAAGAATGAATAAAAAATTACTGAAAAACTGTTGTTTTTGGCCCTAGAAAATGCCCAAATGTCATGGCGTCGTCAAACTTTTGATTTTTGAATAGGAAATTTTAGATGAACTGTGCGAGTGTGAGTGTCTGTGTAGATTTCAGTGGCCTTCTGCCATTCGAGGCAGACAGTGAGTTTCTTTTTTTTTTATTCAAAGTTTCGATGGGGATGACTACGCAACGGCATCGTTTTGCTGTATACGACACCGTTAATAGAAAACATTGTCCTTAATTATTTATATCAATGGGAGCAAGTTATTGTGCCCTTCCGTTAATATATATATATATATATATTTAAAATATTCATTAAAATTTAATATATATATATATATATATCTAGAGTGAAATTTTACATGTTTTAACCATAAACAATTATAAAAATTTCAAACTATATTTCCAATATTATTTAAAATGTTAGTTTTTCAGAGAAGCAAATTTTCATTTTTAATACAAAATTAATACTTCATAACTATGCATTTTCTAAGGCATAAATAAATGACTTTTTTCCAGCTAAATATAGAGGCTAAAAGAACAGTGATCTCTATGTTGTGCTTTATTTTTATTTTTTACTATAAAATATTAATTTTTTTTAGTTTATTGCAAAAAATTAAAAAAAAAATCATGATTTGTCTTAATAGCTTTCTAATTTTTCTAATGTTCCAAAAAAAAATCCATATACTGCATCATCACATTAGGAAACAAAATTTTGAAAGATTAAAATATTTGAAATTTTTATTAATAATCAAAAACTCAAATATAATAGATTTTAAAATCATAAAAAATAAAGTGAAAATAATTTAAAATTTAAGAATTAAGATGACAAGCTAAGATTTATTTTTAATAAAATCAATAATTGGAAAGATTGGCAAACGTGGGTTGCTATCCTACAACCGGCGAGGTTGTCTTTGATTTTGTTATTTCTTGTGTAAATGCTGCCATTGTTAATGCCTTAGCTTTTTTTTTGTTGTGCATTTTTTTATTTAGATAAATTGTTATAGACAAATAATTAATTAAATGGAACGTGGTGGGCATAAAGAGGAAAATCATAGTAGAAAGAAATATATATATATATATATCTTTCATTAATGTTTGTCTTCTCTAAATTTTCTAAATAAATCAAAAAATTATAAAGGAGATATCAGTTTTTTGTATATCTATTTAGAATTTGCATGCTAATATAAAGACGGGGATGTTTTATCTTTAATGATTTATTAGATTTAGAAAAAAACTTAGTAGTTGACGGTGTGTTTGAATATTAGCACATTTTATTTTGCGGTTTTTATAAAATTATAAGAAAAAAATCGAAAATATTATAAATTTAATAAATTTTTAAAATGTTTTTAAACTTATCAAAATTTTTTAATCAATTTATAAATTTATATACAAAATTTAATTATGATTTTATTATATATATAATAATTTATATATGTTCACAAGGAAGCTAATCATTCTGCTGATTGTTTAGCTAATGTTGCTTTGCAGTTACCAGTTGGATTAAAAGTTTTTCAGAGTGCTCCGAAGGAGGCGTACGACTGGCTCATGCATGATTTAGTCGGAACTTCTTACAGTAGGAGAGTTGTTGCTCAAGTCCTGTTGGACTCTTATTGTAAAAAAAATAATAATAACAATTTATATAAATTTATTATATATTTTTTTATAAAATATTAAGTAACTTCTAATAAAAATATAAATTTTTTTAAAAAATCTTATGCCAAATGTAATTTCTTATTTTAATTTTTTTTTTCAAAAAAGCCTATGTAAATTGCATATACCATGACATAAAGATTAGTAAAGGAAAAAAAAACACACACGCACAAGCAGGACATTTTGAAAATATTTGAATTATCTTCCTCTTTTATGTCAATTTTTATTTTCTTTGGTTGAAATCTTCCTTTTATTGCTGAACAATCAAGGTTTTATAAAGAACATGAGAATGAGAAAAATGCTATTCATAGTAGTTAAATCATCAAATTTAAAACAAATCAAAATAAAAAAGGCAAATAATTAATTCTCTTTCTCCTTCTACCATTTTAGAACATAGAGTGAATCAAGATAATTTTCCAAGAAAGTTGCCATGAATTGAGGCTGTCTCTTTATGCTAAACATGAACTTAAAAGAAAAAGAAAAAAAAAACTAGTTCTGCCATTGAAAATGAAATCTTTTTTACAATAATTTGAACAAAAAGAAGCTCTCTAACAAGGTATTTACATCTCTCTTGATTCTTGAACAATCTTTTTTTCCATAAAATCTGTTAACTAGAGCAAATACGTCTATTAAACAGAGAAGGAAAATCCTGTATATAAATCCAAATTTCAGGTTCAACATGTACAAGTTCACAAACCCATGAACAATTTGAACCAGAGATCAATAATTTTCCAAGTTTAAAGCTTCAAAACTACTAGTGTTTTGCACAAAATTTAGACTACTTTAGCAGTTTTTTTTTTGCTCAAGTTACACTGAAGGTTGAGAAGCAGCTTTGCCGACATGGTCCAACAATTCAAGAACCTCTGTTCTGCTCTTTATGATCCTATGAAAAATCTCTCTAATCTGCATCTGTAAAGGTGCTAATCCTTCTTCCATTTTCCGGCAAATCTCCGCCAGCTCCGCCGCTTGTGCAGACGCCTCCTCTACTTTCTCTGGGTCACCTGGAAACTGGTACCCATCAGCAAATTCAATCAAACTTTCTGCCAATTTCTCCATCCTCTGCATCTCCTCTAGCAATCCAGCCGACCCTTTTTTCTCCTTCTTTTTCCACTCCTCCCCAATTTTCTCTTGCAGCCAAATCATGCTCTGTGCCCAAGCCAAATGTCTCGGAATCTGAAAATTTGTTGCCAATCCGCTTCTTTCTTGACACGGCACTGCAGCCACTAAAACCCACATCACAAACACCATAACAGAGCTCATTATATAAACAGGCATAGCTAATCCTGTAGATTCTCCACTTCTTGGCGCTACAAGATTGGAACACATAGCCTGAATTTGTTTCGAAGCAGACCAATTTTTAGCCAAAATCATTGACAGAGACCGGAAATGACCAACAACAGCTCGATCCTTATTACCACTATTCCCTCTTTTCCCAAAAGACCATGCCCTCTCTGTACTTCTACAATGGGCATTTTCTTTATCATCAACACTCATAGCAACCAGCAAAGAACTCAAAGCCTTTCTTGCTCGCTTCACTTGCCCATCACCCATTGGCTTCTGTGCAAGAGCAGAGACGGCAATTTCAGCAAATTTCTGAAACTGACGCACAGAATCAATCCCACTAGAGACCGCATTACAAATATCCAAAGCTTTAACAGCACGTTCTAAGAGCTCAGGAACCAACCGATCCAACGGTGGCTTACAGAATTGAGATGGGTCACGACTCATGATAACAATCGCTTTAAATTCAGCCTCAGAACATAAGAACACATCCACCAGTTTCCTAAGCCAAGAAATTGACAATAAATGTTCACCGGAAACAACCTCCTCCGGAGATAACAAACCGGCGAAACGATCAGCTACATATTTTTGAAAAAGCTCAAGATCCTCCAGTTCTTGTTCATGGTTGACATCCATGGATATCACTTGATTCCGGCGGATACTTAGTCGACCAAGAAACGAGGGCTGATGCTCTGTTGCTCTCATTTTGTTTATAATCCAAGAAATTATCAGACTCGATAATTATTAGTAATTCAGCAACTGGGGAAAAAGAAAGAAAATCAAAGAACAGAAAAAGAAGAAGTCAGAAAAGGAACGGTCCAAGATGAAGACGAGTTGTATGTATATGTAATGTATATATATACGAGCGAAATACTTTGGTTTATGGCTTAGTGGCTTGTTTAATAAGAAGAAGAGATCGTTTCTTCACCTTCTTGAGGACGCTGACTGGACAGGGAATCTTCTAATTAAATTCCTATATTACCCTTAACATATTCCTATATTTACGAGATTTTGTATATTTATTCTTTTGTTCAACATTTACAGGAATAATAAGAAGATGTATGCCTAAAATTTAGTTGCCAGCTTATTATGGCAGTTTCAATCTAATGCTTATTAATAAATAATATAA
Source organism: Garcia nutans (assembly GCA_947685225.1). NCBI lineage: Eukaryota > Viridiplantae > Streptophyta > Magnoliopsida > Malpighiales > Euphorbiaceae > Garcia > Garcia nutans. The sequence continues at coordinate 2,008,980 of CANTUV010000089.1, forward strand.
AAATATGTTTATATATTTTATTTTTTTAAAATATATAGAGTTATATTATATTTAATAATAATATATAAAATATGATTTTTAGTAACATAAAATGATTATATAATAAAAAAAATGTTTATTTTTATTTGATCCTACTTTGATTATTGATGAGACAAAAATGGTAATTGATATTCCTTTTTTGTAATTAAATTTAGTTATATATATTTTTATATTAATTAGTAGAATTAGATCTTTGAAATTTAAATAAAAATTAATTTCATATTTTTAAGAATTCAATTAATTTAATGAATTTGAATGTTAAAAAAGTTTAAAGAATATATTTTTATTTAAATTAAATGAGACTTGGATATAAAATAAGAAAAATAATTGTATACCAAGTAAATTAGTGCTATCATAAATTAGTTTCAACTAATAAAAATTAATTTAACTTAATTCTCACACATCTATTTTATCTAAACCGTACCATAGAATAAAAATCCTATCCTCTTCTGCTATTTAAAGATTTTAGCTAGTTTCTATTTTCGTAATATTACTGACAAAGAAGCATAATTTTGGAATTAGAATAGTATTTTGAGTTCCTGAGTCAGACAACGTAGAGTGGGACGCGTCTTTACGCGCCAGGTAGACAAGTTTAGTCTAGTCGAAACACCATAGTTTGAAAGAAATAATAATAATAATAAACAATTATTAAAAATAATAAAGTGTTATATTGACATTATTTAAACAATAAAAATTATTTATTTTTATTAAGATATATTTTATTTTTATTAAAATTTATAAAATAATTTTATAATATATGTAATTTTTATTAAATATTTTTAAGAAATAAGAATAAAAGATATCTCAATAAAAATTTAAATAAAAAAAGTAATAATTATTAAAAGAAATCTAATAATAATAGCAAAGAGGGAAAAGAAGAAGAAAAAAAAAACTCCCTTGACCGGGTCTTGCCACATAAGGTGCTTTCCTGTGATTCTCTGCTGCGCGACCTCACGATCTCGTATACTCGCTCTCAACACAACCTTATTGCCGACCGTCCACCTCAGCATTATATACCTAGTCTAATATTCCCCTTTTAACTCAGATCTTAGTGGACCCTACCGTAATCTATGACTTGATCTTAATTTTCTAGAGAGTCGTGTCCATTGCTTTTAGAGTATGAAGTAATAAGGGCCTTAATGATCTATGATGATGATAATAACTCACGAAGATAAGGTCATTACCCCCCTAATCTGGGATTTGCAGGATTCAATGTTTTCAATGTATGTGAAATTGATGTGTCTGGGTGGTCATAAATTTTTTTTATTTGAGTTCAAAATTTTTTGTTTAATCAAATTAAGAAATTTAATGAATTTTCTTTTTATATATTGAATATTGAATGATATCTTCATGGTTTCCAAAATAAATAAATAAATTATTTATAAAAATTTCTAAAAAAATTTACAATATAATAAATTTATCAGTTTAAATTTTTTTTTATCAAATTTATTAAAATTTTCATCGATTATACTTATAGTTTATTATATATTTATAATACACATAATAATATTTATAAATTAATTATATATTTTTGTAAAATAACCAAAAAAAATTCAGATAAAAATTAAAAATTTTGAAAAATCTAAAATAAGAGAAGTGATTTCCAAAGAAAAAAAAATAACATCATAATTTTTATTTTTCATATATTGTAAAATTTTTCAATTAAATTACGTATCAATTGAGATTATATTTTTCTTTAGTAGAATTTAAATTGTATGATTAAATTAGATATTATTTTAAATTAATTTCAAAACTGAATTTAATCAATAAAAAAACAACTAGATTAAATTTTAAAAAATCAATCATAATTTAATTTGAATTCGTCACTCCTTCCATAATCTTAAAAAAAAATCAATTGTTATCTAGAATTTTATTTTATTTGAACAGGAGTAAAAGAATGTCACTAATACAATATACTATTGCATAAAGTGTAATTCAATAATCCAATTCTTTGAAAAATGGATATGATATGATTTATTAAATTAATTGTTTTCCAAAATTATATTAAATGGGTATTTTGAATTTACTGTGTAAACTTAATTATTAATCCACTCTTCTCTTTACATGATAAAACCATCAAAATTGAAATGGTATATAAATTATGGATAAAAGTCAACAAGTTTTTAAACTATGACCATTAATTTTGGCCATGTTGGCCTAAAACATAGTCCCCACTTGGCAACTACTTGTAGAATATTGAAGAGTGGATTTAGGAAATTAATTAATTAAGCTAAAGCCGGCCTTCTTAACTACAATATTTAAAGATTTATAACCCCAAAAAAAAAGGCATGAGAAAGGCAAAGCATTGTTTTTAGCTATCATTTTCTATAATTAATTTATTAATAATCAAAATAAAATACATCATTAAATAATAACAAATTCTAAATAATAGATAATTTATTATTATGATTAAACATCAAAAATTAACATATCTCTCGTGAGATTGATTATTGAGGTAAACTTGTTCTTGCTTAATTATGTAAGATATTTTCTTCCCTAGAGAACTCAACACATTAAAAATCATTACCGTTAATTGTGGGAAGAAAAATAGAAAACAAAGAGTAGGAAAAAAGTTAAAAGTGTGTGATGCTCAATAATTTGTCCGTTGGTCTGTTGCATAAAGAAATGGTGCACATGCATTTTGACCATATCTAACAGACCATGGCCACATATAGTTTATGATATTTTTAGGGTAAAGTTTTTAACTTTAAAGCACTTTATTTTACAGGGAAAGATGACATTGAGTGTCTTTATTTATTTTTATAATTCATTGCCGTTTTTTATCGTTAATTACAGTTGGTGGAAACCCCACTTAGTATATTTAATTGAAATTAAAATAATTAATTTCTACACTAATTATCTAGATCTTTCAAAGCTAAAAAAAACATATTATACAACGTTAAGCATATATGCTTAGTTAATTACCAGAGACTAATTATTTATTTGATTTTAGTTTGCTAAAAGGAAAATAATGTCTAAATGCATTCTCATTTATATTAAAAAGATCAACGAATCAATATATCTATCTATTAGTTAGAATCAATATCGTTTCATTGTGTTATTCAATTATGCGGGAAAATATATTTCTCATCTATTTTTTATGTACTGAGATCTAATCTTACTTTGAATTAATAAATTTTATTCTAAAAGATAAAAATAAATATTAGTTAATTGATTTGTATGATATCACTAAATAAAACTCAAGCAAGTAGAAGTATAGTATATTTTTAGATTCAAATTGAGTTTTTATATTTATAAAGATAAATAAAATAAAACATAAACAATATTATTTTTTTCCATTTTTTCTCATCATATTCAAAAATTGGATTGCTTTAAAAATTTGGAAAAAAGAGGGAGAAAGTGAGGGTTAGTGAGGTTTCTTATCCCATCATTATTCTCCAGAGTCATGATACTATATAAATAGACTATGGCCATTGGATTATTAAAGCCTAAATTATGTTTTGATTAATTAGTTTAATTGCTTTGCGTGCGAAGAGGGCTACTAGCTTATATACTGTTTATCTTAAAAAGAAACATTTTCACTTTCTATTTTCTCTAAATTATTGATTTTAGTAAATAATATGGTTTGAAATATATAAATGTATATACATATACATATTTATTAAAATATTTTCAAAATTACCATTTTTAATTAATTTGCAAATTTATTGGATTTGTATAGTATATATAATTTATTATAAATTTATAATAGGTTCATTATACACATCGAAATTTGTATAATTTTATTATAGATTTATTATTTATTTTTGTAAAGTGACAAAAAAAGGCTTGATAAAATATGTAAAAAAAATTTGAAAAAAAGGGAGTGAGAGCCACAATTTTTACAAATTTAAATCAATATAAAACGCATTTTTCGGCAGCAAAAAACACTATGAAGTAATTGATAAACATATTTTTATTTATCAAATAAAAAAATTCACGGCTGATATGCATGCTTATTTTATTTTTAAAAATTATTTGCATCACATGCCTAACTGCTTCTTATTATAATTAATTGAGAAGTATTAGAAGAAGCCCAATTAATTAAAAATTTGATTAAACGCGTTTAAGGAAAACATATTCTAATTAATTAATAAGAATTAATTAACTCTACATCTTAAGTGAACTACTCATCATTTGTCTTCACTGATTATTTTTGTTTTTAAAATTTAAAAAAATTTAAAATTTAAATTTTTGATTATCATTTGTTATCTATCATGTCAAAACGATTAGATTAGAATTAAGATATAGGCCAAGTTATTTTATAGTAGTATTTAATGAATTTAGTAACATACGACAAAACGACTTGTAGCAATTAATCTTAATTAACTTGATAATCTAGCTAATTATTCTAAGATATTAAATTGTTTTTGTTATATATGTTTATTAGCATCGGCACATTTGGATTTGACACATCTCACATGATAACAAAGAAGGGAAAAAAATGTATTCCAAGTCAAAGGTCAAGTTAATTAACATAAAAATTGTTGATTCGGGATTGATATTTTTGCCATTTTTTAATTTTTAAAAATATGTATAGTATGCTAGAAAGTAGAAATATATATACAATATATTTTAATTAAAGTAAAAATAATATCTCTAAGATTTTTAAAAAAATTTAAATTCTAATGGTAGATACATATTTCCTTTCATAATAAACTCATGATTGATTTTTCTTTTTATGCCAATATTAAAAAAAAACTAAATTTATATAATTATGGACTAAACTAGATAATAATTTGAGAAAATTATATTATTTTTTATTTCTTATTTTTTTTCCTAATATCTCATTGTTTTTATATACTTTTAAAAGTGAAATATATTTTTAATATAATATATATATTAGATATATACATTCGTAAAGGAATATTTTTAAATTGAAAGTTAAAAAAAATGAATATTTTTAAAAATATTTTTATTTTTTACGATATTTTTGAATAAATCCTTAATAATTTTTTCAATATGTTCATCCCCAATGGTACTTATGTGGGCTAGTTTTTGTTATATTATAAAATGGGCTAATGTTCATTATTTTCAACCCGGCCTAAAAAAAAGTTCAAATATTGCAGCAGATCTAGCAGTTCTGGACCTGGGATATTCACAATGATTGCTATGATAGAAAAAACTTAATTATCATAAGCATTTAAATAGAAAAAAAGAAAAAAGAAAACCAAATTTTGAGAGATTGGATTGATTGGTTTGTTATTTAGCAACAAATTAAAATTATGGCCATAAATGTTTCTTTTCCTATCATTTTCTGTCAAGCACAAACCTTTGTCTTGAAAAACATGTCTGACCCCTTAGATTAATAGATTAATGTTTAAATACATATCCATCCTATAAATATTACATGTCAATATAATTGGCTCCACAAGTTTATTTGAGAATTACCATTTTTTTTCTTTTATAATGTTAATCGAAGATCAAACATTTTATTCTCAAATTTGAAATCGAAACAAATTGGATTATTAAAATTTTGAAATTCTATATAAATTATAAATTAAAAATGGTTTGTAATAAAGTAATCATAATATCATTTTCGGTATACATTCGGCATAAATATGATATTTCAGTATGAATATGTTTCTTCGATATAGACATGTTCCTTCAATAATGTTTTGATGAAAAATGTAATATATATCATTAACTCGACAGTAAGTCTATAATTTTTATACAGACAAATATATATATATATATATATATGTATATATATATTATTAAGTAGCTTTGAAAATTACTTGGGTTTAAAAGCATCAAAACCAAATTCAACAAAATTTTAATGAAAATTACTATGAAACCGGTAATGATGGAAGATAATTTTAATTCTTATTTTTCTGTATTTGATTTATATGCTATTAGATTTATAAGTATATTTCTAACATTCTGATGTTTGATTGAATTTTGAGATTGAATTTTATAATTTTAATATCTAAATACGATTAAATTATATTTCATACGATTAATATTTTAATTAATATTTTAATTTATACTTGATGTAACGTGAATATGCTATTAATACAACAATGAAGAAACATGATTTTACTTTCACATATAGCATGCGCATTTGTACCTTATAGTTTTGTCATCTGTTATGATGATTTTTTAGTATATGTTTGAAAGATACTCTAACAATAGTATTATAATTTGATGAACACTGGCATTATTTTTGGACATACTCGCAACTGAATTTGTTGGATTTATAAGCAATTTATTAGATAATAATAAAATAGCTAATTAATTAATTGATGATGTCGAAAAAAAGAAAAATAATATTAAATAAATAAATGATAAAATAAAGTCTTAAAAATGGCCCCATCTAGACTTGTTACTTGTGACACCAAAATTTGCTATTTCTAGCACGGTAATGGTGGTGTGTGGGGACTGCAGACAAAGAGAGACTTTGAAGCTATACCTCTATTGAAGGGAAAATGACCCCATGTGAAAAAAAAAGGATTATTAATTAAATATTTAATTAAATATTAGAGGAAAATGAGAGAAGATATCACCATGGAAGAAGAAGAAAAAGGGTTTATGAGAAGATTCATGGCGGGTCATAAATTTGCCAAAAATCATCAAGTTGTATGTTTTTTTTTAAATTTTTTTAGAAACAAAAACAAATTTATTGAATATCAATAATAAATTAGGGAATAAAATTCAAACATCAGAAACTAACATAAGAATTTTAAAACTTTGATTTTAAAAAAAATTAATTCTTAGTTCAGAATCGAGTATGTTAGAAGTATAAAAATGATAAAATATTTTTTACAGTGTTTTAATATAATTAGATACCCAGAATTCAAACTTAAAATTTTTGGTTAAACTGAAACAACTCAAATTAAGAGACTTTATTGAATATTCATTGGAACATGGCTAAATATTTACATGTTTAGAGCCATCTTCATCCTTGGATTTATAAGTCAATCTGTCGAGTTGCTGTATTCTTACACTTTAACCATGCACTTTTTGTCTAATTAAAACCTTAATATATAGTCTTCAAAAGAGAACAACAAAAAGAATTAAAACCCGTTCTAAATGAGGCCTATTGCAATTGTGCCATTTTTTCTAACTTTACAGGAATTACAGCTATAATGTATAAAAAGAAAATTATTATTTTATTTGTTTTATATATTATATTCTTAATTTTTATAAAAAAAATAATAATGATATTTTTAAGGGGAAAGTAATATAAGAAGGTGTTTCTCAAAACTTAAAAGTTGGTCAAAATTGATTATAAGCAGTTTTTAGATTATAAGTTGTTTATTTAAGTGTTTCTGAAAACTTAAATAGTAGATCATAATCTGATTTTAATCAATTTTTTAAAAGTTGGGTTTTGCTACTTTTTTTAAGCACTTATTTTTTAAGCAGTTTTGACCAAGTAAAAGACCACACTATCCCTACCTAATTTTCAATATTTCAAATTTGACCACCCTATACACTTTAGTTCTCATCAAAATTCTTTTACGTTTCTTCTTAAATAAATTATTATTATTATTATTATTATTGCAAAATAAATTTTGAATTGACATTTAAAAAATTATTTTTATACAATAAATAAACTCAGGGACAGTTTGGTCATTTTGACAGTTTCTGCAATTAAAAACTGATTTTACAGAAACACTTAACTGATTATAAATTGATTATCAGCTGATTATTAACTAGTTTACAGAAACGCTTAACTGCTTATTTTTAATCTGATTATAATCTAAAAATCACTTATTCACAATAAGATGAAAAGCTCCAGTTTTAAGAAACACTCTCTAAATCTAGTATAACAAAAATCCAATTTAAAATTTCTCAAATCTCAATTTTATTTTAATCCCGTAATAAAAATCTCATTTATATCACTAAATGTTGTGTCAAGATAAAAAAAATAAAATAAAAATAAAAGAATAGAAAACATGAGGACCACATTTAATTAAGCAAAGAGGCTTCTTATAAGGTAGAGATATCCCATCGGATGATTAATAACTTTAACCAACCATGCTTTTAAAGGCAAAGTATCATATTTTTTCTCACTAATTTATTAAATCTCTTAATTAATTAACAATTTATCAAAAAATAAAAAAAAATAAAAATCCCGTAAATTTAAATTAAATTAAAATTGGTAGGGCCAATTGCCACTCCATTGCTCCTCCTTAAAGCTAAGTATAATCATTCCTCCTTTTTTTTTTTCCCAATATCCTCTCTAATTCTAAAGGGTCTTTTTTAAAGATGATTTGTATATTACTTTCAAAGTTTTTAATTAGTTTGCGATCCATCCAAGCAAAAGTCACTTCCTATTTTTCACATCAATTATGGTGAATCATTTACATGAATCAACAGCAAATTCAGCAAAACAACCCCCCCCCCCCTGTTAATTAATTAATTATCTTATTAATTTATTAAATTTCTACCACGTATAAAAACGTTTTAAAAATCATTTTATATATATTTATATTATTATACCTAAGTTTTGTTTTTACATGTTCTAACTAATTCATCAACATGCATCTTCCACCTAATGCATCTTCCATCTAATGTTACTCTCCACGGAGAGGTCAGGGGTTTGATCCTCCAAAATAATTTATGAGGATCAAACTTTTTTTTAAAAAATAATAATAATAAGATAAAGACCTTTCTAATTTTTTAATTAATTTCTATCGCACACTTGCGAAGCATTTTTAATTTACATGCATGCGTAGGTCCAATACCGTATAACTTGACATAATCAAAGACCAAAATCACTCTCATGTGTGTATATACATATATTTGAATATAAATTGTTCTATTATAAATCAAGATATTACAATAAATGCATAAAATAAAAATCAAATTTTATGACGAAAAATTTCGTTACAAAATTATAATTAATTAATAACAAAATAATAATGGTAAGACAATTTAATAACAAATTAGGAACGGATTTTATCCTGTGCAAATCTTGTAATGAAAGCCAAAATATTAACAATCAGAGGAGTTAGATAATTGATCCATTCTATATTTTGACTCAGAATATACAACTAGACTAATAAACGAGTTATCACATTTGCAGAACGATAGATAAACTTGAGTTAGGCATTTCAGAAACTACCAATAAACTAAGGTATTATTATACTTAATTATCAAGTTTAGTAGTCAAAGAATGGTGAATTTAAGAGTGACAAATGTGATTCTTTTTATGGGGCCTAATACACTCATTGTAGCTTTTTCATCATTTAGGTCTAAAAAGGCAAAATTTTCACTATCTCTATATAGCAAGATTGGTTTGATTATTAGGTTCTTATATTATATTATATATATATTTATTGGTTTTTGTGGGGTTGGAAAGAAGAATTGCATTGTCTGTATTAATTATATAATTGTTCGTCATTAAACAATTTAATTCGTCACCTTTTTTTTTTCTAATATATTAGCGTTAGAACTCCTAATTTCTTATATATTATAAAAAAACTAAACATTCAATTGCTAATTGCTAGAATATTATATATATATATATATATATATTATGATATATTGAGAATAGAATTATCAGAAAGTAAAATATATTTCAAGAGATCTGATCACCATAACAGTCAAATTAAAATTAAATTTATTTAATTTGGATATTGATCAATTAAAGAATGTGTTTGTTCCATTGAAAAGTAATTTTTTTTGGGTTCATAATCAATAGTAATATATAGTTTTTCTGAATGGAAATTGTCACTAAATACGAACATAACATAATTTAATTATTGCACCCTTCCAAGAAGTGAAAAATAAAAAATAGCCTATATATTTTTATATTATTAATCTTATAAAAAGGTTGCTTAAATTCATGAAATATATATATATATATATATATAAACATAATAAAAGTCAAATAAATTATAATTAATTTAGACTGGTCAAATTAATTATTATCACAAATTAATACATAGCATAAAAAAAAAAAACTCATGCAAGCAAGTGAAATAATAATAATAATAAATTAACCTTGTAATATATTATGATTAAATTTGAAGCTATGTAAATTAATTAAACCTTATTCTATGTATTGGCCATTATACCATTAAATTAAGAGGTCTCATCATCACCAAGGAGTTGTTGCAGAGCAACAACCAATTGAATTTGATGATGCTAACCATGCATACGTATAGACGTTATTCCTACACAAAAATAATATTATTTTCTTGTTATTTAAGCAAAGACAAAAATTAAGTCAAACTTATTTAAAGTGTATTAATTAGACTCACTACATAAGCTTTTAAATCATAAGTCTTTCTCATTGTCTTTTTTTTAATAAAAAATTATTTAATTATGATAAAAGTCTTGCTTAATTATTATAAATACTATTTTAGACTTAATTATTATTTTTCACTTTTATATAGCTCGTCCAACATATTCACAAAAAATTTAAATTCGATTTTTCCTTTCTTAATATATCAATACTCAAAAAATTCTTTTATTTGAGTATATGATTTGATTTTAATGTGTTTTGTGATGCAAACAGTAACTAATTAATAATATTTATTATAATTACTGAAATAATAATGGTAATAATAATAATTACAAATATTAGAAACCAAGTCTTTTCTTGAATAGTTGATATGAATATATTATTATAAGTAACTATTAAGAAAAATCAATATTAAGTGATTTCATTATCATAAGGTCTCTACATGTCCCCTAACTAATTAAGAAATTTGTGGTTATAATCATTCCTTCTGTTAAATTAAAAACATCAAGATTATTATAAATTCTTGATAACAAAAGGTACTTAGGCTTTTTTCTAAAGAATAAATATGAAAAAATTACTAATTCTTAATATAAAAATATTTTTATGAATAATAACTGGACAGTGAAAGTAGTAATAATAATAATTATCTTTTAACCCTTAAATTACATTTTACCTTTATTAAGATAATCACTAAATAAATAGATCAATTGATAAGAGAATATTGTAACTTAATTAGATAATTCAAATTCGAGTTTTGAATATATAATTATACTAAAATTTAATTAGAAGAGTTTTACTGTCTTTGTAATCATATCAATTTAAGAATAATTTTATTTTTTTCTAAAAAAAATTAATTTTTATGAGTAAATAAATAGTTATGGAAAGTAGATTTATTATTAGATTATGCATCTAATTAAAATGCAAGCATGCTGTCACTTAATGTAGTCATGTTTGAAGCTGCTAGCAATGCAAGAAACTTCTTATCATAAAGTATGATTTCTATTCTTTTGTTTTCTGTCTCCAATCAATCTGTTTAAATATATGTACATATTAAATATATAATAATAATTAGTAATTATTTAAGAAATTAAAAGTTCAAATTCTTACAACCTAAAATTTTTCTATATACAAAGCTATACAATAATAATAATGGTTTAAGACCACGAATTAACATTTTTTTCCCCATAATTGATGTTGGGAGAAAAGGTTTTCATAGTAAGATATTTGAATTAAGATGGGTGTGTGATATAGTGTAAATTTAAATTATAGTTTTGAGTATTTTTAAGTTCTAAATTATTTGATAATATTAATTTCTATTTTATAAAAATAATAATTTAGCATTTTTAATTTAAAAATTCCAAATACTTATTAACACTTAAAATTTAATTATTTAGTTGCAACCCAAGTAATCAAACATTGTTGTTAACTAACCATTATAATTTTAATTTCATATATCTTGAAATATGATAACTAATCTTATGATTTATTAGTAGTTAACAAACAATATATATCCTTAAATTTTGTAAAGGTATATTAAACAAAATAATTTATAAATTATAATATTATCCAAAGAAAATAAAAAAATATAATATATATAAATTTGTAAATTAGGAATGGCCGCCATATTACTATTGCACCACATAATTGTTACATTTCCCATCTCCACTTGCAGATATATATGACTATATGAGCTGTGATTTTCTTCTTCTTTTTTATATTTCTTTGTTTATTTTTTATTTTTAGTAGATTATATATATATATATATATATATATATTTGACAAAGAAAGATTTTGCGAAAACCCCTTCTTTAAATCAGCCTGTGAAACAACCGGCAGAGCAAACAAAAATAGGTTTTTAGGGTACGTGAAAAATGTTTGATTACGTAATACAACTCTTCAACTACGTAGGAAAAAAAACTATATAAAATGAAAATAATAACAATAACAATAATCAAGAATAATAATAATAATAATAATAATAATAATAATAATAATAATAATAATAATAATAATAATAATAATAATAATAATAGCTAACCGATGAAATGTCGTTTTAGGGTTAGATGAAAATTTGGAGTCCCATAAAAATGGACCCCATAATCCTCGTTTCAATGTCGGCTATTTTGTACTTCTGTTACTTTTAAATTGGGAGAGAAAGTTCAATAGTTTTAATTGTATTGGCTTAGCTAAAAAAAACACTAAGCTTAAATTTTGTATGTCTCATTAATTCTCTATAGTTTCTTGAACTATTTAAAACCAAAAAAAACTCATAAAAAGATTACAAGAATATCGATCTTTCAAGAACTACAAAGAAATCAAGAATTCAAGACGCTTATTATTATTATTATTATTATTATTATTATTATTATTATTATTATTATTATGGGTCACCATTCTTGCTGCAACCAACAGAAGGTGAAGAGAGGACTTTGGTCACCTGAAGAAGATGAAAAGCTTATTAGATATATTACTACTCATGGTTATGGGTGCTGGAGTGAAGTCCCTGAGAAAGCTGGTTAACAATTAATTTTCTTTCTTTTTTTTTTTCTAATTTTAGTTTTAAGCATAATTATTTGATGAAATTTTCTCATTTTCTTGATGGGTGGAATAATTTTCTTTTGCTTAATTAGGATTACAAAGATGTGGGAAGAGCTGTCGTTTGAGATGGATTAATTATTTGAGGCCTGATATTAGAAGAGGAAGGTTTACACCAGAAGAAGAGAAGTTGATTATTAGCCTTCATAGAGTTGTTGGAAACAGGTTTAATTTCTTATGATTCTTTGTATATACATATATTTATAAATTCTCTAATTAAACTACATTTCTCGATTTTTCTTTGTATATCCCATCTGGGTTTCTCAAAAAACTAAATATCTAGGGTTCTTCATTTTCTTTTTCTCCATTGAAGAATCAAATGTTGTTTGTTTCTCTATTTGGGGATTTTTTTTGAAAGGTGCTTGCAATCAGACTATTTGCAGTGAAATAAGTTGATTAAATTAATTTTTTTCAAATTACTTAAAAAATAAGTTTGGGCGTGTGTAATTCACTTAATTTTCTTTATAATATTTTCAAGAAGCATTCTCTCCATTGTTGAAATAGTTACTGATTGAGCAGCTATCAACTGTATATTATTATATGTAGGAGGCGTTAAGAAGGCAAAATCAGAGGTTGAAACACATATTTTCAGTTGAACTACAAGTCTCTATACATATTCAAACCCATCATTTTTCCTTGTTATGTACACATTATTATATATTTCCCTTTCCCTTTCTCTAAGTTTTATTAAATTTTTATGAATTTTTTAACTCGATATAACACTTACATAGTCGTCTTCAAGATTGTGAAATTAGTTTCAAATGCCTAATGAACACTTTAACTAGCAGATCTGTTTTGCTTCTTGTTTGTGATCAATGTTTTTAGCTACAAATTAACATATGCATATGGGATATTGTAGATGGGCTCATATAGCAAGTCATTTGCCTGGAAGAACAGATAATGAGATAAAGAATTATTGGAATTCATGGATCAAAAAGAAGATTCGAAAGCCTAATTCAGCACCTCAAAACATAACTAGTGCTACAACTAGCACTGATCATTCGCATATGAACTATGGTTCAATCCAACTAGATTTAGTGAATCAAGACCTGACATCAAGGCCTCATCAACTTCAAGAACAAACCCTATTTTTGTCTCCAGCTCCCTCATATATGTTCGATACTAGTACTACTACTGCGACTACTACTACTAATGCTACTGCTTCACTCGATGGAATGGTTGATAATAGTGTACATGTTCGAGGGGAGATTTTTCAAGAACCGGCGAGTTTGAATACAGAAACATGGAATTCAAACCATCCCCATCATCACCATCATCATCAAGTTCAAGCCCTTCATCATGCACAAGCTACATTTAGTATTGGAATGGATAGTACTAATTACTTGCCACCATTAATTGAGAATATGGAGAACATGGTACCAATGGAAATACAATCTTGTAGTATGGATGAAGAAGGAGAAATGGCATTGGGATGCTTTCAAAGATCACAAGAACTCAATGAATGGGTTGAATCTCAACAATGTTCAAATTTTCTATTTTGGGATAATGTTGAAGGCTCACTTGGTGGAGATGAAATTAATGCATCAACTTCTTCAAGTATGGGAGCTACACTTGCCTCTTTCCCTTCATCTCTATGACTCTATAATAAGATATATTTATATGATGACGGTGGATATAAATATTTGATCTTTCTTTCTCTATTGATCCATTTTTTCTATAGAGATTTCAAAAATGGTTCAGGCTTTTGAAGACTAAAGTTTGTTAATTATTTTTTTCTCCATTTTAAACCCTCTTTTTCTTTTTTTTTTAACTACCCAAATGGTGAGATTTGTGAAAATGTGAGGAAATTCTTGAATTATATGAGTATCTTGCAAGTGTTTTTCTTAGTGTTTGGGAACAGAAGCGGAAATTAAGAATAAAAGGCAATGCAAGAACCCTCAAAAGAGTTTGACATGATGTTGATGATGGTGATGATCATGATTCATGAGTACTATTAACCTTCCAGTTTTTCACTTTCACTCTGTGTGTGTTCATGTTGTTAATGGTTTTGCTTCTGTGATTTTTTTTCCTCTTTAGTTTTCCAATTTTTAAGCCTTAATTTTGAATAACATGCTGGTGATGAATTCCCTTGTATAGATTTATGACATACTTAGAAAGTGACAAAAGAAAAGGCAAAATAAAAAGAAAAAAGAAGTCGAAAATACCAAACAATTGTAATTTAACAGAAATTAATGATTTATGGGATCATTGAAGTTTACTTTGTATTCAATTAATTCTTCTCTTTGCAATTGTGCTAATGAGTAGTTAATTTAAATGCTTGTCTCATTAGTATAACAAACCAAGGATTCAAATCTTCTTTCTGCAATTTAAAGTTTAATGTGATGTAGTATCTTACCATTTAATCAACCATTAATTTCACTGATTATTGACTAAGATTAACATGGAAAAAATGATTCAAAATATTTTTATTATCATATACATTACTTCGAAAGCATAGCTTATAATTGTTTAAAGTAAATTTATACCGTCAATTACAATTAACTTATGATTAACGTCTAATTTCAACAATGATCACTATGGTGATTATAGATGGATATGCATGAAATTAAATTAAATTGATCAAGCAACAATTCATTGATTTTGTAATTAACATATACAATTGATTGATTATAAATCTTTAGGCAAAAGTAACATGCTATGAGGCATTGGAAAGAATAAGATTATGGAGGCAAAAAAAATTTCAAACACAAATTGTTATATTATGATGCATTTCATGTTAATTTAGGAAGGTAATGATGATGTCTTGTATGTATTTCAAAGTTTCAAATGATAACTTATTATTTCATAATATTCTGAATTAACATTCTCTGTTGATTGATTATATATAGTATCAATTGTCATAGTTAGTAACTTCAATTTTTTTTTAGTCTAATGTAAATTAATTATACCAACTGTTTCTTTATTGTTAGTGAGGCCATTACAGTTTAATTTAAGAATAAATTTGCTCTTATTAATTAATAATTAATGTCTTTTCATTATCACTTTAGCCTAAGTTCTAATTAATCATGCACAAATTGCACTAATCATTAATAGTAACAATTATTATAATGAAGAGAAGCGCAGCAACATTTGTTTAATCACACTTAATATTTTCTCGCCTTTAGCTCATGCACATTTATTAAAAAAGTTATTAAAATTTTTAAATATTATATAAAATTATTTTAAATAGACTAAAATATCATTTATTAATTAATTAATATTATATTTTTATTTCATTAATTGAATCATTAATAATAAGAGTATAGTTTAAAAAAAATTACTTAATTTTTTTTATTTTATAGAGTGATAATTTGATATGAATAATTTTTTTTTACAAAAGTAAAAAATTTCAGCAAACGAAGAAAGTAAATAATTATACCAACTGAAAATAGGAACAGAGCTAAAATAAAAAATTATGAGAGGTTATCTAGCCAAGATAAATAGTCATAGAAAAAATAAATTATTCTTAAATTTTAATTTTAAGAAAATTATACAAAATAGTTTCTCAATTTAAATGCTTAAGAACTAAAGAGAAAAAAATTTAAATAATTATAGAAAAAACATAAATCGTAGTCAATTTGAAATGAATATTAAGCCTTAAGTAAAGAAAAGTTAAGTTGTAAAAAAAATTAAAAAAACAAAAAAAATTATTTATATTATGAAATCATGGTTATAAGTCTCGACCAAAACAATAAAACTACTTAATTTTTAATTTATAAGGATATATAATAAAATAGAAAAATAGTTAACTTATCTTATGATTTTTTTATAAAATAAAAATTTGATTTTAGGTTAATATATATTGAGTTTTATGCTAAATAAATATATTTAGATTATTATTTTTTTATTTGGACCAAATTTTTATGGAAAGAGCTTATTGCTCATTTTTTAATTTTTATAAATATATATTTTATAATATATATTATATATATAATAGAAAAAAAAGAGAGAGGCCCACCGTCCTTGATTGGAAAGTCCCATATGCTTATTATCCTCACTTCAAAAGACTATCATTTGGCTTCCATTAATTTGTATATTGCTCTTAATTTTATTTTTCAAGGCATTATAATGGAGGCTGTCGAGAAATTACAATTCATTCCAATTAAGTATCCTAATTACAATAGCAAATTAATTGAAAGATGATATGTGGTAATATTTTTTTAAAAATATTAATTTTTTTCTAATTAAATTATTTAATTTCTTTAGTGATAAAATATAAAAAATATATTATTATTTAATTAATTTATCATTTCGAATAAAATAAATACTTAAAATTACGATTTTATTAGATAATTTTTAGAGCCAAGTTCCAAGCCATATAATTATAATTTAATAAGATTGTGGTTGAAAAAATAGAATGGGTCTAAAACTAATAAGTGACATTTTAATTCTAGTATTTTATAATTAGAAGTTTGAAGCCTATTATTAATTGGGCATGCAAAAGGGAGAAAACATAATTTTAATTAAGTTAAAAAATTTTCAGAAAGTTAAACAAAATTAAACAGCATCTAATTCATGCTAATTAAATGGAAACACAATTGTTTAATTTAGCTCTAATAATAACATAGAATTTTATGATCATAGAATTTTAAATAAGTTTCCAAAATTTTTATATTATATATATATTATGTAACGATAAAAATTACAATATATACATTGGAAACTTTCCAATATTATAGAGAGCTCAAAGGGTTGGTATGTTGTCTGTTCCACTTAACTGTTGTTTTGAAAGAAATAAAGATTTTAGATCTTTCAATCAATCTTTTCTTGATACTTTATGTAATATATATGTTTTTTTTTTGGTGTAAGCTTAACCTGCTGCTTTACCTCTTTTTGAAGCAATTAATTAAGTGACATATAAATAAAAAATTATTAATATTGGATTAATATTCATGCAAACTGAAGATTAATATTATGTGTTCATTAAATCATATTTATATATAATCCATCTTTAATGCATTATAGTTTTCGCAAGAAAATAACTTTATGGATTATGAAACTTTTGCAATATTATTGAATTATTGATATATAATTGATGTGTTTTAAGAATGAGCCGTGGCGGAACCAGCTGCTCGGAGAGAGAGAGGTAAAATTTCTCTTCAACGCTTGTAAAGAGGAGATGAGGAGACTGGCTGACAGAAACTCACCTTAAAAATGCATATCCGGCGACCGGTCAGAATAGTCGTCAGCTCCCATCCGACCCTACCTAATTCTGCCACTGAAAATAAAATCAAATATTTAATTGGATTTTTTTTTTATATTTCACAATAGTTATCTTTTTTTCTTTTTTATCTGAATATTTTTTTTAAATTTTATGCATATTTTAAGAATAATTTTTATTATAATAAACAAAATTTAATATATTTTTAAATATATTAAAAATGTATAAAAATTATAGAATATCTTTGAAAAAAAAATGTGATAGATAATGTAATTTTTTCTAGCATTTCTAAGAACAGGGTACATGTGTTATGATGATTTAGAAAAGTAACATATGCGTGTATGAGAAAATTATATTTTCTGTCAGGCATTTCAAATTTTTATTTTTTTATCTGATTTTTTTTGTCATTTATAAAAATATATAATAAATTCATAATAATCTAACAATAAATTCATCAAAAATATCATATTTAGATTAATAAATTCATAATAAACTAATAAATATTATAGAAAACCCATAAAGTTGTAAACTGACAAAAAAAATTTAATAAATTTGATAATATTTTTCTGAATTAAGTGATAATGGTGTGTGTTTTTTCTGACAAGTTTATATATAAAAAAAGGCCTACGCATATAGGAAAGCCCAAAACGGAGATCTAGCCCATTAAAAAAGTAAGTAAAACTAAGAGTAATGGCCCAAGAGAAAGAAAGCCCGAAACAGACTAGGGTTTCTTCTGTATAGCAATAAGAGAGTGTTAAAACCTCAGAGCATCGCATCAGTATCCGCCGCTTTCAGCAGTGTCTAAGGCCACCGCCGCCGGCAACCATGGTAATTCTTATTGCCCAATAGTCAATTACAAAGTTGCTCTTATTCTTAGTATTCAATTTTTTTTTTAACCATTCTTAGTATTCAATTCAATTAGCGCTTTTATTTGACATTGTTCTAATTTAATTTATGTACATGTTTTCAGATCATTCCCGAGAAGAATCGCCGAGAGATCTCTAAGTACTTCTTCCAAGGTCTCCTTCTCTCTCTTTCTCTGTACATTTATTTTTGCATGTTATAAGAATTGGCAGTGTAATGTAGTTAGAAGCATTTTTTTTTTGCATTAAGGACTCGTTTTTAGATTTGATTCTTTGCATTTACTTGTTCGTGTTTTTGAGTATTTATAATGCATGTGTTTGATCCTTTTATCTGATTTTGAATCAATTTTTTTTGTGCCTATTTATGTTAAAATTTGCATTTTGTGCTTAATCTGAATTTTAGTATTTGTATTTTTTTTAGCATTTGGAAGCTAGGGAATATCGGTGTTATTAATATTAAACTAAATGAAATTAAAAATAGTCTTCAAAAGTTACATTTTACTAGAATATCGGTGGCGCTTACGTATTTGATTTATGTAAATTTATTTATTGCTGCATATTAGTAATGTATTATATGCTGGTACATTACCGATCGTGTATGCTTGTATGTTTATTTTTAATTTGGCTGTTTGTGTGTGTCTATGTGTTTTATTTATTTCAGAGGGAGTATGTTATGCAAAGAAGAACTTCAACCTCGCAAAGCACCCAAACATCGATGTGCCAAACCTACAAGTTATTAAGCTGATGCAGAGCTTCAAGTCAAAGGAGTATGTTCCTGAGACTTTTGCATGGATGCACTACTACTGGTACCTTACCAATGATGGTATTGAGTTCTCCTTCGAACTTACCTCAATTTGCCATCTGAGATCGTGCCAGCTACATTGAAGAAGCAAAGCAAGCCCATTGGTAGACCAATGGGTGGTCCACCAGGCGATCGCCCATGGTATTTTTATCTTCCCCTCCTTCTTGGGGTCATGATTTTTTTTCCTTTTATTTAGTTTTGGTTTCCTTTATAACAATTTTTTGGTTTCTTCTATTAGTTTTCCCACATGGTTGCTCTTAAATTCATTATTTCTTATGCTTTAGCTGATCAATAATATCCATATTTCCTTCTTGTTTTCAATATCAATTAGGTTTCACTTTTGAGTTTATTATACCCGTTTTATGTAATAATTGCTAATCTAATTCTGTAATGTTGCTTTTACTTAGCGGTCCCTCTCGTTTTGATGGAGAAAGGAGATTTGGTGGTGATCGGGATGGATACCGTGGATGACCACGCGGCCGTGGTGGTGACTTTGGTGACAAGGGTGGAGCCCCTGCTGATTACTGACCAACCTATGGGGTAATCACATGATATATCAATCATATTCTCTTGCCTTTCCTTGATAATGTTTTTTCGTTTTGGTTTATTTTCACTAACCTTAATTCACGGTGCCACCTGTATATATTGCCATGGTTGAGCACAACTACTGTTAATGCCTGAGGGCTTAGATTGTTTTGTTGGTTAAACTATGGAATCTTCTTGCCTGAACTAAATTGGATGAGAATGATAAGAGATGAAGATGGCATCTCTTTTATTCATCATAATGATATTTTGGCAAGTTTGTTAATATCTTTAGATAGCAATGACAATAACATTCTATTTTAAAACGAGAGATCATTCTTTATATCCAACTTTAGCTTTATAACTGTTGTTTTTCCTTCTTGCTTTTCTTATTTCTACATCTGGATTTTTCTGAATGCAAATTCTTCAATGAGAAGAGTTTAGTAGTTAGGCCTTTTTTAGTTAGATGGGAGGATAAACAATAGATGGTGCTCGATATTAATTTTGTCAGGCTGTGCTTTAAATACACACACTTGTTGAATTTGGCTTTTAGTTTAATTTGTGAACATGTCTGAAGTCTCGATTCCTTTGCATAATTTCCTTGTTCATTTTCGAAAAATGCAGGGTAGTGGTGGAAGGCCTGGCTTTGGCCGTGGTGCTGGTGCTGGTGGTTTTGGCGCAGGTGCTGGCTAGCTCAAAACTGTCGTGAGGCAAAGTTGGTTTTTGGCAGTTATAATTCCAAGCAGGGATCAAAATGATTTGCTGCATTTGAAAAGTTAACAGCAGTGCTTGATAGAGATATAGTGCGAGGGCACTTGTTCTTTGCGTTTCAAAATTTTGCTATCTATGCTTTGGACGAATTCAATTTTTTAAGGAACTATTGTCGCCTCTGTTTAATTTTTATCATTTTCGTCGCCCTTATTTTGCATTTGTCACTTGTATGCCAAACTCTGGTCTTACAGAAATTGTTGAGACTTGAATTTGTAGCTTTAAAAGAACTATCAAAATCATATATTTATTTTGAATCACTTCTTGGCTTCTATCCGAAGTCTATTGATCTCAACGCTAGGAAATTGTAATGGTTACGAATTTATGTTTCCTTGTACTGGTGAGAAACAAAATTCTCGGGATTAACAACTGTAAAAAACGGCTTATTTATATGCTTTATATTACTGCACATAAAAGCTCAACTCCTCCAAACAAAAGAGAAAGCAAGAAACAACATACATGAAATCCAATATTCGTAAAAGAACCTTCACACTGCTATTTTTCAAGGAGGACAGAAAACGCATTTGTTTTAGTCTACTCTCTCCGTCTTGCTTTCCTCATTGTGTTCTTCCTCCAAAGCTGGCATTTCTGCATCCTCTTCGCCAGGTGCATCTTCGTCTATTCCAAGATCTAACTTCAGCATCCTGTGAATTCTTGCTGCAAATGTGTTTGGATCATCAAGACTGAAGCCAGAAGTAAGAAGTGCAGTCTCAAAGAGCAACAGGGCCAAGTCTGTAACTTATTTATCATTCTTATCTGCCACAGCCCTCTTTCTTAGCTCTTCCATTATAGGATTGTCTGGATTGATTTCCATAATTTTCTTGCTAGACATGTAAGCACTCATGCTGTTGTCTCTTAAAGCCTGAGCTTTCATTATCCTTTCCATATTAGCAGTCCATCCATATTCACCAGTAACCAAGCAGCAAGGAGAGTCCACAATTCTATCAGACACCACCACTTTCTCCACCCTATCTCCAAGGATTTCCTTGATTGTCTTGCACAAGTTATCGAAAGACTTCTTTTTCTTCTTTCTTCTGCTTCTCCTCCTCAGATTCTTCAAGCTTCAGCCCTTCCTTGGTTGCAGATACTAGCTTCTTCCCATCATATTCCTTCAACTGTGTTACAGCATACTCATCAATGGCATCAACCATGAAGAGCACTTCATACCCTTTCTTTTTCAGCCTCTCAAGGAAAGGAGAGTTCTCAACAGCTTTCCTACTCTCACCAGTGATGTAGTAAATGTGTTGCTGGCCTTCTTTCATCCTTGTCACATAATCCTTCAAGCTTGTCATCTCATCACCGCTCTTCGTTGAATAGTACCCGAGTAAATCAGTAAGCTTGGCTTTGTTTTGACCGTCTTCATGTATACCCAACTTGAGGTTTTTAGAGAAGGCTTCATAGAATTTGTTATAGTCTTCCTTGTTCTCTGCTACTTCATTGAAAATCTCAATACATTTCTTTACCAAATTCTTCCTAATCACCTTCAAAATCTTGTTCTGTTGCAGTGTTTCACGAGAAATATTTAGTGGCAGGTCATCAGAATCAACTGCACCCTTAACAAATCCTAGATATTCAGGAATGAGCTCTTCACAGTTGTCCATGATAAACACTCTCCTGACATAAAGTTTGATATTGTTCAATTTCTTTCTTGTGTCGAAGAGATCAAATGGGGTTCTTTTGGGAACAAATAGTATAGCCTTAAACTCCAATTGCCCTTCAACAGAGAAGTGCTTCCAAGCAAGAGGATCTTCCCAATCATTGGTAAGACTCTTGTAGAAAGAAGCATACTCTTCCTTGGTGACTTCCTCAGGTTTTCGCATCCAAATAGGTTTCTGTTTGTTGATAAGTTCCCATTCATAGGTCACCTCTTTAACCTTCTTTTTCTTTTTAGAATCCTTTT
This sequence comes from Garcia nutans, assembly GCA_947685225.1. Classification (NCBI taxonomy): domain Eukaryota; kingdom Viridiplantae; phylum Streptophyta; class Magnoliopsida; order Malpighiales; family Euphorbiaceae; genus Garcia; species Garcia nutans. The sequence goes on from CANTUV010000089.1 coordinate 2,031,825, forward strand.
CTTTATCCTCATCAACCTCCTCCACGTCACCTTCTTCCTTCTTTGTTTCCTCATCTTCATCATCACTAACTTCTTTCTCAATACTCTTCTCTGTCCATAGATGGATAGGGTAGCTGATGAACTCAGAGTGCTTCCTCACAAGGTCCTTCAATCTCCTCTCTTCCTGATACTCCCAACAGCACCAACAAGAATTTCATATTAATTAACTAGATTCTAGACCTATATATGTTATTTTATGAACCACAAATATGATTTAGAATAATCTTACGACTCTACATCTCTTTAATAACATAGTCCATAATCGCTCCAAGTGAAAAAAAAAAATTCTATATACCTGACAATAATCAATTTGAGATTAAAACTTTATTAAGTTGGGTTCAATTGATTCAAGTCTAGACCTATGTTGTATAGAAACCAAGATTATATGCCAACATGAATAGCCTTTAGGATTTAATCCAAATTTAAAATACTAAGACATTGGATTCAAAACCCAAAAGCAATAATTGAATTCTCAATCACAGAGAATAAACAAAAGCAGAAAAAAGAAGTTTGTTCTCATTCTTACCTGGTCATCCATAAGGTGGAGAGTGATTTTGGTTCCTCTACCCAAAGGTTCTCCATCAAGATCCTTCCTAACGCTGAAAGACCCTCCAGCCTGGGACTCCCAAACATCATCATCATTGTGCTTTGTTGTGACCACAACTTTCTCAGCGACAAGATAAGCCGAGTAAAACCCAACACCAAATTGACCAATCATGCTCACATCAGCCCCAGCCTGCAATGCCTCCATGAATTCCTTTGTACCAGACCTTGCAATTGTACCCAGATTGTTCACCAAATCTATTAACAGACACCATAAATTCAATCAAAACCCATATTCAAAACAGGATTAAAAATAATAACATTAAAATTTGATAAATGAAATTGCTCGTTTAATTACCTGTTTTAGTCATGCCCCTGCCACTATCAATAATAGAAAGTGTATTATTAGCTCCGGCTGAGAATCAAGCTTACTCTTATCTGTCAAACTTTCAAATCTAATTTTATCCAGTGCCTATAACAACGAAAATCAAATGATTCAGACTAAAACTCTTAATAAATGCAAAAGGAGATTTTACTTTGTTTGATTTATAATCTCTTTCTTCCTATAACAACCAAAATCAAATGATTCAGGCTAAAAATCTTAAAAAACGCAAAAGGATATTTTAATTTCTTTGATTTTCAATCTCTTTCTTGCTAATTTCTGATCAAAATGGCAAGCAAAAAGAGAAAAAAAATTTTTAGTAGTGATAACTTACATCAGAGGAGTTGCTGATTAGCTAACGAAGGAAGATCTCTTTATTACTATAGAAAGTATTGATAATAAGACTAAGAAGTTGATTAATTTCCGACTGAAAAGCGAAAGTCTCAAACTCACTCATCTGCAAATCCGCCATTGATTCCTGCAAGTTGAAATTCGACCCAGAAAACAATTCAAGAAAACAGGCTTCAAATTTAACTTAATTCTTTCTTTGTTTCTGATCAAAGCAAAAATCGAAATGAATCGGTGCTTATATCGTCTCTGAAACAGAGATTTCTAGTGGGTTCTTACGCCAGCAAAGGCGGTGGTGGATACAGTGGAAGGTTTTAAAACAGATTTTGGCGGGTTTCTAGACTAATCTGTTTAAATTTTTATTTTCCTATTTTACCCCTGAAAATGAATTTTTGTTTTAGAGCCTCCGTTGGGATTATAATGGTAAATGCACAAAACAAAGTGTACGATTTGTCGTTTTGCTGACCGAATAAAACAAAATATGTTTGTGTTTCTTTAATAATTCGGTGTAAAACAATTTCCCTTTGTCGTTTTTCGTGGGATCCAGGAATTTTGTTGAACGACAGGTCGCTTTGTCGCGAGAGAATGAGAGATTGAATATGAGGAGAGATAACAATTTTCACCTACCCTTTCGCATATCCGCCTAATCTAATCCGTTTATAAATTGAACAGATGAATATTAATATATCCATTTATATATATTTTATAACATATAAATACAAATAATATTTTTAACATTTATTTTGTTTATAATTATTTTTATATAATTAAAATGAGTAAATCCTAAATAATTAAATATTATTTTGGTCAATAAAGGTCAAAATTTTATTGCCAAAAGAAGGGAATTTGTACAAATCAATATCATCCAGTATATACACGCTCCCCTTGACTGGCAGAAAAAATACCCAGTAAAAAAAATAAAACTAAACTGCCCATCTCAACAAAAAAAACTCAAATCAGCTCTAAAAAGGCAAACTCCACCCCCAAACACAATTACAGCAAAAAAAAAAAAAAAAAACAAACCCAATACAATAGAATAAACAAACTCAAACCCAACTCTAGCACTAGCATATCTGACTATCTGCACCAAATATAAACTACTCTGCAACAATTGCTGAGAAGACAACATCAACCCCAATATACAAGCTTACTGCCAACCATTCCATATTTCAGAAATATCTGTACACTACTAGAAAATTTTAATTTCATGCATTCAACCACCATATTATACACTCTCATCTTATTAGCATTAGCCACCTAAAACGCAATCAAGTTCCTTTCCCTCCACAAGCAATACACAGATGCACAAAAGGCAGCTCTTCTAATCTTAGCCTTTTGGCTCTTATCTCTAGCTTTCCTACAGAATTAGCTTATTTCGCTCTACCAAGTGTCACAAAATTTACATGTGACTAGTCAAAATGAGAGATTTGACTAAAAATTCTAAATATTATCTAGAATGTTCTACAGTGTTTCATAAAATTTTAGAGTTGTATGGATGTAGAGAATGTAGATTTCTCTGGAATATGCCATAAAAATATTTAGAGAATATGCTAGGATATTCATGGAATTATGTAGAAGCTTAATATAGGCCATTGAATTAAATTGATCACCACCATCCATTGAGGAGATGGAGTAGTATAAATAGGTGTAGGATTCATTTGTTATAACCATCCAAGAAATCTAAGAATTCAAGCATTCTTTGAGTAATAAGATTTTTCAAGCATTTTCCCAATTCTCTCTTCTTCTCTTGTGATTAAGTTACTTTCTTTATTACTTAGCTTTCACATTTAACTTGTCTAAGATAGACATGCATTTTAAGAGAAGACTGATTAGCATTCTTTTAAGTGTTGGGCAAAGTTTGCTAGTGTTGCACAGGTTTGAACTTGTAAGAAAGAAATCTCGTAACAGTTGGTATCAGAGCTTTGGTTAGGTAAACTTCAACACAAGAGAATGGTAAAAGCTACCAATCCTTATGTTGCTATCAGCACCGCCCAAGATGGAAAGGGTTGCAAGGATAAGTCAAGGAACATCATCGCTGCCATGGAGGAAAGGCTGGCTAGGTTTAATGCCACCATATCCGAGATAAGAGACAAATTCGAAGACATGGACCGACGCATCAAGGAGCAAGATTTTATAGGGGTGGTCAAGCTCCATGAAGAGATGCAAGGTGTCTTGAATACAACATTGGACATAATGTCCAAGAAGATGCAATCCTTGGAGGCCACCATTGTTGCGAAGGATCATGAGGTGAATTCTTGCACGGTAAGGATTACCAACCTTGAAGAAGATATGAAGAAACTTCAAACCTAACTTAGTGTGTACATGGCTACCGTAGCCAATGGAGGTGGAGCTACACATGTCACTCTTACCCACAATGTGGATATTCCCCGACCTCAAGCCTATAATGGGACAATGAATGCAAGAAAAATCGATAACTTCCTTTGGAGCATCGAGAACTACTTTGATGTGATAGGAATCTTCGATAATGCTCAACGGGTGAAGAGTGTCACTCCCTACTTAAGGGACATCGCCATGGTATGGTGCCGAAGAAGGTGTGATGATGTAAAGAAGGGTTTTTGTATCATTGACACTTGGGAAGACTTCAAGAGGGAACTCAAGAAACAGTTCTACCCTGAGGATGCACAAAATGAAGCTAGGGCCAAGCTTTACCGCCTTCAATACAAGGAAGGCTACATAAGGGAGTATGTGAAAGAATTCTCTGAGTTGCTATTGGAGATTCCGAACATAAGGTAAGAGGATGCTCTCTTTTATTTCATTGATGGCCTAACTAGATGGGCCAAGCTTGAACTCCAAAGGAGAGGAGTCCAAGATCTAGCTACTATAATGGCCACTGTTGAGTCCTTAATCGAATTCAAGAGAAAGGATTCGAAGAAGGAGAAAGGTAAGAAGTCCACCTATAATGGAAAATTTGGGAGAGATAGAGATAAATCTCCCAAGAAGGGGCAACCCTCCGGGGACAAAAGTAAGGAGATGAAGAAGGATAGGGATGATGCTTCCAAGTCCAAGATTGCTTGCTTCTTATGCAACGGGCCTCATCGGGCTTTTGAATATCCTAATATGGGAAGATTGCTGCCTTATTTATGGAGGAGGAGAAGCAAGAAGAATGAAGACTTGCTTCAATGCAGCTACTTAGTGCAATCCAAGCCAAAATGGAAGAGCAATCACGTGGTCTGATGTATGTGGAGACCGAGATTGGGGGTAAGATCATCTAAGCCTTGGTGGATACTGGTGTCGACACAGTCTATATGGCTAAGGAGCTAGCGAACAAGATTGGCCTATCCTACAACAAGGAGAAGGGCTTCATTAAGGGGGTCAATGCCAAAAGTCTCCTAATTGATGGTATAACACGAGATACTAATATCAAAATCGGCTAATGGAGAGGTAAGGTTGATATCACTATTGCTCCCATTGATGATAATAAGTTCTTTTTAGGTATAGACTTTCTAGATATAGCGAAGGCTTTCTTAGTTCCCTATGTTGACACCATGTGTATCATGGAAAAGGGACAACCATGTGTTGTTCCCTTCAAGAGGGAGATTAATAAGGAGAGAATGGTGTCCATAATTCAACTCTCCAAGGGGGTAAAGAAGAAGGAGCCAACTTATCTTATCACCCTTAAGATAGAAGAAGGCCCCATGGATAGAGGGGTAAATGTACCAAAGGCAATTCAAGATGTACTTGAAGAGTTCAAGGACGTCATGCCCCCCGAGCTACCAAAAAAGCTTCCTCCAAGAAGGGAGGTGGATCATGCCATTGAGTTGGAGGTTGGAGCAAAATCACTAGCTTTTTCTTCCTATCACATGGCACCACCAAAGTTGGAAAAGCTAAGGAGACAATTAAAGAAATTGCTTGATACCGAATTGTAAACCCTTAATTTTGGCCCGCGTTAAATTTAGATATAATTAAAAGGCCAAAATAGATTCAAAAAAGTTTAAATCAGTCTAAAATAATTTTAAAAACCTAAAATGGCCCGATTATATTAAAATCCCATAACAAGTGGGCGCAAGCCCAAACTTGGTCAAATCAGCATACCAAGCCTGCGGCGAATTGGCATGTCCAATTCACCACAGGACATGTCTATGGTGAATTGGCATGGCCAATTCACCACAAGCTTTGGCCTGGGATGAATTGGCTTACCCAATTCGCCATAGGCCCGTGCTCTTAAGTTTAATTCGGTCTTTTTGAGTTTAATTTCGAATTGCATCCATATTCAATTTGTATCCACTTTCAATTCTAATTCTGATGGGATTAGCCTCGAGAGTTTTTGAAATTGAAGGAAAAACAAGACTCAAATACAAGGTTAAACCTAATATGTTTACTTATAAATAGAGGTTTTAAAAACCAGCATAGGTGGTCGGCAATTTAAGTAAGAAAAGCAATAATGAGAAATAACAATTAACAAAAAGCATCCACACACCAAAGGCAGTAACCAACCACTGTCTTTATCTTTGCTCGGCTAGAAGTAACAATTGGTACAGGCAAGCAGCTTGGATTAGTCTATTCAATTTGGTGGAGTCTTCAACACAGGTTTTGTTTCCTAAATTCAACTTGTTTAAAGCACACAGTAGCTTGGTTATTTTTCATATATTGATTTTTTTTATTATCATTTTGATTCAAGAGTTTAATTGTTGAAATCTTAATTGTACATTTTACAAAATAAAATTTTAATCCCATAAACCACCAAAACCTTAAACCAATTTTATCCAGTAGCTAAACCTTGATTCTTAAAAACCCTAAAAACCAGTTTTTAAACTTTAAAACTCTATCCATATTAATCATATTGTCTCAAGCCCTAATTCAAAAACCTTAAACCCTAGATTCCAAAACCCTAATTTATTATTTTTCAAATTCTAGTTTTTAAAATATCCAAAATCCTAACCCTTTATTTTCTAAAATTAAAAAATTCTAAATTTGTTTTGAAAATCATTTAGCTTTTTGGGGTGCTACTTTCGAATCCTGCAAGTGGTGTTGTACCCTTGACCCTCGCCCGCTAATCAGCTAGCGGGACTGCCGTATGTGCGGCATCCTATATTTTGTTAAGAGAGTTAATGTTTGGTTATATATTGTACTTTTTTTGTGATTTCATTATAATTAAGTTATAATTTATTATTATTTAATGATAATGTGTATTATTATGATTTATTTACTTATGGATTGTAATTTCTTATTATTGGAGATTTCTTGAATTGTAAAAGGCATGTTTCTATCTGCGTGGGCCTCATTTGTTTAGTTTATGTAGTTTAATTTATTTTTAAAACTTTGAGACAATTATAAGGGACACATTTTTACCTTTTGATGGGTGTTATAGTTTTTTTTTATTTATGGATATTTGGATATTTGTAAGGGCATATTTTCATCAATTGATGGATACCTATTTTGTTTAATTTATTTGATTTATAATATAACATTCTTTATTTTTATAAATGCATGTAATATAGATAATATCATAATATTTAAGAATTTTATAATATCTAGACCTGAAAATGAGGTCGATTCTAATGAACCGGGCGCTATGAGAGTGTTGGGTCAGTTCTCACATATTTCATGCATACTCAACTTTTTGAACCCAATAAGAGGTTGGAGATTCCTTAGAAATTGAGTCATCCACCCCTTTCTATTTCCTCAGCCTCTCCGGGTGGCGACTCTATTTTCTCCGGGTTTAGGCCTGTGTTCTCTAAGACCATAAGCCTAACGTGTTGAAGTCTCAATAACTATTTCATATGAGATGGAGGCAAAAATCTCCGCTCACACGAATATATCCATCCCTCCAAAGCTCCCTATGGTGCACATGATGGGTCACTTTAGCTTTGCATTGACTACCTAGCACTCAACAAGATCACCATCAAGAACAAGTATCTAATCCCACTCATTGCAAATTTATTTGATCAACTTAGTGATGCAAGGTACTTTACCAAGTTGGATTTGCGATTGGAGTACTATCAAGTTCGATAGCTGAAGGAGATGAGCCAAAGATGACATGTGTCACATGGTATGGATTATATGAATTCTTTGTGATGCCCTTTCACCTCGTCAATGTGCCGGCCACATTTTGCACACTCATAAAAAATGTACTTGCTCCTTTCTTTGATCAGTTTGCACACACCTTGATGATATTATGATCTACAACAAAATATTAAAGGAGCATGTGGAGCATTTGAGGCAAGTGTTCTGCAACTTTGAAGGAAAATAAGCTCTATGAGAAGAAGGAGAAATGTTCATTTGCCCAAGAAGAGGTGACTTTCTTGGGTCATATCATCGGCAAAGACAGGCTAAGGATGGACAAGTCCAAGGTGCAAGCCATGCAAGATTGGGAGCAACCAACCAAAGTCACCTAGTTAAGGTTATTCTTTAGTCTGGTGAATTACTATAGAAGATTCATCAAGGGATACTCTTCTATAGCCACTCCATTAACGAATTTGCTAAAGAAGAGGCGAAGTTGGGAGTGGACTTCGCGATGCCAACATGCCTTTGATGAGTTAAAGAAGGCAATTCTGGAGGAGCCGGTATTAGCGCTCCTCAACTATCTCCAACCATTAGAGGTGCATACCGATGCTTCCAATTTTGCAATAGGTGGAGTATTGATGCAAGATGGACATCCTATTGCATTTAAGAGTAGGAAGCTCAATGATATCGAGAGGCGATACACGGTGCAAGAAAAGGAGATGACCGAGGTAGTACATTATTTGCACATATGGCAACACTAATTGCTTGAAAGCAAGTTTGTAGTAAAGACAGACAACGTTGCTACTAACTATTTCCAAACACAAAAGAAGCTTTCTCCAAAGCAAGCTAGATGGCAAGACTTCCTAACGGAGTTTGACTACATATTGGAGTACAAGCCCGATAAACCTAACTTAGTTATGGATGCTTTGAGTAGAAAATGAGAGCTAGCTGACATCAGTAGTCCTTAAAGCACCTTGAAGGCATGAATCAAGGAGGGGCTAGAGCATGATTTCATGGCCCAAACCATCATTACACTTTTTGTAAGACAAGATAATTTTGGGTTGAATATGGCTTGGTGTACACCAAAGGAATGAGGATCTATGTTCCATCATATGGTATCTTGAGAAGGAAAGTCTTGAAAGAGTGTCATGATAGTAAATGGGTTGGTCATCCGGGGATGCATCGAACTCTCGCATTGGTGGAGGATGTTTATTATTGGTCTCACTTAAAGGATAAAGTTAAGGTATATGTGAAGACTCGTCTTATATGCCAATAAGACAAGGTGGATCAATAATTATCCGTAGGTCTATTCGAGCCACTTCTCATCCCTAAAAGGCCTTGGGAAAGTGTTTTTATTCATTTCATCATGGGGTTACCCACATTCGAAGGATGTAATTAGGTGTTAGTAGTAGTGGATCGATTCTCCAAGTTTGCTACTTTCATCCCAACACCGAAGGAGTACACTGCTAAATAAGCTGCACACTTATTCTTAAAGCATGTTGTGAAGTATTGGGGCATGCCTTAGACTATTATGAGCGATAGAAATACTTACTTCATGGGGAGGTTTTGGACTGAGTTGTTCAAGCTTTTGGATACCAAACTCAAGTTCTTAACTAGCTTCCACCCTTAAACAGATGGATAAACAAAGAGGGTGAATGCCTTGTTGGAGTTATATTTGAGGCATTATGTGAGTGCCAACCAATGAGATTGGGCTAAGTTACTTAATGTTGTCCAATTCTCCCATAACCCTCAAAGGAGTGAATCCATGAGGTGTCGTCCATTTGAGATAGTCGTGGGCTAATAACCCCTAACTTCAAATTCTATTACCACAAGCTATACTGGTATTAGTCCTTCAGCCTATAAATTTGATAAAGGTTGAAATGACAATGTTGATGTCGCTAAAACCTACTTGGACAAGGCATCTAAGAGGATGAAGAAATGGGCCAATAAAAAGAGGCAACCAAGGGAGTTCCAAGTGGGAGACCTTATACTTGTCAAAATGTATAATCATGCAAGGTTGAAGGGGCTATATCGTGGACTCATTAGGAGATATGAGGGACTTTTCCCCATTATTAAGAAAGTGGGAAGCCTACAAAGTGGAGTTGCCTCCTAAAATTAAGTTCCATCCCGTATTCCATGTAAGCTTATTGAAGCCATACAAGGAAGGTGTGGAAGATCCAAGCCGTGGAATATCGCAAAGGGTGCCAATGGGCTTGCACATCTAACATGACAAGGAAGTGGAGGAGATTTTGGCCGATAGGATGAAGTGTCATTCCAATCAACCACCCACACATGAACTCCTTGTCAAGTAGAAGGGATTGCCTAAAAGTGAAGCTAGTTGGAAACCTATCCAACACTTGTGGCAATTCAAGAACCAAATTCAAGCCTATGAAGACTTGAAGGCAACTAGGATGTCGCTGGATTAGGTGGGAGAGAATGTCACAAAATTTACATGTGACTAGTCAAAATGGGAGATTTGGCTAGGAATTTTAAATATTATCTATAGTGTTCTATAGTGTTCCATAGAATTCTAGAGTTGTATGGATGTATAGAGCGTGTAGATTTCTTTGGAATAAGCCATAAAAATATCTAGAGAATATGCTAGGAATATTCATGGAATTATGTAGAAGCTTAATAGAGGCTGTTGGATCAAATTAATCACCACCGTGAGGAGATGGAGTAGTATAAATAGGTGTAGGATTCATTTGTTGTAACCATCTAAGAAATCCAAGAATCCAAGCATTCTTTGAGTAATAAGAGTTTTCAACCATTCTCTCAATTCTCTCTTCTTCTCTTGTGATTGAGTTGCTTTCTTTATTACTTAACTTCTGTATTTAACTTATCTAAGGTAGGCAAGCATTTCGAGAAAAGACTGACTAGCATTCTTTTAAGTGTTGGATAAAGTTTGCCAGTGTCGCACTGGTTTTAGCTTGTGAGAAAGAAATTTCGTGACATAAGGTAACACATTCCTCACAAAATTACACTTCACCAGAACTTATTCCCAAACACTTTTACTAAATTAGCAATCAAAAAATAAGTGCTCAATTGTCTTAGGGTGCCTATTACAGAAAAAACAATTATCATCATCAACTATTCTCCATCTAAGTAGCCTAGCCTTAACTGCTTACCTAATTTTCACTGCAAGCCAAGTTATACACTTGTGTTTAGGAACTCCTCCACTTCCCTAAATCAATACAAACCATGGCACCTGCTCTTTTCTTGATCTTCGAGCCTCCCAAGCACTTTTAATAGAAAAAGGACCATCTTTAGTTAGAGCCCAACAAATACGATCATTTTCACCAGCTCTAATTGTATATTTCCTAACTTCATTCAAAGCTAACTCTGTCACTGTATCCATGGGATCAGGCAGCACCTATTGATTATTTCTCCATAACTCACTAACTTTTGCTTGCCTTGGCACATCAATATCTACTATATTTATCTTAGGAAATCTATCAATCAAACTCTTCCCATCTAACCAAGGATCATACCAAAAAGAAAATTCACCCCTACCCAACTTATACATGAAAAACTTTTTAAATTTGCCTTGAAGTTTACAAGGTTCCTCCAAACCCAACTTGCATCAAGGGGCTTAGTTATTCCCTAAAAACTAAGTCTTTTAAGTTTGTTTTGAGACACCCAAATGTCCCACAATGACTTCTTGACACATAATAATTCCCAAATGAATTTTCCAACTGCAACCTCATTCTATGAGATAAGTTCTTTAATACCTAAATCACCTTCCCTTATTGGATTGTAGACATCATTCCAAGCAATAACCCCCTTGCTACTCGTCTCTGTCTTTCCAGCCCAGAGGAAAGCCCTGCACCTTTTGTCTATTTCCATTATAACAACTTTTGGCAGTATGAAATTGCATCCCCAGTATACATGAAGGCTATGCAATACTGAATTAACCAATTAGACACGCCCTGCATACGAAAGATTTTTAACAACCCGTAGTGAAATCCTAGCAATGATTTTATTTACCAACACCTCACAATGAACTTGTTTTAGACCTGTTAAAATAAGAGGTAGTCCTTCATAGGTTATCGGTAATGAACCTTCATTAAAATTTAACACCTTCAAGATCTATTGTTTAACTTCTACCCTAACACAACTAAAATAAACTTGGCTTTTTTGCTTCATTCACTTAAAGGCTTGAAACTCTTTCAAAATCCTTCAAGACATCCACTAAAAAATTCACAGATTCCAAATCACCATAACAAAAAAAAATCATCATCGAAGCACAAATAATTTAAACACACTTCCTCACAGCCCATATGAAACTTGAAATTTGAGGGAACATTCATAGTTAGGCTTCTCGTCTAATACTCAATCACAAGCACAAAAAGAAGAGAAGACATGGGGTCTCCTTGCCTTAGACCCCTCCTTCCAGGAAAAAAACCTTCAAGGCTACCATTAACCAGCATCGAAAAATAAGGGGTCTTTACGCACTCCATAATCCATCCTACAAACTTAAATGGAAACCTCAAACCAATTAACACTTCCTCAAGGAAGTTCCTCTGCACTGAATCATAAGCTTTCCTAAGATCCAAATTCATGGCACATCTAGGCTTTCCCCTTGATGTATGATAATTTTGAACCAATTCATGCGTCAAGAGTATATTCTCTCCAATGCATCTACCAGCAACAAAGGTTGATTGAGCCTTATTAACTAACTTCTCCATTACTAACCCCCAATCTCTTCATGATTATCTTAATTATAAACTTAAAATCTGTTAAACCAAAAGGATTGGTTGTTTTCGGTATGATAGTAAGCAAAGTAACATTTACCTGCTTCAGAAGCTTACCTGTAGTAAAAAATTCCTGGACTGCTATAATTACCTCCCTTCCTATTATATCCTAAGTCTTTTTAAAAAAGAAACCATTAAAGCCATCCACGCCTGAAGCCTTATCCTCCCCTATAGACCACACTACCTCTTTGACCTCCAAATTAGAAATAGGCTGGCATAAAGTTGCCCCTTCCACTTTAGATACCACTGGTCTAGATTCAATAATGTCATGAGTAATTTTTTTGCCTATTATGCTCATTAGAACCAATCAACTGAGTATAAAATTCAACCATGACCTCTTTAATTTTATTAACGTCATCTGTTACCGTCCGACCTTGAAGCCTTAAACTCACAATAGTGTTCCTTGCCCTTCTAATACAGAGTTGATTATAAAAGAACTTAGTATTTGAATCCCTAAGTTGAACCCAAGCCACTCTATACTTTTACCTATAAAAATCCTCCTCCATCTTCAACAAACTCTTCAACTGAATATACACACAACCTTAAACATTTTTAGTATATAAATAAAAGAACAAAAATACTATAGTGCATTAAAAAATATTATAGCTCTAAACATGATAAAAAAATCATAAATTCGCCTAAATTAAGCTGGGATTGAAATAAAACTGAATAATGTATTATTCTCTTCTAGAAATTAGTAAAAGAAATTTGAGTAGTGAGTAAAAGCAAGTTTTCATGATACCACGTGATTGCAATTTGTTTTTCATTAGAAACAAATATAATTAATATTATCAAGAACATAACATGAATGCACACCCTAACATAGATTAGTGGTAAAATACTTTTTTTCTGAGTAATTAATATAGGATAAATTCTCTCTCTTAATATAATCTTTAAACAAAAACAACACAATAGAAATAAAAAAAAAATTTATAGTCTTGCGATTATAAGCATGTGTTACTTTTATATAAATTTTGAATTTGAATCTCATAAATTCTTTCTTTTTCACACATAATTAATAAAAAATGCAATATGAATAAATAATAATTCTTTTCTCTTTCTTTTTTATATTTCTTATAAAGATAACAATTCTTTTTAATATTTCAGAGATATTTAGCTGTGAAAAATATATTTTTTAAAATTTTAAAATTTTTTATATTTTATTTTAAATTGTTTTTTAAACAAGAAATAAAAAATTATAAAATCAAAATAAAAAAATAAATATAAGATTTTGTATTTTTTATTGCACTACTAAAAACTTGGATAATTTTACAATATATAAATCAAATAAATTTTAAAAAGTCTTGGTGAATGAAGAGTCTTTATTTTTTTTATGTAAATTATCATTTCAAAGTCAAATTGAGTAAAATTAGTTGTAAAACTCTCTTTACTAAATTTCAAAACAACTGTATATCCAAAAATTTGAATTTGAAAACTCTAATTAAGTTATAATTGTTACTGAGATTTTTATGAAATTTTCTAGAGTAAAAAGCTTAACATGGGAGACTCTTAACATTCAAAAATCTCATCCAACCCGTGCTAACCCCCTTTTCAAAAACCTTTCTTACTCTAATAATTAATAATATTAAAACTGACTTCTTATAAAATAAAAAAAAAGTTATAATTGTTACTTACTAACTTACCTCTAGTTAAACCTATACAAGGGCCTTTGTTTCTTACTCTTCATAGACTTAGCAAATACCAAACAAGCGATAATGATCAAAGGCTGAATCGAAATCTTTATAGGATTTTCAACGTGTCGGCTATGATAAATGTAAGTAATAAAGGAAAAAACGCATTGACAAAACGCACAAATCAATCCAACAATGCCGATGAAGCTATAGAAATACTTTTCCAAAAATATACTGGTTCCTGAATCCCAAACACCGCTGTATCTTATGAACTTTGGCCTTCAAAATGAGGGCACTCGCCGAAACAACCATGGCAACCAAAGACACCACTAACCCACTTAAAGCATAAATTGGCTTTTGGTAGAGCTAATTTGCTCCAGAATTGCGAATAAAATCTCAAGAAAGAGGTTGGTGATGACAAAAATCCAATCCAACTTGTTAGCCTGAAAGAAGAAATGCATGATTATCATAAAAAATGTTTGATAAATCATCAAGTAATTTATTTTAAAAAAAAGATACATAGAGTTTTTGGTTTACGATTTTCACTATTGCAAACCATTTGACATTGGCGGTCAGAGCTGATGGTGGCGATTATGTGTTTTCCGGTTCCCTTGGCTTTTTCGGGGATGGGTTTTCGTTTCTGGACTATCTTGTGGAAGATGCTGTAGCTGGAGCATTAGAAACCTCGCCGGCAAAATTGGTGATGGTGCTTCAAATGCTTCCCTATGCTCCTTTAATAAAGATCAATCCTTTGATAAACCGAGAACCAAGTTTCTTGATTTGATGAAGGAAAGATCTAGCAGAAGGTCGTTTGAGCTGGTTTTTGATCCATTTGATTGCTGCCAGCGACGGAGAATGTTCACCTCCTATTTAGGCCTATTTAACGAATTAGCCCAAACCGTTGACACCATTCAAATCCTTCCTCATCATCATGTACATCATTTTTTGTTATCTTCATCTTCACCAATAAATTCAATTTCATCGCCTGATTCAACATTGCTTTCAAAAAATTTTGCTACTTGTTTTGCCATTAAAATATCTTTTTCTGGATAAAAATGAGCACCCAATTGCCTTTGCATTCTAATTTAATGAAGTAATCTAGCCTTTTATTATGGTAAAAGAAAAGAAAAAAAGTTTCAGGAGCAGCAGATTGCTCGAAGTGCGTACAAGGTTTTTGTTGACCATTTGAATAATGGTAACGGACATGTAATCATCAAAAATAAATAAATGAATAATTAGTGCAGAATGGAAGGGCTTGGCGTAGGGGCGAATGCAAACTTTAGAGTCAACGGGGCTTATTCTTTATTATTATTTTTTTAATTTTTATTAGTTACTATTTTTATAAAATATTTTTAATTATAAAATAATAAATTTAATATTTATTACAATTGCATATATACATGAATCTAATTTATAGATCTTAAAATAAAAATAATAAAATAAAATAAAATTTAAAAATTTATAGAAAAAGTTTTTATATCACTTTGAGACTATACAAAAAAAGATATTAATAAAAGAAAAGAAAATTAACTAAAAAAATTGCTACTACGTTTTATATAAAAAATTAATTAAAAAAGAGAAGAAAAATTATTGAAGAAGGAGAAACATAGAAAAAAAAATTAAAAATAACTATTTGAATAATATATTTTTTTAATAATATATACATAAAAATATAAACAAACAACATTTATAAAATATACACAAAATCTACATACAACATATATTTAATATCTAAATAATTTATTTAATATTTTTTAATTTTATTTTTTTAAAATTTTATATACACACGGTATTTATACAACATGTACATAACATACACAATAATAATATAACATACACACGTCTATATAGTAACTATATCACATATATATAATATACACGCATATAATATTTATACGGCAAAATTAATATTTTTTAAATTTTATTTTTTATATGTATACTATATAAAATTTATTTAAAAATAAATTTAATAATTTTTATTAATATATTTTTATATTTTTTACTTTTTAGTTTTTTGAGTGTTATTTATAATCAAAATTAAAAATTTTCTTTTCAAAAATTAATATATTTTATTGAAATATATTTATTTAATAATAAAATTTAAAGTAAAATATTATTTATAGTAAAAGATAAAGTATTTTTGAAAAAAAAAATTAATGTATGAGACACTTTTAAAATTTTACTCTAATTTTTTTAGAAATATAAATATATTTTTTTGTGGTGTTTTTGAAAAAAATATTTTTATGAATAATTTTATAAATTCACAGGAACAAGCTATGCCGAGTAAAATGAGTGATAAAATTATAATATATATATATATATATATAGGCGCACACACACTCACTTAGATAGGAATAATTGGCGAGGGAACCTAATTTGAAAAAAGAAAAAAAAAAGATGGAACCCTTTATTATAAGTTTTAAAAATTTTACTTTTTTATTAGAAATATTTTAATTATTTTATTATAAACTCTTAGTAAGTTCATTATAAATAATAAAATTTATAAACTCATAATAAAATTATTATAAATTAATAAAAATTTAAAATTTTGATAAATATTTTATAAATTTTAATATTTTAATAAATAATTTATAAATATAATAAATTTTAAATTATTTTAAATTTTTCTTATTTTTTTTTTGCTAAAATTCAAAAAAATATTAAAAATCATCTTCAATGATTCTTGAGGCACTTTGGGGCACTAAGGCATGTAACGCCCAGACCCAGCAGAGCTCGTCAGCCCGAACTTTAGATCTAATTGGGTAATTGGGTCTTTAGATTGGGGCTTTTATAAAAATATAAGAAAATTTAAAAATAATTCAAAACTTATTATATTTGCTAAAATATTTATTAAAATATCAGAATTTATAAAATATTTATCAAAATACTAGATTTTTATAGTTTACAATAAATTTATAATGAATTTGTCATGAGTTTATAAATTTTACATAGTTTATATTAATTTTATTAAGAGTTTATCATAAAATAATTAAAATACCCCTAATAAAAAAGTAAAAATTTTTAAAAATATGATTAAGGGTGCCATTTTTTCTTTAGATTGTGAAGACTGAGCCCATGAATTTTAAAGCGGCAAATCTCTTGAACTTTTAATAAAAATATAAAAATAATTAAAAATAATTTTAAATTTATCAAAATATCAAATTTTATCAAATTTTAAAATATTTATCAAAATATCAAAATTTATAAAATATTTATCAAAATATTAAATTTTTATTAGTTTACAGAGAGTTTATAATGAGTTTATAAATTTTACATAGTTTATAATAAGTTTATAATAAAATAACTAAAATACTTCTGTTAAAAAAATAAAAATTTTTAAAAATATATAAGAGGATGTAATTTTTTCAAATTTCTTAACTCATACTTTGTACCCACAATACTATTAGTTCTGTATAATATATGATAAATTTATTATAATATATGATAAATTTTAAAAATAAAAATTTTTAAAAATATATAAGAGGATGTAATTTTTTAAAATTTTAAATTTGTCAAAAAAAAAACTCACAATATTATAAAGTTATTAGTTTAGAAAATATTATTAGATTTATTAAAAAATTTTAATTAACTTCTAAATTTATTAGTTCTGTATAATATATGATAAATTTATTATATATTATTCAAACATGATAATTCCTATAATAAAATAACAAACATTTTAAAAAAATTGGATAAGAAAGCGTAATTTCTTCGGATTTTTTACTGTAAATTATTAAAATTTTAGATATAAAATTTCTTATTTTGAAATTGGCATATATGTATATATATTAAAATTGACATATATATAATGTAAATTATGCTATCCGCTGCCAATAAGAGTTTCATATTAATTTAATTTATTTTTTTATATCAATTTACTAAAAATATTAGACAATGATGCCAAAATATGATCAAATTTTCAACTATCAAATGTTATAAATATAATCAAATATGAGATGGTGTAATGAGGGGATAGATAAGCTTAAATGGGCATTGCAATTGATTTTGGTTAGTAAAGTAATTAAATTGCTATCAAAAGCTACCTGCCAAAACTAACAAAGAATCCCAAAATTGAGAGGTTTCTTGAGGCATTTGGGAGTTTTGATGTTGAGAAAGAAAGTTTGCCAATTATCTCGTGACCATTTACCCACCAAATCCTTAAAGCTATGAAAATGGTGCTTGTATTCGTGTACATGTTTTCCTCCACTTATAGATTTTTATTATATTTGTTATTATTAATTCGATATCAATGAAATTGTTTTTTTTTAAATAATTATTAGGTAACTTAAAATTTAATTTCATTGCTAATAAAAAATTATTAACGGTGAGAGAGCAATACGAAAACTTTCTAAAAGGTCTCCTCTAAATATATTTAATTTCTAAATTTTGTTAGGATTCAATACATTAGTGTTAATATGAACGTACCCGATTCAAAATTTAACTCAATTCAATTTAATTCGATAAAATTTTAATTTTAAATTATTTAAAGTTAGTTATATGAATTTTTTTTTTCGCTAGAAGTGATTATGAGTTATATTTTATGAACCATTTTTATCTAAGTTAAAGTATATATATTTTCGTCTCTTTTAGATATATTTATCTTAATTTATTTAGTTTTTCTAATAGATGTATTTTTATTGAATATTATTAATTATTGTTCAATAATTACCTATTTATAATTAAATAATATTTATAAATATTTTTCATAAATTGTAGTAAATTTATTATTTGACTTATCAATCTGATTAAAAAAATAAAATTAGTGTAAAAATGAATAGACTTGGTCAAAATGAACATTTCTTTCGAGTAAAGCTGTTGTTTCTAGTCATAAGGTAATGGAGAAAAATGATTCAATTCTTATAGATTAGGAGGAAATTGTTTTATTATTACATAGACTTTATTAAATGGTAGTTTGAATTGGAAGCAAATATAAATGACATTCAAAGGAAGCATGCTAATACTTTGTGTAATCTACTCTTATTATGTTGAAAAAATATTATAATTGGAGAAGCAGTCAGACACAGTTGAATAATTCAATAAAAGCATTACATAATAAATAGAGTTAATTGTTAAAATAATTATTGAATTAGCTAAAAGTGATTTATACGTTATAATGTGTAATTTTTTTATTAGACACTTAAAAAAAATATTATAATGAATTCTAATAAAAATGAAGTACATACCAATAAAAATTGAAATATGTATTGCTATGTAGAATTTTTTTTGATAGATAAATCTTTATAATTACTATCATGATTTATATTATTAGGTTTAATTAATTATAATCACTATAAACACTTAGAAATTCGTTAGATAAGCAAGATTGGCATAATAATGCCAATTATAAATCATAAAAGAATTTTTTAAATTCATTATTTTTATTTTATGAATTCTTTGTATATATAATTTATTTTTAATGCTATTGGAGAAATAATAGAATCCATATAGACAAGTTAGTATTGGAGAAACGAACTTAATATTATAAAAATGACAAATAGTATGATTTTATAATTTTTTTGAGTATTATAATTAGTGAAGAGGAAATCAATCTTGAATTGCTCAAGAGAAATGTGCTTATATGTTGTTAGGTTATGTCTTAGTATATAATATTATTTTATAATTAAAAATAAATAAATAAATAAAGCAAATTGAACTTAGTAATTCCCTCTCTCTTTTTTTTGTTTTATTTTTATCATTTGCTGTAATAAATATATAAATATCATATTAACCCAAATAAACAAATACACTTTTTGTTCACAAAAAATAATAATAAATACACTTTGCATGCACATATAAGCGGCGAAAAATGATTGCTAATGAAAGTGCCAGACAAAGTACTTAGCTGTACCAAATCAAAAGCGCTTCTTTAAATTTTGGAACGAAAGAAGCAAGAAAGCCTTTTCCTTTTCACGGATATATTCAAGAGTTGAAAGAAAAAAGCTCTCTCCTCTTCACTGGTTTTAGCCTTTGGCTTTGGCTTTGGCTTCACGGTTTTCACACTCTTTCTCTGTTATCTCCTTCAAAAATCTATCTACAACGTAACAAATCCACCCATTAATCAAAACCCATTTTCTGAAAGAAGCTGAAGTTGCTAAGAAACATGGCTGCAAGTAGTACTAAAGAGTCAAGCTCTGGTTCAAACGTTGAAGCTGGTCATGGTAGTAAAATAAAAGGTGTCCCAACTCATGGTGGTCGTTATGTTCAATACAATGTTTATGGTAATTTATTCGAAGTTTCTAGTAAGTATGTTCCACCCATTCGCCCTATCGGTCGTGGCGCTTTTGGCATTGTCTGGTAATTTCTTTTTTCTTTTTTGGGTTTTCTGATTGCTTTGGTTATTGTTTCTGGGAATTTTTTGGGGTTTCTTGATATGGGTCAATCTTTATTTTCATGTTTTGATTGGTAATGTTAGCTTGTATGAGAAATGGGCTTGGTGAATCTATGGCTAAAGGAACTTTTTTTGTTCATTCATTCATAAAAATTTGAGTAAATGAATAAAACTTGATATCTGATAAAGTGAAATTGTTTTTGTGCCCCCAATTTTTTTGCAACTTCATTTCAATACTTGGATAATCTCTCTTTCTCTCTCCTTCTCTCTCTTCTGTTACTTCTATGTTATTCGACCTTGATTTATTGAACATGTTTGATTTTTTGGATAGAATAACTTATGGTGTTTCAGCAGGACTTGTGCATTTTATCAACTATCTGGAGGCAACTAATGCCCAAAAAATGGGGCATAGACTCAGCCAATAACTCTTCTATACATGAGGGGCTGGAAGGAGCATTTCACTGTGTTTCATTTGAATATGTTTCTGTTTTTTATTTCTAGGATGAGATAAAAATGGACAATTTTCATATTTTTGCAATGCTCACCAAATTTATTTATGCATAAAGATCAGTCTTTTCATATCATGTGTGTCTTTGATAAGTCCTTAGATATTGTGTATGGAATATTTTCACTATTTGGAACTTTGGCAAGCATTACACAGCACAACAACAAACCACTGGATGGTTAAAACCTAAGATCAACAAACTCAGGCCATAGAAATATTCTCCTCTTCCCAGTAATTTGAGAACTGTCTATCGATACTCTGATTGCTTTGAAACTCCGTGGAAATTTCTTTTGTCCATTTGTTAGACCTTTAATTGAATGGTGGAAAGTGTAGTAATATTGTAGTTCTTTCTTTTCAGTGCTGCTGTGAATTCAGAGACACGCACAGAAGTTGCCATTAAGAAGATTGGTAATGCATTTGACAATAGAATAGATGCCAAAAGAACATTGAGAGAGATTAAGCTTCTTCGACACATGGATCATGAAAATGTAAGTTTCAGTTTTCACTTGAATATTCAACTTTTACAATTACCTGCATGCTTTCTGTTTCCTGCTTGTTCTCGCATTGGTCTTTGCTCTCTAATCCCAAATTCAAGCTATGAAAATGTTATTCTGGACTATTCTAATATCAACATCATATTAATACAGGACAAAATGACTGTACTTGAGGACGTGAGTGCATAACTGGCATGGGAGGGCTCTTGCATATTTATTTTTTCGAAGTATCTGTTAACAGTAGGGACTTGGGGCTGTGTTAGATGCTTCACTTTGCAATGCATGTTTTGAACTATGATACTTTCTATGTCCTACCAATTAAAATTTTTGGCTAGTGATGGCAGTAGGACTAAATACTTTCTATACATTAACGTTGTTTTCCCTTTTAAGGGTTTGTTTGTTTACCTCCATTTGTGTGTTTGGAGGTAGTTTTATGTAGTCAGTCTTACATTTCTGCCCCTAATATTGTGCTGAGTTTTTCACTTCTTTCTCTTGCTCAGATTATTGCTATTAGGGACATTATACGACCACCAAAAAAGGAGGCTTTCAATGACGTGTACATTGTTTATGACTTGATGGACACTGATCTTCAGCACATCATTCGTTCTGATCAACAACTAACTGATGATCATTGTCAGGTTTGACACTTATAAGAATGTTTGGGGTTTCTTCCTTGTGATTGGTTTGGCTGAAAACCTCATAGCCTGTCTAGGTGCTTGCTTGCTGTTTTATTAACCTCTCTGATCATATGGTAGGAATTTATAATTTATGACATAACTTAATTTTGCTCCTATAGAGTTTACTCAAGATCATTGAAAGCAAATGCAACATAAAAAAGAGAATGAGTGGCATCTTGGTGATTATTGCAGCTTGATTAGAAGCATGAAACTAGTTACTCCAAATTGGAAGCTTTAGGAACATGCATTAACTGGCACTTGACAATTATCTTGTAGCCATTGTACATAACATGATAGTATCCTTGACAATGAGTTATAATAGCTTCAACATCGATGGAAACAAAAATCTGGTATTATCACTTACTAGAGATTTTAATGTCAAGTTTTAGAACATTCCCTTTGATTTTCTCTCATATTTCACTAAAGTCAAAGTAGATATATGTGTCCAAGAAAAGGCGGAAGGGATACATCTCCTGAAGTTTTGGTATCATGAAATCTAGGAACAGCATCATGTCCATTGTTCATGATTTAGCCCCTAAGTTGCAGGATCAGTTCTTATGCTCATTCCATGACAATTCTACTGTTGCTTGAAGTTGCTGTGGACTATAACAAAAACAAGCAGAAATTTGGAATATTGAATGATCATGACAACATATGTCCAATGGAATTTGAATTTTCTATAACATTAAGGAAAAAGAACATTATAATATTTGATAAAGCTACTGTAGGAGATCTGATGAACACATTTCTAATTATTGGTATCCGGCTTGCTGCTTAGAGTAGTTAAAGGGTCAAAATAACTGGTGAACTTGAACAGCTGCACACTAATGGCTTCTAGGTACGCTTGCAAGCTGTTTTGAGATCATGTTCCTATTCCAAATTAGAGTAACTATCAAAAAAGAAGGGGAATGCATTAAAAGATGCTGTGTGTGCGTAGCAAGTCATTTTGTCTTTTAGGGTTCAGAGAAATGTCTAATGCTAGTTTGACCATGCTTATTTTGAGAATTCTCTTTTATTTAAAATTGTTGAATTTTTCATGCTGTAACATCATCCTGCCTCTGTAACCTTTGCAAGTTAATACATCATTATTGCTGTAATACCTAGATTGCATTTTGGAATTGCATTTTAGATTTGATAGATTCTCAATGGCATCCTTGCAGTACTTCTTGTATCAATTGTTACGAGGACTGAAATATGTGCATTCAGCTAATGTTCTGCATCGTGATCTTAAACCCAGCAATTTGCTTCTTAATGCAAATTGTGATCTCAAAATTGGAGATTTTGGATTGGCAAGGACAACATCTGAAACAGATTTCATGACTGAGTATGTTGTCACTCGTTGGTACCGAGCACCAGAGTTGCTCCTTAATTGTTCTGAGTACACTGCTGCAATTGATATTTGGTCAGTTGGTTGCATCTTTGGTGAAATTATGACCAGAGAACCCTTGTTTCCTGGGAAAGATTATGTTCATCAGTTGAGGCTTATTACAGAGGTATGAATTGTGGAACCAAAGTTCAATTAGTTTTGAACAAGCCAACCTGGTTTGAGTCCCCCTCCATCCCCCACTAAAAGCAAAAAAAAAAAGGATTGGTTGCCTTCCTCCCTTTACAGGGAATTATACCCTAGCAATAACTTGTGGGCAATTGTTTTACCGATGTCTAAACAAGATTTGCACCTGATACAATGGCTACATTTAGCAACAATCATTCTACTGTAGTAGAACACACAGTGTCACGTCTTTATTAAGACTAATGATTACTTGTCTGTCAATCTAGAATTAAAAATAGCAATGTTATCTAGTTCATGGCAGGTTCCCAGAGTTCAATCCTTTTGACTTGTTAATTTGTAGAAAGCAAGGGAAGTGATTGGTTTATTCTATACTGCAGGAGTTGTCAAGCCAAATATTAGACTGTTTGGGACTGCTAACATTTTTTTTTCATGGAGAAAAGACAATCTCTGTCAATTATTTTTCATTGATGCAAGAAATTCTCTTTATTCTTTTCATAATGTTTTTACTGGTAAAATCATACATGCATTCTTTTTCTTTTTGTCTAAAAGTTAATAGGTTCACCTGATGACGCTAGCCTTGGTTTTCTCCGAAGTGATAATGCCCGGAGATATGTTAGACAGCTTCCACAGTACAGAAAGCAGAATTTCTCAGTTAGGTTTCCTAATATGTCTCTTGAAGCTGCTGATCTTCTGGAAAAAATGCTTGTGTTTGATCCCAACAAGCGCATTACAGGTATGAGAAATATTTTCAATTTCCAAGTACAGCACTTCTATACACGGACGTGTATCATTTTTGTTTCTCTCCACTACCGGATAGTTATATTTCTGTATCTGTTTGCAGTTGATGAGGCACTTTGTCACCCATACCTGTCAACTCTTCATGATGTCAATGACGAGCCTGTCTGCCCGAGGCCTTTTCATTTTGATTTTGAGCACCCATCATGCACTGAAGAGCACATCAAGGAGCTCATTTGGAGGGAATCAGTGAAGTTCAATCCAGATCCTCCAGCCTATTAGGATAACATGTATAGTGGAAATAGAATGGGAAATGGGATAGCTACTTTCCCTCAAATACAATATGTTTTCCATCAACATTTCCCGAGAGTACATAAACTTTATATACCTGGACCCTGAAAGATAAAGGCGCCCAATGTTCAAGACACCAAAGCGCAACTTCTTTCAAGGGATTTGGGTGCTCAGGAGATTAATGCATGAAGTGCATTGTAAAATTAATGCGAATCTTTTGTAAGTACTAGTAGTTGGGAGCTTTAGGAGTAGGAGCAAAGCAAGATTGAGTATGTTGCATCGCCCATGGATCTGATTTATAATTTCCATATTTTTCAAATAAAATCAAGATATTAATGTGAAGAGCTGTTTGTCTGTTTCTGTAATATTGTATATAAATCTCCTGTTTTGTCTATAGCTGCTGATTTTATTATGTAATATCGGGTTGATGCCTTATTCCAGCTGATATCTTAGCAAATTTGCATTTTAGAACTTGGAGCTATTGGCTTTTTAGATACTTGAAACCTGGCTTCAGTATTGGACTTGACAACAATCCCACATGCAAAATGGTTGATGTTCAGAGAAATATTCAGATGGGCTCCCAGATATAGTTTCGATGTGTTAGAACGTTTTGAATGATTCTGCAATGCAACTATCTTTATAACAATGGAGTTCTGGGTTTATCTCTGGAGATCATTATCATGACCTTATATTGTGTGAATTAAATTCACAATAAAGTGTTAAGAGTACATAAAGAAACCGAGTTGCCCTGTACAGAAATTTTGTTCCTGTTACAAATACTACCTTCATGAATAGCAACTCTTGACCTCAATATTTTTCAAGTGGCAGGCTATCTTCAGGAAACTTGCAGGGTGAAACCTTCCGTGGCTGGTCAGGAAGCAAAGCACAAGGTTTTGGAGTAACACCATTTGAAATTCCTGCAATCTCAGTGCAATTCCATTGAAGCTTCTTCGGCTTTTCTGCGAGCTCAATAGTCACATTATATATGCAGATTCCATTGAAGGGGTGACCAGCAATACCTTCAAGTCTAGCTGCCATTGTTACATTCTGAGCCACCATATCACTGTAGTTGATATTTTCAATCACAGGAATTGCATTAGGATCCCAGTTATTATCAGGATGAGACCCATAATTTCCTGTAATCCAAAATACCCATTTCATTGTTTTCATTGTAAACCTTCTGACATATATCTCCTTCACATAACCTCCTCTTCCAACAGAAGTTTTGATTCTAACACCTGATTCTGTATCAATTGCTGTTATATCTTCTGCCCTGACATCTTGGATTCCACGAGACATTTCACTCCCTAGTGCAATTGCAGCGCTCGTCGGGGGAAATGCAAGTCAGCCTTTTGATTAAAAGCTGCTTGGTGGGCATCCCAAAAGAAATGCCATACTCATGCCAACCACTCTTGACAGCCACACAATCATCTCCAGAAACAATGTAGCAGTCCTCAATTCTAGTGTTTGTACATGAGTCTGCAAAGCATCATAAGTTCCACAAATTTTCACAACATGAATATTATGTGAAAACAAAACCAACAAACCATTTCTAATTTCTGAATAGCTGCAAAAATTAAAAATAAATTGTATTTTAGAATACAGCAACAACTTCAATTTCCAAATGTTTTTTCACCTGGATTGATCCCATCAGTGTTTGGAGAATTCACAGGTGCAAGAATTGTAATGCCTTGAACAACAATATCACTGCATAAGAATCAATAATCAAAGCTTAAGATCTATTTGGCATTGATATTGACAAAAACACCAATTTCCATAAGGTTGACTAAACATGTTTTTCAAAGTAGTTAAATAACACTCCATCTCAAAAAACATTTAGAGCTATGCATCCGTTCAGTTTGGTTGAGTTTATAGCATATTTCAATTCGACTGAATTCGAGTAAATATTAAAAATATCAAATTAAACTCGATCGAAATTATACATTTTTTTATTGACCCCATGTATTTTCGGATTTGATCCAATAAAATTCTAGCAAAATATTTTAAAGATATATATATATATATATATATTGTCAGTTGAGTTCATATTAAAATGGAAAAATAAACCACCAGTAATATCAATGTTTATTATAAAAATGCAAACAGATTTCGATCAATATCTCATTCTAAATTGATCAAGGCCCTCTCAAATTGTTTGATTTTGTCGTTTTTAGTCAAGTTTAAAAAATCTGCACGGCACTCAAAAACATACAAAACAAATATCCTTTCCAGAAAAAAAAAAATCAATTGTAATGTCAAACAGATAAAAATACCTGCTATAAACAGGATGTACATTCCATGAAGGAGAGTTCACCAATGTAAGATTGGAAATTATAATGTTACTAGAAAACATGATCTCTATCAAGTTAAGGCCTGGTGAGGTTCAACTCGCCATTGCGAAATTTTTGCCACCAGAGATCTCCCTGACCATCAATAGTGCCACTGGCACCTGAAAAAAATTCCATAATTTGCACAAGTCAATGTGTTTTAAAATTAGTTAATTCTTTGTAGTTTTATTAACACAGTCTCAGTAAAAAAAAATTAATTTAATAGGAGAATTGTACCTGTTATTACAACATCAGTAAGGTTGGGTCCAAAAATCAGGCTGCTCTATCTTCCACCTTCCGTATCCCTTCCTCTACCGTAAGATAGCAATGGTTCAATCACAGGCCATTCATTCTCTTCCTAATTCAATTTCGATAATTCAGGACATGTTAATCACATATTTACTATTTTTATTAATTGGATTAAGAATTATTATTATTATTTTTAAGTATTATAAGAGGGAAGGAAGAACTGATACTGAGTTATTATTAAATAGAATATATCCTTATCGTTATATTGTAACTGTTTGTGTATATTATATACATAGCGAGAGAATTTATTAATAATTTAAGATTGAATTCCTTAAAATATCAAACAAAAATAAAATTATATTTCAAAGAAAATACATTTTATTCCTATTGTATGTAGAAAATAAAATGTGTGGCCATGAATCCTTGACAATTAATACACTGTTTAGCTTGTGAAGCTCATTTCATTTTTTTTTTTTTTCTGTTAGGTCCTTAATTCCAAGGTGCACTTTTCATTAGGTCCACAACATTTATAGCTGAAGTTCGGCTCTACCCAAAATTTAATTACAAATCAAATTTTAAATAAATTATATTTTTGCAAAATGAATATTTTATGAAAAAAAATTATGAAACAATTTTTTATAATACTACTAAAAAATTTAAATTTTTTAATTAAAATATAAAATTAATGAAATTAATAATTGACTTTTTAGCATCATAAGGGCTAAAATTTCTATCAAAAAAAATCATAAGGCCTAAAATAATGGGAAAAAAAAGATAATGTAAACTATTAATTATATTAAAAAAAAATTCTAACCTGAGAAGCAAGAAGGACAGCATCTTTGTCAAGAAAAAGAGTGAGATGGCTAGTAAGATTAAAGCCTCCAGTGAGCCATTTTGCAGGAGGAACATAGAGTTGAGATCCACCATTTTCAGAGAACTGACTCAAGTGTTCAATTGCAGCTTTAAATGCATTAGTATTTGAAGTTTCTCCATCTCCAAAATCTTCCAATGAAGCTTCATGAACTCTGCAATTTACAGGTTCATATTCAAAACACCCCATTTTGGGACTTCTTCTACTTTCAACTTCATTCATACAAACAATTACCAGAACTCCAATTACCATTAACAAATCACCACCCATCATCTGCATAACGCAAAAAAAAATCATATCAAAAATCAAGAAATTTCAATTAACTCTTTTAACAAATTAACCAGAACGATACGCCAAGGCATAGCCCAACAACAATTACGTATTCTCAGAGAATAAACCTCAGGAAAGCGTAGCCCAGCAGCAAGTGCTTATTCTCGGAGAAGAGAATAAACCTAGAATCGGTTTCCCGTTGTAATATTCAAAAGAAAGTAACTAGAATGAAATTAAATAGTTAATTAATTAAATACCTGAGAGGTTCATGGATTTGTGATCTGCAACTCCACTGTTGTATAATATCAGAAACTGCTTTAGTTTTTGTAGTGGAGAGGCAAATATGGGCTAATTCATCAGTCTATAAATATTATTTTTTTTCTTGTGTTTGTGCGTGAAAGATTCTTGATAAAATTACAATTTTAACCTTTCATAGATTGCTTGAAGTTTAGAAAAGATTAACTGATACATATAATGATTCTTGTAAGAAAGAAATTGTCATTTTCTGTAACTTTAAAGCATATGCATCCGTTAGTTATGGGCGACCGGCACGCCATGGCAAGTTCTCCAGAAAATATTTATACAAACTGTATAAGCTATTCTATGTCTTCTAGTTTCCTTCCTTCTTCTTTTTATTATTATTATTGTTAGACTTATAATAATATATATTCACAAAATTAACTCTTTGATTATAATAATTAAAAAATTATTTTTTTCTAATGAAATACTATTTATTGTTAGACTTATACCTATCAACTGTCAAGTGTCCTTGCAATAGAATGAGGAAAAATATATTCGTGGAATAGAAATTGTCTAAAAGAAAACTAAATCTATATAATCTTACAAATATGTAAAAAATCTTATTAACTTTATAATATAAACAAAAGAACCAAAATAAAAAAAGAAAATACTCATGATACACCTCTGGCACATCACTTGTGCCCAAAAAAATCAATAAAAAAATAAAAGGAAATATTAATTTATCATATTTTGGTATATAATTTTTAAATATTTGATTTAATTATTATAATTTTTTATCATAAAAGTTGAATTAATTGAAAAGTTTTTCCTGAATTAATCTATGTTGAATAATATTTAATAACTCATTAATTATATGAATTAACAACTCATTAATGATTAATAGTACAAGCACTAAAATAATAATAAATAAAAAGCATTCACTAGACAATTTATAGATATAGGCAAGCAACCGGCATAATGTAATGTCGACTTAAAAAAATTCAGAAATTTAATTAATTATTAAATCCATATATATTTATTAATAGTGTTGGCTTCTTTATGGTTCGTGGTAAAGTACATATTAAGTTAGGTTTGCTTTTAAATTCCAAAGTGCTTTACACGAGCATACCACTTAAATAATTTTAATTTTTTAAATTTTAATTTTAATTATTTTTTTTTCTACCATTCAATATACAATTTAAATTACAAACTAATTTGAATTAAATAGTGTTACCTAAATTTTGAACTCGATTGTAATTATTATTTTTTAAGTCTAATTCTATACTCTTTTTTTCGTATTGGGATCGAATTACAAATATGGAGACATCTAATTAAGGCATATTTTATGGAGAAAATTAATTTAATTTGATGTCCTCCATTTTAGTGTGAATGTCTCGTTTTATATCAATTAAAAGAAAAAGAGGTTGAAATTTCAATCTGCCGGACTACGATGTTAAGTTTCCTTTAATTATTCACAAAAATACAATTTTATAGTCCTTTCTTTTATTTTTTTTAAGCAACAAAAACTCAAATCTCCGTCTATTTTTAACTAAAAACAAAATAATAAAATATATAGTACAATTTTAATATTGGTACTACATAAAAATAAAGAAGAATTAATTAACTTTTAAAAAATGGTTTTTATATAATTTTCTGATTTTATTTATTAAAATTGATTCCGAATAAAATTTCAAAAATCAATTTTAAACAATTAATTTTAATTTCATGAAAATCATATGATATGTAGGTATACTAGAGTATTTTCTTAAAGTAAATAATTTTTGTAAATCTCAAGAATTAAGTCAAATTCAATTTTAATAATTATTTAAATGAAGGAGATCTATCATTTTTGTTTGAAGATTTCTAATGATAGAAGCAATCTTTTTAAGTAATTTTGTTGATCATCGAGATATCTCCCACGTGATAAAATTTCTGCATTCTATTTCTAACTCTTTCATACCCACGTGTGCTCTAATTTTTTTTCATTATTATTTATTTTTATTTTTTTTACACCAAGAACAAATCTTTTTTGATTAATTGATCATAGTCTAATTCTTTTTTTTTTATTTTACGAATATTCAAAATTTCATATCTAAAAATTTAAGTTTTCAATTTGATTTATGAAGTCAAAGTCGATAGACAACTAAAAGTTATATATATATATATATATATCTAACCTTTTATATTACGAAGCACTTATAAATCTAACCTTTTATATTACGAAGCAGTCACATTGTTGAATTATTGGCTTAATAATATAAAAAAATGAAAATTAAATTCCCAGTTCTTAAGATTTGAGTTCTGTGCAATTTGTGAAAAATTCAAAGGAAGAAAAACATAAATTTTAATTTTTTTTTCTCAACTCTCAAGTCTTAGGTCACACTAATTAGTGATTTCTCCTTCACCAAGTGTTAGAATCCGATTTACAAATCACTCATTCGTATTTTTTTTTTTTTGATGAATTTAAAGACACATTTTTTTATTCATATACGCATTCAATTAAAATTGATCTCTTACACGTATTTTGTTATTTTAAATTAGAAATTTTAGTTTTTATCTCATTGTTGGATAAAAAATAAAGAATTATTTAGAGATTGAAATTTAAATATTATGAAATTAAATGTTTGAATAATTAAAGTCTTATTAGGGATGAAAATGAAACATAGGAATTATGTTTTTATCAAATTTTTAAGATTTTCACTTTCTTTAGTTAAGATTTTTTTTTTCATTCTAAAAAAATTATATAATAAACTCATAATAACCTAATGGTAAACTTACATAAATTATAATATCTATAATAAATTCATCATAAACTTATAATAAAATTTATATATAATATATGGAGTTGGTAAATTTATAATCTGATAACAAAATTTAATAAATTTGATAATATTTTCTTAAGCTGATAAATTTATAATATTATGAATTTGATAAGGCAATTTTGTAAAAAATTCAATGAATATATGTTTATGTGTAGAAGCAAAACAAAGCTCATTGTGAGTTTCACATGAGAAGCCAAAGCCCTAAAGTTCTAGCCCATTAAAACTTCTATATAGATATAGTTGCTATTGAGGAAAAGCATTGCCTTGAACATGTCAAATACATAGCTTCCAAAAATAATAAAATTATCATAATGAATTAATTAACTATCGATGTTTTTTGCCAATGAATGACGTAATTTTACATAATATATATGTGAAAAAACACACATAATACATACATACATATATGTATATACAAACTAAATACCATAATGAATTAAACAAATAAAATTATAATTCACATATATTATTATTTCAACTATTATCTCTGTTTAATGTAATCGATTTGTTATGTATAAAAATTATTCATAAAAATAATAAAATTATTTAACTATATTAAATTTCACAAAAAATTGAATTCATGAAATTGCAATGCACATTTTCATTTGCATTATAAAAGAACATAAAGAACATAAATTTACAAATATATACTTTCAAAAGTATTACAGAATTCATTTATATTATATATGGCCTTAATTAACTTCTCTAATGGGTACTTATTATTTAGCACACTTGTACATTTATAATATAATCTTAAATTTAATTTATTTTTCTTTCTCCACAAATGTATAATTGCATTCAAAGTGCATTTTTCAAATTTCCACGAAGGAAAATGATTAATGATGCACATT
Organism: Garcia nutans; assembly: GCA_947685225.1. Lineage (NCBI taxonomy): Eukaryota > Viridiplantae > Streptophyta > Magnoliopsida > Malpighiales > Euphorbiaceae > Garcia > Garcia nutans. The sequence continues at coordinate 2,063,656 of CANTUV010000089.1, forward strand.
GATTTACCTATGTTCAATCATAACATATATCAATAAAAATATGAGAACACAGGAAAAATATATGCATGGAAGATCAAAAAAAATCATAGGGATTTGATTATTTTTATTTGATTTTGAGCTTGCTTCAACAAGATATAAAATTATTATATTATATTACAAACTCTACAAACTTGTAAAACTCTTATGCATGGCATATTTTAGTGAAATTTTTTCTTAATTTTCTGATCATGAAACTGAGAAGTTTTGTCCCATGTATGTTTTAATCTATTAATAATTATACATTCTTATTATCGATTTTAACAATCAATTAAATATAATTTATCAAATTTTATAAAAAAAAATTAAATTATAAATTTAGAAGGCTTGAATATAAAAATAATATCATGGCAAAACTTATGGAATTATGAATTCAGATTTCCAATTAGAACCTAATTAATTAAAAAAGTAATATTATTAAAATTCCTTTGAGATTTCAACTAAAGTATACTATCATATGTTCAAGTTAATTGAAACATGTTGTAGCCTAGCTATTTCTATTTCTGGAATTGTTATATCATTAAAAAAAAGTTGTTCTTTCAACTACTCTAAATGTTAATAATTAACTTAATAGTAATAATATAAGAATGAAAATAAACTATTTTGGAATAATAAGGTCATAAATTTATACTAATTCAGTCAAAATTCAGTATTTTTATTAGTAAAACTTTATCTTATTATTTTTCTTAAATTTTCTATATAAAATTTTTTGAAATAAAATTCAAGGAAAAAATCAAAACAAATGTCAATTAATTTATGAGACCCATGTTGAGATTAGCCATTACAAAATTCATGAGAGTACACACAACATATAAAATAATATAAATATCTCCTCAATCATTAATTTGGGCACCCGTATATAAGTTACTAAATCATATGTACACAACAGTGACAGATGACCCTCTACACCTACATGTTGAAGTTAAGCAAAATTTATTTATGTTTTCACTATTATAATTATTGGAACAAATCTGATCCAGGTTAGAAAAATCGCTAAAATTACTAAAATTAGTACTAATTGTTAGGAAATGAATTTTATATTGATTAAATATAAAAATAAGATTGTTGTAAAAAATGAATTTCAAGACTTGTCATTTATATTCCCTATTTGAAAATTCAGATTTTTGTAAGAATTCAATTCAACTAAATTTTTTCTTTCAATTTTCATATTTGAAAATTTTAATTTATAAAATTTAATTGTTTTATTATAAAACATAAATAACTATAAAGTAAACAGAAATTATATCATTTTGCAAAAATTTAATTTAATTTATTAATTATTATTTGATGTATCACCAAATTATAAATGAATATAATAATATCTAATATTTTAATATTATTAGTTGGATATTGTCAAATAAATATAAAAGATTAAAAAATAAAATAAATTTAAATTACTATATATAAACAATATTTGAAATAATTTTTTTATAACAATTCAATTCAATTATCAAAAGAGTTAGAAATTAAATTGAATCCTTTAGAATGAATGTTTCCATTGCATGCATATTTAGGAGGTTTTCCTACTTATATAATGGTGCCTAGAAAGGCAAATAAAAACTATACTAATTAATATATATTTTCACACTAAAAGATAAAATATGATTGTTTAAACTTTCAAATTAATAATTTGAATGTTTTAACAAATATGTATCTAGAAAAGGCAATAATGAATTTATAGAACAACTTAATAATTCTAAGTTCCTACACTTAATATAAAAAATATGAATTTGGCTTTAAGTTCTGTATTGCAAGTGAATTCAGAAGTCAGAAATCGTATTTATATTATATGCTGTAATTAACACCAAATTCTAATATTTTTATAGTTATTCTGATAAAAAAGTGGGAAAATAGTATCAATCTTAGCAAATAAAACCTTACCGTAAAAATCAAAATCTAATAAACACCATTTAAGAATTGACAGGCCGTAGTATATCCTAATTTGTATTAAGAAAGTAGGTGTGGAGAACAATAAATTTATTTTATCTACTAATAATTAAATATTATATATATAAATATAAAATACAGATCAACATACAGAAAAGTTGGAGATATTATTGATGAAATCAGAAATCTCTTTGGCAGTTGGGACATAGAATTTTGTTTTAGGACCACAAATATTCGAAAATAGAAAATTTTTCACTTTCTAATTTCTAAATTTAGCCATAAAAAAATAATATATATACCTAAAAAATTCTATTGAATAAACGAAATTAATTATTTTAGTATCGATCCCCGCTGTAACAAAAACAAATTTGCTTCTTTTATTGCAGACCATATATGTGTATATATATATATATATATTTGTATAGTTAATTATATATAGTTATCCACAAACATAAGCTGACTAATAAACTTGTAGTTATATATATTTCTAAAATGATCAAAAACCATAAACACCATAGAAAAGCTATACATAATCTTGCAAACATATTCATAAGCAATTATGGGACTGATAATCCCTTATTTTCACACAATTAAAATACTTGAAACCCACATACTATATATGTTTAACTAATTAGGACTAATCCCTTTATTAATTAAACCTTGAGAAAAAGATTAATATTAATTATTAATTACTTATCTCCAAAGAGATATCCAAGAGATGATCCTCCTCCTGGCACTGATTTCACTTTTGTAGATGGACGATCCTGAAAAAAAAAAAACAAATTTCTCATACACTATAAAAAAATTTCCGAATTAGTGACAAATTTTAAACGAGAAAAATATTTAATAGCTAATTACCAATAATTTAATTACAGAACAGCTACTAAATAAGAATTTTAATTTTTTTTAATATAACTACAAAATTGTTGTGAGATTATCTACGCAAAATTTAACTAATTTTTTTTTAAAAATATTGATACGAAGTTTAGCGATGGATTAACTATTGTTAGCAATTATTTAGTAATTACAGTAATTTTTTAGTAATTAAAGGATAGAAAAAGGGTACTCACAGTAATGAAGTTGCCAGAATTCTGGCCTTGAGCTCGGTGGTAATTGTTGTTTGAGAGAACTTTACTGTTGTTTTGATGATCAGAAGGAGTTTGTTGAGGGTTTTCGATCTCTGAAGATACAGTATCAACACCGTATGGTGGTAGGTTAACAGTCCGGGAAGGCGGTGGTGCATTTGGTTTCTCATCAGAGCCAAAAAGATAGCCTAAGGAACTCTGTCCGCCGCCGTAACTTCCACCTCTGCTCATGGCTGCGTAGCTTAGCTCTGAAGAAACCTAAAATGATCAAGATCTGTGAATAATTGATAAATTTTTTTAACTAGAAATTAAATAAAGAAGGGGAAAGAAAAGAAAGATGATTAACCCTAATATATAGTCATGAGCTTATCATATATGTGCATATGCACTTTTATCATGGGATGCTAATGCTATGATGGTGGTGGTGGCGGTGGTGCATTATGCATACATCTCGTGATCACATATATACATATATGTAGCATGTATATAACCTACATGGCCCTCAATAGATTTGCATTATCGTACTAAAGTGAAAGCATGGTGAATTTTATATTCCTTTTGCTAAATTTCGCAAATTGTTTGGATAATTTAAATGATAATCTTACTATTCTCATATTTTTCATTTATTGTAAATTAATTTTTAAGAAATATATATTGAATTCATTTTTAAATTAATTCAAAATTTGGTAAGTATAGCTGAATACATGAAAATAGAAAAAAAAAAAAAAGGAATGATTTTCTTATATATGTGTGTGCATGCATGTATATGCCTGAATTTTATGTATGTATATATGCGCTGTTATGATTATCATGAGAATGGGTATGGTGTATTTATATGTATATACCAAGAAACATGATGAATGAGATTTGAGAACAAAGAGAGGGGTTAAACACAGTTAACCATGCATTATATATTAAACCAAGTCACCATAATGTTGTTCATGTTAATGTACTTTTTTCCCATATATATATATATATATTACTGTACCTACCGTGTGAAAAGATTTAGCTCCTTACTTTATACTGTATAAGAGTAAATATTAATCGGAGATTTTAAAAACTCAATTAGGAAATTTTTTTTTATGTAAATCATTTTTTTTTTAATCTAGCTGGATACGACTATAAAAATGATAAAGTTTCTCCCTTTAAATTTTAACGCAGCGGAATATTCAAAAAATAGAGCAAGAGACTTCTAGCTCCCTCCCACACTTCTAATAAACTTATATGGCTCCCTCCCATTTTAAGAATTTTTTTATATATCAATATAAAAGAATTAAAGCACTATTTTTAGATTTATGAATGAACTTTTATACAGGTATATTTTAATATATTACCAACTAAAATAGTCTATAAAATTATATATATAAGAATCCATTAGAAGGAAGAAATCATGGTTCATTTACAATATTACATTTAAATTACAGGTTATTTGTGTTAAAACTTAATGAAATTCAAACTAAAACCTTTTTTTTTTTGTCGAAGTAATTGCAAACTAAAACATGAAAAATTAGTAATCATTGGTTTTTTTTTTGCCCTTTTTTCAATATGAATTCACAACCTATAAAAAATGTTCAAATTTTTCTATATATATAACATGAAAGGACTGATTCAAAAAAAAAAATGAAAGGACTATATATGGTATAAGCTATACTTTCCCACATTAGACAAAGAAATGTATATATATAATTAAAGAAAATGATATGAATATTTTTCTTTAATTTCTTTTTTTCTCTAACGAATGAGAGTTTCTTGCTATCAAACTGTAAGATTGATACATATACAATGGCATGTGGAAGTTTGAATATACATGCATATCAATATATTATATGTATATATATATAATATAATAGTGACTTTGTAACTGTTTTTTAGGAAAATAGAGAGGGGAATAAGTTGGTCAATTGTCAAATTTTGGTGTGCTCAATATTATATATATTAAGAGTAATTGTCAAACATAATTTTGAGATTATTATTATTTTTTAATCATTATTTCATTGTTGAGCCAAGTAGAATCATAAAGAAGATAAAAATTTTTTTATTAAATTTTAACACAACGCATACGTAATACTTAATCTTAAAATTATTGGCTAAATTAGAACAATCTCTTATTAATTAATTTATATGCTCAACCATTTAGATAATTGATTTAATTAATTATATCTACACATAATTAGATACAAAAAGGATATTACCATTTTAATTATAATACTGATAAATAATAAATATATTCATAATAAAATAAAAAATTATCAATATATGATTGATTTGATTTATAATGAAGAGATAAATATATAGACGAAGAAAATTTGCTTAAAATCTTTTCATTCTGGAATGGATGTAATTGACAAGAAAAACACTACTTTAAGTAACATCACTTAGTAGATTCCTTAATATTTATGATTGACATTATTGAGCTCCATGGCTGCAACAATAATTGCTTGGCAGTGCTGCCTTTGCCGTAACTTTGATTTTTTCTTTAATATTGAAAATGGGATTTAATATCATTTTTAAAATTACTTCACTTTCTCAATTGAATTAAGATTTTAAATCAGTTTTTGAGTTCCTTTTTTTTAATCCTATATCTAATAAGCATATCAATTATGTTAATATTAAGAGAATCGTAAATAATTTTTTTCACATTTTTATTTAACAAAAAGGATCGAATATAATTTATAAGTAATTTTTTTACTAATCAATTGAATTAATCCATTGAAATTAAATATTAATTATTTCAGTGATTATGCAAATAATCACAATATATATATATATAAATATATATATATATCCAAATACAAAAAAGTTGATGAAACCTCACCATGAAAAGTACAAGAAAAATATATATATTTCATGTAGTTGTTAATGTGACCTATGTTTTAAGTCTCATCAATCAAATAATAATAATATGTATGTGGCTTAAGACAAACCGCAAAAAAAAAAAAAAATAATTAGCTGGGAGTAGTTAAAAGGTATTAGATGCTTAATAAGGGTTAAATGCAGTTAATGAGTGAGATTAACAGGAAAATTAAAGGGAAATAGTACTCCTCAAAAAATAAAAAAGAACTAAAACAAGCTTAAAAGTTCAGATAGACTTAGTTCGGTTGGAAGGAAGCTTGTAGGCCAATGGCATCTCTGTCTTTGGCTTCCTCTCAACAAATGATATATTGGATCAAATATAATTAACAATGTTGGCATCCATCATGAACTTGTTGGGTTTATCTCATATAAATTAATAGTTTGAATCCTGAAAACACACAGATAAATATAAGCAAAATCCTGTAAATATAAATTATACATTTGCAGAAACGATTGTTTGCTGTGGATAGCAAATTTTGACATTGTTTACTTTTTATAGGCTTTGAATAAATGGCAACTAGAGCATGGTATAGGTCATATCTGGTCGGTTTAATAAAGTGTTTTCCGATTAAATTCGATCATACTAAAAATATTAATTGAAGATTTTGTATTTTCAATTAATTCGACTATATTTCAAATTTTGTCAAAGTGATTTCGGTTTTAGTTGGGTTGTTGAATTTTTATACTTTGGTTCACTTTTAATGATATCAAATCAGATTTATCATATTATAACATAAAACAAAAAAAATGGCATCTTTTAATATATTGTATAATTAAATGTAATTATATAAAAAAATCAACCATTCATATAAAAATAAATTATTTAAATCCGATTATATATATCTAATTTTTTATTATTAAAATTGAATGAATATATAATTTATTTCTAAATTGATTAAACCCATTTCAATTCATATGGATCGGTTGGCTTTAGTGGTAATATAGAAATTTTGCTCAGCCCTAATAATATTGTTTTTTCCCGCTTGTCTTTCACATTATTCCACATCTTCAATTGCTTTAACTCCCTCTCCTACTCCCCATTTTCTAATTTCCCTTAACAACTGAAATGTGACTTGGTTTGAATCATAGTTTTGAATTTGAATAAAATCGATTAAATGAAAATAACAGGCCAATTTGTACAAATGATAGCTTTCAAATCAAAATGATTAAAATAAGGTTGTTTTAAAAACTTAGGTCCCATGAAAGCTGACAGAAATCAAATCAAATCAAATTTAAAGGGATATATATATACATATATATACCATAAATAATATGTTTTAAGGTGTAGTCAGCTCATAAATGTGCTTTATACAAACACTATCATTACGTCTATGGCCCTATAAAGATATGTATGCAATTCAAAAGCTTAGCAATTTGGGTCCATTAATTTAACATCTAATGCCCTATTGATATTATGTACTTCATCAAATGTTCATTTATTTTATTTGAGCCACCTGAATAATTTCCTTCAAATATTAAATAATTGCCTGTACTAATCTTAGTTGGCTAATGATTTTTTATTTATGGCTTTCTTTTAAATCAATATATTATTCATTGAAATTGTTGCCAATAACATCAAGTACAGAATTGAAAATATTTACAACCACCCCACCTTGCCTTCTTTTTTTTTTTTTTTTTTGACAAAAAGATACAATATGTAAAGTAATTCTTGCAAAGCCATGATGGATAGTGCAATCCAACATAAGCCATAATTTAAGCAAAAATTACTTTTTAACATGTACAGAAGAACTTATTGCATGAAAAAAGAGCAATGTTCCCATCTGTCAAATAACAATATTCTAATAATGCAATGTTCCAATGCTATGACAGATCAAATAAAATAAAATAAAAAACACTTAGTATTCTAATGGAATAAAAAAACGAAAAACAGAAGACTAAGAAACTGTTCTAATGGAATGTTCTAACAGAAGACCTTTACCCTTTAATTCTTATAGCCAAGTAAAAAATAAGATAATCTCACGAATACATAGGTATTCTAATTCGCATACAAAAAGATGGAGATGTAGGACGATCAGTTTGGTCAACTTTCAAAAATTTATCAAATAGACATTGATAGGATTAAAAAATATTTATTTAAAGTAAAAAAAACTAAAAAATCAAATATTGCTGATCAATTTTATTTGATTTGGTTGATTTTAATTTACAAAAAATATAAATTAAAATTGAATCAATAATATTAATTTATTTGAATTTTAAATTAAAGCCAATCAATTCAATTATTTTAAATCAATCGGTCGAGTTGATTCTATATATTTATTCATCTTAAAAAATTATAATATAATCAAACATGCTAGCTGTTTTATTAATAATTGTAGTTAAATATTTGAAAACTATATAGTACAAATAAAAATATTCAAAAATCTTTCAAATTCCTATATTTTAAAAGAAATGAAAACATTGATCAAATTTGAGCTAATAATTATGTTTCATATTGTGTAGAAAAGTGTGAGTGTTATTAATTTATTATTAATTAGTGTTCCGTGCTTTCAATAAATAAATAGTACTCTAATTAATTTTGGTGAATCTCTTTCAAGGAACAGAAGGAATTGTTGTGCCCTTTGTTCCAATTTAGAAATTTATTGTTATTACTTTTCTTATTTATATTATGTCTATATATTTAAGGTTGTGAATAGTGATAAATTTTGAATATATATATTATTATTATTTTATTATTTATCGATTAATGAAATGTAACTAATATAATATTATTTTGATTTACTTGATTTTATTTAAAATAAAATATAAATTATTATTATTTTAAATAATTAAATTTAGTGATTGAAAATCCATGATTGGATAGGAATCACAAAATGCTAAAATAATGGAGTTGTTAGAAAAATGAAATAAATTATAAATGAAATGTTCATTAATTACACATATATCTCAACAAAGGAAAAGATTATAAGTCATGTTAAGAGTACTCAAGATTAAGACAACACATACCCTACTTAATTTGCTATGGAAATAAAACATTAATACTACACTAGTAAGTCTTTATATAATAATAATAATAATAATAATAATAATAATAATAATAATTTTCTAATATTTATCCTCATTAAATAGTGGTAGATGCTCTAATTTTTATTTGAATGCACATTATAAAGTAATTTTTGAAATATCAAAATATAATTTAGTGATAAAGGAGTGTGTATTTTTTCTATTTCGGTGTCGAATTTAAATTCTAAATATCCTATTTTCTACGTATAATTAATAAAAAATAAATTTTAATAAAAATAAAATACCTTCCAATAAAAATTAGAATATTTATTGTTATTTAATATGTATTTGTAAACACATGTTAGATAAATAATAATAATAATAATAATAGAGTAATTTTCTGACTTTTATTTTCTTAAAAAATAGACTTTTGAAATTTGTTTGAAAATTTAAACTCTAATTTAAAAAAAATAATCAAAAAGGCTGAATTTAGGCTGAAGTGAAGGAGACCATTACCAAACAGGGCAACTATAAAACCAAATTAGAAATTAAATATTGGAAATGAATCATATCAAAAGGAATTTAAAAATTAAATAATAATAATAAAGTATGTGCATGCTGCCACTAATTAAACTTTGGTCTAATGAGGCATTATTATATTTCTCATTGACAACTATTCACCATCTGCTTAAAGTGTGTTTTAGGTGATATTATCTTCACCTAAATTCAGGAGCCAAAACTTTTAATTAAATATCATTAATTAATTTATTATTGTTTTATAGGCATTATTAATGATATATATATTGGAATTTTCAATCATTAATTTATATATAACTAAAATTTTTAAAATTAAAAATTCTAATTTTACTTTTAATTAAAAATTAATTGTTAATATTTAGCAATTTGCGGTTCATTGATATTAATCAAAATATTGGTTGATGTTTAATTCTAACTTATCGATTGAAGCTTGAATCATAGAATTAATCTAAGAAATTTTTAGGTTTTAATGATTTTCTCGTTCGAAATAAGAAAATATAATTAGTAATAAGATATTGACATGTATAAAAATTAATAACCAATGCCACCATTGAAAAAGAAAAAAAATCACAAAAATAGATTAAAAATAGAAAAATAATAAAAATTTATAAAAATATCATGCAAACAAAAAAAATATATAAAAATACCATATATCTTAATATATATCATTAAAATAAAAAATATTATTTTTATAAAATTAAAATTTTTAAATTAAAAAATAATATAAATGACATTTGAAGAAAAATTAGTATTTTATATAATTTTCTGAAAAAAAAATCAAATTGCTAATCTAAATAAATCGTAGAGGCTCTTTTTTATACAAAATGCTAGCAGGCCCTGAGCTCCCAGCGGGGTAGCTTGTTTTGGCCCAGAAAGTCCGAACAAACTTACTTTTAGACTGGAGCCCAAACTATTTGGGTTTTGAAAAAAATATAAGAAAATTGGAAAAATAACACCGTCTATTACATATTTTTATTTTTTTTTACTTTTTTTTATAATAGGAATTTTAATAATTATATTATAAATCTATAATAAATTCAGGATAAATTTATTATAATTATTTTATAAACTAATAAAAATATTATATTTTAATAAATATTTTATAAATTTTAGTATTTTGATAAATAATTTATAAATATAGTAAATTTAAAAATATTTTTAATTTTTTTGTATTTTTATTAAAAGTTCAAGGAAAATTAAAAATAATTTTAAATTTATTATATCTATAAATTATTTATCAAAATATCATACTTTATAAAATATTTATCAAATTATCAAATTATTATTAGTTTATTATAAATTTATTATGAGTTTATAAATTTTATATAATTTATAATAAATTATTAATTTATAATAAAATAATTAAAATAATCTAATAAAAAATTAGGGTATTATTTTGTCAAACTATATAAAGCACAGAAGCCCAAAATGGCTGAACTGGCTCACTTTGGATCCAAAACAAATTATGCCCCTTCACGCCTGAAAGGCCCAAATAACCCACTTAAAGCATCAAACTATTAAGTGAAAATTACGTGCTCATCATTATGTTTTCAAATATTTGAGAAAATTATACTGTGCATTTTTTTTGGTTTTGCGTTTTCAAATATGTGGACCCGACCTCCTTTTTTTCAGTCACGACTTCTGCTTTTTTTTTTTTTTTCAAAAATTATGTTTTAAACGTTGATTTTTCTTTTTCTTTTTCTGTTTTTTGTAATTTTTGTTATTTTAAGATTTGTTTATATTTATATTTTTCTATTTAAAATTTTTTTATGTTATATTTTTAATATATATAACATATATAAAATACATACTTAATGATATAAATTACATCTATAATAAATTTATAATATAATTACATAATATTTTATATATTTATTTAATTTTATTTTTTTATTCTTATAATATCCACACAATATTTACATAATATTTAATAATTTTTATATAAAATATACACAACTTGAATAATAAAAATATAATATACACACTATTTACAACGCATCTAAAATATCTAGTACACATTTACATAACGAACAAAAATATAATATACATAAAACATCTACGTATTTATAATATCTACTGCACATCTACATAATGAAATTGTATTTATTTATTTTATTTTTTATGTGTATAATATGTAAAAAAATTTTAAAATAAATTTAACGGTTTTATTAATATATTGTTGTATATTTTATTTTGTGTTTTATTTTTTAATGTGATCTATTTTTATAATTAAAATTAATTTTTTTATAAAAATTATGATTATTATATGATTAAAAATAATTTAAAATATTAATTTTTATTATTTTATTATAATTTTTTTATTTAATAGTGAAGTTTGAAAAAAAAATAAAAATTTAAAATAAAATATTGATTGTAATGAAGGAAGATATATTTTTTTAAAAAAATTATTTTAGTGAGAAATGAGATACTTTTAAAATTGGGCTTTTGATAAAATTATAAAAAATTAAAAATAATTTTAAATTTATTATATTTATAAATTATTTACTAAAATACCATAATTTATAAAATATTTATCAAAATACCATATTTTTTTAGTTTACAAATAAATTATAATGAGTTTATCATGAATTTATTATAAATTTATTAATTTCAGATAGTTTATAATAAAATAATTAAAATATTATTTATAAAAAAAATTTAAAATGTATGGTAAAAAGTGTCATTTTTTTTTAATTTAACACTAATTTTTTATAAAAGTGTAAATATTTTTAACTTTTATAGTATTTTTATAATAAAAGTTATTTTTTATATAGTTATGTAAATGTCTTTAAAAAATTTTACATGTTTTATCATAAAATTTTTAATTATTTTTATATGTAGTTATGTAAATATCTCTAAAATTTTTTATATATTTTATCAAAAAAAATTTAATTATTTTATAAAAATATATAATAAATTTATAAAATTATAAGAATTATCATATATATAATAAATTTATATAAATTAATAATAAAATTCTAAATATACTATATGAATAAGATAAATATATAAATTGATAAAAAAATTAATAAATTTAAAATTCTGAAAAAAATTGTTGGAAATTTTGTAAAAAATTGAATTGCTGATGTGAGTTAATACCATAATTATTCAACTATGATTTTTCATTTAAAAAAAAGTGCATATAGCAATAGAACCTCCATCAAAGTAGAAATTTTTCTAATAATAGTGAATATTTTAATTTTTTATCATTATATTTTAAAATTCTAAATTTTTTATTTTTCATTAATTATATATGTTTTAAATTTGCAAATTTAAGAAATTTTATTTAAATTAATAAGATTTTATAATTATCATTATTATTATTATTATTAAATGCCTTTTTTTTGTACAAACTTATTATTATTAAATGCCTTTGCCATGCCAATTTTCCCTGCCATCTTGGAGTTTGGACTATAAGGTGGTCTAGAAACAGAAGGGTATTTCAATAATTGCATTCAATTAATGCATTAAACATATCGGCAGAGAAATCAGAAAACGCCAAAACCTCTCTTTTAATTTATATTCTTTTTCATATATTTATTTTATTTACATAAAATTCTTTTTAATTCTCAAAATCTACTATCTTCGAAATTTTTTATAAGCTTCAACCCAATACTTCAATGGCAAAAACTTCAATATCTGCAACTTCAAGCTCTTTAAAACTCAGTTTTAGCCATGATTCTCTCTTACTTTCAAAACCCAATAACTCCATAACCACCCCAATTCGATTCTTTGAAAAGGGATTTGTTTGGAGGAAAAAACAGAGCTCGAGAATATGGTTGATCATGGCGAAGAAAAAAACAGAGCATGTTCTTGAAGTTAATGATAACAAAGATGAGAAAGAAGAAGAAGAAGAAGTCTTTAATGGAATCAAGAAAGATCCTTTGCTTTCACATGTAGAAGAGAAACTTGCGAGAAAGAAATCAGAGAGATACACTTATCTTGTTGCTGCTATTAGATCAAGTATTGGCATCACTTCATTGGCTGCCATGGCTGTTTATTATAGATTTTCTCGGCAAATGGAGGTAAATTTTTATCATTAATTTTTCTTTATGCTCCTAACTCAGTGATTTAGCTAGGATTAGTGAGAAAAAAAGCTATAACATGATTTTATTTTGGTAACTATACATATAATGGCTTTAAATCTTAACAGTTCTCTTTCGTTCATATAGAATTCATCTAATATTTGCCAATAAATATTTTAATTTTTATTGGGATGCATTTCATTTTTATTATAATTTATTATAATTACTTAATATATATAGCTTTTTTAGTAATTATTTTAAAAAAAGTGATTATAACAATTTTAATAAAATAAAATATACCCAATAAATATTTGTATTAAAATTTGTTTTAATTAAATAATCTTCTTATTAAACACTTTTAAAAAATAGTTACAATAAATTATAATAAAAAAATCCAATAAAAATTAAAATATTCATTACTACATATGCTCTCAATACGAGCTAGACAAAAATATATATATATATATAACATGCTTTTATATTAGATAAGTCCATAAATGGTATTTTTATATTAGTCATAATAACATGTTAATATAAATTAATTATACGATATAGTTTTTTAGCTTATTTTTGCCCTTATTAATACTTGTAATTTGATAATTAATTAGTGTTTTTACCTCATAAATGTGTTTTAATTGTATTGAATATGTATAGGGCGGAGATTTCTCTGCATTGGAAATGTTTGGCACTTTTGCTCTATCTGTGGGTGCTGCACTAAGTTTAAAATTTAAATTTTTAAACTTATTATAATTGGCAATTTAGTGATTAAGCGCTAATTTAATTTCATTTTAAAACCACTTATAAGGTAATTAGGCCAATTGTTAACTAAATTCCTGCAGTTACAGGTTGGTATGGAGTTTTGGGCACGGTGGGCACATAAAAGCATTATGGCATATGCATGAGGTTAGTGAAATTGTCCTATATTTAAAAAGTTAAATAACAAATAGGGAAAAATATATTTTTTCAATTTTATTATATTTTGATTCTAAAAAAATAATATATTACATATATATTAAATTTACACTCCTAAAAGTATAATCTTTTAAAATCGAACCTTAACTATAATTTTTGAATATAAATTATGGGTATGGAACAATTTTATAATTTAAGTTTGAGTAATTTATCTTTTTAAATAGGTCTATCTGGCGCTTTACCTTTCTAATTTTAATGTGTTTATTTAATGTGAATTTAAATTTAAATGATTAGAATAAAAAAAATTAAAACGAATTTTTTTTTTTGAGGTAAAAATATATATTTTTAAAAAATATTTTACTTTTTTAGATATTTTTAAAGAAATTTCTAATAAATACTCAATTATTAAATTATTAAATATTTAATTTTGCAGTATGGAAATTATAAAATTAAATAATTTTTTCTTGCTTTGATTTTTTTTTTTGACAGTCTCACCATAGACCAAGGGATGGTCCATTTGAGATGAATGATGTATTTGCAGTCATAAATGCAATTCCGACAATTGCTTTGCAATATTATGGCTTTGTCAACAAAGGCCTATTTCCTTCTCTCTGTTTCGGTATTGTGAATTTGTTTTCTGCCTTTTATTTATTTATTGTTATTTATTTCTTCAAATTAATAAATAAATACTAATATTCTAAAAATAATAAATAAATAAATAAAAGGAGGTCCAAAATTTGATAGGTCCAAAATTTGATTTTGATTTCTTTTTTTTTTTTTTGGAAAAAAAATCATTTTCATTAAAAGTTCCATTAATTTTGGAACTTATTTCGGCTGATCCAACAACCCTTTTGACCAAAGTTAGAATATATATCTCCGTGGCAAGTATTATGATTAAAAGAATCAAAATTTATTTAAATTTATTTATTATATAATATTAATTTGTAATATTTAATAAAATAAAAGTTTCATTTATTTATTTAAAAATATTTTTATAGTACTTATATTTTTTTATAATATTTATATTTATAACCGATTTATTTATTGAAATATCTTAATTTTTTTTGGATGCATATATGCCTATTTTTTATATAAATGCAAAATAAACAATTGACATTTTAGTTTAAAAAATATAGAATTATATAATTTCAAAATTTTCAAAATTATTCAATATTTAATTTTACTTTTATTTTATTGTGATATATATTAGATTATTTTATTTTCATAATTGTAACGGAATATAATATAAACATTTATTTCTGTTTATGTTTTATATGTGTTTTGTGATACTTATGTTAGCAACATTTCATACTATTAATTTTTGAACTGGTAATATAAAATAATTAAATATGTGTTTTATTATGGTTTATAAATTATATTTTAAAATATAAAATAATTAAAATATATATGATGATAATTATTATTATTATTATTATTATTATTGGTAATTCAGGGACTTGGAATTACAATGTTTGGGATGGCTTACATGTTTGTGCATGATGGCCTTGTCCACCGTCGATTTCCAGTGGGGCCTATAGCCAACGTCCCCTATTTGCAAAAAGTTGCTGCAGCTCATCAAGTAAAATTTTTTTTATGTCTTTTCTCCTTATTTAATTAATTTTATTTTTTTATTCAATCCTAATTAAATTAATTTCAAATTTATAGTATACTTAAAAATAATTGTAATATTCAACTAAAAATTATTATATTTATTATTTATTACCCATTTTATCTATGAATATATGTCCATTTTATCTATTTTACTATTATTAAAAATATTATTTATTAGTGTTATTTTTTATTAAATTACCTTTTCATATATTAGTGTTACGAAAAAAGTATTTAGGCATTTTAAAAACTGGAATAAGGGGCAAATTTTAAAAAAAATATAATTATTTTTTAATTTTATAAAGTGGACAATTATTTATAGATAAAGAAATAAGAAAAATAAATATATATTCATAGACACATAATAATCAATAATCACTCATATAAATTATATTTTTTTGCAGCCTCATCACTCAAATAAATTTAATGGGGCTCCTTATGGATTGTTTTTAGGACCTAAAGTGAGAATTATATATTAAATAAGTAAAAATTTTAATATAATTACAGAATTACTTATAATTCATACATTTCAATTTCGAAATTTTAACTAAATTAAAATTAAAATTGTGACCATGATATTAAAACGAGCTTAATTGCTATGAGAAAGAAACTTTTTTTTTTTGGGAAATTATAGTTTTTTTTTTTGGAAATTAATTAAGCTATGCTGGGTTGGTTCAGAAATTAGAGAGGAAAGTAGGAGGCATAGAAGAGTTGGATAAGGAGATAAGAGCCAAGCTACTCAAGCTCGGCTTGGATCTCGACTCGGTAAAAGCTCGTTCAGGCTCAAGCTCGAACTGCTCATTTGTTAAATGAGCCAAGCTCAAGCTATGAAATACTCGGCTTGTTAGCTCGCGAACTAGCTCATTTAAAAAGCTCGTAAGCTAGCTCGTTTAGTGTATTGAATTAAAAATATATATAATTTAATTTATATATATTAAACTATGTATGTGAATATATTAATTTTTTGACTAACTTAATTTATATAATTTATTAATATATGGTATACATGATAAATAAATTAAATAATCTACAATATAAATTAGCTTAGTAATTTATAGTAAAATATAAAATTATAGTAATATAATATTTTATTTTTATTAATGTATAATTATATTATTCAACTTTCATATAAATATAAATTTTAGTATATATTTTATAAAAATTTAGAAAATGTGAATGAAAAATAAAAATTAAAATAAGTTTATTGAGCTCGTTAAACTTATTTAAATCAAGCTCGAGTTCAAGTTCAAGATACATGATATATGAGCTAGCTCAATTCGGGCTTGGTTCGAGCTCGAATTCGAATTTGACTATTTTATAATGAGCCGAGCTTGAGCTTTTCAAAGCTTGGCTTGGCTCGGCTCGGCTCGATTATAGCTCTAAGAGATCCAAAGAAGAACTAAGCAATTAATGCAAAGAGAATAATTAGTCTTAGTTTTCTTTGGAATTAAATGAAGAATACATTTGTCTTATTATTCTTTAGTAATTGTCTCCTTTTTAATTTTTATTTTTCGATGAGAATAAATTTTTTCCAATTCATAAGGAGCATTAATTTATCTCTAATTAATAATTTTTAATCTTAAAAATTTGATATAAGGTAGTAATCAATAATTTTCAATTATATATATATATTTAAGTATTATAATATAAAAAAAAGAAATCAAACCTGGATAAGGAATATATGCTTGCCATTAGAGTATATATCGATATCTTTAATTTTATATTATTATTTCTTAATATTTATGCTAAATATTAAATGAATTTTAGTAATATATTTGTCAGAATATATAATTGAAAATGAAATTAAAAATAGGACATCTTCCGCATTTTTTTGTTAATATAAACCAATCATTCACGTTTTTCTGTTAAAGCGGTACATATATTTATTTATATTTAAATATATTTTTTTCATATTCATAGGCCAACATATAATAATTAGGAACTTAGGGAGGACAATTGTCCATGAATGAAATACACATGCTGTTCTCTTTATAAATTTTATTATTTTTTTTAAAAAAAAGCACATACATAATTATTAAAAAATTAATATATTTAATAGCCATCAAATTATGATTTAACTGCTAAAAGTGTATATCCACTTGAATATCGAATTCGAGTTTAAAAATATTTTCTCTTTATGTACAATTAGTAAAAAAATAAGTATATCTAATTCTATAACTATTATTTAAATTTAAAAATAATAAATTTATTAGATTATAAAATATAAATTAAAAATATATGAGATTTATATATTTATTAAAATTCAAAAATGTTAAATTATTTTACATTTCTACTAAAAAAACAAAAAAAAGAAAAAAGAAAAAGAAGTGTGAAGGTGGGTGGCTTGACGGTGCAGGAAGTATGGTCCATGAACAAGGCTCGTGGAATCGTGGGTGACTCGATACATTCCCATTGATACACGCGAAGTAATGGCTTCCGCCATTGCTTCCTGAAAATGCAATTCAATTTCCTAATTTCAGCTAAAAAATATTTAATCGATCCTTTGCATTGCATGCATGTTTCCCAAAATTCTTCCATCCTTGTAGAAATTAATATATTTTATTTAAATATATATATAAATATACATGCATATATTAAACCTAAATAAATATATATATTCACATTTCTTTCTCAAAACTAGAATAAAAATACACAATATTATAAATTTATTAATCTAAAAAATTATTAAATTTATCAAAATTTTCTAATCAATTTATCAATTTCGTATATATATAATTTATTATTAGTTTATTTTATATATTTATTATATAATTTCTGTAAATTTATTATTAAATTATTATAAATTTATTATACGTTTACATGAAATGATAAAAAAAAAACTCTAATAAATAATTTTAAAAAATTAAAAATTTTGATAAGTGGCATAATTTCCTTCAGTATTAATTACTCTCGTTTTAAATTGAGAAACGCATTTTTATATTACAAAAATTAAAAAAATATATATTATTTATATTTAATTTCACACTCCCATTAGCTCTAAAATTCCAAAACAAATAGGTTTTTGTGAAATTTTTTTTGGTATGTTGGAATTTTAGATAATGAGTTATAAAACAAGAATAATTAAACTCTTGTGATATAATTTAGAATTAAAAAAAAAACCCGACAATTTTTTAATTAAAATATGAAAGATTTATTTATATTTATCTATTTGAAGAAAATTGTTGAAGAAATTGATGCATGATGGTAATAGCAGACGTGCAAGTAAGTGATTGCTTAAGTTAGCAGCCAAAGATTACCACATTTCCTTCCTTCTAAGGCTTCTTTTATACAAACCAACAGATAAATTTGGAGTATCAACAAAAGCATGCCTAAAAAAATTTTTGTTTTCTTCTTTCTTTTCTTTACTCTTAATTTTTGAACAAAAATTGAAAATTTTGAATTTCTTTTAGTGAATCTACCACATTTTCAATTAATATATATTCCATTCATCTTAAATTAAAAGAAATTTTTTTCTATTTATCATAAATTATAATTTATTTACTATTTTAATAAAATAATTAATATATTAAATTTTTATTATACGTACCTATATTTAATATTACTTATTAAAAATATTTAACAAACATACCCCATACTAAAATATAGATAGAATAAGAAAAATACATGTCAGCTTATGAACTTCAGTAAAATAAAATAGAAAGCATGTTCATCTGTTCGAAATTAAAGGAAAATCTATTTTCAAAGATTTTTCTTTAGTAAAAATGTTAGTTTAAATTATAATTCAGATAATTTCAATAAAATTTGTGTGAAAAGTGAACTTTAATTTGCAATACTATTTCGTCATAATAAATTCTGAAAAATAAAAATTAATTTTCTTTCTTTCTCTTCATAAGAAGACAAATGATTAACATTTGATCTCAAAAGTAAAGTCTAAAATTTGAAAAATATAGATTTCATTGTCATAAGCAATTAACTTTAAGGAAATCCAAATTTAAAATATATGCCTTGAAAAAATAGTATTAAAATCTCAAGAATTTATTTAATTAATAAGTGAATTTAACAATTTCACATTATAATATAATTTAAATAATTTAATTTTGATAATAATTTAATTTAAATGATTTAATTTTTTTTAACGCAAAATAAAATTTTATTAAAAAATTAAAAAGTATATCTGTAAGATAAAAATAAAATTAAATAATTTTAAAGTACACAATAAAATGTATATATCTAATGAAGTTGACGGATATCTTTGAATTTATTCGATGAAAACGATAGATAATAGTAACATGCCATAGATAATATAGCTTCAGCGGAATACTCATTTCATCTATCATTTGTTATATTCTATACGGAGAGGACATCTTTATTAAAAAAGAATAAATTTCTATTAAAAAAATGATAAATAACCTCCAACAGAGAAGGACAAATAACCTCAAAATAAAAAAGAATATTATTTCATAATAAAATTTTAAATTGCATTTATTTTTATTCTAAAAAATAAAAAAATAAAAAAATAAGATATAATTATTAAATTTTAAATATATATTGATCTGAAAATTATTTTAAAAATAAACTACATAAATAAATATATAAAATTTTAAAAATAATATTAAAATTTAACAATAAATTAAAAAAAATAAAAGAGATTGTCGTGTACCAATAAGTTGACGGCAGTTTTAATATAAAATTAAAAAAATTATGAAAGTTAAAAAAAAAAAGGGAGGCGGCTAGGTTTCTAATAAAAAGAAAATTTATATATTTAAAACAAATTTTAAAAAATCACCACCAATCACTTCAAAACACAATTATTTAGCCGCCCGGTCGTTTTGAAAGGTCAACAACAAATCCACGCGGCCAACATAAACGACTAGTAAACGACTAGAGGACAGACATTCTAAACGACAGTACTGCTCAAACGACGATCTAAAGTGTAAAATGAGGACGCTGAGAATTGCTCGAACCACAGAAAACCATATGAGAAAATTACACTATATTTCATTTTTTTAACTTTTTTTTAATACGTTATAATTTTTAATATATTAAATATATATTAAACATATATTTCTAAAAATGAAATATATTTTAATATATTAAATATATAATAGACATGTATTTCTGAAAAAAAGCATTTTTTAATATTAAGAATTTTCCATCAAAAAAAATATTAATAATTTTAAAAAATATATTTTTTAAAAAATATTTTGTTTAAAATAATTTTATTTTTTCCTCCTAAAAAAATAAGGTATTTTTTGAAGATATCTCAAATCAAATACCTGGGCACAACACCACGACACGGCCCAAATCAAATGGACACCATCTGACGGTCCACAATCATTAGAGAGCAATACGTGGCCTACCCTTCTATTGCCACATGGACTTCGGGGGCAGCAACCTGAATTTTCCCGAATGTTCCCTCTCTCTTTCTCTCGGAACACCACGACACTTTGGTTTGTTTCGTTTGCTGCTGCAGAGAAATAGCAAAACATCGCAGGTAGTCAGGGCCGTACACAGCTACTCATTGTTGGGTTTGCTTTTGAGTTTCTTTTTCTTAGACTTTGCTAATAGGTTTTTTGGGATTTTAAGATTACTTGTTGTTCTGGTTAGCAAAGATGGTCTCTCTGCAATTAACAATTATCTGAACTCTGGCTTTCCATTTAATTGTTTTTCTTTGAAAAGCTTGTAGCTGTAATCTTGAATCAATTGCGCAACTGACAATTTCATAGTTGTTTTGAAAAAAATTAGATTTACTATGTGAGCTGTTTGATCTAAAATAGAATTTTTGAATAAGTTGTATTGCAGCTTCATTAAGTTTAGAGTATATTTGAATCAATTTAAGCCAGTTTCTTGGAATTGAAAAACATAGAACTTCAAATGATTGTTCATTTAACATGTTTCCTTTTATACTTTTGATTTTGCAGAGCTGTTATTGTGCTTATACCCATATTTTTTGGAAGAGAAATTGGAAACTAGAGCTTAAATGCGTGGTAGAGCTGCATTATTACCTGTTAAATACAAATTTAAACAAGTCTACCCTATGGCTCGATCATGGGGTAATATATCTTTAACCTATCTTCATTGGTTTTCTTATTGTTCCTAATTATATAAATTCAAGAACTTGCAGTTTGTAATGATAATTGTCTTCTTCATATCAGGTACTGTGGCTACTTCAACTCCAAATAAACAAGAGAATCATGATTCGGGAGGAGGGCGAGTTTCGAATGAAAATGCAGATCCTATTGTTGCCTTCAATAGACCACCACCACTTCCACCAGTTCTTGGACCGCTTGTTGCTTTTTCGCTGTTCGAGATGTGGTCAAGCCATGATGGGAATGATGACTGATTGATGATGGGAAGCTGTAGATTTTGTGTATATATTGACTTTTGTGAGTGTCTCCTACTGAAAGTATTTCTTTGAAACTTGTAGTAGTATGCTTAGTCCGAAGGCGAAAAATCGAGCCAGGAAACTCCAGATTCTGATGTAGCCTCCTAGGAGTGGATTTAAAATAGGTGCCAAAAGTCTAGAATAAATATTTATGAAGAATTGTACAATGACATGAGGACTCTTTAGGAACCCTGCAGCAATGAAGTATGAAAGTAATATTGTCATCATGCTATAAGTTGTGTGCTGAATGTTTTTGAAGTGTTAATGAAACATCAGCTTACAATCTGCAAACTTGGGGAAATCGTCAAATATTCCAATCACATTCTTTAACAGAGTCTGAAACACATATGAAGGAAACCAATCAGTTAACATCAGGTTATAGTCTTATAGAGCTGAATAGGAGAATAGAAAGCAATATATAGGATGTTATTCTGCGTGTCTACCAGGACCAAGCCCCCTGGTTTGATAGGCGACTCTATTACAATCCGAGTTTTCCTGCAGAAAAGTAATCAATTAATGAGAAGGTGTTGTTTCCTAATGAAATTTGCAGGTCAAACATTATATGAATTTGGTTGATACTTGATAAATAGTCTATCCCCATCTTGCGAGCATTCATAAAAGCTGCAGCCTCTGGTGAAAGGTATCTGTCTATTTTTCCATTCTGCCATATTGGAAATATTCATCATTTTTATTAGTGAAAACAAACTAATGCGAAATCATACTAGACAATGCTAGAGGACGATACTCATATGCCAATTTACTCCTACGGTAAATTCGTCATCTTCACAAACGTGTTCGATGATGAATTTCACATTCTGTCCCATGCCTGCAGTGAGCAGTTGATAAAAACGCATAATCTCCTGTGAAAATTCGTTGTTGCTTGTTAGGCTTTCTTGCAGAAAAATAAGAAACGCATTTTTTATTAGGTAGTAACAAAGTGTGAGATAGATAGAAGAAGAGACATTTTTCCCTTGTATTGGATAAACAAAGGAGCAGTCTTCAAAGCAACAATCGTCTGAAATATACTCATCAAGCGCCTCTAACTTTTTCTCATTTATACATGTATAAAACTTCTTGATCATATTTGCTGCAGAGGGCTGATTCACTGTAATGTCATCAGTATCTGCAGCTGAGGCCATGACTAAATCAAGCCTTGGCTTGTTGAATGGTTTGTTCGGTGTCTGTCTTTGCAAGCAGATTCGCTGCTGTTCTGTCTTGATACTTTTCTGAAGAAACTTAGATGATTGTTTAAAGGGAATGAAGCCTGGTGCGACGCCAGCCATTGCTTTGAAGCGGATGGCTGGTTGTGGAATTTGGCCTGAGAAATTGACAGTAGAAGCCATCTAGCTCGCAGAATAAGATGGGGAAGGTGACACCATAGTCAAGATGTACATATAGAAGAGATTATAACATTGAACCAAAATATTACAGAATAGAGCAAAGAATAACCATAAAGCAAGCATTATTTGATCCTTGTCCTTGGCATGGAATTCAAGAATCAATGTCCCTGGAATTCGAAAGGTATACCTTGACCGGTAAATTTTGCTAGGAATCTCATTTCAAGACTAATCCACTTTATAGCAAAATAGGTATCTCATAGGATAAGCAAAGGCTAACCTCTAAAGATAAAATGTGTTAATATCGATATACAATCTAACGATAAATACATATTAATATATGTGGAATTGATTTCCCTTTTTATTGTAATACTAAAAAAAATGTGTATGAAATATATAATCATTGACACATATATAGAAAATTTCATATTTTTACATATATATTGATTAGTGCAAATTGATTTTATATTTTCTATCAGATTATATATGTAATTGATTTGAATTAATTTATTCTAAGTTTATTTATGTGTTTTTATTTCATTAATCTTGAATTAAGTTTAGTTTAAATTAATTTCTTATAATTGTGTATAAAATGAAATTTTTTACAGAGTTGAATCTTCAGAGTTTCAAGTATAATTTTGGTGGGTGTAAAGCGCAAATTTGAAAAAGCGGTCTTTATGAAGTTGATAGGAGACATCTCAAACTTTCTAAAAATGTCTAATTTGTCAAATTTCGAGTTCATTTGGGCCTCCAACCTTAAAGTAAAAAATGGGCTAAAATTTCAGAAACAGAAATTCAATTCGGGCTACTGATAGTAATTGGGTCATAACTTGGGCGTTTGAAGTCCGAATGAGGTGATTCAAAAGCCTAACATCATCTACTTTTTTGGAGCTACAACTTTGTTGAATGAGTTAATTTGAGATAAAGAAGATATCTGATAGAAAATTGAGTTTAAAGTTTGAATTCGAATTTTGAGCAGAAGTTGAAGAGGAGTAGAGTCTTGTTTTAAGAAGCTGATTTTTATTACAACTGAGATGACGTAAACAGTACCAGAAGATCTAGAACTAATTTTTCTATTATACCTTTTTTATTTTTTAAGGGGAGATTAGTTTTTGTCCGTTGGAAATCAAATGAAGAAGAAAATTTTGGTTTTTGATAAATTCATCATCTCTACAAGAATATTCATCAATCTAATTTGAATTTTCTATTTTAGTTTATGTTTTATTTCATATCTTTGTTTTGTTATTGATTTGAATATTAGAATTATGAATTACATGTCCAGTTTCTTAATTTCTATGTTTATTATATTTAATTTAGTCAGGAACAACTAATTTCTTTGTGGGATTAGGGGATGTTTAAAATATGAGTTTGATTATAATTTATTAATATACATAGATTTATTTTTTTATCCTTGATTTGATGATTTTGGTTTAATTGATTATCACTTGTTTGGCCTCCAATTGTTAAATATAAAGAATTGTGTTAGGTCATATTATTACAGGATTGACAGTCTATTTTAATATTTTTTATACTAACAATATCTCAATGGAATGCATTAGAGGGGAGCAATATTTATTTGACAATTTATGTCGCTCTGATATTTTAAATTCTAACGGTAATTTAAGAGGTCCTACAATAAGAATGTGCTTCAAGAATCTAATTCAAGCAGGTTCTAAGAACACTGCATCCAGTGATCTACCTGAAAAGGAGTCAGACTTATCACAGCTATAAGCCAATAAAGTACATTGAACTATCTGGATTATCTGTTCCTTCTCCGACTCCGTTGCCTCCATCATCACCATGATTTAGGGAATCTTCCATCATTTACCTTTTTTTTATTATATTTTCTTTTTTTGTGATATTTGTTGCATTGTGGTGTATTTCTGGTTGTGGTTACATGATTTTTATTGGGGATAATAAAAGTTTTAAGTGTGGGAGAAGAGTAGTTTGCTTGTTTTATTTTGTTTTGTTTAATTGTTTGTTTTGTTGTTTTGTTCGATTTTAGTATTATTGTTTTATTTTTTATTTTGTTCGTGACAATTTTTCATATTAAAAAAAATTAATTAAAATCTAAAATTATTTTCTTTAACAAAAAAAAAACAAAAATTTGCCAAGCCCCTGTCGCGATCGCGACAGGAATGACTCTGAAAAAAAATATTTAAAAAATATAATTATTCAAAAATAAATAATAAAAAGAGAAAAAATTAGATAATTATTAGGTTTTATTTAAATTTTAAGTTAGATATCGTAGTGTATCTAGGATTAAGATAATATCTTTTATTTTAAATTTAATTACTTATTCTAGTTACATAAGAATTTATTTTTAATTAATAAACTTTAATAATAAGAGTTTAACTAAAATTTCTTTAGTTGAATGGTTTTAGGATTAGACTATAATTTTTCTCTATATAAGGTTAAGATTTTATCACTTTCATACATTATTAGCATAGCCTTAAAGAAGAGAGAGATGATCAATAAAGAAAAATCATTTACTTGAGATTGGAATGGAGAAGGCATGCAGAATTCTGAAAAACTATTTGTGAATCCACTCGTAGAGATGCCTGAGTAACTCAATGCTTACTATGTTTTTAGGCGAGTTTATCTTGATCCTTATGAATTCACTTTTGATATCGATGAGATAGTGGAGAAAAAAAATAAAGAAAGCATGAAAAAAAAAGTAGGATCCCAACTTGATCTTATAGTTTTAGATGATACCTCAAGTGAAGATGATGCACCTAAGTCATTATCAACAAAGAAGAAGAGAGATAGACCTTCTAAATTGGAGAAAAAGAAAAGAGGTAGACCTCCCAAAATCCCTAAAAGAGTTCAGTTCAATGAAGAAACTATTAAGAAAGAAGAGGGAGAAGCTTAAAAATTTAAAAATAATAATTATTGTTTGTTTGATTTAAAAAATATTTCTTTTTAGGTTATTTTTTTATTTAACTTTATATCTTTGTAATTATAGTAGATTTCAATTTCAGTTTCTAATAAATGAGAGAACTTATTTTACTCCTACTATGCAATTTATTTAGTTTTTGATCTCCACTTATTTTTTACTTATTATTAAAATGAATTAATTATTGTTATTTTGGCTTTTAATGTGATAATTGAGTTCTTTTAGCTAGATTGAAATAATTCTTGGTTATTCTTAATTTAATGCATAGAATGAATGAGGTTGTGATCTTGAGAAATTTTGCAATTTAAGAGCAATTACTTTTAAAGAATAAATAAAATTATTTTGATTATAGTTTTTTTTATTCATCGTAATGCAATAAATTCTTGAATTAGTATGTATCCCTAAAGAAGTGAATTGCTTAATTATATGAGATACGATATAAGAATTATGTTTAATTAATATAGTTATTATATTAAAATTTTTGTGAGATGAAGCGTAAAACGTACTCGTTTTAGATTATTAAGGTGGAATGGGGCATAAAATGCATCCGTCATGTATATAAATATAGATAAAAAAAAAGATAATAATAACAACAATTATCGGAAGGAACATAAAATACGCCCATTGAATATATATATATATATATATAATAATTATAAACACATAGTTCTTATTGATCCCAATTTGTTATGAAAAAATTGACTACTTAGTAATGCTTGCTATATTCTTTGATTAATAAGTTACGATAAATTTCTTATAATTATGGTTAGTTATAATTTTTTTTAATCAAATTAATATATAAGTGCACTTAGTTTGTGAAGTTAAATGAGGTTATGATTCTTTGAAGTTTAATGTTTTAAGTTAAGAATAAGTGATTATTATTTTCTTTGGTTGATTGAATTTGATTGATTGTTGGAGTTTGATTTAATGATGTTAATTTGCTTTAGGACAAGTGCAAATTGATAAGTGTGGAAAAATTTGATAAGTGCGGGAGAATTTGATAAGTGCAAATTGATCTTATAATTTTTATCAGATTATGCATATAATTGACTTGAATTAATCTATTCTAAACTTATTTATGTGTTTTTATTTTATTATTCTTGAATTAAGTTTAGTTTAAATTAATTTCTTATAATTGTGAATAAATTGGACATTCAGAGCTTCAAGTATAATTTTTGTGGTGTAAAGCTCAAATTTGAAAAAGTGGCCTTCATAAAGTTGATAGGAGACATCTCAAACTTTCTAAAGAGGTCTCTAGTTTGTCAAATTCTGAGTTCATTTGAATCACCAACCTTAAAGTCGAAGTTGAGCTAAAATTTCATAAATAAAAGTTCAGTCCGAGCCACTAATAGTAATTGAGTCATAATTTGGACGTCTGAAGTCCGAATGAGGTGATTCAAATGCCTAACACCATCTATTCTTCTGGAGCTACAACTTTACTGAAGGAGTCAATTTGAGATAAGAAATATATTTGAATTTGAATTTGAATTTTGAGCAAAAGTTGAAGATAAATAGAAGTCTTATTTTAAAGAGCTGATTTTGATTACAATTGAGAGAATGTGAACAGTACCATAAGAAGATCAAGAATAAATTTTTTACTACATTTTTTTTTATTTTTCAAGGGAATATTAGTTTTTTACCATTGGAGATCAAAGGAAGAAGAAAAATTGGGTTTGAGGATAAATTCATCATCTCTACTAGAATATTCATCAATCTAGTTTGAATTTTCTATTTTAGTTTATGTTTTATTTCATGTATTTGTTTTGTTATTGATTTGAATATTAGAATTATGAATTACATGTCTAGTTTCTTTATACATTTGTTATATTTAATTTTGTCATAAGCAGCTAATCCTTTTATGAGATTAGGAGAATTTGGATGTTTGGACTATGAGTTTGATTATAATCTATTAATATATATAGATTTATTTTATTTTATCCTTGATTTGATGATTTTGGTTTAATTGATTAACAATTGTTTGGCCACCAATTGTTAAATATAAAGATCATATAAAATACGATATTTGAATGTGATTTTTGATGTGGAATCATTAACCTTGAGTAATTAAGTTTAGAGATAAATTAATTACTTAGGGATCTATGATTGATATCTTGTTTTAATTGAATTGGACATTGATTATTTGATATGAAAATAGTAATTTCATTATTGCCCAGTTATATTCCCCTTACTTGAAAAAGAAGTGAATGAATATAGTAATATTGGATATCTAAGATTTAAAAATTAAAAATTTAATGCTTCATTAATCGGATCCATAGTAAAAACTTCATTGAAATCTAATCATACTATTTGTTATTGATTGTTTGAACACATAGATGAGAGTAATTAATTAAACTAGACTTAAAATTAATAGGATAAATTTAATTGCTGCAAATTTTTAATTTTTCAAATAATAGTTATATTAAATTTAGGGTAATCAAATACACCTTTTCTGTGAATACGACTCTCATTCTACCACTTTACTACAAGAAATGATACCGTGCTTGCGATATAGTTATAGTAGTACACATTCATCCACAATAACAATATATATACTGATTATTGCATAAAATTGTATGTTGAATAAAATTTGTTGCTTATGTATACTGCATTTTTATTTTTCTTTTCTATTTGATATTTTATTTTTTTTAATCTTACCTTTTAAAATAAAAGGGTCAAATTTCATAAATACGAGGGATAATAAATTAAATTTTTTAAATTTAGGAATATGTTTTTAGCAGTTATTTCCCAGTAAATGTGGCTTGTTAGTAGTATTATTACTGTTAGTTTAGTGTTTGCATAGTAACAAGTGACAAAGATAGGCTTTATAGGAAAGATTAGGGGTTAGAAGACATGCCAGCTAATTCTTTTTTTTTATATATATATATGATTTTGTTTTTGCTACATGGTATGACTTTTAATAAGGTATCTCTAATCTAATTATCATTTTACTAGGCAATTTATTATTTTATGTTTCATTGAGTATTTAAGCCCATTTGGTCTCTCCACTAGACATTAGGGATGTATATAAATCAGGTTAGGTCGGATTTACCCTTAGTTTAAAGCCTAGTCCGAGTATACTTTGGGCTAAAAAACTTAGCCCGTAACTCGACCTTAATTTGAACGGATCGAACTATTTCATATTAGGATCGGGTCAACAAGCCAACAAGTCGGGCTTTTCCTTTTTTTCTTTTTTGCATTCCTTTTTTTTAATGCTGCAATAAAATACCGCATAATATGCAGCAGTAATACTGCATATGTGTAGTATTATGTATATTGCATAAATTATGCAGTACATACTGCATAATTTATGCAGTATATATTTTATAAAATATAATTTTATATATTATTAATATATAAGTAATATATTATAATTATATATTATTAAAAATATTATATATATATAATATAATATTTCGAGCTGGGCCGGGTTGGTCGGAATTAATTCATCTCGGGCTCGAGACCCGACTCGAGGTACCTCGAGCTTCATATAAAAAGCTCGAGGCCAGACCCAAAAACATTTAAATTCAATCGGGCCGAGTTGCTCGGATTGACATATTTTTTGAACGCCCCTACTAGACATGATAATAGATTGAATATTTTTAAATATTTAATTTATTTTTATATTTATTTATATAGAATATTAATAATTTATAAATAGATTTAAATGGATATAAATAATATTTTTATTATTTGTGACCAATTTAATTAGAATTTGAGTAGATGCTTTTGGATATTTACTATTTGAATCTATTTATATTATAAAATATATTATCTTAGTTGTATTTTATTAAATTTTAATTATATATAAATTGTTTTTTTTGTGTGTGTGTGTGTGTGTGCGTGTAAACATGGGATGGTTTCTGGTTTTACTAGGCAACAGCAGACATAGGGCATGTCTATGATAAAATAGAAACATTTTCTAGGAATTAGCGTAGCTGCCCTGCCCGGTGCGGCAGTGCCCATGCACTCTGAATTAGTTAACAAATTGTTAAATGGCACCATTGCATGGCCAACAAATATAATACAAATATGGTCTGAATAAAGAATCCTATGATTTATATTTCATACTGATACACGACCACAAATGGCATTCAGATTATTATTATTTTTCATTTACAACAGTCAAGAATAAAAGATTCGTCTTCTGAGAATTATTTTCCTTATACATAAAAGATTATTAAAAATAAAATTTATTATAATTTAAACTTTTTATAATTTGCACGTCAAAACATAATCTAACGGTAAAGTTAATTTTTTTCAACACATCAATACAAGCTTATAAAATGATTAATAATGAGTTTTTTTAATTTTAACAATTAGTTTTTCATGTTGGCCCCTTAAATCTATATAAAAAAAAAATTCAACATCTTATGGATAAGTTAATCCCAAAGACAACAAGCTATGTGATGTGTGAGCATGTGATTCAGCATCAAGAAGACAATATAAAGATACACTAAAAAAGCAGAGAACCTGCAGGCAGCTTGATCTGTAGCTAGTAATATGACATTTTGACAGTACAAATCTCCCTGAAAACAAGGAAAAGTATATTACAAATTTGAACTGCTTCCGTGGACTTAAGCAAATTTTCATTTAAATTATATAAATCTGTCAGCCAAAAACAACAGAAATGAACCACTAAATCTTCACATTTCTGTTGAAAATTTCATGGTTTTCAATCTTCATCTACGTGTGCACTAAAAAATTCCAAAAAAACCAACCCAAGAACCAGAAGGGAGCTCTTAGATAGCTCTTGACCCTGCACGTGTGCATGGTCAGATGTGATTAAAATTTCCATACTGCATTATTAAATTATGGATTGTTTACTCAATCATTTACCAAATCATACCATGAATTCAACATGTCTCAAGTTGAGCTATAAAGAATCTTATACAGCCAGACAAATTCGCTGGCATGGCCCCCTCCCTACCTTCACCTCTGAAAAAGTCCTTATTCACCACCAGATTAATCATCCCAGCCCCTGGTATTGTTAATGAGTTATTGCTTCCCTATATAAACTTGCAATCTCAGCAGCAATGCAATTACATTACATATCCACAACTACGAAATCAGAAAGGCCATTCAAAGAAAAAGTTGCAAAAACCTTGATTGGCATCATGAACAGCAAGGTCAGTGACATACCTGCTTCTGCATTTTGCAAGAATTCCAGGGGCAGAAGACCTCTTCCAAAGCGAGGACAGATAAAGTCAAAGATAGCAGCAAATGCTTTTCACTCCATTGTTTCTGTTCTATCTAGAGCCTCTTCACATCACCATCATTCTTACAGGAAAACCTACCTGAGACAGGATTAGAGATTATTAATGTATTAATGGACATTGTATGATCCTTAACTTTCTTGATGTATTTAGTGTTTTTTTCTCTTCATCTTTTTTTCTTTTAATTTTTATTACAAAACCCAACTTAGAAATATTTATTCCTGGAGATAATATTGGACTGTCTAAACTAAACTTCACAAAATTCACAACAGAAATTTCGTGCTAAACTTACATGACTGGCATAAGTCAACACCAGAGCCAGTCAATTTGCCATTTCATTCAGACACTACAGTTATAGCTTTCAGCAGCTACAACAGCACAAGACAGTTAATTGCACAGACCGTGCACAAAAATTATAATGTGTAACGTTGGAGTACTGTGAGATTAAATCAGACAGAAAATTAAGTTGTAAAAGATCATCATGCAATATGCCAACATCTCTAAGATAACAAGGAATAAGCCATTTGACAAAAGCTCTATGCCACTAGATGTCAACTCACCTTGTCTTGTATTATCAGATTAATAGCAAATGAAAAAGAAATTATAATTGAATAGATTACATTAACCAACCTGATTAGACAAAAGTATAAACACTTGAGGAATGTTGAAACAAGCTGACAGACATCAGTTGGTTTATATAGGAATTAAGAGGAGAAAAAAAAAAGTGCTTCACAATGCAGAGAGTCATGGAAAAACACCATCCGGTTCCAACTCTGGCAAAGGTAACATTTGCCCATACAGCCTTGTCAATTCCATGTAAATTTCTTTATTTTGAGAATGTGAGATGTCACCCACAAAAAAGTTATGGATTGTTCCTCCTACTTGAATCCAACTAGAACCAGGTTCTTTACCTAGTACTTTTTCCTTCATCTCTTTTCTCAGCTTTCCAACAGCATTCCACATGCCAGCAGAAGCATACAAATGTGATAAAAGAATATAAGCAGATTCATTCTCAGGTTGCAGCTCGAGAAGTTTATTTGCTGCAATTCTACCCAACTCAACATGTCCATGGATTTTGCAGGCTGATAGAAGAATTTGCCATAACTGAACATCTGGTTGGAAAGGCATATGATCTATAATCTCCTTTGCATCTTCAAGGAGTCCCACTCGACCAAGCAGATCAACCATGCAGGCATAATGTTCTAAGCATGGGATAATTCCGTGAAGATCAAACATAGATTTCAAGTAATATTGTGCTTCTTTCACTAAACCAGTATGGCAGCATGAAGTAAGAACACTGAGGTATGTTATCTCATCAGATTCCACTCCAAATTCAGACATCTCACCAAAGATCCTGATAACTTCTTGATAACAACCATTTTGAGCATATCCCATCATCATGGCATTCCAAGCAGCCAAATTGTCAGTAGACATGCTCCTGAATGCTCTTTCAGCGTCTCCTATATTTCCACACTTACAGTAGATGTCAATGAGTGCACTTTCAACAAAGCTATCCTGACAATATCCAGATTTTACTGATAAAGAATGAATTGCTCTCCCCTCTTCCATATCTGTTATAGCACCACAAGCTTTAAGTGCAATACTGAAACTTTTGCCATCCACTTCAACACATGACCTCCATGTATCTTTAAACAAATGCAAAGCGTCAGTGTAACACCCTCTGTGAACCAAATTAGTCAGCATTGCATTCGTATGTACCAATTTCACCTTCTTAATCTCAGCAAATACCCTTTTTGATTCATCCATACTATTGCATCTTCCATAAGTTGTTATCAAGCCAGAAACAATAAAATCATCTAATATGAATCCACATTTAATAACATGTGAATGGATTTGCATGGCTTTCGTTGTACAACTTGAATTAGAAACTGTTTCAAGAATGCTAGAAAGTGTGTATATGGTAGGCTGTATAGCAAGATCACGCATATGACAGAACAGATCTAGAGCCTCACTAACAAAGCCATTCTCAGAACATGCAGCAATCAGAGAATTCCAAGAAACAGAATCTCGAGAAATCATATCATCAAAAATATGCCTAGCACCATGCATTTGCCCACACTTCCCATACATAGATACCAATGCATTGCCAACAGAAACCACCTGCAAATACCCTTTCTTATGACAAAGTGCTTGAATTTGCTTCCCTGCTTTCAAGAACTTCACACCTCCAATGCCAGACAAGACATTGATCAAGGTGTACTCATTAAATTCTAAACCTGCAGAATGTAATATCCTGAAGCATGCCAATGCTTCTTCGCCATCACAAGCAGCTCCTATCCTCTCAGTCCAAGAAACAACATCTGGCTGGGGAATTTCATCAAACATCTTAATAGCATCAACTTTACATCCACATCTAGAGTACATACTCATGACAGCATTACTCAAATGCATCGAACAAATATGCAAAAAACCAATCTTGACAGCAAACCCATGAATCTGTTCTCCTTCTCTAACATCAAATAAAGCACCAATTATCCCAGTTAAGCTAAAGGTATTCAACTCCAATCCCAAACCGCTCATTTCCACAAAAACCTGTTTCCCCTTTTCAAACTCCTCGTTCCACACATACCCACAAACCAAAGCAGTATAAACCACATTATCCAAATCAAAACACTCCCTAAAACACCTCTGAGCAGACCCCACATCCCCATTTCTCGCATAATTTTCAATCAATCCACTAACAACAAACGCTCTACACTCAAATCCCAACCTCACACAAATCCCATGTGCAATCTCATTCTCTTTAAAATCCCTACACCCTTTGATCAGAGAACTCAAAGTAAACACATCAGGAACCAAACCCAGATGCCTTAACTCATTAAACAGCTGAAAAACAATACCAGACTGGGTAAACCGGGCAAATCCAGAAATGAGAGCGTTGTAGGTGACAATGTCAGGATTCTGGGTGTCAAAAAAGAAATTGAGAGCTCTTGAGAGGTCATTAAGTTTAGAGAAGTGAGAAATGAGAGCAGTGGATAGGTAGGGGTCGAGAAAGTTTCCATATTTGATGAAAATAGAGTAGGTCTGGTCAGTTAGTAAAGGAGACAACTTGAGGGAGAGTTTAAGAGCTTGTGGACAACAGTTTTGGGAGATGAGAGTTTTGATTTTAGAGAAGTGATTGTGGGATGTTCTTATTAGTCTCTTCATTCAGCCATGCGTGGGATTGAATTGTTGCTGTTGAGTTTCAGTCATGAATTGCGCGGGAAATGGGAAAAGTTCTGTGAGAATGGCTCGCAGAAACCAGTAGGCCATGGAGTTTAAAGTTCTATTGATTATGAGCTTTGTCTGTAGGCCCAATGGGTCTGTCTTGAAAGCCCATAGCAAATTAAGTTATTTTTCAATTTTTTCAATTTTTTTTATTAATGACATTTGTGTAACTGAAAAATACTTAAAATTCAAATTCAAAATCTAAATACTAACAATGCTTTTGTCCAGCCGAAACTTAATAGTTATTTATTTTTATTTTGAGATTTTTTATCATTTAAAAAAAATATATAAAGAATGCGTAATAATTTAATAATAAATTAATAAAAATTATTATGTAAGTATTTTTTTTATTGTTACATATTTAGAGAAGGTGCATTTATTATTAGACAATGTTTTGATATATTGTTTGTATTTAGTATATAATAAATTTATAATTATTTAGGATGTATTTGGGGTTATTTTTATTTTTTAGTTTTAGTTTTTTTTAGAAAAAAAATCAAAATATATTAAGTAATATTATTAAATTTTAAAATTTTCTTATTAAATAAAAATTATTTTATACTAAATACGCAATTCATAAAATATAATTTTAAAAATTTTAATTTTAAGAAGATATTGTATATCATTAAAACTCTTTTGTAATAAGACATTTTATATTAATAAAATTATTTTTTATAATAAAAATAATTTTTGACATTATTTTTTTATTTTTAATAATTAAAATTTTAATCTTTGTGCTATATAGTTTTTAAAAACATAAAATAGATTTTTAAAAAATATAAAACAAAAATTAAAAACAGTTTTTGGTTTTAAAAGAATAAAAACAAAAATAAAAAAAATGTACAAAGAAAATGAACATACCCTTCAAGATAAAATTTTTATATGGTATATGAAATTAATAAATTTATAAATTTTTTAATAAATTTAATAATATTTTTCTAAAATAATAAATTATTTGTAATATTTTACACTTTTTTCTTATAATTCATTATAACAATCAAGAAATACCATTTTGACTTGTACCCGAAAAACTCTATTTTATAACAATCTAAACACATTTTATTTAAAAAAAATCATGAATAACTTTTCATATTTATATTGATTATTCATTTAATTTCAAATGACTAACTTTGCTAATTTATATTTAGAATTAATTAATTTTAACTTAATATTTATTAATTTTAATAATTTATGATCTTATTAATCCAAAATTTGTTCATAAATCTTGTCAATTTTGATATCATTTAATAAAAAATAAAAAATATTAAATAAATTTCTTTTATTAATTATAAAATAATTATAAATTAATATATGAATAAATTATAAATAAACATTTGATCAGTCGATTAATTAATCGATTGAACTAAAATTTAATTAACTTTTTTAAAAATATTTTTTTATTAATCAAATTAATTAATTTTAAGTTTTAATTGATTAAGTTAATTGATTAAATTAAATTAAATTATTTGATTAAATAAATTAAAAGATTTTATTTTACTTATGTTTTATTAATTGTTAATTAAAAAAATTAAAATATTTTAATTTTTATAATTAAATTAAATATAAATTAATATGATCAGTTAATCAAACTCGACTACTGGATGGGTCTGCTAGCAAAATATTTGATGGATTGACGGATTTCACCCCTCCTAAAATTTATAAAATTTAATTACACTATATAAATACTTCATAAAATCCATTAAATAGAGTTTAAAAAAAATAAAAATAATAAACGCATGGGGACCGACACAGTTCAACTCGGGTCCGACACTCAATTTATTAATTAATTAATTTTGTAGGAGGCCTAATTACAAAACAGGTCAGAGACACAGACATTCAATCTGCAACCCAGTCAATGTTGTGAATATTAAATAAGAAAAACCTACGTGGCAAATTCTGATATGGTAAAAGTGTGCTTGGTGAATTTACATATGTCACCGTCTTCTTTTGTTTAATTACGATCATCGTCCCTCCTTTTACCCGTCGGTATTTTGGTGTATGCGTAATTTTATTATTAAGTTATATAAATTTTTATTTTTACGCTTATGAAAGATCAAGACAAAAGGTATAAAGTCTAAACCATATGGATATTTTTTTCAAGAAAAAAATAAAATAAATTTTTGGAAATCATAATAACTCCTTTTAAAATAAATTTTAACACTATTTTTAAAAGAGAGATGCTTCATTCTGATTTTTGCCAATTAACACACACATATATATATTAGAAAATAAAAATATACTTCATGTAGTGCCTTAAAAAAATAGCTTATATTTCCTTTTTATTACTACAAAACAAAAACACCTTTCTTGAAAATATACAAATATAAATTTACCGTCATTAAATTGACCAAAATTATAAAATTAACTAATAAATAATCTTAATTATGATAAATTTAAGAAAAGTCAAAAATAGGGAAGGAAATGATTGCGAAGAAAGTTAGTTGAAATCTTCTCTTGCTTTGGATATACATATATATATATATATATATATATGAAAATATTTTTTTTAAAAAAAATCTATCAATAAGATGAGGAGCTGATTTTTTTTTATCAAGATTAAAATTTTTAAATAAATTGATATGTATTTAATTAAAAATTTTAAAATTATCTCATAATTATTATTTTTAGAGTGATTAAAAAAATAAAATTTGTAACATAGTAAAATAGAAATTAAACTAACATTCTAACTGAAAAAAAGCCAAGAAGTAGTTGAGTTATCGTGATCCATTTCTGTAAAAAGAATAAATAAATAAATAATAAAAAGATAGTGCAGCAAATAATAATTATAGAATGGAACTACAGTAAATTAATAGTGACCACCATTGAAGGTTTCTGGCTTTAGAAATTAGTTGTTGACATATTAATGATAATGATATCTTCTTCTTCTTTGGTCTCTTTCTTCCCCTTTTCAACAACTAAATCGAAAAATGCACACTAAAACACATATATATATATATATATAAAGTTTATTGTATAATTTCTAAGTCCTACAATAATATATATATTTTTATTTTTTAATATTTTTATATTAAAAAAATAGATTAATATTAAATTTATTGTCCAATAAAATATGTATTTATAATTATATTGTATTATATATAGTATTATTATTTTTTGTTTATTTTAAATTATAATGCAATTATTGTTTTAATAAATTAATAAATTAATTAAATTTTTATTATATTCGTATTCAATACTATTCATTAAAAATATTTAATAAATATATATCATAGGAAAAAAATATATATAAGTTTATATTTTTAAAAAAGATATTTTTTTAATAAAAAAAAGAGTGGAACAATTTAAATAATTATTTCAAGTTCAATTGTTTCCTTTTATTTTTAAAACATTCAGATTTTTAAATATATAAATTCGAAATGCCACTTATTTTCACATCTACCTAATACAAGTTTTTTTTTTAATTACCCAACACAAGTTAAGTGGCCAGGCCACTTCTTTTTTTCATTTGGCTTTGGTTTAATTCACAATTTAAGGTTGTTAACCATTATTACTATCTCCACTTCCATCGAGAAAGCTTTTTTTTTTGCTAGAAAAAAGTAATGAATGTAATATAATTTTACCAATCAGTTTAATTTAGAAATATAATAAGTAAATTAAAATAGTTTATTTGTTATATAACTAGTTAGAGTTATTCTCAAAAAAGAAAACTATTTAGAGTTTGATTTTTTAATATTTTCATCTCTCAATGAGTAGTTTATAGATGATTGATTTATTTTTTCATTGCCTTTTATTTTTAAAATTAAATTGTATTAAGTATATTGCATTATTTGAGATTTAATAAGTGAACTTGATTTAACGAGCAATTAAATATATTTTTTATGTCATTAATTAGAGTAATTATATTGTAAAATGTTCGATTATTATTTTTTATAATATATATATATATATTGGATTTATATGGTTTTTATGGGATCAGTTCAAGATAAAATTTATTTGGAAGAATTTTATATTTTATAACAATAAAATTAAAATATAAAATTGAATTGAATTTCACTGCTATATATTTATGATAAATGTAAAATTCAAATATTACATATCTGAAAATATTTTTAAAGAGATAAAATTGTTGTTGGATTTATTTGGAAAAGAGATAAATATTAGAAAGTGATAGAGGGAGAGATAGTTGAGACAAAATGGAACAAATGGAAGTGTAATCATTTGCATAAATTTTGTGAATATTGTATTATTAGAAAATAAATATTTACAAATTCTAAGAATATTTTTTTAAAAACACTTTGAAAATATTATTGAACGAACAATTTCTTTGCAATAAAAAAATTATAAGAATATATAAACTCTTTCCACAATAATAATAATAATAATAATAATAATAATTTAACAAAAAAAATTGTAGCTTAATAATAGTGATAATGGAGATAATAATTATAATAATAATAAACAGGAAGAAAGTTGAACAGCGTGCTCGTGAACCATGAAGTTGGCCCACAAAAACTCACCTTTTTTTATATAAATAACTCACCAATATATTATATAAAATATATTTTTTTATAAAAAATATATTATGAACTAAAAAAATTAATTATATATTTGAAAATGAATTTATTTTAAAGTGAACCAAATACAATATACAAATTTTAATATATAGGAAAAAGAATTAACAAGTTCAATTTTTGAGGGTGAGATAAATTATAATAACATGGAAGAAATCTATTGCCTTAATTTTTCTAAAATTTTAAATTTAAGGTGTTAATATGTTTTGAATAAAATAATTTATTAATTTATAGAAAAATATTTCTAAAAAAATATTGTAAAATATAATTTAAGTTATATTTTTTGGAATTCAATATTGAAAAAGTTATTTGTTTTACATTTGAAATGAATATAAAAAATGAAAAATGTTTACAAACAATTTTCTTTTTAACATGTTGTTGTATTGTATATGAAAAAAGTGAAAGAATTAAATGAAGTGTAATTGCACCTATCATCATTGTTTAGCGATGATAAAGGTGCGTAATGGTAATTAACAAACTAATGCATGCGTGCATGACTTTGAGTTTGACATTTTTTTTTATATATTATTCTATATAAATTCATATATCCCTTCAATAGAAAATCTGAAAGTTGAAAACTGATTTTTTAAAAGAATTTTATTGTGTTTTAAATAATTAAATTTTTGTAAATATTTATTTATTAAAACTAACACAATTAATTCTACCTCAAAATTTAAATAAAAATATCTAATTTTTAAATATAATAAAGATAGACATTTGATCAGTCGATTAATTAATTTAATTTTTTTATTTGAATTAACTGATTTTTAATTTCAGTCGTTCTGTTAATTAACCCAATTAAATTTATCTGTTCTATTAATTAACCGAATTGATCATTTTTTTATAATAAAAATTATATTTAATATAAAAATAAATATAATTAGACAACTAAAAAAATAATTTTATTTTGCTGTAAATATTTATACTAAAAATTTATATAATTGAGGAATTAAATAAAAAAATTAATAAATAACTAAATAAAAATTATTTTTTAAAAAATTTCAATAAATAATTAATTTATAGAATCGAACCGATTAAATATTAACCGTATAAAAACTAAATTAATTCAAAATTTTTAATCAAACCAATCAAATTAAATATAATCGTGTAACTAAATTAAATATTTGGTCTGTTAACTAAAAAATGCTCATCTCTGCTTGATGATTAACATAATTTGATTATTAGTGATGCAAAATGCATTGGATTATGGTTTAATTAATTATGTGTAGCTCTTAATTTATTTAAAAAAATCATTATTTAAATATTACTATTTCTCATTTTTTTTTCTTAAATCTTATAATTTATAAAATCAATTTGCCATAAAAAGTATTGTATTAAAGAAAAAATTTATTTTTAAATATATTATCAAAGTATCATTTAATTCACTTGTCGAGGGAGTAGTCATTAATGTATAAATAATTAAATTTTAGTTTTCTCTCATGAATCGATCAATTTATGTATTAATTGAGATTAATTTTGCTTAATAAACTATAAATATTGTCGTTGGATAAAAAATCAACTACTATTCTCGAGATATATAAATATATATATAGTTGAAAATTATCTTTTTAGGAGTTGATTTTGGAAATTGAAGTTTTGAGTATTAAAAATAATTTCACAAAAATAATGGTAAAAGATAATATAAAAATATTAAAGATATTTATCTATTATTTATAAAGATAAAATTTTCAATTCTTGAAATTAATTTTCTCTTTATTATAGTAGTAAAATTATAAAATAAAAAGAATTTAAAAATTCACAAGCTTGGAAACAGATTAACGCGTCTCCAATTTTCATGACTTCGGGGCCACAGGATTCTTGGACATTTTGGCTCCCGTGTACAGAGTGGGTCACTCACGCTACGATTATTTCTGGGACCCAAATATGTCAATCAACAGATCAGTAAATCTTCTCCATTGTTATAATCGCCAGAGTTACACTCACACGCTTCATTGATCTATACAATTACACCTTAAAATTACCCTTACAAAATCTATTTTTTTTTCCAAAAAATATGTACAAATATATATATACACGGACAAATTATCTCTGTGTAGCACAAACTGGGAGAGGGCCAGTGCGCACTTGGCAGCTATGCATGCTCTGCTCTTTCACTTTTACCTTCTCTGCAACTCCCATCTTTTTTTTTTCTTTCTTGATTTCTTACCTCTCAATTTCCAATAAATTTTAGTACGTTCCTTCAGTTTCCTTCATTTTCTTTCTGGGTTTTTTTTGGCACCCTTCATCATTTTTTTTTAAATTTCTCTCCCTGCTCATTCATTCTCATTTTTTTAAAAAACAATTTTTGTTTCTTAAGGTTCTAAATCCGGTAACACCAATCGAGATTCTCCAAAATCTAACGTCTCTTAACTTACATTTTTGTAGCCATTGCCATAGGGGAGAAGCCGTAAAAGAAAAGAAAAAAGAGAAAGAGAAAGAAAGAAATTAAACAAACACAGCTAGAGAATTTGAGAAAAATGAAAGTGACCCAGAAAGATTCAGAGAAAATTATTTGGGATCAGATGAGGAGCCCATCTGGGAATCTCATTTCTGGAACTGGGTCACAAACACGATTTCACCCCAAGCTTATGCTATGGTTAATTCTATTTGTTTCACTCACCTATGTTGTTTACACTCTCAAATTAGTGGCCTCTTCACGCACCTGTAATCACGAGCCTTTCTATACCAATCACCATCTCTCTTTATTATCTAATGATTCTCAATCCTTGATTCACAACCACACGGGTTTAACCATTCACCGGCGAGGGAATCAAGAAACAGATCAACCGACGGAGATACACGATATTGTTTTTGGAATCGCTGCTTCGGCTAAGCTTTGGGAACAGAGGAAGAACTATATTAAGATTTGGTTTAAGGCTAAGGAAATGCGAGGCATTGTTTGGTTAGATGATGCCGTGAAAACTCGACAAGGGGATGGGTTACCGCCAGTTAAAATTTCCGGCGATACTTCCCGCTTCTCTTACAAGAATCGCCAAGGTCACCGGTCAGCGATACGGATCTCGCGGATCGTATCAGAAACTCTACGTCTGGGTCTCGATAATGTGCGGTGGTTCGTGATGGGGGACGACGACACCGTTTTTGTAACTGAGAATCTGGTTAGAGTTCTTAGAAAATATGACCATAACCAGTTTTATTATATAGGAAGTTTATCGGAATCCCATTTACAAAACATCTATTTCTCTTATGGAATGGCTTATGGCGGTGGTGGGTTCGCCATAAGTTACCCATTAGCTAAAGCGCTTGATAAAATGCAAGATAGGTGTATACAGAGATATCCTGGGCTTTATGGATCCGATGATAGAATGCAAGCTTGTATGGCTGAACTCGGTGTCCCTCTCACTAAGGAAACCGGATTTCACCAGGTTAGTGCTTTGATTTTCCCGTAAAATTCTCTGCGTAAATTTTTTTTTTTTTCAGTTTAATGTGTTCTGTTTGGATTTTTCTTGCTGTCTCTATCATCTTGGTTGCTGCTGTGCCAGCCATGGAAAAGTCTAGATATAAGTATACTTCTCTATCTTTTTTTAGTGAAATCACAGATATATCTGCTGATATTGAGTTTTTTTTTTTGTTCTGGATTAGTCTTTAATGTGCATTAAATATCTGGAACTAGGTGTTAAGTGGGTAATCAGTGTAACCTATTGCTGAGTTAATGAACTGGATTAAGCTTTTATTAAATTCTTTGAGTTGAAATTTCCCAAAATGGGAGAATTTCCGGTTTTGGGCAATTTCAAGCGAGAGATTGTAGATGGTAAACTTGGTCTATAAACTCATTACTGAATTCTGAGGATAGGGTTTAGTGTAACACAACCGGCGCGTGGGTGATGAGCTCTGTTTTTTGTCCGCATATAGGTTTTTGTAGCTGTCGGATTTGGGACCCACACTTCGGATCCATTTCGGTTTGGACCTTGTTTTGTCTACAGCTTGACTGCTTGTCCATCCC
Source organism: Garcia nutans (assembly GCA_947685225.1). Classification (NCBI taxonomy): domain Eukaryota; kingdom Viridiplantae; phylum Streptophyta; class Magnoliopsida; order Malpighiales; family Euphorbiaceae; genus Garcia; species Garcia nutans. Next base: position 2,107,073 of record CANTUV010000089.1, read on the forward strand.
ACTCCCTATGGAGCATTTTTTTTGATCCATTTCAGGATCTTCTCATCCCACTGCATGTGTCTTTATAAAAAACAAAAATTTCAAGTTTTGTTTTTATGAATTTAAAGTAATATTAATTAACAATTTTCAAAGTTGACCTTATTTATTAAATCCCTTAATCTTGAAACAAGGAATGATTAGATAAATTACTATGAATTTTTTATAAGATTTATAATCACTAATCATTATTTTGATCAGTTTGCTCTAATTATACGCGACACTAGAGGTAAAATAGAGAAAGTATTATGAGATTAATATGTACTTCAATGGAACATACTTGTTGCAGTGTTAGGTCACCTTCTTCTTGGAATTAGCAGATAGATTGCACAAGGTCAACATTAGTTTCCTAACCCCATCTCCATCACTCTATGTTTTGCAATCAGTTTGAATGTTACATTATATCAAGAAAGCATTTTTGTTTCAAAATTTTTAATTTGTGGCTAGACCTAAAGGGTTTGAACTATTATTAATGGTTTTTGTCGAGAGACCAATCAAGCTGCATGTGAATGATAGGCTGTGTTTTTGTATTACCACATTTACAAAAGATTAGGCTTTGGGGTGAGTTACTCATGGAGAATCAAGTTATTTATAAGCTCATTAGAAACCTATAAATACAGACCTGTACTCTACTAAGCACAACTTATTATACTTGGGCTGTCAGCTGGTCGCAGCCGCTTCAATTTGCCATTTGTTAGGCATTTTTTCCTATGTTCAGTAACAAATGGGAAAAACTGAAGTTCTTAAATGGTAAAATGTTGTAAGTTCAGAGCTTAATTTTTGTGGAGAATGCATTTTGTTCATTGGTCCACTTTGGGTTTCAATGCTGGTTCCTGATGAGTTAATTTAAGTATTTTGATTCTAATGAATTAATTTAAGTATAATGAATTAATTTAAGTATTTTGATTCTAACTGTTCTTTTTATTTGGTAATCAGTATGATGTGTATGGGAACCTGTTTGGCCTCCTTGCATCACACCCTGTTACACCTTTGGTCTCGCTGCATCACCTTGACATAGTTGAGCCTATTTTCCCTAATGTGACTCGGGTTCAAGCACTTCAGCGGCTAATGGTGCCTATGAAGCTGGACTCTGCGGGGCTAATGCAGCAATCTATTTGCTACGATAAATCCAAGAGATGGACGATTTCTGTTTCTTGGGGCTTTGCAGTTCAAATTTTCCGAGGAATATTTTCACCCCGTGAAATTGAAATGCCTTCAAGAACATTTTTGAATTGGTATAGAAGATCTGATTATACAGCATATGCATTCAACACTCGTCCTGTTAGCCGAAACCCTTGCCAAAAACCCTTTGTATTTTACATGTCGGAAGCAAGATTTAATTCTACATTAAATACGACAGTGAGCGAGTACGCCAGGCATCGCCTCCCTCACCCTCCGTGCAGGTGGAAGATGGCTGATCCTACTGAACTTGACATTGTTGTGGTTAATAAGAAGCCTGATCCTCATCTCTGGGATAGGGTAAGTGATTCTTGAACTACTACTACTTGAACTCGTGCAATTTGCAATTATGGTTAGTAATTGACATGCTCTGTTTGTGCATTTGGGCAGTCTCCAAGAAGAAATTGTTGCAGGGTTTTGAACTCAAAAAAGAAAAAAAGCATTACAATTGATGTTGGTGTATGTAGAGAAGGTGATATTAGTGAAATATAGTCATAATCGAAACGGTTTTAGGATGGGAGCTTTTCTTCTTCTTCTTCTTCTTCTTCTTCAATCTCAAATTGTTAGTTCTGTAATTTATTTCTGATGTTGCCAATTTTGCAAGTGTATTAATTCCAGAGTAGACTCTGACGATTAAAATGAGAATCATTAGAAAAGAAAAAATATATATATTAATGTAAAAAATCAGTAGTTTATAAATTCTTATACATGTTCTTGATCTTTTCCATGATTCCTTTGTAAGATCTATGCAGTGAATCTATGGCCTTAATTTAATGTTATTTATTCCTTCTTTTTAAGAGATATCCTGTTTGGATATGAAAAAATAATGATTTGAGATTTGTTGTTTTTAATGTTAAAATAAATAATATAAGTTTTGAAACAATATTATTATTGGAATTTTTCTATAATATCATAACTTTAAATTTTAATTAATTAAATAATAAATTTAATGTAAATATCGAGTTCTTTCAATGAAATAAAATAATTCTAAATTTATTCATTATAATAATTAATTATAATTGGGTTAATGGTTAAAACTAATTTTTTTTAAATAAAAAATTTCATTCAGAGCAATATATGTATAATATATGTATACTGTATAGGTATACTTTTTTTCTCATGTATATATTTACGAGGGTCCCACAAAATAAGTAAGATTAAATTTTTAAAAAAAATCATAAAAGATCGATCGGCTGGCACGTGATGGTGACATTGATTTGACATTGTACCAATAAACCGGCAATTGTATCGGTACAATAGAGTACTGTAGAACGAGCCCCTTCATTTATCAGTTTGCATGTTTCCAATTTTTAACCCTTTATCAGTTAAATCTTAAATTTGTTTAACCGTATAACTTATCCATTATGTATATGAATGAAATTTGATTGAGTGAAAATTAAATTCATATACAATGTTGAGTTAATTATTAAAATAATGTAAACCTTCGAAAAATATTCTAAAAGGTTTACTTTTTGATAATTAAATTTCTAAATTCATTACAAATTTGCATAGACGTGTAATGATGTTATTAGCACCCATCGAGTATAGTTCTTTTATTTATTAATAAAGTTTTGATATAAAAATTATTATTTTTTTCTAATAAATAAAAAAAAAATAGAAAAGTGTCGGTGCAACGCAAATGATATAAAAGATTGTCGAGGATCAATTATAACAGTTATTGTCTTAAAGGAGTAATGTGACGTGATACCAATCTCAACCACATTCCTTTTTTTTTTTTTTCTTTTTTGAATGGTCACATTAGTAGGCCATGATTTTTTTTTTTAAATATGATGTATTAATATCTAGATAATTTTTTTGGTATGATGAATTTATTAATTTATTTCAAATTTTTTAATCTAAGAATTTTATTATTTAAAATATTTTTCTTCAAAATATATTTTTTATAAAATAATTTTATAAGAAAATCATCCCATTTTATCAACATATATTAGTTTTTTATTTGTATTATTTATGATAATTTTTTTAGTTTTTAATTATAATAAAAAATTATAATTTTAACAAAAAAATATTTTTTTTTGCTAACACTGATATTTTGGAAAAAAAAATAAGAATATGAAATAAGAATCACTAAAGATGGGTGATAAAAATTAGGAAAAATTACATCCCTTATGATTTTAAAATTTTTTGCATTATTTACCATAGATTTTTGTTAGTTTATAAAAATATATCATAAATTTATAATATATTTATAAAAATTGTCATACATATAATAAATTCAAAATAAATTATATTTATATTATATAAATTCAATGAATTTATAAATTTATTAAAAATCTTAATAAATTTTAAAATATTTTAAAATTTTAATAAATTTATGTATATATTTTTATTTTTTCTCATAATTTTATAAAAAAAAAATTAATTACTCCTTGTAATGGGATGAAAATTAGAAAAATAAAAAAGTATTAGAGGACCGTAATGCACGACCATTCCTATTTCCTAACGTTGTCGGATGTAACAAAAGTATATGTCTGAGAAATATAATTAATTATTACGTTTCTCTAAATTACGCGAATCCTGAAATGGGTCCTATTTTTTTTTAAATACTAAATGAATTAATTTAATTTAAATTAAAAAAATTATATATTAAATACATTAAAAAATAATTATTTTAACCATATAAATATTAAAAAAATCTAATAAATATAAAATTAAATAATACTTTTTTTAATATATTTAATAAATAATTTTTTTTAATTTAAATCAATTTAATATTTTTAACATTACATAACGAGTCCCTTTCCTACATAATTACTGGCCCTTATTGCCCCCAATCAATCATAAACCCAAAAAAAATCATCAATCAGTAAAATACACTTTTTTTACTAATCAAATCAAATGAATTTTCTGAAATTATTACGTCGTCCTTAACATGAAGCACCGACATTACAAATACTGTCAAACATGTTAAAATATTTTGGAATATATTATATTATAAAGTTTTATTTATATAATATATTAATAAATTATTAATTAGATAACTATGACTAATCTTATTTATAAATTTTTTCTTTTTATCACAAAAAATATTTATTGATATAAATATATATCTATAAAAATAAATATATCTCATTTTTTTAAGAAATACTGTATCGATCTATCATTCCAATATTTATGTCAGTACTTCATAGCGTTCTTCCAATTAACATTTTGCTACTCTTATGTGAGAATCTAATTCATAATATTTACTATATATCATATTTAAACTATATATTATATTTTTATAGTAATTCAAAGACACAAGTGTACTGGAGTATATTATAGAGTATTTAACATCTCGATTTCTAAATTTTTGAAAAAAATTAGATTATAATATTATAAAAATTTCCAATCCTTCAAAATCTTATATTTTTTTACAGAATTAATGTAAATGCTAAAAGTATTAATTATGAAACATATAGTAGGTTTTCAAGTGATAATTATGTTAAAATTTACGTGTTGTAATAATTTAGTCAGATTTGATTAGAGAGTCCAAAAGTAAGAAAGAAAAAGAGCTTAAAAAGTGAGTATTTCTAAAAATGCACATTTTTTTTTTCTAAAATATTCATTTTGATTTTCTCATTTGAAATAATTGATATGTTATAAATATATATCTACTATTCCAGAAATATACATATAATATTTTTTTTATTTAAAATTTTAAAATAAATACTTTTAAATGTTTTTAAAAATTATAAGATTATTTAAAAAAAAAAATTAATCAACTGTATTGCACCCAAAGCTGGACTCTGGGGTTCAACAGAAGATGGAGCCCATGTTAAGCTTGGGCCATATCCTGAACTTAGGCCCAGCATGTGTACCCAAGAATTCGAGGGTCCTTTTGACTATTTGCTCTGTTGCTTTTTAAAACCATTCATTCGTAAGCCGAAAACCCTAGCAAGCAAATAGCATTTATCTGCACATGACATTGAAGTTTCTACTTGCTAGTTATTTATTATAAGTTTTTCTTGCTTCTAACCTTTATTTAATTTATTATAATTTTAATCATAAATCGTCTTAACTAATACTTTAATTATTTGAATTAGTAGCTCTCTTGTAAATAATAATAATAATAATAATAATAATAATAATAATAATAGCTTTTATTATGTGAGAATAAATCAATTTAACTGCTTTCAAAAAAAAAATCAATTTAACTCTTTATAGTCAATGATAATAAATCTAAACTAGGTACACCAGAAATAACTTAGTAATAAATGCATATTTTCTTATATAATAAATTTAGAATCGATTTCTCCCTATGTTAATACTAAAAAAAATCTAAGGAAAAATTAAATGGATATTACTACTACTACTACTAATAATAATAATAATAATAATAATAATTTAAGCAATGAATAATGATATAATTTATTACGAAAAAGGTTTATGTTCTACAAATAGATACTTGTTAAGAATAAATTCCATTGTTTACTTAGATAAAAAGAATATAATCTGTTCTTTTATGTCAATGTGAATGTATATAGGCAAATAGTGGAAATTCTGTATAATTATATACACTATGCTTCTTCTTCAATATTTTGTCAATAAGAAAAATAAAACAAATTAATACAAAAAGCTTAAAACTTTTGTAAAGGTCACCTTCAATATAATAATGTTAAAAGATTAAAATTTTTAACCCAAAAAATAATATTTAAATGATTAAATCAGCACATAATCATTGATCTCTAATGGTTTTTGTTTTTGTTTTCATAATTTTGTTTAATATATATCATCAAATCCAATAAAAATCGAACTTGAAATTTTATATATAATACATATTTCAAGTTCTTGATTTCTTGCTAGATTATCATTATAATTCTGTACCTTGTTTAAGAAAAAAAAGAGCATATCAATATTTTTAAATAATATTCTTTTTTACATATACACACTTTCTGGATTTATCATAAAAAAGAAAAAATATAGAGAGCACATAAAATTTTCTGTAAAAATATAAAAAATTATCTCTAAAAATGATATTAATCGTGTCTAACTGTAGTACAATTTTATCTTTATACCTGATGATAAATCACTATACATTTATACACACACGCACACACACACAAGCTAATGCATGTAAATGGAAATTAATAATTCCCAGAGGATGCATAAAATTTAATACAAAGCATTATTTAGATATTTTCTTAATCTTATTTTCCAATAATAAATATAGCAATCTTCTTAATTAATAATTAGGGTTTCTAGCTAGCATACAATATACTAAAGAACATTCTTATGTAATGCGCCTTCAAAAATTTTTACATCCACTAGGAATCAAGAAAGCTACTAGACTAGTACTAAATATACTTAATAAAATTTCTATACCAGATGAAAAATTTAGAAGGGAATTTTTTGTTTTTTAACTAATAACACTGTAAATTGTAAAATTTGAAAATCAGCCAAAGCATAATTTTTTTTGAAACTCAACATAAAATTATTCAAAGCAACAAATAATAATAATAATAATAATAATAATAATAATAAAAGATTAATTGAAAATTAGAAAGTATAAAATACATGCGAATATCCAATAAAATTATATATTTTAAGTGAAAGATTGAAAATTATGAAGTAGAAAATATATACGAATATTCCAATAAGATTAACATTTTCCCAGCTTAAAATATAATAAGTGGAAGATTGAAAATCAGAAAGTAGAGAATACATGTGAATATTTCAATAAGATTGGTACCTTCTAAATTAAGATTGAAAATTAAAAGGTAGAAAATGCATGTGAATATCCTAATAAGGTTGACACCTTCCCAACTATATATAAAGATATATCGTTATATATATCCCAACTATATATAAAGATATATAGTTATAAATATAACACATATATATTTGTAATTTCACCTTCAACTTGAAGGAGAATATATATATATATATATATATATATACAAATTTGGAGAAATTTAATGGTAGAACATCATCTAAAAAGGAAGTTATTAAAGGCACCTTTCCATCAAGAAAAGCATTAGCATAAACCATGCCAAAGTTGACAAATCATAAAAGTAGGCAATTCTTATATATATGGGGATGAAATGAAATATAATCATCTTCTTCAAAGAAGATAAATATTATTTAACAGGGACCACTATTCCTTTTAATATATGAATCATATTTTGCTATTTGTTTTGTAGGAGGTATTGTCTTTATCTCCCTCCAATTCTATTAAGACCTCCCAACCAATTTGTGTTGCTAACATAATTTTATTTTTCTTCTTTTCTGTCTTTAGAATAAAAATCCACCCAAAAAATTAAAATAAATAAATATCAAGATCATTCATTTATAAGAAATTAAAACAAGAACCACAAACGCTTCAATCACTCATCAACTGTTTCCATATTATTACTCACACAAAAATCACAAAGTTAAGATATTGAGAAACATACGTATACTACATATTATATATGCCACCGCTAAATTGTATCTCGATATGTCACCATAAACATAAATTATCTAATTAATAAAATAGGAATATATATATAAGAGAAACGAAATATCTGTCTAATCTTTTTGCATCATCAATCACTTCCCAATTTCAAATTAATCTAACAGAAATAGAGATAATTTTTTTTTAAACAATAAACTCAAAAAAGAAAAGAAAAGAAAAGAAAAAGATGCAAAACTATTCTAACTATGGAACTAAGGTCCATAGTAAAATTTGTTTAAAGCAAAAATTAACTATAGCTTTTATGTATAGAATATGTATGAAGTATTTAATCAAACTATCTATTGGCCTAAACTATATTCAATATATATAAATATATTGAAATATGAAGCTTTCTTTTTCTTCTTCAATTGATCGATATCATCAACCAGCCAAGTCATGCAACAATTGAGCACCCATCAAGTTCCTGTAAGGCAAGTTCTGTCCTTCACCATCAAGAAGTGAGTATTGAACTACTGGTTGGCAATCATCAATGTGATCTCTTGGATAAAATAGAGAGCTTTGAGAAGCAGGAGAGAATGCTAAACTTACAGTACCACTACTCCCTCCCGCATGTTGTTGCAACCCTAATGTCAATGAAACACCACTACCATTGAAGTTCTGGTTGTGATGATCATTACCATAAGAAACCCCACCAGTGTTTTGATGATTGTATGATGAAAAGTCCAGTTCCATTGCACCAAAGACTCCAAAACTCTGTTGGGTTGTTTGCAATTGGTGATGGGTTTGGAAGTTTTTGTTGGGTTTTGATGAAGATTGATTAATATTTTTATCTGGGTTAGAGATAATGGAAGAAAGGCATTCAGAGTCTATTCGAATGAGTTGATCTGGTCTTGGTTTTTGATCAGTTGAGCAAAGATTTTGGTTATTATTGTTATTATTAACATTGTCTTGTTCAAGATCAGTAATCCCATCAGAAGAGCCCATAGTGTTGTTGTTGTTGTCTCTCTCTTTTGTTTCTTCCAAGTACATTTCTTCAACCATAGGTTTCCAAAGCCTCACTCTTGCATTGATAAACCAATTAGATACCTAATAGAAATATCACAAGTAAACAACAAAACTATATTTAATATAATATATATAATAAATTATAATATATGGTTTATATTAAAATTATGGATCCTAAGAAGATATGCTACATTGATAATGTAAATTAAATCATTTTGAACTTAAAATAATTAGTATAGAAAGTGATTTATTAGACTTGCCTGGCTTCTTGAAAGACCAGTTTGACGAGCTAAGATATGTTTATCAACATCACTTGGGTACCTGCAAAAACATGGTTTTATTACCATGACACATACAACAACTATCAAGAAATGGGCCCAATGAAATAGAATCAAATCAAGAAGAGAAATATATATATATATATATATGGAAAACAACATATATATATATATATATATATATATATATATAAATGTACATGAAACTTGGAATCTAAAAGAGAGGTGGTGGGAAGAAACTAACGAGAGAGTTGTTTGGATTTGTTTTATTTTCTTGTTTTCTGCTAGTAAAAATGGTTATGAATACAACAACTAGCTAGCAAGGTATTTGCACTGTAATTTACTGTTTTGTTGTTTAATTTGAAAAGAATATTGATTCTCTTATCAAATAAACTTTGCATTGTAGTTAATATTTAGTCTTTAAAACTGTGAAAGAGAGAGAGTGAAAGAGATATTTACGGGTGGAGAAAATGCTCGAAAAGCCAAGCTCGAAGAACAGAAACAGATCTTTCAGGGAGACCTCTTTGAGGTCGCCATGGATGAGTTTCCATCATGGTCATTTGCTGAATAGCTCTTTGTTGTCTAAGAGCTTGATCAAGAACTCTTAACCTTGGAGTTTCACCTTTAGTAGTACCAGGTGCAACAGGATCTTTCTCACCCATAGCTTTCTTGGTGGCATGAATTTGAGCCACAATCCCATCTCTTAAACACCTGAAATGCCTTGACATAGCCTTGGATGCTAAAGCCGAATACACCGTGGCTGCACCAGCACCAGCCATAGCTTCAAAGGATGATACTACAGCTTTCATTTGATCACAGTAGTGCCTGTATCTTCGTTCTACCTGAAATAAAGAGAAAAAGAAAAGAAAGATGTAAATAAAAAGCCAGAATTGTCACTTTGTGGACAATAATGGAGAGGACCCAAGTCGCTAAATTAGTTCAAGAACCTAACTAATCAATCAACTACCAATTGCTAAAAAAGTCTCAATCTTTCTTTTCACTAATTAAGATCAAGGCACAAGTTGGTTTTCCAGTCCCTTTTTTTTTCTTTTGTTGTAAAGAAAGAAAAAAAAAAGGAACTTTATGGAATAAAATAAGAAAAGAAAATGAATATACCTCTTCTAGCATTGAAAGTAGCTTTGTTTTTCTCTTCTGCAATTCCATGAATTCAAGAGAGTAAAGAGATTGTTTTCTTGAAGAAGAAATACTACTATTTCCATTTTCATCGTCCCACTGTTTGGTTTTATGAGACTTTTGTCTTTGTAATTGATCAGTTTGCTTTGCCCCAAGGCTACAAAATTCATTCAAAAGTTGCTGTGCAGGAACCAAATAATTTGAGTTCCTAAGCTGAAACTGCCCTTGATGATGCAAATTTGCAGATTTTGCCAAGAACCCATCTTGAATCATTTGTTGCTGTTGTTGAATATTAAGAGCAGATTTTCCAAAGAATCCATGATGATCTTTAGAAGAAGTAGAACTCATAAACCTCATTTCTTGATCATCTTCTTGAGCTGGATGATTATTCTGATTCCTGAGTTCAAAAGATTGTAACCCAATACCAGAAGGATTAGTTGAAGAAAGAGAGAGTGAAAGACCTTGACTTGGCCTCTCATTTCCTTCACAAGGGAAAACACATCTCAAAGAAGATTCATCATCAAGTTGCCATGGCGCTGATGACGAGTCAGCTCCAACTATTAGATTCTCATTTGAGCTGAACTCGTGTTGATAAAAATCACTTGTGGATTCATTAATAGTCTTGGATGAAGATGGACCACCATTACCACCACCACCACTACCACCAGCTACAACAGAAGCAGAGGTGTTGTTGGTGTTGCTATTTGGTTTGTTGTTGAAGAAACTTTTCCAGAAAAAAGAAGAAGTAGAGTTAGTGTCAGTTTGTTGGTGTTGTAGATTTCTTGAAAACCCTATCATCTCCATGCTTGTTGTCAAGTTGAAAATCTCTGGATTGGATTCAAATCCTTGGATCTGATGATTATTCCCAAGATGGGTTTGAATTGTTGGGTTGCTAGATGATACATCTGAAAAACAATACCCTTCAGCTGCTGCTGATGATACCATGTTTCTTGATTTATCTTCGCACAGTTCTCTAGCCATATCAAAATTTAATTAAAGATGATGATATGTTGTCCTTGATTCTGCAACTATATAGAACCATAAAAAATCCAACCCATTAAACTTAAAAAGAGAACAGAGTCAAATAAACATAAAAAAATGAAACAAGATCGAGAAAATCAAGAAAAAGAATTAATAAAACATAAGATACAATAAGAAGAAGAAGAAGAAGAAGAAGAGGCTTTACCAGATAAAGAAAGAAAAGAGTAGTGGAGTTGTGTTGTCTTAATAAGCCATGAAATAAAACCAAAACAAGAAATTCAGAATTTAAAGAACAAGAACAAGATCAAATACAGATGATGATGATGATACACTCTATCTATCCATGATCATCATTTGATATATATTTGCTGCTGCTGCTTCTTCTTCTTCTTATTATTATTATTATCTTTCTCTCTCTCTCTCTTTCTTGGCCAAGTGGGTCAATGCAGCAAGTTTTATAAACATCCAAAATAGACTTCCTAGTAAGGAAAAAAACATGTAAACCCCACTCTCCCCTTCAATAATTTCACACCCACCAATTAAAAATTCATCTTTTATTTATAATTATATACATATATAATAAAGAAATTTTTTTAATTAAAATATTAAAAACATTTAATTATTTAATGAGTGATCGTGATTAGAATAACTTGATATTTTTTTCTTGAAAAATAAAAAAGCAAAGCAGAACTCCCCTGCTTCTCAAGGTACTGATGACACACAGAACCAACAGAAAGTAATGATCGTCCTTTGCCTGCTGCACAAACTACAAGCCGCCACATGACCTGTTCTTTCTATTTATTTATTTTTTATTAATTAAAATTATTATTGTAAATTTTATTTATTAATTTTTATTTTTTAAATTTTAACAAAATTTCATATAATATAAAAAAATAAGGATCGAAAAGAAAAAAAAATCTTTTTACATAGTTCACACGAATCCAAGAAGTTATTCCTAAGTAACAGTTGTGTCCAGCCTTTTTCAGAAGGGTTAGTGTGAATACTGAAATAGTTATGCAATTAAAGGTTTGGTCTTTTTTTCACATGAAAACATATACTCTTCTGTTTTATTAATATAGAAAAAATTTTCTTTTTCAGTGTATTTTTTATATAGAAAATATACTATTTTAGATAAATTTTAGAGAGTGAAATGAGATAAAATACCATTTATATTTTTATCTTAAAAGTTTAATTTGATGAATAATTTTTTTAGAGATATTTAAATCAATAGAAATAAAAAAAATAAAATTTTCTTAATTTTTGTATTCATCTTATTTTTTCTATGTTAATGAAACGGAGGTAGTATTTTTTTTTTTGAAAAAAAAATATATTTTAAGAATGAAGTATATTTTTTAATAATAAATTCAATATCAATTTTTTTATATATATAAATATTAAAAAAAATTATATTAATCTGAGAGTTGAATAGTATAGAATTATAAAGATAATAAATATTTTTTTTATCAAATTTTAATGAAATTGTATATTTAAGTTTTGAATTTGATTTTTTTATTAAATTAGATTTTTTTTTAAATATTAATAAAAAAAGAAAATAAATAAAATAAATAAAAAGAATAGATGCTTTTGGGTGGTGGCGTGACGTGCAAAAAACATAAAAAAGAAAAAAAAATAAAAAGAGGGGGTTCCCAGAAGAAGGGACTGTGAGAAGAAAAGAGATGAGGTGGTCCAAAACCAATAGCTTCGGCTAATTCTAAATTCTAATTAATTGCTCTATTAAAAGTACTTCCCCACCCATCTCTTCTCTGTCTTTTTTCTTAATTTTTTATTTATCAATTTTATTATATTATTTATATATATACACACACACACTCGCTCTTTGCTTTATCATTCCAATTCCATGTAATTGATTGATAAAAAACATATATTTATTTGGATTTATATGAGATTGCTGTAATTTTATAAATTATATTGAGACTGACATAAATTTATAAGTACTTTTTAAGGAATTAAAATAAAAAAATATTGTAGCCCAATATTTAAAAAAAATTACGAGTTTGAAATTTTATTTGCTATGTTTTAAATTATGATTTAGCATATTATGAGGATGGAAATATTTTAAATTTTGATTCAAAATGATATAAAAATTCTTGTAAATACACATAGATGAAACAATGAGCACAATATTAAGTGGAATAAAATATATAATAATAGCATATAACATAGAAAAATTATGAACCCTTAAATTGTAATTTTATGATTAAAAATATGTGTGGTTTATATTTAAATTTTGAGTTTAAATTTTAAATCCCTCTTATACATATAATTAATTAAGAAGTATAAAAAAAATATATATTTTGGTTTTTACATATTATTATTATTATTATTATTATTATTATTATAAAAGAACAAAAAAAAAAGCAAAAGAAAGAAGTACGCTCCAAAAGAAGAGAGTGTGGGAGAGATAAAGAGTAGATTAGCTTTAATATTTGTCCGTTAAAAGGATGTGGTCCCGATCCTACAAACTTTCTCCGCCCTTTGCCAATTTTCACTTGCCCTTCTCTCTTCTCTCTCTCTCCCTCTCCCCTCCGTACCCCCACTTATTATAATGCTTACCTCACCACTCAACTTGTAAGTTTTCTTTTTAATTTAATTTTATCCTACGCATTAGAGGTATGCAAAATTTCCGACCATGGACACAAAATAGAATTAAATTTTAAATTCATTTGAATCAAAAATCCAATCAATCAAGTTATATAAATATATAATATTATATTTATATTATATTTATATATTTATAATATATATTTGATAACTCGATCTAATTCTATCAAATTTGACTTAATTTAAAAATACATATATTAATAAAAAATATATATAATTTTAAGACTAAATAATTATAAAGTTATTAAAGATTTATAAATTATATTAGTCAGTTATTATATTTTTAATATTTAATTTTTACATAATTATATTTTTAAAAATTAAACTGTTCAGTCTTTTTGTCAATATTTTTATCTTAAAATCATTAGTTAGCTACTTTGATATTATAAAATAATTTTTTTGCACTTTCTTTATATATATTTATCTTTGTTATTTATTAAATTTATTTCATATTTAATTTTATTTTATATATAGATCGTCTGCAAAATAATAAAAGATATTATTTATATTATTTAAAATTATTTTTTAGTGATATTTATAAAATTAAAATAAATAATATACATGAATTATCTGCAAAATAATAAAATATATTATTCATATTATTTAAAATTATTTTTTAATAATATTTATAAAATTAAAATAAATTATGTATAAGAAATATAAATAAAATTAAAAATAAACATGACTTAACAAATAATAAAATAAAATATATAAAAAAGAAGAGTAAAAAAATTATTTTATAATATCAAAGTAATTGAATAATATTTTTAGGATAAAAATATTAACGGATAAAAATATTAACAGAATAACTAAATAGTTTAATTTTTAAAAATAAAAGAATGTAAAAATTAGATGCTGAAAATATAAAAACTGACTAGTGTAATATATTAAATATCAAAAATTTTATAATTATTTAGTCTAATTTTAATCGAGTCCATTTGATAATTTTTAGTTTTTAGTCATATTTAATCGAGTTAAAATATATTATAAACTTAGATTGATAAACATTCTTACACCATCCTCCTTCCAGCACATTTTATGCATTTTCTATTATTTTGCCAATGTAGTTTAAAAAATTATATAATATAATTATAATTTTTAATTAAATAATTTAATTGAAATGATAAATCAATTAAATTATATATATATTTTTATTTTGCATTTAAATCCAATTATACTGGAGTTTGAATTTTTCTTTTATAATTTGTGTAGATTTTTTTTATTCATAGAACAATATCTACTCGTTTAAATTGAATTGTTTAGAATGTGATGTAAATACCAATCCTACTAAAAAAACAATAAAAAAGAAAACTCCATACCTGAGAATGAGAGTGAGTGAGTGAGTGAGTGGGCGGGCGGGAACGAGTCAGATAACACCTCTGTCTCTCGTCTGTTCCCCCTTACGTAACTTTCATTAGATTTTATATGTTAACGGGTTATTTTTTAACTGTCCCTCTTAAAAGCCACTCGTACGGGTTTCTTTATATATATATATATATGATATTTTTTCCTATATATAATTTTCTTTTAAAATTTATTTCATAATTTAATTTAATCTCAAATAAAAATAATTTCATTGTTAACAAAGTAAAAATTCATTAATTTATTTGTGTATCAAAATTAAAATTTTATTTTAAAAAATACACAAAAAAAAATAATTGAATATATCATAATAAAATGACAAAATTATAAAGTTGTTCCTCTAAAACGTGACTACCTAATGTAAGACTTAATGCATATAAAGTCATTTGGTTCGTCGTAAAATTAATCTTTTGATAAATATGATGAATAATTACCTCCCAATCCAAATAAAACATATTTTTTATACTCTTTTTTAGATGAACTCCTATTTGCACGACATCAACCACACTTATTTGAGATGAACATCAATCATCAAATAAATTAAATTTCAAAGCAACTCTCCACTAAAACCTTCCATTTAAATATAAACTTCACAAGAATGGCTCCTCATAGAATATATACAGTGTATTTACTATTGAGGTGTTGCTGCGAACCTGAAATTCAAACTGACTAACATTTTTTATACTTGTCAAGAGTGTTGTATTAGCATTACATAGAACTCCTTTTCCATTAATTAGTTCCACCACACTTTTGCTATCAGCCTCAACATCTAAATTTTAAATATTATCTTTTAAATACAAGGAATAAATTCACTTTACAATAAAAGCTAATTTTATGAATTTTAAAAAAAAAAAAAGAATTTAAAGATTTTGTTTATAAAAAAAGAAAATAAATTTTTAGGATAGGTCAATTAGCACCCACAAAAGTCGGGGGATAAAAAGAAACTGTGGATTCTGAGAGATCAGTGGAGCAGAGTACATTTTAGAGAAGGTTTTTGAAACTTGAAACTGAGAGTTTTTGAATTTATATATATTATAGGACTAGAGTGGTCCTTATATTTATATTTAAATATATAAATATAAATATATACAATATAAAATCATTTTGTATGGACCAACCTAAAAAGCTATAAATATAAATTAGCAATTGCAGAAACAGAGAGAGATCATAGGTTTATGCAGCTTTATTTGATGCTTTGCTGATATAATCAATATTTTCAAATATTCATCACTTTCAGTTCTTTAAAAAAACAAAAAAAAAAACATTTTGCTGTAAAATAATTTAAATATTTTTTTCTTACTTTAATAATTAGATTATAATCGTACCAAAATTAAGGTATAGTACGTACTACAGGGTCAAACCTGTCGTTTTATTTTTATTTTATTTTTCACAGTACCATATCATATATTTATTTATATATATGTAAGTACTGTCACCTGACCATATACATTTAAGGGTTTTGGTTTGGTTTTCGGAGAAAACTGTATGTATATATAATTGCAAAGGTGGTTCATTACATAGATATATAATAGTAAAATATCATTATAATTAATTAATTAATATTTTATTTTATTATATGTAATTAAGTTAAAGTGGGTTTATATATAGATATAATTTTCTACCCTCCAACTCAAGAATTATAATTAGAATTGAAAAATATGTGAAATTAATATATATGAAATTATTACATTAAGAAGCAGTTTAATAATGAATAGACTCCTTCGTTGCTCGTAGCAATAAAAAAATAAAAAAAAAACCAACATTCTTAATCTTCTAGTAGTTTTTGTAATATTATATCTTTCTATAGTTTATTATTTTTATATTTGTATATTGGAAAAAAGGTACAACAAGTTCAAGCAGATAGCCACCATGCTTCATTAAGATACTTTAATTTAATATATATAAGTGTCAAACTTTTTGTATGTTTCTGGTAAATATTTTTTTTAGAAATAAAAACAATTATATATATCATTTTCTTGACAAATATAAATCTACTTGCACATATTCAGAATTATTGTTTCATCTTTTTCTCTTTTTTTTTTTACAAAAAAAAAAAATAAAAAAATGGTAGATATTAATGTGAAAAAATGACTGGTGGAATAAGACCATCACTGAGTGCTTATTTTCTGGTCCAACGAAGAAGGTATAGCAACAACCATTAATGTTGACTTTGATTTAATGTTTCTAGCGAGTCAATTTGTTTTTTATCTATCTTGTCAACAACACCTACATCAAATATTATCTTTAATATATATATTCTTATTAATTTTTCATATTTTTCAGTTAAACATTTATTATTATTGTTAGTATTATTATCATAATTGTTATTATTATTATTATTATAGAACATAGATTTCTTATTGTATTTTTTAAAGGATTTTGTAGATAGTAGATATAATTAATTTTAAATTTTGATACTTGAAACATTGAATTTAATAATATAAAATACTTAATCTTACCTTTATTATTGATAAAACGTCTCTATATTATAATGATAAAATAAAAAATAAATAAAAATTACAATACCTATAAAAATATTTATAAATTATGACGTATTATTGATAAAATGCTTTCAACATTAATAATGATAAAAATAAAAAATATCTATAAATTAAAAATAAAAATTCCGCATATAAAACACATTTATATTATATGGGTGTGTGCATAAGTGTATGTATATGAAAATATAAATACAGTGTATTGATAGTTGATTCATAATTATGTATAAAAATATCTATAAATTGAAAAGAAAAAAAATCACATGTATATATATAAAATATAAATATGTGATATATACAAATATATTGTGTGTTGAATAGTTAATTCATAATTATTGGTAACGCGTAAGCGTAATAAAAAAAATTGTGAAATTTCGATGTGTTTTGATTAGTGACCTTATCTTTTATTGGTTTCATTTTATATTCCAACTTTTGTGGGAAAAGATAAAAGCAAATTGGCACCAATTATATATTCTTAATATTATACAATCACATATAAAAGTCGGTCCACAATAGACAATTTTTTATATGGGTAGGCCATTATATAATGCGACCCTCATATAACTCCAAATTATTGTTATTATTATTATTATTATTATTAAGATTTCAAAAATATAAATAAATTAATTAAAAAAGAAAATTAAGACTTTTGTTTTCATTGCCGTTAAACCTACAACATCAAAATCTTCACCCATTTTTATCCTTGAAATTGGCTGTAATGCCTTTTTTTCAACGAAAATGCTAATTCAGAGGGGGATTAATTCTGAATTTATTATATAAAATATATATTTATTGTTAAATTATATTTCGGTGTATAATTTAATAGTTTTTTTTATCAATATTGTTTGCATATATATATATATATGGGCAGTTAAGAGACAAAAAAAAAACTTATTAACTTTGCGACTTCTTTAAAACTGTTAAGTGAAAGTGAAAGAATGGATTTTAATATATCGTAAAGAAAAAAGAAAGAAAGAGTTTTCTGTTGTGTTTGTTACTTGGTACGTATAGTCATTTAATATTTATTATTCTTCATAATACTATTTAAAAAAAATTACTATTATCTAATTTGGGTATTAATGCTAAAAGTAGTTTTCCATACGAGTAAAAATTTAATAATTAATTAATTAAGCAATCATATAACAATAAGAACATGTTGAATATACAAAAATATTGGTCCACATGCATAATGCATCAGTGATTTTGATTTATGAGTTTGAAGTTATGCCGATATTTTAGGTAACTCACCTAATCACAATTAATTAATTATATAGTTTATGACAAAGCTTTGAATTAGTAAAGACCAATAATATTTATAATTTATTTGGTTCATATTGAAATTAAAATGAAAATGAAAATATATGGCATGGCTGTATTATTATAATAAATTCATGGGTCAGTTTAAAAGCAAATTTTATCAATAATTTATCCAAAAGTTAATAATTTTAATAATATGTTAAATTTGTTAAAATAGTTTGAAAAATTGCATGAAATAATCAATGAAGAAAAAGAAGTGATGTTGAAAAAATCAAAACATTTTTTAATGAAAAATAAAATTATATATAACTTTCAATTTCACAAATTGATCTTAATTATTATACTTTTCTAAATATTGTCGGTTGGTGTGTGCTAATTACATACAATAGGTTTATGATTATCCAATTTATTGACATGCCCAAATCTAATCATCACCGTACTTAATTATTTAACTTTATATTATAAGAATGCCATTAGATTATAGTGTTCATTTAGGTAATAGATATATTATGTTTATTTAAATTACTACCTTCTTTTTCAGCTCATACATATTTGTTAAGAAAATTATTGAATAATCTATATTTTATAAAAAATTATTTTGAACAAACTAAAATAATCTTCATTAACAAATTAATATAATAATTATTACACTCTTTCTTTATTAATTAACTCATTAGTAATAAGAATTTAGTTAAAAAAATTAATTAATTTTTTTATTATATAAAGTGATAATTTTAATGAGATAATTTTTTTTTTGTTGCAAATCTGACAATTTCGTATGGAGGGATGTTATAGCTTTTTATTGTGTTTGTAAAGAAAGACTTAATTTTTTCATGACAAATACACAATTTTTTTTAATTCAAGCAAATAATAAATTAAACTTTTATTGATTTATGATTCAAAAGAAATTTTTTTTAGAAAAAATAAAAATAAAAGAGTAAATTTTTTTAGAAAAAATAAAAGATTTTTCATTAAAAACAATCAACGCTTAAAGCAGTTAAAATGAAATTAAAAAAATCTCAATAAAAAATATTAGCATTATTAAGAATTTGCTCTAATTAAAGCATGAGCTATACCATATTAATTTGTTTAAAAATCCAACTTTATTTTATATCATGTCTCTCTTAATAATAATAATAATAAGTAAATTAAAAAGTATTTAGTTTGATAATTAACATATAAATTCGAAATTTCATATAACAAAATTTTCAACTTAATAAGATTTTAATATAAATCAAATGTCTATTTTTTGTAATACAATAAATTTTTAAATAATTTTGAGGAATAGTTTTTTTTTTTTTTAAAAGGCAAGAAAAAAAAGGAAAAAATAGTAAACGAAAAATGAAATGTGTAAAGATTGACAAATTTGGTGATACAGCTAATAAATCAGAAGGATCCACAGGTAGGCTTCTAAGGCAAAACATGCAATTCAATAAGACCGAAATCTGTGGTCCAATTCTATCACATTGTATATATATAATTTCCCTCTTTAATTTAATTTAATGTAATTTCTTTCACTCTTAGTATATAGTATTAATTATTTTAATTAATTAATTCAACTGAAAACATCTATCCTCTGCCTGTCTCCATTAATTTCTACACTTTTACTCACATTTATTTCAATACTTATTTAATAATCCACTCATTTTGGTTATTGTATATATATAATATATAATAATTTACAAATTTACATTAAAATAATTATCAACAAAATTATAGATATTGAAATGAATAGTCAAGAAGTAATTGGGATATTGATTTCTCAATCTATCTCTCTCTCCGAAGTTGAAGAAATCATCAAAGATTATTTGAATTTGAAGAATAAGTTTCTTAACTTATCCTTTCTTTAAATTAATCGTCGTGCTAACTTAACTACTAACTCTTTGGCAAGAGTGGTTAGGTTATTCTTAGTATTTTTGGTTAATGTTAGTTAGCTTGATTCGTTTTCTTTTATTAAGAATTCGAGAGTTTAGATCATAGGTTGGGTATATTGGAGAGAGGTTTGCTGACCGAGATTAATTTTGATCTTTTTTTTAGATTTTTTTGATTTGTTTGCTTGATATATTTCATTTTATTTTTTTTAAAAAAAATATCAATAAAATTATAAATTTTAACTAGAGCACGACGCAATGTTTATATTCCTTTAGACAATAAATTTAAGATTGATTATCCCTTCCCTGATACTCGATAACATTAATCCATCTATTGGCTTATAAATATGTAAAATAAAATTTAAAAAAAAATGAAAAAGAAAAGAAGAAAATGGGGCAAGGATATATATAGTGGGTTGGTAAGCTGTTAAATTCTATGTTTAGATTTCTAGAGAAATATAATATATATTATTAGCTTATAATAAATAAATATATCTTTGGTTAATTAGTTAATATTTAGTTATAATAATAATAATAATAGGTCAATTTGTCAAATGCAGTTAATTCAAAAAAAAATTAGAAAAAAAGAGTTTATATCAATTTATTATTTTTATTCAAATAGTAAAAACAAGGTTTAATTTTTCAAGAAGGGGCCACTATTAGATTAGACAATAATAATAATAATAATAATAATAATAATAATAATTATTATTATTATTATTATTATTATTATTATTATTATAAACCTTCACCAACCACAATGACTTGGCCTTAGATTTTCTAATGACTGGTCAAATTGGATACTATTGGGTATGGAATTTAATTTAATTTAATTTAATTTAATTTTGGGCAATTAATTATCCTCAAGTAAATCCATAAATGCTAAGTTTGAATGTTTCTTTAATTGTGATTTTAATCAATAATGAACCAAAATTTGCCAAATGACCAAATATTTTACCATTAGGCATAAATTATTAATATAGAAATATTAATTTGTAAATAGTCAACATTTTGGATAATTATCATTGCATATGAGGTTAGAAGTTCGAATTATAATAATTTTGATCATTTTTTTAATAATTTTTTAATTTTTTAAAATAAAAAATTATTAAAATCATGACTCGAAATTTAAGTAGTAATTAGAAAAGGATTAAACTTTGAAATTTCAATATTTGACAAAAAAAAATATAAAAGCTTATGGATTTTTCTGAAATATGTTCTCAGAATACATGATAAATATGTTTTATTTTTATTGAGAAATTTGTTATAATCACTTTTTTTTTTCAAAATAATTGATAAGAAAATTACACATTAAAAAATAATTGTAACAAATACAAATGAAAAATAACATTCTAAATTTTATTGAGTTGCATTTCATTTTTATTGAAAAATTTGTTGTAATTATTTTTTCAAAATAATTGGTAAAAAGCTACACATATTATAAAATGATTAAAACAAATTCTAATAAAAATTAATATATTTATTACTGATTAACATATTAAGAAGCAATAAATACTATAATTTTTATTAGTATGTGCTTCATTTTTTAAAATTTATTGTAATTATTTTTTAAAAATAATCCATAAGAAAATTATACATACTATAAAATAATTTCAATACATTTTAATAAAAATAACATATATTATAATAAAAATTAAACTATTTATTATTGCTTAACATATTCCGAGCCACATATCTGAAAAATTTTAAATCTGTATAGAAAAATCAAAACTTACACGATATTAATAGTCCAAATTTTAAATGTGAATGAAATTCACCTTAGCTTGCACGTAAAAGAAGTCACCGACAGGACTAAAGTCAATGCAAATGACAAACACAACCAAAAAAGAAAGAAATTTTTTGGCTTCTTTTATCAAGTGGGATCTGTCTGTTAATATGTTAAATTTTTGTTTGCTAATGATAGGTTTCTTTCTTCTTTTTTCTCTAAATATACACATATAATATTAATAAATCATAATTAATAATGCATGTTGAGACTTAACTTAGGAGTATGTGAATAATTTTGTCCATACAATAAATTTAAAATCGATTCTATTCCTCTTTTGTATGTAATATTCAAAAAATTATAATTAATTAAGAAGGATTCATGATCATATTCATATATTCAACCAATCACAGTTTATAAAGTAAATTATAATATTAAAAAATTAATTTTTATTTTTAAATTATAAATTGTAATTGGTTGGATGTATAATGGGGCCATAGATCCTGTATAAGTAAAAAAATTTTAATTAATAATATTAGTTAATTAATTAACCTTATTATAATAGTCTATACCCTTGGTGGGATTATTTTTTAAAAAATTAATATTACATAATTAATTAAGTTAATTAATCTTACATGTATGTGTAATATAATAATCCAATTATTTTCTTATTATTAATTATTAATTAATTACAAGAAGTTTCTTAAGGGTCTTGCTAGCATTTCAATTGGATGATTAGAAAACCCTTTTTTTTCCTGTAAGAGACAAATATAATGAAAGCAATTGTTTTGTATGTTAATGCCATTATGTATACAAGTTTATAATAATAGATTAAATTATAATAATCAAGTTAATTGATTTCTATAAATTGAGGGTGCTGTACAAAGAAGCTTATTAGTGTTTTTTTAATTTTTTTTATGTTATTAGTGGAAAGAGTTAGGAAAAGGGAATGAATATACTAATAATAAGTAAAACAAACTACCGTCAATTATTAACAATATTAATTTAGCATATATGGATAAGGTTTTACATAGAATTTCTTGTCAATATTAACTCTTTTCTTAATTAGAAATATCAAGAATTTCAAGTGGTAACAAATTAAAAAATAATCCCAATTGAATAAATAATTCCTTAATATAGTGTTTTTTGAAGTAGACATATTTGTGATCTTATTCTTTTTCTATAAATCTAATTAATTAATTATATTTTTTATTAACTAAATTTTTGATTAAATACAACAAAATATATCCTAAAAGATAACCACATATTCTTTTGAATAACAAATTTAAAATAGATTTCTCTTGTATCAATAATAATAAAAAAATTAAAAAATGTTATTAAATCATAACTAATTTAGATGGTTTGTGATTTTATTAAAGGGTGTAAGATAAATACCTTCTATGAGGAATTAATTCATCATTAAGAGGAGGAAAAACTAAATTATATTAATGGAAAGCCATAAAAAGATTCGTATATATAAATATACACTTCAAGTCCCAAATTGAATTTTTACCAATAATATATGAACTTTCTCTATACATCCTTGCAATTGTTGTCAATACCATTAAATTTGATTTTTTTTAACAAATTATCATTTTAGAATAAAGTCGGATAAGACCACAAGGACAACAGTACTCCCTATCGAGTATTAATACAACTACATATTCAAAAATTAAACTTATATGGTTAAACTAAAATAATTTTTTACCGATTAATTTTTTTATTATATTATATTATATATTTTTTAGTAGAAATTGGATTTTCCTTAATTTTCAAAGGCTGCTTTTTAATGTTCTTCCCCAAAGTCTTTGGAGTTATTAGTACCGTCTATCCCAAGAATTAGGGGTGTCATATATAAGGGAAATTGGCTTATACAAGAGACAGTTGCTCAGCTTGTTTTCGAACTTTCACTGTCGATGTAGCCCAAAAAAAATAAAGAAAAAAATAAATATTTTTAGAGTTTGAATATTTTAGATTAACTAAAATATTTTCCATTTATTAATTAAAAGGGAAAACAAATAATTTATAGTATGTCCTATTACTTGTTTTGCATTTATTATTCACATGTTGTACAATAATAGTTTTTTGATTTAATGATTGATTAAAAAATTTTAATTATCAGCATTTTGATTATAATTTTGAATCTTTGATCATTTCTTATATTAGCGTTTGATAATTCAAATATCTTAAACGCTAATTTACTTTACTAATCCAATTGGGAGCTAAATCACATTAACTAATTAAATTCAACATGATGTATTTAATCACTGTTTTTTGTGTATATTTTTGTAATTTTTTTGAAAAAAAAAATAACTTTAATAGAATAAAATATTTTACAAAAAAAAACACTAATGCAATAATCAATTATAAATTTATGAATTAATCAAAGTGCTATATAAGTTAAAATATTATTAATAAAATTCACAATTTTATAGAGAATGACTATTAATAATAAAATTCACAATTTTTTTACTGTGTGACTATTATAGAAGTCACTCAGTAAAACATTTGTTATTAGCTATTTAAGTAACCCAAGCTAATTCACTAAGATATGCTCTAATTAGTGCAAACAATCAAAGAAGGAATATCATATTGTCAAAGGTCGTTCCCAAAAATCTCAAAAAAGGGTCATTATCACTTCAATTAAGAAAGCTGAGGTGCCTTTATTTTGTAGGGTATTTGCCCTATATATATATATATATATATATATATGTATATATTATACTTTTTCTTTCCCTATTCCTCCAAATTATCGACAACCTTTGTCAATGACCATCTTTTTTGGCTAATCATAATATAAATTAAATTAAACTCTTATATAATAAATGAATATATAGACAATTTTTGTTAAACCCTAGCTAAGCCTTATGTCCTTCTTTATTTTTTTCTAAAAAAAATAAAGCTTAAAAGAGTACGAATATATACTTTCCTATTTATTTTCTCATACACTTAGTGAAAAATTGTTTATAGTAGACAATGTGCAAGACAAATTGTTGTAGTGGCCTAGGGTACTTCTAGCTATTACTAATTTTATATATTTACTATATATTATACCATATACTATTCATATAATTCAACATTAATTAATTATTATTATTATTATTATTATTATTATTATTATTATTATTAATCTTTGTTGTTGACTTGACTCCAATTATTTCAACTTTCTGGAGTTGTTTTAATCAATCATGGGTAACTTGTCAATTATTATAGAAAAAATAAGCAATGTTTCTACTTAACATGCTAATGTTAAATTAAAGATAAATTAATCATTGAGCTGTTGGTTGTTAGTTAAAAATATATGTTATTTTAATTTAAATTTTGAGTTTGAGTCTTAAATATTTTTCTCTTTATATATAATTAATTAAAAAAATAGAGATGAGTTATTTTTCATACTGAAGTAATAATTTTGTGATTCAATATTTATTTTATATAATAAAAAATACAAATTAAATATTTATTTTTTTCTTTAAAATATTTGCATCTAATATAAATTAAATTATCCCTAATTTTCGATAGGGATTTCAAATCATTAAACAAATGAGAATCTTTAAAAATTAAAAGATAATTGTCTTGTTTTAAGATGTTGAATGGACCATTTTGGGCTACTAGTAGATAGTCCAGCTTGATTATAAAGTCCATTAATTTGCTACTTACTAGACTAATACAGCTTAGTAGTTGGCTTAAATTGAGAGAAAATTATGACTTTTTTGCAAATTTCTTAGAAAAAACTCACACTATTATAAATTTATTAATTAAAAAATTTATTGTCAAATTTACCAAAAAAAAATTTTGCTATTATAATTTATAATTAATAAATAAAGTGCTCATAAGTTTTTGGACCTAAATCCACCACAACATAACAAAACAACACAGAGGGTCCCCTTTACATTTGCACCACAAATATGCATAGCCAGTTAGATAGATAAATAACAGTAGCCACAAAGGACAATGGGACACATGAGAAAAATTGCAAGGGCTCTGTAGCAAGCGAAAGAAAAGTAACCCTTAAATCTAATAGCTACCATATATATATATTTTTTATTTGTGTTGTCGTTTATACAAATTAAGATTGAAATTTAAAAAGTTTTTAAAACTTGTTAAGAGTGTAATGATAATTATATGTTTTTTTAAATAATAAATTTAAAATCATAATATCAAAACATAAACCAATAATATATATATATATATATTGAGTAATAAATTTAAAATTATAACATCATATTTTTTTAAATAATAGATTTAAAATCATAGTAATATCAAAACATAAACCAACAATATATATATATTTTGAGTAATAAATCTAAATTATAATATTAAGACATATTTAATAATAAATATATAATTATATACATATTTTTTTAAATAATAAATTTAATATCGATATATTAACATATAATCTAATATAATTTTTTAAATAATAAATTCAAAATCATAATATAGAATAAGTATACGCTTAAGAAAAGTATATGACCACATTTCAAACATGACTCAACTAATCATTTCCTAGCTTCTCTTCACTTGATGGGATCTTCATTTTTCCTAAAGCAATGGCTTTATTTTCTCTCTTTTTCTTCTCAACATCTTCTCAGCCATTTCTGCAACACGAAATGGTTAATTTTTCCTCTATCAAATGTTGTCATAAACCCAAAGAAAATCTTGAACTTTCTACTAATAATGGGAAGATGACTTTCCCAGAAAAGAATAATCCTTGGATTTTACACTCAACAAAAGCCTCACCACCTCCCAGGCCTCGCCGGATAATCCTGGTTCGACATGGAGAAAGTGATGGAAATGTTGATGAAGTTGTTTATACAAGAGTTGCTGATCCAAAGATTGGACTCACAAAGAAAGGCAGAGCACAAGCTGAAGAAACTGGGAAAAGAATTAGACAAATGATTGAGAAAGATGGAGAAAATGACTGGCAAGTTTATTTCTACGTTTCACCATATAAAAGAACTCTTGAAACTTTGCAGAACTTAGCTCGAGCTTTTGAGCGTTCAAGAATTGCTGGCATGAGAGAAGAACCTCGTTTAAGAGAACAAGATTTTGGTTAGTAACTTCATTTCAATGATCTTTTAACACTGAAAGCAATTTGTTGCAGAGTTGATTTCTCGTATTTTATTCTTGTGAAAGGGAATTTTCAGGATAGAGAGAAGATGAGAGTTGAGAAAACTCTTCGATTACTTTATGGTCGTTTCTTCTATCGATTTCCCAATGGAGAATCTGCAGCTGATGTTTATGACAGAATTACAGGTACTTCTTTAATTTAGATTTGCGAGTGTCAACCGCGTCATCTAGAACCCTTTCTAGCCCGTCTAAAAAACTAGCTGTTAAGATAAGATATCCGATTTGAAACAATAATTATAATCTTTTACTGAATTTGATAGTTTTTGCAGTAACTGTATCAAGTGTTAATGAAACAGGATTTAGAGAAACACTTAGAGCAGACATTGATATTGGTAGGTTTCAACCTCCTGGTGAACAGAGTCAGAACATGAACTTAGTTATAGTGTCTCATGGTCTCACATTACGTGTGTTCTTAATGAGATGGTATAAATGGACTGTGAAGCAATATGAAGGACTCCATAACTTTGACAACGGAGGAATGATTGTTATGGGAAAAGGTTATGGCGGGAGGTAAAAATCAATTTGCTTCAGTTATTATTCCAACTCAATTTCAATCACAACTTTCCGGGAAAAATATATAAATTTTACTGGAAAACAATCATGTAAAATTTTCAGATACAGTTTATTAATGCATCACACAGAAGAAGAGCTAAGGGAGTTTGGATTAACAGGCGAAATGCTGATTGATCAACAATGGTAATAAAGCTAAAAACTCTTATCTTCTTTACATTTCAAAATTCCAAATATAATGTTGACAGAAAGAAAAGAAAATTCCAGGAGCTTGTTTTGGCTAATGTTGGTATTTGTTGGCTTCTGATCAAGGCAAAAAACTGCAAGACCTGGTGAACTGAACTACGATTGCCCGACGATGAACTCTTTCTTCACCCATTTTGATGATGATGGCTGCAAAACTTGAATCAAGAAAAAGATATATTACTCAAGACTAACTGCCTCGAGATGTAGAAACAAGTTCAACAACACTAGTTAGACACAGTCTATCATAGATATAGCCTAAGAGTAAATGCATATATAATAAATTCATGATCGAATCTCCCTTCCTTGTATATGTATTCCAAAAAAAGATGGTAATATTATTCCAATAGACATTGCTGATTTATGCGAAGAATTCAAGAAGACAAAGTAGCAAGGAGATTTAGTTTGAGCTAAGACAAGGCAAATATATATTAACATTTCATTGATTTTTTTTTAAAATAGTACTCATTAGCTTGTCACCGGCCAAATCAGCCACAAGAGAATATAAAATTAATAAATAAAATGGGAAAAAGGTGTAGGCTTTACCAAAATTTCAAAAAAGATAAAAATGAAAACTCGAATCAAAGAGAGTTCTGGTGAGAACTTGAACTATCTTAAATGCTTTTTTCCACTGAAAATGAAAAAATTTCCTCAGTGCAATCGTATAATCTATATCTACCTGCTGAAGCATCCAGTATGTGTAAACCAAAAACATTAAGAGAGAATGGGGACACAGCTCAAGATCTTCTCCTTGAAGCCATGTCATTATCCCCTCCCTGCAGCAACCCAAATGACTTTGAATCAACATTATATTTCCCTTCTCTTGGATATGTAAATGGTCGTCTATCTTCCCTAAAATTCCTTGGTTCACCAATTTGGCGATAGATGCCCCTGCCACGACACTTTGTACTCCCTGTGCCAGAGAAATCTGAAATTTCGCTGTAATGAGAATCATAACCATCTGCAGCATTATAATGAAATTGCTTTGCACGTCTATCTATGGCATATCGCTTCATAGGATGAGCCAACCCATATCTATACCGATGCCTACCTCTATTATCATCACTCTCTTCATACCTTAAAACCTCTCCACCAGCTTCACCCATATCCATGGATCTTCTTGAGTGCATTGATCTAAAGCACAGTGGAGAATCAACCAAGTCAACCCGGTCAGCCTGTTGGACAAATCTTCTTGTTGATCTCCTGCCTAGAAATGAAGATTGCTTGTAACTTTGCTCCCGAAAATGAACAGCACAATCTTTTCGATCGCCAATCCATCGTCTTGTATGAGGTGGTGAACCATGATTTCTTGTTACCATTCCAGCCCCACTATCTACCAAACGACCAGGCCTCTGATTAGGGGATCTTGTTCTCTGCATTCTGATAGCAGATCTAAAATTAGGTGATTTACTTCGCCATCTAAAACATGGATTCCCAAGGCTGGAAGAGTGACTTCTAGATCTCGGAAAATATTGTGTCTGTGATTGATGTACATGACAACCCCTTCTTTTGAATGGAGAAAAACTTTGGTCCCTCCTGACTAAAGGTTGTGAATGAGTCATAGGAGAATCACTGCAATCGTCAGCTAAAACACCATGGTACCTACTCACGGGACCTCCCTCTTCAACTTGCAGACCATATCTCATAGAGCTGCCCCTACGACGGGCCAGACGCCAACCAGGGCTTAGGCTCCTAGATGATCTATAATGCATTCGCATACCCAGAGTCTCATCTCTTGGTGATCTACTTCTTATTGGGCGATCCAAGACTTTTGATGGCCTAAGATGATAAGAAGACATTGAACCATGGTCCTTGAGTGATCGATGATATTTTATGCTCCTGCTGTCTTGAAGATAAAACTTGCAATCACCTCCTTGACCTTTAGCATGAGGATGCTGAGCATATCTACACCTACAAAAGGATTCAACATAGCAAGACTCCCATTCAGATCTGCATTTGGATCAACAGCATCACTGTATTCAAGAACATAAAATGGAATTTACTTAAACAAACAATCAATTGGATGACTGGCTGTCCATCTACTCCGAGCACTAAACCTAACCAAAAAATGAAGGGGAGGAAACAAAGCTAAAATGAACTTCACAATAGTTCGTGTTCTCCAATGATAATTAAGAATCCACTAAAAATGAGAGAGAGATAGAGAGTGGGGGTTGGTCTTGGGGTTGGACAACAGATAACAAAATGAAAAATATCATTACCTGTCCTTTTTAAATGATACATCATCGAAAGCCTTTTCAACTACACGAGACCATGACTCCCTTCTGGATGTTCTTGACTCTCTCACCTTTGTCTGATCATCTCTGTGAATATTTCTCCAGCCACTATCGTTTCTTTTTCCAATTATTCTATCATCCTTCCCAATACCAGTCCAGCCATCTGATATCTCCATGTCAACCCCTATTTTGGATTTGCCGGAAATGATACCGATGATATTAGTTACATTCTTGGCATATTTTCCTTTAAACCTACTAGAACAAGTTTGGAAATCAATTTCCTGCGTATTTGTCATATTTTGTTTAGCTCCAGAATCCAAATTAACAACGTTAGGACCATAATCCACATGTTTATTTTCTATATCCTCACCATCATATTCTTGCCAATTATACTCCATAGACTCCCTCACTTCTCCATCCTCATACTGAGAATCATAATCTGTATCAAACCTACTCACTTTCGCACAAGCATTAATATCATGAGAAAAATCAGAATCATAACCATTATCACATGGTTGTTCAACAGGTAACTCGTTAAAACTATTCATGCTGTCCTTCCCGCCAATAGGATAGGGAGTATGCGACACTGCTGTAGACATTTCAGAAGACTTTGTCACAGGTTCTTCACTTCCCTTATGTGCCACATTATCATTTTTATTGTACTCAAAAACATTTTCACATTGCGCCTTTAAATCCTGAGGGAGGACATCTAAGTTCAGCATCTCTAAATGTTTAGAAGATGGGAGAAGTCCCAGTTCACTTTGACAAAGAGAATTCTCTTTGGCAACCTTGGCCTCTTCAAAAACATCAGGCGTCCCATAGGTGGCCTCTTCAACCAGCAGACAAGAGGAAACAGTTTCACATGTAATACCCACACAACCATCTTCATTGTTTGCACAGGTAATAGCAGTGGATGGTGCAGGAAAGATTGCTTTGGAAATACTAGTGCCCAAAGATTGATTGGACTCACGTGGATGAGAATCATGTACACGAGAAGTCAAACCCTCCACTTCAAATGGAGACAAGCTTTGAGTTGAAGCACTTCTATCTTTGTCCAAAGCTGAAGTATCACCCTCAGTGGAAACAAAGTCAAATTGTTCTGAAGAAGGAAATTTTTCTAGTGAGCAACTTGTCCTGTCAATATCTGTCCATTCATCCAATTTAAGTTCCTTTGTCTTTGAAATATGTTCCTTACAAACTATCCCTCCAGGATCTGCTGGCAGGGATTTCATTTCAGCATGACATCTAATACCTCTAGGTTCCCTTTGCACGGTCCCACTTTCTGAGCTCCCAACATTATCACTATAATTACTACAATTCACATCAGGAATGCCATCTGCAATATTTGAGTTTATGCAATGATTATCAAATGAGTAAGACCATGTGTCTGTTGAAGTATTCAAATCCCAAAATGAGTGATCACCTTGTAAGGAAAACTGATGCTCTTGATCTTCCCCCTCAACCTTATTGGTTAAGAAATCCTCTGATACTGCCACAGAACAATCTCCCGCAGACTTATCATGGGCCTTTTCCCCCTGCAATATACCTTCTGTAGAGGAACTATAAGTTCTTAACAAGGGCTCTTCTGCAAGTACTGCAGAGATGCATGAACCAGTTCCTTGAATTGAAATTTTGGCAGAATTAAGGTCTTCTTTCACAACTTTTTTTGAAGAAGGATGCAACTGATTTTCCATCAAGGGATCTTCATGCACATAAGATTCTTCAACTCCACAAACCTCCTCAGCATGATCAACTTCTCCACAACTATCACGGCAGGCAGCAGCAGCAAGTATGTGGATACCTGAGAAGTCTTCCTTTTCATTAAGTTGTTTACTTACCTCGAAGTTCTTCTCACTAACATCATCTTCAATATCAACATTTTGGCCTAAATCACTAGCAGTAGTAGCGCAATCAATTGCTTCAGGCTGTCTCTTTGAGGGCCTTTTGTTTTCCTTCAGCCGTTCAAATGCAGCTCTTGGTGGTGGAGCTGGTGATCTGAACATTAATTTCCTTTTCTTAATAGGAACATGGTCTGTGTTCTCACTAAAGCGACACCCAAGAACACTTACTCCAAGCTGTCAGATAAAACAGGGGAATATGGCATCATTATAATTTTACAGATTGCACGCATTTATTCTAGCATACTATAAAGCAAAACATTGCGAAATTAGCATGTAAAATAACCTTCTCAGTATCAGAAATTGGCATGTCTATAGTCGTGGAATCTGTTTTAATCAGTTCCTCGACAGCATTCCAGCCCCTAGAAACTGAGTTCCTAGCCCGCCTTGATGAGGTTCTATTGCCTTTCGCAATCTTCTTCCAAGTCAGGTCAGAGTTGATAAGACTAGAAAATTTCAAACCAATAACACCATGCATGCTACCCAATGATAATCCACGCCCATTAACCGATGGCTTCTGATCATAGGTTTTGCAGGATGCCATAGCAGCAAGGTTTACAAGTATTCCAATAGTAAAGGTTCACCCTCTGCAGTACAAGAGCAAAAACAAATCATAAGTCAAAAAAATTGTGAAATTCAAATACATTGGTTAAAAAAACCAGCCTTCCTGATGCTTATATGTAGAGTTTTGAATCCATATATAATAATAGTTTTCTGCTCGCATCCCAAAACTATAATTCATGAAAATGTATTCTAATAACCATATCAAATATGTTACTGCCAAAAATGTATTCTAATTACCATATCAAATCGTTTACTGCCCAAAACTAGGTATAACTTCTGCCCCAAATTGAACATCTAACCAGTATTTCATGATATTTACATATATAGAACATTTAACTGTTTCTCCCCAAAAGAGCCCCATATTGGCTCCTCTTCAATTTAAGCCTAGTTGTACCCTTCCTCGTCATTAATTGGGACATCATGTGTATTGCCAATCAAATGCCAGGAAAATCTAGAAGCATGTCAAATATCAAATGTTCAAGAATACACATCCTGTAGAACATCAAACATCAGATCTATGCACTAATGCCACTGGATTTGAGAGCTCAACTTGTGCAATTCCCTTTGAAGCAAAAATATAAGAATATAGCCTCCAAAAACTAAAAGCATTGGTGATTTAACATCGCATACTGCCAAACCTAACCAGAAGCCAAAGTCTTATCTCATATCAGAAAGAAAATTACCAGAAGACGGCAAACAAAATCTCATCACGTATGGCTTCTCTGTATCTCGATAAAGTTAAATAAACTCCATAAAACCAATTCTATCCTCCATTAGCCAAAAAACAATAGCAAACTAAAAAATTAAAATAAAATCATTATGTTTGAAATCTTCAAAAGCAACCGACCAAAAACACAGTTTTAGCTTCTCCTTCAAAATTACAAATCCAGAACCAAACAGATCATCGCCATTGACAAAGCCAAGCACAAGTAAGGAAAAGGACAGCTAGAGTGTAAGCAGTAAACAAGATTCAGCAGCAGTCACATGAATCAAGAACTAGGGTTTTCAATTCACCTGTTTATTGAAAAATCGAACAAAACGAACCGATCAAGACAAATCAAACCAACGAAAACATGAACCAATCCGCCGATTTCCAGATCTGGTTTTTTTTTTGTCTTCAGAAACTGGCTAGCAGTGAAAAGATGTTGAAAATCAATGGGAAACGAAGAAGAAACTATAACTATATATAGAGATGGAGAGTGAAATTTCCTTTTTTTTTTTCCTCTGCAATTTCCTTCTCAGATACGATAAAAAGGATTAGTACAGAAGAACGCCGCGATCTCCTACTCTTCTTTTTCTTTTTGTTTTGCTTTTTGATTTCTTTTATTTTTTTTTTGCTTTTTTTTTATTATATTTTGTTATTTACAAAAAGCCCATTTACTGCGAATCTAATTTCCCTTTTTATCCCAAGACCTTTTCTTTTCTTTTTTTTTTTTAATGCTAAAAGAGGGGAGCACCCAAACTACCTAACAAGAAACAACTCTAGAAAGAGATAATTCTTGTATATCTAGCTTACAAAGCTCATAAAGCTCCCTTGGCACTTGCAAGAAGACCTTCTCTCTTTCTGTTACTGAAACTGTCATATTAGCCAAAGCATCTGTTTGGACTCCCTAAATACATATTGTATTTGAATAACCCATTGTTTGCTAAGCAGCTGCTTGCACTGATTGACCAGACCAATGTGCTAAAGATTGACATTACCCACACCAGTAACCATGCTATAACATGTCATGGAATCAGTTTCAACATATAATTCACGACAACCCAAGCTCCATGCTAACTCAAGGCCATAAACTAAACCCGACAACTCTGCAGCAATCGCCGAGCAGGTGCCCAACCTCCTGTAAAAACCACAAATCCATTGCCCTTTGAAATCTCTAACAACACTACCACAACCGGCCGAACCTAGGTTTCCTTTAGAGGCACCATCAATGTTCAATTTAAAAGAATTAGCCATAGGAGCCTGTCAACTTACATGCACTATTTTTCTCTGCCTCGACAGCGAACCCGAAGCTAATGCATTCCAAGCTTCATCATTATGCTTTTACAGAGGCTTGAAGAATGATAAGTTTAGAATAAACACTAAGAACATTAGAATTGAACACAGCGTCATTCCTCCGTCGCCAAATATGCCAGAGAACAAGCACAAAAACCACTATAGGAATACTGTTAGAAAACCTGCCAATCTGCAACTTAACAGCCCATTCAAACCACTCCTCACTAGGCAACAATTTAAAAATAAGCAAATCTGGCCTAGTTAATAATTGTTCCCACAAGGGCCAACACACAACCACAATCCCGAAAAAAGTGCTCAATAGATTCCGACTCACCACACCAATGGCAACAATTACCATGCGTAAAATGTCGACGCTTGCGCTAAACATTCGTCATTAAGCGCTTAAGATAGAATAACCAAGCAAAGAACCTGACTCTTTGGCTAACTTTTAACTTCCAAATCCACTTCCACAACGGATTAATTGGAGTTAAGATAATATCAGAAGCTAACCTGTATGCAGAGGCCACCGAGAATCTGCCATTCGCAGTTTCCGACCAAGCCAAGACATCTACGCCTCCAAGATTGACATCCAACTGAATCGCTTCCAGCTGCTGGCAGACTGAAGAAGGAAGAAGACCCTCCAGCACCTCCCAGTCCCAAGAAATATTTGTTCTGTAAAATTAATTTTAAAAAAAA
This sequence comes from Garcia nutans, assembly GCA_947685225.1. Lineage (NCBI taxonomy): Eukaryota > Viridiplantae > Streptophyta > Magnoliopsida > Malpighiales > Euphorbiaceae > Garcia > Garcia nutans. The sequence continues at coordinate 2,142,690 of CANTUV010000089.1, forward strand.
GAAATATTATTGTGCAGTTATAATTCAGCATTTTTTTTTCTCAAAACAATTCGAATTTTATTAAAATTAACTTTTTAGACCCTCTAACGGATAATTTAATGCATCCCTTCTTTCGTTTATGTGTGTTGACGTGGCCTTTAATTTTCTTTTTTATTTTATTATATGCCATTAACAGCCCCTCTCTCTTTATCAAAAAAAAAAAAAAAAACAGCCCTCTCTCTCTCTCCATCATAAATCAGACACTGATATACAGACAGTAAACAACCATAAATGCAGAAGGATGAGCAGCGTTCATGCTTCCATTGTTATTAACATTCCTACTAAATCCCATCCCCAAATTCAAATCAAGCTCTAAAATATTAACGCCACTCCATTTGTTCCTTTTCCTTCTAAACCACCTTCGTTCTTGTTATTTTCATTGCTAAACAAATGAGCCACCGAAGTTCCTTCTAAACCACCTTCATTTGTTGTTATTTTCATTGCTAAACAAATGAGCCACCGAAGAAACAACACCAGGCTTTCTACCGCCACCACCACTCTCTTTCTTAGAAATTTTGGTCGCGATGATGAAAAAGACGAAACCGAGTTAATTTCTGGTCGTTCATGGCGTCTTGCTTGCTGGGATGAAAAAACTTATTTAACTATAAAATACCATATCATCTTTCCAATTATAATGAATAATATTTATCGTATTATACCATATAATATTACATAATATAAATCATCAACAATTAAAAAAATTTAGTATGACCATTTTAACACAATAAAAAAATAAAATGATGAAAGGCAAGTCTAGACTAGATGGAAATTTGAGGAAATTTGGCTAGTGATAAGGTTTCAAAGGAGTTCCTATCTCCACTCATCAATTACTTGGATAATTTTATCCACGTGTGTTTCTAAAAATAAGCAAATTAATTTTATTCAAATAATTTTATATGTGTTTTAAAATAAAATTTTGATATTAAATCTAAATTAAGATAGAGGTATGCATAATCATCACATTAAGTTTAACAATATATTTAGAAATGCAATTGTTCAATATGAAATTTAAACTATTTTGTGGGAAAAAAAATTGACTATAGCTCTAAATGTATTAAAATTTAAAAATATTATATATTTAATTTAGTTTTTTGTTTATATAGTTAAAACATTTCCAAATAGAGATTAAAGTAATTATTATAAATAGAGATGCGAGGTATTGATCTCCATACCTCTCGCATACTAACCGAGCGCTTAACCATCTGAGCTACATACCCATAACAGTTCAAGTTTCTCTTATAATTTAATTAGTCTATCTAATTTATAGCGTTGGTTTTTTTTTTGTTGCTAATTATTCATAAAAAGATATTTATTAAATTGATTATCATAAAAGTTAGCTTTAAAATAGATTTAATATGTTCTAAATTATAATTACATAAGTTTTTAAACCCCTAAGCATTCATCTCAAATTGCTTTTTATAATATTTAAAATGATAATTTTTTTATATGATGCAGACTGCAATGACCAATTGATTAAGTTGTTAGAGAAGCAATAAAAATGCTGAAGGCTTTTTTTATGCTGTAGAAAAGTATCACTTCCTTGCTTATTCATAAAGTCATACAAAAGTTCACTTTTCACAATGAAATGGACACAACATAACACATTATCTGATTTTCTCAGCATAACACATTATCTGATTCTCTCAACAAACCTAAAGTTATTCCAAGAATAGCCAAGGAATCACTTCCAGTTCCAGTTCCAGTTCCATTTTTCCACTGCCAATACCTTCCTTACCAGGAAAAGCAATGGGGAACCAGATTCAAACCCTAACTAACAATTCATGCTAGATTCCTGTAAATTTTTATCAGCTTACCTGTAAAGCTCAATCCATGCAACTCTTGACAGAACTTGCACATGTCAACCATAGAACTCATATTTGAGTAATTTTCAGCCAAAATTGCATGAAACAAGAGAATCTATAAATTCTTTTTGTAAAAATAGTATAGAAAAAATGACAATGATTGCATGAATATTACAAAAAAGAAGGAGGGAATTGATCCTAAAACTATTGTCTGGGAGAATTGCATGAAACAAGAGAATCTATGAATTCTTTTTGTAAAAATAGTAAAGAAAAAATGACAATAATTGCATGAATATTACAATAGGTAAATGGGAAATCGATCATGAAACTATTGTCCAGGAGAGCTGCACTTCCCTCTAGACTATGCCTCAGCGTATAGTGCTAGACTGATTTAGAATTTAAAAAATGGGTTTTGGTTGTTCATTATTTAATGCAACCTTGGGCAGTTCAAAATTCAAAAGAAAAATCAACCAAAGGTTCAAAGGGCAATAAGATGAACCTACACAGCCATAGATGACACAAGGACAATACACAACATATATAAGCATAGCAAAAGTCAAAGCTTCAGTAACTCAACGAAAATCTGAACAGAACTAAAAATTAACATGAGAGGCTTAGAATAGCCAACATGCTTCTAACTAAGCCAACAGGAGCTATTCACTTGTTGAAAGTATTATGCAACTGCAGAATAGACAGTTCACAAAATCACAATCCTAGCGTATTTGATATGCACACACCAAGTGTAAGAATTAGTGGTTACCCACTTCAGCAACTCAGGATGTATGTGACAGAGGCTAAGCACATGAAGCTAATCACCCAGACACCGAATTATATTTTAGATATGCATAGCTACCTCGTTACAGAACCAGTTCATAGGTTTCAGTCATAAAGTAAACAATGTTATGAATTTACAGATATAATTATCCTCTTATCTGAGAGAAAGAATCCTCCATTTAGATGATAATCATAATTTAAAACCAATTACACATAATATGAACATGATAACAGTATTCCTAACTAAGCAAATCAAATGAAATAGTAAGAAAAAAAGAAAGGAATATGGAAGTTGCAACCATTGAAATAAAATAACCAATCTCCATAAGTTTATTCCCAGCACAATATGGAAGTGCACCCAACGTTCTTCGTCTTCTTCCAGACTAAACCTGGCTATTTCTAGTATACCAAAAACATGATCCACCTCTATGCAAATTTAATCTTCTGTGATGAATTTTTCTACCCTGGTTTAGAAAGGAAGAAGATAAAACAAGAACTATGGATGTGGAGTAAGGATCAAATCCATCACAAGGTAAAAGGAGACTGACCCATCAGAGAATCATGTTGTGAGTCTTGGAATTTATCTTTTCATGAGTTCTCGATAGTTGCAGTTGTGATTCTTAATGACCTCGTCCTTTCTTGCTCACCATTGCGTCTCCAAAAGGCCCTTCGCCACCAGACTTCAAATCCTCTTTGTATATTTGGACAGTCTTCACCAGAGTTCAGGAATCGATTAAACCAAGCAAGTAAAATCTCTTGCTGCCAGGCTAGAGGTAGAGTTAGAATAGTGTTACTAAGACCATCCTCAATTAAATGTCGGTCAAGACCTTTTGATGCCCTTCTCATCCACCCAAAATCATCATAGAATGGCACCAACCATGTCCGTAAAAGCAAGCACCTCTCTTTCTTTGAAGCCAATAGCTGCCCCTTTCCAATTCCAACAAACAGCCTGGCTGTAACTCTGCTAACTTCGTACCTATGAACAACAGGAACTTTAGAATGTGCACCAGACAATTCAGTCAGGGATGCCCATGTTTTCAGAAAATCTTCAGCAACCTGCCGATCAATCAAAATATCCAAAATCCAATGCAGATTATCTGCTTGCCGTGCAATCTGTCCAACATCCTCCATATTACCTGTTGCTGCCTGGATAAAATGATTAAAAAGCAATTGCAAGCACCCATCACAGGCAGAATATAAGGATTCTTTCCGTAGATCATTCTGAGAAGAATTCTCGCGAAGCATCTTTGACACCAACCCTTTCATCTCACGCCTAGCTTTCTCATCTTTCCCTTCAAGAACTACATGCAAAAGCTTGAGAAGCACTTCATCATTGTCACTACTCTCTTCTGCTCCATTAGCAACTTCATTAGAAACCCTCTTAAGAACCTCTCCTGCACCAACTCCTTCAAGACGGAGCTCTGACAACAATGAAGCCACCTTCTCTTCTTCATCCTCAGCCCATGGTGCAGCTTCCAAGTACTCCAAACAAGATAGAACCCCAGCATCAAACCCAATTGCTGCAGAAACCTAATAAAGAACCAACCAATTCAGTACCACAAAACCTTAGCCTACCATTTGCGATTGCCAAGAATAGATTCAACAACAAATACAAAATAAACAGGAAAAAAAATCCCAGTATATATCTTTAAAGAAAAAAACCAAACTAAATAAATGACCATGTCTGTATCATTCACCATCAACTTCAAAAAAAAAAGAAGAAAACCTTGAAGTTCAACTACATTTTGGTTCCTGTTCCTCTATTTCCCCAACAACCAAAGCAAGCATATTGCTCTCAACGTTAGGTTTCCTGTCCATTTCCACAGTCCCTCAGTGACCACGCAATCTAATAGAATATTAAAAAAAAATAAACAAAGTTTCTCAATATTTCTACAGTTCCCAGCCACCAAACAGAATTAGTACTGAAAACTGAATAAAAACTTACCTTCAAAATACCAAGAACCTTGGTCACATCCTCTTTCATGAGCTTTCTCCTCAGATCGTTACAATACATTAACCTCAAAGTCTCAATATAAACCTCAACATCATCGCAATCAGCAATCTCCACCACGTACGGCAACGATGAACGTTGCTGCTTAGCCCACCGATCCGACAATTTCATAGCGAAGAACCTGCTATGAGCCACCAGGATCTGCCTGTGCAAATTCATTGGCACACTAATTCCATCCTTAGAACTCAATGTCAGCTTGACATCGCTTGTCGATAAATCATTGAACTGGTTAACAGGGCTTCTGTTACCCAAAATATCAGCTACTCGCTGCATAATTAGAGCCTGTTTATCTTGAACAGACATGTGAGAGTTCTGCGTGCTTCGAACAGCAACATTAGCATTGTTAATGGGGATCTGAGTTCTGGGTTTCATTTCAGGTTCGCTCGCCATCATCTCAAAGAGGGTAGGACTGGATCGAGGTTTATCCGGCGGGGGAGACATCGGGTTTAGAAGACCCGCAGTAAGTGCAGAGTTAAATTTGGTCAAACTCGAAGGGAAAGAAGAAGTTTCATGAGGAGAATGGTGACCATTAGCAAGGGTAGTAGTAGCTGTGGCAGTAATATTAGACGCAGAGGAGGGAATGAAATCCATGACAGGCGATAGACTTCCAAGAGAGAATCGGATCTTGAACGTTGATGGAGAATCAAGAACTGGATCAGATTCCTTTACAGTAAAACGGCGAGATTGCGGAGGCGGAGGTGGAGCAGAAATAGGTTTAGAAGAAGCAGGACAACACCAAGATTTATCAGGCGAAACAATAGTGGATGGGTCAAGTTTTCGACTTTGTGTACAAGCAAAATACCCAGCAGCAGATGATTCACAATTATCACTACTACTACAATTAACGGTGGCGGTGGCAGAAATGGTGGTTTCACGGCATTTACGACGTTTGGGCTTAGTGGGCTGAGTTTGGATTTTAAGATGAGCTTTGGTAGTTGTAGGAGTAGTAGTAGTTGTTGTAGCTGTTGCCATGAATAATTGTTTTAATAGTAAAAAATTGTCTCTCTATTCTAACAAAATGTATTATTGTCTTTTAGTTCATGGCATTGGACATTGCCAAAAATCAAAGCTTGAACTTGCTAATATGAAATTTTTGTTTGATTGGGATGTGAAAAAAATGTTTAAAAATGGCTATGGCCACTAGACAGAGTGACTGAAACAGCAATAAATGTGCATAAGAGAAAAAGACTATATTTCTCACTCTCAAACTTGGGTATTGGAGATGGGATTCTCTCAATTCTGATCTGATTTGTTTGTTTTTTGATTTATGGATGATGATTCTCTATGGGTTTTCTTAGTAAAAAAAAGAAAAATCTTGATTGTGAAAATTGGGATCTATTTGTACACTTTTTTGTGCTTTTTGTTGTTGAGTTGGCGCCAGAGAGAGAGGAGGAGGAGAAGAAGAAGCAAGAAGGGCAAAAGAAACAGAGAAAAAATTGGCCCACAAGTGTCATTTTCTTTTGTTGTTAGTTTTCTTGATATGGCGGGATTGTAATGTATGCGCGCTATCAATTTTTACATTTACTGATTATTAGGGCACTCCCACTTCATATTATTCAAGAATATTAGTGATAATTGTAAGTATATGTTAAAATATATATATACATATAATTTGTGTAACTAAATTAATAAACTTTATCTCTTTTTTTATTGTTACATGTGTTCAGTTATTATTATTTTGTGTATTAGTATTCATGTGTTAATATTTAATTATTAAGACGTAACTTATTGTTTAATAGTGTATATTACTCTGGCTTGAAACTCTAAATGTTGTCACTTTTCACGTATAACTAATGAAAATAAGCTTTATTAGTATATATATTTTTTTAAATATGCCCCTTTATGAATATTAAGTGATTTGTATTATTATATTAAAATTAAATGATTCTTTTTTAAAAAAATACATATGAGATATAAATATATCAAAAAATTAATAAATTAATTAATCTATAAAAAAATAAAGTTATTTTTAACTTAGGAAAATTACAGAAATGAACAAAAATTTACAAAAATATTCTATGAATATAATTGAAAAAATATGATATATATTGAATATACATCTTAAAAATAAAAATAATATTCTTATAAATTTGAAATAATAAAATCATAAAAATTAATTATATAAATGATATTTTAAAGGAAATAATAATATTTTATATAATTTTCTCAATTACTTAAAACAGAAAAAAAAATAAGCAAACAAAGTCCACAAAAATTAAAAATTATGGACTTACAGTATTTTATATAATTTTCTCAAAAACTTAAAACAAATATTATCTAAATGTAATTCCTTTAGCCTATGAATCTTATTTTATAACTAGCTTAGGATACTAAATAATGAAAAAACAAAATGGGTTCGATACATCATTGATTTATTTTGAATGGTGTATTTTAAAGATAAAAAAAAGTTCATTTAAATTAATAGGATTCCTTTTTCTAGACAAGCATAAATGATGGGACAACTCACTCTTTATAACCGAAAATACAAGAAATTCTTGAGTAATAAATGGGGACTCAAAACAATGGCAAATAATATATAATTTTGTTAATGTCATAAGCAATGAAGGTATTTTTAACGAAACACACTTTGATATTATCGAGTTTTTGCTAAAAGGACACCATCTTTTGAGCAATTTAATTTGAATATATATATATAATATATATATAAGATTACATCCAATTTAATTTGATAATCACTAGAAATATTAGTGTTTTAATATTTGAATTAAGTACAATTTGAAAATATATGACGAAATATAATCTAACATCAAGTTTATTTATTTGAACAATAAATCTAAAATTGACTTGTTCTTCTTTATTCTAATACGAAAAGAAAATATGATTTGAAAATTATCAAAATGTATGATATTAGACATTTAAATTTTTGTATTTTATTAATATATGCATCTTTGTTTATTTAGTACGAAGATTGAATTTATGAGATAAAAGACATTTTTGCAATAAAAACAATTCACCAATTATTTCATTTGCTAAATTGAAATATTTCATTGAAAAATTCAAATACAACAACAACTAAGCCTTAATCCCAAACAAGTTGGGGTCGGCTGTATGGATTCTCAACAAAATAAGCTCAAAAGACACCAAAAAAGATACTCCAGCCTTAGGCCCCTTCCAAGACACGGATTTTACGTCTCCATTCAAGTCTGTCATTAATCAAATCCGCATCAAGATCTAAGGCACGTAAGTCTCTTGCTATCACCTCCTTCCACACAGTTCTAGGTCTGCCACGACCTCTAGCCCCCTCAATCAACAAATTCTCACACTTACGAACCGCAGCATTAGGAGGTCTTCTTAAAACATGCCCATACCATTTAAGTCTTCCTTCCCTCACCTTATCTCCGACGTCCGCTACTTGGACTTTTTGTCGAATATGAACATTCTTAATTTTGTCCAGTCTGGTATGTCCACACATCCATCTTACCATCCTCATTTCTGCCACACTCATCTTATGCAATTGTTGTCCCGTTGGTGCCCAACACTTACTACCATAGAGCATCGCAGGTCTAACAACCGTCCTATAGAACCCCAGTCGCACCCTTCCACTTCAACCACCCTACCTGTATTCTGTGAGCCACATGTTCATCTATACGGCCATCATTCTGGAACACCGAACCCAAATATTTGAAGTGCTTGGTTTTAGGAACCAAAACTCCATCCAACTTAACCTCATGTTCCTGCTTCTTCCTTAGACTGAACTCACAGTGCATATATTCCGTTTTACTTCTACTTAACTTAAAACCCTTGTCCTCGAGGGTTTTTCTCCACACTTCCAACTTACGGTTTACACCAGCACTAGTGTCATCAATTAAAATAATGTCATCAGCAAACAACATACACCAAGGAACATCGTCTTGTATGCTTCTGGTTAGCTCGTCCATAACCAGGGTAAATAAATATGGACTCATGGCCGAACCTTGATGCAATCCGGTAGTAATAGGGAAAGCATCAGTGTCTCCACCAGGTGTTTTCACACTAGTGGATGCATTCTCATACATGTCCTTGATGATGTTGATATATTTGCCGTTGACTCCTTTCCTCTTCAAAACCCACCATAACACTTCTCTTGGTACTCTATCATAGGCTTTCTCCAAGTCAATAAATACCATGTGAAGATCTTTCTTCTTCTCTTGATACAATTCCATTAGTCTTCTTAGAAGAGAAATAGCCTCCATGGTAGATCTCCCTGGCATAAACCCAAACTGATTCTCCGAAACTCTTGTAAGCTTCCTCAATCTGTGTTCAATAATCCTTTCCCATAATTTCATAGTATGGCTCATAAGTTTGATACCCCGATAATTTGTACAGCATTGAATGTCTCCCTTATTTTTATATATGGGTACCATGATACTCTTCCTCCAGGCATTTGACATCTTACGTCCTTTCACAATAGCATTAAAGAGTTTAGTTAACCAGGCAACTCCTACCTCTCCAAGGTTCTTCCAAACCTCTATAGGAATACCATCCGGGCCACAATTATTGAAAAATTCAAATGAATTTTATAATTTTTTAATGAATAAAAATATGTGAACCCAATAAATAAAATAAATTAGAGAAAGGGTGCTCAAATCACAAGCTAAGAACAATAATAACAGAATTCCAAAAGTATATACTAACAAAGAAACAAAATAAATACTTTTTCACTTTCTTTCTCTTCACCTTTATTATGTCCAACTCTGAGCATTGGATATCATGTGCTGTTTCACATTCTATCCTTAATATATCATTTTCCTTTCATGTAGATTTGGACTATATAATATTAGATAACACTTGTCCATCAAAATAAGACCTAAAATTCATTTGCCTTAATTATTTTTTTTATCAGTAATAAAGGTGATTGTCATTAAGATGAATATAAATTACTATGTTCATACATACTGATATTTTTAGGATGAAAAAGATACAAAAGAAGTAGACCACAATAAAAAAAAAACGAATAATGGGAATAACACCAAAGGAAAGGCTAATAGAAACAGCAATTGAGGACCAGCCACGGTCAAGCTGTTGGCACCCAAAAAAAACTTGAGAAGACAAACAGAAATTCCATAACATGCTTCGATCCTTTCTCAGATAAATAAGAATTTGAGAGAATATAATAAACGTTATTAAAAGCAAATACCCATTCTCAAGGAGCAAAGGCTAAAATAGTGTAAATCTGCAATAAAACCGCCTTGATATTAAAAAAAAAAAACTAAGAAGCATGGTGTCCCGAGATGAGCAAAGAACCACACAAAAAAGCCAAAAAGATTAGTCGACTTCTAACTCGAAAATTACTCCCTTGAAACATGAAACAAGAAGGAGCTTAAACCATAATTTTGGAGGAGAACAAAATAGCTTATAAAACAATTTATTCTGATTATCACTCCAATAAGCCAGATTTGGAAACCAAAAATCTTCCTTCTTGAAGAATGTGGAAATAAAAAGCCTAAAGTAGGCTAGATATAAAATAAAACTATACCAAAACATAATAAAAAGACAATAACTAAAAAAAAAAAAGATAAGAAGAGTAGATTTACATCTGCCGCTGGCCTTTGATCTAAAGACTGAAAATAAGCTATGCAACAAACCCTAAGAGAGTATATAAAAGAGGAAGAAGAGAGATTTTTTTTCTCCTAACTTAACTTTTTTGTCTTAATTATTTTTTATTCGTGTTTTGCCCTTGCACTGTTAAATATTTAAGAACCATTTATAGTTGAAATTTCTTTAAAAAAATCTCAAAAAATAAAAATATCTTAAAGAGTGTCTTTTTTTTGGAAAAATATTACTTTGCTGTATAATGTTTAATTTTAAAAAATACCCTATTTTCAAATATATGTATGTAATACACTGAAAAAATCTCTCTTTTCATAAATATATATTTAGCACACCTTTAATATATAAAAAATATAAAATATTTAAAAAAAATAAGAAATATTATGTATTGTAATTTTTTCTTTATAATTACTATTCATAGAAAATAATTGTCTTAATTAGTCATGTAGACCATTGTCCACTATATTTTAGCAAATTATTGGTCAAAGTCCTACAATGTGAAAACAAGAAAGAAAAAGGAAAATTGCGATTGCTTTGCATGTTGCATCCCTTTAAAGGAAAATTATAGACATATTTGATTAGATAGTAAATAATAATAATAATAATAATAAATCATTTGTCATCATCAAAAACCATCATTAAAAAGGAATTTCTTTCTTCTATGTACTAATTTTTATCTCCTAAATAAATAGATTGAATAATTTAATTGGCAACGTAATGTTACATCATTTCAACAAAAAAGAAAATTGTAATTGTATTAAGAATTTGATACATTTAGTATAGTCTATAAAATTAACTTCGTATATAAAAGACTTAAAATAAAAAATATTAAGTTTTCAATTTATCATAAACTAATCACTACATTAATTTATAAATTAGATTTTAAATCTTAATTTTATGAAAAAATATTTAATCTAATTGATAAAATTTGTTAAAAATTTTAATATTTTTCAAATTCAGATGTGCATTATTAAATAATTATTTGCATTGTATATCTAGAGTAAAATTTTATTTAAATAATTTACGAACATTATAAAGAAATTGTATATGAATTTTGTTAATTTTCCATGTGAATTTGCATAAGAGAAGTCCAACTTGTACTACTAAATGTATTGTCTCCTTGGACAAGTGTGAGGTGGTGGTCATGTGGTATAACTGGCTTCCATTAAGGACTTAATTGGTGATTAAAAAGTCGTTAATCACTCCTCATGAATTATACAATAATGACCAAAGCCAACTAATATCAATAATTAGGTTAATTCAATATTTAATTTGAAGTTTTTAAAGTATTGATTTTAATTATAAATGTCCTTTTAAAAATATAGTATTTAACAATTTTTATATTATAATTAAAATGTTAAAAAATTAATTTTTTTAACACCAAACATTATTATGTTAATTATTATAAAAATTTCATATTAAGATTGAAAATAAACAAAAAAAAAAAGGAAAGAGAGTTCAAGCATAACATAAGATATTAATTCTAAAACATCCCACAATGAATTTCCAAAGTTGTATTTTTCTGTTAAATAAAATAATATGATTAAAGCTTTAGTTAATAAAGTGAATATTAATTAAACAAATCTCTTTGTAATTAATAATTTTTTATCCACAATTTCTCATAAATCAAAATAATAAAAATGAAAAAATAGTCAACACAAATAAAATAAAATGCGTGTAGAATATGAAATAAAATAAAATAAAACTAATTTAATGAATAATTTGTTATCCACAATTTCTCATAAATCAAAATAATAAAAATGAAAAAATAGTCAACACAAATACAATAAAATGCGTGTAGAATATGAAATAAAATAAAATAAAACTGATGTAATTAATAATTTTTTATCCACAATTTCTCATAAATCAAAATAATAAAAATGAAAATATAGTCAACACAAATACAATAAAATGCGTGTAGAATATGAAATAAAATAAAATAAAATGATGTATTTAATAATTTTTATCCACAATTTCTCATAAATCAAAATAATAAAAATGAAAAAATAGTCAACACAAATACAATAAAATGCGTGTAGAATATGAAATAAAATAAAATAGAAAAGAAAATTTCATTTATTATGCATAAATAATAATTAAAAAAAATAAAATTACAAGGAAGGAGGAAAAATTGCCGTGCGGTGAGTATGGATCGAACACGCGACCTTCAGATCTTCAGTCCGACGCTCTCCCAACTGATCTATCCCCGCAATTTGAAGTTTTTTCTTTGTTTTTTAATTAGTTATTTTTTTAATCTCATTTGAGCCAATAATGGATTCAGTTCAACAACAATTGATACATAGATCTAATTCATGTGTGAAAACTGAAAATTTTTCATCAAATCGATGACCAACTTGGGCCTGTGCCCTAAAACTGAAGAATCAAAAAGCCTTTTGAACAAAGAAGAAAAAAATAAAAAGAAGGAACTATTAGCTTGGGCTGGCTAAAGTTAATGAGTTCACCTATTATAATTGGGCTTTTTAACAAAAAAAAAAAACAAAATTAATTAAAAATAATTTTAAATATATCATATTTATAAAATATTTATCAAAATATCAGAATTTTTAAAATATTTATTAAAATTTCAAATTTTTATTAATTTACAGAGTATTAAAATGAGTTTATAATTAGCCTACAATAAATTTATAATGTCATTTTTCCATTATAATTTTAGACTCATATTTTGTTAAAAGCAAATTCAAATGGCCTCGTAGACCTAAATAAAAGCCCCAAAAAAAATTATTACCCCAACAAGTTTATTAGCAAATTCATGAAACTTCATAGCATAGATTTTCTTTCTTTGAAATATGAAATAGGCATAACAGTTGAATCAGGAAAACAGGAATTTCCCATTGTATTACAAATTAATCCAATGTTAAAGTTTGTCTTATAATTGATGTTCAAATCCAGATTGAATACATATCTCTCCATAATTTATTTCACAAGAATTTTGATTGAATTTTTCACCAAATCAAATACAAATCACCAAGTTGGAAATTACTGTATCTTATTATCTTGGGATAATGTTCCTTCTTTTTTTTTTTTTGGCCTTTTGACCTTAAGTTCCTTTTGTTGATTTAAATATAAATGCTAAGATTCACTTATATAACTATTATTAGTTTCTAGACTAAGAGCTTCAGCTTGAGCTTGGTGGAGATTGAATACTAGTACCATTCTGTTGCCATTGAGCCTTATTCCTTGCAATCACAACCAGAAAATCTAGCATACATCAATTGCTACTAGATCTGATCATGAATTGGATTTGAGGTTGACAAATCTTAAATTTTCAAAACAAAATTTACTAGGAAAATAATTTTCCTCTCCAATATATATATTTTGAATATTATATTAGATAGGAGAAATCGATCGGTGATTTATTGGTGTTAATTTAATTATTTTTTAAAAAAAAAAGAGAGAAAATTTGTTAATTATTTGAAATTTTGTTATATAATTTATATGTAAATAATAATATGTTATCATTAGATTGACAGGGAGAAAATAATTCTCTATCTCTCACTCTCTCAAAGTAAAAAACAATATAAAACTACAAATGGAAAAAAATATATATCATATGGGTTCCTTCCCCAAAATATTCTTCTAATTTTGTTATAATTTTTATTTTTTACTTTTTCGGAGACATTAGCTTAAAATAATTAAGAATATAGTTAGTACAAAAAAAATTGTCTAGAAGTCTCTCTTACTTTCTCAAAACGAAAATTCAAAATTCAAATCCAATAAAATTTCAAAATTTTATTTGTTGAATTAAACTAATAATTTTGTTTAAATATACAATTTTATTAATAAAATTTAAAATCACAAAAATTATTCTAACGATATTTTCTTATAAAAAACAAAAAAATAAAATTTGATTACTAATTTCAATGTGTCTGAAACATGGCTAATTAGGGAGACAATAGAAACATTGCCTTAGTTGTTAAATGCCATTAAGTAGCTGTAATTACAGTTTAAATAATTATTTTGTGCAGCTACTGTCTGTAATTAAAATTACCCAAGTACATATACAGTACCATTTTGTTTTTGCCTGCAATTAAAAATTTTATATTTTAGCATATACTTTTAAATTATTATTATTTTATTTTGTAATAACTTTTATTTATTTATTTTTATATTACTTTCTCAGAATAAAATTACACACACATATATAGTGCTCTTTAAATATAATACAGTAAAATAAAAGTAAAATAATAATAATAATAATAGAAAATATAAGAAAATAGAAATTTAATGTTATTTATTAGATATAATTAATTACTTCATTTTTTTTCTTATGCATATGAATAGCAGACCCAAAAAAAATGAGTGCGTATAAATGTTCATGTTTCTATATTTTTGTAAAAATCAATCATTCTTATTAATTAGCTTATAATTTAACATTCTAAATCATATTTTTTTATTATTTCATAATGCGATAAAAAATTTAATATATTTATATTCAATATTTTGAATTATTTTTTAAATTATTATTAGAAAAATATTATATTTAAAATATTAATTAATAATTTATTTTTAAAATGACAATCATGAGTAAGAACTTTAATTAAAATTTACAATTTCATATTATCAAATTAAAATTATATATATACAACAGTTATACTTGATCATGTATTGGTTCTGAACTAAAAAATTATTAAATTTAAAAAAAGTAATTAATTTATATTTTTTTTCATTAATTAAAATCCACAGCTCAGCCATAACCAAATCCCACAGCAAATAAATCTCAACAAACACAAATTAAATTCTAAAATGATTTTTTTTAAAAAAAATCCCACAACTAGTAATTAACAAGAACTAATTTTTACAATAATAAGTATTCTGTGAATTATTATTTTTATTGTTATTTTGATTATTATTATAGAGTATAAAAAAAATAAGTGCATAAACAATGATTAGTCATTCAAATTCCCAGAAAAAGGGAAAAGGACATTAGAGAGGTTAAATAAGCACATCACATGGTCCTTGTCAGTCTGCCTATATCAATATTATCAACTTTCATATAAATATGACCATTTTGCAGTAGCTTTTACATTGCAACTTGCTGTTAAATTGTCCTATTTCATAATTATTTATTTAAAAAAATTGAAATCATTTAATTAAATTAAAATTTTTTATAATATACAGTATTAATCTGGTAGTATTATGTAATTTGCCATTGGTTGTGAAGCAGAGACAGTTTCTGACAAGCAAAGTTGGAAGGAATTTGATTTTTTTTAGCTTGGAATTGCAGACAGCTTGTGATTCTGAGATAGACCTAATGGCAAGCAATTTCTGATTTTTGATTCGGGTATTTGGAGCTTATTGCTACCCAACAAATTAATAATCATGCTTGCTTTCTTTTTATTATATCAAGAAAATTAATTAATAGTATAATATATATGTTAACCGGTGTTATATTAACACTCTTTAAATAATAATAATAAATATTTTTATTAAAAATATTTAATTTTTATTATAATTCATTATAATAATTTTAAAGTATTGAATGACCAGAAAAAAATGATGCATTGACACAATTTAAAAGAACCTAATAATAACTTTTAGGGGATGAGATGAGCTGAAATAATAAAAGTTTTTTTCTCTCTTAATAAGAGATTTAGGTCTCAAACTTAAATATTGAATATAAAAATATTTAAGAAAAATACATTTTACCTAATTTATTCAACACGAATCCAAAGTATGTAAATTTTGAATTATAAGATGATAGATTGTTATCACTAATATATATACTGAAATTAATTAATTCTGACCCAAATAAATAAACAAATCTATAAATAAAAGGTTAAAGCTGGCCTACCTGTTAATTTTATCCTAATATGGCCAAAATGCCAGCAATCTAATTAACCCAAATTTGCATTCTCTTTTATATATATTACCATATTTTTATTTAACTAAGTGTTCATCTTAATTAAATTAAGGAATTGGAACTATTAGTTATATATAGCAAACGAAATTTCTACTATTTATTATTATTATGATTATTATTTAGGTATGGGAGAGGAAAGTTGAATTTAAACATATTCTCAAATTAAGAAATTCATTAATTGTCGAATTATTATTATTATTATTATATATGTATATATTAATTAATTTTGATGTCGGTGATTTATCAATTTTCATATAAGTTAATAATAAAGTGTATTTTTTTAATTTAAATAGACTCCTATAAGTTTCAAATATTTTTTTTTAAAAAAAAAAAGTTGTGGTGAAGTTTGGCAAGCAGGTGCAACTTTTTCATTATAATAGTTACAAATTTTAGTTAGGTATGGTTTTACAGACAAAAACCCTAGCTAATCATAATAGTAAAATATAAAATAATAATAATAAACTAAGTAGATGGAATAGAGTAAAGAATGTGAATAAATAAAAATAATTAAAAAAATATTATTTAATATATGGATGTATAATTTAATGATAAATATATAATTTTTTAATAAAAAAATTCGAATCAATTCACAGTAATATTATTAACCCAGTAGTAGAATAGATTTAGAGGCAACTTAATTAAAATTAATGATTGCGAGTCTGAGTGGGAGAGAAGGGCATGAATACAAAGACAAGAAAAGCGACAAGGGTGGTGGTGACCAGTAAGAGCTCCGCTCCTATCGGTCTGGGTCGGGTGTGGTGGCAGTATATGGGATGGGGCCATGAGCTGTCGTGTCTTTATTCAGACATTTGTCAGACCCAAACTTTTGATGGATAGATGAGTGGTGGTGCACCGTGCACGGTGGGGATTACTTAACCCATCTTGTTTCGCTTCTTCTTCCTCCGCCACCTTAATAATCCCACATTCTCCGTCTTGGCCCCCACTTCTTCATCATTCCTCAAAATTATATATAATAATTCTATCATTTCAATTCATTGTTGCAGTTTATATTATTAAGTAATTTACCTCCTATTTTTTTAGTGATGTGATTTAACAATTAATATTTGTATTCAATCATGATTGGTTTGGTATGCATAAAAAAATTAATTTTTAAATTTATTACTTAAAAATATATATATTTACTATCAGACTATTTTTTAATATAAATATATTTATTTTTTAATTTGATAGTCCGTAATTCTAATTTAATATTTTATTAATAAATTAATATTTATTAATTAATAAACTAGTTGAATTGAATAATGAAATACCTTAATTAATTAAATTATTTTCCATCTAATCTTAATAATTATTCATTCATTAAATTTTAAACGTGCCAATAGGAATTGAGACAGTATTCATTCAATTATTATAAAATAAAACACACACACCACTATATCTATATATAAATATGAGTGAAAATGGATCGATCGATTCGATTGATTAATCGACTGAACTGGTCAATTAATAGAACTGAAATATAAAAAAATGATTAATCGAATTGATCAAATTTATATTTTAGTAAGTTCGGCTAATTAACTAAATCAAATCGGTCGGTTTAATTAATTAATCGAACCGTCTAATTTTTTTAAAATTTTAAAATAAAATTATATTTATAAAAAATTAATATTATTAAATAACTAAATAAAATTTATTATAAAAATAAATAAAATATAACTTTATTTTGTAATAAAAATGTATATTTATAATAAAATTTTATATAATTAAAAAATTAAATAATAAACAATAAATAACTATTTTTTTAAAATAATTCAATTAATTGATTAACCGACAGAACCGAATCGATTAACTATTAATTAAACTGAAAACTAAAATATTCTAAATCTTTAACCGAACAGACCAAATTATACTACCGATTAATTAATCAAACTAAATTTTCAATAGATTAATTAAAAATTTAGTCAGTTAATCAAATTTTATCCACCCCTATCTCCAGAACTCTTTTTAATTAATAGAAAAAAATTGATGGAAAATATGATTTTTTTTTCCTTTTTTTTTTCAGTTGGCGGCTTCTTCTTGCAATTACTTACAATATTGAATAATAATAGTAGTAATAATATTCATAAAATATATGTAAAATTAAGAATTAAAAACACGTGCAATTATGGTATCCTAGCCTCCCTTTTTTCAGAAAAAAATAATTATAATATATAAGCATTTATAATAGATTATTAATATGGTTTTAATTTATATAAATACATTGCTAGAACAAGTTTACCATAATAATAAAGAGTTAGTTAACTAGTGAGGGCCCCCTCTAATCCTTATCGCCATTGCTTAATAGACACATCCTATATATTATGGCATTTTGTGTGATTATTATTATTATTATTATTATTATTATTATTATTATTATTATTATTATTATTATTATTATTATTATTATTATTATTATTATTATTATTATCGTGATTTTGAGTCTATAACCACTACTTATTATAGAGATGCAACTTCAAGTGACCATATATGATCAACTTCGTCTTGTCAAATTTCATTAATATTCGATTGTGTAATTTTGTTTAATTTGATCAATAACAACAACAACAACAACAACAACAACAATAATAATAATAATAATTATTATTATTATTATGTGTGGCCATACCAAATAATTGGGTTTAATTATATGTGTTTCTGAAAATTCGACAAATATTATAAAATATAAGAGTTCTTGTTAATTTCATTTCCACTATTCATTTATACATTTATATTAAATAAATAGTAAAACAAGAGTTTGTTAATTAGCATTAACATTATTTCAAAAAAAATTTAATTTGCATATTCATAATATTATTAATTGTTTTTAGTAATAAAATATTTTTATTAATTATAATTCAAATAATAATGTCAAACATATTCTAAATTAACTTATTTTTATTTGGGATTTCAAAAATACTCCAAAAATAACTTTATTTTAAAAAATATTTTATTCTTTATAAAATATTTAGTTCTCAACTTTTAATTTAAAAAAAAATCTATTTTCAGCATGGTATACATCTTATATATATCTAATATGCTAAAATTAAACTATTTTTTTAGAGATATACGTTTACTATATATTTAATATATTAAAGATATATTAAAATAGTAAAGTATTTAAAAAAAGGTAACATGTAATATAATTTTTTCTTTTTATTTTTAAGTCTAGTAATGAAGTAATAATTGGAGATTAAGTAGTAGTTATGGAGCAAACATCATGGAAGAGATTTAACATGATGAAGACAATAAAGAAAGGGAAGAGGGGGGAGAAGTGTAAGGGAGAGATAGATCTCACTTTAAATTATTTCAAATGAGTCCACACAAAGGCCATTTGGTATGTTAGTGGCATCCCCATTTAGTAGAGGACAATGACACATTTGATGTGCCAAAGGCACCAAAATCACCCCACAAACCCATGACTACTTGATCACTTCATTGATTTTGTTGTTTCCTTTCATGTCTTAGCTTGTTTTGTAGGTTATTATTATTCCAATTAAGGGATTTCTAATTGAACTTTTATAAATTTATAAAAAAAACATAATATTATAAATTTATCAATTCAAAAAAATATTACTAAATTTATCAAAATTTTGATCAGCTGACAAATTTATATTAATTTTGTATAATATAAATAAAATGTATTATAAATTTATTTATTCCAAAAAATACTATTAAATTTATCAAAAAAATTTATCAACTTATATATTTTTCAGTTATGTATAATATAAACAAAATTTATTATTAGTTTATCATGAAATTATTATGTACAAAAAAATGAATTCATAAATTTATTATTCTTTTCCCTTTCCCTCCTTCTAAAAGTGATATATATGCTAACTATGACATAAAGGATGCAATTTATTTTTATGCATTAAGCTATAGTAATTATTAATTAAAATGCCTCAAAAGAAATTTCAATCTCAAAGCTTTGAATTGAATGAGTTTGGCTGGATATATTTATCCACTTATATTGTGACTATATATATATATATATATGCTTTAGAAAACGATAAACTATGTTTAAAGTTCAAGGTGAAAGGAATGCATCATGAGTATTATATGTGATCAATTGCTTTCAAATCTTTAACCATTTCTTTTTTCTTTTTTTCAATATTTTATAATTATATAGAAAAAAAAACTATATTTGTACTATTAATTATGGCAATACACTTTTTTTAAATAAATGAACAATAATGGAAGAATAAACAATATTTTTATAAATAAAATACGATTATATAAAAACTCTCTATTATATTCTTGTTTTCATTTATTATTTATTGAGTATTCATGTTGAGTTACACATATATATGTATGTATTGCTATAAAATATTAATTTATTTTCAACAAAGATAAATAATTAAAAAAAGATTTTCACTTATGTTATTTCATTAATGATAATTAATTTCAATTTTTTACATGTTTATAATAACTTAAATTCAATTAAATTTGGTATATTAAAATACAATTTAATAATAAATATATATTTTTTATACGATAAATTTAGAATTAATTTTCTTCTCTTATATCAAATACTAAAAAAAATCAATTAAACTTGAAGTTCAAACTTTTGACATGGGCAAGTATTATTTTATCACGTGTAAGAGGAAGATGGGCACCATAATAGCAGAATCGAAGGCATATATGGCTTAAAGATTGTTCTTGTTGTAGTGCACTTTTAATTAAAATCACAATTATATATATATATATATTTCGTAATTTAATAATAAGTGTATATATATATTTTTAGATTGATAAGCATATATTTTTAAAATAATAAATTTAATATCGAATGTTCTATATACATAACACCAAGGTATAGTTGCATTATTCCTATATATGTGCCTAACACTTGCTATATGCCTGCCCATAAAATATATATATTAATTGTTGCTATGAATCTACAAAATCAAATATTAAATAAAAAATCACAAAGTCTAATCACTCGAGGCCTAGGGGTTGGGTATGAATAATACAAAATGAAAATCACACAAAAAGAGCCTTATATTCTATAGGAAATATAATTAATTAATTAATAATATATTTTTTGATTTTTATTATAATTTTTTTATTTTTCTAACAATAAACATAAGATGATATTTTATTTTTTATGATTAATAAACTTAATTATTCTTCTCATGATGGATCATTACTTATTGCCTATCTATAGCCATCAACCCTAAATTAATTAGGTTAAATAATTATAAAATTTTTGAGGTTTTACATATTACACTAGTCAGTTCCTGTATTTTCAACATTTAATTTTTACATCATCCAGATTTTAAAAATTAAACTGTTTAGTTTTTTTTGTTAATATTTTCATCCTAAAAATATTAGTCAATTACTTTGATATTATAAAATAACATATTTATTTATATATATATATATTTTATTATTTATTAAGTCATGCTTATTTTTAATTTTATTTATATTTTTTACACATAATTTATTTTAATTTTATAATAAATTATTTTATAATATCAAAGTAATTGATATAATATGTAAGTATTATATTAATATATTATGTGTAAAAAATATTTATAAAATTAAAATAAATTATGTGTAAAAAATATAAATAAAATTAAAAATAAGCACGACTTAACAAATAACAAAGAAAAATATATATAAAGAAAATATAAATAAATTATTTTAATTTTTGAAAAATGAAGGATGTAAAAATTAGATATTCAAAATGCAGAAACTGACTAATATAATATGTAAAATTTCAAAAATTTTATAATTGTTTAGCCAATTAATTAATTACTCCCCCACAACTTACAAAAACACACAATAATAAAATCTTCACTTGATCCTCAAATCAAGGGTACTTTGTTATTGAGATATACAGAATTGGAATATAAAAATGAAATTTCTAGTTAATAAATTGAGACTTAATTTTAAATTTAAATCCCATGTTAATAAAAACATATAATTAATTTATACTAACTTTATAACTGTCATCTTTAAATTTAAAAAATAATTATTAATATAAAAGATCTTAGATGACAGACAATATCGATAAAAAATGAATGTAAACTACATACATCAAATTTTTTTATCTTTTTATTTTAATTATCAGTAATATAATTATATTAATTTTATCAAAAAAATAAGTTGAACATATATATATTTATATAAAAAAAATTCAACATTAATTTCAAGCATATAAATAATAAGACAATATCATACTTAAATATAAATTTTTCAAAAAACACATTTTTAACAATTATAAATAAATTATAATTTAAAATTAATATAAATATAATTTAATGATAAATATATTTTTTTAAATAATTTAGTCATAACATATTAATAATCTTTTTTTTTTTTGTGAAATGGTATATGTATATATATTTATGTAATATAAAACGACCATAAATCTTTACCTCTACCTCCACCCAATTGAAAAAAATTAATATATATACACATATATGTCCTTTAATGTCATTTTATCTCATCTCAAGCCTTTATATAACTTAGCTGCAGTCTCTTTCTCTCTCGCCTCTTCTATCTCTGACTCTCTGTAATACAATCAAAGAAGCACAAACATAGCATACCACTGCCATTAGAGTTATGGGCTTTCCTGTTGGATACTCAGAGCTTTTACTCCCTAAACTTCTAATTCACACTCTATCTTTTCTGGGTTTTCTTCGAAAACTCATTTCCACTTTCTTTCGCCATCTGGGTCTTCCTGATTTTCTTGAACCCGACATTTCTTGGCCTGAATCTCCCCCTCGAGTCCCTGAATTTTACTCTGCTTCCGCCGTTCTCATCCGCGAGATCCTTCCTGTCGTTAAGTTCTCCGACCTCGTTGATCCACCGGATAGTTGTGCTGTTTGCTTGTACGAATTTGAAGACCAAGATGAGATCAGACGGCTCACTAATTGCCGACATATTTTTCATCGGAGCTGCTTGGACCGGTGGGTTGGATATGACCAGAAAACTTGCCCGTTGTGTCGGACGCCGGTGATTCCTGAGGATATGCAAGAAGCTTTTAATGAGAGATTATGGGCTGCTTCTGGAATTCCTGATTTTTATGGGGAGTATTCTCAAATTGCTGGCTTGTAGATTTTAGATTCATTGATTATCCAACTCCCCAAAAAAGATAAAAAAAAAAGATAAAAAAAAATAATAAAACAAAAAAAATTACCGTTTCTTTTTTTATTTTATGCTCTCTGAGGTTTTTTTTTTGTTGTGTGTGTATATATACAAAAATTATGAGGGAAAAAAAAGTACAATTTAGATGAATTTATATATTTTCCTTTTTTGGGTTAATGAAATTAGCAATTTAGTACCATAATTTATCTTGTTATGCTTGTCACTTCATTAGTTTTTCAAATTTTGTTTTAGTAATAATATAGGAATAAATAATACATCATGAATTTATCCCTTACGAAAATAATTCATTTTAATAATGATAGAAAGCATTGATGCTGAATTTATTATTTAAAAAAATATATAATTATCATTAAATTAATTTATATTATTAGTTTTTAATTTTTTTGAAATAATGATTTTTTTAATTTAATTTCACATAGATTAGTTAGTTTTATGAATTAATTGGGTATTTTATTTTTTAGGTTGATAAGGGTAAGCAAGCAAGTTGATGTTGAATGATAGTTTTATAGCAATTTTGAGTGTTGGTGTACTAGTTAGGTTTTTCAACCATTATGACGATTGAGAATGTGACATTATTCATTGTTCTTGTGGATCTTAACAAAATCACTCTCTCTTTTACTTTTTCTTACTGTATCTTGCAATTTTTTAAATTAGCACCAAACTAATACTACTTATACACATATATATTTATATTTATATATATCGTAAAATTTAAATTTTTAGCACTTTTTGTGATATTCTAGATTTCTACAACTTAAAATTAAAATTGAAGTTAAAATTTTAGCTATTATATCTTCGTGTGTCATGGGATTCTTTTTATATATATTTTAGAAGTAGAAAAATTATTTATCAAAGTTTTGGCCACCTAAAGCACACAATGAAGCTATATTTATACTTTTCTGCATATTTTCTGTTAGCCACGATCCCTTTATATAAAGAATTATTTTTAAGAATTTCAAAATAACATAAACATATCAAAAGGGCATTGTCCTATGAAATATCTAAGGAGAGAGGTTGTGAGTAGACTATGCATGAGATTTAATATGTGTTTATGAATTTATGAATATCTTTGTCTGTGTTTATAGAGTCAGTATGCTTTGTTCTTTAATTTAATCTTGTGTACGGTATACATTGTACTATATACTTATAGAGAATTGAACATCAGAATCCTCTGTGAGCTCAAATCACCCTTAGATGGTATCTGTGAGCTCAAATCACCCTTAGATGGTATCAGAGACTTGAGCCTAACAAATATATGTATGGATAAGTAGAACATGAAAGAGAACTATTTATACTATGGCTAGTTCTTTTGCAGCAATCACTTCTCATTTTTCCTCTTTAGTTCTTCCCTCTTCTTGTAAACAATTTATTGCCAGTAAAATAGACCATCTTGTGGAAATTACACATCTCCCAGAAGAAACAAAGGTTGATGATACTAAACTTACTTTGTTAAACCCATATGTAGTCTTTAAGAAAACTAATTATGTCAGAAGTATTAAAAATCTTATTACTTCCAGCTCTCCTCATGTAAAAGAATATGTACAGTCTTCTGCTCTTAGTCATTGTACTCTTTCTTCAACCTCTGCTGAACAGTATGCTACTTTTGAAATTTCTGAACCCTTCATTTCTCAATGGCAGAAACAAAGATATTCTCATCTCCATCTTGGAACTATTAGAATAGTTCCTTCTTATCATGGTAGAAAAGGGTTCTCTCTTGGATACCAGATATGTGAATTTTAAAAATTTTGTAATTGGTACAATCTTAACAACACTTAATGCTGAAAGTGTTGTTTTAACTTTTTTTCCCTAACTATAATTTATCTTTAACAAATTCTTATCTGTCTAAAGCCTTGAAGGTACAAGTTCAAATTACTGGTGCTCCTCAAGTTTAGAATTTTGTATCAGCTACACTCCATCATCAGTTGGTATATAGATTGCAAGACCATGCAATCAATATAGCCACACCTAGAGTATCCACAGATGCCCTATACATCTACTCCAATACAAATTCTACTCCAATAATTATATAGAAGCCCAGACAGCTGCCAAGAGAGGAGTTATCTAAACTCATTCCTCTGAAATGGGTTACTAATTATGAAAAGATGCAGCAGAAGCAAGAACCTGTGAAGTCTACTGATTTCAAGTTTATTAAACAAGCTGATGGAACTGTTAAGACAGTTTTCTCTGCTCCTTCTAGCTCTGTATCAGCCCCTGCAGTCTTCCACAACTGTATGATTACTCCTATTTCTTTTCCTCGAGAAAAAGGAGTTACAATTCACAGTTTTGATCCCACTGGCAGATAAATTTATGCAGCAAAAATGAAAGGTCATTTCATTTGGGATTCTCCTATATCAGAAAATTGTGAACCAGGATGTATGTGTTTCATGGATGGTGAATTTTATTCTCAACCAACCAGACTTACAGGCCCAAAGAGATTTTTCTCTTCCTGTAAAACTTAAAGTTCTTATTATACACCTCCACCTTGGATAGGCATTCAACAAGAAGTCCAAAAAAAAGACTACCCTCTTCCTTTGACCTTTTATGATGAAGCTTTAAAAGTTCTTAAAAAGAAAGGTTTACTGGAAGTACATAAACCACCAACCATTCACCTTAACAAATATATTCTAAAAAACCCAGTTCCATTAGCATCTACACAACCTTTGTGTATGATGTTTAAACCACCCTCACCAGAAGATTTTTCACTACTCCAAAAATAAACTAACCCACAAACCAAAATCAATTCCTGACCTTACATCCAACATACCACAATCCTCCTTGCCGGTCAAACCCAAGGCACCACTCAAGTTGAAGAAGTTCTCAACTGGCATTCTTTGAATGTCTAAACTCAAAATCAGTAGCTCCAGATGATTGATACAAAGATTGATCATTTGTCTTCTAAATCAAATGCTCATGCAACAGCTCTTAGCTCTATATCCATTGAGATTCAACAACTGTATCACAGTTTTTCCACCAGAGTCTTTCGGTTAGACACTGATTTAAGACTTATGAATCAAAGAAGAGAATCTGGACCTCTCTTTTATGAGAAAGACATATGAGAAACATTTTGGATCATTTGCTGATTTGTTTCCTCTAGCAAAACGTCAGCAATGTTATGTTCCTTCTTCATATGTTCCTTCTGCTACAAAAAAGACTTTTGCAGAAGTCATAACTAGTGCTTCTACTTCCACTTCAAAACCAGAAGAAGTTCCTAAAACTTCTTTCTAGCAAATGGCTTTTCATGTCACCTCTGAATATGAAAAATTTTCTAATTATTCTAAAGAAATCGCAGCTAATATTACTCAACTCCTTATGGCAGATCCTCCCAGACAAGCCGATCCACCTATTCCTCATGTAGATGAACAAGATGAACAGTCAGGAGTTGAAGGAATAGATCAACACCCAAAATACATCAATATCAGTACCAAAGGTTCAAGTTCAAGCAATGGACCTTGGTTTACTTTTGATGATCTTCCACCATCTAAATGGAGAAGTAGACTTTTGGAATTTAATGTTTGGATTGATGTTCAGATGATAAAATATGGTCCCACTTTATAACAGACATTAGCCAAATTTGTTGTTCGTACAACTAGCTTAATTCGAGATTGGTTCATTAATCTTAGTGAATATGAACATCTTCAATTCACTAATAGTCAGTCAGTTAGTACTGCCATTAACATTCTTCATAATATTTTTCTTGGAGATTATGGACTTATTGCTCGAGTTGAAAAATAAGACTTTTACTCCATGAAGTGTTATTCTTTAAAAGAAAAAGATATTTAAAAGCACTATGAAAGGATGGCAAAAAAATTTTATCAGTTGAAAGGAGCTTCTGATCCCAACATGAAGTTTACTTATGTTGCTATGAAGTTTACTTATGTTGCTTCTTTACCTGATAAATTACAGCTAGAGATTCAATGAATGGTGCAACAAGCTGAATGAAAAATATCTCAGTTATCTCTTGGTGAAATCCACCAGATCACCATTACTGCCTTACGAAAACTTTGTAAACAGTAAGAATTGTTTCAGAAATGGAATGATGATAAAACTCTTCTAAAATCAGCTTGCAAAAGGCCTGAATTGAAGATAAAATGTCATGACAAAAAATATTCTTGTTCTCCTAGAAAGAAGACTCATGTTCATAAATATTGTTCATCTAAGTCTTTTCCTGCCAGAAGATTTAGGAAAAGAACGAGGTTTAAATTTTTCAAGAAAAGATCTCCTTTCTCAAAGAACAGATGAGCTTCTGATAAATGTTACATTTGTGGAAAGAAATGACATTTTGCTAAGAATTATCCTAAACAGACCTCTAAGTCTGTTAAATTTCTTCAACAAGTTCAAGACTCAACAATGGTTTCTTTATCTGATGATGCTGACCTTGAATCCATTCTTTCCGAACAAGATGAACCCGCAAATGAGACTTTGTTTGCTCTTAAAGTTTCTGATACTGATTCTAGCTCAGACATACCTGAAGAAAATAATGATCCTTAGTTCAATCATCTATGTTGACCATACAATCTTACCTTCAGTTTCCCCAGTTGATAAAAATTTACCAACATTATAGGTAAATATTTCTCTGTTACCTTCTAAATATGATAAACCAATCCCTTTAATAGCCTTCATGGATACTGGTGCTCATAGATCTATGATGAATCCATCTATCTTACCTAATTCATATTGAAACTCTCATATAGAATATTTCAGAGCAGCTGATGAATAAGTATTTTCTACATACTTGATTACCTACTAAAAAATTAAAATTTAATTTTTCCCAGACTATGTTATATGAACTCATGTTCTTGGCCTATCTCTCCCAGATGAAGATCTTCTCATTGGTTTTGATATTTATTTTCAAGCTAAAGATCTCTAGATCCTTCCCACTGACCTTAAACACAAGAAGTTGTTTAAAACTTATACTAATATTACTAAGCTCTATTCATTTGCAGAAATTTCTTCTATTTATGATACTGAGAAAATATTGCTTCTTCCTTCTTTTGCAGAAGCTCGCCTATAATTTAGACACTCTCACTCTTTGTGGAAAAATCATGATTTCTTTATTTTCCTTCCTTTCAAAAAGAATGAAGACATAAACCCTAAAAAGTCTCACACCCAGGAAGGTCTCCTTCAGACCTTATATTGGCAAGACAAGAATGTGACTAGTTGTTGCAACAAAGACTCATTAAACTCACAAAGTCAAATTGGGCTTGCTAAGCTTTTTATGTAGAAAAATGGGCAGAGCATTATGAGGAAAGAAAAGGCTTATAATCAATTATAAGCCTCTCAACTTGTTCTTGACAGATGATAAGTTTTCTTTACCCAAGATTTATATCCTCATAGTTCACTTAAAGAATGCTAAGATCTTCTTTAAGTTTGATCTTAAAGTATGATTTTGGCAATTGGGTATTCAACCAGAAGACAGACCCAATATAACTTTTTGTATCTTCAATGCACAGTACCAATAGACAGTTATGTCTTTTGGGCTTAAGGTTGCCCCATCACTGTTTCAAAAAGCTATCATCAGAATATTCTAACCTATTTTGTATTCAGCTCTCATTTAACATTGATGACATTCTTCTTTTCTCATCTACAGAAGAAGCCCATCATCAACTATTACAAGAGTTTGCCTCAATTGTTCAAAAATATGGGAACATGTTGTCTGAAAAAAACGTTTATTGGGCCAGATCACTATTGATTTCTTAGGTCTTCATTTTGAAAATGGATCCTATTCACCAAGCCCACACATAGCCTAAGAACTTCTTAAGTTTTTAGACTCAAACCTTACTTAAAAATAAATTCAACAGTTTATCGGTATAATTAATTATATCAGAGATTTCTTTCCAGCCATAGCCCAGCTTATTAGCCACTTCTAAAAGAATCCACCACCTTGGACAGACCCTCAAACCTAATCAGTCCAAACTATCAAAATCTTAGCCCATAAACCTATCACTCTTTACATCCTTTATATTGAACTCAGAAATTTATAGACAGATGTTAGTGATAAATTTTGGGTGTTGTTTTCCTCGAAGAACTTAATGAAAAAAGATATTATTGTGGACATATAAGTGGATAGTTTAAAGATAGTAAAAAGCACTACAATTCTACTTACAAGAAAATCTTAGCTGTTAATTACGGAATAAAGAAATTTGAATTTCATCTTATAAGTCACCATTTCCTCATCCTTCTTAATAACACATCTTTCTCCAGAGCACTTGAGTTTAAACAGAAAACTCTACCTCCTCAGCAATTGTTAAGATTCCAAGAATAGTTTGTTCGATATGATTTTTTAGTCCAACATATAAAAGATAAGACTAATCCCATCCCTGATCTTTTGTCCAGACCAACTAAACCTATTATCCTTATCACTCCCACTCAGTCTCTTCCTCTCATCATGATGAACACCAGACTTTCTAGTTCTCGACCACCCAGTTCTCCTATCAGCACAGATAGACATCTTGATTATCAGTTTTTATAGTTTTCTCCTAGTTTTTATCCCAGAGACCCAAGTTCAATTTAACACTTTTCCAGAACTCACCTTTTGATTTACCTTTCAGAGGTTCATAATTATTTTCATATTAATCGTGAGCTTAATCTTTTTTACCCTGAGTTTCCATGGTTTTTAATTTACCATTTGTCTCCTTCTAATCCAAAAATCATCTCAGAATTATGGTTATTATGGTATTATTCAACACTGTATCACCATGATGTTGAAATTCCTCTCATAAAAATGATCAGTTTCCTCCAGAATGAAGATAATTCTAGTTCTTTATCATGGAAATTTCTAAAATGGTTTGATTCAATTCCCAATTAGGTCAAAAAGTTTAAAAAGATTGCCAGATACTATAAAATTTGGGATAAACCAGAAGATGAGATCACCAATTTTCATTCAATCTTCATCTTCCATCATCCTTATTTTCAGTATTCCAGAACAAGTGTTCTTTGATCTCAGAACCTTGTCTTTTAATTGAAATCTTTTGTTGGCCAGCTTTTTCAAAAAGAAAGCTTCAAACAGACCTAAAGATGCTACTTTTTTAGTTCAATAATTCACCCTTGAATGTCAGGACTCCATTTATCTGTACATCCCTTGTTCCATACCTAAATTAGACTACAACAGTTGAAACTTTATCCACTGATGCCAGACAAAGACTTGAAGATTTCCTCAATGCACAGCTCAGATTTGCAGAAACTGCCACTGAGTTTCCTTTCCAGCTCACTGGTGAGTACTTTATTGACTATGATATTGATTTTGGTGGACCTCTTAGTCAATCATAAGATGTGCCTTCCAGCTCTACATCCACTCCACCAGCAGATGTGCCTTCCGAATCAGCGTAGCCAGCTATCCAAAGGAAACTTGATGGTACAGATATGAGTCAACAAGATATTGGCGAGACTATTGTCAGCTCACTCTCCAACAGACAATATATGGACATTATGTCACGTCAGTACATTGATGCATGTATGACTCAAGATAATAATGCATTAGTCCCAGCATCGTATGACTCAGACTCTACTGATTATTAAAATATGAACTTGTCTCTATCACACTTTATATAATGGCTACAATATTTGATGTTTGTAATAATTATGGGAATCTTATTGTTCCCTCACATGTTTGTTGTTTTTCTTTCTGAGTGCTTTATGATGTAAGTTTTTATGTAAGCTTTTTTGTTTGTATTCTAGTTCCTCCAGCTATATAAAGAGCTCAATTTGTATGTTTTGGGATATAGAGAGCTTCCCTTTCTTCCATCCCTGATATGTTTAATAAAACTATGAAGTTCTAAATTTTAATTTTCTCTTTCCTTTATACTTTCCTGCATATTTTCTGTTAGTCACGATCTCTTGATATAAAGAATTACTTTTGAGAGTTTCAAAATAACATAGACAAATCAAAAGGGCGTTGTCTTGTGAAATACCTAAGAAGAGGCTGTGAGTGGACTATACATGAGATTTAGTCCGTATTTATAAAATTATGTAGACCTTTGTTTGTATTTATAAAGTTAATATGCTTTGTTCTTCACTTTGATCCTATGTATGATATACACTGTATCATATACTTGTAGAGAATTGAACATCAGAACTTTCTGTAAGCTCATATCACCCCCAAATAGTATCAGAGCCTTGAGCCTAATAGAGATATGTATGGATAAGTAGAACATGAAAGAGAACCATATATACTATGGCTAGTTCTTCTGCAGCAATCAATTCTCATACTTCCTCTTTAGTTATTCCTCCTTCTTGTAAATAGTCTATTTTATCTTGATTATTTTTCTTCTTTTTTCCATCATTAATCCCATTAAATTATTAAAATAATTATTAAATTATTAACAACTAACAATACATATTGAAGATAATTAATTGTTGGCTATTGCAACTTACAAGAGATAAATCATTTAATTAATTTTGATTTCAAGAATTATAGGATTATATATATATATATATATATATATATATATATATATTAAGTAAAGATTAGTGTGTGGATTTGGTCAATAGATACGTGCCTTCATGTTTATGAGTTTTGTCATTAATAAATATTATAAAGCCAACTATGCCTACTGTTTTTTTGATTATTATAATAATATATTAATATGCTTAAATAAAATAATATATGTGGAGATTAATTAAAAATCAACAAACTAAATAATCCGCAAAACTTCTTGTATTAATATAATTTTATAGATTGAATGTATCTAATTTGGAGGATAAAATTATGAGAGTAAATTAAATTTAAATCTAAATATTATAGGTCAGTTAGAATATATTATTTTTAAAATCTTATTTTTTAGCTGGTTTTATCATTGCATAAAGAAATAGCTAGCAATGCAAAGTTTTTTTTAATAGTTTTTTTAAATTTACTAAAGTATCTTTAAATTAATAAATCAAACATTATAAGATTAATTAATAAATCACTTAATTTAATATTCAAACATGCATCCCATAAAACAATCTTAGATTGCCAAGTTGCGAACAAAAAATAATTCTTCTTTATAACTAACTCTCAAAATAATAGTTCCCACACGGTTTTAAAGAAAAATCAAATGATGAATTTTATATTTAATCTTCTAGATATACATTTTTTTTATAAAAAGTTTTATTTTTATTTGGAGCAAACTCTCTCTCTCTGTCTCTCTCTCTCTCTCTCTCTATATATATAATATTTTATAAAAATTAACAATAATACAACTTTTGAATATGAAACTATATTTAATAACACTATTATGAAATATATTATAAAAAATAATTACTAAATTAATGCTTGCCAAATTTAGTAAAATCAAAATAAACAAAGCAAAATAAAAGAAACTTCAAAAATACTAACAAATAAAACAATATTCGAAGTGACATGGTCAAAGATATACTTAAGTTTGTTAAAACACCTTAATAATACTATATTTAAGAGATAAAGTAACCAAATTTTCTTTCTTTCCCACAATAATTATATTATTCTTTAATAGAGAATCATAAAATAAATAAATGATTAAATAAATCAAATAAATTAATAAAAATTTCACTCAAAGAGTTGACTTGTCTTTACTCTTAAAATATAGAAGTATGTCTCTATGTGCATCATTCCATGTATTTTCCTATATTTTCAGGAAGAATTTTATAAATTTACATATTAAATATTTTCCAACATTAATTTCTACTGAAAAAGACAAAAAAAAACTAATGATGCATACATGTATATTAGTACATTCTGATAAGGACTAATGAGTGAAGTTAGACATGTATTAGATTTTTTCAGCTAAGTATAGATAATCAAGTTGCTTTGGCTGCATCATTATAAAAAATTAGGTAAAGGGTATCTGAAGTTCCAATCTTTTGATGAATTTCATTTAGAAAAATGCAATTTTATATGATAGTCTTAGATTAGATCATCAAAGATTAATCCACCTATATAGAGTTGTTAATCAACTTGTTAACAAACTCTAGAAATTGTAAAGACTGCTACGCCAACTTGTTCAATTAAAAGTCATCTTCATAAATAAATAAATAAATAAATAAATATATATATATATATATATATATAATATTTCACCAACCATGATGATGTTGAAATTCCATCAAATGCTCAGACACGATCAAGTTACTGATATTGATGTTTCTACTGATGTTGAGAAAAATAAAGTTTAATGAGAAAGAATTCAAAAGAGCACACAAATCTTTACTGGTATAAATACCCTCAAGTAAAAATAAACAAAAGAACCACTTCCACTATTTTTCCCACAACACACACAGCTCATAATGGAGTTCATCATCTCCAACATCAACATCAATGATCAACCACTTTAAAATACTCATCTGGGATGGCATATTGATATTCATCGCAGCGAACAGATCAGGTAGAATAGCCAGAAGGTGGATAACCGGGTGGTGGGTAGTTAGATTGATGGTAAGCGGGTGGAGGATAACCGACTGGAGGATATCCGTAGGGCTGTCCATATCCGGCTTGTGCTTGAGGTTGATATCCAACAGCAGGAGGCATTGGCTGATCGATGCGTGACATCTGCTGAACAGGGGGCACTGCCATCACTTGTGGCCCAAATTTGCCATCTCTTTTATCCATTTCAATCTTATGTTGAGTCTGCAGATTAATAATAGGTTACGAGTAGTATAACATAATATTTTTTGTCAAAAATATATGCAACTTTTATTTCATGCGTTTGTTGGATCATGTTGGTACCTGCATACAGGCGCAAACCCTGACCGCAGAAAGGGAAAAAAATCAGTAAGAGTCACCAGCAATTTTGGCCAAGTGCATTGAATAGAAAGAAATGGCAGAAATGCTTACGTGCAATACACCATATCAGCCAAACATGACAGCAACTGAGAAGCCTCTGAAATTTCGTCACTACCAACGATCATTGCGATAATGGAGAATATACACGCAATTTGTTGGAGACAGAACATAAAACCCTGAGATGAAAGAAGCAACATGCTTTACCATTCTCAAAATAAGTAAAATGTAATATGAGAGTGAGAATGATAGAGAGAGATATTACGATAATGCAATTATCACATTGTGTTGTCTGAATGTTGAATTCATCTTGCAAAAGAAAGCGGGTAGAGGCCACTGAATTTCCAAAGCAGCAGAATACCTGAGAAATCAAAGGCATTATCAGAGTTGATAACATCAGAAAAAGTCTCCAAAGTTGGCACATCTAGTACAAGACTAGCAAAAACAATAAATCCAATTAAATGATTCTTCAGGAACTGTTACAGTCTTGATAAAATATGTTTACTCCTAAACAATAAAGAAAACAGTCTCCAAAGTTGGCACACCTAGTACAAGACTAGCAAAAACAATAAATCCAATTAAATGATTCTTCAGAAACTGTTACAGTCTTGATAAAAATATGTTTACTCCTAAACAATAAGGAAAGGAGAAGGCACATTTCAGGCTATTAAGCCAGCAAGGTTCTCAACCAATTTGTTTCTGAGATAATCAGTTTGTCAATACAAAATCAATAGAAATAAAATTTACTCTTACACTCCTATACAATGAAGATAAAATAATTCACCAAAATTATTCCAATCCTTAAAAAGCTTGTGACAAAAATATGATGAACAAGCACCAAAATTTATCCTTTTTTTGTTCTCTTTCAAGCGAAAGTGTTCATTGACTAGGTAAAATCTAGGTTGTTGGTTAACAACAGGAATGTCAAGGAGAAATGAGCTTAGCCATTGGACTAATGAAAGATGTTCACAACCATACTAAAAAAATATTGCATTTTGTTTAAAAAGAATCTATAGAGAGAGGCAATGAATTTGAACTGTGTCATTGCCATGCAAAAGTTGACCAATATCCATAATCAATGTTTTGGGCGGTGGAGTTAAACCAATTTTCAGACAAAGCTAGATGAAAATTCTCAAACTTTTTTAACAGAGCTAGATGAATATTCTCAAACTTTTTTAACACAATGCTTTACTTTGTTACAGAATTGAAGGAAAAAGAAAACAAAATCAAGCATAAAAGACCAAACAGATGCATAACTTGTAAATTCTTATTATTAGAGATTTTCATGTAAAGTTTACATGTTCGGAATTTTATTTTATTTTAAATAAAGAACACTGAGTTATTCTAAATTGGTGTTCTTTGCTTTTCTTAACTATTTCATTCTGGCAATAACAATTGTCTCTAGTCTCCTTACTAGAACACCGTATCAGAGGATCATGATGCTGATATACTGCAACTCAACATAGGCAGAGACCATATAAGCAGATTAAAATTTAACAATTAAGCATCCATGAAAACTAAATCAATTCTACATGTACAACTTGAATCTTCTACATCCATGAAACTCATCTTACCAGTATTGCTACAAACAAGGAACTAGACTGGAGTAAACGCAAGTCAAGAACCAATTTCAGTTTCTATCTGTGAAAAGCATGTAGGTGATCAGCTTCTGAAAGGAAAGAGTTCAATATTTTATGGTCATTTGCCTGAACTGAATGGAAGAGGATAAGATAATTCACCAGCTTTCAGAAGCAAAGAGAAGATTTCTCAGGTATAAAACATTGTTCAAATATTCATAATCCAAATACCTATAACTATGAAAGGACATTAATCTGATTTCTCAAAAAATGGTGGTACATTAGAAGGTTTAAGAAACAAAAATTAATCCATGTGCACTTAGAACGTTTATCTATTTTAAACTAGTATATATGCATCTATGGAACCCCTATTTCTAAATCTCCCTCACATTCAGTTTAGTTTGGGAAATCTGGTATTGAATCTTGGACCAATGAACCTAATGCGAAGAAATACAACACATCATGATGACCAATGACAAATAAATTCTGTACCTCTGTGGCAAGGCAAAATTCTGGGCACTTGCTTTCACCACACCTGCCGCTACAAGGCATATAACCAGCACAACAAACATACCTATGACAAACAAGAGGACTGTTCATTCAGAAGGATGCCACCAAAATGCCAAAAGATTTCTCTGAGAATAAAAAAAAATCAATTACCTGGACATATCATTGTAAAGAGCTCGTTTTCGGAGCAAGTATGATACACATGGCCCACTACAACACAATCAAAGAGAATTAGGTGCATTGAGATAACGAGAAGCCTCGCATCGACAGGTAAGAATTCAGTAACTTAATGATACTTCAATGATACATCATGACGAGTCTCAAGTGAAGTGGTACATATAATATTTCACGAATATCCTATATATGTAAGTTCATGATTTTGTACTAGCACTT
This sequence comes from Garcia nutans, assembly GCA_947685225.1. Taxonomy (NCBI): domain Eukaryota; kingdom Viridiplantae; phylum Streptophyta; class Magnoliopsida; order Malpighiales; family Euphorbiaceae; genus Garcia; species Garcia nutans. The sequence goes on from CANTUV010000089.1 coordinate 2,179,072, forward strand.
TTATAGTATGTAGTTAATTAATCAAATATCTTTCTTTATTCACAAAAATCTCATAAACCTAAAAGCACTGTCCCTCAACATGATTTACCAAACAAATTTGCTTTTGATTTACTCTCTCCCTAAATGTATTGATGATATGCATCTATAACCAAAAGCACAACCCAAGCCAACAAGAAATAGAATGAAGGTACGCGTCAATCTAATGGAAAGTTAAAAAAAAGAAGATGAAAGCAAATTATAAACTCATGAAACAATATTTTCTTATTCCTAAACAACTCTCTAATGCATTATAATGATCAAGATCACCCAATTTCGAACAAATTCAATCAAAGTCAACCCTATGTCTTAGCAAGTAAACAAACCTTAATTTTTTTTTAAAAAAAAATCCATGTAATTTAACAATCAAGAGCAATAAATTGAAGTCAACAAAACAAAACAAAAACAAAAATTGAGGCAAGTAAATGAAAAGAACAGTTCGATCCATATTCCAAAAGGCAAGTAAACAGTTAGATCAAGAATACTCACCACCAAAAAGAAAAGCAGCAATCTGCACCCACCCACGTTCCAAAAAACCCAAAGAAAACCAAAAATATTAGATTAATTAACAAACCCATAAAAAATTTATCATTAACAAAAACCCCAAAAAAAAAACTTACAAGGGGTATCAGCTTGAATGGTGTGCATAAGATCAGTGTGCCAGAGATTCCGGAAGTTCTGGCGGAGCTGCAACTTTTCGAGATGCTCTTGAGAAGCCATGGCAACCAAAAGAGATCTCTTTTCAAGAAAATAACTTCACACTTTCACAGCCACAAAGAACTCAGATTTATGAAAAGAATTGAATATGTATGGTCTATATAAGAAGGCAAAAAACGAGTCTTTTTGACTTATTCTATAAAATTTTCATTCAAGTTGAGACCTTTTTAAAAGCTTTCTTCCAATTTTCTTCAAATCAAAGCCAAATAGAAACAGCCATTACTCTTTCCTAAGCGAAGACGTTGACTTCCAAGAGACAACCCATTTCCCAAATTTTGCGAAAAATAAATAAATATTAAAATAATACTGGACAGTTGTAGCTTTCCGATTGGTCATTGGCACCAAATGGGTCAATGTAAAATAATATTCGAGGAGTTGAATAATATTAGCTGGGAGGATACTTTAATTAATTAAAAACTGCAAACCGGAATGGGACTGTTTTTTAGAAAAAAAATATAAATTATTTATTTTTTAAAAAAAATTAAGTATAATCACAATTTAAGTATAATTACAATTAATAAAATAAATAATTAAAAAAATTACGTATAATTACAATTTTTTTAAACATTTTAATTTTTTTTTGTGATTACCATTGCATAATATTATATGCATATGAATACATTAGTATTATTGAATTTTAATAAATGTATAATTTATATATTAATTTAATTATTTCAATTTTTCAACGTAAAAATAAAAATAAAAAAATGTTATTTTAATTATTTGATTTAAATATCTCTAGCAATTGTAGAAGTTGAAATAATTGAATTTTTAATTAAACTAAAAAAACATTTTATTTTTTTCAACTTTAAGGAACCAACATAAGAAAAACCATACTCACAAACCACTAGTTGGTTTTAATGGTTTTTTTTTATTTGTAGTTTTTAATTCCTCAAAACATAAATATTTAAAAAACTATAATAAAAAAATAAATAATTTTTTTATATGAAATGATTTATTTATAAGATTGAATGTATGAATTAAATTTCTCATAATAAGAAGTGTGAGACTTGTTAATATTTTGAATAATTATTCCCAATAAAGATGGAGCCAAACAAGAGATACGGGTATTTATAAATTAAGAAATTAATTAAATCACTTTTCTTATATATGCATATAATTATATATATTCAGAAATTTAGTTTATAATTAATAATATAATGGTTTGTTCTAAAAGAAGCCTGTGATCTATTTTTCTACAGCTTTTTTTATTGTAAAAAAAAAGTTGTGTGGTTAAAAATATAATTATGAAAGTAAATAAATTAAGTATAGAATGTGAATAGGTTTTATATAATTAATAATTATCTTATTATTACGACACACAATTATTATTAATTTTACATTATTTATTCATTTATTATTCTGTGAATGTCTGAAATTCAATATTTAAAAATCTAAGTTATTTTTTTTAAAAAAAATACACGATCTATCACTTTTTTTATTTTTTTTTTCAAATATATTTTTAATATACAAAAATATCGTCTGAAAATAGAATACATATTTCGTATGCTATACATATATGATATGTATATATATCAAAAAGTGAAATATTTTTAAAAATAAAATTTGAAAAATGGATATTTTTAAAGAAAAAATAAAAATAAATATTTTTAAAAACATTTTTATTTTTTAGATATTTGAGAAGAAAAGTCCTTTTTGTTTGAAGCTTTAGAGGGATAAAACTGGCCCTAAAGTTGATAGGGCTGAATGCCCAACAAAAATAAAGAACTCAATCCACTGGTAAGGCTGGCCCAATAAGAATGGTCAAATGGCTCACATTGTTGTGGAGAAATTCAAATCATATGTAGAGAAATTCAATTTATTATCCAATCATATAAAATAGATACATTTTTTTTAATATTTTGCAATTGTAGAAACAAAAAGACTTGAAAAATATATTCTCTAATTTTTTTTTTAAATGAAAATGCATTTTATTTTTCTTTGTATGGCTGCTGCTGTATCTGCATCCTATATTTCAGAGTTAACAGCTCTTTTCATAAGCTTCAAAAGAAGAAATGATTGTGCCCACTTGGAAAAAAATTACATAAAATATAAACTGGTAGTTGTTGCACTTGGCAGTTTTTGCATTTAATTGGTCTTAGTAATAAAAAAAGGGGTCAAATTTGAAATGATATTCATATAATAGAATAATCTTTAATATATTATCACAATTGTACACACAAATTGTCTAACAGTAAGTTTATATTTTATTAAATAATAATATTCAATTCAATTTAATTTAATAAAATTTTAATTTTCAGTTAATTCATTATCATAAAATTTTAATTTTAATTAATTAAAATCGAATATATGAATTTTTTTTTACTTAGAATAATTATAAATTATAATTTTTAAAGGATATAAAGTAATAAAATTATTATAATTATAAATTATAATTTAAAAGAGATATAAAATAATAAATCACTCTGAATCGCTCGTCCTTTGTTATAATACTAAAAAATAATATATTAGCACAGCTAGAGGAACCTTTGTACTATTAATTGTTAAGTGAAGGGCCAAATGTGCAAAGAAGTTTGCTTTATAAAGCACACAAGTGAAGTGGACTAAGTCTTTATATGTGTTTGGACTTTGAAAATCTCCATCGCTGGAGAGAGAGAGAGAGAGAGAGTAGAAATTGACATGTTTTTTGTCTCTTAGTAGTAGCAATAGAAGTGTGAAGCTTTGATTAAATAAAATAGAAATCAGAGCCAAGTGTCATTTGTTCTTCTTTTGTGGCATTTCTTCATTGCCAATATACACAGACAAAATAGTGCAACAACAACAACAAAAGAAAGATTATAATCGATAGTATTAGCAAGAACAAACAACAGCAATAGCAAAAGTTTTTCTCTGGTTTTTCATCTTTTTAGAGTTCAATTCAATTTTTTTTTAAAAAAATGTCTTCTGATCTTTATTTTTATGATAGCAATTTCTACCACCATTCTAGCCCAGAAATGGTCTCTTCTGATGGAGGGGACCTTTTCTTTCCTGATCCATTTTCTCCTTTTTGTGATTCTGCTGCCACTGATATTTTCCAAGAATTCTCCAACAACAATCTAAATACTCAAAACCCCCTTCATAATTCAAACTCTTTAGACAATTTTAGCCCAAATATTCTCTCATCTTCCCCTCCAAGTCACCAATTGGAAAACTTGTCTCTTTATCAGACACCCTTATTGCAGCTTTCTGAAAATGGTTCTTCAAATTTGGGAAATGGGTTTGGTAATTTCTCTGGTTTGGATGCTCTTGGAGTTAAAACTGAGGAATCTCAAATGGGTTTTGATTTTGATTCCTCTTACAATAGCAACAACTTCTTTATGCCTCATAGTTACAGTGGAGTTGAAAATGTAGCAAAGTTTATGCAAAGAAGCCATAGCAGCAATTCTTTTGAAGGAGAAGCTGACTTTCTCTTCCAACCTCGCTTTGATACTCTCTTGGAATCACCAAATTATCAAAACCAAGCCTTGAGCTCACCTGAAAACAACTTTCTTGCTGGTCAATTGAGAAGGGTTTGCAGCACTGGAGATTTACAAGTAAGAAATCACTCTCAATTCCCCTGTTTTTTGTTCTGCTTTTTGATCATTTTATACCTAATAAAATCTTCTTTTTTCTCGTTTTTAAACTTTTTCTAGAATATTAGAACAACACATACATCACAGAGGTCATTTTCAAGCCCTTTAGCTGCTGATAATCAGAGCTCTTTCATGGACGAAGCAAACTGCAAAGTTGGTCGTTACAGTGCAGAAGAAAGAAAAGACAGGATTTCTAAATATAGAGCCAAACGTAACCAGAGAAACTTCACTAAAACCATCAAGGTAAGGCCAAGAAGTTCAATTTTCAAAATAAGCAATAAAATTAAGCTATAATATCAATTACTATTTATTTATAATTTACAACAAATGATTGAAATTGTTAATGGAGTCTTCTTGTTTTCTTGATTAAAAGTATGCATGTAGAAAAACACTAGCAGACAATAGGCCTCGTATACGTGGCAGATTCGCACGCAACGATGAAACTTGTGAGATTCCAAAAGCTGCATGTTCTTCCAGCAGACATGAAGACACTGATGAGCTATGGGTAACTTAATTGTTTTTGACATTATTTATATATATATATATATATAAAAGAATAAATCTTTATTAATTTTTGAAAATTTAGTTCACATAACGAAATTCAAAAGTATGCTTGTAAGAATGTTTTTTGTTAAAAAAATGTACATTATTCATATTAGTTTGTTTGTTTTCGCAGTTTGATGGGATCGAAGACAACGGAGAAATAAGAGGAGGAGAAGAAGAAGGAAGAGGAGATTTTATAATTAACAGTTATGGAGAAGCTCCTCAGCTTCAATATTATAATTATTGAAAGGTTTTCTTTTTCTACACAGTCGTTTTAACTAGAAAGTTTATTATGTATAGGACCAGAAAAATAAAAAAGAAAAAAAGAAAAAAAACATTTTTGAAGAAAGGAATTGAAAGTGCTTTTGAAATAATCATAATTGTATTCTAAAATCTGCAGTTGGTAGTTGTAATTTAGTTTTAGCAGTTAATTTCTAGTAGTTTTCTTTATTAAATATTTATCAATATTTTTTTAGTTCATTTTTACTGTTTTAGTGTAATCATTTCTCAATTCACTTGCTTATATAACATGGAGATTAATAATGATTTAATATAAGGAAAATATTGTAAATAAAAGAAGAGAGAAGATATATAGAGAATGATAAATCTGAAGAATTTTTTTATTATGAATTATATCAAATATATCACATAATGGGATATATGCAGTGGTGTAAATAGATTTTTGACAAGAACAAAAGACTGTGAAGTTAATCTTAATCTGAATATGATAAAGTTAATCATAATCCTAATAGGATAAGATTAATCCAATTAAGTAGTCATCCACATATCTAATAATACTTTTTCTTGGATGACTACCCTTATGAACATGTCTCATTAAAATCTTGCTAAGAAAAATTCAGTGGACAAAAACTTAGCGAAGAAAAAAGAGTACAACATTCATAGGTGACTTTCCCTTAAAAATGCATTCAACTAAAATATTTTAAGTGAACGCATCCTAATATTGTATATATATATTTTTATGATTGATGTCGGCAATGTCTTTGTGAATAAATCCGCTGGAGTTTCGCTAGAACGAACTTTGCAAATATCGATTTTTTATTTCTTCATTCTTTCATGTGTATAAGAGACTTTTGGTGATTTATGTTCAGTTCTGTCACCCTTGTGTAGCCTCCTTCGATTTGTGCAATTCATGATGCATTATCTTCATGCAATATGTTTGATTTGTTGATTTCTATAGGTAATCCACAAGCTCCCTAATATGTTTAATTATGGTTATCAACCATACACATTCACAATTAGCTTCATGAATGACTAATATCTCTGAATGATGTAGTGAAGTAGCAGTGATTGTATGCTTCACATATAGCCATAAAATAATATTATTATTATACGTGAAGTGTTATATGTAAAGACATAACCCATATCGGATGTGCCATGTAGGTAGCAAAGAACATATTTCACTCTATTCCAACGCCTTCTAATTAGTGCAAAACTAAATCTTGCAAGTAGGTTAACTGCAAAAGTAATATCTGACCTTGTGTTGTTAGCAAGATATAATAGCGTCCCTATTGCACTGAGATATGATACTTCATGACTAAGAATCTCTTCATTATCTTTCCAAAGGCTGAAGAAATCTACTTTTACATCAAGGGAATAAACAATCATTGAAATGCTTAATGAATAAGATTTATCCATATAAAATTATTTCAAGTTTGATGGACAAGAATTTCATTTGATAAATACTTAACTTGAAATTCAAGATAAAATTATGTTCTTCCAAGATATTTCAATTCAAAATTTCTTGCTAATAGTATGCAATAATTGAGATCTCTTGATGCGTCTGGGCCAAGCTCTTCTTAGAAGGTCACTCATCCTGGCACTTACCTTGCACTAGCACGCTTAACCAGAAAGAACGCTAACTATTTCTACCAAAAGCTTAAGCTGTCAGCAGAGGCGCACCATTTCTACAAATTTTTTGAGCAATAAGGGAATAATGAGGAAACTATAAGCAAGCTTGATAAATTTACACAAGGCAGCAAATATGTTGATGATATCATTATGCCAAATGGATCAATCACAAGATCACAATCAATGAAACTCCAGCATGTGTTCCAACACTTCATTCAAAGGTGGATTAATGAAGAGGGAGACCAACTTATACTGAATATGAAAAATCATGAAAGGAAAGTTAAAAACTCACCAAAAATCATGAAGAATCTGCCTATAAATATGTTGATGGGAATTAGCACGAATTTACAATATAATATTGATGTGGTTTAGTGCTAGTGTGACTAGACACATGTGAACCAACACCAAAAAATATATAGAATCTGCCCATCAATATTATCAAAATTATGAACACTAAGTTAGAATATAATATTGATGTGGATGAATAATTAATGCTAGTGTGACTAGATACATGTGAGCCTAAATTTTTAAGCCATTAATTCTTCATTTACAGCTATATAGAGAGGGGTGGAAAGGACTAAAGGGGCTGATACGAATTTTCAGATTATGTTGATTGTAATTTATGTGTTTTCAAGTTTGAGAGATTTTCTTCTTATTTTTATTGCATGAATAATTGGTTCTAACTTATCAAGTCTGACTTATGGCATTTTAAATCAATTCATTTACTTCATCTCAATTACCCAAGTTCTCAATTATAGGTTAGTTGTGGGTTTGGTAGGGAGAATTTATTTTTGAGTTCTAAGATTCTATGCTATATGTATTTGTGGGGTTCTAGATGTAATATTTAATTCATGGGTTCCACATCATCTCTTCTGAAGTTTTTACTATATTTAAATCATTAACATAAACTGCAACTATGATAAATTATATATTTATCTTCTAGATAAAAATACATGGGTAAATGAAATTATTTTCATATTCATTTTCTCTAAGTATTCAAATAGGAAACTATACCACATCCACCTAGTTTATATCAGAATCTTTAAACTCAATATAGTATATTTATCAAGATATTATATGCTTCAGACATCTTGAATCCTTTAGAAATTTTTATATATATGTCATTTTCTAATGAATTATATAAGTAAATTGTCACAACATCTATCAAATATATATTGAGTCTTTCAGAAGCTACCAAACATATCAAAAATCTAAAGGTAATAACATCCCTGACAGAGAAATATATCTCATCATAATCTATACAAGGTCTTTGTGAAAATTATTATGCCACAAGTTATACTTTATATTTTACAATTTTAACTCATTTCTCTTAAGAGCCATATGAGCAAATTATTGTAATATAATATCGAGCCCTTCGGGGCTATAAAACTAAATTTAAGAGTAATTGTATTCATAATAAAGGAATTATACATTTTTCATAATCTTATTTGATTTATTTCTTTTACATACAATATTCTATGGGTCTGATATCTCTTGGTGTATAAACTACTGGTTCAAATATTATATATTTTGCAGCTGAATATAACTCAGCCTTGATTACTTTCCATTTTGGCTAATTACTTTGACATCAATAATTTTAATAATTTTTAGGCTCAAGTATATTTTAATAATTTCAGTAGCAACATATGCAAAATAATTTTACCAATTTCTCACATATTTCAAGGTTTTAATGAGATCTCAAAAGTTTTCGGTGCCGAAACCACTTCTGGAATTATTTCTCTAGAAATATTTGGCTGTTGATCTATGTTGCTTTTGACCTCTTCAGGAGTGTCATTTTGAAATTATTTATTTTTTTTATTTTCAAAATAATATTTTGAACCAAATGGTCCACCACGCTTTAAGCGTATATTAGATTCATTGGCTGTCATATTAATAAGATATCCTATATGGACAATCAATCAAGTAAGAGTATTAGCGGCTGAAACATATGATTTAAATGCATTCTGGGTATCAGTAAGATATCTTGTAGTTGATTTACAATATTCTGCAAACGAATTAGTTTTTGAACTTTCAATTTATATTTATTTATGCATGTATCAAGATTGGACGAAGTTGATATATTCCAACTAATCTCTTTTGCTTTTAGCCATTTACTTTTTATCTTCCCCTAATGTTAGAAAAATCAGCTTACTAAAAATCTTACTCTAAAAAATTTATTGGTAAAGGTCTATAATATCTAATGTAGACAATCAAAACCCACATAGATATCAAAATAATATTGATAATCCAATTTATTTTTTGAAGGAGATGCAATAAGAATATATGCACTGCAACAAGAAATTTTAATATTGTAAATTCTAAATAAGACATATTAATTCAGATAAACACAAGTTGTAAAATGAAAAATTTGTAATATGCAGATAATCAAATATAAATTAAAGGTGCAATATAAATAACAACATGTATCCAAGCGTATATTGAAAGATTTGATTTTATAAACATAAAAATAATAATTAATCATAAAATCTTACTAATAATTCAACTAAATCATATCGAGTATGAACATATGCAATAAAATGTTCAATGATAATATAAACATAAAATACTTTTCAAGTGAACTCATATGCATTATCTTTAAAAATTATCTTAATATAATAATCAAGAATTATTGACTTTAACTTTATAATTTGAGTAAGAAATTTAGTAAAAACAATATTAGGAGTTGATAATAGACAAATATATGATCATCTAGTTGAAGCATTAATTAAAATCATAAAGTATCTAAATAGTCTACAAGATTGATGGATAGGGTCACAAATATCTTCATATATTTTTGTAGAAATTTAGGGGACTCTAAATATAATTTATTTAGTGAAGATCTCATAATTAATTTACTTTGAGTACAAGAACCACAAAAGTAATCATAAAGTAAAATTATTTTCTTATTTTTTTTAGTGGATGTCTATTTGTATTCTCAATAATACGTCACATTATATTTAAACATGGATGATCAAGATGATCATGCCAAAAGATAGAAATTTTAAGATCTATGCACTTCCGGTGTATATAGTGTAACTCAACCATCTTTATTTTTTATAAAAAAATTTAAATTTTTTAAATATAAAATTCTGTTTCAAATTCATGGAGTTAACATATAAAAATTCAATATCAATTTTATTTTGTTTCAATAGAATATCTATTGCGATGTATTATTTAAAACTTAATAGATTTATTCGAGATCTATTTGAATACAATACATCATTGAAATATTATTTTGGTCAAATTCATAATATAAGGTGAACTCTTTTGGAGTTTTTAACCACATTTGCAGAACCAGATATCATGTTAATATTAATTTTTGCTAATATTAATTGCAATAAATATTTTCTGATTATGAAAAATTATGAGAGTTGTGTCAATATATATCTTTTTAGCGCTTTTGATTTTAAAATTGGTAGAAAAAAAAATTTCACTACAACTTTTTTATCAAAATCTCGTTCATGATATTGAAAATATATCACATTCACTTCAGGGAATAATGTCAAGATAGTTTGACGAATTTGATTATTTTTCATCAAAAACTAAAAATTTTATTTAGCTATAGGAAAAAAAATAGTTCAAAATATTTTGTAATTCTACGCTCTAAATATAACTACTGTAGGAACATATTTGAGGTATAAAAAATTTAATATTCATCAAAAAGACTGTAATAATTAATAATAAGATAATCATTTTTTAATTTCTCATCAAATAATTAAAAGAAAAATCATTACTTCTAAGCGATCCTGCTGGAATGCTTAATTTTCTTTTTCATAATATCTCTAAAATTTACAATATCGATGTGAATTTCATTATCAAATAACCCATAATAAACAATTTCTTCTGAAAATATCAAGGGTAATAAATTCAAGTTTTATGATATTTAATATTGTAAATATACTAAATTTAAATAAAAATTATAAATTAAATAAATTACAAAGCTATCAAATAAATAAAGATTAAAAATTATAATTAGAGTTAAAATATTATATATCTAAAATTCCATTTGATCATAACAAATTATAATAAATATCAACTTATTTATCAACTTCATCCAATACACAAATATTTACTCATAATTTTATATTTTTTTTTTACTTTTATATACTATATTAAGTTATTAGATAAATAACCATAAATATAAAAATAACTATTAAATTTAAATTCCACATAAAAAAATTTAAAATTTAAAAACATAATATTTTAAACACGTCCATGGCAATCTCGTCTTAGTATTATTAATATTTATTTGGATGTTTTGATGAATTGGATTTATACAATATAATCTAGTTAATCAATATGATGGAATAAGATTGAATGATATATATTCCAAATCTGTTTGCAATGTCATGTTGTGTGACATTCTAATTTAATTATCATAAAACCATTGGTCGTTGCAATAAACTTGGCCAAAAGCTTCACGCTGCACTATTTTTTTTTAATTTCTTAATTCTTAACTAATAAATCAAGAAATACTAAAAAAAATTAATAGTCCAATTAAAAAAAATCTTTAGAGTTAATCTTAAAACTCTTAAAGAATCTACAATGAAGTAACTCTAGTTCCAATTATAAAAATATAATTAAACTAAAATTATATGCAATCAATTACATAAATCTTAAGTATGTATCAATAAACCCATAGTTTTAATCAAGCCCAAAAACATAATAAATCCTTTATGTAGAATAAAATAAGAATATAAATGTTATAGGAATCGTACCTTGGCCGATTATTTCAGTTGATTAAAACTTCGTGCTGATAACGTATTATAAATAAAAAAAAAGAGAAAAGATATATAGAGAATGATAAATCTGATGAATATATTTATTATGAATTGTATCAAATATATCACCCATAATGGGATATATATAATGGTGTAAATAGACTTTTGATAAGAACAAAAGACTATGAAATTAATCATAATCTGAATAGGATAAAGTTAATCATAATCCCGATAGAATAAAATTAATCCAATTAAGTAGTCATCCACATATCTCATAACAGAAAAAATTTTATTTTGACTTTTATTATTATTATTTTTCCTTGAGCAAAATTCAGTGGTTATTTGAAAATAATATCTCTGGGGCTATTTTGGTGGTGTTTATATACTGTAATTAATTTCCAAATTAATTTCAGTGGGTGGTTAGTTAGCACTATCAAATTAAATAAATACTAAATAAATAAAGAATAATTAACTTCGTAGCCATGCACAGCATTGTAAATATTAATTAATTTGGTAAGAAATCAGCTTCTTCACTTGTAACATGTAATTATTGCTTTGCAATGATAAATTATAATCCCACTAATAATGGACATCAATTTCTGATTTCTGTTTTCTGTTTAAAATTTCAAAATGGTTTAGAAGATTTTCATGAGCAGAATTAAGGAATAATTTGTTAATTAATATATTAAATTTAAATCTTTTTAATTAGCTGATATTCCATTAGATAAAGAGCTGATTAAAAGAAGTTAAGAGAAAAAAATTTGAAAAAAAAGCCAAGTTATGTAATTATGATCTGTATACTCGTGCACGGAAAGTAGGATTAAACTTTATATGAAAGTATTCTGAAATTTTGAAAATTTTAAGAAAAAAAGAAAACCTTTTTGTTGCAAAGATAATTTTTTTCGTTTATTTTCTCCTGATTAATTAAATTCTAGAAAGTTAATTACTTTCTTATTGTTTTAAAATTTGTGTTTGTGTTAATTCGGTTGACTAGTAAAAAGAATAATTTAATTTTGATTAAATTATGCTCAAATCAATGTTTTTTTTGGCCAATATACTCTAATCAATGTGTAAGTATCTTTTGTACAGCTTGAAGGACAACTTTTTTTTCTTAATTGAAATTATAAGAATATTAACACTTAATGAATGTAGACTAGATGCTTTTTTTTTTCTTTATTTCTTAATTGCTTTGAATAAATATTAATCATGCATATACATATATATATATATATGTATATATGGTCATAATTTCACACTTTGTAGAGGATTTAGGACTTTTAACTTTCTTTTCTCGTAAAAAAAAGAGCAACTTATTCAGAAAATAATGTGTACATAGTTTAAGAAGTCTTTTTTTTTAAGTATTGCAATATAAGAGAAAAAAAATAAAATTTATATCAATTCAGAAAATATGTACTTACCGTTAAAGTATAGCTCCACGTACTAGTTTAAGAACCCTTAATGCAAGCTTTGATGCCTCATTTTCTAACTTAAATCAAATTAATTACTTTCTGCACTAAATAATAAAGAGATTAACATATTAATTAGAAAGTTATTATATAAAAAAATAATATGTACATTAATCCAACAACTAGGGAAGTAACACTTGTTCTTCTTCTTCTTTTTTTGGTCACGCTGCAATTGATTTTTAATACTGCACTAGGAATTTCGTCTAATTGGCCCCAATATTTTAATTATTATTTTTAAAATCTTTTCCATATGTGAATTGATTTTCTGCTATAGCATGATCAAGGGATTTTTTTTTTCTAATTGGGTATTTATTTATTTGATTTCACATGCTTCATGCCCAAAATTGGCTAGAAAACAAGCATAAATGGAAAGGAATTATACATAATATTATCTGATAGAAATTAAAAAGTCAGATTGATACCTCTATTCACCAATCAAAAAGCAGCCAAAGAATTTCCAAGGCTAGAGGGATAGTTAATACATATATATAAAAATAAAAAAAAAACATTTTAACTCTTTTTAGTGCTGTCAAATCTGTGGTGTTAATGATAGCTAATTAGTACACAAATAAAAAAAAAAACTTTGAATTAATTGTTGATAGCGTGCAAATATTAAGAACGCAGTCCACTTTTGAGCAGCCTATATGATTGTTTAGCTTGTTTAATATGAAATTTGCATATAAATATTAATTTTTATTCGTTTCATAGTGTAAAATTGACTTTAGCTGAAACCCCAATTTAAATTCTTACAACTTTGAAAATAATTCTAATAATACTAAATTAAAAACTTATTAAAAATATATACTGATATATATTATGTTGATAAATACATGTTTTTTTTTGAATAATAGATAAATAATTATTTTTTTTATTTTTATATTAATATTAAAAAAATAACCATTTAATATTTTAAAACAAAAAAAATGACAGATTTATAATCTAAATTTGTGTCGGATAATAAATAATAATAATAATAATCAAATGAAGTGAGAGAGTGAGTGAAACTTCAGTGGAAGTAAATAACAGTAATAGCATGTAGGGGACAAATTAATATTTAATATAGAAGGAACCAAAATCTTAGAGGATTGCTATCAATCACTTCAAATAGAAAATAAAGAATGATTAGGGCATTAATTTTAGAATATTTAGCACAGCAGCATATATAGTAGATTTTCTGTTGCTTGATAAACAATTTTCCGGCAAAAAGAGGGGATTCGTGTCATTGGCTTGCTGTATTTTATTAGGTTACTATTTATACATAAAGAGATGCTTATACGAAAATAATCAAATTACTTAATTATTTTTTTATCAATAAATACTTTGGTTATCACCTTAACAGCCAATATTATTAGTCAAAGTTTAGGGTGTGTTCGTAGAAATTTTTTTTTGCTTTTGTTTTTTGAAAATTAAAAACTGTTTTTAGTTTTTATTTTATATTTTTATAAATATGTTTTATGTTTTTAAAAATTATAAATCATAATTATTTAAAAAATAAAGAAATAAAAAATTCTAAAAAATATAACATAAAAAAACTTACAATAAAAAAAATTTATTGATATAAAATGTCATACATAAAAAAAGAATTTTATTAATATATAACGTATTCTTAAAATTAAAACCCTCAAAATTATATTTTATTAATCACATATTTAACTTGAAATAATTTTTATTTAATCGGAAAAGTTTAAAACTTAATAATATTACTTAACCGGTTTTGATTATTTTTCCCAAAAAAAAAAAAGCTAAAATCAAAAACTAAAAACCATCCCTAAATTATTTTCTTAATTTATATGTTTAGGTTTAGGATAGAGAGTATACGAAGTTTAAAATCTTATTTGGTTTATTTTCTTCAAATTGAAATATAAATGTCAATGAATATGAAAAATTTTAAAATTCTATTTCAAATTTATTTTAAAGTAATTAAATATAATTTATTAATTACTTAATAATTAATTTTTAATTTTTAAATAAAATTATATTTTTGAAAATATTTTTATTTTTTTATATTTTTAAAGAAATCCCACAATTATATTCCATTTTCAATCATTTCAATAAAAAAATAATCTTTAATAAATACGAAACTGACTTGAGAAACTTCTCATCAAACAAACAAAACTAAAAAAAGGAAAAAAAAACTGATTGACCATAAAGGTAAAATATGAGCATTTTCATAGTTTTGATATATATATATATATATATATATAATTATAAGAGGTAACACAAATAAAAAATACCAATAGAAACATTAAAAAGAAACAATAAACCATCTAAGAAGTGTCACAAAAGGAAAATACAAAGACCGAATCTCATCAATCCATGGCTTCTCAATTGCTTTCTAATTTATTGATCATAAAAAAAATCAATCATATTGTGATCAAATTAATTAATAATAGCATATTAGGAGTATAATATGGAAAAAAAATTCTCACACCTACTCAATACAAATACATAAAGCAATTAATATAGAAATAAAAATGAACTTTAATCTATTGAATTTTAATGGTTAGCTTTTAAATTTGGTTATAATCTATGCTAAAATTTAATATAATATGATAGTATCATTAATTCTTATAATCTTTCTATCTCATAAATTTGGATCGGGGTTTTAGTTCTCCCCCATGATAGTATTCTTTCGTCCCATGATGGACTTCTAAATATTTAATTTTCATCATAACAGCTAATTTTTAAGGATAATTATATCAAATTTGTATTAAAATTTTGACAAAGCCATTTTCTTGTTAAAAACACCTTAAGTTTTTTTTTTTTTTGAGAGGGACACATAGACAGACAAACCTAATTGAGTTAACGGAGAGAGCAGTAAATAAAAAAGAAAGCTTTTAAAAAAAAAATTGATCATAAGCACCCATTAAACCAACAATGATTCCAAAGCCTCACTTTTGACCAAAACAATATAAATAAGAAAATATATTAATATTATTATTATAAAGTAAGCTCAATATGTCCTATCATGGCAAAGCTATACATTATTATGAGATTATTATTAGTCCTTAGATAATAGATAGGCTTATTTAAATTTAAAAGATACCCTCAAGAAAGATTAAAGATTTTTTCTTGGAAATAAAAGAAGAGAAGAGAAGATCATAATATGAAGTGAGATTTACAAAGTTTGTCCCTTTTGTTCAATCCCAAAAAAGGGGTTTCTTATTGGCATATTAATTGGAATTCCCAAGCTCTTTCTTTAGTTTTTTAATAAATAATATATATATATATTATACTACATTATATTAAATTATATTACATTATATGCACGAATGCTATTAATGATTATTAAATGGACCAACTTAACACATTAAAATATTTAGTCCATATGATAACAAGAAAAACCCTCTATGTCATTGATGATGAAACCTTTGGTTTAGGTTAAAAAAAGGGCTTTTTATAAATTTATTAGAAAATTTTATAATATTATAAATTTATCAACTCTCAAAAAAATTATCAAATTTATTTATTAAATTTTTTTTATCAATTTATAAATTTATCAACACTATATAGTATATACAAAGTTTATTATGCATGGAATAATTTTTGTAAATTTATTATAGACTTTTATAAAATTATCAAAAAATTTCTAATAAAAAATTTAAAAAATTTGATAAGTGTGTAATTTTCTTAAAAAAAAATATTTTATTGGATTAATTATAATACGAATAAAAATTTGTGAGCTTGCGCTAAGTTTAACACTCTTTTTATAATTCTTTGTAAGTTATTTTAACATATTGTCTCATATTAAAAAAAAAAACAACAGAATCCAATCATATTTTTTTATTTTTTTAAGAATTCTCCAAGTACAAATAAAGAAAATATGATAAAAAAGAAAATGTTAATAAATAATAATAAAACAAAAAAAAATAAAAGTTCTTTTTCCTTTATCAAGGTATCATTTTAAAATATGTCCATATTAGAATTTTCCTTAAAACAGTCACATAACAGCTAGCAGTTTAGACTTTATATACAACATTAAAAAACCAGAAAGATTGGTAAGGGTAACTAACAGGAAAAAAAAAAAGAATTAACTCTATAGCATAACGATATTTTCCATGGAAATTTGCTTCTTACTTGAGTAAAAATGATCTTCTTCTTTTTTCCCAATTTTGTTTCTAAATCTTTATGAAAGTTCTATAATTTTGATTGAACTAGCAGTCACAGCATATTTGTTTCTGCTGTGTTCTGTTCTGCTTTCGAACATAGAATAGATAAAGGCAGCATTAGTTGTCTAAACTCTAAACCAAGAAAAGGGTTTTGTTGGAATAATCTAATTAATAATATAATAATTCTTGAACTTACATATGATTTGATTTTTTTTTTTGGTCATTCTTTGCTGCTAAATTGTTTAATTTTCTCTGTCTCCACTAAAAGAATTTGGAGCCATGTCCTTATCAAAGCTTATATATATATATATATATATATGAGCATGCAGAACTGGGGTCTATCTGTGATTGCTTTGTGAAGTGAATCTGATGGCTTTGTAAAGAGGAAGTGGGTTGATTTTAATATAATTTATCATGTATTTTGTATTATTTGAATTATTTTTATATAATATTAAATCAATTATTATAATTTATGATTTTTTAAAATATAATCTTGATATTAAATTTCATATCTTATTTAATTTTTAAAAGAATAGATCCGTCTAATACATATTATTTTTTCATAAAATTTGATCAAATCTATTGCGATTCGATGGACGACCATATCTAATTGAATTTATAAACCAAAAAGTTATATTATCAAAATTATTTTTTTTTCAAATTATTCATTCGCAATATTATATATATATATATATTAGTGAATATTAAAATAATACTAAACAATAATTTTGTCATAATGTTATTTTTGGTATATATTTATGTATGCATGCAAATATATATTCTTAATTACTAATTAATGAAAATATCTTGATTTTTGTAGATGTTTGCTAGTTGGTTGCTAAAATAGAATTCACCATGCCTTGCAAAACCAAAAACTTGAATTAAGAAAATATTTAGTCACTGATAAATTTTGAATTATTTACCTTTCATATATATATATATATATAAACAGACAATGAAAAGACTTAGAAAAATTTTTAATTTTTATTTGAATTTTAAATTTATAAACTAATAAGTCATGTCATCAAATTTTTTTATTGGTGTATATATTTAATTCGTTCGATTCCTTTGATAATTTTGTGGTGTTTCTCAAATGTTATCTTATTCAAATACTGCAATGAAAGCAATAGATTCAATATATAACAAAAACAACAACTGAAAATTTTCCCACCAAACAAACACTCAGTCGAATAAACTTTTGTGAATAAAAACCATTTACATGATCTTAGTAACAACTTGCTGATGACTTATCTTGTGAGTAGTTTGAAAATTTGGGAGAAAACAGAATTTGATATTTCTTTTAAATAAATAATAATATATATGAATAATAATATTTTTCTTTAAAAAAGTTATTACTGATGCCATTTTTTATTGAAAAAAAATGAGTCTATGATTTATTTAATATAAAAATGAGTTTTTCAATTTTAATTATCAGTTTTTAAGGTTGATATTTTCAAATTTATAATATCAAAATAAAAAATTTCTTACCTTTGAATTTGACATTTTTATTTTTATTTTTCAAAATATAATACAACATGGTGAATTTCTTGACTCAACAACATCGGACTTTCATTGCTACGTAACTAATCTATTTAATTTTGAAATTAAAATAAATTTTCTAAAATAGTATTTAGAATTAAAATAATTTACATTAGTTAATTTTTCAGGTACGATCTGCTATTATATTCCAAAGTTCATATTATGAAAAATATAAATTTGATTATAAAATAAACGGTTTAAACAACAACATTAAACAAATGAATAACTCCTAATTGGTTTCTTTGTCCTTTAGCAATAACCAAGTGGTATATAGTGATTTTGTATTATAGAAAGTGTTTGATATAATATAAAAATTATGCAACTAATTTCGTGCAACGCAATTGCACTAAGAGAATAATTATTAGAAAAAAAAAAAGCAGTCAAATTCTGCTTTGTAGCTGTAGGTCTTTGCTAGGTTAAGAAAATTCCGCCAACGTGTGAAGAATCCAAAAAGCTCCCATCAAGTTTTTTTTTTTGTCTGTAATAAACTAAGTTTTTCCCCCCTTCTGTGTAGGGTTTCCCACCAACCTCAAGATAGTGACAAGTTTATTAGTTCATGCCCAAGAAAAATTTTTGTTTGTGGTGGGTAACTTGAAAAATTCAAAATACATTGCACAACTTGAGCAAAAAATTTAAGAACGACCAAATAAGTTGATTTAGTCCGGCCACCACCACCACTATTTTGATTAATCTGATGGATGATATCAATTTAAATTAACTAGGTTAATCGACTTTAGTTTGAAATATCGATAAACTAATATTATTATTTGGTTTTGATTGGTATGTTTTATAAATTAAAACCGATTGAACTCGATGAAGTCGTTTTAAGATGCTTTTATAAATTTCTCCTTTTTTAAGTGGTTGATTTTAGAGGATGAATTCTCTAAACTGAACGATGATTAACAATTCGGCGTACTCTTAAAAACTGATCAAATCGATCGATATACATCCCTATAAAAATTAATCGATATTACTAGTGAGTTTTAATCTTTATCATCTAATATCTACAATTCAAAAACTATATATTAATTTAAATTCGCATAAGATAGATCTATTAAAAAATAAAATATTTCTTTTTAAATTTTAAGAATTCACATCAAGTATACTCATTAAAAAATAAAATGCTTTTACTTTCTTACCAAGTTTTCAAGGTATCGAAATCGAAACTCTCAATGAAGGTAAAGGGAGTCCAATCATCCTGTCTCACCGCTCGACCTCGAGAGCAGTAGTGGGTTCTGCTGGTGCTTCATCTATCATGAGGCTTGCCAATCAATGTAGCTTAATGTGGGACATGTTTTCTAGCCTTTGCTACCATTAACGTACATTGCCCTGTTAATAGTCTACATTCATTATAAAAGCTTAAACTTTATTATTTTTCATTGTTTTTACCACTATTTTGGCTTTTGGACCAAACAAACTAACATATAAAATTGGTGAAAACTAATGTAATTCTTGTTCTTCTTTCTTTCATTGTTTTTGTACCTTCCAAGTTAATGAAAAAATTCAAAAATGGATTTAATTGATATTTTTATTTTGAACATATATTTCTATTATATATTAAATAAATATCCCATATTTCATTAGTATAAGTAATTAATTAATATATATATAGAAGTTATGCTCATTCTGTTTCATTTCCTCATTGAACATGATTGGTGAATAGGGATTTAATTTTGTAATCTTTATATTACTATTATCAATTTAACATTAAAAAAAAAAAAGAAGAATGATGAAGTTTTTTGACCATGTAATAGAAGAAGAGAGCAAAGCAAAATGATAATACATCAAGAATATTTCAAAGCATATTTTACAAAAAAAAAAAAAAAAAAAAGGAGGTCCAACTCCTAAAGACTGCATTTAAATAACCATTTTCAGTAAATTATATATATCAAAATCAAAGGAGTCAAATGCAAAGAGTAGATGCTCACTTATATTTATTACCAGTATTTTCTTTTTTATTTTGCTATTCCATGATTTAACCACTAAAGTGAAAAGAAATAATTTAAATTATTAATTCTAGCTAGTTTGACCTTTTTTTTATTCGAGCAACTGTTAAGCGCACAAACAACATAATGTATTTAACAAGTCCTTAGTTATGAGTAATCTGAAAAATAATTCTTAATCACTATAGCTTTAACAAGTATCAACTCAACTCAACTAAATTTCTTTAATTCTAAGTTGATTAAAGCCGATTATATGAATTTTTAATTTTCACTTCAAGCGATTTGAGTTACACCCCCATCTCCTGTAATTCATTAATTCCACCTGTAAATTGAAATTCTCAAATTTGAAATGTTCAGTTCCTTCTGTTTCAGGAAGAAATTTATCGACAAACTTGAGCATAAATAGTTCATTCCACCATTCTATCATTTTACTCTTTCTCACTGTGGCATAATTAATAGAAAAATACTTCCGCATAGAATTTTGCAAGTATGGTATACATAATATTTAATACATGATATACTGAAGTGCAAGATATTTTATATTTTCTAGCTTTTGGCAAACATTGGCTGTGCCTCTGGCGCCTTATGCCAACCCAAAACAGAGAGAACATAACATAAAATAAACGATACACTGTGATGCTCTATTTGTCCGACTGCAGATTTTAAGACTTGGAGCAATAACGTGCTATGTGCATCATTGTGAGATATATAAAATAGTCCTCTCTCAGATCCATCAGACCATGTGTCATATCATATCTCTTGGTAAAACCTTATTGTATTGCAAAACAGCATGAACCACCGACATCGAGTTTGGCTGCCATCTTAGCCATAACGTCTTTTGAACAAATAATGTCGCTTGGATGGATCCTTGGGCTTACCCTTAATCTGGCTTTGCCTGGCAACTCTCCTCCCAGTGCTGCAAATGAAGAGGACAAGGAGAGCATGTACACAAGTAAATGAAAGGAAACTTTCCGCTATTATTTGTATCGAATCCATAGCTTCTGCAAAAGTAAGGCATGAAGAGTTCTCCATAGAGAAAAATAATGAGTTACTATACCTGTATTCCATATAAACCATTCCCTTTGCACCTGACATTGCACTCATTGAGCCCATGGAGCGACAGGCTTTATGAAGTGTTATGTCATCTGCATCTTCTTCCAACTGCTCTAAGCCAACAGCGTCATCACCAGCATTCAAAACCTGACAGTATCCAACATGTCAAAAACTCCCACATTAAATATCACCTAGAAGGTGATCAACCAAGGAAAGGGAAGTACCTTCGCAAGGAGTCCCAATTGTTCATCAAGATGGTAGTAACTCAAATCGGCACCAGAATCAGGCGGAGGCAAGCTTGTCATCACCTGTCAATTGGATAACATGTATCACAAGTAAATTAAAATCTTATTGAGACCCAGCTATGCTAATTTGCATGCTCAGAAAAATAAGTTCCACGTCTAATTATATATGTTCAAGTTGTCAGTACCAAAGTACCCACCAGCAACGTAAAGAGTTGCATGTAAACCTATTGATATAAAACAAAAGAAAAGGTTTATCTTATGTCTAGCTCCTTAAAAGCACAATAGAACTCAATGGCTAATGCATCATCAAATTCCTTCAAAGCAAATACACTGAAAAATATGACAATGCATGTCACATCTATAAAGCCATTGGCTGTATTAACATAGTTGGTCATCATCAAAGTGAAAACTGCATCATAAAATGACTACCTTAAAACTGTAACCTTGATCGATCAAAAACTGCTGCCTTTTGGTTGAGTAGTACATTTCCTGAATCAAGAAAGAGAGCCAATTAGAATAACAAGCTTCACCTAGAACAAAACATAATTCGAAATTGATGGAAGTTCAGAAAGGAAACAAAAGATGCATACCTGTGTATCAGTAGAAACAAGGGAATAGAAAAATGCATTGTACTCTTCTTTGCCCCCTGCCATCCTGTCTTGATGTTTACCCTGTTGACCCAAATGAAAATATCTTATTACAGATTTATGAACATAAGAGCTTGTCACAACTACAAAAACAGCCTTAGATCCTCAGAAATTTGCCCATTAAAAACATGCAATGAATACACATATTATCTGTTGAAAATTTAGCTGGGTCTCGAGTAAAAAAATCGTTGCTTTCAATAACATAGAAACCACTCATTTTCAACTGTAGAATTATAAATATTTCAAGCAAAGATGATCTGCTTAGTTAAATCAGTGCATGTTAATCGTAAACTGGACTCAACTTGCACAAATATACAAAGAACTCAATAACAAACCTTGGCCCCAAGAATACGTGCCAATCGCTGGACTTCTTGTCGTCTAGAACCAGCATGCGATGAAATCTGAATGATCACATTTGCCTCGGGAATATCTATTGAATTATCACCCACCTGCAAATTGCATAATCATTAAAGATAAGGTGCCTAACATTAGATTATGACTTACATCTACTATAAGTGTATAGGATTTTCTGTAGTGGTCAATCACATAGCACACAAAAACCAAAATGTAGGGCACTGAGAGAGAGAAGGCTGCCGTTTACAACCATAACACATTTAAAGCCCAAATCAAACAAGGAGAAAAAGTTCCCAACGAGGAGAGTCTCCCACATTATCTAACTAGGTGATAAAATCATTAAATATGATGATTGACTTTGAGGAACCAGATAAAATGCGAACAAGAATATGATTTCATTCACTGACACATGCAATGCCCTCTGTGAGCAAGCCCACATACATGTCAGTGTACATAGTTGTCTAGTGCAAATATTGAACAAACATGTAAAAAAAATAACGTGATGTAGCTACAATTGCCAAGACATAATGATATGAGAATCGGCAAAGTACCTTTGAGAGAAAGACTGTGTTTGCATCCTTGCTAGTTTTGAAAGCCTGAAGTATTTTTGTCCTCTCAGCATGGCTGCATATTGCACAAACCAGATGCACTTGTGATGCAAAACATTTCAAGTAAAAGCAAGATTCTGAAAGCAACCCATGCCCAAAAAAAACACCTTGTAGCACCATATATCATAGGTTTGCGAAGTTTCATTGCATACTCCGTGAGTGCAAAAAGATTGTCAGCGAACACAATTATCTTATCACCACGTTGCTGTTCATGGTATCAAAAACTCACATGCCCTGAACTTATTGCGGTTCATCACATATAGTGCCTGAAAGTACAAGGAAGTATTTGATGAGCCAGAAGGAAAAGAGGGAAAAAAGGCAGACAGCAGTATACCTGCTTCTTCTTAGAGTTCTCTTTCTTCAAATATTCTGCAAAGAATTCTTTTGTCATTGGACACCATACTTCAGCACACTGCACATTTGCTATAAATCCTCCTTTGACAAGATCCAACCAGTTTGCTTCATACAATTTAGGACCAATAAGGAAGTTCAAATCAGTAATTCTTTCATCCTCTCTTACAAGTGTGGCTGCAGTTGGAAAAGCCAGTAAGATTTACCTTCACAAAGAAAGGTGATAACTCATATGCATCCAAAACTAAAATCACCAGTAAGCCCAAGTTTGCAATGAGATTTAGTGAGGCTAATGACTTTACGGAACATATGAGCAGGAATGACATGGACCTGAACAAAGGAAACACATCCTTTTGTAACAAAATGCATATAAAAGCTGTCAAATTCTTTTAAGCACAAAATGTCACAACACCTTTGGGCATGATTACCTCATCCATTAGAAGCAGTCCCCATTCTCTATTTCTTATTTCTGCAATAATCTTTTCAGATTCTTCAGATCGTTTACCACCAAAAGCAACCATGTTATATGTTGTCACAACCACTCCAGCATTGCCTTGGAATCTTTCTTTGCTGTCAGATGTGAATCGACAAATTTGTTCGTCTCGAATGGTTGACCATAGCTGGAACTGAAAGGCCTACTGATCAACAGACACAGCATCTGTTGCTAAACAAAGGCAGCTTTTCTTTATTCGTCATGCTGCAGAAACACCCACCAAGGACTTTCCGGCACCACATGGTAGTACAATAATACCAGATCTTGCTCTGCCTACACCATCAACCACCAAAACCAATTAATCTTATCCAAGCCAAAAGCATGTAGAGCTATATAATTTCAAAACATACTTATTGCGATATGCTGAAGATTTCAGTACAAGTTTGAAAAATATTTGAGGTATTATGCTAAAAAAATTCAATCTCCTAATATACGACATGTAGCATATGCTGAAGTATTTCTCAGGCCCGCCCAAAATATAAAAATGAGAGAAATAAAAAAAAAAACTTAAGATTGGATTCAACAAATTATAATATAATTAAAAGCATGAGATATACCATTTCCAAACATTTTACTAAGGCTCTTTTCTAGATATGGCCGTGTTTGTGCATGAGGCTTCAATTCCATGTCAAGGTCTGGATTGACCTACACGTTAAAAGAGCATTAACCAACAATGCGAACTGGATAAATTCTGGGAAGTTGCTGGAGAGCTTCACACGCTTACCATCAGCAATTATATAAAATAAATAACATGACCATTATCTCGTATTGGCAATTTATTATATTGCTAATTTGTACATCCATCCAGTCTATCAATGAAATATCTTATATCATGACAGTAGGAAGTTTCATGTGGCATACAGTATCATTTCTAAAGTCATGTTCCTCCAACATTGGGTAAGTCAAAGCATTTGGCAAGCACCGCTGTTTTACATTTTCAACCTGTCAAGAACAAACAAAAAGTTAATAATTATATAAAAGTTTCTACAAATCATAAGAATATATGTGACTAAAAGCACTTGCAGACAAACTGTGCAGATGTTCCTTCAGGGAAAAAAAATGCAGTGAAAATTGCCGCCACACCACCCTCCCATTTTTCCTTTTTTTTTTGGTGAGTGTGGCGAGTGGGAGGGGGGCTGGGGGATGAAGCTTTAACTCCTTTATATACTATCTATATTTGAGAAACCAGAGGAAAATAAACACTAATTATGCAAAATTGATAGAAAAGCTAAAAGTGGTTGAAAGTTGAACATAGATTATCGCGAGAGCCAGAGGAAACTGCATGCAGCACCCAAATGACTAGAGTTCTAAACTGCTGAGCATAACCCTCGTACTATAGGAAGAAAGAAACAGCCTCAGTCATAAATGTTCTAACATATGCATATTAGGTTTTGTGATTTCATCATTTTCTTGATCTTTCATACACTAAAAAGTAGAAGGCAATGATGAAGTTGTCCATTAAGTGTGCACAAGGTAAATTAATTGATATGCTTAGGACCTGAAATTAGACAGTCTGCAGAAATAAATTAAAAAAATGAGAGGCTGGCTTCCAGTTCTATGTAACAGTTAAGCAGAAAGTCAACAAAACTTGGAATGTGCTTCAAGAAATGAAGAAACATAAGCATGTGCATCAGATGTGTGGTTCTACCGACAAAAGAATTCATGTAAATTACCTGAGAAGGATCAATCTCAAATAAGTGGGTCTCTTCGTCTTCTGCTGCAGCTGCCAATTCCGCCTCAGTTAGCAACCCATCATGACTGGTTTCAATTTCTCCTGCAGTTTTGCTGATTGTGAAAGCATCATTTCCATTCACCTGCATAGAGATGTAGAATTGAGAATGGTTCCACAATGCAACTAGTATGGAAACATGGGAAGAAAAAAAAACAATATATCCACTCTTTATAAATCAAACATATGACACCATAGGCAAAAGAAGAACACAAAGTGATAGAAAGATTAATCAGAATGGCCTTTTTAACAATAGATAAGGCTTATATGTACAAGTTGAGTGAGGTAATAAATTCTACTTCTAAACCACTGCAAGGGAACACCGCGACATGCAAGTGCATTCAATACAAGCAGCATAATAGATAAACCAATCAAATACTTATAGCAGCGAGCAAACAAAAAAAAATTACAGAGAACCAATTCCACAATGCATCTGCTCCCCCACAACAGACAAAAACAATAGCTAGTGATGCATTCACATATGCAGCAGAGATCAGCATGAAGAACCTAAAACAAACAAAGACTTAAGGATCATCTGATAAGGAGACAAAAACTTAGATACCATGATTTCTAGTCCAGCCGATAATGCAGAACAAATGGCAGTTCTACATAGTGATAAAAGCATTAAGCGATTCAATACCAAGAAATGCAAATGAAAACAAGCACGAGTTTAAGCCAATTTAAGTGATGAAGTCAAGAAGAGCATAAATGAACTGTTAAGACTGACAAACCTCAGATGTAAGTCTTGCTTTAGATATAACTTCATCTTTCAACAAATTCTTCAGCACCTACAAGTGCCACATGTACTAGTTACCATCAAACATTAAACATCAAAATATTAAGGAATGCAAAAACTCAAGAAAAACCAACTTACCTCCGGAAACGGTGATTCAATAAAGTAACGATTCTTCTTAAGCACAAGCTTCACTTTACTATAATTAGCAGTAGAAGCATTTATGAAAACAATCATCTCTTTAGGCACCTTTGTTTTGGACAACTTATTCAAAACAGCTACTATGGTTTCAGTTTCAAGACCAACTGAGACAGCAGCATATAATGAATGTGGAGCCAAATTGTATTCACGCATAGACTCTGGCCTAGAAATACAAATTCACATTCAGTATCAGAAACATATGTCTGTTATATTACATTCATAAAAACCTTCAATTTATGCAACTTTTTGGTTTGGAAAGCAATACCTGCAAACAGGCTCGGCAATGGCGATGAGAAAATCAGAGGGTTGTTTATACAAAGGGGAAAAAGTCTCGAGGAAAATGCGGCCATCGGCACAGGCCCAAAGAGGTCGATTGGCATGGTCTACTTTCAATTCTAATTTGCTAAAATCCCTCTTCAATTCCTTCTCGGCATCTAATTGAATCAAACATTCAAATGAATCTCTCGACGTACTTCATCACAAACCAGAAACAAGCTAATAAATCGCTATAAACATGATGAATCATTGAGTTACCATAATCATCTTTAGCTTCTTCACCGAAATAAACTTCACCTTCTTCCATGGTTGTGCTCTTGTGATCAGGGGCGGCTCCACGTGGGGTCACGTGCCCCCTTATACTGTATGTATATTTTACCAAAAAAACAATTATGTGTCCATAAATATTACCCCTTCATCAAAGTATATATATATATATATTTATTTATTTATTTATATATTAAATATATAAATAAATATATAAATATATATTATATTTATAGATATTATATGTATAAATCTATAATATAATATATATTATATATTATATTAAAATTTTTACAATATATATATTAAATTAAAAAATTTATTCTACATATTTAATATTTTTAATTATTTAATTTATATTTTAAAATTGATATTAATAATTATGTTACAATTTAATTATAAATTGGATTTAAAAATTTTATATTTAAATTAATTATTTTGTAAAAAAATTTATCATATAAATTGATTAAAAAATAATTAATTTTAAAATATCTCAAAAAATATATAAATATTATTTAAAAATATGTATAAATTTTTAAAGTGATATTTAAATGTTAACATAAAATAAAAAAATATTAATATTAAAATATTTAATATAAAAATAAATTTAAATATAAATATTAATACTGACTATTTATATTAATTTTTAATATAAAAATAAAAATAAATATAAAATTACTTAGAATTTTTTTTTTACTGAAAAAATTTTTATCCTCTTTAATTCGATCCTGATTCCGCTATTGCTTGTGATCATCCCGAACACCACACAAAAACATTAGCTAATTGCTTAATCCTATAAAACAAAGCCCATTGATGGTTTTGAATTTACCTTTGAAGATTTGAACTTCTAGCTAGGTCGACCCTTTTCACCTGAAGATTAATAAAATCCAATTACATTAATAAAATGAGCTTCAAAAAAAAAACGAATTTTAGGTGATTAAAGAATGAAAGTGAAGGTCTTTTACCATGACCATGATGTCCCATATTTCGATTTTGTTATAGTTTTCTTTTGATCAGACAAAGTTTCCTCTTTTCTTCTTTCTGTTCCTGTTCAGTAAAGATTGTTTATGCAAAGAGCTCTCTACAAAAATATATATATATATATATATATTTATTTATATAGAAAAGACACAGCCTTTCCAGTCGGCGAAACGGTGAGAACCGAGAGCCAGGTGGGGGAGGGTCCACTTGTAGCCACTTCTCAAACGGTGTCGTATCATGTGAGCCCTGCCCATATTATTATATTTAAATTCCCCGAAACCCCAGCACGAACATTGTTTATGTCTTCCGTCCGGAGCATCGTCATAGCTTGCATAACATAGATATGGTGAATTTCTATGTTTTATGTCAATTCTTTTTCATTATTTTGGACTAGAATTTCGAGTTTTATGGTTTTGAATAACATTTAGATTGGCAACTGTTTGATTGCCGAGAAATAGTTGGAAAAGCAAAGAAATTTCGATTCCTATATTTAACATTTTTAGGGTTTTAGATTTATTTGGCTGCATGTTTCTCTTTTTTCTTTGGCTTCTCTGGAATGAATTGAAAAAATGGTCCTTTTTTTCAATCTAAAGTTTCGATTTTCCTTTTTAATCTATAAAATTATTTGCTTTATTAATTAATGAGCTTAAAATTTAAAATTTTGCTCCAGGCTTCACCATTGATAGCTGGGATAGCAGTAGCTGCAGCTGCTTACGTTGGTAGATATGGCATCCAAGCTTGGCAGGCATTCAAGGCAAGACCACCAACAGCTAGGTTGCGCAGATTTTATGAAGGTGGTTTTCAACCTGTCATGACAAAGAGGGAAGCAGCTCTGATACTTGGAGTTAGGTATGTCGTTTCTTTGAGATAATCATGTAGGAGAGGAAGGACTATGCATAAATTAGCCTGGACAAAAGTGGTTCAGAATGTTTTTAGGGTTATACATCTCTCCGAAGATGTAGCTTATAATCACTCATATTAGAAATAGAGTTCTGTGTAACTGACTTTATTTAACCTGGAGTTAAGACTTAGTTGAGTTGAGTTGGGTTGAGAATTAAATCCATCAACTGCTGCAAGAGCTTTGTATCTGTTGATATCTAGAATAGATGAATGGGGAGATTAGCATGATTTGTAGATTGGAGAATTCCCACCACTACCAATCTCAAGCTGCCTGTGAATATCTGATACCTGATATTAGATTAGCTAATTGATTCCATGTTCTGTTAAGATTTGTCTTGTTAGCCTTTGACCTGCTAATTTTCAGTCTTCTGTGATCAGTTTGATTATCCTTGTATTTTGAACAGTCTCTCAAAATTTCTTTTTAATTGGTGATCGAATCGTGGTGAGATTCTCTAGCTAGTCTTGAATGGATGAACAGTGTTTAATTATGTCTTTCTAAGAGCTTTGGTTAGGTCATATGTTGTTTCCAGGCTCATGTGAAGATTGAATAAGCTTAGAAACCTCTTAGATATTTACCGCCTGATGGTTCCCATATGTAAGGCAAAGGAAGGGGGCATTAGAAACTCAATTTCTAGCCTTGATCTCAAATCTGCTGTCACTTAAATGAAGTATTTTGTTAAGCAGTTACCATTGGTTCAGCCTCTGTATAGTCTGAGCTTCAACACTCATGCATCTGGAAAGATGAAGCCATTATTGTTCCATATCATTGCTATTTATTATTCTAGAAATCCTTAGTGGCTGGGTTACTTGATGCGGCCATAGGACCATAGCTAATTGTGCTGCAGACTTGAGTGCAAATGGCCTGACCTCAAGTGCCTTTTGGCCTAGAATCCTATTAGAACCAGAAGGCCTTGTTCAATGTTAGATTTATATGCATATTTGAATGGAGAGTGGGTTTCCGTTCATAATGATGAGTTTAATATAATTTGCTCAAGTCATAATGCTAAGCCGGTTTTGCTTGCATTCATAAATTTGGATAGTAGATGTTCTTCAGGTTCGGCAAATGTTATACATTCCTAATAGGTGTTCCACTTTCTGCACTTGCCTTGCTGACCCTCTCCCCTCCCTAATGGTGCATATCTTATTGACCCTAGTTTTCTTCTTTTTCCTTGACAGAGAAAGTACTGCCGCGGATAAGGTTAAGGAAGCTCATCGGAGAGTGATGGTCGCAAACCATCCCGACGCAGGTGGCAGCCATTACCTTGCTTCTAAAATAAATGAAGCAAAAGATATCATGCTTGGAAGAGGTAAAGGCAGCAGCTCTGCATTTTAAGTACATCGACTATGTTCCATCTCAGCAAGGCCACTTCTACAGCAGCAAATGAGATAGAATACAATTATACTGCATAAGCTTGGAACAATTCTTGAAAAATGTTTCAATTAGAAAGTTTGAGATTGTTTCCAATTAATTTTTAGAACCCGATTGATGTAAAAAACCAATTGGAAATTCCATTTTTTTTCCCTTTACTTAACTTTAGCTATTTTTCATTAAAATTTCATTACCAGAAAGTAAAAGTAAGTTTATATATACATATGTTGATTTTGTAATTTTTATTCTTTTGAAGAAAAAAATAGTTGATAGGAATTTTATATTCAATTTTTAATTTACTGTAGTTTTATATTTAAGTACAATGAATTATAAACTTTTTTATTTATGGATTTAATCAAAATTTCAATACTTAATTAAGAAATTTATTTGATTCAAAACTTTCATATTAGTGATTTTTTTCTATTTTTTTAAGAGCAAATTGATTTGAAGATGAAAAAAAAATACAATATTAAGAAATTGATCATTGTTGTTATTGTAAGCTTTTTTCTATAATATAAATCACAGTGAGATTAAATTGTTATGAACTTACTAAAATTAAATTGATATGTACATATAATAATTAGATATGAGTTTTTAAGGGTTTTTTTAAAAGCAAGTGTACATAATAATTCTCAATTATTAAATATTCTTTCTATTTTATTTTAAGTATCATGCAAGAATAATGCGTATAGATTAAAAAAATAATTAGTTATTATAAATTTTATAAAAATTTTATTATAATTTATTTAAATATCATTTTTCATCTCTCACTCTATTTATTTTATTTCACTAATTACTAAAGATAATATTATAATTTTTTAATTAATGCATTATTGAATTTTTAAAAATAATATTTGAAGTGAAATAAAAAAAATTTCTTATACGACACTTGAAATGAAACAGAGAGAATATTAGATAAAAATTATTATAATTTATATTTATAAAAATTATTAAAAATTTAATTTTGTATGCATAACTAAATTGTAATTTTAATATACTTATAATTAATTCAAAATTAAAAAATCATTTATTCACACAATAAACATTCAATTATAATATTCTTTTTAGATTTTAAAATTCCGTTCATTAGTTTTAGAATTTAGATGTAATTCATTTTCAAAATATTTAATTATTAAAAAAATTAAAATTTTTAACCTTGATTTTAGCTATGAGCGAAGAGTCAAACTTCAAAATTATGCAACTGGAATCATTAAAATTAATAATATAGTGACTATTCATTGTTCATTTTGAATTTCCAATTTATACTAAAATTTATTTTGATTTTCAAACTGAAAAAAGAACATAAAAAAGAAATCAAAACAATCCACGTGCACACCACGTGCTCGGGAGCTGGTACAAACTTTGCTTATTAATCTCCTTGCTCATACCAAAGCCTCTCTTTTTAGCAGAGAAAGCCATACCATTAACTAGGCGAGGGCTATCTGAGTTGACTCAGCGGAATCGTCTTTCAAAGTTATCAATTTTTTCTTTTTATTTCTTCAAATGAAAATGAACTTGAAGTTAAAGTCGCAAATTTTTTTTTTTGTATTTATTTAGATCCGATTATAGAAACAATGGATCTCTGTAGAAGTGTCTCTCTAGTGAAATTAGGTTTTTTAAAAAGCATGCCTTTTTGGCGAATTTAAATTCTCATCAGCTTTGAATTGGTTGTGTTGTTGGGTAGATGAGAAAATGCTGGAATAATAATTAAAACTGAAAAAGTTTGAATTTTGGGTTGTATAACTTCATATAGAACTGAAAAAATCTGTAGTTATTTAAACTTGATTTGTAATTGAAGGGTTCCTAATGTTTGGATTTTTTTTTTTATTTTCTTTGGGATGTTAGCAGAGATGTCATACTCTAGAGAAGGGGGGTGAGTTTCCATTTCCCGTTCTAAGAATTTGAGGGTTTGTTCATTTAACTTAAATTACAAGTAATCTTTTACATTTCGGTTCTTGTTATGAGTACAGATCTGCTTCGCCACACACCTCAATTTCACCAGGCAAAGGTCGTCGATCAAGGTCATTGTCAAGATCCCGTAGAAGTCGTTCCAGGTATATGTTTAACTTTTCTTTCTTTAATCTTATGTTAAGCTCTACATTTGTGTGTGTATGTATCTGTGGTGGTGAAATTTTGAATTATGCTTGATTTTTGTTGCTTCAGGAGTCGTGAATCTTCTGATGCTGCAAATCCTGGAAATAACTTGTATGTAACTGGGTTGTCCACTAGGGTTACAACCAGTGATCTTGAGAAGTATTTTGGCAACGAAGGGAAGGTATAATCCCTGTAAAATTATTTCTCATATGGCATGAATACGTAGCTCTGCGCCTTATGTAGTTACCCGTGAAATGTTTTGGAGAGTGTACCAACAAATCAAAAATTGGAATGAGATTTTTAATATGAATCTTCCCTCTAGATGTCTATTGTGGTTGTTCCTGTGATTAAACTTAGAACTGAAAGTGTGTTGCTGAAGCCTTACTGAGTAATGGACTAGAAATGATCAATTGAGTGACTTGATTCTTCTTTCATATGCTTTAGATCCACTAACTCAAACAGCCTCTTTAGGAATTGAAACTGTGAGTTCAAATTTATGATATCAAATGAGAATATATTAACATTTTAGAGCTCATAGGAGCTACTGTGAGGAGTACCAACATGAAAAGGGTTCTACAGTAATAAATCTGGTACATGGTTGTAATATGCAGAGTTCTTTCATGGTCTGCCATTTCCTACAGTAATAAGAGTTCTTTCATGCAGAGCCTTTGGACTATGCTCTCCTTTGCTGCATATCCAATTCTTTTTGGGGTTTGGACAATTCAATGATTATTCCAGCTGTCCTACGAATCTCTGTTGTAGTCTATTAAGATAGTAACCCATAAATTACTTGTTTACTTTGAGCATAAGAAAGTAATTGTCTTTCAGTACTTGTCAAATATTTCTGTGAAGAGAAAATCATGTTAGTTTGTGTGTCAGGTTGTGGAGTGCCATCTGGTGAAGGACCCTCGCACTAGAGAATCTCGTGGATTTGCTTTTGTTACCATGGAAACAACTGAGGATGCTGAACGTTGTATCAAGTATTTGAATCGTTCAGTGCTTGAAGGACGGCTAATCACTGTGGAAAAGGTATTGTTTCTATAGGATTTAAAAGAAAGACTGTAGTGTAACAGAATTATTTACTTATCATTTTTTGTTTGAAATTTGTTTCTTCAGAAATGTTGCCTGATTAGTTTTGGCAGCAGGTCTGGTATGTGTAACTCCATCAAATTCACAATATAAGCTCATAACAGTTGAACCTCTCCCTTCACGAATCACAACATGCGTTCTGCATCGACATTTCAAACACATCGATTCAAATTCGACTATTTTGCAGTTGGTTGTTTGCCCTGTAATCCTTTCTTCACTAGTAATAGTATCTGACCTGGCTTTTTATTTATTTTTGTTTTGTTTTTAAAATATCCTAGATAGAAAACTATACCCAATGTGTCAGTTCATTGACTTATCATGCTTATTCCAGCAAAATCTTCATTGACTTATCTTGCTTATTCCAGCAAAATCTGACTTACTAAAACAAATAATGGCGATTAGTAATTCTGATATTCTTGACTACTGGTCGATACAAGCCATGATGGCCAGAGTAGCAGGAACATGCTCTAAAACAAAATACTTTCAGGTGGCACTGCTTTTGTGCAGATCACTATTATTAATTCCGGATGCAATATGCAGTTACCTTTTGTGGAATGCAGCATAACTCATTTATTACATTGATGATCTTTTCTTCTTTTGATATTTTTTTTTTCTTTTTTCCTTCCTCTATTTCACAGTTTTGAGTTTGTTTGCATATTTTCTACACATGCAGGCAAAAAGAAGTCGTGGCAGGACACCAACTCCTGGCAGGTATCATGGTCTGGGAGAAAAACGAGGTACTCGTTGGAATTACATTTGCATATGCATGATAATTCTTATAGTGGTTGAACACAGATATTGTGTATACAATTTCCAGCAGTAGGGTGTTTGATGAGAAGTTTATTTCCGACAATTCAATTGGCGAATCCTTGATTCTTACTCTGTTTTATTGTTGGACCTTAACTCATAATCTGACCTGCTGGAGTCTAAAATAACATTTATAGTTCTTCATGCTGCTTCTTTTGGTAGACCCTCTGTAAAATCCATGCACCACATAACTTAGTGTGGGAAAACCGCTATGTGGATAGAGAGGGTGGTAGCTGGGGCTATTTAATCATACTTTTGAATTATAGTGGATTTATGGAAATTTCTTCTTGCTGGCATCCCATCTATCCACCAGAAGTTGCCAACTTTATGTTGGGTAGTTCCTGAAGAGATTCTCATGTCAAATTTAGCTTGACACACATCAATTCCTGCAGATTGACAATCTTAAATTTAGAAGAATGCCAATATGCCATCTGATTATCTCGAGTGGCCTTTAATATTTCAAAGTGGCATACAACCCTTAGCTCAACATATCAAGGAAAATAAAGTTTCCCTAATTCTTTCAGCAATGATCAAGAAATTATGATTATTTTTTGTGATTATTTTTTTAGTTTATTGGCATATAAAAAATGTGCAGGACATGGCCGCAGAAGGTCCCGCAGCTACTCACCACGACGATGGGATGACAGAGACAAAGAGAGAGACCGAGATTATTATCCAAGGGACCGGCATGCAAGATCAGGCTCTTCATACAGTAGGAGAGGAGATGATTATGATTCATATAGGAGGCGCAGGGATCGCTCACCATCAGCTGAGCGTGGCTACCGGAGATAAACCAAGAATCTCCTTTTTCCTCTTCATCAAAACTTGATCATTATCCCTTATGGAAGTATTTATGGAATCATTTTGACAATGTTGCATCCATCCTCTTTTTTCCTGGTTTGTATCTTTGTACACCTGACAGTTTACGGATATATATATTTTTTTCTGTTAAGGTTTCATATTTAATGTGATTAAATCTTCTATTATTCTATTGGCAAATTCTCTGTGGAGGTGGAACTTCTTGTTCATTTTGATAAAAAAAAAAAACTTTAGTAAGAGACTATATATACATACAGTATTAAATTGGATATCTTGCTGACCATAGAAGTTGAATTGATGTTCTGGCCCATGACAAATTAATGTAATCTAGCTGCAAAGAAATGCATGTGAAAAAGAACAGATGCAAATGCTTTCTTTTTTTATCTTCTTTCCTTTTCTTTCTTCCTTTTTATCTTCCAAAGAATATTTCATTGAATTGGGGATTTTGAGCTGTGTACTACTGTTCTTTGCATGTTTGCTTTTTTTCTTCCATGAATGAGATTTTAGAAAAGAAAAAAAAATGAAATTATGGGTTCTTGAGAAGATCTTTTTTGGCTAAAATCTTAGCACTACATGATAATAATAGTGCTATTCATGCATTGCTTAGTCAGATTGGCTCCCTCTTTGTTTGACAAAGACCCTCTAGCGCATGAATTGAAGTTCCGAAATTTGAAAAGCACCGTTCAACTTTAAAGCTTTCTTTATATGTGTGTGTGTGTGTGTGTGTGTGTGTTTCTGTTAATTATATTTCTATTAAGAATTTAAAGTCAATACTTTCATGGGATTAAAGAAAGTTTCACCTTTGAGTCAACACTCTGCTAGAAATTTTCCATTAAACTTGCAAGCTCTTTCTTCTCCACCTTTTATAGAGGAGTTAAAATCTCCAATTGTTTATTACATTATTACATGCATGGATTTACTACCATTACTTTATATCTAAACAGTTGTTTTTAGTGTTTTTTATTATTAAAACTGGCATGATTAGAAGTGTTGCTTTCACTTATCATTTGAAAGAATGATTAATATTTATCACCAAGTATGGTGAAATTATTGTAAATAAATTTTAATTTTTAGAAAAGTAACGGTAAAAAGTGTTAGTTGCTTGCCCTTGGAATTAGGGGTGGTTATTATTCGATTTGATTAATTAACTATACGAACTGATCGGTTAATCGAATCGTAATATAAGAAAATTGCTAATTAATCGACCGAATTTATATTTTAATCAATATAATTAATTAAATTAAATTGATATTAATTGAACCGATTAATTTTTTTTAATTTTAAAATAAAATTATATTTATAAAAAATTAATATAATTAAATTACTAAATAAAATTTATTATAAAAATAAATAAAATATAATTTTATTTTATAATAAAAATATATATTTATAATAAAATTTTATATAATTAAAAAATTAAAAAATAAATAATAAATAATTAAAATTTTTTAAAATAATTCGGTTAATTGATTAATCGATCAAATTAAATTAGTTAACTATTAATTAAACTAAAAATTAAAATATTTTAAATTTTTAATTGAATCAATTAAATTATACTATTAACCAATTGGCTGAATTAAATTTTTAATAGAATAACTAAAAATTTAATTAATTAATTAAATTTTACCAGTTTGAAAGAATAATGATTTATCATTAAGTATGGGAAAATATTATTTGATATTAGAAAAGTAATTATCATGAATATACTCTTCATGTAGGCCAATATTAATTATTAAATCTCACAAATACTTTTCATTTTAAATTAATATGAACACTTCTCTTAAATTATTTAATATATTAAATAATATTTGAATAAATAATATTAAATATAAATATAATAAAAATATATACTCCCTCTATTTTATTAATACAAGAAAAAAAAATTTTTTAGTGTATCTTTTATATATAAAATATGTAATTTTAGGTAAATTTTAGGGAGAGGAATGAGATAAAATATCATTTATATTCTTATCTTAAAAGTTTAATTTAAAAAATATTTTTTTAAGGAGTATTTAAGTTAATAGGGATGAAAAAGTAAAATTTTTTTAATTTTTGTGTTAATTTTATTTATTTTTTTATGTTAATAAAATAGAGATAGTATTTTTTAATATATAAATAATTAATTTTTATAAAATAAGAATTATTCCTATCGAGGAAAATGATAAGACGTATTAACATATTAAAAGATCTACAGGTAATGAAATATCTAAAAATTTTTTAAGTTGACTGTGATCATTAATTATTATTATTATTATTATGGGAATAATTAGGATTTAAAATTTAAAAAATAAAAAATAAGACAAAGGGGGAAAGTAAATGAAAGCATGTGGGTGGTGGGGTCCAACCTTTGAATCCAAAAACCAGGAAGCGGGATATATACATAGGGAGAGTGCGCTCCAGCTGCAAGAGCGGACTTCAAATCCAAGTTCAAA
The DNA here is from genome assembly GCA_947685225.1 of Garcia nutans. Lineage (NCBI taxonomy): Eukaryota > Viridiplantae > Streptophyta > Magnoliopsida > Malpighiales > Euphorbiaceae > Garcia > Garcia nutans. The sequence goes on from CANTUV010000089.1 coordinate 2,217,035, forward strand.
TTTATAAAATTCTTTTTTTTTTCTATTTTTTTGAAATAATTTTATTTTGTAATAAAAAATAAGGATAAAATCGTAAAATTGGAATCTACACTTTGCTTGCTTTATGTATCTTTTGTATGTTACAACTAATTACTTGCTTGGGTAAGATCCGACTGCTGTGTCTCGGACACGTGTACGTCACTGGTCTAGTCTCCTCCTATATAGTTCGGCTTGGCTCTGCTTAGTTTGGACTTATTATTCTATTATTTCTTTTATCCAACAGAAATTATTATTTGAAAAAAAAATCCATTTATAAGATCAAAATAAAATTCATTATTTTTTTTAAATTTTATCATTATTATATTATTAATATCGCCATAATATTAGTTTATTATTTTTTTGTTAATTTCATTATCTTAATATTTATAAATTAATTAATTAAGCTTTAAAAAGTTTAATACTAATTATAATACTTATACGTGACTTATAAATAAAGTTGAAATTGAGCGCACGAATCCCTTTTTTTAAAGCTTAAAGTCTATTTAATAAAAAGTAATTGAATTCGATTCCGAGCTCGCCTTAGCTGAATTTAACAAGCTATTATTTTAATTTTTAATTATTTTTTTCATATTTTTATAATAAAAATATTAAAATTAATAATATTTTTATAAATAATAAATAATTTAATTATTTTATATTATTTAATTTATATCATATATAATATACGCTAATAAATTATATAAATTAAATGGGTTAAAGGATTAATATATTCAAATTTACAATATAATATATAAATATAATTATATATAATTATAATATAATATAATAAATAAGTTTGTAATATTTTTACACTCTATATATATATAAAATATATATTTAATATATGTAAAATATGTATATAAAATATAAATATGTTACAATTCGATTTAATAAAAATTTTTATATTTCTAATTTAAAATATCTAAAATTTTAAAATAGAAATTTAAATAGTAAATATAATATTATTTATTAATTATAAATTATAAAATAAGTATTTTATATAAAATTCTTAGAAAAAATTTATCAAAGTTTTGTCTGTAATTTGAATATCTCAAATATTCAACAAGACACAAACTGCAAAAAATACACTCCAAATAGCAATAAATCAATAATTTTTCAATACTTCTCAATTTCTCTACATTTTTTCAAAATATTTATACATATAAATATATATATCAGAATACATAAAATCTCACTTCATACAATTTTTCAAAACATTCTTTATAATTTGCAATATATATACTTTAAAAATATAAACATAATATACATAATACAAAATATACTATAATATAAAATATATACGTGATGACAAGTAGCTATGATCTTGATGTACCCAAAATCAACTTAACAAGGAATCTCAAATTTAAACTCGATCCGGTTTAGAAGAACTCTCCAAATCAACCAGATCGCCCCTATCACCTGCACGATTAATTATAATCGGGCTAAACTAAAAGTTTAACGGTACGAATTTTGATAATAATTAAACTTTAATAAAATTTCAATACATAATATATTTGTATATTATGTCATAATGTGACATATAATCTCACTTTTAAAATATAATCTTTCAACTTTTATAACTCATGAGCCCAAATAAACTAATACATTATTCAAATTTCAGAGTTATCATTTTGGTCTGCAGTGATACTAAGTGTCGAGCCCCGAAGGTAAATCATATATCAGTAACGCCTGACGTCTAGCCTTAAAGACAAATCATAAATTAGTGACACTTAACGTTTAGGCTCAAAAGCAAATAATGAGGATAACATCATAGGCATGTTGCCAACACACAAAATTTTAAAAATTGAATAGCATAATAGGTATACAATTAATTCATATTTTTCATAATCAATGTTCTTATTACATTGTCTCTTTTTCTCATTTTATCATTACCTCTTTTCCCATTTATCACAATTTTTTTTTTATACTTTTCAATCACATTATACAATTTTGTGTCACATACACAAGTAACCTATTTTCACATATCATCTTCATGCTTACATTTCATTTGTCTATTTCTCATTAATTCATAACAATGCCAAATCACTTAAATTTATCATATTTTATCACATTATCACAATGCACCTCATTTAACATTTCAAACATCTTACTCAAATATTATTGGGTCAATTTCACATAATTCATATTTTATTCATTTTAGCCATTAATAATGGCTTTCACAATACATATAATGCATACATAACAATTCATATGTCATAACATAATATTCATGAATGTTTATGTTGCCAAATAGCTTAACACATTTTTTTTTATTTAAAATGTGTTAGGCCAAATTTAATGCAAATATATTTACTTTATTAAGAGTTTGTACATAGCTTAATAAGTACTCAAAAGCAAGTTAAAAATCTCCCACCAAACTTCATTTCTAACTTGTCATTCAATACTAGGATTAAGCAATTCACTTCTCCTTAATGCATATTCAAAAATGTAAATAAATATCATCATTTAATATCATATTTCAAGACATTTTTAACATTAAACTTAATTAAATATCACTCTAATCAAAAACTTTAAAGTTATGTATAACCATACTTTAACATTGAACGTCCGTTATAATCCATTTAAATTAGTATTTTAAGTTTATTTACATCATTAAAATCGTATTGTAACATATTTTAATTAATTAAATTTAATAAACATACATTCTTTAAATAAAACTCTAAAATGACATAATATTCCTCATTGAAGGTTCTTATTCCAACTCATTATAATTGTTAATCCAAGCTTATTTTCACCACTTATATCATTAAATATCATGATTTAAACATTAAAAATCAAACACTCAATCATTCTTTGAAAATTCTCTTTTCAAAATTCTAAATTCAACATTACCTCATCCAAATCCTAACCAAACTTAACCAAATTCATCATTTTACTTTAAAATTATTGTTTATGCATCAAAACAATATATTTGGAGTCAATTTACATAATTAACCATAAATAAGTATTTTATATAAAATTCTTAAATATTATTATTAATTTTTATTAATATTAAATATTATTTTTTAATATATTTAAATATTAATATAAAAAAATAAATTTATTAGATATATTGACTAACTGAGTAATTTATAAAAAGATATTGATACACTTATCTATGTATATTTTTTAATCAAAATATAAAAAAAGTGTAAAAAATATCAAGTGTTCTCATATAAATTTAATTTTGATGATGCATTTTTTCATAAATACAATTTTTAAAATAATTAGTTAACCCATGACAAAAAATTTATCTTAACAACTATCGAACTCAAGATTTTGAATTCGACAGCTTTTGATATCTTTAATTGAAGAAGAAGAAAGTTTTATTATCTAATTTCATCTTTTAAATATAAAATAAAATTATTGTCCCATTTAATCCTTTAAATATAAAAAAATTAATTTTTTAAATATTTAAATTATAAAATCTATAATTTTCTCCATATCATATAATTTTTTTTATTATTATGAATAGACTAAAGTTGATAATTATATAAAAATATTCAGATTATAATACACAAATTGACATATTAAATACTGTTGAGATTAAAATATTTAGTATTAAATATTTAGATAATATTTTTTTGCTGTATATTAATTTTTATATTTTTTAATTTTAACTTCACGTAAAATTACCTTAATATCTCAATTTATAATTTTATTTCAAAAGAAAATCTCAACTTATAATTTATCATAGATAATAGATAAGATAAAAGCATTTATAAGCAAAAAGCTCAATCATTTGTAGAGTGGCAGCTTAGTACCTTCGCCACCACCAGGCCCACCACCACCAATTAAGGCTCTGTACAAGCGGAAAAGGACACACCACACACGTGCACACTCTCTATTGGTTCCCTCTTTAAATTATTTTCAAAAAAGCCCTTGCCTTTTTTTTGGGCCCCACAAGATCACGGCGCTACAGAAGCAAGATATCTCATCCTACACGACAAGCCACTATCATTGTTTATTTATTTATTAACCTATTTCTTTTAATGATTATATAATTAATAATTTAAATTAATAACATTTATTTCATTTAACATACAGTGACTATAAAATAATTATTTCACCTATTTTATTTTAAATATTATATAAAAAATATTATTTTATTTTATTTTAAGTGTTATTTTTAAAAAATTTTAATATTATTTTTATTAATTAATAAAAAATAATAAATAAGTGTGAAAAAATAAAAAAATATTTAAGTAAATTATAATAATTTTTTAAAAATATTTATAATCACTAATTATGTCTTTCATCTATATATATCATTATTGCATAATACTTAAAATAAAATGAAGATAATATTATTTTATAAAATTAAATAAAATTAAAACAGTAATATATTGATGAAAAAAATTAAATTTTTTTATAAAAATAAATAAACAAAACTCATAAAAAGTCTATACGAAATTATTATTTTTATAAAAAAATACTCTTTTCCTCAAATTATTACTTCATATAATTAAAAAATTAATTATTTTTTAACTATATTATTATTAACTACTTAATTAATAAAATAATAAAAATAAATTAATAGATATATTTTAATTAATTTAAAATAATTTTATATAATATTTTAAAATTTTAATTTTTTTAATATATATACATAAATCAAAGATAATAATTTCAACGAAATAAAATGAGTATTATTGAATATAAAAAATGCCACAAATATCATAAAATAAATATGTTAAATTTTTATAATATTTTTATTTAATATTACTTATTAAATATATATTATATTAAAATAAAAATATAGTAAAAAAAATATAAATATATATTTAATAAAAAAATTAATTTTTTAATATGTATAAAATAAAAAATAGACCTATCAATTTAAGAACCAAAAAAATATTTATTAAAAGTGTTTAATAAATATATCTTATGTAAAAATAAAAAATATAATAAAAATTTATATACAAAAATTTATAATTTTAATAAAAATAAATAATTAATTTTAATCTAAAATAAAAAATATTTTATCTATTTTATTTTAAATATCGCGTAAAAAATTTATTTTATTTTATTTTGAATATCATTCTTAAAAATTTTAAAAGGATTAATTAAAATATTTTAATATTATTTTTATTAATTGATAAAAGATAATACGTGGAATGAAAAAGATAATAAATAATATTTATGTAAATTATAATAAAATTTTTAAAAAATTTATAATTATTTTTTATTATATAAATATTATTTTTATATGATATTTAAAATAATATATAAAAATAGATAAAGCAAAGCTGAGCTAAGCCCAAATAAGTAATACGCTACGCTCCAAAACAAATGAACAAACGAACAAAACACAAAGCCCAACGTTTCTCTTTCCTTTTATAAAAAAAAAGTAAAAAAAATAAAAATTCAATTAATAATTTGAATTTTTTTATAATATTATTTTATTTATATGCAGAAGCTGAGATGACCGGTAAACCGGTGGAGCAGGTAACGATAGGAGTGGTCGTACGGCACATGGCAGATATGGCAGTTGGTAAGCATTTAGTGTGCTTTTAGCCCCCCCCCCCCCTTTCTCCAAAGCTGTGCTTCTTTTTTTCTCCACTACTTACTTTCAAAATTCTCCCTTTTATTCAATTCCTTCATTTTCTTCTTCTTCTTTCTCTCTGTTAAACCACTCAGATCCGATTAGCTTCGTCTTCGAAACCCGACTTCTTGTTTTCGAAAAACCACATTAAATTGCTCTGAACCTGTTGCATTCAGGTATATTATATATGTATATATATATTAACTTCACATATTTCTTCTTCTTCTTCTGCTTATGTTGTTGTTGTTTTTAAGTACTTGTTTATATACATATAAGAGTATTTGATAAGTGAAATTATAAATTTGTATTGAATTTTATATTTTTATTGGCTGCACCTTTTGAAATTTTATTTTATTTTTTAATTAATACTATGGTTCCAAGTGAATTAATTAATTTTCTTTCATTTTTTTATTTATGATTTAATAGTGAAAGCTAAGGCATTGAGTTAAATTCAGTCGTTTAATAAATGCTTTATTATAGCATTTATGTTTTAAATTTGATTTATCAGAATAAAAACTGTTTTTTTCGATTTTTTATTGTTTATTTTTGGTAATTCCGTTAAATATATTTTTTTTAGTTGCAAATTATTTGAGATTTCCAAATATGAATTTTCTTTTGGGATCAAATTTGAGGATTTTTTGTATTGAAAAAAGATTGGGATCGAGTTAAGTGATAATCACAGGAATTCCAATTAATAATTATATGATCTTAATTAAAACCTTGTTTCAAATCGATATACAGCTGATGTTTGGATAATTTTCAGGTTCATTTTTATGTCAACATAGCTTGAATTGAATAAAGGGATTAATTAAAAACACCCTTTTTATATGAATCCAACAGTAGTTCATTTATTGAGTTCAAGCTGTGTCCGTGATTCAGTAATGGCATTCTCTCTCTATATCTGAATTATATCTGATGCTATAAAATTTCTGGAATTTTATTTCATTCTGTTGTTTTTCCTTTTTGCTTCTTCAGGAACTGCAATTGGAGCTTGGAATTCACTATTGAAGTACAGTTAAATTAGATTCGGTTATTAGTAACTACATCCATTAATTGAAAAACCACCTTTATTATTATTATTATTTCTTACTAAATTTGATGGGTTTTTCCGCAAAATTTTGGGGTTTTAGATAGTGGGTTGTTTTCTATTGGGCTTGTTACTGTGAGATTTTATTAAAATTTGCGAGGGTAAAAATGCTAGAGACTGAGCTATATTCTCCTCGGATACTTTCTTCTTTTCGGGAGGAAAGTGGTGATGAAGAGTTATCTGTGCTTCCTCGACACACCAAGGTCATTGTCACTGGAAATAACAGAACAAAGTCTGTGTTAGTTGGTTTACAAGGAGTGGTAAAGAAGGCCGTTGGTCTTGGGGGCTGGCATTGGCTGGTAATTTCACCATTTTTTTAAGTGCTAATCATTCCTTAAGATTAAAGAGCTTCTTGTCTTGTCTTATGCACACGTTGACACTCTATTTTAGTCTTGTTTATTAACTTAAGTTGGAATCTTTTTTAGTGCACTATTAAATATCAATTGTTCTATTATTTCTTTTACTAATGAATTGCATGGAATGTTTGCTTTCTCATTAGCATGGTTAGTTAAGTTAATATAGTATATATGATATGTTTTCTTATATTATAAGGTTCACAAGCTAACGGCTTTTTGAGAAATTTTTTTTCTCCATTTAATTTAATCTGCCATTTTATTTTGAAAATTTTCTTGATTTGTGGGTAAGATTATTTCGGTGGTTTTTATTATTATTTAATAATTGCTATGTTATTTAGATTATTTCGGTGGTTTTTATTTTGAAAAATTTGTGTTCACGCACGCTTGTATTTCTCTTCAATTGGTTCTTTTATTTCCTGAATAGAAATATTTGTGTGCTCATAGAAAAAAATTACATATAAAAGGGCAGTGTTATTGGAAGATTTTTTATACTCAGCATCAACTTCAAGAAAAATTATCGCGCTTTCTCATATCGTCTTTTTGGGTCAAACCATGTGTGACGACGTAAGTGCAATGCTTTTTCACTATTATGGTGCAAAACAAGCATGGAGTTATTTTTTAAATCTATAAATATATAAAAGATCTTTTACAATTATCCAGTTCTGGTTATATTGTGCGATGATTATTACTTTCTTGATATGGCCGATTCTTTTCTAGTTATTTTTTATGTTAAACTCTTATTGAGTAAATTCTTTGATTGGATCTGAGAATCTTGAATATTTTCTTGACAAGGTATGCGTATCAGATTATTCAATGAAATTATGAAATTATGTGAAAATTTTTAAGGTCTGGTTGGATAATTTAAACTGGAATTTGGATGCTCGTGAAGTATTCGGAGTTAACTTTCTACTTTCGTGAAAAGATTTTTGCAGTTTCAAAGAAAAAAGAGAGATCTTTGCAATCACTAAATTTCATTAAATTACGATCTTGATTAAACCAAAGAAAATTACGATCTTGATTTAATTTTTTGGCTTTCTAATGGAAATTTTCTATAATCATGAAATCAGGGTTCTTGGGGTTAATTATTTTGTCCAATTGGAATGGAGGGTTCTTAGCATATTTTGGCAACACTGCGTTTGAAAGTTGAAACCATAAACATTCTTTGCCAATTTGCTTCATGTTTGGTGCATTGCAAAAGACTGGAAACTCTATGAAATTTATGTTTTTGCAAATTCTGAAAGTTGTATTATTTGCTTGATTGCCAAATTAAGTGCGAGTTGTTGAGATTGAGTTTTTACTAAAGTTGAGAGTTTTATTTAAATGATGATATATTGTATCAAATATAATATTCAATACTCAATTATGCTTGCATTCTACTCATAGTTTGGCTTGACTTTTAGCTTGAGCTACTTGAAGCTAATCTAAATTGAAGTTAAAATGGATTATGATTTATTTTGTGAATCAATTTCAAGTAGCTTCACTTGTTTATACCTCTACTCGTGTTTCTAGTTGTTTATACTTGTACTGAATAATTTTTTAGTCTGTATTCTGTTTTTTTATTTGTTGAATGTATACTTATGCATCCTTGATGGTCTGACATTTAAGGTTCTTAAAAACGGTGTTGAAGTCAAGCTGCAAAGGAATGCATTGAGTGTGCTGGAACATCCTACTGGGAATGAAATAGATGAAGATAATGATTTTGATACTAGCAGCGGCTCTGACATTGGTGAAAAGGACCATGATTTCTGTATGCTTAATTACTTGATGAAACCATAGATTTAGTTTGAGTATTGCTTATTGATCATTTTTGTAAATTTAGATCCCTACTAATGTTAATAAATGGTGGGCGGCAGCTAGTGGCAATGAGTTTCACAAAATTAGCAAGCCAAGAGTTCGGTCAATGAAGCCATGCATTCTATCAGCTAATAAGCCAGCTATTCAGAGCAGTTATAGAGATGTTCAATCAATTATTCACACACCCCAACCGGTAAGAGGTCTCAAAAGAGTGGAGTATCATGTAGTTGAATTCCTCATTGATGCATATCTTGGAGTAGAACTTGTCATATTGATATATCTATCATTGAATTGAAAGGAAGCTATGAGGAACTTGGTTTTTTTCATTGTAGCTCCATTAAGATCATTAGATGGCATTTTCTTAGCATTTTGTGATTGGTGATGTTGGATTTTGGTTCTTCTGTGAGTGAACATGCACACAGCCAAATAATTATAACTTTGTGACAAGTTGTATTAACATGTTCCCTTCTCTTTTTCTTTTTCTTTTTGATATTCAGAAGGTGGACTTGACTAAATTGGGGACAGAATCATTGCAGAGATATTGCAGGCGATACAACCTTGTAAGTCTTGCTTAGCCATAATTTTTTCCTCTGTTTGAAGTCCTAGAAAATTTAACTTGATGCTTGTGCAAATTTTAAATCAGGCGGGCATCCATTCTGATTCATCAAGGGAGCAAATGCAAAATGCTGTACAACAGCACTTTGCTTCACAGGTCTCTCGCTCTCACAAACAGGCACACACACACTCACATTCCCATAAGTGCTCTTTTATACTGTAATTCTGATATATCTTATTGTTGCAGCTGCCATTGAATGAGGTGCGAGTGATTACAGAATTCGTCAATGCTGCAAAGAAACTGAAATCATCAGCTGACAAACCAACCGAGTGAGAGCTCTTGAATGTTGAAGGCCTTGTATAATTATATGCATATATGAACTCTTAACATCTAGATTAGATCTAATCATATAGTGATACGGAGAATGATATTCATTGGTAAATGACCCAATCTCCTCATATTCTAACCATGTAACATTTGACTGATGGCTGCTTAATTTCAAGTAGATACATCTCATCAATATTATCAACTATTAGCCATATCATCATCTAGTATTTTCTATGAGATGCAGAGAGTAGGATTCATGTTTGGCACTAAATGTTTGCTCTAATTTATTTGCATTATTTTCTTGGAATGGTCCTTGATATTACTGCTTGTAAGTGAAAGGTTCTTGCTTTTAATAGAACAAGTAATTAATGACAATTTGCACGATGGAATATTTGCCTTAAATAACGCAATCTTCAAACCCTAATAATCTCTCATGTATGTAGAGGTGAAAATTTTTGGTACTTAATATTAATATGGGAAGAGAAATTGATCCTCCAACTATGTTTAGAGTCTTCGTCTTTTTGTTTTGGAATATTATATTAGGGAAGGAGAATTGATTTTGATCAATTCTTCAAAAAATAAGATGTATTTTATTGTTAGATTTTGTCTTTTTTTTGGAATATTATATTAAGGGGGGAGGAATTTTGATCATTTGTTGAGAAAAGAAGACTAGATTTTGTTTGGATGTGCAGAGTGCCTGTACCCAATTCTATTATAAATTGAACAAGAGTGATGTTATTGGTTGAAGGCCAGGCTAGAATGGGGTGTGAAGTTGGGATATTTTTACTACAGTTGGGCATGGGGTGGCCACAGGATGGGATTTTGATGGAGACTTGTGGGACAGGAAACGTCCCTAAAGACTGAAAAAAAAAAAAAACAAATAATGTTACTTAATAAATTGAAAGGATTATTGTCTCCTAATTTCCAAATTCAAAGGACAGTTGTTTTGCTTTGGTTTCGTTTAGGTCATTTTAATGCCTCACTTTGCCCATTGTTTGCCGACGGCTTAGGCTTTGTACTTCTTTTGTTCTCCGAAAAGAATTGGAAGTGACAAAATGTATTAGATAACTCTGATAATTCTATTTTATATTTTAATTAAAATAATAATTTTTAAGTATGTTTACTATTATTAATTTAATTTTTGATTCAATAATATTAAAATTATTATTAAAATTGAATGGTAATTAACAAGCACTAATTTTTTTAAGTTGAAAAAATAAACCTTTTTTTAATTTTTTATAATTTTTGTATAATTTTAATACACTGAATATATACTAAATATGGATTATACCTATGGGTTATACCTAACAGTTTTGTAATCTTTTGATATATTAAATACATACTAAATATATATTTCTACATTTTAATATATTGTAGTGAAGTATTTTTGAAATTAAAAGTTAAAAAATAAATATTTTTAAAAGTAAAAAATGAAAATGGGTATTTTTTTTAAAATATTTTATTTTTTAGAATATTTTTTAAAAAAAATCCTAAAATAAATCACAACTCCAGCCCACAATGATAAATTGATGATGGGTTGTTTGCTCTGAAATTCAATAAATAATAAATAAAACTATAATAGAAGCGCATAATTATAACAGCCCACATTTCAAATTTGATAGCCCACAACTAAAGTTTCCAAGAGATGCTATGGCAGACTTAGCAGCAGCCAATCTTGGACTAGAGAGCTCTGATTCTTACAGTGTCCAAACAAACAATGGACATGGGTCTACGATTAAGATGTTGTGGCGATAGCCTGCTTATTCACTTTGAACTTTGTTTAGTGTTAATATTAGAATTTGTGTTTCCATCTCAAAAAAAAAAAAAAAGAAGAAGAATGTGTTTTGAAAAATCACCTTTTATCAGAAAATAAATTTGTAAATGTTTTGCACTAAAAAATATATATAATTTAATATAAATGAACCACAGGATTGAGTTTTTTAGTTATAATTTGATGTTTCTGATTCCTAATCTTGTTGATAACTTAATTTCTAAAAGTGTTTTTAGAGTTGGTCGTTGGTAAAAATTAATTAACAAGTATCTTTTAATTAATTTAAAATTAAGAAAAAATAAATTGTTAGAAGTGCAGACTGGCAATGTCCTCCAATATACTACTAAAAGTGTAACGTTGATGGTGCTTTATTTTAATCATATCCTACGTCAGGATATGACGTCATTATTCATAACAATGAAGGATAATTTTTTGTAGCTATCTCAGGATATATTAGTGCAGAAAGAGATTCATCGGTTGTGGAAGTGCTGGCTTTGAAAAACTCTCTTGAGTAGTTATGTTAGCATTTTAATGGATCAGAACTGGTAGAGATTGACACTTAATTAATTTTCTTTGTAGTTTCAAGTTTGGAAGAAGACATATATTTATCTGGCTCTATTGTGACAGACTGCAAGTTTCTTTTTGCTCAAAGATTAAATATTTTCATTAATTGAGGGTTGATTCGAGTGGTAAGCAGTTCGAATTTGCTTAAACAGGTCGAGTGTTTGAGATTTAGTATATGCAGCTATTCTCGTTGGGAAGACTCATTCACTCAAAATAAGTGTGCGATCCAAATTAAATATAGGTTAATCTGGATAAAATCTCAAATATTAAAAGGGTAAAAAAAAAAGGCTAGATATTTTCTTATGATAGATCAGGTGATGAGTAAATGAGGTGGCTCATGTGTTGGCCGAGTCATCAAATTTTTATGTTGGTTATCAATTTTGGGATGATATCCCTCTTGGTGTATTGCGTTTTCTTATGAGATAATATTTCCTTTGGCTTTTTGGCTTCGGCCTTTCAAAAAAAAAAAAAAAATTTCATTTGGCTTGTGGGAAAAAAATATCTTTGATAATAAAATAAAACATTTTCATAAAAACTAAATGGAAAGGATAATATTGATTTCGTGTTACCTCTAACCTCATTTACCGTTTAAAATAGTTGAATTTTCTTTATTTATTCTCTAATGGTTCAAAGTCTTAAACATCACTATCACAATTAAAAGAAAAAAAAATCATTGTCATAGAAATAAGTATACATTTAATAGAATAAAATAAAATAAAATAAAAATTTCATTGCATTATATCAAGTCTAAAGTTTGTTTAACATATTATTGATTATAAATATGTTGTATTTTTCTAATATTAATTTATAAAAATATTTTAATATTCTCATTCATTCATTTTTTTTTAAATTTGAGACGCTTTATATTTATATTAAGAACATAATAAATAACATAATATTTTTCATATTTTCAATAATATAATTAAATATATTTAATTTTATTTCACAATACATATTGAAATAAAAATCAACAAAAAATAAAATAAAAAATATTAATAATTATGAACTAATTTTTTTAATATAAAACGGAAAACTTTTTATGGGATTGATAATTATGGTAATTAGTTTTGAACAAAATTTGACACATTTTTTATTTTATTAAACTAACAAAATAAAACTCAGGCTAAAAAAAAAACTAATAAAATAAAACAAAAAATAAAAAAAAATAATTAAGGAGTTATAAATATTTTTATTTATTTTATAAAAAAATTAATTAATAATAACATAAATAAATAGTAAAAAATAATAAAATAATTAAAAAAGAGTCCTTCTTTTCCAGTGAAAGTCGTTCTCGCACACAAAACAACACAGTCTCCGCATCTCTTTCTCGCAAAGAGGAGCCTCTTTTCAGGTCCTCTCTCTCACACATAAAGTATCCATAAAAGCTAAAGCTAAATACCCATTTCCAATTCCCTTCTGTTTCTTCAATTCCTTTATTTTCCAATTCCCAATTCCAATTTCAGTTCAAGTTCTTTTCAAATTCTCAATCAAATCAGGTATTAAATTCCCACTTTTATTCTTATTATTCTTATTGGGTCTCTTAGTTTTCCCAATATAACTGTTTTTGATTACTTATTTTCATTTGATTGTTCCTATTCGAGCTCAAAATAGATTTGATGTCTTGTAAATTTTGTATGCTCTGTTTCTCGTTATAGGCTTTACTGGTTTTCAGTTTCGGTTGATAACTTATTGTTTTATGTGAATTTTCACTATTCGTTAGGGTTATTTTTGTTTCTCTAGTTGTTTTCTTTAATGGGTTTGTCACTTTTTATTGGGTTGTTCAAGATATACATAACTATTGGATTGTTCTGTTTTGTTTATGATAGAGTTGATAAGTTTTTCTTTTTCTTTTTCTTTTTTCTTATGGTTGATAGCTTGTAGCAGGATTTGATGCACCATATGAGCATTGTTTTAGATGGATATTGAAGATAGATTAAAAGAATAATGGGAGGTTGCTGCTGTTGTTCCTCCAAGGGGGCTCAATTAAATAGTGCACCAGCTTATTATTATGTCAGTACAATCTATGCTCTCTTCTTTTGATTATTTTTGTTCTGTAATCTCCAGTTTTTGCATATTTTTCTTTTTTTTGTGGAATTTTTTTTATGTTATTAGTCTGTGCTCTGCAAGTAGCTAGTGTATGGTGTTTATTTATTGGTTAGAAAGCAACTTTAATAGGATACAAGTTGTGCTTTGGTGATTCATTTTTTGGAATTATGACTATCACTGACAGAGGTAGGATAATTTTTTTAGGGGTTGAGGCAACAAAAATATTTCTAAAAACTTTAATAAATATATATTTTAAATTTTTGCGTGTGTATCCACAGGCTCTCGTGCTCTCTCTCTCTCTCAAAATAACTCACACAAACAATGAGAAAGAAAAGATAATATGCTTATGATAAACTTTGTACAAATTTACATGATGGAATCAGCATTTTCCCCATATAATTAAAATTTTATTGCAATTGGTATTTAAATGGTTCAAAGTATTTTAATAAATTCTTTCCACTTGTTTGAAACATTAATAGGATTTGCTATATTTCACTAAATATCTTAATTTGATCATTGTGAATTTTTTAAAAGAATTTAGTGTTGGCAGTAATGATCAGTAATGAATGCTTATTTTTACAAGAAAACTCCCTAAGATAAATCAACTCAACTCAACAAAGTCTTAATCCCAAATCAATTGGAGTCAGATATATGGATTCTTCTTTTCCACTTAGTACGATTTAGGGCTATCTCTTCTGATAGATGTAACATCATAAGATCATTTTGGATCACCTTTGACCAAGTCAGTTTATGCCTACCTTTGCCTCTTTTAGCTATATTCACTTTAACTTGTTCGGTTTTTCTGACCGGTGCATCGATAGATCTCCGTTTCACATGGTCAAACAATCTCATTCTATGCTTTCTTATCTTATCCTCAATGGGTGTAACTCCCACTTTTTTTCTACTGCACTCATTGTGAATTTTATTCATCTTAGTGTGGCCATACATTCATCTTATCAATCTTATTTCTGCAACATGCATTTTACTCATATGTTGTCCTTTTACTGTTCAACACTCACTACCATACATCATCGCAGGCCGTATTGCGGTGCGGTAGAACTTTCTTTTCAATTTAATTGGCATTTTTTGATCACATAGAACTCTTGTAGCACCCCTCCACTTCATCTAACCAGCTTTAATCTTATGACTTACGTCTTCTTCACAACCTTCATTTTTTTGAAGAATAGAACCAAGGTACTTAAAATGAGTATTATGAGGTACTGCTATTCCGTTTAAAATAATTTCGCCTATTTCTCTATTCTCGTTATTAAATCTACAATGCATATATTCAGTTTTAGTTTTACTTAGCTTAAAATCCTTAGATTTTAAAGTGTTTTTCTATAACTCCAATTTTTGACTTACCCCTGCTTGAGTCTCATCTATTAAAATAATATTATCTGCAAATATCATACACCAAGGGATGTCATCCTATATGTGTCTTATTAGCTCATCCATGATCAAGGTGAAAGGATAAGGGCTCAAAGCTGAACCTTGGTGTAACCCAATAGAAATGAAAAAATTCTTAGTATCCCTTCTCACAGTACGGACAGTGGTGATGGCTCTCTCATACATATCTTTCAAGACTTGAATATATCGTATAGATATTCTTCTACGCTCTAGGACCCATCATAAAACTTTTCTAAGGACTCTATCATAAGCTTTTTCCAAGTCAATAAAAATCATATGTAAGTCATTCTTCATCTCTCTATACTTTTCATCAAATCTCTTATAAGAAAGATACCTTTCATAGTTGATCGACCAGGCATAAAGCCAAACTGATTTGGGGAGATACGAGTATCTAAACGTAAACGGTGTTCCACAACTCTCTCCCACAGTTTCATAGTGTGGCTCATAAGCTTTATACCTCTATAATTTGAGTAATTTTGAATATCTCTTTTATTCTTAAAAATAGGTATCAATTTTTTTTTCTCCATTCATCATGTATTTTTTTGTACTTAGGATCTTATTGAACAAAAATGTCAACCATGCAACTCCTATATCTCCCAAACATTTCTAAACCTCAATGGGTATCCCATCTGGTCCACAGGCTTTACCAACTTTCATCATCTTCAAAACTTTCTTAACTTCTGAAAATTTAATCCGTCTAATGTACTTCACATTTTTTTCAGACCTAACGTCTAAACCCTTAATGTTACCACTATGGTCACCATCAAAATAGCTTATCCATCGTTCCTTAATATCCTCTTCTTGAACCAAAATCATATTATCTTTATCTTTAATGCACTTAATTTAGTTTAAATCACGTCATTTATTTTTTCTTATTTTAGCTAATTTATAAATAACTTTTTCCCCTTCTTTTGTTCCAAGTTTTTCATATAAAATCTCTAAAGATTGTACTCTTGCTTGACTAACTGCTTTTTTAGCATCTTTTTCCGTCTGTTTGTACTGCTCAAAAACATCATTGTTTTTACACTTGGCAAACTCTTATACCATTTCCTTTTACTTCTTACCGCTTTTTGCACTTTCTCATTCCACCATCAAAACTCCTTCGAGGGATGTCCACACCTTTTAGATTCTCCAAGAATCTTTTTAGCTACTCATTTAATTGTTGTAGACATGCCTATCCACATATTATTTGATGACATACTCATATATGCCCCCCACCTTCCAGCTTTGACCAATTCATCCTTGAACAATTGTTTTTCACTTTTTAAAGTCTACCATCTAATCTTAGAAATTTTGTTCCTCCTTGGTCTACTAGTTAACCTCTTAAACTTGACATCCAAAACCATTAATCTATGCCGAGTGGTCAAAGCCTCACCTGGAATAACCTTACAATCCTTGCATTGAGTTTGATTGGCTCTTCTTGTGAGTATGAAGTCAATATGACTTCTATTTTGTCCACTTTTAAAGGTCACTAGATGAGATTTTCTTTTTATGAAATATATGTTTGCTAGAATCAAACCATAGGCTAAAGCAAAATTAAGGATACTCTTACCTTCTTCATTTCTAATTCCAAAACCATACCCTCCATGTATCTCCTCAAAACCTACTCTGTCTTTTCCTACATGTCCATTTAAGTCTCCTCCTATAAAAATATTTTCATTATTTTGAATCCTTTGCATAAGTTTATCCATATCATCCCAAAATTTTTGCTTGCTCTCCCCATCCAATCCAACTTGAGGGGTATATGCTCTAACTATGTTGATAGTCTCATTCTGAAGCACAAGCTTAATTGAAATAATCCTATCACCTACTCTTTTCACCGCTACAACTGTCTCCTTTAGGTTCCAATCCAAAATTATACCTACTATGTTTTTATCTCTATTTGTTCCTGTATACCACACTTTATATCCAGTATTATCAACTTCTTTACTTTTCCCCCCAACCTATTTAGTTTCTTGAATACAAGCAATACTAATTTTACTTTTCTCCATAGTATCAACAAGTTCTCTTAGTTTACCTGTAAGAGATCCAATATTCCAAGTTCTTATTCAAATCTTACTCTCTACTTGTTCTTTCTTATGTTTCTTCCTATAGAATCTTGTACCATTATTTGAACATGTATATCTTGTAATACTCGTATTTTGGACTAACTTCTTTACCTATACCCGTCCATAATGTGAGAATCCTTGCTTATTATGCGCCACATCCGGGCGCCGATATGACACGTCGCATTCGGGAACGCCCTCACCCTTGCTTATTCTTCACTACACCCGGGCTTTGATGTAGCGCGTCGCAAGTAGGGAACGTCCCAACGATATTACTGTTAGAATTCATATCATGAGATGTGATAAAAATTTTACGCTGGCTATCACCTACCACAACCCTCCTTCTTTATCCGGGCTTGGGACCGGCTATATAAATCAATTATGAAAAAATCCTTTTTAAGAAAAAATTGGACAGTGGCACAAAATATACTTAATGATTTATACCAGAAAGTTTGAAGTTAAAATGATAGAAGTTAAAACAATAGATACCGACTTCACTAAATGCGTGGAAGTTGTTTTCCCCACGGCCATTGATGAGAATATAGGTGTCTATTTTATCCTCTTAGATTTAAATACTGCGTGGTTATATCAGTTCATTCTGATAATTAGATTTGATGTCAAATCTCATCCTCCTTCCCCATAGTCACCTTAAATACCCTCACAGCATGTGCTGTGACAATCTTTTGCTTCATTAATTTTTGTTGTTAATCAATTGTTCATTGTTATGATGGATACCAAGAGTAGAGAGTCAAATTTACAATTTGTTACATCCCTAACTTCTAGAGCTCTCACTTTTCTACAGTACCCCAGAGCCTCAGAAGAGCATGTCCTACTGTCAACTCGCCTTGGTGCTGCATCTGCTCTCTCCACTTGACTATTGGTTGACACAAACCTTGACACATCAGTTCCTGATGCTTACAGGCCACCTCCTCCACCTATTCCATTTGATGCAGATCCAGGACATCCTCAAGCTCCATGAGGCACGAAATTTCCAGCAGTAAAAATGACGGAGCCTTGCAAACAACAAACTCTGGTTCTGTTCAAGAAACAACTGGCGTCCATGCTCAAGAAAATTCAGCTAAGTGTGATGACATGGAGGAGTTGGAGTGTAAAGCCCAAAGTAATTTAGAACTTGATTCAGCAAAGGAGCTTGTTGTTGAGTTGTCAAAGTCAGTCGAACCTCTTGTTTCATCCACAGAAGAGGAGGATGTTTGTCCTACCTGTTTGGAAGGTAGTGCTAGCACAGTATTGTTTCATGCCTAGTATCACACACTTCATATGGTTATTGGAATTATTTATGATATAGTTCTTTTAGCTCTTTGATGCTGTTAAAATGATGTAAATTTAAACCTTTTTAATTCTCCCTGCAGAGTACGATGCAGAGAATCCAAAAATTACCACCAAATGCGAGCACCATTTTCACCTTGCTTGCATTCTCGAATGGATGGAAAGATTGACACCTGTCCTGTTTGTGATAAGGTTTGCCTCAGAAAGTTTATCCATTGATCATGTGATTTGATGAATCCATTAGCATGCATGCTAACCTGGTTCTGATTTCTCTTGATGCAGGAAATGGTAATTGATACTTTTTGATTAGTAGCAACCATGGTCAACTTCTTTACTGTTTTAATTAAGTTTGAGAAGCAAATTTTCACCAGTGCACAGAAGATTTTAGTTCTTTTGCATCCATTTTCCATTCGTTGCTACCGATTTGGCTGCAGCTATATCTTTAACTTTTTGAAGAGTTGGTGCCTTTTTCAATGCAAATCATCTTTTATGTCTTAAAAGTATTGCATATAGAAAAAATTTGAGAAACAAATGAGAAAAAAAAAATGGGTTGGGGGGAAGAATTGGATGGGAAGAAGAGAAAAAATGATAGCTAGAGGCTGGCCGTACACCAATTCTGTGTCTTGCTGTGAACATGTCTAATAAGTGATTAGTGATATAATGCCTAAATTTGCTTAATGTGGGATGCAAGTCATGTTGCTTGTCCAAAGGTTTTGTTATTGCCCAAACAAAGATTTCAATAGGTGGACTCTCCCTTCCCTCCCCTTTCTCTCTCTCTCCTAGTATAGATTTTCTGCAATTTGCATACTGATATAAAGTTGAAGCTTGCCCTTTTTCTCTTGTTTTCCTTTTCTTTTTGACCTTTTAAATTGTTCATGTAAATGGCAAATATGGTAGTGGTGGTGGTCTTCATTTTATGTCAAGTGATAAATATGCTTGTGATGTTGCTTTGATGGCGGAGGATTTTTTTTTTTGGAACTGAACGGAGGATTTTGTTTGTGCAAGGAAAGATAGGGGAAGCATCAAAAGAAGTTCCTTTGTTTTCTATACTAGTTGATTGATGTAAATAGCACTTGTATCTGATTTTTTACATAAGGTTGGTTTATGTGTTTTTTCTTTTCTTTCTTTATTTTTTTTAACTTGCTCATAAATACTATATATATATATATATATATATGTACGGGAGAGTTTTATCTGTACCGCTGTATATGTACTCAATGAATAAAATTATATTTATTATTATTATTTTTTTGAGTGATTTTTATTAGTCGAGTGTATATGTGTTCGGTATAGGTAAAAATTATTTTGTTCCTTAATGATTCAAGTTAGAGTAGGCTTGACTACAGTACTGTGTTTATATCTAGTATATTTTAATTATTAAAATATTAGATTAAATAAACTAAAAAAAATCTTCCTAAAAACTTGGGCAATTTATCAAAAATCTGTCAGAATTTCTCCTATTAAGCATACCTGATTTCCCTGAAATTTCAACTTGAATAAATCTCAATGTCTCATTTAAGCTTCTGTATAACAATAAAACAATATAGATTCATCATCCTTAAATTAAATTTGCAATACATAATTTCATAAAAAATTTAATGGATTACAAAAAATACAACACATTGCTCAAAAAAAATACAAATAAATTGTAAAAAAGCTCAATTGGTCATTGACAAGCATTCTAAAATTCATTTATAGACATATATTAATAATGTTATATATTAATTAAATTTTAAAAGATTAAGGTGATATTTATCTACAGAAATATAATTTTTTGTTGGAGCTTTAAAAATTTAAAAATGAAAATAAAATTTAAATTTAATAATAAAATATCACATGAATAATAAAATTAATATAATTAAAATTTAAGATCTAGAAGTCCTCCCTGGTCAATAAAAAAGACGAATAAATTCTTTTACCAACTAAACATAATCTGATTTAACCATAACAGTAAAAGATTTGTTAATTATAGTAAAATTGATTTAATCCAAAATTTAATGCAATGACAACATAAATATCTTAAATGGGATAGAAGATGAGTCAATAACCTTCCTTTTTATATATTCTCATGTATTAATTAATTAATTAATTTTTTCAACTTCCATATTTTTTTAATATAATTTTATGGTCAACCTGTATTTTTTTCCCCTGATTTTTACATGAGCCAGGTGAAAAATGATTAGAAAAGGACATTATAATTTTTTTAAGAAAAAAAAGAAAAACTTTATTTGGGTTTTGTTTATTTTCTTGTTATTATTGGTTCTTGCATTAATTACCATATTTAATCTTAATTATTCGTGAGAGTTGATACCCTAATCTGTCTCTTCAATTAGATCCCAGTTCAATAGTAATTTTCAATTTCTCTATGTCTGCTGTAACTTTCTAATCATGTTTCTTCGAAGAAGCCAAAACTATCTCCAACCTTAATTTAGGGATGTCTTGAGTATCTATTTCTTCTGTTGTCTTCTATGCGTCATAAAGTAGGCGGCTTTACAAGGTACAGAACCCAGAAAAGCTAATCCAATTCAAGACACAAAAATGAGGTACAGGGCTAGAGGTTTGGCAAAACCTTCTTTGCCCTTATAATACCATGCCACCTTGATTTCAAATTTTATGTCAACTTTTACTTGTTTTTTTCCCTCCTTTTTTTTAGCTATTTGTCTGTTTTTTTTTTCTTGATTTTGTTGCTTATATCAACTATTGAACACAGAATAAAAGAAAGTAACTTTGTGCTCTTGTATTTTTTTTTTTGTGATTATAAGGACATTAAGCTAAGGAGAAAAAAATTGGAAAAAAAAAGGTTGATGGCAAGATGGTCGATGTTAACCAATGGGTCTTGTACTGACATTATCAATGGATTTATGGGTAGTGCTTGTTTTTCTGATGTTAATCATGCTGTGAAGGATCGTAATGTTGTTGTTGTTGTTGATGATGATGATGATTCTGAAGTTAAACTAAGATGTCTGTTTGATCAGGTTCTTTCAGTTTTTTCCAATGAAGTTGCTGCTAGGGGGTACATTAGGCCTCTACCGGCATTGCTTGGTAATGGGGAATCGCTGGATTTGTTTAAACTTTTCCAGGTCGTGAGAAAGAGAGGTGGTTTTGATTTGGTAAATGGTTTCTGGAACTTTGTCATAAAAGAGCTTGGTTTGGATCTTGAGGCTTCAGCTTCAGTTAAATTAGTTTATTTTAAGTACTTGTATGAACTGGAAAGATGGTTGAGGAGAAGATGTAGAAAGAAATTGGGAAATGGGCAGTCTCAAAGTGATGGACATTTCACTTATCTGTTAATGGAATTAGAAACAGAGTTTAGAAGATTGTTGTCCCATGGGTATCCAAAGAGGAAGGATGGCAAATATAAGAAAAATGGCAAGAATATTGGTAAGGATGTTGTGAAGAGTAAATTGGACTTTTTGGACACCAAAGATGTACATAGAGCATACAATGGTGTTAGAAATAGGCCTAGAGATGATGGTGAAAAGTTTTATGATTATATGGAAAAGTATTCTAATGATGATGATGATGTTGTTGTGATCTTGGAACCCAATATCAATAAGGAAATAATTAATTCACGGAAGGGGAAACAAGAACCACTGTCAAGAATGCTGAACTGGGTTATCCAAATTGCAAAATGTCCTGACGATCCTGCAGTTGGGGAAATACCGCCAGTATCTAAATGGAAGGACCATAAAGGTGGCGAGTTATGGGCCCAGGTCATCAGGGCAAGGGAAGCCCTTCTGCAAAGAAAGCAGGTTGAATCAAACTCTGGACGATCTCTCTTGCAGGTACATCTTGTGCAGTGCTGCATTGTTCTTTTCCCACTTTGATACTTCAGTTACGCTGTTAGACAGTTGTTTTATACCTAATTAGTGGAGCTAGAACTAGAAGTTCAATCTTAGAAGGAGCCTACGGTATTAAAATGTGACTTTTTATTTTATATTCCCATTACAATGTTTTCTTCTTTGTGCTGAACTTGAAAGGAAACATATGCAATCACTATATAATGAATATAACAGATAACATAAGATTATAAAATAATTATCGAAGTTCAGAAAAAGAAACAAATCAAAATTTAAAATGATTTTTATGTGGTTTTGTTTTTCTGCCATGTAATTTATATACAAATTTGTTTGCTTCTATATTTCAAAAAACATTGTACTTAAATGGTATAACCCAAAACAAATACATGTGAGAAACTGGTGACCACTTTCTAGTTTGAAAAAATTTTAAATGATATATGCCATTTAGTTTTGTTACATTGACAAAAACCTGCTAATAAATTGCTTCAGGATTTTAAGCATTTGCATGTAATTTTAAATTTTGTTAAATTTAACAAAGTTCTACCTAAAATATGCAATCATTTTAAATTTCTAAAGGACTTTATATAATAGAATTATATATTAAAGGCTTCGTAAACTTTTGGAGGTTCCATTGCCCATGGGTACTACTGTGGTTCAACTAATGCATAAATCTGTAGATATTATCTCTTCCTGAGGCTCTTGCGTTTTGTGTGCATTATTAGCACTGCTAAATCTCACTTGAATGGTTTAGGTTTATGATTTTCAATGTTTTTTTTTCCTTTGTTGCCTAGACTTATTAGCCAAAGCTTGATATTACTGTATCTGGTACTGATTTAAGTCAACATCTAGCAGAAGTGCATTATTCTTAGTCAAGTGCTAAAAATTACAACTGTTCATCTGCCATATAACATCTCATCTTCTATGGCAACCTTATTGACTGATCTGTCTGGTAGAGCTTACCTTCAAAAACCTAGCTAGATCACTCGATCAACCAAATAACGGGCAACTCCTTCAGTACTCATAAATTTTATACCAAAAAAGAAACAACGATGTACATACGTGTTCATATACGTGCTATATGCATATGAAATAGGAGGAATTATTCAGTGCACCCGATACACGAAAAAATAATGCACCACTCACATTTAGGTAGACCTACTTGGATTTGAGGCAAGATGCAACAACAACAACAACAACTAAGCCTTAGTCCCAAACAAGTTGGGGTCGGCTGTATGGATCCTCAACAAAATAAGCTCAAAAGACACCAAAAAAGATACTCCAGCCTTAGGCCCCTTCCAAGACACGGATTTTACGTCTCCATTCAAGTCTGTCATTAATCAAATCCGCATCAAGATCTAAGGCACGTAAGTCTCTTACTATCACCTCATTCCACATAGTTCTAGGTCTTCCACAACCTCTAGCCCCCTCAATCAACAAATTCTCACACTTACGAACCGCAGCATTAGGAGGTCTTCTTAAAACATGCCCATACCATCTAAGTCTTCCTTCCCTCACCTTATCTCCGACATCCGCTATTTGAACTTTTTGTCGAATATGAACATTCTTAATTTTGTCCAGCCTGGTATGTCCATACATCCATCTTAGCATCCTCATTTCTGCCACACTTATCTTATGCAAATGTCGTCCCGTTGGTGCCCAACACTCACTACCATAGAGCATCGCAGGTCTAACAACCGTCCTATAGAATTTACCTTTCACTTTCAGAGGTATTTTCTTATCACATAGAACCCCAGTCGCACCCTTCCACTTCAACCACCCTACCTGTATTCTAGATGCACTATTTTCTAATATGTCGAGTGCATCTTATAATTTTCAATGAAATAGATAGATAGATGAAAAAAGAGCTTTTTTGTTTGTCAACTCAGACGACTCAGCCTTAATCCAAAATCTATAGAAAGGTCTATTGCTACTAAATTGATATTCGCCGGCTCACCAATATTGGGTCTAGTCCTTGTCATCTTCTTTCTAGTTGCTTTGATATGGTTGATCTTCCATTCTAATGCATTTGTTGGTGTATGAGAACATGAGCAATTCATTCAATGAGTATATTCATTCATTTTTTGGTTCTTTCTCGTAACATTGTACATTCCATCCTAGTATCCTCATTTTTGTTATCAATTTTATGGGCATGATGTTTCTTCAAAGCCTAACACTTGCTGCTATATATCATAGAACTTCCCCTTCAACTTAGATTTTACAGGTTAGACTCCTGTTACAATTTCTCTGGCTTTACTCCTATAATTGACATCTCTAATTCTTGCTCTCCCTTAGTGCAGTACAGCTTAGATACCATAAATGTATGCTTCATGAGATATTTAAAAGTGTCCATGTGGACCCCACTTCGCTTGGTACACCTTTCATTCCATGGGTATATTCTGGTTTAGTTCTACTAGTAACTGAAAGCCCTAAACTCCAAGATACTTGTATGGTGATATCTTTTAATTATCCTAGATTGGGTTTCATCTATTAAAATCATTTATCGTCGGGAAAATATTCACCAATGTATTCCTCTAGGATATGCTTTGTGAATCACCACGATCAAATAAAAAAGATACGTAGTTGAAGATTACATTCTTTGGTCTGAGCCCCAATCATTTGGCATCCTACTAACACAGCATGCATGTGTTTTCAGCACATTTTTGCATCCAGCATATATAAATAGTCCAGCATGAGTAAATATCAGTTATTGAAAAACCAGGCTATGCAAATTCATTGTGGTCATACTTGTTCTCTTATGAAAACAATTTGAACTTGTTACAGAACAATCAAAAGATGCATCCATCCATGTATGCGGATGTCACCCCACTCAGTGACCAGTCTGCAGAGAGGTTAAGGTGCAGTGAGCGGCTTCCTGGTTTAGTGAAACCTCGTTTCTGCTCATGTTGCAATTCATGTTCATCCCCTCATGGTAAATTGATAAGTCCTCCCAAGGCAGAGTCTGAGAATGGTCTAAAGGAGGAGTCACCTGTGGCAGATGATATATCTGCTGCAAACACAACTGTCAACCCATCTGGGGATGAGCACGTCGAGAGGCATGCATTAGTGGGTCCTCGATTTCAAGCTGAAGTCCCTGAATGGAGTGGCATGGTTCCTGATAGTGACCCTAAATGGCTAGGCACACCGTTATGGCCTTCAGAAAATGCAGACTGCAATGCTTCTGTTGAAACGGATCCTATTGGGAGAGGAAGACCAGATTTATGTGGTTGTCAGCTTCCAGGCTCTGTTGAATGTGTCAGGTTTCACATTGCTGAGAGCAGAATGAAATTGAAACTTGAACTAGGCCCAGTGTTCTATCATTGGAGATTTGATCGCATGGGTGAAGAAATTTCACTCAGATGGACTGCAGCAGAAGAGAAGAGATTTAAAGATATGGTGAGGTTTAATCCCCCATCTCTAGAAAAGTGCTTCTGGGATGATTTTCGCAAGTATTTTCCTAGAAAAACAAGAGAAGAGTTGGTGAGTTATCACTTCAATGTCTTTCTCGTTCAGCGCAGAAGTTATCAGAACCGTGTGACTCCAAAACATATTGATAGCGATGATGATGAATCAGAGTTCGGATCATTGAGCGATAGTTATGGTCACAAAGCAGTCCAGGTTCCTGGCACCAACATATTGATATGTTCAGAGAATAAACAATGCACTGATTTCAAGTAGACAGGACTTCAGGTTAAGAACTGCTCACTCTGATATAAAACTTGAATCACTAATGGTCTTACACCCCTTGGTGAAAGTTCACAACTCTTCTTTTCTTGTATAGCAATACCGCATCATCTGTTGCCCCTGAAATTTTGATAGTCTCCTTAATCATATTTGAGAATGATGCAATTTTGAAAAGATGCAAAAATGGGGATGGAGCCAACCTTTTGGGGAAGTTTTTGCTGGCTAATGGAGAAAGGAACTTGCATCGATTGCTAAATTCCTCCCATGTTGCCATCTGAGTGATCTTGAATTTTGTACCAGCTCAACAACAGGTTTGAAAGCTTTTCCTACTGATTCAGGTATGGAAGCTATACTTCTGGTCAGATGGGAGCATTGCGTACTGTGGTAATGTGCTGGATGCTTCATCCAAGGGGGGGGGGGGGAAGGGAGAGAGAGAGAGAGAGAGAGAATGTGTTTGAGAGGTAGATGCAGAGATGCGCAGAGGCAGTTTCTTGGAAGTTTAGCTTTCTGCTTTATTTGTTCCCATTTGCATGCTTGCCAACTGCCATTTCCAATTCTTCACATCATCTTCCAAGGTTCGGCGATGGAAATCTTGGCAATGGCCATTTTACTTCTCTTGTTGTTCCATATTCGTGTCCTATTTTGTTGTTTTGCTCACAGTTCTTTCTAGATGAAGATCAATATACAAGAAAATGTTGTTCTCAATCTGAGGTTTGAATACACATTCTTGTTATTTTAGCTATGTTCAAAAGTCATATACAAAAACTCTCAACAAAGAAAAATAAATTAAGCAATTTCTTTCAAAAATATGGGATAAGATTTAAATTTTTTAACCTTTTTTGAAAGAAAGAAGAACAAATCAGAAATCATCAAGAAACTATCTCAATCAACAAATGGGAGATGCTTTCTTCTACAGGACTTTGAAGACAGAAGAAAAAAAACAAAAAGTCATATACTACTATATTATTACCGATTACAAAGAACAAGATTAGCATGGCGGATGAGTTGGGTTGATGGTGATAGGACATTGAGTAACATTAGCCAATATTCTTGTTTTTCTTGCATTGGTACGAGGAAGAAATTGCCATGAGTTTATTTTTTAAGCAAATATGCATTTATTACTATATTGTGTCTCGATCTATTAGTTAATATATAATCGATTATAAGTTTATTATTCCAAAAAATATGTATTTATTGTTATATTATACATGACAATTAGTTCGTTCCGTGCAGACTTTATCTAGATTTATTGTGCCTTACTTTTTCGTGCCATGCTGGCTTAAAAACAATTCGCATCATAATGGGTCGTGTTGAAATTTAAAAAGTAAGTCCCAATACAATCCATTAGCCCGTATATAATCATACTGTGTCATGTTGAGTTGTGCCATATCATCTCAATATATAGGTTGACTCAATTCTTTTTATTCTAATTTTATAATTTTTTTCAGACTAATTATATATTAAAATTGATTAAAAAATATGCATAATAATACAATACAAATAAAATAAACTAAACTATAATAATACAAATTAAATTATAATAACACAAATAAAATAAATTAAACTGTAATAACACAAATAATAAATAAATTAAAAACCATATTAATTATTATGGAAAAGCAAAAAAAATGATGAGTAATTCTGTTTCGGTATATAGAAACATATAATATAATTTGTTTAAAATTTTAACTTAATTATAAATATGGATAAAAAATTAATTTTTTATTAGTAGAATTAATTTTTGATACATAAAAAAAATTACTGATAAAAGAATTTTATAATTAAAATTTTATTTAATACTTTAAATATTTTATTTTATAAAATTATGTTAGATATTATATATATTTAAATTAAAAAATTATTTACATGTTAAGGCATAACCTAATATCAAGTACACTTTTTTTTAGATAAATTAATCTAGGATCAATTTTTTCTTCATTTATTTAAAATTATTCGAGCCGTTTGTCGAGCCTTATTATGCTGACCTAATATGTTAAATGTTTTAAACCCAACCCGACTTAGGATACTAATATTTGACTACAGTCTCGAGCCATTCCTAGCACTTAGGTCTTATCAGGCATGATGCAAAATTGATTAGATTCGACCCAATTATCATGTATAGCTACATTGTATTTTGTTTTATTAGGTAATTTTGTATTCTTATTTTATAAAATTAGAAAAGGTGTACTATTGGTTTATAAAATTAGAAAAGGTAAAATGTTGTAATGATAAACAAATAAGAAAATTGTTTGATAGAGAAAATAATTTTTTTTTCTTTGGTGTGAAAACAAAAGAAATGAATAAAGAATGTGAGATGAGCAATATGCGCACAAAATCTTTTGTATAATTTTGTTTCGCAAAGTAAATATTATGGCTTTTTCACTCTTGCTGCTCAAAAATCTTCTTGGATTAATTTATTTACCTCAAATAAAATTCAAATTTTTCCTTTAAATGAATTTAAGGTATATCTACACACTCAAATTTATCTTAGTTTTAAAACTTGAAACATAATTAATAAAGGGAAAAATAATTTTTTTTTAGAAAACATGTCTCATGTTAATAAAAAAAATTATAAGTGAGTGGATATTAAATCTATTACAAATTAATTATATTTATATAAAAGAATTTTAATATTCGCCCAATTATAAATTTATGTATGTATAAAATTTATTATAATATTTTCAATTCATGCTATATATATATATTTTATTATTTTTCTTATTATATATTACAACATATACCCACTCCCAACTTGAAAATTATTTATAAATAGAAATTTTTTTGTAGATATTTTGTGAGTGTGAATTATTGATTTTCTTAAAAAAATGATATATTTGGTGAACTAACTAAGATTATTAAAATTTGCCAAACTAAATAGTATTTTTCCAAAATCAATTTGAGGTTACATTCTGAAATTTTAATTTCTAAATAAGCAAACTCTTTATAAGGCTAAAAACTAAAATTACCCAATTTTTCCATAACATATATAGACCTTCCCAACCATTTTGGCTATGAATAAAGGACAATTTGCTTGTTCATGAATTTTGGTTATTATTTATTACATGTCAACATCTCCTTTTATTCCTACATTTTTCCATTTTCTAAATATATCAATTTTCCAACTAATCATTTCATAAAAAGATTTACAACATAAGTAGCTTTTTTAAGGGGAAATTTAAAAAAAAAAAATACAAACTTTATCCAAGCAAGTTATCATTTTTTACAAAAAAAAAAATATTTCATTGAAATTATCACTTTATATATTTTAAAAAATAATTATTTTTTAACAATATTCTTATTATTTATGGGTTAATTAATCAAATAAAAATATAATAATTTTATTATTAATGTGCTAATGAATGATATTTTAGTTTATTTAAAATAATTTTATATAATTTTTAAAAAATTTAATCATTTTCTTAACAGACATGTATGAATTGACGATAGTAATTGTACTGGGACGAAGATAGTACTAATTAATTACAAGAAATTCCTTTTTTTATTCTAAATTAATAAATATATTTTATTTTATAAAAATTTTTAAAAATAATTATCTTAATTAAAAATAAAATTATATATATTTTTTCCTAAGACGTGACACATTCATTAAATATTTTTAATAATAGAAATTTAAGTATTAATTAGCACATTAAAATAATAAATGAATTATAATTTAAAAAATAAAAAAATATGTTTATCAATTTAGTATGTGAGAATATTAAATTTAAATTTTAAAAAATTATTATATTCTTAATAAAAAATTTATTTGAGATATATTTTTAGCAACTAAATTCAAATATTAAATATGCCGCGCAGGTATTAATTATAAATTATATTAACAGGACAAATTTTATAAACTTTATACTGTAATATATTCATAGATTAATTTCATATGTGAAGGAAAGTTATAAATTTAATTTGATGCATTTAATGAAGGTAAATGAAATGAATTTTTTATGATGATATAAACATTCATGCTACTAAACTTTTATGAAGTGAAATGGATTTAGTTATTGATGATATGCATTTTTTTTTATCCATTCATAGTAGAGAAAATTTTTTATATATAAATTTTATTTTCAAAACAAAGAGGAAAAAGTAAAAAAAAAAAAATAAACTTTACGCGTCAATAAATAAATATTTAAATACTAATATATTAATTTTGGTAATTAATAATTTAAAGATATTACTCTTTTTAAGATTTAATAATTAAAATTTTAGAATTAATAAAATAGTATTCTCCGACGATGAAATTATCATTTTTATAAAAGAAAATTTTATTCAACTAAAAATATTATTTTATATAATAAAAAATTAATTAATTTTTTAATTATATTATTATTATTAATGAGAAATAATAAAATATTTTTTCTTATAAATATATATAAGTTAAGGGATAAATTCATTATGATAGAGAGAGTAATTAATAAAAATATATAATTTTTTCAAAATTTTATTAAAACATAGACTAAATAATTATAAAATTCCTAAAATTTTACATATGATATTATTCAGTCCCTGTATTTTTAACTTCTAATTTTTGCATCTTTCAGTTTTTAAAAAATAAATTGTTTAGTTTTTCTTTTAATATTTTAATTCTAAAAATATTAATCAATTATTTTGATATTATAAAGTAATTTATTTATTATATATATATATATATATTTATTATTTATTAAGTCATGCTTATTTTTAATTTTATTTATATTTTTACAGATAATTTATTTTAATTTTATAAATATTATTAAAAAATAATTTTAAATAATATGAATAATATCTTTTATTATTTTGCAGATAATTTATATATATCATTTATTTTAATTTTATAGATATTACTAAAAAAATAATTTTAAATAATATAAATAAAATTTTTTATTATTTTGCAGACGATTTATATATAAAATAAAATAAACTTAATAAATAATAAAGATAAACATATATAAATGAATAGCAAATAAGTTATTTTATAAGAATATATATAAATTAATTATATATTTATCTTTATAAAAATATATATAAATTAAAATAATTTATTAAAATATTTATAAAATTAAAATAAATTATGTGTAAAAAATATAAATAAAATTAAAAATAAATATTACTTAACAAAGAACAAAGAAAAGTATATATAAATAAAAAATAAATAAATTATTTTATAATATCAAAGTAATTTACTAATATTTTTAAGATGAAAATATTAACAGAATTACTAAATAGTTTAATTTTTAAAAATTAAAAAATATAAAAATTAGATATTAAAAATACAGAAACTGACTAGTATAATATATAAAATTTTAGAGATTTTATAATTATTTTGGCAAAAAAAATACTAGCTGCATAAAAAGAAAATTATTTGGATTCTTAAAAAATAATTATTTTTAACAGAAAAAATAAATTGTTTAGAACAAATTAAAAAAAAATCTATTTTAACAAAAAAAAAAGAATAAAAAGAAAATCTTTTGCTTGTAATAGTAAAGAATGAAGATGGAAATTAAGTTACAGCAAAATACCAAGATGAGTCGGCGCCAGGATGGATACTGCATATAAATACTCCCTAGTTTCACTCATTGATGTCTGAACTACCTGTGCCTTCTGGGTCTCTCTCTTTTCATTTCTGGGGGACAAAGCTTTAACCTTTCTTTTCGTCTCATCTCTGTTTCTCTCCTTCTCTCTCTGGAAAAAAATAGGGGGAAAATGTCTTCTCCAAGCAAACGCCGTGAGATGGATTTGATGAAGCTGTAATCTTTATTTCTTTCAAGTTTCAACTGTTATTTACTTGATTGTTTTTTTCTTTTCTTTATTTGATTTTTTCTTTTTTGCTTTTGATTTGGATTAACCAGGATGATAAGTGATTACAAGGTGGAGATGGTCAATGATGGCATGCAAGAGTTTTATGTTGAATTCAATGGACCAAAAGACAGTACAATCTTCTATACCCATGTTTTCTTTTTCAATTTTCTATGATCTAATTTGCTTCTTTATGTGTTTAATTGAACTTTCTTTGATATTTTGTTTGTGGGTTCTTTTCATTTTTCGAGTTTATTGTTTGTGCAACTATCTTTGTCTTTGACCTTGTTTAGATGCTTTGAGCTGTAGATTTGTCTTTAACAAATTGCAAAGAATAAATTTGTACCTTTTTATTTGCATCTGTTCTTTTCAGCTATTTCTTTCTGGCTTTGTAATCAATAATTTTGATTCCTGATATATGCCCAAACATGTTCTACTTTTGCTTTTAGTGTTTAATGGAGTGTGATTTTGATGAATTGTATTCCTCTTATCTGAATTGTTAGTTTCTGTGAGTTACAACTTTGTTTTTGACTGATTTTCTTCAATGAGGATTGAGTATATTGGAATATTGCTCCTAGGATGTTTCACAAAGAGGTTATTTTCTTTTCCTTTTCTTTCTTTGGGATATGACAGGTCCTTATCAGGGAGGTGTCTGGAGGATAAGAGTAGAGCTGCCAGATGCTTATCCTTATAAATCTCCATCCATTGGCTTTGTCAACAAGATCTACCATCCTAATGTTGATGAAATGTGAGCTAATGCATGTGAAATTCAACAAATTTACCTTGTTTGAATGTTAAACATGCTTTTATATAGTGTGCATTTTGTAAGAGAGTTTTTAACAAAAAAAAGTCTCCTGTTTCGGAGTTTCAGGTCAGGTTCAGTTTGTTTGGATGTTATCAACCAAACTTGGAGCCCCATGTTTGGTAAACTTACTGCATTATTGTTTTGTTTACATACTTTTTATATGCTATGTGAGGAGTTTCTAAATTTCTTTTGTTTACATTTGATTCTTTCCCTTTTCCTGTAATGTCTCATCCTTTACAGATCTGGTAAATGTGTTTGAAGTGTTCCTTCCTCAGCTTCTTTTATATCCTAATCCATCTGATCCATTGAATGGAGAAGCTGCTGCTCTAATGATGCGTGATCGCCCTGCTTATGAACAGAGAGTGAAAGGTATCAACTCTAAACTCAAATTATGAACTCACACATTATAACTTCCTTGTAGCTGCTATAAACTAATCTTAAGATTCTTCCGTTCTGGTGCTATATTTACTCTACAAATATGTTTGAAAGAAATCAATGGAATTCATGAATCTAAGGGCCTGGACATAGAATTTCTGTTTTCTGTCGTGTGCACCAGTGGTCCTACTCCATCTATAACTTGGACCACTTTGGGAGGTTTGGGAGC
The DNA here is from genome assembly GCA_947685225.1 of Garcia nutans. Taxonomy (NCBI): domain Eukaryota; kingdom Viridiplantae; phylum Streptophyta; class Magnoliopsida; order Malpighiales; family Euphorbiaceae; genus Garcia; species Garcia nutans. Next base: position 2,250,515 of record CANTUV010000089.1, read on the forward strand.
TTAATATTCCAATTAAACTCGGGGTTTCAACCTTGAATCCGATAAGTAATCAAAAGCCATTCTAGTCCCAGTTTCATAGCATTTTCTTGTCCTACTTATATTTTAAAGTTGCCTTATCCAATTCCAGTGAGAAATAACTTCTTAACTGGAAGTACTTTCCAATTTCTAAAGCTATTTGATTGCTACCATCATCTCTTGTGTCTGCATCTTTCAAGTTACCAATGCTTTTAATATATATGTGCCTATGTGGGTAGCACATTGTTAATTATTTGAACTGCCCCTCTGCATCATATGGAATTAGAGCATAATGTTTTTCCAATGGGGTTTTGATTATCAGGATACTGAATTGTCATCTTATACTTTCAAAATCAAGCAGATAATTAGAACATCTGAGACTTCAAACCGTACCTTGACTCTCTTGTGGGCCTTCATGGGGACATGGCTAGATCTTTTGAAAGGATAGATATCTTTAAACTCTTACCTTGAGGGTGTAATCAACCCATTACTTCAATTAAGTGAAATTTTTTCATCTGATATTTATTCAAAAGTTACCTTATATTCATACTGAATACAAAGATTTACAATTATCAGTAATTACTCTCATCTGGTGCATGATTACTGAAGACCGTAGCATGAACCATTTATGTTACATTTTAGACTGTAGGTTATAGATTGTTGAATGTCCAACAAGCATATTTCTTTCCAGCAGAATTTCCTTATTAGAATTTTACCCATCACTCATAAAGACTTTGTAAGATTTTCTTAAGAAGCAAATAGTGATGTCTTTTATCTAGCTTGAGGGGTGATGGAACATTGTCATTTATCATTCATTCGTTTTTAAAATTGATTGAAGTGGTATCAACATAAATTTATTTCAGTGATTCGATGAGGCATAAGATGATTATAGTTCAGGTTGTGATAGTATTAATCACACTATAAAAGTTACTGGGAGTCCAAGGGCAGTATGGTTCAATTGTCTGATCAACCCATCTAATTTAGTTTGGAAATTAGAAGTTGTTTAAGCAAATAAAAAGTTCTGTTGAATGAGGTTTTCTTTCAGTCTGAGATAGAAACTACGAAATGCAGCACTTGTATTGAAATTGAAGAATTGCTACATATATGGTGTGCTACTTTAAATTTGAGTTGTATAATATGTAGCAAAAGACATTTATCAATTTATCAAATCTTTGGATGAGGATTAACATCCAACTACACCAAGAATTCAGTAAAACTTGGAAAAAGCCTGCAATAGACCATGTCTCCACCAATTTTCAGCTGCATTGATCTAGTTAGCAACCTCCATTATTCCTTGATAATCAGTATATGTTATGGAAGAAATTGTTGAAATCTAAATGTATGGAAGACAACCGTTGATCTAATTGTTTATCTTAAACCGTCTTTGTTTATTTAATTTCTGAGATAACAACCCCAAAGCCTTTTTTTTTTTTTTCTGTTGTTATCATCAACTGCTGTCCATGCATGATAACTGTGCAAAACATTATTGCAGCTTGATAGTGTAGCATTTCTAGTTGGAATGCTTGAATAGCGCTATTGCAAATCCAAACAGACCCTGACTCCATTTTCTGCAGTTCTATTCATCATTTGTTTTGTGTTATCTCTTCAAATCACATGGCTATTGCTTAGAACTATTTGATTTCCAGAATACTGTGAGAAATATGCTAAGCCACAGGATGTTGGGCCGAAAACAGAAGAGAAATCGAGTGATGAAGAGCTGAGTGATGATGATTATGCCTCTGAGGATGACCAAGTTGCTGGCAAAGCTGATCCTTAATTGTATGCATGCAATCTAGTTGCCTGTATCTGTATATGATATTCTCAGCTCTTGGAAAATGAATCCCTTTAAAGAACTGAAGGCTTATGGAAAAAATTCCTGCCCCTTGTGTCTTTGTTTTCCATGGATGTTCTGTAAATTACTCGACTCAAGATGGTCAATGCCTTTGATATTCATTTACTGTTGGGACCAATTTGTTTGCATGCATTACACGTGACCTTTATGGTCCTAACCATCATGGCATGATTCAGATATATGGTCACAATCTCACATTTTCTCTCCACATTTTTGCTGCTCTCTTGATGATGACAGTGAATAGTAACATGAGTTGGGTTGAGCATTTTGCTAAGCTTATCCTATAAATGTGAATAATTTCTTATCTACTAAATAGAAAAAAAATGATTCAATTTTCATGGTAAAGGTTGGTGTTCTCAAATTTATATTAAAAATTTTAATTTAAATCAATATTAAAAAGAAATGGTATCAGTATGGTATATCAAATTTAAAAGTATGAAGAAGGATTTTTTTGTAGTAAGCAAATGAAAAGAGAAAGTGGATGTACGGTGGTTAATACTACTGGTTCATTGTCGTATGGTCAAGGTTTTGCAGAATTAAGAAGGCCAAGTCAACAGCGCCCTTATAGCTCAGTGGTAGAGCGTCAGTCTTGTAAACTGAAGGTGAAGGTCCGTAGCTCGTTCCTGCGTGGGGGCAATTTGTTACCCTTTTTCATTTAGATGGCTGAAAATTTTTATTTTGAATTTTTTTTCTTAAATTGTTATATTTTATTTTTTTTCTCATCTTTTCTTAGTTTGTTACCAGAAATTTTCATTTCCCATTTAAATTTTCTTTTCTTATTTTATTTAATATTCATTTTGTATATTTTGTGGAAAATTTTCATTTCCAATTTCCATGTAAGAAATAAATTCCTTTTCCTTTGCAATTCATCTTCACTCACCATTAATGCTATTATTATGATATAATTTTTGTTCTTTTTTACAAAAAAACAAACAAACAAACAAAATATAGATTTTGTGCCATTTACATTTGATTTGTCTTCATTCTTGGAAAACCAAAATTCTAATCACAAAAGTTAAAACTCAAACCCACCAAATTCCCATATTTGATATTTTGCATTTTGGTCCCTTTTTTTTGCAGGGATTTTCATGGGAAAGAAACAGTAAACACAACTGCAATTCTGTCAGTGGCAAAACTCAGACATTTTACTGTCATATTCCCCAACAAGAAAATGTTGAAATCAAACTAAGGTTTTAATCTTTTTTCTTGATTGGTTCAGCTGTGTTTTTAAGTCTTACTGTTCATCTGCAGAAACTGAACAGTTTCAAGAACTGTAGTTTCATTGCGTTGTACTTCTAAATCTAAAACATACCCTTTTTTATTTACGTTCTTCAAGTTACCGAATTTGCCACAACTGCCATATTTCCCAACAAGAAAATGTTGAAATCAAACTAAAGTCTTTATCTTTTTTTTTTCTCTATTGGTTCAGCTGTGTTTTTTAACTCTTACTGTTCATTTGCAGAAACTGCAGTGCCTTTAGTCCTTACATTGTACTTCAAATCCAAAACATACCCTTATTCATGTTTTCAAGTTACCAAATTTGTACTAAAAGCTCAAATTTTCGTTGTCCCGCCGTTAAAGATGCTTGCCGAAAGGCTATTGCCTAATTATGGTCTTGTCAATGATGGGGTCGTAGGATATATATAGATATATATATAGACTTTAAATTAATTAATTGACGGTAAGAGTTAATCCAACCACTTAATGATATACTAAATGAATCAAATTCATTCCGTTCCAAAAAAAAAAAATCAAATTCATCATAGAGACATTGACTTGGCACTGGTTCAGGCCAGCTGGTTGTCTTGTACATCGGTATGGGTTGTCCAGAAGTTTTTTTCAGCTGAATTAGAATCTCTGCTCTGCATGGGAAACAGAAATATTCCTATATAACCGTCAACGTCAACTGAATTAAGAGTGAATAGCAACATGGAGTAATCAGCTTGGATGAAGCATATTCCAGCATCATGGGCAACTAGCCACCCATGCCATTGTTCAAATGGCTTTTTCATAGTAAGTTTTAATGTTACTACATTAAGCACACACACCAAGACACAATCTAGCAATAAATACATATTCTCTTAATAAATCGATTAAGTTCGAATTTTCCCTCGCAATGACTCAAAATGGCTGTGCTCCTCACCCCTTAGTATTGGGATGCTCACCAGAAAAGCAAAATTTGCAGGGCAAAGTAGAATCCATATAAATATATGTGAAGATAGAGAAAATGACAAAAATAACAGGGTGGCTACTGGCTACTGATGATGGATAATGGATTTCTCTTTCTATTTCCATAAACAGTAATCTCAAAAAGCAATCAAGATAAAAACCATACCCCATGGAAGGAAACAACTTTCTGGATCATCCAACAACTTTGCATGTTATAGGTGAAGTTTCTTGCAAGAAAGTTTATAACACCTTACTCTCTGTTAAAAATATAGAAGCCTCCTTGATGAGCAGAATCATGATTTCCCTATTTGTTCACAGATAACAAAACTCACTTTCTGTTTGTAACAAAGCATCAGAAACTAACATGGACTAATGGTCAAATCTATGTAATCTGTTAGCCTTCTAGCTCATAAGCAAATTTTTATTTTTTTTACTTTAAAAAAAAAAATTGGTGGGGTAGAGCAAGGCAAAGTGATAAGTCATCAGTTGCTTAGATGGGAATGCTTATGTTGCTATCTGCCTCCGTGAAAACATCACAGGTACTGAACAAAGATTGGGACAACAGATGAAAGAATGAATGATGTTCAAACAACTCCTCCAAAATAAATAAAGAAATAGAGAAAGAAGATTTCTGAATGTAACCTGGCTAGAACTTGTCACTTGTTTGACACTGCAGCCTGCACCAGTATGCTTCTGGCACCAATATATTTCTCTATAGAAGCAGTATTTAAAGCCTAATGTAGCTGATGACAACATTGCAGATGAAATACTTGGGAAGATAGCTCATCAGAATAGCGGTATTATATTTTAAAACTAGAAGTAGAGAAGGGAATCATCGATTATTACCATTAATAATGCCAAAAGAAGGGGACTTCGTTTATCATCATCATTGTCACTGAATTAGGAAGAATTACCATTGATCATTCCTGACTTGTAAACAGTCATCTATTTGGAAAATCCTAGCATATAATTTTCTGTGATGGCCTCTTTTCAAATAGCCCATTAAGGAATTGCAAGGCTACTTGTCCAGGAATCTCCTGTTTTAGAGCTGATGCAGCAGCATTATACCCAAAGTTGACCAAATGTCAAATGCTAAGTATTGAATTGGTCACTTCTTTCATTGAATAAATGCTCGGAAGAAAATGAATATGGGAAAGCATGATACAGCAACAAAAAGCTCAAAACAAGATAAAAAATGGGCGCACAAGATGCGCATGTGTATGCATACATGTATTATGCACATGCAAATTTATAACAAAGAGGAAGTTTTAACAAATGAGAGGGCATCATTTTTCAACTTAAAATCATATCAAAAATTCCTCTAGAATGTTACGACAGTTTTATTTGAAAACTCTGTATAATTCTAATGTAAACTTTGCTTACAAGAAATATAGTCTATGGTGAAGTGTAAATTTGAACATTGGCAAGAAGCCTGGTGAGTTTGCTTAGAGTTTCCTGAGCAGATATAGTGTCCGGATGATCGTCACCACAAATTGAAGTTCTAATAAAAATAGCCTTCCGTATTAAATCATCGCCCATGTCGAACTGCCCTCCTCTCAGCATGAGCTTTGCCCTAGTTTCTAGCACAGTGGCTCTTGATAGGGCCAGCTCCTGCCAAAGGTATGGATTTAACAGAGCATTTGTCTGGATGGGCCTCCAACACAGTGATTTGTCCAACCATTTCTCAACTGGGGCAACAAAAGCTTGGTCTGCCGCTTCTAAAGCATTAGTGCATAGGCGCAAAAGCTCCAGAGCAGCATTGCATCGAGAGAATGTAATGAATGTGCGGGTTGCAAGAGGCAAAACAATTTCTCTAACAATATATAATAACTCTGATACCTTCAGCTCAACAGCTTTGGGGTCATTGCCAAATCCAAATAGCAGGAAACATGCTGCCCATATGTGATCTGAATGATAAGATACAGAACCGTGACTGATGACAGCTTGAACCATGGCCTGGGCAACTACTGCACCTCCTCTTTGGCAAACATAATGCTTAACAAGCTCATTGACATGGATACAGCCTTGCTTAGTACTACTTCTTGCAATATTAAATCTCAACAACATGGAAGATGCTTCTGCCTCTGATCTTCTGATGTATGAAGTAAGACCACAACTCAAGGAATGCAATAATTTTCTCCATAAATGTGATCCCCTATGCTTCCAAGGTACCTTGTTTGCAGCTAAGGCTAATAGAGAAACAGGAATAGCTGTTGGTGCAAACCAACCACTGGCCTGGACCATCCTGCTTGCCAAACTACTTGGCCTATCAGCATGATCGAATATTGAGAAGCACACCTCAAAGAGTTGGAACAGGAAAGTGTTTCTCCTCAATGAATGAGCTTCCCTCCCGCTCCATGTTATCTCCCTCATGGGCATTCTATTTATGGTGTCCAATAGCCTGCTTGGATTTATAGGGAGCTCACATAAAATTGCTCCTGCTACTGCAAGGCCCAAAGTTAACCTTCCTAATTTCTCCTCAATAGCCCTGAGGGCATCAATTTCTGTAATCGAGTAATCTTTCCCACTTCCCTGCATTAAACACATTGCCTCAAGGCCTGACAAGTAAGAAAGTTTCAAGGGTTCCAAATTCATCACCCGAGGGAGTCGTGTGGATATTATGATGTGGGTCTCTCCACCAAAGCGGGGAAGAAGATCCATTATAAGTTTTTGATCCCACCAGTCCTTTTCACTGTCCAAGTTATCAATCACCACCAAAAATGGTATGTTTCTCATGAGCTCTTTACGAACTCTAGAAATTGCTTCCTCTTCTTGCTCCTCAAAACTTCTTATCCTGCCTTTCTCTAAGCAATTCTCAACCCCAACATCAACTTCTAAGAATGACCAGAGATTCAGATAATTCTGCCTAATATACCTGCTTCTTCCAGCAATCCACAGAACCATCTTGTACCTCTGGTGATATCTGTAAGCAAATTCCAGAAGAAGCTCTGTCTTGCCGATTCCAGACTCCCCCGACACACAAGCAATCCCCTTCCCATACAAAATCTTTGTTGATCTTTTTCTCTTAGCATAACAACCACCACTTTTTGGTCTTAATTGGTGCTGCCTTTGAGAAAACTCTGTGCTTTGCATCTCAATCTCCTTTTCAGATTCTTTCCATACCACTGGTTCTTTACCTTTCTTGGCTCCACTCTCCCTTTGTTTCTCCCTTCTTTTTTTATCCAGTGAACTGCTCTTACTCCATCCAAGTGTCAAATTTTTTCTCCTGGGTCTTGCCTTGAGTTCAAAATAATCTTTTTCTAAATCTCCACTGACATCCCCAAAAAGTATAAACTCTAGTTCAGACAATTCTTTTTTCCTTCCAATGAAGTTCTCATTTCGAGGGAAAGGGAACTCATCTTTATCTACCTTCTTTCTCCACTTAGTCAACCTTTCTACCACACTTCTCCTTCCCAACCTCATTGCCAGAAGCGTTACAGCCCTCAGTATGCAATCTCTCCAGTTACCATCCTGAGCTTCCAGTTTCCATTCATCAACTCGGGAGAGACCATTAACAGCTTCCTTCCATTCCTTCTCCATCCCACCATAAAAACGCCATAGCTCACCTCCATGTTTTTCCCATAACTCTCCCCTCTTCTCAACTATGTCTCTGACCAGGCAATCATCTTGAGTCAAATCAAAGAAAATGGGTACCAAGTTCTTCTTGCTCACAAAATATCTCAGTTCCTCAATAGTATACGGGTTCCTAAAAGATTTTTTCGTTAGAATTATAATGCCAAAAGAAGAAAGATCCATTGCCTTCTCAACAATTTCATGTTTCCTTGGGTTCCTACATCGAGCCCTGTCAGATACAAAACAACTCATCCCTTGAACCTCCAATTCAGCATGGAGCCAATTAGCGAACCTCAGCAAAGAAGGTTTGCGACCATGCAAACCTATGAAAACATCATAGCCCCTCAGTCTGTTACAGGAAAGGGAAACTGACACTGGAGTATATGATGTTTCGTGGCTTCTTCCATGTTTTCTGTGCTTCTCTCTAAACCCAGAATAACCATTGTCATAGGCATAGCTGTAGCTATAAGGAGAGCTATTAGAAATTCCAGTTGAGGACATAATCCGATCAAACTTCTGCAAATCTGCTCCAATTTCGGCAACTGGATCCCTTGACATGTCTGACAAGGCATCTCTGACATTTGCTATACATGCAGGTTCTGGATTTCCTGAAGTAGAACTAAAGGGATCACTACTTAAATGAATACTATCACATTGAATGTCTGACCTAGTTGATTCGGATATTTGACAGGTTGGTGATCTTGGAGAGAAGAAAGGTGACTGATTTGCTGAAAAGAATGTTGAAGATGATGATGACATATTCCGTAAAGTTGTTACTGGTAACACACCAAATTTGGAGCTATCTTCTTGTAGATCCATACTTGTAAAATCTCCCTTTTCCGAGGTTATCATGTTCTATGCATAGATTCTGAACAAGAGAAGCCATTCTGAAACTGATAATGATTTTTTCAGTAAAAGAACTTCCTGAATTGAAATTAAACACATATGAGAAAAATACTAGAAAAACTGAACGCTCTTATTCATTATTATCAGTATTAACAACTAATAAAGATGGAAAGAAAACAGTCTTCATATAAAAAGCATCATCACGAAACTAGAAGCTTCACATGACATAAGCTGTGAGGAATTAGGCAGCTTCAGCATCCCAAAGAGGTTCTCAAATTAAATAGCAGAAGCCTAGATACCTAGGACTGGGAGAAGGAAGGAAAACAAATTACCTTTCTAATAAGCAAATTTGAAGTAGATAATCTATAATGCCAATCATTAGCTCAAAATACAAAATTCAATACCTAAAAGGGCAGGGCAATAACACAAACTTACAAAAGCAATACAGAGATGGCAATAAAAAACAAATAAACAAACAAAATTGGAACTCCAATGCCAAAAGGGTAAATATTATGCTTTCGAGATTTTTAAGAAGTAATTCAAACATAGTATACATCAAAAACATATGGAACCAGTTCCTCGAGTTGAACAGACAAGCTAAAGAACTCATCAATAAAGCTTGAACTTTAGGGCATTATGGATCTAACTAGCAAGTCAAGATACAAAGAAACCTTGAAAAAGACCATTTCAGAGTTGGGAAGAATAAAATAACATTTTAGTGGTAATTCAGATCTGAGAACTTACTTCACTTGGCTTCATTTCAATCTTTTGCCATAAAACCAATCGAGCCAGTTTGAAAAATGGAATGATAAGCTCTGAAGAACTCAAATTTCGAGGAACACAGGTAATCTTCAAAAGTGTTGTTTATTGTCAATACAATGAACTGAACCAACCTGCAAAACGGGTGACAATAACTTGACTACTTGTTTATGACAAAGCACATAAAAAAGACAAATCATTATGTAATCACATAGAGAAAGTGTCGACAGTGAGAATAGAGAAGTAGAGAGAAACCGGTCTAGTTCATACTCTCATTGGAAGTAACTAATTTTTGTTCTGCTACGGTGCTACCAATTTAGAAAAGATTTTATCTTGAAAATGACCCATTTTCAAAAGAAAAGAAAAGGAAAGATCTTTAGTTAAAAATTCAAAACCCCATCAGAAAATTTTTGCTTAAACTTTCCAGTGAAAAAGGAAAAACAATAAAGTAATAAACAAATGTTTAATAATAACTGGTACTCACCCAACCCAACAAGACCCTTAAAAATTGTTTCCGAAAAACCAAAATAGAACAGGTCTTTCACACAGTTCTTTTTTTTTATCTGAGTCCAAGTATAACTAAAAAACTGTCTTTCTTGCTTTGTTTGTTTTTCTATGTCTATCAGTCTATGGAAAGTGGGGGAAAGGATGTGCAAGAAACAGAACCACCGTTGAAGGAGGAAATGGGACCCAGTGGGACAGATCTGAACGAGATATGGGTTTAGTAGGCTCCACAATCGAATGATACAAGAGACACCGTCACTCTTTCACTCTTTTTATAGATGTGAATTTTCAGGTAATCCACTGTCGCTTCACATTGGCCTTCTTTTCCAGAGTTCCTGTGGGTAGCGTTCAAGTTCAAGGTTTTCTTTTTTATCATTATTATTAAGGTTTTTTTTTTTTTTTTTTGAGAATAAGGTTTAATATTGAAAAAAAATGAAATGAAAAAAAATGGTTTTAATAATATCTTTAATTTTATTTTATGCATTGGATGGAATTTTTTAATGGATGGATAAAATATTCCAATTATAGGGAGGGGATGGGGATGAATATTAATAAATCTGTCTCAATACTCATTTATATATTTTATATTATATTATTATATATATAATTTTAATATACATCAATACATACTATATTTTTAAATTTTATTTTTAATATATATTTATTTATATTATAATTTTAAATTTCAAGTAAAACATATATAATATACATCTTATATATATATATATAATTTTTATATAAACATATTTATTCTTATTTTTAAAAATAAATAAATAACTATATCGGTTGGTCTCATCTTACTTGTATCAAATATTATTACAATCGTCATTTATTTTATGATAAATATAAAATAACAACAACAACAACAGCAACAACAACAACAACAACAACAATAATAATAATAATAATAATAATAATAATAATAATAAAGGCATGGAAACATTGTACTTTTTTTTAAAACTTGTAAGCATTAAACGACGTACCGAAAGTAAAGCCATAGTTAGTGGTCCTTTCTGCTTAACTAGTTCAAAAGAAACTTTTTTTTTTATCAGAAGTTCAAAAGAAAACTATGACAATACCATTTCTCTTATAAATTAAAAGTTATTTTTAAAAAGGAAAAAAGCCAGTTTCAATATTAAACTTTTAAATTCTATTATTAATGGCCAAATTTTTAAGCCCTCATATTAGTTATGCCCTGATTTATGCTATGTCTTAATTATGCAAAATTTAAAGTCAATAAGAAATAAATTTGAAATTATTTTTTTAATTATTCAATGTATTATAAATTAGATGTTACATATTAATATGAAATCATATTAGGTAGATCCGCCAACGGAATAAAATAATTTTTCTTAAATTTTAAATGTGTTTTGTAAATAAAATTTGAATTAGAGAGCTCTTATTAATGAAGAAAAAATCACATCGTCTAATTTCAGCCTTTAAAGATAAATTAGGATTGTTTTTTTTAAGTTGCAATTTTTTGCCTATTCATACCAACTGTTATGTGCATGAAACCCGCATGGAAAATTTGCTTCATTTTGAAATTTATTGATTGCAATAATAAGATAGCATCTCTCTATCTGTCAAAGCACTACTGTTAGGTTGACTTAAAGAGAGATTAGATTTGGCTCTTCCAACATCAGTCCAAAACACTCTTTCGATACCCATTTGGTAGCACATGCATACATGTGAGGCCGTATAAAAATGGATGGCTGAGATATATTCACACCCATATTTTTGTATCCAATCAGTAGCTTAAATTGCAACACTTATACCCACTTAAATTGCAGCACTGGAGAGAGAGAGAGTTATGAAGCTTTGAAAGTTTTGAACTCGAGTTGATTAAATTCTCACAGGCCATACCAGAAAAATTGCCCCACAAATTGTTGAAAAACTTGAGATTGCAAGTATGAAAAGCATAAACTATCTTTCCAGTGTCAGCTAGTTGTTTTTGAAATTTTGAGAGGGATCACTTATTGAAAATATATGAATTTTGATTTAAGAGGGATAGCTCATCTGGTTGAAATATAACTGAGCAAATAGAAAGAGAAAAAAATTCAATGTCACTAAATATGTCATAAGGAAGGGACAAAGCGGCTTTAATCTACAAGCTGCGTTTCGAATATAATTAGTACTATACTTAGACAGTTAAATAGATATAAAAACGAAAACACGTAGGATAACAAATATATATATATATATGGATTTTGTGAGATGTAAATATAAAGGATTTGAATAGCTTAGTTAATGTTAATGTGATTTTTGTCAAGAGGTCTGCGAATCAGAGTGCCCGTATGTTAGCAAGGCATTTGGATTCTGAGTCAGGCTATAGGTAATGGAGTTTCTCTGTCCAATTCTTGTTATTGAAGCTATTCTCAGTGATGTAATAACATTCTAATCTTCAGAAAAAAAAATAAGGATTTATGAATTCAATATTTTAAGGCCTTGAATTGAAATATAATATGAGATTTATGAGTATATTCTCTGGCTAAAATTGATGAAAAAAATCTCACAAGTAAATTGATTTTTTAACATTATTAAGTTGTTTGTGGCAACACACAAAAAAATATATTATAATAATTTTATTTCTTAAATTTTTTCTCTTGATGTATATTACATGCAAATTCAAACATTAATTATAAATATCAATTAATTTAATATAAAAACAAATTAAATTAATAAACATTTACCAAATATTCTTCACCTCTTATTACAGTTGTCAACTCAATCAATTATATACATCAAAAAAAGTCTTTTTGATAGGGTCTCAAGGGACTTTCTTCGAGCTGTCTTACATAAATTTGGTTTCTCTGATAAATTTACTCAACTTATTCTTGGTTATTTGGGTGCTACCCATCTTTCGATATTGGTTAATGGAGTGAACTACGGTTTCTTTCAAGTAAAACGGGGGGTTAAACAAGGTGATCCACTCTCTTCTTTGTTGTTTATTTTTGCATCTGAAGCTTTTTCAAGAGGTTTGAATGATTTGATCTCTAAGGGTAAAATTCGTCCCTACATGCTTACTAGAGGGAGTCCTATTGTTCTCACCTTGCTTTTGCTGATGATTTGTTGATTTTTATTAATGGTGATGTTCGATCTCTTAAGTATTTTCGAGCTTTTTCAGATTTGTACCAGCGAGTTTCAGGGCAGCTTATTAATTATGCCAAGAGCTCGTTCTATGTTTCTGATAAAGCCAAGAGAACAATGGTGCACAAGTTTGAAGATATTCTTACCATTCGTAAGGGCACTCTCCCATTTACCTATTTAGGTGCTCTTATTTTTAAAGGTATTACTAAAGCTTCCTATTGTTCAAATTTGTTACAAAAAGTGGATGATAAGTTGACAGGTTGGTTAAAACGCTTCCTTAGCCCAGGTGGTCGTCTTACTCTCATTAAGCATGTGTTGAGTGCCATTCCGGTTCATATTATGGGTGCTCTTTTATTGCTTAAATCCATTATTATTGCTTTGAAAAAACGCTTTGCTAGATTCTACTGGAGTGGGAATGAGATTTTAAAACATCATTAGGTTCGTTATGATAAGATGTGTTATCCTGTGATGGAATTGGGTTTGGGTATTAAATCATTGGTTGCTCTTCAAGAAGCTTTTTCAATCAAGAGACTATGGATGTATCTCTCAAGAGATTCTCTTTGGGCAGAATGCCTTCTTGGTAAATATGGTCGTCGGGGAGATTTGGTCTACTCAGCTCTTGACTCACCTGGCTGGAAGAATTTATGCAGAATATACGAGATGCATCATGATGCTTTTTCTCTTATTAATGGTAATGTTGTTTGGAAGGATGGCAAGAATTTTTCTTTGTCTCTAGCATATGACATGGTTAGAGACAAGAAAGAATCTAATCCTGAGATTGCTTATATTTGGAATTCTGTGGTTCCTGCCAAATTATCCATTCATACTTGGCGTGTGTTTCAGGATTCTCTTCCGTTGCCTCACAAAATTCAACAGCTTGGTGTTTCTTTGTGTTCGGTTTGCTTGTTCTGCTATAATGCTCCTACATCTATTTCTCACATTTTTCATGATTGTCCTAAGATTCATGGACTTTGGAGTTTATTTTGTGGTTACTTATTTCCTCAGTGCAGACGTCGTGCCTCATTGTATCATGAGTTGAAGTCTTGGTTTAGATTAGCACAATCTAATTCCTTAAAAGGACATCTGGCTTGTATTTTGCCACAGGTCATTTTGTATGAGGTTTGGTGTGCTTATTGTTCTTCTGCTTGGGGTACATAAGTTTTTTGCTTGCAGGCTGTGAACCATAGAATTTTGAAATTCCTCCTTAGTTGGGGTGCTGTTCACTCGGGTGACAAGTGGGCAAGGGAGAGCTCTTGCTATGATTTTTTGCCTACTGGTTTTGGGAGATCTACCATTTGGCCTAAACTTGTGTATTGGGCTAGGCCTCCAATGGGATATATGAAATTGAATGTTGATGCTTCCTTTTCAGAGCAAAGAGCGACGGGAGGAGCTGTTTTGAGGAATGAATGTGGCTATTTTATTGGAGCCTTTTCTTTCCTTTTACAGGCTGAATCTTCTTTTTATGCTGAATTTAATGCTTTGTGGAGTGGTTTTTGTTGGTGTTGCGATCAAGGAATTTATCCATCCAGACTTCATATTGAAAGTGATTCCCTTACTTTAATTCAACAACTAAATGGGGATGCTCCTTCTTCCATGCATCTGATTGATCGTGCTCGTGAATCTCTTAAAGGGTGTGTTATTTCATATATCCTCAGGGAAGGCAATGTAGTAGCTCATTCAATTGCTTTTCAATGCAGGCTTGATGGTTATTCTAGGCAATTCTGGTCCTTGCTTTCTCTTCCTAAGAGAATTATTGGCATGATCTTGACGGATGCGAATGGTCTTCCGTATGTTTTTTTAGATATTAAACTCTATTTTGTTCTTATCCTGTCATGTATTTTGGCTTTCCTTTTTTGAATGACTCTGTTTTATAAAGATGTTGTAACTCAAACTTTTTAAATATTTTGTCTTTTATAAATATAGCCGGTGGTTCCGCTCACCTTTACCGAAAAAAAAAGTTTTTTTTTCCTTTTATCAAAATTTTCTTTCTACTACAGTAATTTGGTATGTTCATTTCTTTCTATCCTCTGCAACTCAAGGTGGGGGCATGGTTAAATTGTCACTATCCTAAATTTGATCCATCAATTCCATATATATATATATATTACATTAATTGATGGCTGTCTACTTTTGAGAAACATATCAAACCAAAAACTTCAAATTATCTAGTTGATTTTTTTTTTCAAGAATAATTATACATGTTGGGTTGCAAGCTAACAAAACAATAACTATTTCATCTTCTCTCTTTATTCATTTCATTTCATGTATCCCAAAAAGATTGCAATTTAGTGAAATTCATTTACAATATTTTACCTTCAACCTAAGAGTTTTAAGTTGTAAAAAATAAACTTAACAAAACAATTGTATTTCAATGTGTAAAAAAAAAAAACTCTCACCATATTATTTTAAATTTTTATGTATTTCATCATGGGATTTTGTAGTCATTTTATAAAAATTGATAATAATTTAATAATAAATTTATAGAAGTTATTATGTATATAATAAATTTTATATATATTATAGAAATTTAATAATTTTATAAAGTGATAAAAATTTTAGTAAATTTAAAAATATTTTTAAAATATGATAAATTTTATAAATTTGTTTTTATAATTTTACAAAAAGCCCAAAAAAAAAGTGATTGTTAATTGCTGAAGACACTGCCTATTGTCGTGTGTCCTATCAAGGCATTGATGAATAATAACGAGGCCCATAACCAGGAAGCTGCCTGCCCAGCCTACTTAGGTTTCTGGTTTTTTTTTTTTTAATATTCATTTACTAATATTGATTAATTATTATTTAATAATTAATAATGCATTAAACAAGGCGTAGGTGGTGGCTACCTTATTAAACAATTCCATTGACGCACATGCACTTTGAAAGTGTTCATTGGTTTTCAATTCAAATAGCAACTTTCATGCTTTATTAAATGTTATATAATAAAATTAAGCATTTTTATGATTTAAATTCAAATTATAACATACAAAAGTAAATTTTTATATATTAACTTAAATTAATCCTTTAAATCTCAATATATAATCTCGAATGCTTATATATAGAACTAGTTAAACTTTGGGAGGTAGATATTCATTGTAACATGTTACCCTTGGGCAATATTTTAATTCATATTTCTTAAACTTTTATTAAATGCCAACATATTAAATACATATTTTTTTATAAAAAAGATCTAAAATTAATTTATTTATTCCATATAAATATTAAAAAAGAAAAATTATCTTTTGTTTAATTTTGTGAAATTTTTATATGTTTAATCAAGA
Organism: Garcia nutans; assembly: GCA_947685225.1. Classification (NCBI taxonomy): domain Eukaryota; kingdom Viridiplantae; phylum Streptophyta; class Magnoliopsida; order Malpighiales; family Euphorbiaceae; genus Garcia; species Garcia nutans. Next base: position 2,266,598 of record CANTUV010000089.1, read on the forward strand.
GTATTTTAGTATTTTCACAACAAATATAATAAAATCATAATAAACTTATAAAAATTATAATACACATAATAAATTATAATAAACTATATAAATATAGTAAATTTATAAACTAATCGTAATTTTCTTTAAATTTAAAAACATTTTAGGAATATGATAAATTTTATATTTTTTTTATATATTTATTAAAAACTCTACTAATATATTTTTGTGGGAAAACAAAAGGAAAAGAATCCCTCAAAAACAACACCTAATTTTTTTTTTCAGCTAAATTTGCAAAAATAAAAAAAATAAAAATTAAGCAATAGGTAATGAAATAATTATAATACTCTGTAAAATGTTGAGCTGTCTCCTTTTTGGTAAGCTCTATAAATTAAGCTACACATATATATATATATATATATTGAAATAATTAAGCAATTAAAATAAAATCAAATAAAATAAATTTCAAGATTTTAATGTCCCTATCATTTATATTATAGTTTTTACATTTTTTTTTATTTTTCTAGCTGTTGACTTCGGTAATCTATGGTTGAGATCATATATAGTGTTATTGCATTTTGTTTAGGATAGTGAAAAGCAGTGAGATATGTTGGTCTCACGATGTAAAATAAATAAGATATGTTAAAATTAAGAATAACACTTAATTAATTATTAAAGTGTAATTTAATGGTATGAAGTGTGTTACTTTTGTTTAATTTTTGGGTTTAAATTCTAGATGTCTACTCTCTTATATGTAATTAATAAAAAAATAAATAAATTGATTGATATATTTTTTATTTATTTTAAATTAAAATTTAATTATTATTTTAATAAATTAATTAATATGTTAAATTTATCTTATATTCATATTTAATATAATATTTAATTATTTTTTATTTTTATTAATTACTCTTTATTTTTAATGTATTATTTATCAAAAATTATTTTGAAAATTGAAAACGTACGTTATATTAAGATAGAAATTTTAAAACTCAATTTATGAAAAAATAATAAACTAAAATATTTAAAATTTAATATTTTTCACACCTAGACCGGTTCAATAATGATTTTATCTCTACGCCAAAAATTGGCGGATACTTATGAAGATATATATATATATATTTTAAAAAAAATATCTTAAAAATAAAATTATTTTTAAAAAAATTCACTATTTTTTTATTTTTTAAAAATATTTATTTTTTTATTTTTAATTTCAAAAATATATTTTCTGAGGTATATTCTTAAGGTATATTTGGTATATTAAAATATACTTTATTTTTAGAGATATATATTAAATATACATTTTTATATTAAAAAAATATTAAAAAAATAAGATTATACAATGTATTCCTCACTTAAGAACAAGGGAGTCCATAAACAAAAATAATTTACCTAAAACACATATATTACTATGAATCGAGACATAAACTAGCGAAGCGATAAATAGATATTTCTATAAATAATAGACTTAAAATTAAATTCTTCTATTATTTTTGTATGTAATTTTTTATTTTCTTTTATAATTTAATTTTTATTAAAAATAACTTCTATTAATAATTTTTCCTAAAGTTGCAAAAAAAGAAAAGTATATAACCATAAAAATTTTATGCAAAGCTCAGACTGATGACTCTAACAAAATTCCAAATAATAAACTCATTGTTGTTCCAAATTCCAAATTAATCAAAATTGGACATGTATGAAGAGCCTGAAAGCTTGGAAAAACGGAAGCACAAGACCCACTTCTATTTTGGACTAAAACTATCTATTTGATTCCTCATTTCTTTTAACTCGGGAGGTTTTTGAAAATGCGTTTGTGTGATTTGGCAAGAGCCTCTCTTTATCTTCTTCCACTAGCAAGTACTGAGCTTGTGAACTGCCTCATCATTGGTTCAATTACAGAGCAAACAATTATAACCCTCTACTATTTTTTTTTTATAATTTTTTTTACTAATATCAGAAATATTTTCATTATTTTATAATCAATTCAAAATAAACATAAATTTATTATAAATTCTTCGTAAACTCATAATAAACTCAAAATAAATTATATAACTGATATTTTTATAAACTTATCATAAATTTTTATAAATTTAATTATAATTTTAAAAATATAATAAATTTAATTTTTTTTATTTTTTATTTAAAAATAATAAAAATAAATAAAAAATATTTACATACTACTTAAAAAAATTTTATTTAAAAAATATTATAAAAATTAAAAATATTTATACTTTTATAAAAAATTAAAGCAAAATTTAAAAATATCTTAACTTTCACTAAAATAATTTTTTTTTTCAAAAATATTTATTTTCTCACTATAATCAATATTTCACTTTAATTTTTTTTAAAATTTTACTATTGGATAAAAATATTAAAATAAAATAATAAAAATTAATACTTTAAATTATTTTTATCATATAAAAATGATAATTTTTATAAAAGATAAAATTTTAATTTTAATTTTAAAAACTAAATAACATAAAAAAAAACAAAACAAATAAAAATATATTAATAAAAATATTAAATTTATTTTTAAATAAATTTTATATATTATATACATAAAAAATATATAATTTTGTTATGTAAATATACAGTAGATGTATTATTAATATATTTTATATATAGTATAGATGTTATAGATATTGTATGTATATTATATTTTTATTTAATAAATAATATATATATATATAAATTATTGAATATTGTATAAATATTACGTGGATGTTATAAAAATAAAAATATAAAATATAAAATTAAATAAATATTAAAAGTATTATGTAGATATATTATAGATGTATTGAAGATGTAGTTTATAATTTTGAATGTGTATTTTATATATATTGCGTAGATATTTTTTATATATTAAAAATGTGATATTAAAATTTTTTTAATTAAAAAAACATAAATTAAAAAATTAAAAAAAGAACCTTTTAAAACGTAAATTTGTAAATAAAATGCGTGCGTATCGATGTATCTATTCTTTGAAGTAGTGTACAGTGTAATATTTCCATAAATAAATATCTTATTGGTGGGCCACAAGGGTATCTACGACCTTTCCTATCTTGTTTATATATATATATATATATATATTTGTTTTGTTTTCTGAGAAATGCTCTGCTTTTTCTCTTCAATTGATCATCACTACTAAGGTAAATTCATTTCTTTCTCATTAAATTTTTAATTTTTTATGCATATATTTCCAAGTTATTATTATTTTTTAAAATTTTCTTTTAGAAATTTCTTGTCCATAATTTGAATTATCCACATCTCTCTTATAAGAATCTATAGCGGCTCTGCTTGTCTTGGGTTTGCTTTGGTTTAAGGTTTCTAGGCCTCTTTTCTGGGTTTTGGCCATTTGGGTTTTTTTTTTGTTCGCATCAAAGTTTGAACCTTGACCCCTATTTGGTGGGTTGATAGTTAGTTTCATTCTAAAACTTATAGATAACAGTAGTTTATATAGGATTTTTTTTTCAGTTTGAATGGCTCGGTTGATTCTTCCATGCAAAAGTTCGTGTTTGAGGAAGACCAATCTCTTGGGTTTGATCTCTTTTGCTCCTGTGATTGCTTATATCCCATTCTCTTATTTATTTCCATGTAATATCAAGACCCAATGCATATGTTTATATGCAGCTAGTTTTTATAGAGGACTTGTGGAATCTTAAACAAATTTTGAGAAATAAATCGAGTTTGAGTTTTATTTGTATCTATTGCCTTAGCTCGCACAGCCTTAATGCATATCCAAAAATGTTTACATTTTTGGAATGGAAAAGCATGTAATGTTTTTCGGATGATTTGAGTTTGAGCTGACCTTGCTGGGATATCTTTTTAGTTTCTCATGGTCTAAATTAATCTTTAGCTTATTTTGCTTGCTTTTGATGATATGAACTGGGTTTTTTTCAAGTTAACTTCTTATGCAAATATTCTTATTTTTATCTACTTATTATTTACTTATATTTTGCAGCTTCGGGCTACAGGCCAAGCTAGTCCCTTTCAGAATTCAGCAAGAAATATTTCCAAATATAGACAATTCCTTGGTTCTGAGGTGCGCGTAATTTGCCCTTTCTTTTTATTTCATGTTTATCAGGCTCTTCAAACTTATGGTAGCAGAAAGCTTCCAAATTGTAATTTTGGAAATTGTGGAATGTAGGTCTCTTTTCAAAGGAATTATCGGTTTCCTTACCCTGTATTACATGTAAGTAGTTGAAGTTTGAATTGATTTCTTCATGTATATCTACATACATCCACTGCCCACAGTTGTACTCTTGTGCATTGCCATCAAAATGATGTGTTCTTGTAATAAATTACATGTATATGATTTTCTTGTTAATAATTTTGTTGGGTATGTGCACTCAAATTTCTTTCAGAGGGCTAAGCAAGACAACAGGAAGCTAATTTGTTCAGTCACCACAGAACCCCTGCCTAAGCAAGTTGAAGAATCCAAAATGGAAACACCAAAAGAAATATTTTTGAAACATTACAATTTGCCAGAATACTACTTTGATACGGTATAGATGACCTATCGATAACCGCTTTGATATGGTGTAGATGAGTTTGTTTTAAATTGAATTTTTTACTATTGGAACTATCAAGTTCTTTAATGGATTTTACTTATTTTGTTATTTCAGGTGGATTTGAATTTTGCACTGGGTGAGGAGAAAACAATTGTCAGTTCAAAAATAACTGTTTTTCCAAGAGTTGAAGGTATAAAGGCTGTCCTTTGCATATACAATTTTTTTTGGATAATTGGTAGGAAGTAATTACAAGTTTTGCTTTTACAATAGTATTGGTTCAAATCTTATTGATGGTTAACCTGTGCTGCGGATCAGGTTCTTCTTTCCCACTGGTTTTGGATGGGAGCGATCTAAAATTAATTTCAATTAAGGTCAATAGTGAGGAATTGAAGGTGGGTTTTTTTTTCTACTCTTCCAAAAGATGACTTAGGCTTGTAGTTTGTTTATCTGCATAAAATGAGATTTTGTCCATGGGAGTGGCTGTTTTAACTCCTTACCATGGGCCATTTTGAATTTGTTTTCTCTTCATTTAATTTTTCTCATGGTCATGTGAAATCCATCTCTAAGTTTCCAATATTATACATTTGCCACTGTATATTTCTTTATTCTCAGTTTCATGGGTTTTTTTTTCTGTTTTATTTATTTTTCCTATAGAGTTGAAAGGGTGTTCTGTAACTAGAACTTATAGGACTTTCATTTACAATATTTATATTCTTTCCTTCTTTTTTATTCAGAATGAAGAATATCATTTGGACTGTCGCCATTTGACAATCCATTCACCTCCTCCTGGAACATTTTCATTGGACATTGTCACTGAGATATATCCTCAGAAGAACACATCACTAGAGGTGATACATAAACTCATCCCTTTTATATACTTTTCTATTTACTCGTGCCTATTGCATGCCTTACCATGGTTTCCAACTTCTCTCTACAGGGGCTTTACAAGTCATCTGGGAATTTCTGCACTCAGTGTGAAGCAGAGGGTTTTCGCAAAATTACATTTTATCAGGTTGATTAATTGGAGAGGTTTTTAAATCTACTATTCCTTATTACAAGATGCCAGTTTGATTCCACCTGTTGTATTTTAATTTGCTGATAGGACCGTCCTGATATAATGGCGAAATACACATGCCGGATTGAAGCTGATAAGTCATTATATCCAGTGTTGCTGTCTAACGGAAACCTCATAGAACAAGGAGAACTTGAGGTGAATTTCAGTTATAAAGCATTACTAATTTACTGATGGCCTTCCCCTCAAGTGATTTGCACTGTTCCAATATTTAATTTGCTGTCTGCTTCTGTTACAGGGTGGCAAGCATTATACTCTCTGGGAAGATCCTTTCAAGAAGCCTTGCTACTTGTTTGCCTTAGTTGCTGGACAGTTGGAGAGTAGATATGATACTTTTGTTACTCGGTCTGGTCGAAATGTGTCACTAAGAATTTGGACCCCAGCTCAAGACGTACCGAAGACAGCACATGCTATGTATTCACTTAAAGCAGCGATGAAATGGGATGAGGATGTTAGTATATTCCGAGGCTGTTTCCAATCATAATCTCAAAGTTGTTTTATTGTTCATGGTTGTAAAGTGTGCTTTGCTACTGTATAATTCTGCATATAGGTTTTTGGTCTTGAATATGATTTGGATCGCTTCAATATTGTTGCTGTCCCAGATTTTAACATGTAAGTTACATTTTTGATTTGGTAAAAATTAATTCCATCCCATTTCTAATGTTGACAAATATCTTTTGCACTCGAATACTTTATCATTGATGCTTATTGTTTTTTGATTGTTTACCAGGGGAGCTATGGAGAACAAAAGTCTGAATGTAAGCCTTAATAACTTTTTCTCTAATTTAACATCATTGATATCTGATCCATTTCACTTCAATCTTTTCTAATTTCTGTTTCGATTGCTTGTTAATAGATTTTCAATTCCAAGCTTGTTTTGGCATCTCCAGAAACTGCTTCAGATGCAGACTATGCTGCAATTTTGGGAGTCATTGGTCATGAGGTTGATTTTTTTTTTATGTTGCATGATTTTCACCAAATATTATTACTTAAGTTTGAGGAATCTATTATTTTGACTTTCTTCTTATCTTATTTCTGTCATGCAGTACTTTCACAACTGGACTGGCAACAGGTTGGCTTATGCTTCTTCCATTTTGATAACATTTTTTAAAATCATACGTTAGTTTGTTCTCCGACTTTGTTTCCGCTCTTTACTTTCTGTCATCATATCTGTTTTATCGCGATGAGAGATTTCTGTTTCCAAGCCTCAAATATTGTTGCCATCTGTTTGTGTGGTTGCTTTATGGTTGGGGAGTGTTACTTTTTACTGCTTTTGTTTTGTTCAAACATGTGATCTAACTTGATTGATTGCAGAGTGACTTGCCGTGACTGGTTTCAGCTCAGCTTAAAAGAAGGTCTAACTGTTTTCCGGGATCAGGTGAAATTATCTTTCTTCCCTCTGTTGACTGTCGATTATATCTTCTCTGTTTGAACATTATTAAATCTATCACTATTGCTAGGAATTTTCATCGGACATGGGAAGCCACACTGTGAAGAGGATTGCTGATGTTTCACGGCTTCGAAATTATCAGTTTCCACAGGTTTTTAGTTGTTTTTCTTTATTTTTTTAACTGATGCACTCTCTTATTCTGTAAGGTGTTTGTAAGTTGAAGCAGGTGTCTTCCATGTGGATTCACATGGAATGTGGAATTCTTTTTACTATCTGTATACAGATACTGATAAATTTTTGCAATAATCCAGGATGCTGGTCCCATGGCTCATCCTGTACGACCACATTCTTACATCAAGGTCTGCAAATCAATTTATCTGATGACAGCTTCTCGGAATCAGTTTTCTTTAAAGCTTAGTTAAGTGTTTCTTGTGTGCTGTTTTCACATTGTTTCTTTCTTTTGTTCCTGCAGATGGATAATTTCTACACAGGTAAATTTCTATTCATTCTGACCGAGTAAAAGCTGTCATAAAGTACTTATCTTGGAAGGTTTCTCCTGTCCTTGACGTTTCAATTTCTTTTTGCAATGCCGGAATGATTCTGATATGGGTCATCCTCTAACTTCAACTTGCAGTGACGGTAAGTTTTGATAAATTGTCTGTGCATAATCTGTTGAAGTCTCATAAGTTTTCTTCCTTTTTTCGCTGATCAGATATCTAATTGTTATTTTATTTCTTGGTTGCTTCATTTTCTTCAACAGGTGTATGAAAAGGTCTCTTTTACCCCTAAATCTGTGTGCATGTTTTGTTATTTGGTGGTGGGGTTGATGCACAGGAGTCAATTGTTTGTTCTTGTGTTTTAGGGAGCTGAAGTTGTTAGGATGTACAAAACCTTGCTGGGGAGTCCAGGTTTCAGAAAGGTATAACTTGAACGTATGCTTAACCTTGAGCTGCTATGTATGTGATAAGATAACTTTCTTTACTATCAAGTTGCTCATCACAGGGAACTCAGTTAAAAGCATTTTGTTAATTTTTCAGGGCATGGATCTTTATTTCAAGAGGCATGATGGCCAAGCTGTAACTTGTGAAGATTTCTTTGCTGCCATGCGAGATGCAAATAATGCAGATTTTGCTAATTTCTTGCTATGGTATGGATTTCTTAAGGATGAGTCATAAACACCTCATCTCAACATATAATGAATTATACACCTACTTCCCTCCTTTTTCATGGTCTTGGACATTTCAAAATTTAAATGGTCTAGTCCTGCTAGATAACTAGTTACAAGCTTTTAGTAAATTTGAAAGGACAAAATTACTATCTATGTATGAGGTGACAACTGGTCCTTGTCCCCTGTAATTTGTATCCTTATATCACTATCTTCCCATGCCCTCCATCTCTCTCTGTCTCTCTATTTTGTCACTACCAGTACCATCCTCCATGCCTCCACATATCCCAAGCAACCATACCCCTACCACAAACCAGACTTCTTAGCCATCAAATTAAAAAGTTATAATTTGTTTAGACTTGAGACTATTATCCTAAGCAATATTCACATGGTGAATAAATTCTGATCTGATTGTTCAAAGAAAAGTAAGTGAAACTGAGGCTTCTATAGCTTTGGATGATAGTTGGGCCGATGATTCATACCTAAGGATTCAATACTATTTTTCTGGTGAATGAAGCTTGGCATTTATGGATTTTGGTGAAGTGGTGCTCAATTGATGAAGGGAAGAACCCAAACTGGTATTTCATAAAGATACATGTTTTCATAAATTGATGATTGCATTTGTGCTTTTGGTCTTGAGCGGTTCATAAAGATACATGTTTTGAAGCTTTGCTTTGATGGTGCTATGGAGGTTCAGTTTGTGATTTACCAAATTGGTGGAGATGGACTACTCTTCACATCAAGCAAATGTCTTTAAAACATGGGAGACTCCACTGCATTTTACATTTCAGGCTCCAAGTTGTTTCATTGTGGTTTTGCATTTCTATGTGAGGGTTTGATATCTGCTTGAAATTGAGAGAGATAGGAAGAAGATGATTCCAGGGTGAACTGAAACTTTTCAAAAGATAAGGAAAAAGCAATAATTGAATAGCTTGATGTGGTAGAATAAATTCCTTTGTATTTACAATTCTGCAGGTGATAGAGGTAGGCGATTGTGTTGGGAATAAATCAGGGACAAATTGTTTGAGTCTCAGGGGGTGTATTGGAGAATAAAATTGTAGTTTCACCCATGGAACTGCTATTGACTGACTATTTTTACTGAAAACCCCTAAGGGAAGGACCATTTTGTTAACAGAATTGAATATCACTTTCTTTAATTCATCTTTGTTCTTTACTATTCTAGTTTTCATTGTTTGTTTTAATATTTATGCTTCTAGATACAATAAAAATTACAGGTACTCCCAAGCTGGAACACCTCTTGTCAAAGTTGCATCATCTTACAATGCTGAAGCTCATACTTTCTCATTGAAGTTTAGGTATGGCATGCTCTGGGAACTTCTGTAATAGTTGGGTCCTTTTCCTAGTCCAATGATGTTTTGCGAATCTTAATGGGACATTTGTGCAGCCAAGAGGTACCACCCACTCCAGGCCAACCAGTTAAAGAACCCATGTTCATTCCTGTGGCATTTGGCCTACTTGATTCAAGTGGCAAGGATATGCCTCTCTCCTCTGTTTATCAAGATGGAACATTGAAGTCTATCACACGCAACAATCAACCAGTATATACCACAATTCTAAGGATAACCAAGGTCATTGGCTGAGCCTACACTTTTCCATTTTCACATGTTTGAGATGCTTTGTACTTGGATGTCATTATAGCTACAATTGGTAGACTTGGGTCTGCTCTTTCCTTTCTTTCTTTTTTCTTTTTTCACTCTAGATTCGGCCAAGCATGAACACACACAAATTCTCATGCAATGATAGTGCTTCTAAATGGCAGACCTTCAGAATGGACCTTTTTATTTTAACCAAATATCAAGTGCGCTCACACATCACAATGATTCTCATGAAATGAAAGAGCTTTTAAATGGTTGACCACATAATAAACCTTTTTTTCACCAAATATCCATCAAGATTAAATATTACAGTTTGTGCATGCAATCTACTAGGAAAACTGAGCTTAAATTTTATGCAGAGTAGATGTTAATGACGACATCATTTAGATGCCCCTTGGGTTTACCAATACTTGCTTTAAATATATAAAAAATGTCACATTTCGTATGATGTAATTAAGTGTTATATGATCAAATGAAATAAATTCATTTTTTCTATTGACTTTTATTTGATCACATTTCATTTTACTCTATTACATCCTACCAAATGTAATTATATTTCAGGTAAATGACTGGGGCAATATTGGTTGTAAAAGATTAGCTAGATGCAAATAAAAAAGCTTGTGATATGAAATGGCCTAGCTACCGATGCGAATTTTTTTCCTTTGGGTTAAAGAGGCTTTTATGCTTAGATTAAGAAATGTAAATCTTTGATGATGAAATGCAGAAAGAGGAAGAATTTGTCTTTCCTGACATACTTGAGCAGCCAGTTCCTTCTATATTGCGGGGTTATAGTGCTCCTATCCGTCTTGAATCTGATCTTTCCGACAGTGATCTGTTTTTCCTCCTTGCTCATGATTCAGATGAATTCAATCGGTTTGTCTTGCTCTAAGCTTTTATTCCTTTTCATTTTACAATCAAGCTGACTGATGGTAAGCTATTGATTTAATTTATGTCTCTGTTTTAGTTGGGAGGCTGGACAGGTCTTGGCAAGGAAGTTGATGCTGAGCTTAGTGGCTGATTTCCAACAAAACAAACCATTGGTTCTGAATCCAAAGTTTGTGCATGGGCTTAGATGCATTCTCAGTGACTCCAGCTTGGATAAAGTATACTGAGACTTATTTATTGTATTTCTTAGTTCCTTTTTCTTTTAGGTTGTGAAGGCAGGGAGTAGACAAAAGATGAATGCATTAATTAACTTAAATTCACTTTTTCTTTCCAGGAATTTATTGCTAAGGCAATAACTCTGCCCGGGGAAGGAGAAATAATGGACTTGATGGAGGTTGCAGATCCTGATGCTGTTCATGCTGTTCGATCTTTCATCAGAAAGCAGCTTGCCTCTGAACTGAAAGCAGAGTTGCTAAAAACAGTATGACATATAGTGTAAAGTTACATAAAACATACAACAACAACAACAACAACAACAACAAAGCCTTAATCCTAAGTCAATTGGGGTCGGCTATATGAATTTTTCTTTTCCACTCAATACGATTTAAGGTTATCTCTTCTGAAAGATGTAATATCATAAGATCATTTTGGACCACCTTTGACCAAGTCAGTTTAGGCCTACCTCTGCCTCTCTTAGCTATATCTACTCTAACTTGTTCGGAAGATCTTATGATGTCTCCATTTCTTGCTAATCATTATGAGTGAATGTATGTTTTGTTCTTCACAGGTTGAAAATAATAGGAGCTCAGAAAAATATGTCTTTAACCATCCTAACATGGCCAGACGTGCTCTGAAAAATGTGGCCCTTGGTATGTGGTACTCAGGATCTACTACTGCATTTTCTCAGATTGTTGCATTGAAACTATTTTTTTCTAATTAAGTCTGTGTTTTCTTTATTCAACCATCTGTAGCATATCTTGCATCACTAGAGGATGAGGAGTTCACAAATCTTGCTCTGCATGAGTATAGAACTGCCACAAATATGACAGAACAATTTGCAGCTTTGACAGCCATATCCCAGAACCCTGGTAAAACACGTGATGACATCTTGTCCGACTTCTACAACAAGTGGCAACATGACTTTTTGGTGAGTCTTTAACTTAATAGCTCCATGGTTATTCAAATGAACTTACTTATTTGTGCTATCAGTTTCTGATTGCTGCATTGAAGCTCCTCCAGTAATTTTCTAGACATAAGCTCCTCCAGTAATTTGCTGCATTGTTCTCTTTTTGTCAGGTTGTGAATAAGTGGTTTGCTCTTCAAGCCATGTCTGATGTTCCTGGTAATGTTGAGAATGTTCGAGCCCTTCTAAATCATCCAGCATTTGACCTACGCAATCCAAACAAGGTATGTGATGAGAAATCTGCCTGTGCATGACTTGTGGTTTTATTTTTTGAAGACTTTTTGAACTTGAATCTCATTGTGAAATAGGTATACTCGCTTATTGGAGGATTCTGTGGTTCTCCTGTGAATTTCCATGCAAAGGATGGATCGGGCTACCAGTTCTTGGGTGAGATGGTGGTGCAATTAGACAAAATTAATCCTCAGGTGGCCTCCCGGATGGTGTCAGCCTTCTCGAGATGGAGGCGCTATGACGAAACCCGGCAAGTCCTTTCCAAGGTAACTAGCTGATGCAATTTTCAATGTGCAATCTTAGACATTTTACATGTTGAGAATTTTTAGTTTATGCATTCCCTGGGACGACCCTCCAAAAGAGATTCTTTGTGAAAAATATCAAATAACCCTCCAAACAGCTTATCAATTCTCCTGTTTAATCTACAATTTCATAACATGCAAATTCCATGGTCTTTTGCAGACACAGCTGGAGATGATCATGTCTGCTAACGGATTGTCTGAGAACGTGTTCGAAATCGCCTCGAAAAGTTTAGCTGCTTGAATGCAAAAGAGTTGCATTCTATAAAGAGAAATAAGTAAATTCTTGCTTCATTTGGAACAGTGTAATATGTTTTTTTCCCGTGCTAGTTGTCTGTGCTTTACAAGATAATGCTGGATTCTGTAGCTCTTAGAACACATTTTTACATGATAAAATGATGTTTAAATTAAACCCTATTAAGAAGTAAAAAAATGTGACATTTTCTTCTTGTGAAGCAAGAATATCAATATTTTTAATATAATATCTTCTTTGACATATTTTCTTTTTCCTTACAACAATACTAAACAGAACTTGAAAAAAAAGTGGTTTAGAAGATTTTATAACCCTATAAATTTTCAAAAATATAGTTCATAATGGCTTTGAATGGAAAAAGGAAATCTATGTAGAAAAGAAAATATAGTTCATAATGGCTTCGAATAGAAAAAGAAAATTTATGAAGCCCATTTCAGTTAACTTGAAATTAAGATTTGAGATTTAGTTGAATTGTATAATAATATTATCAAATAGATTGTTTTAGACATCTTAAAGAGTGACATATGGCTTTGATTTGAGATTCATGAATTGTAATAGATTATTGAAGATCTACTTTACTTTGTTTGACCAATAAAACCCGTGTATTATTACAGGTGTCCAAGATTTATAACCTGCCATGATGGTGGTGGAAAAAAAAAAACTGATAATTCATTTCTTTGAATTCCTTTGTCAATGCAGTCTGCCTTTCTGATGGAGGCTGATAGCTTTCTTTTTTTTTTTTTTCCAGGTAAGGTCTTAGGTTTAGGAAAATAAAGCCAAATATATATATGTATATATATTGGATTTCTTTAAAAATATCCTAAAAATAAAAATATTTTTAAAATGCTTTTTTTTTTTCAAATGCTCATTTTGTAATTTTTAAATTTCAACAATATTTCACTTTAAAAAGTATATTTCTAATATATCAAAAGTATAATTTATTTGTAAGATATATATTTAATATATTGGAAATATATAAAATGTATAATTTTTTTAAAAAATAATAAAATGATATGCAGTGTTTTTTTCTTTTTAAGGAAAAGGCCTGCAATTTGTATTTTGTAATTCTTTGACTATTCATACATTAAAACTTTTAAAATGTAAAAAAATATTAAACTTAAAATTTAATCTAATAACTTTTGGAGTAAATTATTATTTAATTCATGAGATTACTTTTTTCTTTTTTAATATGAGGAAAAAAATGTGCTTTTATGACAAAATTTGAATGCTAAAATTTCTTTTGAGCTATTATATTTGTTATAAAAAATTAATATCTCATTCAACTAGAAAGAAAAATATATATATATGAAAATGGGACATTGCACAATGATTGGAAAGGATTTTGCCATCTTTTTTAACCAATGGATGCAATAATTAAAAAAATCACATTCACCTATGGACAAGTGAAACGCTAAACTTAAAAAGTAATTTTAATTATAACCCACCGTTTTTCACTCTAAAAAAACTATGATAAAAAAAAATTCATCACATGTCCATTTTCACCATAGTTGGAGAATTATATTTTATTTAGTTAAAAATTATTAAAGTTTTTATTTATTTAAATTCCACTTAATTAGATTTTAAATTCGTTATTTTATAATTTAAAGATAATTTTAATTTAATTTATCAGTTATTAAGTTAGTTTTAAAAATATGAGATCAAGAATTTCAATTTTAAGTTAATCCCATATTTAGAATCTCCTTCTTTCTATATATAAATGCTAAAATCTCGTCAAAAATCTAATGAAATATGACATGGTTTTAGGACGTTTCATAGAATTAAATTTTTGAGAATAATTTTAATGGATGAATTGAATTTAAATTTTTAATTTTAATCATAAATTTATTTATTATTATATTATATTATAGGAGAATTTATTAATTTTACTTTTTGCCTAAAAGTGTAGCTAAAGAATAAAGTTTTAAAAAAAAGTTGAGGCAAAAGGAGAAGAGAAGAAGAAAGTGAATCTTCATAGTCATATGGGTGCCTTGTGAGAAGTGTTCATAAAGGGGTTTGGTCAAAAGACAATTATGAGTTTTTGGTATGTAATTTTTGTAATTTGCAAAGTCTCTTTTGCCATGTGGATTCTAATGCCTTTTTTTCAATTTTTCTCTTTTTTTTGAGATTTTGAGGCATCAAATTTCATAAAAGTTTTGCCTTTTGGTGGATGTAGGTGCTTTTATTTTCTTCCTAATCACATTTTAAAAAAAAATGAAGAAAAAAAATTAGAGAAGCATAAAGGTTAATTTTCAAAGAATCTAAAGTATTTAAAAAACAAATATCATTAATTATTATTAAATAAATAAAAATAATTAATAAAATAAAATAAAAATATTATCTATGCATATAATTTTTGACATATTTTCAACATAAAAATTGAACTCATTTTATTAGTAAAATTAAATATTTTCAAATAACTTTTTCATATAGAGCATAAAATAATAAATATTAAATGTAATACACATTTAAACATAGATAGATATAAAAATTCTTACTTGAATCGAGTTTATAACCTTACTTATGTATACAAGTAATAATAATATGTGAAATGAATTATAATATTTTAAAAATAATTTTCATTAGTTATAATTTAAATTATAGATTATTATTAATTAGTTAAATAGATGGAGTTACAAATCCAAACATTTTTAAAATAAATGAATATATATATGTATTTAGAAATTATTATAATAGAAAAGATTGATTTTTTTTTAGAATTTAAAAAAGATTAAATTAATTAATAATAATATAATAATTCGAGGGATTTTAAGGTTCAAATTAGCAAATTATTATCAAAGGATTAGAATTAAGAAATTAGAATTAGAAGGCATAAATAAAATAATAAAAAAAGAAGAAGGGAAAAGTGAACCGTGCAAGTTAGTTGAAAGTGGCGGGTAAAGAGGAAGAAATTTTAGAGAAGGGAGTGTGGGGCCCATTTTGGTTGATGTGCGCACGTAAGCTATATGACAAGTAGTAGACGAACAAGAAGTGGATGCCTACGCACACACACACACGTGCACATAATTCACCATTTTTTTATTATTATTTTTGTATTCATTTTTAAAAAATAAAGACTTTTATTTGTTTTTTTTTATTATTATTAAAAACTTAAATTTGGATAAGCCCACAACTAATTGGACAAAACTACCCTTATATTTTGCATAACATAAACAAAGTTCTTTCACAACTTAGAATTTAGGCTAAACAAGCATTCATTATTATTATATATTTATTTTCTTCTTTTTTCAATATAGTTACATTTTAAATAATTTTAAGAAATAAATTAAATATCAAAACTAAAATTAATTAGGAGGTGAATGATCAAAATTTAAATTATATTTCTCTGCATTAATAAATTTGGAAATAAGATATTTCCGATAAAATTATTTCAAAAAGTATTAATAGAATATATTTATATTTAAATATTGTTGATTCAATTAAAATAAAATAATTATTAAATTATAAAATAAATAATTTTGATTTGTGGGTTTAAACAATTATGTTAAATTATAATTATTATTTTCATTTTAAAAGATAAATAAAATTTTTATGTTTTTATTTACTTGGTTTTTAAATCAATTCATTTAATATATTAAAATTAATTGTTTATTAACGCCTCTTATTAACTCTATAATTAATATAGTATGGAATATTCTAAAAAATAATAAATATATACAATACGAAGTTACTTTCATTTCTAAATATATTTATTTATTGACAAAAAGCAAAAAAAAAATCAACTAAATTATTCTTCACAAAGAATATGATGAATGATTTAGATGATATTTTTTTTGTTTTTTTATAAATATATATATTAGTAAATGGAAGCAACTAAAAAAATGATGAGTTATAGGTTATAAAAGTAATTTCATACTATATAAATATATTATTATTTATAAATAAATAAGCCAAAAATGAGGGTCGATAATTACACAGAAGCAAGTCATTGCCGTGTTTGACCTCAAGAGCGTTACTTATTTTTATAAAACAGTATTTTTTAATTTTAATTTTATTATATAAAAATACAGACTTTCCACTTACAAAATAAAATATATAAATATATATATATATATGCACACTCAAAAACAAAACTCAGATTTCGATTTAGATTTTCTCGAGAAAATTCAGTGTTCTCCTGGAAAATACAAACTGAGATGAGAGGCGTCAATGGAGACTCCATACCTTCCAACAACCCTTTGGACACTATAAACGCTGCCGCCTCTGCGATTGCTTTCGCCGAGGGTCGTGTTCCTCAAGCTACGATTCAGGTACTTCGTTTTTTTCTTAATTTTATTCGTTTTATTGATTTTAAGATTTTTCTTCAGTTACTTTTCAATTTCATTCTTTCAATTCAATAGTGTTTTACAATCAATTCGGGCATCAAATTTATTTTTTCTTTTCTAAAATTTCTCTTATAAAGTTTAGTTCTTAAGAAAAATAAATTGTGGAGTTTTTGAGATCTTTCGGTGATTGATTTTGTTGATTGACTGTATACTATTATTCGATTTTGGTTTCAAAGTTTAGCGCTTTTTATGATTATATTGTTATTATTGACAAATATTGAGATATATGTTGCTTTCAAAAGCAGTTAAGTGCTTCCAAAATAATATGATGATTATGATTATACCTCAACCTTTTAGTGTTTAAAGGATGACTTCTCTTTGGTGAAAGTTTTATTTTTGAAGATAAAGTTGGGTGTTTCAGAACAGTTTGATCTTGTTCTTTAAAATTTCCTATTATAAACTATCTCCTCTTTGATTTTTTTTTACCATACAAATAAAGGTTTTGTATAATTTTTCCCCTTGTGAAAATTGACAAGTGGGTCTGGTTTTAATTTTGGTATCTATTGATAAGGAAGATTTTAGCATACACGTCTTACAAAAGATGGGGAAAAGACTAAAGAGTAATGAATTCCTTTCAGAGTAAGGGTGTGATGTCATTTATGTTCCACTTCAAAGCTCATGAGTTTCTTGGAGGATGCTGTGTGATGATGCGGGCACTGCAGACTTAATGGTGGGGGGGTTTCATAAGTTTTCTGCTGCAGTTGTTCTCATGGTTTTTGTCGTTAGTGATTTTTAATTACCTGTGTAATGAACAATCAAATTTATAATAGCGTGCTATGCTGCAATATAGAAGAGTTCAGTTGGCTATTTTAATTGGACTTGATTTGTTAATGTTATTTACACTTCCAAGTTAGCTGCCTAAATTTGTTTGTCGGAGATGGTTAGAATGTTTTCTTATCATGCCAGACACGCTTCAGGAGCTGGGGACTAGAGATTTTTAATTATTTAATTTGATAAAAAAAATGGTTTGTCATCGCAGATTCCAAATTACAAGGAGCATAAATTGCTTTTGCTTGCAATGTGATTTTCATTATAATAATTTTTTCTTATTACTTGCACATGCAGAAGAGAAGATGGGGAAGCTGGTTGAGTTTGTACTGGTGCTTTGGACATAACAGACACAGAAAGAGAATTGGGCATGCTGTTCTTGCTCCTGAAACACCTGCTCCTAGAAATGATTCTTCCATGGCGGAAAATCCAACCCAAGCACCTACCATCACGCTTCCCTTTGTTGCACCTCCCTCTTCTCCTGCATCTTTCCTTCAATCAGAACCTCCTTCTGCCTCACAGTCACCGGCAGGTATACTGTCACTCACCTCCATATCTGCCAATATGTACTCTCCAAGTGGACCTTCTTCCATTTTTGCAGTTGGCCCTTATGCCCATGAAACCCAGTTAGTCTCTCCACCAGTATTCTCAACTTTCACTACTGAACCATCAACTGCTCCTTTCACTCCTCCCCCTGAGTCTGTACACTTGACTACACCATCATCACCTGAGGTGCCTTTTGCTCAGCTGCTTGTCAGGGACGGTGATGCTGGACTGCGGTTCCCATTATCAAACTATGAATTCCAGTCTTACCAACTTTATCCTGGAAGCCCAGTTGGACAGTTGATTTCACCTAGCTCAGGTATATCTGGATCAGGCACATCGTCTCCTTTCCGGGATGGAGAGTTTGCTCTTGGTGGTCCTCACTTTCTTGAGTTCCGAATGGCTGACCCTCCGAAGCTCTTGAACCTTGATAAGTTCTCTACTCGTGAGCGGGGATCATGTCAAGCATCAGGATCTGTGACCCCTGATGCCGTATATCCTACATCTTGCAGCTTTCCTTTTGATAGTCAGTTTCCTAATTTTGTATCGCAATCACATTTGGACAGTGGAAACCAAAACAGTGAAGTTTCTAATCGTAGAGTCTCTTTTGAATTAACTCCTGACAAGGTCTTGAGATGTGAAGAGCAGAATCCAGCATCCCCTGTCAAAGTCATGGGAGAGACTATGCAAAATGGAACAACTGCAAGAGAAGAAAACTCTTGTGAAATATTACATAATTCTGAGTCTCGTGTTGGCGAAACATCCAACGACACTCCAGAGAAAGCTTCAAAAGATGTAGAAAAGACACCACGACACGAGAAGCATCGGTCCATAACTCTGGGCTCTCTTAAAGAATTCAACTTTGACAATGCTGATGAAGGAGATTCCAATGAGGCTAAAACTGGTCCAGACTGGTGGGCCAATGGAAGTGATATTGGGAGGGAGGATGGAGCCACAAAGAAGTGGTCCTTCTTCCCAATGATGCAGCCTGGTGTCAGTTAGCAAGAATTTAATTGCATCCTCATGATGCCTCCCAAGAGGATGTTCACTGGCTGCAAACAAGCAAGCACCACACTTTGTTGAAGCCAATTGCCGTGAATATTTAGGGTGTTGTGCAAGGAATCCAGAGTGACCCTGAAATGAAGGCTGTTTTTGTGTTCTTCATGACTTGAAAACAGGGACAGGAGATAATGTTACTGTTCTGCACTTTTTTTACTTGCTCCCCACAGATACTGTATTATATCTCCTACTTTAGGCCGAAACAGTTAGATATTTTTAGTGGTGTTATCTTTTTCATTATTTCGTATTTAATATACTAATATAGATGATGGATAGCAAAGTTTTACACTAATAATTGCAATGTAGAGATCAAATGTATAACATGCCAATGAGAATACAATTTCTACCAAATTGTCTTATTCTCCTACTTCTCTCATGGGATCGGTGTTTGTTTTATCACTATTGAGTTAGTGTTGAATTTTTCCTTCTTAGAATTGATCTTGAATATATTAATCAGATAAATATGCACTTACCATCAAATTATACTTGGTGCACATAGAATATTATCATCATATTCTCATGCCAGTTTGCATGTTTATTGAAATTACATTTTATGTATTGATCAGAAGTTCAAATGAGTGGAGGTTATATAGAGAGAGATTTATCTTTTATTATTCAGTCTAGGTTCAATTTATTAATATAGTTGATGGTCAATAATAAGCATATTAATACCAAATAAACTGAATCTATCTTGAACAAATATATATCAATAGAAATACAACACATTTATTAATTAACATAGATATTATGCATGTTTAACTTATGTCTATTATATATTTCCTTCGTCCTATAAAAAATAAACTTCATTCTCATTTGACAGGAGTTAAAAAATATTAATTATTTTTATTAAAAATATAAATTTGTATATATTTTTCTTATCATATCTCTATTTTAGTATGTGATATATTTAATAAGTAATATTACATTCTTTCTCTTTATATAGAAAAAATTTCTATTTAGAGTATTTTTTATATCAAGAAAAGTGCTTAGAATAGGAATTATTGTAGAGTTTTCCTTAAAAAATATTTCGAAATTGCCCTTTCAAGTAACTGTAATTACACATTAAATAAGACTATTGACAGACAAATATAAGTTGTATAATTAATATGTATCGCTTTTTTAATGCATGAATTAATATTATGGTTATGAGATATTTTATTAAATTTTGCTCTATTATACTACTTAAGACACAACTATTAATTAGTTCTTGTAATGTATCACAATATGAACACTAATTTTAACTATTGAACCTTAGTTATTTGAAAGAATTGAGGCACAATTTTAAATTATCTCGATTGATATAATTTAAAATTTTTATATCAAATTTGTAAACTAATTTTAAAATAAATGTATTTGTGTTAAACGATACGTTGTCATTTTTAGGTCACAATTATTATTTTTAGGCAACGATTATCATTTTTACTCTACATTTGGAGGTAAATTTCGATATAAAATAGCTGAATATTTAGAAAGCAGTCCCCCGCTTTATTTTCTTATAGGAAAAGTTAAAATTTTAATTAACTAAAAATTTTTATTTTATAAAATTTTAAATTTTAACCAAATTCAAGGCACAATCCCTCATTTTCTCTCTCTCTTTTTTTTTTTTTACAATTTTAGTATTTTAAATATGCCCTGACATTTTGTTTAGATGTGATATAATTATGGACCTTTATTATGCATTTAACATTAATTAGAGGTATTTTATATAATTTATGAGCGCAATAGTTCTCAATAAAAACTGATATTTATTCTCGAATTTATAAATTTGTACACGATTGATATATATTTTTCTTCTATCTTTAATATTTTGAACATATATTTATAAAATATTGCACTATACGAAAATAATTTAACTGTACACAGTAATTTATTTTATTTGCATGCAAATATGTGTTCTTATTATATAAATAGAGGATAATTTATCTCATCCATCTTAAAACAAAAAATTAGATCATAAATGCTTTCTAGAATATTGTATCTATGAGTTATTTCTCTCTTTACATTATAAATTATATAGTTATATTTATTTAAAGCTAATTAAGATATATTGTAATTAATAAATTTATTAACTACCTACTTAATTTTTATATTTTTTTCTATAAAAAAATGGAAGAAATATCAAATAAGGGTATTATATAAAATTTACATAATAACTAATTTATTAAAATGGTAAGTAACGTATAATTTAAAATAATAAAAAAATAAGTCTATCTTTATAAAATGCAGAGAGTGTAACATAAAATTATTAAACATAGACTACATATTTATATTCTCAAATTAATTATTTAATAACTACAGATATTTCATTCACCACTTTGACTAAAAATTTCCCATTAAATTTGATTACTGATTCTAAATAGAAAACCCTTTCATCAAGAAATCATAAATAACGTGATTAAATTAAATATGGTCACCTTTCAAAAAAAAATATATGGTCAAAGCTCAGAGGAAGTTTCTTTCAAGTTTCCAGAATGTATTTTCCGAGAAAAAACACAAGGAAGAAAAAGGAAATATATATATATATATATATATATATATAGAAATATGGTCATTTGGCTGCTTTCTAGTCTTTGTTGACTGTAGACCACCAGATTCATGACAAAAAGCACAGTTATAAAAGTTTTTTGCTTAATTACTGGTCAATCTATTAATACTAAATTGGTTTTTTTTTTTTTCATTTAAAAAAAGGTTGTTAGTTCTTTAAACTTCAAAGTAATTAATTAATTACTTTTCATTGTTTATGCAGTTTCATATCTCAGAATCAATAGGAATTTCAACTTCAAAATGGTAACTCTATAAATCCAAATTAAATTTGTATGCTTTGGTTAACTTATAGGAGCTGTTAAGACTATTTTATGTATCTAAAAATATAAAAAAATATATGAAATTAATATAAAAATAAACTCTTAGATTTTATTTAGTTATATTTAGAGTTAATATTTCAAATTCATATTAAAAATAATTTAACGTTAATATTTCCAAATTCATATTAAAAAGAATTTACCTCAAATCAATATTAAAAAAAATTATCAGAAGCTAGTAGTTTGAAATTGGCATTTACAATTATTGGGTATTAAAATTATAATTGTATGTTTGAAAGGAGATATTATTTTAGATGATGAAAAAGAATGAAAAGTTTATTTCATTATTGGCCTTATTTACATTAAAAAAATTTACACTTTTATATATTTTTTTTGTTTTCGTCTTTTTTTTTTATAATCAAATATTTAAAATTTTAAAATTGTATTAATTTTAGACCTTTAAAAATATTGTAGCAAAATTAGTAACCAAAAATACAATTAAAGTATAAATAAATAATTTTATTTTTTCTAAAACACAATTCTAATTTATTAACAGTTATTACAAAATTTTGACAGACCATAAAAACTGTCTTGCGGTCAGACAAGGCCTCCGAGATTTATTTTTTGACCATGTACACAACATTTGACCTTCTAGAAAACCATCTTTTTTCTCTCCTATAAAAACTCAACCTTTCATCACCACCACCGGTACACCACCAATATCACCGCCGCCGCGGGTGCTATAGTTACTGAGTTTTGGGTTTTCAAAAAATTAAAGAAAAATGCCTCCTTTTGCTGCAACCATGCCTTCTTTAAACAACAACAACCTTAATCATGGCCGTGGAATTAGCCAACAATCTGATATAATTACAATTGATGTTGGCGGCCAAATCTTTCAGACTACAAGGCAAACCCTTGCTTTAGCTGGACCCAAATCGGTGTTTTCTCAACTCGCTGAGTCAACTCACCTGGGGTTGGGTCCTCGATTCATCGACCGAGATCCTGAGTTGTTTGCTGTACTTCTTTCTCTATTAAGAACTGGGAATCTCCCTTCAAAGGCTAAAGCTTTTGATCTTGAAGATTTGATTGCAGAGTCTAAGTTTTATAATATTGAGTCTCTTTTAGTTAACTCTTTATCCAATCCTTCTCAATTCGATGCTTTTAATCTCGAAAAGTCGCTGACTTTGCCTTTGAATGGCCGTGATTTTGTCTCTGCCATAGCTACAACTCCGTTTGGGACCTTGCACGTCGCTCACGGTAGCAAAATTACATCCTTTGATTGGTCTTTGCGCAGGAAGTCAACTATCCTCACTCAATTCACGGCAATCGATTCTCTCTATGCGATTTCCCCAAATCTAGCTGCCGCTGGAGCCACTGATTTCTCGGGAATGC
The DNA here is from genome assembly GCA_947685225.1 of Garcia nutans. Taxonomy (NCBI): domain Eukaryota; kingdom Viridiplantae; phylum Streptophyta; class Magnoliopsida; order Malpighiales; family Euphorbiaceae; genus Garcia; species Garcia nutans. Next base: position 2,290,088 of record CANTUV010000089.1, read on the forward strand.
AGATTCTTGATCTTGAAAAGGGTTATGTCAAGGAGACTTTGAATTGGGAAAACGCCACCCGATCGAGCTCGACGGTTCAAGCAATTGGGTCGTCGCCGGAGTTCTTGTTCACAAGTTTTGAGTCGGGCCGTAGGAACTCTAACTCGATCATGGTCTATGATTTGCAATCGCTTTCTCCAATAACTGAGATTGCTCACTGCGAGATTTACGGGGCAGATCTTGACTCGGCCATTCCAGCCACTAAATTACAGTGGGTAGAGAGTTACAATGTGGTAATGGCATCTGGGTCTCATAGCGGACCTTCTGGTATATTGGGGAATGTGAAATTGTGGGATATAAGGTCTGGAGATGTGGTTTGGGATTTGAAGGAGAGAGTTGATTGTTTCTCTGATATTACTGTTTCAGATAGTTTATTAGCAATCTTTAAAGTTGGTGTGAATTCAGGAGAAGTCTTCTTCACAGATTTGAGGAAATTAGGTAATGGGGATGGCGATCCTTGGGTTTGCTTGGGAGATAAAAGGAAAGTGATGAATGCCAAGAAAGAAGGAGTTGGTTGCAAGATTGAGGCTTATGGGAATCAAGTGTTTTGCAGTAAAGGAGGAGATATGGAACTTTGGTCGGAGGTTGCTATGAGTTCTTCAAAGAAAACCGAAGATGGGTTGCCAGAAAGAGTGTTCAAGAGGAATTTGATGGGGAGAATGAAGGATATGGGAGGATCAAGGATAACCAACTTGGCTTTTGGAGGGAGCAAAATGTTGCTGGCTCGCAAGGATCAGCAATATGTTGAGATTTGGCAAAGTTCTGTAAGGGGAATTTAGATTTCAAAAATTGCTAAGTTAGGAATAGATAATTTTATGACATGAATTCTTATTTTTTTGTATTTATCTCCTAGTTTGATTCATACAATTGTTTATTCATTGTATCATATCAAAATTATAATGCGATTGGGTCTTTATGATTGTTGTGATATAAAAAAAAATTCCCAACATTTTCTGCTTGCCATTCATTGGGATGATTATCATGGAAAAGTTTGCCACAGTTTATTGGTCTATATATAACATCTCATCCTTTCAAATGAAATGTGCTGTAAATTTGGGATATTGAAATTGAATAATGCAGTTTTACTGTATCATAAGCCAGAACGACAATGATTTTCTGAATTTTATCGAATTGGATTAGGAATTCTAACAACAGCACTGTCATTTTCTAGCAATGGCTCTGTTTCCTGAAGCAATAGGGCCTAAGTGAATGTCTTTGGCTTTATGATGCTATTGGGAGCTCAACAATTCCACTTATATGTCAGTGATTTTAGAACATTGATATTCCAGTTATTGTTTTTCCAGAAGTTTCTTCATCTCTTCCAAGTTCTAAACATCTATGAAATATTTCTTACTATGCTGATTTTTGATCCTTCATGTGGGCATTGGACATTAATGCGCCCTTTACTGATCAGGGCACCCATAGTTTGGCTTAGCAGTTAACATTATATTTTGGTATTACTATTCATTGTATGCTTCATCACTGGTTATTCAGAGATAATATGAGAAATGTCAGGAAATTGCTGGCACCATAGGTAGAAACCGTATAGAATAGACCATCTGAGTTCATTTAAAGTATATCAAATTCGGCATCATGGGCTATAACTTTGATGTTGTGAAATTCAGTTCTTTCAATTTAATATTAGCCGTATAATTGCAAGATTTTGCTTTATTTCTGCATTGAGATTTAACATATTCATTTATAGGCGATTTATCATATTCTTAGAAAATAGTAATTATATTTTGGTTGTATCAGTCCTATTCTTAAGATGATTAATGGAACATTTTGATCTTTAATGTATGTATGGATTTATATTATATGCCTGTAATTTTTTAGTTGAATAGGTATATATTACATTCTTAGAAGACCGAAATTAAAAGGAGATACTCAGTCACTGGGTGAAGTGGTGTTGGTATTGCTGTGTAGTTTGGTTCTGGTTGCCTGTTTACAGGCTCTGCAACCTTAAGCAGATTTGATTTGGCATTCTCAATGTTTGAGGCACTGGCTGCATTGTAACATCAGAGTCTCCTAGAATGCCATTTTACTTTTGAAATTATTGTAACTGTTAAAGTTGCCTATTCATGATATTCTTATATCTCCAAATGTTTTGCATTTTGTCCTTTAGAAGCAGTGTGTTCTAGACGTACTTGTTTTTGCATTGTTCTGCTCCTAGGTGCATTTAGAGCTGTTTTGTTGGAGCTTCTGAAGGACAATGGACTTCAACAAAAAACTTTGACCATTTATTAAAATGCTACATATTTGACATGAAAAAGTGGACAAGAAGATTATAGATTGTACTGTGCCATGTTTGTAGTTGTTTGGCGTCTCCTATTAAAAGGGAAGGCTGGTTTTCTTAACTAGCACTGTTTGCCTGAATGGTTATTGTGGAATAAAATTTGTCTTCACAGCTTCTTTCTGGAGTGCCCCTTGCATATATTCAATGGGGATTGGGATTCTTTATCTTGAAACATTCCTTCTGCTATTTTCTGTTGAATATGATCGATGAAGATACCTTTTTCTCCTTTCTGTAAATTTTAACTTTTTTTTCTTCCATTGATAATTTCTGCTTTTATCTCTAAAAGAAATTCTATTAATGATATTTTCAGAAAAGGGTTGCAAGCATCTTTTTATTAGTCATATTTAGAAGCATATGCATCAGGTTTCCCTTGCAAATTCCATACATTTATTCTATTCACAAAGAACAAAGGAACTTTGTAATTCTGTTGTGAATAATATTACATTAACACTTAAATGTATTTGTCTTCTGACCTTTATTTATCTATAAATCTTCAATTTAATTTTATATATTATCCTTACTGATATAAGTTTTATTACGTCGCAGATACAGCGTAAGTTTTTAGAAGAATTATCTAGAAATGTCATATTTTTTTCATTCAAGGTGTATACTTTGCAAGTTTATTTATCTCAATATTCAGGTTTTTAGCTACCATGTTCTTTCATCCATAGGTCTCTAGTTCAGTTAAAACATTGCAGGATTTTCCAGACACCAAGTTATGCAGTTTGAAAGTGGCAGGCATTGAAGTTCGATGATGAAGGTAGATAGATGATAAATGTTTATATATATGCTGAAGCCTTTTACTGGTACATCTGTGTTAAATTTCAAGTCATCAAGCGAAGAGTATCGAGACCATGATTCCGGAACTAACTTTTGCTTTAGCAGTGGCTGTTGTTTTGAGGTGGTGAGCGGGATAAGATTACTGTTTCAATCTAATGTCAGGATCAGGTATGCATAACCTCTGATTTGAGGCAGTCTGTCTGATCAGTGTTAGGAATGAAAATTGTGTTTTCCAATAAAACATCATTATATTCAACTCAGCCTTAATCCCCATTTAATTGAGATGACTATATAAATTTTCTTTTTTCACTCTAGACTATTATGAGCTATATTTTCGAAAAGACGTAAGACTTGATCATTTTGATAGTATTCTTTTAGATATATTGTTTGAAAAAAAAAAAGAAAAGAAACGAAAACATGCGAACAACCTCTAATACTTATTTAATTATACACATTGTAAATATGTTAGGCTTAATTTTTTTTTTTTTATCTAGTCTTTTGGTTATATATAATATTTTCATTGAATCTTTGCGAGTAAAGTTCCATTCTTTCTTTAAAACTGCAATCTTTCTTTTCTTATTGAAAAAGAGAGAGAATATATAAATGTTGGGTTGAGGTAGTTGTTGACAAAATGCAAAAGTTAGCTGTTAATCCTATGTTATTGTTGGCAAGGGGTTCATAGGACAAAAAATTTCATAGTTTGGTAAGTAGTAAAAGCTTATCAGATCGTATATGGGTCCATTCATATGAGGTTTGAGCTTCTTCTTTTGCTGTCTTCCATTCAAGCTCTGCAGTGACCCAGCAGGCCTTGTGTGATTGCTACTATTTACTCTGAAAACACTGGGACAGTGACTGCTTTTAGTCAAGAGAATATTCCCTCGCCAGGAAACCAAAAATTTTGACATTAATTGTTAAGTTTGTATTTCCTCAATAAAATTTTATAATTTTCATAATAAATTTTTGCAATAGGATTATTCTTATATGTATTTTTTTAAGGAAAAAAAATTATACGATGTATTTGTCGTATTCTCAGTAAAAACTTTTTCATTTGTACTTGGTTTTTTGTGTTGATCTGATAATATAATAAAAACGATGAAAATTTTTTATTGTAAAAAAAAGAGTATTTTTCTAGAATTATATGTATTGCAAGTTGCAGCAAGCAAGCAAATTGTGGCCACTGAAAAATGGTTCAATAACTACAGGGCAATTAAAACTTGGGACTGAATCAACTGACTGATGTTTAGAATTAGAATCCTGAAACTTATTGAGAATTCAATGAATAATTTCACGTCATAATCAATCAATCTTTGATATTAAATCATTTTAATACTATGTGTGGGTCCATTTGACAATTTTTGGAAATATTGGTATTACATTTACTTCACATATATATATATATAATATCAAAAACATATATATATATATATATAATTTTTAAAACTAATTTTATTATTTTTTATAACTTTTTCTTAAATTAAATACATATAAAAATAAATATTGAAGAGTGCTAATTAGAACATAAGCCTTAAATTGTCATGATTTTTTTTTTCTGGAAAAAAATATAAAAGCGAAAATATGTATTTATATATTTTGCTTGAATCTTAGAAATATATAATATTTTCCATTGATGAATATGAGAATTTATCTTCCTAATAAATTATTTATATACATGAAAAATGAAATAAATAAATCAAAATTAAATTAACTAAAACATATTTAACTATATTCATCAAAATTTTATATAAGTATCAAAATTTCATTTTTTTTTAAAATTATTACAGTGAAGAAAGAAATCGATTATAGTCGAATTGCCTAAAAAATGTATATTTGTATTTAGGTTATATTTTGGCAACATTGAAAAAATTGAACCATCAAGTCTTAGTTTGATGGCCAAAAATATTATTGTTTCCTTTGAATATTGAGTTTAGGGTTGACAATGAAGCAGACAGTGCTTCATGAAAATTTATTCCGAACGGAGTAAAAATTTTCCATCATCTTTTTTCGTAGGTGTTTAAACATGAAAAATTTTCTCCTTGTTAGACAGAGCGAGTGTCCGATATAATATAATATATGTATATATTAAAACATATAATATAAATTATATTTATATATTATATATTTATATAATATATTATATATTATTTATGTTATATTTTAATTATTTATATATATATAATAAATTTAACTAGATATATTTTATTATATTTTTTTAAATTTATTATATATAGTAATTAAATTATTATATTCTACAATTATTATAGATTATTAATTTTTTATACTTTTAAATTTTATTTTAAAAAAAAGAATATAAATTTTTTACAGAGATTTTCAATGGAGCGAGGATCCCCGCAGAAATAGAAACGGGGCAAATTTGGCCCGCTTGTAAGATGGATTCCTCGCTTTGGCAGAGACGAAAATGAAAAAAGTCCTTTCTCCCTCGTCCTGTCCCATTATTAACCCTAATTAAGAGTTTGAGTCTTATATATTTTCTCTCTTTTACATGTAATTAATAAAAATTAAAAATTTGTTAAAAGAAATTGACGGTGATGAGACATTATGATGAAAGATTAGTGATTAATAATAAATGGGGGAACTCAAAAACAGTTGAGCTTACCATCTCCATGGACTCATTAATTAATAGCTTTTTTTGGGCAATCATTAATTAACAGCTTTTTCATTTATTTGGGGGTTATAAAAATCAAAATCAAATCCGCCATTGTTAAATGCTTTCGTAGCAGTAATAAAGCCTTTAATCCAATCTAGTTAGTTTGCAGGTTTCTGATCGATCCTCTTCACTTCCAGTCTTCAACCACCTCAACGGTAGATACAATTTTTCTTTTCTATATGACTTTTTTTTCCTGTCTCTCTCAGCTCCTTACCTTGTCGGTAACATATTTATGAAATTTTCAAAATTTTATCAAGATTTAATTAATACAAAGGAAAAAATTAAAATAAAATTTCTAACAGTTGTCTTTTCTCTTGATAAGGAAAAAAAATATTTATATATAAATTCAAATAAGATGGATAGTTGTTCTATGGAGATTTTTTTTTGTTATATGGAGAATTAATTTGTCATGCCCTATTTTTATTTTTATTATATTAAATATTTGACTTCATTTATTATAGATTCATCAACAATAAAAGTTTATTTTTTTTTATTATTCTGAACTAAAAAAAATTAATTAATTCTTAAATTGTGATATTGAAAATTCAAAAATAAAATTAAACAATTGGCTGATTTGGCTTCCAACAAGTTTTCTACTCAACAAGTGTATATATTTTCAATAGTTTTCACTTTCAGCAATAAAAACGACACCGTTAAAACGGGTGAAGAGTTTCTCTCAATTAATTAAAGGTGGTGGTGAGATAGCAACTCACATGCAAAAGAAGAAATCGTCTCTCCCTTTCTCTCTCTCTTTCTTCATTTTGCTCAAAATCACATGTCTTATTCATTATTATTATTATTAATAAATAAATTTACCTTTTATCTTATTCACTAAATTATTATTTAATTTTTAGAACATACAGTATTTCGTGTTTGATAAAATTGAAAATTTAAATATTGAATAAAATATATGTTATGATTTTTATTATAATTTTTTTAAGTCAAAAACTTTGGATTTATCATTTTAAATATTTTTTTGAATGCATCATTTTAAATATTTTTAATTTAATTAAAACTTTTAAAATAAAAATTATCACATAATTTTAAAAAATAAAATGTTAAAATTTTGATTTTAAATATTAAATTAAATTATCAAACTACTAAATAGGATGAGATTTACAAAATTATATATATATATATATACAATGACTCTCTAATTTTTTTTATTTTTTTCTTAAATATATATTTAATGTATTTTTCTTTAAAAATTACATACTTGATGAACCTCATTTTTTAATTCTTTGTTTTTAGAATATAATTCTATTAATTGTTCATATATTTCACATAATATTATTATAAATTTAAAAATTATTTATATGTTTAATTTGTATCTATTTTCAAAATCTTAATCAATAATATTTCAAAATATAAAATAGTATATATCCTCCCATAACCTAAACATTTTTTCATTATTTCCTAATTTATTTCAATTGACACTAATTTATATACTCAATAATTTCTAAACATATATACTCATCGGATGAAAGAAACTATTCAAGCAATCTAACTCACTTATCATTATCAATATTAATATTAATTAATATTACTACACTACAAGCAAGTACAGTAACTATTATAATATTCTAATTATATGCCATATATATATATATATATAATATGAACTATATTAATATATAATTGACGTGAATGCAAGAATTTAAAGAGGAGGCAGCATTTTCCTGCAAAATTAGGTGAGCATATGCAGTTCACATCTCTTCTCTTCTTGCTTTATTTTGTACTGCAATTTTTACATTATTAATACCAATAATAATAATATAGTTTGCCTTAATTACTTTCAACGACCGCTACTGGCATTTAATTAATGGCCGTATATGTGTGTATATATGTATGTATATGTATATATTTGCATGGCTTAGCTAATTAATATGTATATATATTCTGATAATTTTCTAAATTAATGAAATTAATTGACAATATAATTAACAACAACAACACCGTCTGTCACCTTTCCTCCTTTCATTTAATGCTCTTTTTCTTCTTTCTTCTTTCTCTATATAAACCCACTTTCTCTTTAAAATCCATATTCTCACACTTTAACTTTCCAAGAAAACTCATTTCAAAAAAAAAAAAAAAAACTCTCCAAGAAAAACTCTTTCTTGATTTCTCTTTTCTTCTTCTTTAATTCATTTCAAGAAACCCAATTTTCATTTTTTTTCTTTCTTTCTTTCAAGATCATATATAATTTTGTTTTCTTGATATATTATTATTTTTATTTCTATTTTTTATATGATGGATATATCAACGGCTATGATGATCCTATCAGCTTTTCTTGCTTATTTGGTTTGGTGGAAAATTTTTTCTTTTTCACTAAATGGTCCACGTGTATGGCCCTTATTGGGTAGTCTTCCTGATCTAATCAAGAACTCTAATCGCCTGCATGATTGGATTGCTGACAATCTCCGCTCCAACGGTGGCACGTACCAAACTTGCACATGTGCCATTCCTTTTCTAGCTCGAAAACAAGGTCTTGTGACTGTCACGTGCCACCCTAAGAATTTGGAGCATATATTGAAGGCTAAATTTGATAATTACCCAAAGGGTCCTACTTGGCAAGCTGCTTTCCATGATTTACTTGGTGAAGGTATCTTTAATTCTGATGGTGACACGTGGCTCTTCCAACGCAAGACAGCTGCTCTTGAATTCACAACTAGAACTCTTCGCCAAGCCATGGCTCGGTGGGTTAGCCGAGCTATTAAGTATCGATTTTGTCCAATACTCGAGTTGGCTCAGTTTCAATCTCAGCCTATTGATCTTCAAGATTTATTACTTCGGCTCACTTTTGATAACATTTGTGGTTTGGCTTTTGGCAAAGACCCACAAACTCTTTCCCCAAAGCTTCGAGAAAATGAATTCGCCGTGTCTTTTGATCGAGCCACTGAAGCCACTTTACAACGTTTCATTTTGCCTCAAGTGGTATGGAAGTTGAAGAAATGGCTTGGGCTTGGAATGGAAATGAGCTTGAGACAAAGTCTTGAGTGCATTGATAATTATTTATCTAACATCATCAATACACGTAAGCTTGAATTGGTGAATCAACAAAAAGGAGTTGGCAATGGGAGCCATCATGATGACTTATTGTCTAGGTTTATGAAGAAAAAGGAGTCCTATACGGACAAGTTTCTTCAACACGTGGCATTAAATTTTATCCTAGCTGGACGTGACACATCATCGGTTGCAATGAGTTGGTTCTTTTGGCTTGTGACTCAACATCCTAAAGTAGAAGAGAAAATTCTTATGGAAATTTGCAGTGTTTTGATGGAGACACGTGGCAATGATATCTCCCAATGGTTAGAAGAGCCATTAGTTTTTGAAGAAGTTGACCGATTGATATACCTCAAAGCAGCATTATCTGAGACTTTAAGGCTTTATCCTTCAGTACCACAAGACTCAAAACATGTGGTTGCCGACGATATTTTGCCAACTGGAACTTTTGTTCCGGCAGGATCATCAATAACATATTCAATATATGCAATTGGTCGAATGAAATTTATATGGGGAGATGATTGTTTAGAATTCAAACCGGAAAGATGGTTATCAATAGATGGTAAAAAAATTGAGGGACAAGATTCATATAGATTTGTCGCATTCAATGCAGGACCACGAATTTGCTTAGGTAAAGATTTGGCATATTTGCAGATGAAATCAATTGTGGCCGCTGTGTTATTACGACATCGACTATCAGTGGTGGCAGGCCACCGTGTGGAGCAAAAAATGTCATTGACATTATTTATGAAGTATGGACTATTGATGAATGTGCATCAAAGAGATTTGAGGCCTATAGTGGAAAGCATAAACAAGAGCACCAATACTTGAAAAAATGGTGTTATAATGAATGGGAATTATTTGCATGTTGGAGATTGAATTGGCAGCTGAATTGCTTGAAGGAGTTTTTATAGAAGATCACGACTAGCATCTGTGCCAGGTTTTCAAGTGTCTTCAATCATTGAATAAATATAATAAATTTCATATGTTAAACACAAGAAATTAAGGTTATGTTTCATATACATATATATAAATTGTATATGAACCTAATTTGGAAGATATTTATAGGTGAAGTTATTTATCATAGTACATGATACATCAACGATATATGCTCAAATTAAGATGTATTTTTTTGGTGATATCATAGGAGCATGTCTTATTTGTTATGTGATTAAATAAGTTGTTTTATCTTTTTATAAAAAAATTAATATAAAAATGAGTTTGATATAAAAAAAATCTTAGATTTTTTTTTACAAAATTCATCAAAATTTTAAATTTTTTAAATTTATTAGAATTTTTGATCAATTTATAAATGTATTGGATTCATATAATATATATAAAGTTTATTATAAACTTATAATAACATGATAATTTCTGTAAATTTATTATATATTTTTATAAAATAATTAAATTTTTTTTAATAAAATATATAACATTTTTTTAAAAAAAAAATCTTGTGAATCTTTTTAAAATTTTATACTTAATTCAAGTAGGTATACATCAAAGTCAAAAAAAAAAAGGTTGAGGTGGGTATTTTTATTTAAATTCACTGAAACTCTTATTTATGATCATTTGCTGCCATTCTAGAAACATTTCATTTTCCAACTCTTTTTTGAACCAAACAATGCAAAAGTTATTTCCATACCAAAACAATATTATTGGAAAATTTTTAATATAGAGAAGACTGTGATCCACAATCAATGAATAATGGGAAATTTTACTATCTTTAATCAAAGAATTAATTGTACGGATATATGATATTAAGATATTTCTTCCAAGAAAGGTTAAGAAATAAAGAAATCATGTTAATTATATTATAAGATACATACCCATTTCAATATCATATAATGAAATTTTATTTATTATATGATATTTTTGTCTACCCAGTTGCCACCAAATCCACCATTTGATCGTATGACATGTGCAGCATAAGAACAAATATGAAATATTAATTTAAGTCTCATTTGTCAAACATCTAAATCTCGTAAGATTTTGATGTTTAAAGTTAATTATAATTTAATCACATTATACATTAACCCACTTGTTATTATCAATTTTATTTTTATTTTTAATTCAATAACACATAATATTTATGGATTTCTTCAAAAATACCCTTAAAAATAAAACTATATTTAAAAATATTATTTTTTTCATCTTTCAAAATTCTTCACTTTTCAACTTTTAATTTCAAAAATATTTCTTTTTAAAGGTATATTTTTAATATAAATTTAACATTCTAAAAGTATACTATATTTTCAGATATATATATTGGACATGAAGCTTAGGCGGCTTTAGAAATTGCCCTGACACTCAAATACTGCATTAATTATTTATGAATTATAACTTCCCATTAATTTACCCATTCTCACTTTCAAGCTATTTCAAGTAAAATTTATAATTATAAGATAAATTTATATAAAAAGCTCTATCAGTTCAACTTGTATTATACTGGTTGAACCACACAAACCGAACTAAGAAAATAACAAAATTGAAAAACCCCTAATCTGCAATCAATTTAGATATTATTTCTCTTTACTGCTAAGTTTTAAATGGTTAATTTTGTAACTGCGAAAAAGAAATGCCCTTATCATGATTAATTTATAGAGACAATTTAAACTACTTTTATAAAAATATCCTTATGCAACAATTTACTTTGGTGCTCCTAAACTCAGTCGACAAAACTATAGAAACAGGGTCTGTTTCAACACGTTAGTGAAATGATTGTAAAAATGACCGCTAGACATTTTAGAGAGTTAAAATTGAGAAAAGAGAACACCTCTATAGTCTCTTTTGCTATAATGTTACATATTTATTATATTAAAAATATGAAAAATATAATTTTTTTTAAAAAAAGTTAAAAATAATACCATACAGTGTAATTTCTTTTTATATTTATTGCTATCTTCATTTTTTTTAAAAGCATATAAGGAATAAAGAATATCTATTTCATTAATTCTATATGAAGTATTTATTCTGACATTTTATGAGATATATGAAAGAGATCTATTTGGATTAGGTATAGATTAAAATTTCCCTTTCAATATATCTTTGATTAAATAAATAAATAATATTATATTATTTAATAAAAAATTAAAATTTTTAATCATAAAAATTTATCTGAAAGAACTAAATGCATAAATTAAATTTAATTATGTCATGATAAAAAAATAAATTTAATTATGTGTGTATTTATACACGCATAACTCAAAATTGAACGTTGTGCACTTAAAATTATTTGAATGTATGATTTAATTTTAAGAAATACGTAAATTTATTTAAAATATATTATTAATCTCTTATTTATTGGGAATTTCAAATTTGATTTTCAAAATTAACACCTATAAAATATTTTTTAAATACAAGTATTAAATATGAGATGTATTTTAAAAATCATTATAAAAAATTGTACGAAAATTTAATTAAATGAGTTTTAAATATATATATTAAGTATGATTCATGAGACGTATTTTTAAAGTCATTCCAAACAAAAATTTAAATAAATAATTTTGTTATTAAAAAATTATGAAAAGAATATCTTCGTAAATTCTTAATTTTCTATTGATCTATATTTATTTTCATTATTGAAATCCTAAATTCAACAAAAGAAATAAAATAAAAATTTATTCTGTTAATTGAATTATAAATGCGAATTTAATATGCTATGTATGTAAATTCATAAAAAAAAAACTTTTATTTTTATTTGTTTTCAAAAATATATATTTTTATATATTTTAATTTATTAAATGTATAAAGAATATATACCTCTACAAATTAAAATATAATTTTAGCATATTAAATGTATATAAAAAATATACCTCTGAAAATGATATTTTAAAAAATAAAAAAAATGGAAGAATGAGTATTTTTGAAAATAATTTTATTTTCAGGAAATTTATAAAAAATACCAGAAACATTATTGAAAGGACATGGGGGCTGGACTGGATCTTTCTGCAGGCCCTCAGTCTATGTCAACCTGAACCTAGGCCAGATCCATTAATCCTTAACAAAGTGGAGAGTCATTTCAGGCCGAAAATTGATCCATATATTTCTTTTAAATGACACTCTTTATCATATTTTTAAAATTTTTTATTTTATTATTAAAAATATTTTAATTATTTTATTATAAACTCATTATAAATTGTATAAAATTTATAAACTCATTATAAATTCATTGTAAACTCATTCTAAACTAATAAAAATTGAGTATTTTGGTAAATATTTTATAAATATAGTAAATTTAAAATCATTTTTAATTTTTCTTATATTTTTATCAAAAGCCCAATTTTTTTTTCTTCAAAATACTAAAAAATAAAGTTATTTTCAAAATATTAAATTTTCTTATTTTTCAAAAAAATAATCACTTTTTAATTTTTAATTTCAAAAATATTCATTTTGAAATATATATCTAATACATATTTAGATAATATTTTCTTTCGAAACTTATCTCTCTCTCTCTCTTAATACGAGTTTCTTTTTCCTTATTTATTTCCTTGAATCTAAAACTGTTGTCGATCTTTTAGTTAGTGGTATCTCTTGATCAATTATTGTATTTTGGTATTTTCTTTTTCTCTTTTTTCTATTGCAATATTTCTATAAATAATTTATAGCCTGAATTATATAGCTTCCAAATGTAGCCTTAAAATGACCTCTTTTGTTTTGATATTAAAAATCTTGCTTGTTTGATTTGTTTTTAAAGTATTAAAGAAATTAAAACCAACACAATCCTCTTCCTCTTTGTTAATCAAGAAGGCTTATAAGACACCTTGATTCATGGCTGCTTTTTGGATATATTACATTAGATTTTTCAAGTATGTTAAAACTTTAGTGTTTAGAGAATATTATTCTTTATCTTTTCAGTTTTTCTCTAGAGCCTCAATATGCAAACAATTTGTGGCTCTCATTCAAGATTTTACCTCGTTATGACTTCTGACACTTTGGTTATGAATTCTATTTTCTTTTTCTATTTAAATGGTGGAGTTTTTATATATATCGGCTAATGCATCCTTTTATCTAGTATGTATTCCTTTATAAGGAGGAATCTTCTAGCTTTTTTATGTTCAAAACTGATTTAGATTGCTATGCTTCTGTATAATTTTTATTGGTTTGCTTGCTTCTCTCTAATTTTCCACGCCAAATAGAAATCTTCATGTATTTTGGGTTTTCACTTTAATATTATCATCTTATCGGCACACATGTGTGTGTCTGTGTGTGTGTGTATATATATATATATATATATAGAGAGAGAGAGAGAGAGAGAGAGAGAGAGAGAGAGAGAGAGAGAGAGAGAGAGAGAGAGAGAGAGAGAACCACTGGGGTTAGCCCAGTGGCCACCTGATATTACTCTCCACTGATAGGTAAGGGGTTCGATTTTTTAGAGAGAGAGAGAGAGAACCACTGGGGTTAGCCCAGTGGCCACTTGATATTACTCTCCACTTATAGGTCAGGAGTTCGATTTTTTAGAGAGAGAGAGAGAGAACCACTGGGATTAGCCCAGTGGCCACCTGATATTACTCTCCACTGATAGGTCAAGGGTTCGATTTTTTAAAAATAATTTTTGAGGTTGAGCTTTTTAAAAAAAAAAAGAAAAAAAATATATAGAGAGAGAGGGAGAGAAACTAAAAATATATTATATTTTCAGCAATATATTTAATATATTTAATGTTAAAGATAATATTAAAATTGCAATATATTAAAAATTATTAAAATATAATTTAATAGTAAAAAACACGTGTTCTCGTTTATTTCTCAAATTCAATTCTTTAAGTATTTTATTCCCTCTTTGCATGTAATAAAAAAAATTAAGAAAATGAAACAAGTCATTATTAAAGTAAAATAATTCAAATTGATTTTGATATTGACATTTTTTTATAAAAAAATAAATAAATAAATTTATTTATGAGGAGTATGAAAATACTATTATAAGAATACGAAACACATGTAATATTCATGAATTAATCAAATCACACATATTGATTAAAAAATATATATAAAAATTCAGAATAAAAAATATAATATATAAAAATAAAATTATGAAATTTCAAAAATCAAAAGAACATCTAAATAAGCAAGAATCAAAATCAATACAATAAAGTGTTTATTCCAACAATATTTGATTGTTAGCGTAACTTGGGATTACACTCTCTATTGGGAATTGGAATTGGTCAAAAGTTGGAATTAATTCTTTCATGTTTTATCAATTTATAACGTATAATATAAAAATTATATTTTTTTAATAATACAAGTTATTCAATATTTTTATTTAGTATATTTTGTTTTTCATATCATTATTAGAAATATTATGAATAATTTTTCAAAAATAATTCTTACTATAGACGAAGAAAATTGTCAATACCATTTAAATAAAAGCATGGTACATTAAATCTATAATAAGTGAAGTTTTACGGTATAAAATAATTTAGATTTTAGTTATCAGTCTATTATATATACATTTTTAATTATTAGATTAGACTATAGTTTAAAAGAAGTATAGATTATTTCTATTATAATTAAATATTAAATTAAATATTTTAATTCAATTATTATTTTGAAAAAAATTTAAGTAAACTCAAATTTAAGTAAAAAAATAAATTGAGGAACCATCCAACAAATTATATTTTTTAAATTTATTTTTCTCTAAATTTTTTAAATTTAATAAATGGGAAAAAAAGAAAAATAAAAAAAAACAAAATAAAGGATCTTCAATATTGATCAACAATAATTAAAGGAAAAAAAACACAATTGCGTAAAGCATGATAAATGGAATAAATTGAGTGAGACAGTGAGCGCCATTTTTAAAAAATAATAAATATAGCAATAAAAGTTCATGATCCTATGCTTCGGTATCACTATAATCCTATGTTTTTCTCGCACCATTTGTTGCCTAAACAGCAAATATTTCTATCTTACTATCAAAGTCAATATTATGTAAAGCCGACGGTCGTGATTTCAAGTAGTAAGTTAATACCAAACATCACGCATCTTACTTGGGTCTTCCCGTTTTCCAATAATTAATATTTTATTACAATTAATGCTAAAGACAACTCTCTCTCTCTCTCTCTCTAAAACGACAAACAGACTCTCGCTCTCTCTTTACATTTTTTTTTTCTTGCTTGCTTTCTCTGAGACTTTTGAGTTTCTCTTCTTGTTGTCTGCGGAGAACTGACACTGCTGTTTTGAGCTATACTTTCACAGTATAAACATTGGGTAAGGTTTTAGGTTCTTTGCTCTGTTGTTCTGAACCTTTTGTGTTTTTTGGGAGCTAATGAATCTTCAATTTTTAAGTGAATTTTGCTGTTTAAAGTGTTCTTATGGTTGTTTTAAGTGAATTTTATGATGGGTTTTCAATTTTGAGTATATTTGCTCATGAAAGATTGATATTTTAGCTCTTTAGTTTGTTTTAAATTTGTTGGGTATTGCTTTTATGTTTTGGGGTTGAAAATGGTTGAAATTGTAGATCTGGTGTTAGTATTTGGTAAATTGTGTTTTTGGGTTCTTTAGGTTTGGGATGTTGTATGGCATTATTATGTAAAAGGGGTATTGAAGGATGGATCTAATTCAATACTGTTGTTGGGTGTCAATGGTCTGGTATGCTTGTTTTAATGATGATGATTCTCTCTCTGGAATTCTGTTTTGGGTTGCAAAAATTGACATGGTCTGGGCTATACAAGTTTGAGAATTAAATATTGCCATTGTGGGTTTTACATTAAGTGATGAACTGAGTGATTAAGTTGATGTTCTCCCCCTGAAAAAATAATATACACAACACTGGTAATTCATTTTAAGATAATGCATGTGGGTATAACCATGATATGGAGAGGAATTCATCAATGATTTTGGAATCAATTCATAGAGGAATGATTTCGAGGTAGGACTAGTGGTAGAAATGACTGTAAACTTTGATGCTCGATACTTAATAGTTTTATGCTAGATGCAAATGGTAAGTCTGATTAGAGCTTTCTTATTCTGCTACAGTCCTCAATGCTCTAGCTATATGGTCTGGAAACATGGGCCACTTCTACATCCTCTAGGTGCAGGTCTCAAATTTTTTGAAAGTCTGATGCCTCAAAAAACTAAGAAGTTCTTTTCCATGCTGTATATGTTTGCTGATATTAAGTTTCTTAGCTCTTTTAATTTCTTTCTGCATGCATTTTCTATGTTCCAGATTCATTTGTTATGATTGCTATATTTATGTGTTAAAAACTGATCATGAAACACTCATGCAGGTTCATAGATTTCCCTATGAGACACCTCTGCACGCTGGTTAACATCTCTAAAAAGAGTTATGGGCATTCATTTACACTGTTTTTGGGGATTTTGCTGACAAAGAAAACTTAAGTATTGTATATACAGTTATTACTGAATTAGAGTACATGTGCTTACTTCTTTAAATTTAGGGAGTTTCTTTACAAGTAGGGAGTTCATCTTAAGTTAGAAATTGCAGTTTTTGTTTTGTTACATATAAATATGCCTTTCTGGTGGGGAAAGACTTCATCCAAAGAAGACAAGAAGAAGTCAAAGGAAAGTATCATTGATGCAATACATAGAAAATTAAAGATTGCTTCAGAGGAAAAAGGCAACAGTAGATCAGGAGGATCTTGGAGACATTGTAGTGATACTGTTTCAGAGAGGGGATCTAGATTGCGAGTTCCATCAAGATCACCATCACCTTCTACACAAGTATCACGTTGCCAAAGTTTTGCAGAGAGGCCTCATGCCCAGCCACTTCCACTTCCTGTGGTGTGCCATACTGGCATTGGGCGTAGTAATTCTGGAATTACTGTGTCAACAAGACCAGGATTGGATGGAGGCTCCAAGCCTTTGGATTTACCCCTTCCAAAACCAGGATGTGTCTCTACTAGATTAGAACATAGCTACACGGATGGAGATATAGCTACTGCTTCTTTTTCTAGTGTTAGCTCCACTGATGGTGACTACCCATCTGATTCACTTAACCTTAGCCCCCTCACATCTGACTATGAAAATGGAAATAGAACTGCTACGAACAGCCCTTCAAGGTGAATTTCAGTATGTGCACTTGAAGATAATGTTTTTTAATGTGCTATGAATGTATGTAGTTTTGATTTCTCTTTGACAAAATTTTTCTTGTTTGCTGAAGTATAAAGCACAAAGATCAATCCCCTGTTGTCAGCCAAAAGAAATTCAAAGAGACTTTGAAGCTTGCTGATTTTTCACTCAACAATCATATTCCTTCTACATCACCAAAATGGGCTCCTTTAAGTACTCAAGTACAACATTTACAGATTCCTCATCGAGGTGCACTCTTCAGTGCTTCAGACAGCTCAATGTCAAGTCCTTCTAGAAGTCCAATCAGAGGATTTGGTACAGAGCAAGTTATTAACTGTGGTTTCTGGGCTGGACTAGGGTCTGGACATTGTTAAAGTCCAGGTTCTGGTCATAATTCTGGGCATCACTCAATAGGTAGAGATGCGTCAGGACAGCTATTTTGGCCAAACAGTAGATGTAGCCCTGAGTGTTCACCAATACCTAGCCCCATAACGACAAGTCCTGGTCCCAGCTCCAGGATACACAGTGGTGCTGTTACTCCTCTGCATCCGCGAGCTGGAGGTGCTACGACAGAATCACCCACAAGCCGGGGTGAAGATGGGAAGCAGCAAAGCCATCGGTTACCCCTTCCACCAATAACAATCTCTAATACCTGCACCTTCTCACTGGCATATTCAACTGCAACATCTCCTTCAGTGCCCCGAAGTCCTAATAGGGCAGAAAATTCAACAAGTCCTGGTTCACGTTGGAAGAAGGGCTGTCTGCTAGGGAGAGGTACATTTGGACATGTGTATCTGGGGTTTAACAGGTCAGTCCCAGTGGTATATGCTAAATATTTTTGTGCACTTGTGTGAGAGATAGCTAGAGCATATAGCTATCTTATAGCTAGTTTTGACATCAGATTATATGATTTTTTTAAAAAACTTTTCTATTGATTTTAATGCTTTAGAGAAATAGGTCGCAATAATTATATTTATTAGGAAAAATCTCTAAAATCTCCCTGAGGTTTAGCCTACTTGACACTTTGGTTCTTCTTGTTTGAAAAGTATGCAATTTATCTTTATAATATTGCAAGTCTTGGATTAGTATTCTCAAACTATTAGATTTTGGGAGTAAAGTCGATGACTAAACTGTTGTTAATATTTTAAGTACTAAACCTTAAGATTAAAGTATTGCACTTTTAGAAAACTAGAAAGATTAAAGTGCATATTTAAAATAATAGATGTGTTACATACGCTGAACCTCTGGAGGTTTTGCTGACTTTCCTAGTGTATTGTTTTGTCCTAGTTTTACTTCACATTTGAACTCTGGATTGAAGATATCATTAAACTCCATAAAAGCTAAGCTATAGACAAATTTGGCATGCTCATTTTGTTTTTCCTAAGAGTATTTATGCATATCTCATTTTAATTTTGTTTTTCCTAAGCTATAGACAAAACAATACACTTTCCTAGTGTATTGTTTTGTCCTAGTTTTACTTCACATTTGAACTCTGGATTGAAGATATCATTAAACTCCTTAAAAGCTAAGCTATAGACAAATTTGGCATGCTCATTTTGTTTTTCCTAAGAGTATTTATGCATATCTCATTTTAATTTGTTGTTTGGGCTTTAGTGAAGGTGGAGAGATGTGTGCGATGAAGGAGGTAACTCTATTTGCAGATGATCCAAAATCAAAAGAAAGTGCACAGCAGCTGGGACAAGTAAGTTCGCTTTTGTAGATTCAGTGGGACTTTATAGTTTGAAAGCTATGTTCTTTTGAAAATTCGAAAGGTAAGTTCTTTTGAAATATCTGTAGACTAGATTCGTAATCTCTTAAGGAAGATATCTTAATGGTTGATAATATTTGGCAGGAAATTGCACTGCTTAGTCGCTTACGACACCCTAATATAGTGCAGTATTACGGGTTTGAAACGGTAGGTAGTTTTAGCATTTGCTTCGTTGTTAAGGACTAGATTTCTATAAGGTTGAATTGATCAAATTTAAGATGGTTGCTTTATGGAAAGTAAAAATAAATAAGTGCTTCTGATTAATATTCTACTTTGAACAATTACTTCTTTTACAGAATTGAATTCTTGTGATTGTTGTTCAGAATTTTAAGACTGCTAAGATGGTGCAACACTTAATAACTGGATCTCCTTTTGCAGTAAACTATGGGATTTAGTGTTTATTAAATTGCATAACCGTGCCATACCAATATCTGATATGTGGTTTAAAGTGCTGCTGTTGTATATGCATGATTGTTAGATGAATTGATTAACTATCTGTCATTTTGATTCCATTCACTCAGATCTTTATTCACTGAGCAGGTGGATGATAAATTATATATATACTTGGAATATGTTTCTGGTAGTTCCATCTATAAACTTCTTCAGGAGTATGGTCAGCTTGGTGAAAAAGCCATTAGAAGTTACACTCAGCAAATCTTATCTGGGCTTGCTTACTTGCATGCTATGAAAACTGTCCACAGGCGAGACCTTTTCTTGCTGTTTCATTGTCTTTAACATACTATATGGTTTTATCAATTAATGGAGCTAGATTATTTATGCTTGTCCCTCATTTTTGTCGTATCCAGAGACATTAAAGGAGCAAACATACTTGTAGACCCCAGTGGCCATGTCAAACTGGCAGATTTTGGGATGGCAAAGCATGTAAGAATATTCTTCCAAATTCTTTGGCAGTAAACTACTTTGCAATCTAGAGAAAGAAATCCCCAACAGATCTTACTTGGTTGGTTTAGGGAAACAAGAATGAGAAGATGCTTTTATGCATTTTAACCTCGGACCATTGTGTTCTAACCTGTTTTATCTAATTAATCTCCAGATTGCTGGGCAGTCTTGTCCACTATCATTCAAGGGAAGCCCTTACTGGATGGCACCTGAGGTCAACATTGTTTTACCGCTCTCTTCAATTCCACCATTCTTTTTAATGATTTCAAGTAATTTTCATTAAATTCATTAATTGTTTTCAGGTGATAAAAAATTCAAATGGTTGTAATCTTGCTGTTGATATATGGAGCCTCGGGTGTACAGTTTTGGAGATGGCAACGACAAAACCACCATGGAGCCAATATGAAGGGGTTAGTAATATTAGTTTCAGAACTAGTCACTTCTTTTTCTATACAATAGTTCATGATGATGGCATTACTTGAACAAGTCAACATTTGCCTTGGTGAGGGTGCTTGGATACTGAGATGTGGATTGTTTGACCTGTTTCTAATTTTTATTGGCTTCTTGAAAGTTGCTGCTATGTTTAAGATTGGAAACAGCAAGGAGCTTCCTGCAATTCCTGATCATTTGTCAGATGATGCAAAAGACTTTGTGAGACAATGCTTGCAAAGGAATCCTTCACATCGCCCTATGGCTGCTCAACTTTTGGAACACCCTTTTGTGAAAAATACTGCTCCATTAGACAAATCATTTTTCACTGCTGAGCCTTCAGAAGCAATGCCTGCAGTTATGATTGCAGGAAGATCAATGGTATTGGGGATTTTCTTTTTATTCCATGCTACAATCATGTCTTCATTGTTGTTGCCATTATCTGTCAAAAAAGTTGCATATGTGTTAATTGTTTTTACTTGGATTGAAAAATGAATCCTACGCATGATAAAATCACTTTGCAGTATGATAAACTAGCTTTTTGCTCTTTGATGGTCGAGTGATAGAAATTCAATATTTGCAGTTTTATTCATGCATTTGGTGTTTGCTATTTCCATCATGAGTCTGATTTGCTGAAATGGACCACATTTGTTTCTTACTACTATGGTAATGTGGTTTTATGATGGTCAATTTTAACAACGTACTCATGGAAATATGTTAAGGGGAGCCTTGGCGCAACGGTAGGTGCTGTCGCCGTGTGACCTGAGATTACGGGCTTGAGTAGTGGAAATGGCCTCTTGCAATTGCAAGGGAAGGCCGCGTACAAAGACTCAATGAGTCTGACCTATTCCCGGACCCCGCTTATTGAGGGAGCATTCATGCACTGGGTTGCCATTTCCTTTCCTTTCCTTTTTACTCATGGAAATATGTATCCCTATTATTGTGAATGTACCTTTTTTTGTTTAATCTTTGAATTTTAGTGTACTAGCACCTCTCTTCACCCTCCTCGCCCCTGCGAACCAATTATTGGAAAAGTATTGGCATGTCTAACCAGCTGTGCCGATTTAAGTCAGTATATTTTGTTTGTTTTTGTGATGCACTCGCGTCGGCTTTTTAGCTATCTCTGTTTCTTTATCTGCCTAATTTGGTTTGGCTTTTATGATCTTTATTGACTTGACTGTTTTGCATTGCAATCTTGGATTTTCAATTAGGGCATTGGTCATGCAAGAAACATTGCAGGTTTTGACTCGGAAGTAATTGCTGTCCATCAATCTAGAGGCTCAAAAACTGCAGGATCCAGGTCTCTCGTACATCCCTCTGCTAATGTGTTTGAGTCCAGTCTATATGTATTTGCGTGTGTCCAATATATGCACTTGTGCGTGTGTTGGCATGTGCACATGAATGCACGCACTCCACTAGCGCAATATGCACAAACCTATACTCAGGCAAGCATGTGGTGAAGTTTGTGTAACATCTTGTACTTTTTTTTCATCAAATTTCTGTCCTTATTGCCCCACGGTAATGATTTATTTAGAGTGTACTCTATTGAAAGGAAGGAAGCCTGTAGCTTTAACTTAAATACCTATTGATTGCTTGGTATGATTCAAAGCCTCAATGGAAGGTCTGAATTTTTATGGGTTAAGTCATACTTAAGTTACAGAATGCCTAAACTGACTGTTGTTGCATCTGATAATTTGTTTTTTAATCCCAAAATTTCTTTATTCATTCTTTTTCTTTCCTCTATTCCAGTGAAGTCCATACACCAAAAAATGGATCAGGTCCAGTTTCTTCTATTCAGAGCCCTATTCTCCTTTCAAGGTCCCCACAACATATGAGCAGAAGATTGTCTCCATCTCCTATATCCAGCCCCCGTACTGCATCTGGTGCGTCCACACCTCTTACCGGTGTTAGTGGGGTGATCCCATTTCATCACTCAATGCACTCGGCACCATACTTACAGGAAAGCCTGGGAATGATGCAGAGGTCCCAAAACATTTTGTACACCCATAGCAATAATCTGTACCAGGATACTAAGCCTGATCTATTTCGAGGGATGTCACAAAACTTTGATGTTTTCCAGGGACTGATTTCATCACATAATGGTGCTATTGAAAACCAGTTTGGACAATCTAGCCATGGGGATCCCAGGGAACTCTACAATGGGCAGCCTGTATTTGCTGATCGTGTGTCTCAGCAACTCCTAAGGGATCATGTGAAGTTGAAGCCATCCTTGTACCTGAATCCAAGCTTGTCAATGCTTGGCCGGACCAGTGGAATCTAGCACGCACAGGAATCCTTGGTTGGAGAACTATTGCCAGGCATTTCATATACCATCATGGGTAATTCCAATGTGTGTCTTCCAAGTCAAGATTGGGCAAGTGATTTAGTTGAATCTTTTGGAAAGTTAAATGGCAGAAGCGATTTTTGGGTGCAGAATCTGAATGTTTCATTACAGATTTTACTTGGTAAGCAGTTTACATAAGAGATACATAGGTTACCAGCACTCAGATCATCTCTAGCAACTGCATAATTTCGCCTCATCTTCAATTGCAAACAAAGAGGAGTAAACAGCCGCATTCTGCAGGCTCTTTGCTATTGAAAGCATGTATGCTGGTGTTAAAAAAAAAAAAAGAAACTGTCTATGGTATCACGCTTGAAACACACGAGTTAGAAGAGCCATTGTTACAATTTCTTGACTCCTATGTCTTTTCCTTTCACTATTTTTACAAAAAAACTGTACAGAATTGGAACTAGGTTGGAGTCTGGATTTTTGTTAATTGGTACTGGAAACAAAACGTGTTGTAGCATGCTCTGCTGATATTATTGCAACACTTTATATACATTGCATCGAATTTAAATTGAAGAAATCTAATTTAACTTGTAAATTTATTGAGAAAATTGCGCAGGATGTCACTTTTTTTTTAATTTTTTCTTCGCATGTCATTTTTCAATTTTATTTTTTTAAAAATATCCAAATGCTTTACGGGGTGTTTGTTTTAACTTATAAATTATAAGCTAATTAAATTAATTTATAAAATTTAAATTTAAATTGACGCTTTTATTCATATATTTTTATGAATTTATAAAATCAATTTATAAAATAAAAAAATAATTTAAAAAATATTAATTTATTAATTTATTGCTTATTAATAGTTATTTTAATTAAATAATTTATTATATTATTCTTACTTATTTTAATAAATACTCTTGTTATTATAACTATATATATATTTTAGTTATTTTAAAAATAAATATATTTGTAAATTATTTTTTTATCAAATATATTAAAATACTTATTAGCCACTTATATACATTCAAAGCAAATACGTAAATACTTAAAATTTTATATATTTATAAATTTAAATTAACTTATAAGTAAATCTAATTTTTATAAGCTAAGCCAAACACTCTCCTAGTGTACTTTTAATATGTGAACTATATACTAGGTCTACATCTAAAAGTTTGGATTGACTGGTACTTAGTAAGTTGTCCTATAGATGATGTGAAAATGCAGCAAAACAAACAATAAATTAACTTCACACGAAAAAAAAAAATAACCTGATAAAAAAAAACTTCACACAAAATAAAAATTTGATCATCAATCTTAAGGTCTTAGTTTATAAAGCTATCCCAAATCAAATTAATAAAGCATGCTCCACACATCAAGCGACAGAGCTCGTCTTCGGAGGAGGAGGAAGAATAGTCATCATCATCATCTGGCTTAGAAGTTGTAAGTGATTTTACAAAATCAGTTGACTTCAAAGGATCATATCCAAATTCAATAAGTTCCTCCAGAATGCTAGAATTCATACACAATACGTAAGTTTTGTTAAGCATCAAATGAGATAAGGCAGATTGAGACAATCCTTTCTTTCTTAAGAATGATACATTATTAAGCAATCGATTGTCGTATAGCATATACGTTGTGAGATTAAAAAACTCGAGCCTTAGTTTGCTATAAACTACGATGAAAAAAGTTCCGAGTGGCAAGCCAAAATCATAGAAAGATCAGAGCTTGAAAAACCTATTTCAAGTAAAAATTGAAGTTTGGGCAAAGTGTTCTTCCAGGGATTAACTATAAGCAGACAAGGATATCTCGTAATGACTTTGGAGATGCAATAATTTAATGTTTGAGAATTGAGATGGTTAATCACTTCAAGAGGTTCATCAGGGTTTTACGGCGTAACTTGTTAGATATAAATTCAGCATATTCTCGGGAAAATTCACATGTATTTACAAGATAAGACGCTAAATCAATGTGTTTTGATGTTGATAGAGTACTTGCACTGTATAACGAGCAATTTTGAATAGAACACAAATGGATTTTCGATGAAAATTCACCACTAGAAACAACAACTTGTAGTCTACTTTTACAGAGAATAGAAATCTTAATTGACACACCTTGTTAGAACGGAATGTCGCGTTCCTTTTAGCTGGGTTCAATAAGCGGCGACAAAGATAGGCGGCGAGAGAGAGCAGAGAAGAGAGAGGCGGCGGAGGCGGCGGAGACAGAATGATTGAATTAGTGATAGATGCATTTTATTGTTTATCCAAATGACAACGTTTTTTAATAAATGGGAAAACAATACCGTTTTCAACCAATAATCCTTCCATTTTGAGATAGAAAAAGAGAGTTTAGATACCGAGAATTCCTTTGATCAAATAGATAGGCTGATGGCTCCACTTCGGAGGTTGTTGGGAATGGGTTGCCAAAACGGCATCATTCCTCTAAGTTTGGGTCTCAAATTTTCTGAAAGTTACATATCAAAATGCCCAGGCCTGGCCCTAGGGTAAGCCCAGACAACCAAGGGCTCGGGCAAGGCAATATATATAAACAAACGTGTTTATATATATATATATATCTATCTATCTATCTATGAAAGAGATAGGTAAACAAAAATTACTGTAATTTAAGTATGATTTTATCAGGTCTGATGTGTCTTGGGCCACTATTTTATAATGAAAATAGTTAAATAATTGGCTAAGTATTGTAAAATGATGACAGATTTTATCAAGTTTGATGTGTCTTAAGCCATTATGATTTTATAATGAAAAAGATATATATAATGGGCCACTACAAAAACATTCATTTGGGTCATTATAAAAATGAAATTTTAGCAAGCTTTTTTTAAGGCCATAATTGAAGAAGACTCGATCAAATTTGTCTTGGGCAACCTCCACCTCTGGGGCGGCCTTGAATATGACTCAAAAAACTGAGAAAATCTTTTCATACGCTCTATATATGTTTGCTGATGTTAAGATATGCAATTTAACTTGTAAATTTATTACTTGTGGCCTCCTGGTTTCATATTTCAACCATATATTTTTTTATCAAATTTAGTTTGTTTGGATTGATTATTGGTGCTTATAATCTATGAAAGTGCCAAACAATTGTAAATCAACTTTACACAAAATGAAATTTTTGGATATCAATTTTTAGCTCATATCAATTTTTTGAATTAAGACTTTGTTGAGCTGAGTTTACTTTTAAGCTCTTAGAAATGTCTCATTAGATTCTTATTATTAGCATTCATAGCAAATGAAGCAATAGACATAATAAAATATGGTTGATATAGTTATTTTTTCTTTTAATTTTTTAAAAATTTTTGGACTAGTACACCATAAAATAGGGCGAGCACCATGCAACAAACCTACATCAGCCTGACTCAATCCGAATAAATTAGGCTAAGTTATATAATGGACAGGAAGAATCAAATATGAATCAAGTTATGTCTCAATATCTATTTTTTTTCGCTATGCTTATCTAATTAAAATACTAAAGAAAATATTTTTATAATAATATTAGTAATAACTTTGTTATTTTAAATTAATACATGATAAATTATAATAATTTTTAATTTTCTGTCATTTTTCTTTCAATTTTTGAGAGATGTTTTTTGCTGATTTTTTTCCTTTTTAACAAATAAAGAAATTTCTCTCTATTTTTCATCCATTGCTCTCAACATAAGCTAATAGTACATTTGATAAATTACTGATAATGTATTTTATAAAGATATATTATATAAATTATATTTTATTGAAAAAAATTATATTACTGTATTTGAAATATGTAATAAAATATTTAAAAAATGGATTAGAAAAAATATTAATTTATTTAGTTATAATACAATTTTACAGAAAAAATTTATGCAATATATAAACTATCCTTATAACATCTCTTTCTTATTTTATTATATTTTAAATTAAGAGTGTAATTATCTTTTGTTATGTAGACTCTTTAATTTATTTTTTAATAAAATATTTTTTATTTTTTTAAAAAAAATATTTTATCAATTTATTTATAAAATTTAATAGACCAAATATTTTATTTTATATAAATAATTTTTAAGAAAATATAATTTTTTTTAGTCAAACATAATTATTTAGTAATTTTTTTAAAATTATCGTGGAACCGAGCACTTATAAAAGAATCAATTAAAAGGCCTTCGATCATTCTGACTTGTCACTCCCCCGCCTTCTCTCTCACCTCTATCTTTGCCGCCGCCCGTCTATACTCACGCCATGATTCTATATGTTTAATTTTCCTCTTTCTTGTATCAGACAAAAATCCTAATTAAAACCCTTCTCACCTTATATCATCATCCTTGCAGTCAAGCTGGTAATTTTAGATAGAAAAGGAAAAGGCAGATGATGGTATGATTGCTAGAGAACATCTGAATTATTAAGCAATTTGTAGAACCCAACTAAATGGAAGGCTTTGTTCCGTTCTAACCAGGTTAGTTAATTATGATTGCTTTTTTCTGTGCAAGTAGACTCCAAATTCTAGTTCATAGTCCTGGGTGTTCACTGATAATCTCAAAAATTCATTTGGGTTCTATTCAAAACATCTTATTATATAGTGTAAGAACTCTGTCAACATCTTTGAAACCTGGAGAAGGTGAAAACAAAAATACTGATTTAGTGTCTTTATCTTGTAAATACATGTGGGTTTTCCTCAGAATCTGCGAAATCTGTGTCTAATAAAATAGGTCTTGAAACCCCAGACAAACCATGTGCAGTGGTTAACCTTCTCAGAGACTATGAATTCTCAAATGTTGATATCTCCATGCTCATTAGGAGACGTATTCGGCTGCTTTTGGCCAATCCCAGCCAAACCCTTTTGCGTAAACTTTATTTTTTGCGTTCTATTGGGGTTTCAAGCTCTGATCTTGGTCGGATGGTGTCTCGCAACCCGGCTTTTTTATGTTGGAGTTTAGAGCGTAATTTGATTCCTCGCTATAATACACTAAAACGAGTACTAGTTTTTGATGAGAATGTTGTCAAGTTTTTAAAGCGCTTATTTGGGATTGTGATGCATTCCAAGAATTTATCTATCAACCTATAATTATTAAGAGAGATTGGAATGCCTCAGTCTACCATCTCTTTTTTTGATGAATATGAGTCCTTCCTTAGTGTATACGAATTGTGACAAACTTAGGCAAATTGTGAACAAAAATATTGAAATTGGATTTGATCCTTTGAAGTCTGCTGCATTTGTCTAGGCATTGATAGTGATGTTTCAAATGACCTCCAATACATGGGAGCAGAAAATGGAGATTTATAGGAGTTGGGGTTTGTCAGACTATGAAATATGGTTAGCTATCAAAAAGTATCCGTCCTTTGTGATATTTTCAAGGAAGAAAATAATGAACAACATGGATTTTCTTGTGAACAAAATGGGTTGTTTGCCTGCAGATGTTGCCAGAATTCCATGGACTATTGGTTATAGTTTGGAGAAGAGGATTGTCCCAAGGTGTTCCAGCTGTGAGAATTTTGCTATTGAAGAGTTTGATCAAAAGAGAAATTTCTTTAAGCTCAGTGTTGATACCTTCTGAGAAGAACTTTCTTAAGTTATTCTTGATCAAGTATGAGGAAACGGTGCCTGAACTGTTGAGAATCTTTCGAGGAGAAATGATTATTGAAGAATTGGGATTCATATTTCAGGAGCAGTCATCATTTTCCCCTGGTTGAGATGAAAAGATTTTATTGTAAATTAATTATTAAGAAAATATTTTCGAACTGGTCATTTTCTGTAATCAAAACTTCGTTTCTGACCCGAATTGGAAAAAAAAATGTAATTCTTATTACTTACCATCATCTTAGCTTCTGTGATTTGCCTAAGAATTATCTGAACGCAAGAACTCTTGACTTCTAAAGCTCCATTGCCATTTGATGCTCCTGTTTTCATTATGCTCATGCCATCGTTATTGAAATTAAATGTTTTTAAGTTTGTGACTTGGTTTATCAATCAATTATCGACAACATAATCATTGGCTAGTAACTCATTGAAAGTGTAGAAAGCACATTAATTATATAATTTTAAACGGATGAGAATTTGGATTAGCTATGTTATATTATTTCCGTACCCTGTGGATTCAAGTCTACATAGCATGTAGTGGTATCTCCCTGCAACCCTGTACAACAAACTAATAAAGCTACAGCATTGCTTGGAAATAATTGATATATGGAGCATAACAAATTTAGGAGCAAAAAGTTTCGAACTTGTTAGCAAATGAATGAACAAACATATTATCCCTGGCAATATACATTTGAATACAACATTTGCTTCTCCATCCCTACAATTCTTGGATCAAATCAACATCAATAGAAAACATTAAAAAAAAACATAATAACACAAATAAAATAAATTAAATTTTAATAATATAAATTAAATTATAATAACACAAATTAAACCATGATAATGCAAATTAAACAAATTAAACTATAACAACACAAATAATAATTAAATTAACCATCAAAAATTAAAAATCATATTAAATATTATGAAAAAGAAAAAAAAATATTATTGAGCAATTCTATTTTGGTATATGAAAAAATATAATATAATTTATTTAAAATTTCAACTTAATTTTAAATATTAATAGAATTTTTTTTTATCAATAGAATTAATTGGAAACGGGTTTGAGTCGTGGAAACGGCCTCTTGCAATTAATTGCAAGAGAAGGCCGCTTACAAAGACCTAATGGGTCTGACTCTTCTCCGGACCCTCTCATTACGGGAGCATTCGTGTACCAAACTGCCCTTTTTTTATCAATAGAATTAATTTTGATACATACAAAAAAAAATTTTATAGATAAAAATTTTTATAAGTAAAATTTTATTTGACACTTTAAATATTGTCTTATAAAATTATATTAAATAACATGTATACTTAAATTAAAAAATTATTTACAAATCAAGATATTACCTAATGATAAGTCTATTCTCTCCTAGGCCAATAAATTCTTTATTCTTTAATTTTATTTATATAATTTATTTAAAATTATTTAAATCATGTTGAGCCTCTCATCGTGTCGTACTAGATCGGCCTGATAGATTAAGTGTCCTAAATCCTATCCAACTTATGATACTTATATCAGGCTACTGTCTCGGATTGTGCTAAGCACTTGTACCGTGTCTTTTAGGGTGGGCCTATCTATCAATGGACTTTTGTCATATATATATACTCTTAAGTTTGCATAAAATACATATTAATTATTAAAGTTTTGTCGTAGCTTCGTTAACGTTTAGTTTTTCGTTAAAAAATATAAATACGGTCCTTAAATTTGCACAAAAATATAAATTTATATTTTTTTTAATTATATATTAAAATAATATTTTTAACTATTTATAAATAAATTAAATATATTTAAAAGTATTTTACATTAATAAATATTTTAATTAAAATTATTATTTAATATTTATACTAAACTTTTAAAATTATATATATATATATTACATCATATGTGTTATATCATTATAAGTATATATTTAAAAGATTTTTTTAAAAATATAAAAAAATAATTTTTTTAAATATTTATTTTTTTAATTTACTCCTAATTTTTAATTAAAATTATTTTTTATTTTAAAAATATCAAATTTTAATTAGTTTTAAAAATATACTTTATAATTAATTAATTAAAATTATTTTTTATTTAAAAATATTAATTTTTAGTTTTAAAATTGAAAATTAAAAGTAATGTTTTTCTTTAAAAAATGGATACTTTTTAAAATTTTTATTTGTAATATTTTTAAGAAAGTTTATTAAATATATTCTTTTGATAATATAACATATCCAATGAAATATGTATATATATATATATATAATGTGAATTAATAATTATAAATTTTTATTAAAATATATATTAAATAATAATTTTAATTAAAATATTATTTAAAATAAAATACTTTTAAATATTATTAATTAATTTATAAATAAATAAAAATATTATTTTAATATATACTTAAATAAAAAAAATGCAGTCGATCTCTATTTTTATATAAATTTAAAAGGTATATTTATATTTTTTAATAAAAATTTAAATTAAATATAAATAATGGCAGTTAATTTTTTATTAAAAAATTAATTTTTTAATTTTTTAAAATTTAAACATGTAAATGGGCCAAAATTTTTAAAAGTTAAATCTTGCCTTCGTACAAATTTCAATGGCTTTTTTGCACGTTATCCGAGTAAATTTTTATCTTTTTAAAAGCTTCATTTTCAAGATTTCTGTTTATGGTCAAATTAAAAAAAAAAAGACCTGTGTTTATTTAATTTAATTAATTAATTTTTTAATTTCTATATATATATATATATATTCAGTTTCCTAATCTAGCAGCCGCTCTCGCCATTTTCATTCCCAGCCCGGCTTCTCCCCATCATCTTCATCGTCAACAATTGATGATCTACCGAGCAGTCAAGTTGGTAAATTTATGATAGATTGCCTGGGAAAAAGCCAGAGGATGCTCAGATTGCTAGATAACATATGAATTATCAAGCAATTTGTTAAAAAAGGAGGGCTATGTTCCGTTCTAACAAGGTTAGTCCATTATGATTGCTTTCTCTCTGTACAAGTAGACTGCAAATTCTAGTTCTTAGTCGTGGATTTTCACTGAAAATCTCGAAAATCCATTTGAGTTCTACTCAAAATGGCTTATTGTATAGTGTAAGAACTCTGTCAACATCTTTGAAACCTGGAATGATGAAAATAAATACATTGATTTAGCGTCTTATCTTGTAAATACATGTGGGTTTTCCCCAGAATTTGCGAAATCCGTATCAAAGAAGATATGCATTGAAACCCCAGATAGACCACGTGCAATGGTTAACCTTCTCAGAGACTATGGATTCACAAATGCTCATATCTACAGGCTCATTAGGAACCGTACTCGGGCGCTTTTGGCAGATCCCAGTAAGAACCTTTTGCCCAAACTTGATTTTTTACATTCTATAGGGGTTTCAAGCTCCGATCTTGGTCGAATTGTGTCTTGGAACCCGAGTTTATTATATCGAAGTTTAGAGAATCATCTGATTCCTTGCTATAATATCCTTAAAAGTATACTAATTTCTGATGAGAATGTGATCAAGGTTTTCAAGCGCTCATCTGGGATTGTGATTAACGGTTTTGTCCAAGAATTTATCTATCAACATAGCATTCTTGAGAGAGATTGGACTGCCTCAATCTACCATCTCTCAATTGATGATTCGCTCGCCTGCCACGATGTGTATGAATTCTGACAAACTGAGGCAAATTGTGCACAAAAATATTGAAATTGGCTTTGATCCTTTGAAGTCTTGTACATTTGGACAGGCACTGGTAGTGATGGTTCACGTGACTACTAATTCATTGGAGCAGAAAATAGAGGTTTATAGGAGTTGGGGTTTGTCAGATGATGAAATTTGGTTAGCTATTAAAAAATATCCTTTCTTTGTGATGCTTTCGAGTAAGAAAATTATGAACAACATGGATTTTCTTGTGAATAAAATGGGTTGGTTATCTGTAGAAGTTACCAGGGCTTCAACTGCTGTTGGTTATAGTTTGGAGAAGAGGATTGTCCCTAGGTGTTCAGTTGTGAGAGTTTTGCTGTTGAAGAGCTTGATCAAGAGAGAAATTCCTTTGAGTTCAGTATTGATATCTTCAGAGAAGAACTTTCTCAAGTCATTCGCGATAAAATACGAGGAAAAGGTACCTGAGCTCTTAAGACTTTTCCGAGGAGAAATGAAAATTGAGGAATTGGGATTTGGATTTAAGGAGAAATCATCACTTTCCGCTATTAGTTGAAGCTGCTGGCTATTAGGTTGAGAAAAGATTTTTAGTGTAAAATAGTTATTATAAAATGCCTTTGAATTTCTCATTATTTTTAATCGAAACTTTGTTTCTGATTCAAATGATATAAATAGAATCTTGTATCAATGCTTGGAGAGTAGAAAAATGAGACAAATGGTGACAGAGGAAAATGATTCTTACTATATCAGTCACACAGATTTACCAATAATAATAAGGTGGCTTAACTGCCATTATTATTTCCACGAAACAGAGACCCCACACCACAGCTAAAAGACTCCTATAAAAATTGGACAAAAACAAAAGTTTTGTTCGCATAGGAGGCTTGAACCGGATCACTTGGCTGCCCCAATCTGTCAAATCTCAAAGCTGAAATCCCAGATTTTTTTTGTCAATCCTGCATCTTTAGCATGAGAATTTGGATTAGCTGTGTTACTATCCATAAAATATTTACCAGTAATCCCCTTTACAGATGCCAATGAAGAATTCTAGTATCAGAAATTGCCAGTCATACGCAGAAGATTTCTGGGAATTTCGCCAGTATGACCTGAATCAGCAATTATCTTTACTTCATCTTCCCGTATAGGGATGAAAGAAAATGTGGGAGAGCTGACATTATCCAGGAGTAAAGAAACCTGACGGGTTTCTAGAAGTCTTAATTTTTCCATATATTTTCATTCATAAAGTAACAACTTTTACATGTCTTGTGACCTAAAATGTTTTGCGAGCTCATTAGCATGCAAGACGTTAGCAAGTTTTGATAGTCCATGTCTGCAGGTGCAAGAGCACAATGCTTAGAAATAATTATGGATTAAATTTTCAAAAAAAAAATTTTTGCAGGTAAATTTTCAAAATTTAAAAAGAATATATTAGATAGGATGGTATTATGGTGGCATTGGTTTAAACAAGAACATTATTTTAGCTCTATATTAACAAAATTAGTCAAAACCATTAGGATGTAGCTTGGTGGCCAAAAGTATTAATGCTTCCGCTTAGATCTTAGTTCGAATTCTAAATGTTTCTTTATCTCCATGTGTAATTAATCATTAAAAAAAAATCAGTCACAAAATAACATTGCAACATTACTCATCTAATATTATTTAATACAGAGCCATAAAATAAAAACCCATCAAAGATTACTCATTTTAGACCCATTAGTCTGTATAATATTAGTTATAAGACTATTACCAAGATTATTGCTAACCAGATTAAGCACATCCTTCCAAAGATTATTAGCCCGACCCAAACTAGTTTTGTGCCTGGTAGAAATATCAATGATAACATCATTATTGCTCAAGAAGTTATTCACACTATGAAAAAGAAGAAGGGCATGAAGGGTATATCGTTATCAAAGTAAACCTAGAGAAGGCTTATAACAAGATTCGTTGGGTGTAAACCTAGAGAAGGCTTATAACAAGATTCGTTGGGAGTTCATCCATGAGACTCTGCTTGATGTTGGATTTCCTTTAAGTCTTGTCTCTATTATCTTACTTTGTATTTCCTCTTCTTCTATGCAGGTTTTATGGAATGGCAAGAAGACTAGAAGT
The DNA here is from genome assembly GCA_947685225.1 of Garcia nutans. Taxonomy (NCBI): domain Eukaryota; kingdom Viridiplantae; phylum Streptophyta; class Magnoliopsida; order Malpighiales; family Euphorbiaceae; genus Garcia; species Garcia nutans. The sequence goes on from CANTUV010000089.1 coordinate 2,324,604, forward strand.
TTTAGGCCTTGTCAAGGCCTTCGTCAGGGGGACCCTTTGTCGCCCTATCTATTTGTCCTTTGCATGGAGAAATTATCGCAAAGCATTTCCAAGGTCGTGAACTCAAAAGAATGGAAGCCAATAAAATTTGGTTCTAGTGATCCTCTTTTATCACATTTTTTGCAGATGATCTCTTACTTTTGGTTGAGGCCAGCCTAGACCAGGCTAAGCTTATTAATAATATCTTGAATGAATTTATTTATGTGTTCCGGTCAATGTATTAATGTTGAAAAAACTCAAATATTCTTCTCTAAGAATATTAAAGGATATGTGGAAGGAGAGATCAAATGCGAGCTTGGTTTTAAGGTTACTGAGGATCTTGGCAAATATTTAGGAGTGCATCTCCTTCATTCTAGGATAACTAGAACTACATATAAGGAGATTATTGATAAGGTTAAAAATTGCCTTCTAACTGGTTTACCTCTTCTTTTTCTCTTGTAGGGAGAACGACTCTTACTTCGTCTACTCTGATGACCATGCCGATCTATGCCATGCAAACTGTTAAACTGCCAAGTATCATTTATGAGGATATTAATAGTTTGTGCAGAGGGTTTTTGTGGAATAGAAATAGAAGCGGTGCAAGAAGTATACCCTTAGTGAGATGGGATGATCTTTGCTTCCCAAACAATTTTGATGGCCTTGGTATTAAAAACCTTAAGACCATGGATTTGGCTTTGCTAATGAAACCTGCTTGGGATCTTGCCTCTCAAAAGGATATTCTTTGGGTAAAAGTGATTTGAGCTAAATACAAGATCTTGCCGGACCCCTCATTGCCTTTGCAAAGGACCAGTGACAGATCGAGGTTTTGGAATTTCATTACCTCGTTTTGGCTAGAGATTAGCAAAGGTTGCAGATGAAACATCAGTAATGGCAATAGAGTGAAGTTCTGGTCTGATATTTGGGCCTTTGACAATGAGCTGCTTAGTGCCCTTGCTCCTATCCCAAATGAGCTCTATTCGAAGAAGGTGATAGATTACGTCTCTAAAGCAGGCTAATGGGAGTGGAGTGCGCTCCAAAATTTATTCCCTCTGTCGGTTCTATTACAGCTAGCTTCCATCCCTGCTCCTAAGTCTAGTAAGGGGGAGGATAAAATCTATTGGGCATAAACCCCAAATGGATGTTTTTCTACCAAATCAGCTTACTCCATTTGATGGGCCTTCAGGAAAAAAATAAGGATTGTATATGGAAGATTATTTGGAGTTGGCAAGGTTCGGAAAGAATTCATACATTCATGTGGCTTGCCTATAAGGTTAAACTTCTTACAAATTTGGAAAGAGTAAGGAGGCATATGGCTTCGTCTGACACCTATTCTCGTTGTAACAGCGACAGTGAAACCATCATTCATGTCTTACGTGATTGCCCTTTTGCTAGATACATTTGGAACATATTGTTACCTATGGAGGTAAGATATATCTTCTTTTCATTGGATACTAACAATCTTAAATCTTCTTAACAGGTTTACAATTAAAAAGGAGCGCAACTGGTTACTAATCTTTGGAGTAACAGTTTGGAGCATTTGGTCTTAGAGGAACAAAGCTATCTTCTGTAAGAAGGAAGGGCATAGTGGGAGTCGCATTGCTGAAATTTTCAACAGATCTAAGGAAATCTCTTTGGCGTGGTCTCTAAAGAACCAGCGCGACAATCAGCTGGTTAGTCACAAAGAAATCTCCATTTGCTAGAGTCCTCATGCTCAGGGTTGGCTCAAAATTAACATAGACGAGTCTTATAATCGTTCTATGGGATGGGCCACAACAGGTGGAGTGATTTGGACTGAGAATGGTATTTGGGTCCGTGGTTTTATGATGAATGTGGGTAAATGCTCAATCATGAAGTTAGAATTATAGGGCATTTATCAAGGCCTCACTCTTGCTTGGGATCTTGGGATTAGACAAGCTGTGATTGAAACGGATAGCCTTAGTGCTTTTGATCTAATTCGACAGCCAACTCATAATAATTATATGTATTTGAGACTTATTGAAGATATCAGGGGGCCGCTTTCTAGAGACTTCAAGCATGTATAAAGTGGATTCTTCAACTACATCTTTTTCCCCCTCGTCCATCAATAAGCCTCAACCCGAGCCCCTTCCTCCTGATGGGTCCCCTCACCCATATCACTCGGAGAGCCCTGCTCTCTTGCCTCTCCTGACAGAGTCAAACTCACTTTTACTTGCACCATCTTGCTACTACAATTGAAATACAAACTTAGAAACAGAAAACTTAGACCTAACCTCTTTAACCGAGCTCTTAAGCCCTTGCTAGTCAGACGAACCGAGCTTCTCTCTGTTTAATCGTGTACCAAATGCTGTCCCACTGCCCTCTATTTATAGAATTCACTTTAGCCATGTGAATCGACGTTCCTCTTTAATGTCGCAAATGTTATGTCTCTTCCGTACCCGCCCAACTGTTACCTTGGTTTTTAAAGAGTCATCTCACCTCCGCTTAACGCGTGCCCTTCTAGATCTCAACCGGCTCCTCTTTGCATTAATGCCAAGACTTTTCAGGGGGGACCAGTGGTACTATCTTTACTACCCCCACTTACCGAGACTCCCCTATCGAGTTCCACTCTTGAGCACTGCATATTGTGATACATCATATACTTTATGAGTTAGCATCGTTACTCGAGCTCGTCCGAGCTCCCTTGCTTGGCACTTTTGAATATAGCATAAATGTTAGATGATTTAAGGGGGTCTAGTGTTATTACCCTTATTTTAACCGAACTTGTGAACCGAGCTTCATGACCGGTTGCCTCTTAGATGGAAGAACTCAACTTCGGCTCCAGGCACTCCTGTCCTACCTAGCTCCCTAGACATCTTCTGACAAAGCAGGCGTATGATCTCGATGTGGCAGACGCACCATTCCGACATTTTCAATATTCTCTGACACATACAAGTTTTGTCTCCTGTACACCATCTATATATAAGGCAGACCTCGCCAGGTATATGGGCATCTTTTTCTCTTCTCTCCATGATTATTCTCTTTGCACTCAGACCGAGCTCTAACTTAGATGTCAAGCCTTCTCTCGCGGAGCCCAATTCGCCTCTCTCTCTTGTCTTGCATGTTAGAAACCGAGCACAAATAGCATCCAAACCTAAGCTCAGGGAGCTAAGAGGACCCCTGAGGTAACCCTAGCATCATTCAGTTTTCCTCTTTCTTTATTCAGACAAAAAAACCTTAATTAAACCAAGCAATCAAGTTGCTTGGAAAAAGCAAGAGGTTGGTCAGATTGCTAGAGAACATCTGAATTATCCGGCTGTGTTCCTATCTAACAAGGTTAGCCAATTATGATTGCTCTTCTCTTTACAAGTAGACTCCAAATTCTAGTTCCTAGTCGTGGGTTTTCACTGGAAATCTTGAAAATCCATTTGGGTTCTACTCAAAATGGCTTATTATATAGTGTAAGAACTGTGTCAACGTCTTTGAAACCCGGAGAAGATGAAAATAAATACATTTATTTAGCATCTTATCTTGTAAATACACGTGAGTTTTCCCCAGAATCTGCTATCTAAAAAGATGGGCATTGTAACCCCAGAGAGATCATGTGCAGTGGTTAACTTTCTTAGAAACTATGGATTGACAGATGATGATGGGGGTGTTTGGTTTAGCTGATTGAGGCAGCTGATAGCTGTTTCAAGTCAATCAGCTAAAGAATAGGTGTTTGGTTAACTTTTTTATCAGCAGCTGTTAGCTGTTTGAAGGCTCAAACAGCAGCTGTTTGAAAAAGCTCCTCCTCCTAGCTTTTTCTAAACGAGCTTTTTCAAACAGCTGCTGATAGTTTTTTTATTTGACAATATTAACCCTGAATTATTAGATAATATTAATACACAATAACAATTTGAGTTTATTTAAAATTATACCCTTATTGGTCATTTTACACAATAACAACAACAGCTTACTATATTTTTACCAAACGCTCATTATTTATCAGCTAACAGCTACCAGCTATCAGCAACAGCTATCAGCTGCATGAAACCGCTAAACCAAACAGGACCGATATCTCCAGGCTCATTAGGAAATATAATTCGGTGCTTTTGGTGAGTCCCAACAAGACCTTTTTGCCCAAATTTGATTTTTTACGTTCTATAGGGATTTCAAGCTCTGATTTTAGTTGAATGGTGTCTCGGAACCCGGGTTTCTTATATCGGAGTTTAGAGCAGTATTTGATTCCTTATTTTAATATCCTAATAAGTGTAGTAGCTTCTGATGAGAATGTGGTCAAGGTTTTCAAGCGCTCAACTGAGATTATGATGCGCGGTTTGTCCAATAATTTATCTATCAACATATCATTCTTAAGAGAGATTGGACTGACTCAATATACCATCTCAAGTTTGTTGGTTAACAAACCTGACATAGTGTGTATGAATTCTGACAAACTGAGGCAAATTGTGCACAAAGGTATTGAAATTGGATTTGATCCTTTGAAGCCTGCAACATTTGGAGATGCACTTGCGGTGATGCTTCAGATGACCCCTAATGCATGGGAGCAGAAAATGAAGGTTTATAAAAGTTGGGGTTTGTCAGATGATGAAATTTGGTTAGCTATCAAAAAGCATCCGTTCTTTGTGAAGCTTTCAAATAGGAAAATTATGAGCAAAATGGGTTGGTTGCCATCAGATGTTGCCCAGATTCCAATTGCTCTTAATTATAGTTTGGAGAAGAGGATTGTCCCAAGATGTTCAGTTGTAAGAGTTTTGCTATTGAAGAGCTTGATCAAGAGAGAAATTTCTTTAAGCTCAGTCTTAGTGTCCTCGAAAGTATTTTCTCGAGTAATTTGTGATCAAGTATGAGGAAAAGGTACCTGAACTCTTGAGAATCTTTCGAGGAGAAATGAATATTGAGGAATTGAGATTTGGATTTGAGGAGAAATCATCACTTTCCCCTATTATTTGAAGCTTCTGACTATTAGGTTGAGAATAAAAAATTTTAGAGTAAATTAATTATCATGAAAATGTCTTTGAACTTCTCAATTTTTTTTAATCAAATGAGAAGGTTGCAAGGGTTAGGTCTTGACTTCAGCTACAGATCGTTTAAACTAACTGTTGTTGCATCAAATAATTTATTTTTAATTCCAATATTTCTTTATCCAATTTTTTTTTCTTCTCATTGTTCAGTGAAGTCCATACACCAAAGAATTGCATCAGATCCAGTTTCTCCTATTGAGAGCCCTCTTCTACTTTTTTGGTCTCCCCATAACGTATGAGCGGAAGATTGTCTCCATCTCTAATATCTAGCCTACGTACTGCATCTGGCGCGTCCACATCTCTTGCTGGTGGTAATGGTGCGATCCCATTTCATCACTCAATACAATCAACACCATAATTGCAGGGAAGTCTGGAGAATGATGTTTGTACAGCCATAGCAGTAATCTATTCCAGGATACCAAGCCTGATCTATTTCGTGGGATGTCACAAGCCTCTCATGTTTCTCAGGGGCTGATTTCATTATAATGGTGCTATTGAAAACCAGTTTGGATGACCTGGCGATGTTGACCCCGGGGAACTCTACAATGGGCAGTTTGTCATGGTTGATCTTGTGTCTCAGCAACTCCTGAAGTATTATGTGAAATTGAAGCTGCCCTTGGACCATAATCCAATCTTGTCAACGTTTGGCCGGACCAATGTAATCTATCATGTGGAATCCTTGGTTGGGAACTATTGCCAGGCATTTCATATATCATCATGGGGTAACTCCTTTGTGTGTCTTTCAAGTCAAGATTGAACAAGTGATATAGTTAATCTTTCTGCGTAATTTCATCTTATCTTTAATTGAGCTATAAAGATTCGTAAGCTCATTCAGTAGCATGTGTTGAGAGCATGCTGGTGTAAAAAAAACTGTATATGATCATAGTTAGAAGAGCTATTGTTACAATTTCTGGTGTCTTTTCTCTGCTGATATGATCATAATTCATATCTACTTTATATACATTCCATCAAATTGAAAGTGAAGAAATCTAATTTACCAATGTAAATTTATTACTTGTTACCTTTTGGTTTCAGATTCTAAGTTCATAATTAGAAATAATTAGAAATATAAATGAACCAAGTTACTCAGGTTCAAGTTTAGTTTATATTTTGATTTGATAAAAGTTCGTGCATTTCAAACCATTTGGAGCAAAAAATGTTGGAGCAGAAAATGGAGGTTTATGGGAGTTGAGGTTTGTCAAACAATTATTACATTGGAAAAAAAAATACTAATAAGTAAATAGTAAATTGAGATTGAAATTGATCAATATTAATTAGGTGTGCTGTTGGTGAAGCTTAAGCTGTATTCCCATAGCTTTCTAGCCAAATATTCATCTTTAGCCAGTGGGTTTACTTTCGCTATGTTACAGTCCACAAAATATTGGCCACTTACACTCTGAACTTGTGGACTCAAAGCCACATAACATGTTGTTGCTGCCCCCTGTACCATTATCAAATATATAATTACTTAAATATTAGTTAAAAGGTTTTTCTAATTATGAGTGCGTTACTGTGTTTATTTATAACATAAGTGAAGAAATATTCAAACAAAATTAAATATAATAGTTTTAATTTATATTTCTAAAAAATTATTAATATGTAGTTAATATATTTATTAAAATAGTTGTAACCAGAAAAATACTTATAATTTTTTATATAATTGTAATTTATATTCAATCAATATTCTCCGCGTACATTTATTCTTGTATATTATTTTTTAAAAAAATTATTATACATTATATTTATTTTCAAAATGGAAATGAATGAATGTGGAAATTTAAAATAATTATTATATGTTACTTTTTTTTTTCAAATAATTGAATAGAAATTTTTTATTATATAAAAAATCATTCTTAAAATAGATATAATTTTTTAATTTAAATTTAATTTATTTAAATCATTCTTTTAAAATTAAGTAATTTATTTATAAAAAAAATACTAAAAAAATGATTTTTGTGAATTACGTAAAATATATTCTAAGTTACAAAGGCATGTACCTGTTGTATATTTTTCAGGAATAATTTAAGAGCCATGGTAAAAAAGCCTGCAACACATAATATATATCAACTAATAATTATTATATTATCACTTGATGTGATCTTATAAATATAACAATAGTAACAAGTTAATTTTGACTAATATGAAATTAAGTTAAGTTTGTCTAATATGAAATTAAGTCCAAAAAATTTACTTTTAATAAAACCTTTGCACCCAGAAATATCAGTAACAATTAGTCCAGGATGAAGTGAATTAGCAGTTATCTGAATCCCTTCTTCCTATCAAATAAAGATAAAATATGAAAAATAATTAAATAATAATTTAGCCGCGAAATCGAATATTTCATTTATAATAAGAAAATTAGAAAAAACATATATGATGGTATAAATGTATTATTATAAATACCTGCAAGCGTCTACTGAGTTCATTGGCATGTAATATATTTGCTAGTTTTGATTCTGCATAATTCATCATCTTATTTTTACCACTGAAAATTAATTAATATTGGATAAATTTAATTAGATCATATATTTATTTACAAAATTAATTAAGACTTTATATTAATCAAAAGAATTAATTAGTATTAGAATGTTATAATACCTGAGTTTATCAAAATGAAATCTTTTGACAAAACTTTGAATTGTTGATGATACATTGATGATCCTTCCTTCTTTGTTACTTTCTTGCACTGTATTTTTCATGGTTGCTAATAAAAGGTTGGTCAAAAGAAAATGACCTACAAATTGGTACAATATTTCCAAGAATTATTCTATAAATATTTCCAAGAACTATAAAAAAAATATCTCTGACATATATCATTATAAGTTTAATTATACATAAAAAAAGACTCCTCTTATCTCAAATTGGTAAACACTTTTTTTCTTTTTTATTTGTTTTAAATTATATTTCACTCTTCTTTATAATAAATCAGTTAATATGTTAAATTTTTATTGTACTCATATTTTAATGTTGCTTATTAAATATATTTAATAAATCTATCTCATATATACTAAAATAAAGATATTATAGGAAAAATACATTTAAATTTTTATTTTTAATGAAAATAATTAATTTTTCTTAATTTTTATAGAATCGGAAGTGTGTCTATTAATTTGACTAAAAAAAAGTATTAGAGATTTGATTCTATATTATCCTTGACATACCTAGATGGTTGGTTGCAAAATTGAGTTCCATATCATCTTTGGAAAACTTGGATTTGAACGTACAAACTCCTGCATTATTGCTGAGAACAGATCAAAAACAAAGAAAAATTAAAGCTTTTCATAATTATTTATTATATATATATATATATCTATATATGATATTAATTAAATATTTGATTTTACTTACATTAGAATGTTTAAGGGAAGGGCCAAAGAGATATATTGGGATGCAAATTTTCTAACAGAGGCAATAGAGCTAAGGTCTATTTCCATAACATTAATCTTAGCTTCTGGGATTTGCTCAAGAATTGCCTCTTTCACAGTCCTACCAACATTTATATTCTTCACTGCCATAACTACATGAACACCTCTCAATGCAAGAACTCTTGCTGTCTCTGCTCCAATGCCACGTGATGCTCCTGGTGATGTTATTATATATATTGAAATTAGATTGGGAATGTGTATTTGTCGATTTAGTCAAATTTTAAGAACTTGCTAAATTGACAACTATCGTTCGGGCTGAAAAATTCAGACTTCAAATCCGCCACTCAAAAGAAGGAAAATTTACAAAATCGATTACCATCAATTGGACTCGATTAATTTTTACTTGCAAATATGCAAAATGAAACCAAATCAATAATATTAATTTATCATAATTTTAAACCAAAGCCGACCAATTCAGTTGGTTTAAATTGATATAATCAATTGGGTTAGTTGATTTTATGGTTGGGTTGGGTTGAATCATCTTATTTATTTATAAGTAAATTAGATGTTTGAGTTTATATAACGGAGTACTATAATTTTGAAAGAATGACTAAAAATTCATTTTAAATGAAAAATAAAAACAATTCAAATATAAAAAAGAAACCCATGAAAAATATAAAAAGTGTGTTTTTAATTCAATTGGCTGCAGAAATTGACCCCATCTCTTTAATACTCATAAACCCAGATTTATAAACCTGTAACAAGGGCAGTGAGACCAGTTCCATCAACTCCTTGTGTAACTTGTTCTGCAGTGGAACTTGCTGAGAACCTGCTGCTAGATTGGCCTTTCCATCCAAATGCACTCATATTTTTGTAAATCTCACTCAAATACACAAATCAAGTATATTCAATGATTATATAAACTCAGCTTCTTTGGCTTCAACACTTATATAAATAGATATTTTCTGATTTATGGGATATGTCTTGTTTGGTGACTTGGTGTTATCATATATTAAATGCTGTTTTGTTTCAAGATCTGACAAAACCATTAATTGTGTCGATGAGAATGGTTGAGCATTAATTTTTAAGATAAAAGTATAACTATTTGACTTCTGCATGTGTTAATTATTATTAAATTAGCCATAAATGCACATTTTTAGACAATAAATACATGATCAATCTCTTTTTCTTTATAAATATTTGAGGAGTACCTATAAAATTTAGGAAACACCTTATCCCTCATTTGATCTATACACATTAGTTTGCAATATAAGTGTGTTTTAACTTTATTATTATTATTATTATTATTATTATTATATGTAAATTATAATTTTAGAGTCGAGCCGAATAAAATTATAAAAAAAATAAAGTTCAATCTATTAAATTTTAATACAATTATATATTTAAAACTCGAACTTAAAATATTTAATTAACCTAGAATAATCTCTATTACCAGCTTACCTTTGCAGTCGAGATAACTTAGTCAAGATTATTGGTTAATTGTTTTAACAACCAACAATAAAACATAAATAGGTTAGTTATGTTTATCCATCAAATGAACCTACCTTGATGTTTCAATTTATAATTATTATTATGTATCTTTTATGTGATTATGTTTTAAGAGTATAACAAGACTATAAATAATTGGCCAAGCAAAATTATTTTAATTAATATATTATGAAAAATGAATTTTTGTAGTTCTATTTTCTATTTTCTGACTATATATTTTTGAATAATCATATTAAAATAACTATTTCTGTTTATGCATCTAAAAATACATTATATTTTTAAGTGAGATAATTTATAAAATATATTTGATTGAAAGAAATATATATGCATATGTTTCTTATTAAGTTAATAGTTACAATAGCTTTATAAAAATATTTAAAATATTCATAAAAAATATTAGTAAATATTATATCACATAAATTTAATGACAGTATACTATTGCAGTACTTTTGAGATATGAGACGTTGTACTAATATTTATTATTGAAACTTAAGTTTAATTAATAGTAATAATATTAATATTATAACTATAATTAATGTAATATGTGTAAAAAAAGTATGTTTCTTAAAAATTATAGTTCAAAAAGTATTATTATATAATTACTTTATAAAAAATAATTAAAATTTTTGTAAAAAAAATTAATATGTCACAAATGTTCAATCAAAATATTTATAGTCTTATTTGAAAATATAATATATTAGAAATTTCAACAAGATATTACGTTGAATTTATAAAAAAAAATTATTATTTTGATATGATTTTTCAATAATGATAGTTTAAAATAAAAATGCTGATATAAATATTTTGCTTATGTATACTAATTTTAATATAGAAATACTGATATAAAATATTTTGTAAAATATTAATATTGAATAAACATTTAATAAATAACTATAAAAGAACACTCATTTAATATTAAATCCATTTTTCATTAAAATAAATATAAAAGAGTATTATCAATATTATTTTATATTTATTTATTAAAAAGTTTATTAAATATTAATGTTAAAAAATAAATGATTTTAATTTTGCTTTTTCTTTAAAAATAGGTATACATATGGGGTTAGATTTTCCTATTTTTTAAAAAAAGTGAGAATAAATAATATAAAATATATAATGAAATTAATTATTATTTAATTTTTATATTTTGTATTTTATTATTTTATTAATTTTGTACTCTCTAATTCGTTGAACCCAAACGAAAGTCTAACCTAAATCGAAAAATCAATTTCCTAAGCTAGCAGTCACCTCTCACCATCTTCATCCCCAACCCGCCTTCTGACCATCATCTTCAAGCTGGTCATTTTGTGATAGATAGTATGTGAAAAAGCGAGAGGAGGGTCAGATTGCTAGAGAATATGTGAATTATCAACCAATTTGTAGAACCCAGCTCAAAGGATCAAGGTTAGTCAATTATGATTGCTTTTCTTTGTACACGTAGACTTCAAATTCTGGTTCCTAGTCGTGGATTTTCATTGAAAATTTCAAATGGGTTCTATTCACAGTGTCTTGTTATACGGTATAAGAACTCTGCCAACATCTTTGAAACATGAAGAAGATGACAATAAATACACTGATTTAGCGTCTTATCTTGTAAATACATGTGGATTTTTCCCGTAGTCTGTGAAATCTGTATCTAAAAAGATTGACATTGAAACCTTAGATAGACCACGTGCAGTGGTTTACCTTCTCAGAGACTATGGATTCACCAATGCTGATATCTCCAGTCTCATTAAGAAAGATACTCAGCTGCTTTTGGCCAGTCCTAGTAAGAACCTTTTGCCCAAACTTTATTTTTTTACATTCTACAGGGGGTTTCAAGCTTTAATCTTGGTCGGATTGTGTCTTGGGACCTAGGTTTATTATGTCGGAGTTTAAAGCAACATTTGATTCCTAGCTATAATATCCTAAAAAGTGTGATAGTTTCTGATGAGGATGTGGTCAAGGTTTTGAAACGCTCATTTAGGATTCTGATGAATGGTTTGTCCAAGAATTTGCCTATCAACTTAGCTTTTTTAACAGAGATTGGACGGCCTCAATATACCATCTCACGTTTGTTGATTAACAAACCTCAGGGCTCATATAGTGTGCATGAATCCTGATAAAGTGAGGCAACTTGTGCAAAAAAATATTAAAATTGGATTTGATCCTTTGAAATCTTATATATTTGGAGATGCACTTGCAGTGATGTTTCAGATGACCCCTAATACACGGGAGCAAAAAATGGAGGTTTATAGGAGTTGGGGTTTGTCAGATGATGAAATTTGGTCAGCTATCAAAAAGTATCCATTCTTTGTGATGCTTTCAAGGAAGAAAATTATGAACAACATGGATTTTCTTATGAACAAAATGGGTTGGTTGCCTGCAGAAGTTGCCAGGGTTACAGTTAATGTTGCTTATAGTTTGTAGAAGAGGATTGTCCCATGGTGTTAGTTGTAAGAGTCTTGCAATTGAAGAGCTTGATTAGTAGAGAAGTTCCTTTAAGCTCAGTGTTGACACTTACGGCGAAGAACTTCCTCAAGTCATTTGTAATCAAGTATGAGAAAAAGGTACCTCAACTCTTAAGAATCTTCCAAAGAAAAATGAAAATTGAGGAATTGGGATTTGGATTTGAGGAGAAATCATCACTTTTTCCTATTATTTGAAGCTGCTATCTATTAGGTTAAGAAAAGATTTTTGTGTAAATTGATCATTAAAAAATGCCTTTGAATTTTTTATTTTTTGTAATCCAAACTTTGTTTCTTATCCGAATTGAAAAAAAATATGTAATTCTGTTGGCCTATCTGGTGATGATAATGGGAAAAAAAAGAAATTTATAATTATTTTTTTATGATTCTTGTCTATGTCATAATCTTCTTATTGGTTATCTAATCAAATTATATATAATTAATTATTTGTTGATTTTATTTACATCAAATGTTCAGGAAAAGACTAGGGAGATAAGTTCTGAGGCAGAGTTTCTAATGGAGGCTATTGAGCTAAGGTCTAATTAAAGGGGTAGTTTTGAATCTCCATAAACAATCCAATTCCGAGGTTCAACATGTCCCCTAGTGCATGATGAGAAGCAAGATTTGGATATAGTGGTGCAATTTCTTGGGGTTCTTCAAGGACTAGAGTTAGGTTTTACATCTTGAGTTTGGAGAATGTAGATCAGGTTAGATCATATGACACACAAACAACGGCGAAACTAGAAATTCTGCTGGAGGGCTAAATTTCCACATAAAAAATTGCAAACGGTTTCATTCTATATTATTTCAAAAAAAAATTCTTAATTTTTATCTAAACCTAATCACAATTTACAAAAAATAACATGCAAACCAAAAAAAATCAGAAATAAATACTTGATCGGTGGTCATTCTGTGGAGGTCGGTCAGTTGTCGCACGTTGCCGGTAGGCTGTTCCTGCCTAAGCTCAACCTCAGGCCCTCAGCTCTTTACCTCTCTCTTTCGTGTTGCAGTCCCTCATTGGTCATTGGCTGTTGTGCCTACTCTTGTGAAGAACAAACACCAGCAATTTTTTTCTTAAATATCTTATAGCTGAAACAACATCATTTTAGCTATTAGATATTAAAAAATATATATAACCGCTAGGGGCAATTTTATTGTGAAAATTGAATTAATTTTTTACTAATAATATATATAGTGTGTGAACAATTGTACTAATAATTATATTAAAAAAATTTCAGAAAAAAGAGGTGGGTCATAATAGCGTATTCAAATGCACACCAGGCAAAAGCTAGGTGCAAATGATCTTTAACGGGTTTAGAAGTCTAAAGCCATGAGCCTTTAGTCAGGCGATGACTTTTTGCGCCTAAGCGACACTTTTTTAGAAAATGCAAGAAGGGAAAAAGCGCAAAGTATATATATATTTTAAATAAACGTAGTAATTTTTTTATTAATAGCTTATGTTTTAATAATTAGTTATTTTAGGAAGTTAAAAGTTTAAAATCTTCTATAAAGTTTAAAATCTTTTAGGAAATCTAAAAGACTTTAGGATTTTTTAATTTCATTCAAAATAAGAAAGCTTATCAAAATAGAAAACTAATACAATAAACAATATTCAAAAATCAAAATCAAATTGATAGAAAACTAATATGTTGCTTGTTTAATTTTTGTTATATTTTACTTTTTAGTAGTTTTTTTTAATGTTAAATTAATATAACTTCAAATATATTTTATTTTAAAGATATGCTATATGTTATTACTAGTAATTAATATTTACAAGAACTTTGCACCTTACTTTACTTAGACCATTGCTTTTTTTGCGCTTTGCGTCTAAGGCCATACAAGGATGTATCGCCTCAGTTGCACATAGCGCTTTTAACTATTTTGGGTCACAATAGACACGCTTAAATATCAAATCTTTTCTTAGACAAAATTTTTATAGATATAATTAATAGCATAACATACTAACACAACTATACATAAAATAACTATTAAATAAAATAAAGAGAACACCAAAATTTAACGAGATTCGACCAATTTTGCTTACGTTCTCGGACACCACCAAAATAATATTACTAATTTCAAAGAAGAAATTTAAAATAGAGAGAAAGAAAAATAAGCTTTATACATAAATGACTTATTTTGGGATGATTATAACAAAAGGGGGAGGTCCCTTTTATAAGCTAAAAACCCATCTCCCTATCTCATATTTTTCGATGTGGGATAAAAGAAATAGCCAAATAACAATAAATTTTCACCTTGGATATTTTCTATTTATAATCTGTAAATTTTTTTCCTCAAAAGATACTATTTTCAGTAGTGTCTTCAATTGCGTTGTGAAGCGTTCATCTTCAATTTCTCAAATTATTGATCAAGTCCAAACAATGATTGAACTTGATAGTTATCACCACTTTTATCAACATGTCTGTAGGATTGTCATTAGTCTGAATTTTCTGAAGTAATATTTCACATTTTTCAAGAATCTCACGTACAAAGTGATACTGAATATTGATGTGCTTCGTCCTTACATGATAAACTCGGTTCTTTGCTAAATAAATAGTGCTTTGACTATCACAGTACACTTTGATGTGTTTTTGTCTAATTTCCACTTACAAAGCAATCCTTGAAGCCAAATTATCTTTTTAACAGCCTCTTATACTGCCGTGTACTCCACTTTTGTAGTGAACAAGACAATTGTTGACTGTAACGTAGACTTTCAACTAACCGGCCACTTAACAAGTGTAAACATGTAACCAATAGTTGATTGACGTTTATCCAAAACACCAGCATAATCGAAATCACAGTATCCAACTGCATGTTGACCATATTTTTTTTTCTACTCAAATATTAATTCAACATCTACGGTGTTCAGAATATACCGTAGAATCTATTTCACAGTTTGTCAATGCTCGTTGCCATGATCATGCATATACCTGCTCATAACTCCAACTGCTTGTGAAATGTCTTGCCTTGTACACACCATAACATACATCAAACTACCAATAGTATTGACATACATAATCTTTGATATTATGTACTCCTGTACCACTTTATTTTTAGGAAAAATATTTTTATATGTATATATTGAGAATATATAGCTAGAGAATTTAATATTGATTTTATTATTGATTCACTTAAATGAAGAAAAAAAAAATTAATTGACACAATTTAGAATGTCTAATGACAGTAGATTTGTCAATTATCATTAATTTTATTTTGGTATTATTATTTT
Source organism: Garcia nutans (assembly GCA_947685225.1). Lineage (NCBI taxonomy): Eukaryota > Viridiplantae > Streptophyta > Magnoliopsida > Malpighiales > Euphorbiaceae > Garcia > Garcia nutans. The sequence goes on from CANTUV010000089.1 coordinate 2,340,151, forward strand.
AGTTGAAAATTATAGATAATTTTAATATTATATTGGTTAATATAAATATTATGAAATATAATTTTTTTATTATTTATTTAATATTGATTTTATTGTTGATGCACTTTATGAAAAAAATAATTAAATAGACACAATTCAGAATATCTAATGTCAATAGTTTTGTAGATTATTAATAATTTTATGTTGGTATTATTTTTTACTTAAAAGTTATAGATAAATTTAATATTTTATTGATAAATATAAATATCATGAAATATATTTTTTTTTGGAAAAAATATTAATTTTTAAGATTTTTTGTTTATTATTTTATAAAAATTTTATATTGCTTTTTCTCTAAAAATTGGTATATTAGATTTTCTTATTTCAATTAAGTGAGAATAAAAAATAAAAAAATATGATATATAATAAAAACTAATTAATTAATTAATACATTAGTAAGTTGAGCGTTCTTCTTTTCCACGCTCTGCATATTTTATTTTATTTATTCAAATTTTATATAATTTATAATTTTTGTTTTATTCTCAATTCATTGAAACGTAAAACCAAATCTAAGCTAAATCGAAAATTCAATTTCCTAGCCTGGCAGCCACTCTCACCGTCTTCATCGCTAACGGCTGATGATCTACCCAGCAGTGAAGTTTGTAACTTTATGATAGATAGTTTGCGAAATAGCGAGAGGATGGTCAGATTGCTTAAGAACATGTGAATTATCAAGCAATTTGTAGAACCCAGCCAAAAGGAACAAGGTTAGTCCATTATGATTGCTTTTCTCTGTACAAGTAGACTACGAATTTTAGTTCCTAGTCGTGGGTTTTCACTGAAAATCTCGAAAATCCATTTGGGTTTTATTCAAAATGTCTTATTATACACTGTAAGAACTCTATCAACATCTTTGAAACCTGTAGAAGGTGAAAATAAATGCACTGATTTAGCGTCTTATCTTGTAAATACATGTAGGTTTTCCCCAGATTCTGCGAAATCTGTATCTAAGAAGATAGGCATTGAAGCCCCATATAGACCACGTGCAGTGGTTAACCTTCTCAGAGACTATGAATTCACAAATGCTTATATCTCCAAGCTCATTAGGAAAGATACTCGGCTGCTATTGGCAGATCCCGGTAAGACCCTTTTGCCCAAAATTGATTTTTTACATTCTATAGGGGTTTCAAGCTCTGATCTTGGTCGAATTGTGTCTTGGAACCCGAGTTTATTATATCGAAGTTTAGAGAATCATTTGATTCCTAGCTATAATGTCCTTAAAAGTATAATAATTTCTGATGAGAATGTGGCCAAGGTTTTCAAGCGCTCATCTGGGATTGTGATTAGCGGTTTGTTCAAGAATTTATCTGTCAACATATCATTCTTAAGAGAGATTGGACTGCCTCAATCTACCATCTCTCAATTGATGATTCGCTCGCCTGCCACAATGTGTATGAATTCTGACAAACTGAGGCAAATTGTGCACAAAAATATTGAAATTAGATTTGATCATTTCAAGCCTGGTACATTTCTCCAGGCACTGACAGTGGTGTTTCAAATGGCCACTAACACATGGGAGCAGAAAATGGAAGTTTATAGGAGTTGGGGTTTGTCAGATGATGAAATTTGGTTAGCTATCAAAAAGCATCCATTCTTTGTGATGTATTCGAGGAAGAAAATTATGGACAATATGGATTTTCTTGTGAACAAAATGGGTTGGTTGCCTACAGAAGTTGCCCGTCATCCGACTGCTATTAATTTAAGTTTGGAAAAGAGGATTATCCCAAGATGTTCAGTTGTAAAAATTTTGCTATTGAAGAGCTTTATCAAGAGAGAAATTCCTTTTAAGTACTGTGTTAAAGTCCACTGAGAAGTAATTCATCAGGTCATTCGTGGTCAAGTACGAGGAAAAGGTACCTCAACTCTTGAAAATCTACGGAGGAGAAATGAATATTGAGGAATTAGGATTTGGATTTGAGGAGAAATCATCACTTTCCCCTATTATTTGAAGCTGCTAACTATTAGGTTGAGAAAGAAAGATTTTAGTGTAACTTAATTAATTTATCAATCTTAGCTTCTGGGATTTGCTTAAGCATTGTCTGTTTTCACAGTGCTACCAGCATATGTATTTTTCACTGCCATAACTAATATGAACACCTCTCAGTGCAAGAACTCTCGTTGTCTCTACTCCAATGCCATTTGATGCTCTAGATGATATTATTATTGAGTTTATGATAAAATTGACCAATCAATTATAGAGGACAATATGGTAATGGGCTAGTTACTCAATAGTGTGAATGGCTATGTCATGATATATGTATACTAATTTTTTATTAGAGTAATTGTTCTGCTGTGGAGCTGGCTGAGAATCTAGATTGGCCTCTTCATCCAAATAGACGAATCTATTGGTTTCTTATTAATTGATTCAATTTTCATCTGTTTTTCATGATTGGTATGATGTCATTGGTTTTGGCTTTCTTTTATATTGTTTTTTTTTTCTTTTACGTTCTTGTTTTTTCTTGTTTAATTAATATTTATTCATTAGACTTTTAATTATGAACTTTTAATTAGAAACAGTACTGTTTTAGAACAATTAAGGTAAGAAAAAGAAATCCTCTTGCACTTCCTACCTCCGTATGTATAGTTCAGCTGCCCGGATTACCTGCAAATAATTTTTTTTTTGTCTGAACATTATTTTGTTTGTGTGTGTATGTGTGTGTGTGTGTATGGGTATTCTTAATTATTCTAACCAATGACCAAAATAAAGCACTAATTTACTGGGTTGATTTTGTATTTCCATCACACGGACCAACCTAAGAAAATATGTTAAGAAAGTTAGGGCTTGCTGATCAGTCGCCACTATTGTCAGCCGGATCTAATATATTATATTCTAACAAAAACGTATGAATCCAAAGAGCCATCAACTCCTCAGTTTGAGTTTAGTGTAATTCTTATAAATTGATTACTATTCTTATTTAATTATAAGATTGATTGCTATTTGATATTTGCATGAATGTCAATTGCATCGAAATAACATATTATGCTGGATACTATATAACTCATTGAGTCGAATGTTTTATTTATTATTTTGTCTTTTGCGCAAGTTGAGTATTTTTTTTTAGCCTATCGTGCAGGTTGAGTTTGATGAAGCATTTTGGTTGAATTATACTTGTCATTTCCTTATTCGAGAAATGAAATGCATTTCATTATTAATACGTAATTATTTTATATTGACTTGCCTTCTATAACTCTGTACAATTTTCAATTTTATATGTTCGTGTAGAAAAGTTAGATTTTGTCATATCCCTAGGTAAAGAACGTAGAATTAGATTTTGTCAGATAGCTGGGTAAAGAATAGAGAAAGGAAGAAGAGAAGAGCAAAGGAGAGAGAGAAGTAGGAGAAGAAAATTATTGACAGCAAAGAAGAAGATGAATTAAAAAGCAATAGAAGAAGAAGAAGAGAAAGAAGAAGAAGAGTAAATATAGTTCTTTTTTGTATTACTGATTGATATTCGGTTTACATTATGTGACAATATATATATATATATATATATATATATAGAATTCTCTTTTGTTATAACTCACATGTATTTGCAATTTCAATAACAAATTTCCCATTGCAACATTAACAAAATGCACATAGATAACCGATTGATAGCTAATTCCTTTCATCATTCAACCTTGTAGATCAAGGGTCCTGACATTACCCCATCTTGAAAATCTTCCTTATCCTTAAGGAAGAAGTAAGAAATTCCTTCAACATTTTTACTTTTATCTTTTCAATTTTCCCACTCTAATTTTTTAAAATCAACTCCTTTTTTTTTGTATTCCTTCACAAATAAGATGGACACTAAAATTTCGTCCACCAGCTCCAAAATTCACTTTGTCATTTTGATAAACACCTTCAATGCAATAAAAATGCTAAAAGCTCTCATTTCTGTTAATCCTAGCCTCATTCAAACTTTTACTACTGTGATTTTCCTTATCATGTAAATTAGAAAACACCATATTATCAAAATTATTATCGCAATTGGTTTTTTTTTTATCACTAAAATCAACCTCAAAAGTCTTACGGATTAATATATATACTTGTTGGTTTTGGTTGCAATTGGGGAGTCTCAAGAATAATTGGTTGATCTTTTCTCCTTCCTTCATTTCTTCTTTTTCTCTAGCTATGCTTTTTTTATTTTATTTTCAATTTCATATTTCTTTTGTATGTTCTTTTCTAATCCACTTGCTTCATCTTTACCATTGTTATCCAAGATATCAAGAAAAATGAAGATTTGATCTTTAATGAAAACCTTCTTTTTGTGATAAATTCATTCCAAATTCTTATTCTAGGATTTGGTAATATTAAAATAGCATATTTGGAGAATTTGTCGAAGCTGAAACATAACCTTTGTGTATAATTCAATTGAAATTTCAACCTTATCACTCATCTTTCACAATTAATTCAAACTTCTAATGATTAGTTGGAAAATTCAGAGTGGAGAATTAGAAAATAGATAAAAGAGAAACTATATGAGAGGGAAAATAGAATATAAGAGAGGAAATTGGATTTGCGCTAGATAAATAGTATTAGGGTTAGATTTTTGGATCTTCAATTGGCTCTAACATCAATTGTCATGTACCAACTAACAAAATGCGCATAGAGAACCGATAGATGGCTAATTCCTTTCATCATTTAACATTGCAAATCAAGGGCCCTGACAGATTTAATTTAGTCAAATGTTGATTTGTTATGTTAAGTAGAGACTTAGTATTAATGATGTTGAAATGATTAAGATTGTTTTGAACCGAACAAAATGACTTAAGGTGGCTGTTGCAAAATTTGAAGTGAGAAGGGAGTTTACTCCTTATTGAATTTATATTTTTAAAGTTGTTATTAGTTATAAATCTTGTAAAATATATTTTCATTTTGAAATAATAAATTTAAAACTTATTATATATTTTCATGTTTTAGTTCACTTTTTGCTAAATTTTTTTTATTTTTTAGTATAATTTGAAGACAATAATTTATTTTGGTTCAAGTATTGAAGATAATAATTAATGTTGATTTGAGAATGAATTTTTTAGTTATTTATACATTATATATATATAAATAAAATAAATTTTAAAATTTGATTAATATTTTAATTAATCATACTTTATTCTATAAAATCAACATTAAAATTTTAATTGATTGAAGTGTGATGTATAAATATATATATATATATAAAATAATATTTTTAAGTATTAAGCCTATTATATATTTTTGTTAATTATATATTGAGAGAAGAAATACCTAGAACACTTGAATACGAGACTTAAATAAAAGTAATATATATTTTCAATCACCAAATTATATTTTGGTGGTTAAACCTGTTATATATTAATGTTATTAAAAATTAAAATCTGTTCACTAAATTTTTAGTACTACTTTATTTGTATTTTTTATTTTACTATTTATATATCTTTAATAATTCATCTAAAAAGTGATTATTTTTAATATGCGATTTACTTTATAAAAAATAAAGTTAAAATAATTTTTCTTATTAAGTGCATATTTTGAAAAAAAAAATTGAATTCTTTGAATTTTTTTTACTAACTATAATTTTTTAAAGTTTACTTACATTAAAAATTTATTTAAAGATAAATATAAAAAATAAAAAATTTCTTGACAGTATTTGTGGTACATTGAGACGTTATAATAATATTAAAATTATATACATATATGAATGACTCCCTCATATTACTTAAAAAAATATACATATTTTTTTATAAAATAATCTTAGTAATTTAGTTATACATAAAAAATATTAAAAATATATCATAACAATTAAAATTAATTTTTTTATTTTAATTAATATTATTGTTTTAGTCTTTACTCTTATTATTAATTACTATTTTATTTTAATTATTGTTGTTTCTTTTTAGTCCCTACTATTAAAATAAATATTTTAATCAATATTATTTCTTTTTAATCTTTGCTATTACTATTAATTTTTTAATTAGTTTTTCTTACATATTTGTATTTTATTATTATTATATATATATATATATATATATTAAGAGTGTATACCCAATTGTCTTTTAAATAATGCTAAAATTATATATGATCTTGGCTCCTATTTCTCATATATTTTATTTGATTTTTGATTTTTACTCTTAACAATTATAATATATTTTAATTTTTTTGTAATTAAATAATTTAAATTATTTATAAAAAATTAAAATATATATATTCTTAAATTAATGGGAGGACATCATTCTAGTACATATATAAAAGTTGTTTTATTTCTTTAAACTGAGTTGTTTTATTGGTTAATAGGTTGTCAAGTTGACTATGTATATTGGAAATTACATATTTTCTGTTTTGTGGTATTCTTAAATTCATATCGTGACAACTATACTACCATTAGTAAAATATTTGGAGCATGTTGTTTTTTAAGTGGAGTTATATGAAATTGTTTGATTTTATTTTTATTGAATGGTCTTTTACACATAAATTATAAAAAAAAATCAAAACAAAATTCACAAAATTTTATATTTTTATATTAGCTTATTAAATAAAAACTGCTTATTTATTTTTCATTTCAAAATTTTTTCATTTAATTTTTTTTATTTGCTGCAACAATTGAGACATATTATCAACAGATCATATCAAATGTTAAAGCATGTGTATATCTATTGGATATTTTTAAGTTGATAATGTATGAGAGATAAATTCATTAGAAAAATATTTAATAAATAAATTTAAAAAGAATGTTATTTATTATTAAATCTATTTTTCATTAGAACAAGTACAAAACAATATTAATGAATATCATTATATATTTATTTTTATTATTTAAAAAATATATATATTAAGTTAGGTGTTGACATTCAAATAAACTGACAATAAAAAAAATAAAATGCATAAAAAATTTAATAAATTAATGAAAATAGGGAAGTAAGGCATGCCTTCCACGCACTGCATATTTTATTTTATTTATTTTTATATTTTATATTTAATATTTATTTATATATATTTTTTATTCTCAATTCGTTGAAACCCAAATCCAAAATCTAACCTAAATCGAAAAATCAATTTCCTAAGCCAGCGGCGGCCTCTCACCGTCTTCATTGCCGACCCATCTCCTAACCATGATCTTCAAGGCAAGCTAGCCTCTTCCCAACTAACATTGCCAAGTTGGTAACTTTATGACAGATAGTCTGGGAAATAGCGAGAGGATGGCCAGATTGCTAGAGAACTTGTGAATTATCAAGCAATTTATAGAATCCAGCTACTTTCCGTTCTCACAAGGTTAGTCAATTATGATTGCTTTTCTTTGTAAAAGTAGACTACAAATTCTAGTTCCTAGTCGTGGATTTTCACTGAAAATCACGAAAACCCATTTGGGTTCTATTCAAAATGGCTTATTATACTGTGTAAGAACACTGTTAACATCTTTGAAACCTGAAGAAGTGAACAAAAATGCACAGCTAACATTTAATAAATAAATTTAAGAGAATATTATTTAATATTACATTCGTTTTTCATCAGAATAAGTATAAAACAATATTAATGAATATTATTATATATTTATTTTTATTCATTAAAAAATATTAGTTAGATTTTGTCATTCATATAAGCTGAAAATAAAAAATAAAATGCATAAAAAATTTAATAAATTAATTAAAATAGGGAAGTAAGGCATGCTTTCCACGCACTGCATATTTTATTTTATTTATTTTTATATTTGTTTATTCTCAATTGTTTGAAACCCAAATCCAAATTCTAACCCAAATCGAAAATTCAATTTCCTAAGCTAGCAGCCGCCTCGACAATCTTCGTCGTCATGGTTGATAAGTACCCAGCAGTCAAGTTAGTAACTTTATGGTAGTCTGGGAAATAGCGAGAGGATGATCAGATTGCTAGGGAATATATGGATTATCCAGCAATTTGTAAAACCCAGCTAAAAGGAGTTCTATGTTCTGTTCTAATAAGGTCAGTCAATTATGATTGTTTTTCTCTGTACAAGTGGACTACAAATTGTAGTTCCTAGTCATGGATTTTCACTAAAAAACTCGAAAATTCATTTGGGTTCTATTCAAAATGTCTTATTATACGCTGTAAGAACTCTGTCAACATCTTTGAAACCTAGAGATGATGAAAATAAGCACGTTGATTTAGCGTCTTATCTTGTAAATACATGTGGGTTTTCCCCAGGATTTGCAAAATCAGTATCTAAGAAGATAGGCATTGAAACCCCAGATAGACCACGTGCAGTGATTAACCTTCTCAGAGACTATGAATTTACAAATGCTCATATCTCCAGGCTCATTAGGAAACATACTAGGCTGCTTTTGGCCAATCCCAGAAAGACTCTTTTGCCCAAACTTGATTTCTTACGTTCTATAGGGGCTGCGAGCTCTGATCTTGGTCAGATGGTGTCTTGGAACCCGAGTTTATTATATCGAAGTTTAGAGCACCATTTGATTCCTTGCTATAATATCCTTAAAAGTGTACTAGTTTCTGATGAGGATGTGGTCAAGGTTTTGAAGCGCTCATCTGCGATTGTGATGAACCATTTGTCCAAGGATTTATCGATGAACATATCATTATTACGAGAGATTGGACTGCTTCAATCTACCATCTCAAGATTGTTGATTAACAGACCTGGCATAATGTGCATAAATTCTGACAAATTGAGGCAAATTGTGCACAAAAATATTGAAATTGGATTTGATCCTTTGAAGCCTTGTACGTTTGGAGATGCACTTGGAGTAATGGTTTACATGACCCCTAATACATTAGAGCAGAAAATGGAGGTTTACAGGAGTTGGGGTTTGTCAGACGATGAGATTTGGTCAGCTATCAAAAAGTATCCGTTCTTTGTGATGCTTTCAAGGAATAAAATTATGAAGAACATGGATTTTCTTGTGAACAAAATGGGTTGGTTGCCTGCGGAGATTGCTAGGGCACCGGCTGCTATTACCTATAGTTTGGAGAAGAGAATTGTTCCAAGGTGTTTAGTTGTAAGAGTTTTGCTATTGAAGAGCTTGATCAAGAGAGAAATTTCTGTAAGCTCAGTGTTGACATCTACTGAGAAGAAATTCCTCAAGTTATTCGTGAACAAGTATGAGGAAAATATACCTCAACTCATAAGAATCTTCCAAGGAGAACTGAAAATAGAGGAATTGGGATTTGGATTTAAGGAGAAATAATCACTTTCCTCTACTGTTTGAAGATATTGGCTGGTTGAGAAGAAAAGATTTTAGTGTAAAAGGTACCTGAACTTTAAAAAAACATGTAATTCTTGTTGGCTTATGATCTTGTGATGATAATGGCAAAAATTCTAACCGAGGATATTTTATTCTATTTCCAGGACATTAATCTTAGCTTGTTGTATTTGCTTAAGAATTTGCATGTTTCACAGTGCTATCAGCATTTATTCAATTTTGAGTCTCTTGCTTTCTTCTTAATTTTTTCAATTTTCATCTTATTTTGAAGATTGGCATGATGTCATTGTTGGAAAATTTTCATATATGGACATACATTGGTAATATTTTTTTAAAGTATGATCTATTTAGACTATGAGATATTTAAGGTGTTAAGGAATTAATGTATAGTGACCATATGACAACTTTTGATTTGTTGATATGTCAAATTGGATTTTGTAAGATATAATATTAATGCTTTTTGCATTTAGGTTCCCTAAAATGTATCATTGGAAGAGTTAACTCATCCCATTAATAAAATCAATTTTTACATAAATCAATATATATTTTTGCTAATTTCTTTTCTTATATTATCATTATATTCCATATGATTTTATTGTGTTATTGTTTAAATCACTATAAGAATTATAAATCCTAAAATTTTGTGAGTTTAATTTAGAGTTTTACTAGTTTTATGATTGACCCATCCTAATCTTAATCTTAGAATGTATAATACATATATTTGTATGCTAGTTTAGGAAAATTTAAAATTAAATATGATACAAGAAATTCTAATTTTATTTATAAATCAAATGGCTAAACAATTAAAAATATAATGAATTGAAAAATTAACTAAATCATTATTTGTACAATGAAGCATGCCTAGTGGTTAAGTTAATATATTTTTATGTAAAAAATTCATTATCAATTCTTCTTCTCCCATTACAATACTCAAAAAAATAACTAAATAATAATTTTTATCTTTTTTTTGCACATATTAAATTTTAAAATATTGTTTCGAGCTTGTATCGTAATTATTGTTATTAATAATATTATTATTAGTTATTAATACATCATCTTATATTTCAAAAATAATATAATATTATATTTTGATTAAATTTTTATGGCATAATATTTCATTAATATTTTTTATGAAAATTTTAACTATTTTACTTCAAATAATAATTATTTTAACTATTTTAACTATTTTTTAAAAGCCGTTATGACTTTTAAATAATAAGAAATATATATTTTTTTCAACCAAATATAATTTGTAAATTATCTCATTTGAAAATATAATATATTAGAAATTTTAACAAGATATTACCTTGAATTTATAAATAAAAATAATTATTTTGATATGATTTTTAAATAATGATAGTTAAAAAATAAAAATACTGATATAAAATATTTTGCTTATATATACTAATTTTATATAGAAAATTTGATATAAAATATTTTGTAAAATATTATTATTGAATAAACATTTAATAAATAAGTATAAAAGAACACTCATTTAATATTAAATTCATTTTTCATTAAAATAAATATAAAAAGTATTATCAATATTATTTTATATTTATTTATTAAAAAATTATTAAATATTAATGTTCAAAAAAAAATAAATGATTTTAATTTTGCTTTTTTCTCTAAAAATTGGTAAACATATGCGGTTAGATTTTTTCCATTTGAAAAAAGTGAGAATAAATAATAAAAAATATATAATAAAATTAATTAGAGAATTTTATTATTTTATTAACTTTTTTTATTCTCTAATTCGTTGAACCCAAAACGAAAGTCCAACCTAACTCAAAAAAATCAATTTCCTAAGCTAGCAGCCGCCTTTCACCATCTTCATCCCCAACCCACCTTCTGACCATCATCTTTCAAGCTGGTAATTTCGTGATAGATAGTCTGCAAAAAAGTGAGAGGATGGTCAGATTGCTGGAGAATATGTGAATTATCAAGCAATTTGTAGAACCCAGCTCAAAGGAGCAAGAATAGTCAATTATGATTGCTTTTCTCTGTACAAGTACACTTCAAATTTTGGTTCCTAGTCGTGGATTTTCATTGAAAATTTCGAACATCCATTTGGGTTCTATTCAAAATGTCTTGTTATACAGTATAAGAACTCTGTCAACATCTTTGAAACATGAAGGCGATGAAAATAAATACACTGATTTAGCTTCGTATCTTGTAAATACATGTGGGTTTTCCCCAGAATCTGCGAAATCTGTATTTAAGAAGATTGGCATTGAAACCCCAGAAAAACCATGTGTAGTGGTTAACCTTCTCCGAGACTATGGATTCACAAATGCTGATATCTCCAGGCTCATTAAAAAAGATACTCGGCTGCTTTTGGCCAGTCCTAGTAAGAACCTTTTGGCCAAACTTGATTTTTTACGCTCTACTGGGGTTTCAAGCTCTGATCTTGGTTCGATTGTGTCTTGGGACCCAGGTTTATTATGTCGGAGTTTAGAGCAGCATTTGATTCCTAGCTATAATATCCTAAAAAGTGTGATAGTTTCTGATGAGGATGAGGTCAAGGTTTTGAAACGCTCATCTAGGATTCTGATGAATGGTTTGTCCAAGAATTTACCTATCAACCTAGCTTTTTTAAGAGAGATTGGACTGCCTCAATCATCTCACGTTTGTTGATTAACAAACCTCACATAGTGTGTATGAATCCTGATAAACTGAGGCAAATTGTGCACAAAAATATTGATATTGGATTTGATCCTTTGAAATCTTATATATTTGGAGATGCACTGGCAGTGATGTTTCAGATGACCCCTAATACATGGGAGAGGAAAATGGAGGTTTAAAAGAGTTGGGGTTTATCAGATGATGAAATTTGGTCAGCTATCAAAAAGTATCCGTTCTTTGTGATGCTTTCAACGAAGAAAATTATGAGCAACATGGATTTTCTTGCGAACAAAATGGGTTGGTTGCCTTCAGAAGTTGCCAGGATTCCAGCTAATATTGCTTATAGTTTGGAGAAGAGGATTGTCCCAAGGTGTTCGGTTGTAAGAGTCTTGCAATTGAAGAGCTTGATTAATAGAGAAGTTCCTTTAAGCTCAGTGTTGACACCTGCGGAGAAGAACTTCCTCAAGTCATTCGTAATTAAGTATGAGGAAAAGGTACCTCAACTCTTAAGAATCTTTCAAAGAGAAATGAAAATTGAGGAATTGGGATTTGGATTTGAGGAGAAATCATCACATTTTCCTATTATTTGAAGCTGGTATCTATTAGGTTAAGAAGTGTAAATTGATCATTAAAAAATGCCTTTGAATTTTTCATATTTTGTAATCAAAACTTTGTTTCTTATCCAAATTATAAAAAAAAAGGGTAATTCTGTAGGCCTATCTTCTGATGATAATGGAAAAAAAGAAATTTATATATTTTTTATGATTCTTGTCCATGTCATCGTCTTATAGGTCATCTAATCAAATTATATATAATTAATTATTTATTTGGTTTTATTTACATCAAATGTTCAGGAAAAGACTAAGGAGATAAGTTCTGAGGCAGAGTTTTTAATGGAGGCTACTATGCTAAGGTCTAATTGATGGGTTAGTTTTGAATCTCCATAACATGGCATGGACAATCCAATTCTGAGGTTCAACATGTCCACTAGTGCATGATGAGAAGCAAGATTTGAATATAGTGGTGCCATTTCTTTGGTTTCTTCAAGGACTAGAGTCAGGTTTTACGTCTTGAGATAGGAGAATGTAGATCGGGTTTGATCATATGACGCACAAAGACAAAAGATTAAAGAATTTTTTATGCAATAAAAAAAATGTGCCTCCACTTGCAGTTTAATCTTTTGATAGAAATGATAGTTTTCTTTTTGGTCAAGCGTTTTGATGTAAGAAAAGTATCAAGATGGGTTATTTTCTGAGAAAGATTCGGCCCCAACTGCATCAGTATCAGAGCTTCGTTGCTAGGTCTGATCCTACTACCATGCGCCAGTGCGTCTCTATTTATAACTTTAAAAAAAATAATTAATGTTCTTTCTGGTTAAACATATTAATGCAAGGGAAGTATCAAAATGAGTAATCTATTGGGAATGACTTGCTTCAACCGTGCTAACATGTTTTGGCAATGTAACTAAAATATTTGCAGTTACGACATTGCATAGCAAAAAGAGGGAGACACACCCACCAAAAATTGAGAATTTCACCAGATCCTCTTCCTGAATTAGCCCGAGCCATCATATGATTGTAACCTGTCAGTCAGTGCAGAAATCATTTGAGGTTTCCAAAGAAGATAATTAGTGGTGTTAAGTTTAATTGATATCTAGGGTTGATGGCAAAGGATAGGAGGTAAAGAACATAAGAAAGTTAGAAAAAGCTAAAGTAGTAGCATGAATTGTTGCATTAAAAAAAATTATTCAAAATTGATTTTTGTCCTGTGAAAAGTGGTTTTTTTTTTAAGTATGACATGTTTTACTGGGAAAAAGAAAAAATGAAAATAAAGTTGTATAACACAATTTTAAACTTTTTTCTTTTAAAAATACTTCACTTTTTTAGTATATTTTTAATATATTAAATATATAATGTTGAAAATAGAGTATATTTTTAATATAATAAATATATAAAAAAATACCTATAAAAATGGTATTTTTGAAATTAAAAATATATATTTTTGAAATAGAAAAAAAGAAGTGAATATTTTGAAAAATATTTTTATTTTTAGGATATTTTTGAAGAAATACCAAAAGAATAATCTTCTTTATAAAGTATAAAAAAATAATATTCTTGATGTAAATGCTCGATATATAATTAATAGGAGTGGCAATTGAAAGGGTATTCATTTAAATTATCAGTTTAATATTTAGCTATTTGTATATGTTCTAAAACAATTAATAAATGTCTCTTTATTATTCATACCCTTCCTAAAATTATTTAACATTATCACTACCCGTTAAAGTATAATAAATTATAAATTGTAAAATTAAAATTAAAATTATCTCAATAAAACAATTATAAATAAGATATAATACTAATATAATTTTATTAAAAAAAATTATACAATAAAATTCTATAATTAAAAATTAATATAATAATTATATAATTAAATTTTAATAAAAATTTAATTATATAAACGAATTCAGATAACGAATGCTTAAAGATATGTATTTTTTTTTCTCTTCTTCGGAGGGATAGAGCCCTTAAACAATCAAACGAGGCCAAGCAACCCCAACTTTATCAGCATCCAATAAATGAAGAATCGCCGTCGGTGGAGAAGATAAAACCTTTAAACCCAAAGCATCACCAAAAGCCAAATTGGCCAAACCATCGGCAACCGAATTTGCTTCCCTGTAGACGTGACAAAACTGCACACTCCAATCTTGATTCATTAACGCCCTACAAGTAGACAGCAAATTTCTCACTCTAACTGTCCCTGCTCCTCCCTCATTCAAAAGAGAAACAACAAATCTAGAATCACTTTGAATAACAACCTGCTTCCACCCTTTAGTCCAAGCAATCTTAAGAGCAAAAACCACGCCTCACAATTCAGCTTCAAGAGAACCACAAGTACCAATACAACCCCAAAAACCCACCATCCAGTTCCCAAGATGATCCCGAGCCACTCCAGCACAAGCAGCCCTACCCGGATTACCCTTAGAAGCTCCATCTGTATTAAAGACCACCCACCCCTGCAACGGAGGCTTCCACGCTACCAGGAGAACCGACGGACAACAATGCTCATTAACCTTCAATCTTCTCTTCCAAGCAACTTCAATCTGAAAAGCTTGATTCAGCAAAAAATTCCTATCTGCAATAATCCCATCAACACCCATACCGAAAACGCTACTATTCCTGCTCCGCCAAAACCACCAAACTGCGACAGAGAAAAGAGATGGCCACAGAATACCATTCGGTCCCTGATCCATCACCCTCACGTTGCTATGAATCCAGACCTTCACATCCTGAATAATAAAAAAATCATTAACTACAGTTTCAGCGCCAATTTGTTGCCAGACCTACCCAAAATTCTCGGACAGTTTCGTTTAAGTTAATAGGGACGCCCTCTATATCCACAAAATCCAGCAGCTTACCGAAGGGAGCCCACTCATCCTGCCAAAAATAAGTATTCCTGCCATCTTTAACATCCTTCGTAATCCCCAAATTAATGACCTCAGCACCTTTACAAAAACCTTTCCAAATACACGAAGAATTAGCCTTCCTTTGAGGACTCCAGCTCACTACACCACCCATATACTCGTGAACCAAACATCTGACCCATAAAGAATTAGGCTCAAATTGCATTCTCCAAATCAATTTCCCCATAAGAGCCTTGTTCATTTGAGTCAAATCACGAATACCCAGACCTCCCATCTCCTTAGGCTGAACAACCTTCTCCCAAGCAACCAGATGGACTTTTTTTTCACTCGAACTACCTTGCCAAATAAAATTCCTGCATAATCGTTCCATCTCCTTAGAAAGAGAAATAGGAAAGATTGTCGTCTGCATGGTATAAATGGGAATAGAACTCAATACCGACTGGACAAGCGTAACTCTACCAGCAATGGACAGAGTCTTCGCTTTCCAACCTGCAAGCCGATGCTTCATTTTATCCAGAACACAACCATACGTGGACTGATTTATTCTACCATGAATCGACGGAACTCCCAAATGCTTGCCCAGATCATTGACAAGGTTCATACCCAAGAAATTAGCAAGTTGACCAGCCTTCTCATTATCAAAATTAGGCGAGACAAAGATACAAGACTTGGCTATATTCACCCTTTGCCCCGAAACCTTACAAAACATATCCAAAACAGCCATAACCACCTTAAGTTGATCTATCAAAGCTTCACAAAACAGAATCATATCATCTGCAAACATGAGGTGCGAAACTTCAGGCCCCCTGCTCGACACAGGTATCGGCTTCCAGGTACCCAGACTAACTGAACCCCGAACTAAATGGCTCAAATGCTCAATGCACATAACAAACAAATATGGAGACAATGAATCTCCTTGCCTAATACCTCTGGAGGGACAGAATTCATCCAACACTTCTCCATTCCATAAAACAGACATCGTGGCAGTGCTCACACATTTCATAATATTCTGCACCCACTTTTGAGAGAGCCCAGCAGTATTCAAAACCCATTCAATAAAACCCCAACTGAGCCTATCATAAGCCTTCTCCAGATCAATCTTGATAGCAATAAAACCCCTCAAACCTTTCATCATCTTCATAGAATGCAGAACCTCCTGATAGACAACAATATTGTCCACAATCTGTCTACCAGGAACAAAACTATATTGTTCCGGTCCAATGATGGAAGGTAAGATAACCTTTAACCTGTTAACCAAAGTCTTAGTGATGATTTTATAACTGACGTTGCAAAGGCTAATAGGCCTGAATTGCGCACAGAACTCGGGGTTGGAAACTTTAGGAATCAGAAATAACAAAGTCTCATTGACCTCCTTCGGAATCGGATCCCCATCCAGAACACCCAAAACAAATCTAGCAATATCCCTACCAATACACGGCCACATCTTCTTATAAAAGCCTGCCTGAAAACCGTCTTTCCCGGGAGCCTTAGAAGGAGCCATGTCAGACAAGGCTTTAAAAACCTCCTCCACCAGAAAAGGCTTGTCCATCTCAACACGTTGCTCCTTAGTAATCCGAGGTCTACTACTGGAATCTAGAATAACACTGTCATTAGAAAACCTCCATAGAGTATAAATTCTTAAAAAATTCCCGAACCATATTCTTAAGAGAAGCAGCATCAGTAACTCGATGACCATCCTTATCCCTCAAATGAAAAATCCCCTGCCTCTGTTTTTTAACCTTAGCAGAAAGATGATAGAATTTCGTATTACAGTCTCCCGAAACAATCCACTCTTCCCTAGACTTCTGGTACCAAAAAATCTCCTCCTGAAGTAGAACTTCTTGGAGTTGATTTCTTAACTTATAATCCAGCTTAACCAGGTTAGAAGTCACACTAGCAGCAAGCCTACATTGCACCCCCTCTATCCTCTTCAATAACCTTCTTTTTTTCTGGAAAATATTTCCGAAGACCATCCTATTCCAAAGAACCAACCCATCTGCCGTCTTCTTTAAATTAAACAACAGGGAATCATTAACATTCCAATTCGTCATAACTGTCTCCTGGAAATTAGGATGATTGAGCCAAGCAAGTTAACACTTGAAGGACAGAGAGAAACTACGCTGACCATAATCCAAACTCAAAATAATTGGAACATGATCCGAGTAAATTTTCGCAGGATGAAGGATCTCGCCATTCTCAAAATTCAAAAGCCACCTGTCATTCACCAAGCATCTATCAAGCCGAGCCATCTTAATGCCACAATTATCATTCTTCCTCCACCAAGTGAACGACATACCCTTAAACTTAAGATCAATCAAGGCATTGTCGTGAATCCACCCATTGAAGTCCCTAGAACCAATACCATTAAAGCTAGCATACCCCTCTTGCTCCTGGACCGAAACAACACTATTAAAGTCACCCATCGCCACCCAACCCACCAAATTATCATCAGCAACAGAATACAAACCCTCCCAAAGCAATCTTCTCAATTGAGTAGAAGGACTAGCATATACAACATTGAACAACCAACATCTGCCAAAATCATCCACAATCTTACAAGTGATAAATTGAGGATTAGTCTTAATAACAGTTAACGAGAAAGCATTATCAGACCACAAAATCCAAATACCACCACTAAAGCCAACGGCTTCAACCCTCAACCATTGATTGTAACCCAACTTCATACAAACCTTATCCGCCTGAGCACCACTGGTTTTGGGTTCCAGGATGCAAAAGATATCCGGCTTGTAGATCCTTTTATACTCCAGAAAAGCTCTACGAAAAAGAGGCGAAGAAGCCCCTTGACAATTCCAGGTCACAATAATCATTAAAAAACTGCAAAAAAAAACAGGCAAGATATGCCAATAAAAAAAAAACTAACACCATCAATGCTCCATAGGAGCATCTGCCAGGTCAGTAACCTATTCAACAAATCCATCACATGTTTCAACAAGGGTCTTGGCAACCAGAATCATGGCGTCATCCTCACCACATTGTCCCGGATCAAGATCATTCTTATCCATATTCATTCTACTGGATCGAGGAGTAAGATAGCAAGAGCGCTGCAACATTAAACCTTCATGCGCATCACCAGCATTCACACCCTCCAAGTTTCCCTCATCCTCCGCCACCACCCATTTATGCCCCAACATTTGCTCTGTACTACCCCGAACAACTGTATGGTAATTCTCAGCAGCAGCCTTATTAGATAAAACAGATTTATTAATATTCTTCTTAGTCTGGGCTTGGGCTAGCAAAGAAGGCCCATGTTCCTCTCCACTCACCACTTTCTTAACTTTTCCCTCAACATTCCCTGGACCAATCGAGTCCATCATGCCATCCCTTTAT
Source organism: Garcia nutans (assembly GCA_947685225.1). Classification (NCBI taxonomy): domain Eukaryota; kingdom Viridiplantae; phylum Streptophyta; class Magnoliopsida; order Malpighiales; family Euphorbiaceae; genus Garcia; species Garcia nutans. The sequence continues at coordinate 2,358,731 of CANTUV010000089.1, forward strand.
TATTCTCATCCGGGCCTTTCTGACCTTGGCCCTTATCAAAATTTTGTTTAAAATTAATCCTAGAACTCCGCCTATTGACAATCCCTTCATTATCGACTTCCTTATTCAGCGCGGCATTATCGCCATCTTCCTTCTCCAAAAGCTCCAAGGAAGTAAATCTATTACCATTATTATTATCTTGCTGGAAATTCAAGTTTCCTGAAGAAGGCAACTTCTTTCCCATTGGCCGAGTAGATTTCCTTCTATCCTTCCTAACCAACATCCATTCACCATATTCCTCAATAATCGCCGGATTTATCTCCTGAAATTTAGGACCAGGACACTGCTGGGGTTCCACGCCGGCAACCACCCCACCGCCAGCAACTAGCCCATCTTTCACCTGACCGCCGACGTCATTATTCTTTTCTGGACACTTGTCCACCACATGGCCATACCTACCACACCCAAAACACACCATATGGAGACCTTCATATTCAATATTCTGAATCCGACGTCTAAGTCTGAACTTAGCCAACAAAGGTTTCGACATGTCTACCTCCACACAAACTCTAGCAAAATGTCCTCTAGACACTGTACTCGTGTTCATATCCACTTGGATTGGTTTTCCCACCTTAGCCGCGATCCTCAACAAAAACCTTTCATCAAAATATTCTATAGGAAGGCATGGAAAACGAATCCACACAGTCAAAAACTGTAAAGTAGCTGTCCAAGGGTCAAAATCTGGGCACCATTTTCGAACTGAAAGATAATGGTCAGTTATCATCCAAGGACCTCCCAGCAATGCATATTCATAATCGTCCACATGACTAAATTTAGCTAAAAGATAACCATTGTCAATAGCAATCAAGTTAATTTTGGGTTTCCACAACCCCCTTAGCCGCCTCAACAAATAGTTGTAGCCAACAGTTCGTCCTACGACTTTCACAATCAGCGTGTATGCCCAAGGTTTCCTCAGCCTCATCTTTTCCAATTTCGAAACCTTAATTGTAGGACATCTCTCATCATCCTCATCACCATCATCGGAGTTCTCACTGCCATAACCCTCCTCCATGCACTCATCAGAAAAAGAATCTTTACCAGCATTATTAATATCAGACCCCAATAAGATGTCCCTAAAAGATCGCCCTATTTCAGTCATCTCCACTACCACCTCCTGATCAGAGGGTCTCTCCATCTCCTTTCGTTTGCGAAGGTTACTTCTAGCAAGCAAATCATCTTCCTCCATAGAAGTCCCATGATCGTCTGGCTTTTCCAGAGAGACATCCATCTCCGAAAAATTAAAGAAAATTTTAAAGATATGTATTTGAAACCATCAATGATAATAAAAATACTACTCTTATTTATTTATTTATACCATATATAAATAAACTAGAATTGATCAAATATCCGAAAATATTTTATCTATCAATATCCTTAATAATTATAAATATATAATTAATTTACTTGTGATTAGCATGTCTTTAAATTCTGTAAATGCCAACAAGGCATTATTTCACTATGTTTCACATTAAAAAAGAAGAGAATTTTAAATCTCACTCAAATACATAAATCAAGTACTTCCGATGATTATATAAACACACCTTCTCTGGCTTTAACAAATATATAAATAGATATATTCAGATTTAAGGGACATATCTTTTTCGGTGACTTGGTGTTATCATATATTAAATGCTCTTTGTTTCAAGATATGAAAAAACCATTTATTTTGTGGTGAGAATGGTGGAGGTGAGAATGGTTGAGCATTAATTTTTAAAATAAAAGGATTACTCGCTTCGTTCTATAATAATGAAAATATTTCTCATCTCACGCGTGAAAAGGGGGAGAAAACCTGATTCCCCCAAAACATAAAATATGCATAGATCACTAGATTATTCAAATTAAATTGCAAAGGGCTAAATTGCATACCTGACATCATCGTATGTTGAAGCTGAAGACGATTTTGGAGTTTGTCGCCTTCCAGGGGATACACACTTTAAGTTTAGCGGAAGCACTACTGAAGGAACGTAATGTTCTCTCAAAATTGTTATGTTCCCCTGGAGACCACGACCCCTTATTTATAACTAATGATGATGATTAATTTCTATTTTGGTCCTTCAACAAAACAGAAATTCTTATCGGTCTTTACACTTATAATCCTATTACGAGTAGGACACCTCAATAGTCAACAATCCTAATTTGATCAAAACTTTAATTGACTATTTTAATTTGACTACAATACATATTTAATATTTAAATATATTTATCCCATACTTATGATTAATTAGAGGATTAATTTTATCAATATAAAATTAATTCTAACAATCGCCCACTTGGGTTAACATATATTAAATATAAATGTATATACCTTAATGAGCTCATAAAAGCAGTCATACTGAAGGTGCCTCAAACAATCTCGTCCATTGATTATATCGATAAAGGACTGAAGGGTCAGTCGCCACATTCATCGTGACTCAAACCACCATCAATCACATTACCAATACTCTCAAATGACATAGATCAATAATAGGAGTGTAGCATGGAAACTACATGTAATGTGATCTAATCATGCCTGTTTCCAACTGGTCATACTTTAGTGAGATCAATCAATAATAATACAGAGTGTAACAAAATAAATACTTTATTTTCTGCAGAAACTGAATGCACATAACAAAATATATCCATTACAACACAGAGCATACACAAATATAATGTAACCATAATGAACAAACTCCCACTGAAACTAATCAGTCTCAAATAATGTGACACCCATATGAGTAGTGTGCTCATGAAAAACCTTCGGTATCACTGCCTTAGTGAGCGGATCCACAATCATGGAGTTCGTTTCAATATGCTCTATGGATATCTGTCCACTCTGTACTCTCTCCCTCACAGCTAGAAACTTTATCCCAATGTGTCTCGATCGAGAAGAGCTTCTGTTGTTGTTGGAGAATAAGACTGCTGAGTTATTATCACAGTATAACTTTAATGGCCTTTCAATGCCATTCACAATGCGCAGCCCTGTGACAAAGTTCCTCAGCCAGATTGCCTGATTGGATGCCTCATAACTTGCTACAAATTCTGCTTCCATGGTGGAGGTAGCTACTAGAGTTTGTTTCACACTCTTCCAAGAAATAGCACCACCAGCCAAGAGATATATGTAGCATGATGTGGATTTTCAACTGTCTTGGCATCCCGCGAAATCAGAATCAGTATACCCAATGATCTCAAGCTGATCTGATCGCCTGTATGTGAGCATATGTCCCTTAGTTCTCTGAAGATACCTCAAGACTCTTTTGGCTGCTTTCCAATGATCCATTCCTGGATTGCTGAGATATCACCCTAACATGCCAACTATGAATGAAATATCTGGACGAGTGCAAACTTGAGCATACATCGGACTTCCAACTGCTGACGCATAAGGAATCTTCTGCATCTCCTGAATCTCTAGTTCACCCTTTGGACACTGATCAAGACTGAATTTATCTCCTTTAGCAACTGGGGTATCAATTGGTCTACTGTTGTGCATACTAAATCTCTTGAGCACTTTCTCAATATAGCCCTTTTGTGATAATCCAAGAATACCTCGAGTACGGTCTCGATGTATTTGAATCCCTAATACAAAAGAAGCTTCACCTAAATCTTTCATCTCAAAGTGTTTTGAGAGAAAGACTTTGGTCTCGTGCAGCAAGTCCTTACAGTTAGTAGCAAGCAATATGTCATCCACATATAAGACCAAAAAGATAAACCTACTCCCACTGAACTTGTGATACACACAATCTTCCACAACATTTGTCTCAAAACCGAAAGAGACAACTACTTCATGGAACTTGAAGTACCACTGACGAGAAGCCTGCTTGAGTCCATAAATGGATTTCTTTAATCTGCATACCAGTCGCTTTGGGTCTCCAGACACAAAGTTTTCTGGCTGCACCATATAGATGGTTTCATCAATGTCTCCATTGAGAAACGCAGTCTTCACATCCATTTGATGTAACTCAAGATCAAAATGTGCAACTAGAGCCATGATTGTCCTAAAAGAGTCCTTCGATGATACTGGAGAGAAGGTCTCTTTATAGTCAATCCCTTCTTTCTGAGTGAAGCCTTTAGCTACAAGACGTGCCTTATATCTTTCCATATTACCTTTAGAATCCCTCTTGGTTTTAAATATCCATTTGTAACCAATGAGTTTCTTTCATTCAGGTAATGGAACAAGATCCCAAACTTGATTGTCTTGCATTGACTTAAATTCTTCACCCATTGCCTCAATCCACTTCTGAGAGTTGGAATCCTGCATGGCATGATGAAAGCTAATAGGATCATCTTCCACCATGTCTACAGTGTCCTCATGTTCCTGAAGATATACTACATAGTCATCCGGAATAACATTTATTCTCTCTCTAGTGGACTTTCTTAAAGGCACAGGTTCTGGCTCAAATTCTTGAGGTTGTTGAGCTTGTACTTGAGGAAGAACAACTTCTTCATCCTGATAGGGAAGTTGATCAACATTGTCTTGTATTGGATCCGAAATTGCTTCTGAGATATTAACAATTCTAGGAACCTGAACAGTCCCAGGAGCAAAGATAGGAATCGACACTGAGTGTTCCTGACTCGATCCCTCCTCAAAGATAATGTTTCTAACCTTATTTCTCCCCCTAAACTCAACATCCTCAAAGAATGTTGCAATTCCCGTCTCAAAAATAGATCTGGAAGTAGGATTATAAAACTTAAAACCCCGAGGTCGCTCAGAATAACCAACAAAGTAGCTACTAACAGTTTTGGAGTCCAATTTTGTCTCATTAGGCCTATAAGGCCTAGCCTCAGCAGGACATCCCCAAACATGAAGGTGCTTTAGACTGGGCTTGCGTCCAGTCCAAAGCTCATAAGGTGTTTTTGTAGCTGCTTTAGTTGGTACTCTGTTAAGAAGATATACTGTTGTCTTTAATGCTTCTCCCCACAGAGACTCAGGTAAAGAAGAATGACTAATCATACTTCTAACCATATCCATAAGAGTCCTGTTACGTCTTTCAGATACACCATTCATGTTGGGTGTACCAGGAATTGTGTATTGAGGGACTATACCACAGTCCTGCAGGAAAATAGCAAATGGCCCTGGACATTGTTCACCTGAACCGTCATATCTGCCATAGTACTCACCTCTACGGTCAGATCTAACAGATTTAATCTTCTTTCCGAGTTGATTTTCAACTTCGGCCTTATAAGATTTGAAAACGTCCAGAGACTCTGATTTCTCATGAATGAGATATAGGTACTCGTAACGTGAGTAATCGTCTATGAATGATATGAAGTATCTTTGGCCATTCCTTGTTGCTGTAGGGAATGGACCACAGATGTCCATATGTATCAATTCTAAGACATTTGATGATCTGTTGGCACCTAGTATCTTTTGTTTAGTCTGTTTGCCTTTAATACACTCAACACAGGAGTCCAAATCTGTGAAATCAAGTGTATTTATGATACCATCTGACACAAGACGCTCTATTCTAGATTTGGATATGTGACCCAAACGTCTGTGCTATAGAGCAGCTGAGTTATCCATATTCAGCTTCCTTTTGGTACCTATAGTACTAACTTGCAGGGTCTCATTATAAGAGGCATCGATATCTAACATATATAGATTATGAAGTGCATACAAGAAACCAGTACCTAAAATTTTTGAATCCATAGATAAAGTAACTTTATTGTTTCCAAATGAACAAGTAAAACCAGATTTGTCCAAATGGGAAACAGAAATTAAATTCCGCCTAAAAGAGGGAATAACAAAAGTATCTACTAGATCCAAAAAAATTTCAGTTCTTAAACGCAATCTAAAATGTCCTATCGCCTCTACTTCTACCGGTTCGCCAGTTCCCATATAAACGTATCTTTCACCGTCAGTTGGCTTTCGGTAATTTAGGCAACCCTGCATTGAAACACTTATGTGACTAGTAGCACCATAATCTATCCACCAAGTGTTTCTAGGTACCGAAGTTAAATTAACTTCAGAACAGACTAAAACCAAATATTTTCCCTTATCAGCAGTCTTATTATCAATATTTTCATTCATAGGGACAAAGTTGGGATTACACGGCATGCTAGCTGAATTCAGAGAAAATAAATAATAAATAAATGACATAAGCTCACAATCCACAAAAAATTGAAACAAATCACAGAAGTAGAGTTTAAATATTAGAAACAAGATACCGGACACAACATTAATATTCTCATCTTTGGACATAAAATATTAACTGTAATTGGTATCTCAACGCAATAATCAAATATTGACAATTCAGTCCTGTCAAATATTAAATCTTCCTTTGGGCCGATTTATTATCCACATGGATGAAAACATAATAATTATCACATATTTTATTACTGCACATGTATTCTCAATTCAGCCATATAGCAACCTTCCTTTGGGCCGGTTTACTACCCGCAATGAATTTTAATACACCTGTCTAATATCCCAAATAAATTAATTTACACAATAGAGGTCACTTTGGTAACTTTTTGTATCAATTAATTTATTATTAAAAATATTAAACACAATCAGAACTAAAATACCAAAATTTAAACCCAATTTAATAAATTCTCAATTAAAATTTAATATTGTAATAAATATAAAATTAAACTTTAATTGAACTGTAATTCTTAATTGATTGCAATATTTAAATTTAAGCTCAATTAAATATTGCAATAAACTTTAATTAATTAATTAAAAATAAAAAATAAAAAAAATTTGGGGCAAAAAATGAATAAATGAATAAATTGGATTTTATCGATATTCCACATCTGAAGCCTCCAGAAAGCATCAAGTTGAAGAGCTTTAGCATTTAAATTAATTAGGAGGCATGGAATGATGTGTACAATTTCACACGTTAGATTGTGATGCATCTGTTATTGGTTTAAATTACCAATCCTTCAGGTGTAACACAACTGATTTGTAACCTCTAGATTTAGAGTTCTGGTAATTTATTCTCTTGCCCATGTAACAGTTTCAATTTTTTTTAATATTTTTTTTATTTTTATTTTAATTAATTAATATAATTAATTAACCAAATTAATTAATTTCAAAAAAAATCACAAACCAAAATTCAAGTAAAAAAAATTCGATTTTTTTTAGAATTAATTAAACTCAGTAATTTAATCCAAAAAATAAATCAAACCAAAATTGATTTCAGATTACTAATTTCGATTCCAAATTAATTCTCGAAAATTACAATCACCGAATTAATTTTTTAGAATTAAAATAATAAACAATACCGCAATTTAATCGAAAAATCTAGCAACCTAGCACAGGGCTCTGATACCAATTGAAAAGGGGGAGAAAACCTGATTCCCTCAAAACATAAAATATGCATAGATCACTAGATTATTCAAATTAAATTGCAAAGGGCTAATTTCCATACCTGACATCATCGTATGTTGAAGCTGAAGACGATTTTGGAGTTTGTCGCCTTCCAGGGGATACACACTTTAAGTTTAGCGGAAGCACTACTGAAGGAATGTAATGTTCTCTCAAAATTGTTATGTTCCCCTGGAGACCACGACCCCTTATTTATAACTGATGATGATGATTAATTTCTATTTTGGTCCTTCAACAAAACAGAAATTCTTATCGGTCTCTACACTTATAATCATATTACGAGTAGGACACCTCAATAGTCAACAATCCTAATTTGATCAAAACTTTAATTGACTATTTTAATTTGACTGCAATACATATTTAATATTTAAATATATTTAGCCCATACTTATGATTAATTAGAGGATTAATTTTATCAATATAAAATTAATTCTAACAACGCGTATTAAAAAAAATAAATTATTTAATTAATAAATAATATTTTTCTTATATTCTTCTCATTTTATCCTTTATTTAAATTTAATAGCTATTTATTATACTTCCTCTGTTCTATAAAGATATATTTCATTCTCATTTCACAAATATTAAAAAATATTAATTATTATTTATTAAAAATATATATTTTTATATATTTTCTATTATATATCTACTTTAACATGTGATATATTTAATAAATAATAATAAATAAGGGTTATAGAGAATTTACATGATAGCTAATTTATTAAAACGGTAAGTGACTTATAATTTAGAACAACCAAAAATGAAAAGTGAGTCTATCGTTATGAGGTAGATTAAATAATTTAGAAAATATAAATAATTAAATACAAATATTGTAGATTATAAAATATTAAATATTATTATAATAGTCAATTTATAATATAACTATAATATAAATAAAGTAATCAAACTATATTTTATGACATATAAAAAAAATATCTCTATTATTATAGGACGGATGAAGTACTAATACATGTTAATTATTATATTAGCAATAAATACATTTTTCTTTTAAGTAACAATTTAAAAATCAATTCCTTTCCCCATACATATATTTAGAGAATATTTTTTTTTCTAACCATTCGTTATCCTATATTCTAAAAGTTGCAAAATAATTTAAATAAGCATCAATTAAAAAAATAAAGTATTTTATTTTCAGTTTTAAAACTATCTCATATTCAGAGTTCAAGCTCCAAATCTCTTGTTAAAAGAGAAAAAATTTATATCTCATCTCACTTCATTGAGAGTACTTTATCTTTAAAATTTAGGAAACATTCTCTACCTTAATGAATATGCCCAATCTAGAATCTAGATTAACTTGCGACTTAAGAGTGTTTTAGCTTATAATATATCTCCCATTTATGTTATCTCCTACAATATATCGATCCATGGCTAATTACTAATAAAAGATATGAATTCCTTTATATAGAATCATAATGATTCCTCATTTTTAATTTTTTTTAAACAAAATTCGACTTAAGCAATAAAATTAATATTTCGACATTATATATAGCGCATGGAAAAAAAAAAGTCAAACATGTAATTAATTAAATGGGAAAGTATATCATAATCAAGTTAGAACATAAAACAACCAACAATAAAACATAAATAGGTTGGTTATGTATATCCATCAAATGGACCTACCTTGATGCTTCAATTTATAATTGTAAGTATGTCCGTTATGTTATCATGTTTTAAGAGTATAATAAGACTAAAAAAAAAAAAAAAATTCTAATCATTCAATATTACGAGGATCTTGAACTTAGGTATCTAATTTAAAAACGCTCCTCCTAAATTGGTTTTAAAGATATTTCATATTCAAAGTTTAAACTTAAAATCTCTAATATGAGAAAAAAAATTCGTATTATCTCATATCATCTCTTAGCAGTAGATTAATAAATATTTTGATTAAACTTATGCGATAAAATATTTTTTTTTACAAAAATTGAATTATTTTTATAAGGTAGTTAGAAGCTTAATTCATAAGAAATATACTTTTTTTCACATATTAAATTTTACAATCTTTCAAAAAAAAATTACAAAATAATTTTGAACTCCATACGCTAATTATTGTTATTAACTTTAATATTATTGTTATCTTTTGAACTTATGTTTCAATAACAATTGTCAGTACAACATCTCATATCTTAAGAGTATTACAATATTATACTTTGATTAAATTTATGTGAACATAATATTTCAAATTTTAACTATTTTTTTATAAAGTAATTATAACTATTAAATAAATAAAATATATATATATATATATTGCAAATTATCTCACTTAAAAATATAATGTATTTTAATTTGATTATTGAATAATAATATTTTTAAAAATAGAAAAAGAATTATAAAAAATTATTTTATATATATATCAATATGAATATTAAAATTCTAATATAATTTTTTAAAATATTAATATTTTAAAAATAAATGTAACAGAATATTCATGAATATTATTTTATAATAAATATAACAGAATATTCATGAATATTATTTTATATTTAAATTTTAAAATTTTAAAATATTAAAATTTTAAAAATATAATTTTGATTTTACTTTTTCTCTAAAAATTGTTATATATATGGGTTATATTTTCCTACTTCAATAAACTGAGAATAAAAAAATAATTTTTGACAAAAATATGAGAAAAATATTTTAGATTTACTAGATTTTTAAAATATATTCAGATTTATAATAATTTATTATTATTTTACAAATTTACTAAATTTTTATAGTTTATTATGATTTTATTATACATATAATAATTTTGTAAGTTTATTATAAGTTTATTTTGAGTTTATTATATATTTTTATAAAATAATTAAAAATATATAAAAAAATTTATATTTGGTAAAATATGAAAAAAATTTATAAAAAATGGTGGATATGTAATTTTTTTTAAAAATATATAAAAATATATTTTTTCTAAAAATATATAAAAATAAACAAGAGAGACATTTGCTTATTGCGCATTTTGAACCAAACCAATATGCAGATCTTCACAGTAGTATGAATATGTAATGCATCCGATGGAATCGCAAAACCAGCAATGTCATAACCAGAACAACTATGCTTCCAAAGGTGAACCAACGATTGCCACCAAAGGATGGCACCCAATTCCTGATTATGCTCAACAAAAGAAAAGCCCTGAGGACCTCAAGAGTCAAAGCTGCACCCATCAGTTGCGTCCGTCCTAATAATGTCTCTCAACCTATGACAAACTTTATCTTTATCAGTGGCCTCAAATAAATCCAGCATCGATCCAATTTTTGAAGTCTTTTCAACCTCCATTCCCACTATGTTCGGCTGAACAGATCCATCGTTCTTAGGCTCAATTGAAGGTAGCATATTCTCACGTTTCAATTGTTTAGAGATGCCCAACAATTTAATTACTGCTATTAATCCGATTCATATTTCTAATGTTGGAATCGGATATAGAGTTTTCAAGTGCATGGATCGGTGATGGAGATCTAAGCTTCTTGCCTTTTTTAGTCTGTCTTCTGCTAGATACAAGGAGACTGCCTTTCACCAGAGTTTTATATTTGGGTTTAGACTTTTTCCACAGTAATTTAAAATGAATAAGCTCCAGGTCCGGTTCACCTTCCGTTAAAACTTCCACATGATCCTCTAAATATGTAGAATTGATGGGTTTATTGTAAATTCTAGATAGCACCGAAAAAACAAAGTTTGAAGGTTCGGCTAGAGAATCTGATTGGGAGGAAATAATGGATGCGCCCATGATATGTCGATCCAAATTGATAATGTCAAGCTCCAACTACTTGACATTACTAAGATTATTGACAATGATAGAGGGAACATCTGGAATAGTGAAGCCACAATGGCCACTGTTTGCACGGGAATTTTCAAAAATTAAGTTAATTAATTTTAACTTAATAATTTAATTAGCTAATTAAACAAATTAGTTAATTAAATTAAATTATTTTAAGTAACCAATTAAACAGTTATTGGTTATTTAAATAAATATTCCATATTTCATTAAATAAATAATGGGATAATATCAAAATATGGGACCAATGAGATCACGCCAAGTGGACCAATAGGATCGCTTCGCTTGGTGGCCAAGTATCTTTAAATCCCTATAAATAGGTTGTCCATCTCCATATCAAAAAAGGAGAAGAAAATTCAAGACTCTGAAGCTCTGGTGAATTGAAGACTTAAAGCTCTCTCTCAAGTTCGAAGGCTCGCCTACACACTACCGATAAAGCTCTGCAATCATTCAAGTTCAAGTTCAAATCCATATTCAGATCCAAGCTCGAGTTCAAGTTCAAGATTCAAAGCCTGAATTCAAGTCAAGGTCTACCCAAATCAAGATCAACAGTTTCGAGATCAAGTCATCAAGACCCTCAATCTGTTCATCATCAAATCAAATCCAACACATAGCAAAGAGAAGAATCAGAGGAGAATCAATTAGAGATTGTACCCTAATATTCTTTATTTGTAATTTTCTTTTACAGGAAATACAAAATTTGTTGATACAAATTTTTGGCACGCCCAGTGGGACAGTCCCTACCTCTCATCTCTTCACTTTACAAGCTTCAAGATTCAAGTTTCAAGTCTCAAATCAACACCAATGGCATCAAAGAAGGTCACTATCACTCCAAAGATGACTGGAAAGGCTGCAACTGATGCATCTGCTGTCAAACCAAAGGGTTCAATCGGTGCTTCAACAACCACCTCAAGAGTGCTGAAAGGAAAGGTGGCTTCAACTGCAAATATGGCTAAAAAGAACAAAGCTTCAACGAAATTTGATGTTAGAGGCACTTCAGATGCAAGCCCTGATGTTCCTATCAAGATCAAGTCTTTGGATGCAGTTTATGAAAAGGCCCCCATAGTGCAAGAGCCAGATCTGCAAGAAGAGGTGATCGAAGAGGTGATCAAAGATTCAGAAGAAGAATTGACTGATGTGGAGGATTTCAACCATGATTCTGATAATGAATTCACTCCAATAATGTTGCAAAAGGAAGAACTGGATGATTCAAGTGCAATGTCAGTCATGATGGCGGGAGCATCATCAATGGAGGAACAGCTTGTCCTCATGAAAAAGCAACTGGATGGCCTCAATGATACTGTTCGTGAGAAAGACAAACAAATTGAAGTTCTCATGAAAAAGTTAGAAGACATGGCCGCAAGGAAGCAACAAGTTGAAGTTGATGAATCTACAACATCACAACATTCACTGCGCCAAAAGGAGGTCATTGGAGCCGCTTCTGCCACAAAGGCTACAAATACAATCCAACTTGCTGCTGATGGACCAGTCTCCGCGATTCAACTGAAGGAGCTGATTAAAGAAGCAATGAAGGACCAGATGGAGACCTCCATGCAGTCATCATATTCATACTCGAAGCCATACACTGTGAGGATTGATCGTTTGAGAATGCCAATGAATTATCAACCCCCAAAATTTCAACAGTTTGATGGAAAAGGGAATCCAAGGCAGCATATTGCCCACTTTGTGGAAACATGCAATAATGCTGGTACTGATGGAGATTTGTTAGTGAAACAATTTGTTCGCTCTCTGAAAGGTAATGCTTTTGATTGGTATACAGATCTTGAAGCCGGATCGATTGACAGTTGGGAGCAGCTAGAGCGTGATTTTCTGAATCGTTTCTACAGCACCAAGCGGGTTGTCAGTATGATTGAGTTAACTGGAACTCGCCAATGGAAAGAAGAATCTGTCATCGATTATATTGAAAGATGGAGAACTTTGAGCCTCAATTGCAAGGATAGGTTGTCAGAATCTTCTGCAATTGACATGTGCATCAAAGGAATGCATTGGGGCTTGCGATACATCCTGCAAGGAATCAAACCCCAAACATTTGAAGAACTCGCCACTCGAGCTCATGATATGGAGCTCAGCATCTCGGATAGCGGAAATCAAGACATCCCAGTCCGAGACCCTAAGAAAGGGAAGGAAAAGCAAGAAGTGAAAAAGTCTGCCAAACCATCCGAAAAGGCAGAAAATAAGCAAGCCATGGCGGTCTCTACGACTCCTATCAAAGTTAACACCATGGTTGAGAAGAAGCAGGAAGAAAAATCAACTTCTCAACAAGGGAGGCCAAGACCTTCTCTAAAAGAAAGGCAGGAAAAGCAGTATCCATTCGCAGATGCTGACGTATCAAAAATGTTTGATGAGCTTGTCCAAGCTAAGCTCATCCAACTTCCTGAAATGAAGCGCCCGGATCAAGCTAACAAAACAAATGATCCCAAATATTGTAAATATCACAGATTGATTAGCCATCCCATAGAGAAGTGTTTTGTCCTCAAGGACAAAATTATGAATTTGCTAGACAATGGTGATATTGTTTTTGATGAAGAAGAGGTAGTGGCAAATACTACTACAGTCACAATCAACAGTGATCCTTCTTCACCAACAAAGACAATGGTCAAATTTGGCATGTTTGATCCGGTTGAAGTTGATGCTTCCTGCCAAGATAATGTTCATGTTCCTCCAAAGCTGTATCTACGAGAACAACAAGAGGATAATAATGAACCCCACAATGAGCAATCAAATGATGAAGGTTGGACTCTGGTTACTCGAAAAAGAAATAAAAAGAAGCATCCATCTCTTAACAAGCCAAATCAACAAAGAAGCAAGGTGCTCAAGAGATCTGCTTTGCCGCTACAACCTGCAAAGTTCAGAAAATCAGGAACAGAATTGAAAGTGCAGAAGATAGATGAAGAGATTCTGCAAGAAAGTAGAAAGCCTGTTACTTTAGCAGAGTTTATGCCAAAACATTTTCTGAATACCACAGTTGCAGTCTCATGCAATCAAGTGGATGGTGAAGTACAACTAGAAGACAAAGATGAGATAGAAGAAGCTAAAGCTTATCTCACCTCCATTGAAAAAATTACTTTCACCGATGAAGATAGACTGCTGGGAGACAAGCCTCACAATCGCCCATTATTTATTGCTGGGTATATTTTTGAGAAAAAAGTAAATAGAATCCTAGTTGATCAAGGATCAGCAGTTAACATCATGTCTCTTAAAACTTTTAAAGAGATTGGACTACCTATGGATGAACTGAAGCAGAGTCGACTAATGATTCATGGCTTCAATCAAAACGGACAAAGAGCAGTGGGAAGAATTCAACTTCAGATACGCATTGAAGACATGGAATCCAACGTTCTTTTTCATGTAATTGATGCAAGACCAACATATAATGCATTGTTAGGTCGTCCATGGATTCATGCAAATAAAGTGTTGCCATCGACACTTCATCAATGCCTCAAGTATGTAAAGGATGGTCAAGTGAAAACCATAATGGCTGATTCAAAGCCATTCACTGAAGCTGAATCATACTTTGCTGATGCGAAGTTCTACATGGAAGAGTTTACAATTGAAGAAATTCTTCCTCTTCCCCAACAAAGCAAAGGAAAGTCTAGTGATTTTGATGCAAAAAGTGAAGTAGAAGAATCCAAAGAAGAAAAAGTGATAGCAAAGGAGCCGGTACCAAAAGAGGTAAAGGTGCGATGGGTACAAGTTTCCAAAGGGAAGGATGCTCAAGCTTCTGCACTAAAGATGAAAGAAGATGTCAAAGAAAACTTGAAGAATTTGACGCTTCCAGTCACAAGTTTGGTTACACCAAAAGTGGCGAATATTCTTTATCAAAATTTTGCGAAATCTTCACAAAGTTTCCATGAAGAGGAAGAATTGCTGCCCGCCAAAAGATCTGATGGATTTGACCCAAATGCTTACAAGTTATTGGCCAAAGCTGGGTTTGGAGTCAAGAATGTGATCAAGATAAAACATGACTTCAAAGATGAAGAAGTATCCTCTCAGGGAATCCGCAAAGAATGGAAGGAGAAGAGCTCTGGTCATCCATCCAAAACCGGTCTAGGACACCCTCCTTTGCGTTTGAAGATCAGAAAAAATGTTGTAAATTACATAAGTGCAGAGGATGATTCTGAGAATAAGTCCCCAAAGCCTTCTGTCTTTGATCGCCTAGGAACCACTTCAAATCGGGTTTCTGTCTTTGATCGACTTGGAGGCAATGCTGTCAAAGAAAAGAAGATCTCTGTTCATCAAAGATTAGGAGTCTCAAAGCCATCAAAGAAAATGAAGACAACTGCGACAGTCGACTGCAATGATCTTCGTAGCTCGATTCCCTCAAGGATGAAGCGAAAGACTGAATGGGTAGTGAAAACAGGCTCGATGTTGACGGGAAAGCCGCATACAGTGATATCTACGAATCTGAATCTTGAGAATAAAGAAGAGGAGTTAGAGGATGTGTTCGTGGGTCATATCACTTTCCAAGAAGATGATAAAGAAGAAGTCTTCATGGAAGAAAATGCAGAAGAGGCTCCCCAAGTCTTTGAAGAAGGAAATAAAGCAGCAATTGATGAGCTAAAGGAGATAAATCTTGGGACACCAGAAGATCCTCGTCCTATCTTTCTCAGTGCTAACTTATATCCAGAAGAGGAAATTGAGTATGTAGAATTATTGCGAGAATACCGTGATGTTTTTGCATGGTCGTATAAAGAAATGCCAGGATTAGATCCCAAAGTTGCAGTTCATAATTTGGCTATTATGAAAGGAGCTAAGGTGATAAAGCAAGCCCAAAGAAAGTTTCATCCAGATCTAATTCCACAAATAGAAGCTGAAGTTAACAAGCTTATTGAGGCAGGATTCATCAGAGAAGTAAAATATCCCACTTGGATATCTAATATTGTCCCAGTTAGAAAGAAGAACGGACAGATAAGAGTGTGTGTTGACTTTCGAGATCTTAATAAAGCTTGCCCAAAGGATGACTTTCCACTTCCTATCATTGAAGTTATGGTAGATGCAACTACTGGATATGAGCGCCTCTCATTCATGGATGGCTCATCTGGTTATAATCAAATTCCAATGGCAGCAAAAGATGCAGAAGCAACAGCTTTCAGAACTCCAAAAGGGATCTATTGCTATACTGTCATGCCTTTTGGTTTGAAGAATGCTGGCGCAACTTATCAACGAGCTATGCAGAAGATCTTTGATGATATGCTTCATAAAAATGTTGAATGCTATGTTGATGACTTGGTGGTGAAAACAAAAAAAGCAAATGACCACATTAAAGATCTTCGACAAGTATTCGAACGATTGCGCAAGTATCAGCTTAAGATGAATCCTTTGAAATGTGCATTTGGAGTCTCTGCAGGAAAATTCTTAGGATTCATTGTCAAACATCGTGGCATAGAAATTGATCAGTCAAAAATCGAAGCCATCATGAAAATGCCAGAGCCTCGCAACATTCATGAGCTTAAAAGTTTGCAAGGAAAGTTAGCCTACATCCGGAGGTTCATCTCAAACTTAGCTGGAAGATGCCAACCATTCAGCCGTTTGATGAAGAAAGATGTTCCAATTAAATGGGATGATGCATGCAGTAATGCTTTCAAAAGCATTAAGAAGTACCTCTTAAATCCACCTTTCTTGAAGGCTCCTATACGAGGACGACCTCTTATCTTGTATATTGCAGCGCAAGAATGCTCCTTGGGGGTATTATTAGCTCAACAAAATGATGAAGGAAAAGAGAATGCACTCTACTATCTTAGTAGAATGCTAACTCAAGTTGAGCAGAGATATACGCCAATTGAGAAAATGTGTTTGGCGTTGATGTTTGCCATAAAGAAATTAAGGCATTATTTGCAGGTACATGCAGTTCGACTGGTCTCTCGAGCTGATCCGGTCAAGTATGTATTGTCAAGGCCAGTTCTATCAGGGAGATTAGCCAAGTGGGCTATTTTGTTGCAAGAATTTGATATCACATATGTGCCACAAAAAGCCATAAAGGGGCAAGCTTTGGCAGATTTCCTCGCAGATCATCCAATTCCGGGAGATTGGAACTTCTCTGAAGATTTACCAGATGAAGAAGTATTCCTCATTGAAACCCCACAAGCTTGGGAGATGTTCTTTGATGGAGCAGCCAGTAGTTTTGGGGCCGGTGCTGGAGTTATCTACATCAGCCCAACTGGTGAAGTGATACCTTTTGCATTCAATTTGGTAGAAAAATGTTCCAATAATGCTTCTGAGTATCAAGCGTTAATATTAGGCTTGGAAATGGCAATTGAGATGCAGTTAACTCATCTAAAGGTGTATGGCGATTCTAAATTGGTGATCAACCAACTGCTCTCCATCTATGAAGTGAGAAAGCCAGAGTTGTTTCCATATTTTAAGCATGCGAACAATCTCCTCTCTTCATTTGATGATATTTGCTTGCAACATGTTGAAAGGAAGAAGAACAAGCAAGCTGATGCACTGGCTAATCTTGCAGCAACTCTTGCATTATCTGGAGGAGAGGCAAATGTGCCTGTTTGCCAAAGATGGGTGGTACCACTAATGTTTGATGAAGAAACTGAAGAAACCAATATAGTTTCTGTCTATGAAATTGAAAAAGAAGATTGGCGACAACCGCTCATGGACTATCTTGAACATGGTAGATTGCCTGATGAATTGAAAAGAAGAACAGAAGTAAGAAGAAGAGCTTCACGCTTTATCAACTTTAATGGGACACTTTATCGTCGTTCCTTCGATGGAGTGTTCCTACGATGCCTTGGAAATGATGAAGCTCTTAAAGCTTTGATTGAAGCGCATTCAGGAGTCTGCGGTGCACATCAGTCGGGACCAAAATTGCACTTTCAAATCAAACGAATGGGCTATTACTGGCCAACCATGGTTAAAGATTGTATGGAATATGCCAAGAAATGCCAAGAATGTCAGCTTCATGCAAATTTGATTCATCAACCGCCAGAGCCTTTGCATCCTACTGTCGCGTCATGGCCTTTTGAAGCATGGGGACTAGATGTTGTAGGGCCGCTACCAAAAAGTTCAGGGGGTCATATGTATATCTTAGCTGCTACAGATTACTTTTCCAAATGGGCAGAGGCAATCGCATGTAAAGAAGTCAAGAAGGAAACTGTGGTGAGCTTTATTCGGTCACATATCATTTATCGATATGGTGTACCCCGCTATATCATAACTGATAATGGGACAAACTTTAGAAATAAAGCAATGGACAAGTTGTGTGAGCAATTCAAATTCAAGCAATACAACTCATCCATGTATAATCCACCAGCAAACGGGTTGGCAGAAGCTTTCAACAAGACTTTGTGCAAGTTGCTTAAGAAGATAGTCAGCAAATCGAAGAGAGATTGGCCAGAGAAGATGGGTGAAGCACTTTGGGCTTATCGAACTACATACAGAACTGCAACTCAAGCAACACCATATTCGCTCGTTTATGGGGTAGAAGCTGTCTTACCTCTTGAACAACAAATACCATCTTTGAGAATAGCAATCCAAGAAGGCCTTTCAAGTGAAGATAATGCTCGTCTACGCTTGCAAGAACTTGAAGCTTTGGATGAAAAGCGCCTAGAAGCACAACAGCGTTTGGAATGCTATCAAGCCAGAATGAGCAAAGCTTTCAACAAAAGAGTACGAGCCAGATCCTTTCAAGTTGGTGATTTGGTGCTAGCAAACCGAAGATCGATAATCATGTCTCGACGTATGGGCAACAAGTTCCTATCAAACTGGGATGGACCACATGTCGTACAAGAAGTCTACAGCAATGGAGCATACAAGATAGTTGATAAAGATGGAGTGCGCATTGGACCAATCAATGGCAAGTTCTTGAAGAAATATTACGCCTAGAAGTTCGACGCCGCTCCTGGCCCGCATGAGCTAAAACTGTGAACGGCAAAAAAAAATAATAATAATAAAAATAATAATAAAAAAAATCATCTTGTATTTGAACTACGTTATGACTTGATCCTTCCATAAAGAAGGTACGTAGGCAGCTTAGTATTTTGCTAAGTTCAGTCACACCAAAAAAAAAATCATTATCAATATGAGCAAAGCTAGAAGTTATTAATAAGATTAAACAAAAGTTCAGTTTTATTAATAAAGAAAGCTAGCTACATAAGGTCTTTAAAAAAAAAGAATAAAAAAAAACTATATTCTCCACTTAAGATGCTTTAGATCCTCAAGCTGGTCTGAAAGTAGTTGCTGCAAGGTGGAGAGAGTCAAGTCATCTTGTTCAGAACGCACCAGTATGGTATCAATCTTGGACTTTTCTGCATGAAGATCTAAAGTAGCATTGTCATTTTCCAATCCTTCTTGGTTCAATGCTTTCATGGAAGATTCAAGTTCTTTCTTTCTTGAATTCAGTCTAGCCATCTCCTCTTCAATATGTACAAGCTCATTTGTTGCCAATAGTTTTCTATCATCGATCTTTTTCTTACGATCTAGAGCGACTTCAATTTCTTTGGCAATTTCTTCTAACTTTTGAGAATGATGATCAGCAGGCATACACAAAGCAAGAGCAGACTCTGTTTCCAACAATGTATTCACAGTCTGAAAGTACTTCTTAAGTTCCTGTTTCAAAAAGGTAACATCAAATCCATGAATATTATGAAAGTTATCCAGAACTTTATAACATTCTTCGATAAGAGGAGAAGCTTTGGATGGTTTTGTCTGGACGATTTTATCTCGAAGTCGCTCCCACACCATTATTGCAACATTGCGATGACAATCAGCCATTATGCTATCACCGCACACCTTTGACTCTTCAAGAGATGGAAAATAATTGGCGTCGCCAATATGATTAGTGCTTTGTGTTTGTATCCCTTGTTGGACAAGATCTATCCCAAGGTCACCAGAAGCTATATTGGATAAACAAAGATTTTCGGGATCTATGTTTATAGAACTAAAGCCTTCATTGGGAAGTAGACAAGGTGCATCATCAATGGCTAAGTCATTTGCACCCAACTGAGAAAAAAAAAAAAAAAGAGGGGAGAGGCAAATGAGAATAAAATAAAAAAAAAGAAAAAAAGATTTGAAAAAAAAAAGTAATCTTACCAAGTCATTTGGTATGGATTCTTTTTCACCAGCTTTGAACTTTTTCCAACAACGGTCAGAATCAACTTCTTCTTCATTAGAAACCGAACGATTGCAAATGCCTTCTCTAGGATGTTTCTTCTTAGCAGGGGCATTTGGAACAAGATTCTCATTATCTTTGGGATTAGATTCACCACTTCCTTCCAAACAAGGATTCAGATTAGTAGCAACGTTTTTTTTTTAATTGGTGATCCTCTTTTCTTTCCTCCTTATTAGTTGTCTTGGAATTATTTTCCTTTGAAACATTATTATTCCGAGGAGAACTAATAGGCGCATGGGATTTTAACTTCAACACAATAGGAGCAAATTTATTCTTTTCAATAGGATTTGAGAGACCATGTTTATTTCTTTCAATCTTAGAATGAAGTTTTGAAGATTTCACCAAAGGAGAAAGTGGTTGAAGAGCACCAGCAGTAGAAGAAAAATTTGTTGACCACTCTAACCTCCACCAATCCCTATACGCCAGTGTATAAGAGAAGCGTTCATCCAATTGCTGAGAAGGTACAATAAGCTTTCCGCCGCTGTTCAAATGCAAGCAAGACTTCCAAAGCATAACTATAGTTTCCAAGTTGATGTTGGAAAATTTTCTACTAATGTCTCCAGGAAGATATTGAGTGTAGCCGAACTGTCTGCTAAACCTATGAGGACTGTACGGTTCAATGATGAATCGATTTTTATAGCGCAACGTCAAGAAACTTGAACGTTGGCTAATAAAATATTCCGCTCGTCCAGGGGATAGATTACCATCATCCTTCAAAAGACTATCAGTTTTTAAAGTAAATGGTGGCCCCAAGTAAGGAGTACATTCCATGAAAAGTTTAGCAGCTGCATCTTCTTCAAAATGTTTTGCCATTCTTTGTCCTCCATAAAGCATCATCGTAGCCCGCTTTGCGTCAAAATCCTCAGAAGAAAAATGAGTATTGAAGCGGTCGGCTATCCATCCATATATATAATGGAAAGGGATCGAAATGGGGCATCTTCTTAAGTCTTTTGAGGTAGAGATAAAGTTGAGGCCATTGTAAATACTCGCCAAGACGGGAACAGCTAAAGAAAATTTCTTGCCAGTTGCCAACATACTTGCAACTTTAAAAGTGCTTGGACGAATGAGATGCACAGGATCGCGTGGAAGCATGAATTTACAAATCCAACAAGATATCAAAGCAGCAGCATATACTTCTTCTAGTAAATCTTCTTCAATATGAAGGGAAATAAAAGGTTCTTTCCAAGTTGCATCACGAGGAAGTTTCTCTCCTATTCTGCCAGTTGGAATGAAAGTTTTCTTCGGACGAGAAGTTCTTTTTATGTAGTCTTTTTCAGGAGGTTCTCTATATCTTGTACTTCCATGAAACCAAAAGTTTATCCAAGTATGAATGTCCAACTCACAGCGATGATCAATAACTTTGGCATTCCTATAATAAGCATAAAACAGATATCTGCAACTACGGGGTAAGTAATGGATCCCATTTTTGTTAACGCCAGTGAGCTCCCTAGCTGAGGGGATTACTTCGTCATAAAAAGAGCCAAGTATTGGGAGTCCTGCAAGTGTCTTCAAGTCCCAAAGAGAAATTGATTCTTCACCATGTGGAAGAAAAAGACTATTTGTAGATGGACTCCAATGTTCACAAAAATATTTGATCACATTCATTGAACGATCATAAGTGAATAATGAAGCAAAAAGAGCATAATAGATCTCGGCCTTAGTAAAAAACTCTTGTCGACTTGTAAGCACATCTTCAAGCCATTCCCAATAGCGTTCAGTATAAGAAAACTCGCCAACAAGTTTAAAGTTAGAATGCCAAGATATTGCCTTCTTGCGGATGCGACTTGCTAATAGAGGAAGATATGATGGTGAAGAATCAAGCGAATGAAGTGAAGATTGAAGCACGGTGCACTCAGAGATTGAGATTCCATCCTTTCGGTCTTCAAGTTGATAATTCTGTTGGATGGTCCAATTTTGAATGTGTGGAGGATCTATCTTGCTAGGCAATTTGACTCCAAAATCTCCTTCAGCAGATTTTTGAGAAGCAAGAATCATACCTGGCTGCGAGGTTTCTTCATCATCATTTAAAATCTTGATTCTTGGAACCTTGTTGGAAGATGGAAAATCAAGTATGCGCACCATGTTGATAAAGTCCTTTCTAAAAAAAAAAAAAGTTGATGAAGAAAGTTGGGGCAGTGACCCGGCGCACTTTAGCAAAAGCGCGATAAGTTGATGAAAAAAGTTAGGGCAGTGACCCGGCGCACTTTAGCAAAAGCGCGATAAGTTGATGAAAAAAGTTGGGGCAGTGACCCGGCGCACTTTAGCAAAAGCGCGATAAGTTGATGAAGAAAGTTGGGGCAGTGACCCGGTGCACTTTAGCAAAAGTGTGATAACTTGGTGCAGAAATCAGCAATAAATTGGAGAAGAAGATCCAACCCAAGCAAGCAATCCTAAAAAAAAAAGTTAATAATTACGAA
This sequence comes from Garcia nutans, assembly GCA_947685225.1. Classification (NCBI taxonomy): domain Eukaryota; kingdom Viridiplantae; phylum Streptophyta; class Magnoliopsida; order Malpighiales; family Euphorbiaceae; genus Garcia; species Garcia nutans. The sequence goes on from CANTUV010000089.1 coordinate 2,381,416, forward strand.
TGTAAAATTTGTGATTAAAGGAAATGGTGGTCTCAATATTGCTAACTGGATATAGCTGATTTATATATGATACCAGAGAAAGCTGAAAAAAAAAGGGAAAAAAAATCAGTTACTGGTTATGAAGATGAAGATGTGAGCATGGTTTAATTAGGAAATAAAGCATTCTCTTGTTTTATAGTTAAAAAAAAAAAAAACGACTAAAGAGTTGTTTACAGTACATGGTGGTGTGATTATTGGATTAAATTAAAGTTGAATGATCAGAAGCAAAGGAAAGAAAAAAAAAACTTGCAAAGAATAAAGACAGAGTAAAATATATATATATATATATAAAAGCCAAAACATTGATGATGATATGTATAATGATGAGAAACCAAGACCATACGTGCCATACTATTAATTGGTTGCTTTTTACCTGCTTTCGTCACAGAGATATGAAAAGAAAGCAAGAAATTAAGGTTGCCATTTTGATATAATTGCAAGATTAAGAGGAAATTTACCACTGTGCAGATGCGAGCCGTCGAGAAAATTCAGAGCGTATTCAAAGAACAAATCTTGATGTCTGATCGGTGGAATGACAGCTAAAAAAAAAAAAGAATTAACGGGAGAAACATAGCAAGCTCCTCTTTTATAAAGGTTGTCCAAATCCTAACCCTATTAGGATTACATTCACCTTAACCAATCAAGAGCAAGTATAATTATTGAGGGTTAAGTAATTATATTCCTACCCAAATTGAATTATAAATTTAAATTTTATAAGGATTTAAATTTATAATCTTTACAGGAATTATAATTAATAGTCCTAATTCCTACGAGGGTTAAAATTTGAAGGACCCCTTCCTGCTACACAAATTAGATTATAATTCAAAAATATATATATATATATATACCGCGCAAGTCTTCAAATTTTCGAGACTCGTCCGAATGAAACTACGAACAAGTCTCGAGGGGCATCTTTTTGCACGGGAATTTTCAAAAATTAAGTTAATTAATTTTAACTTAATAATTTAATTAGCTAATTAAACAAATTAGTTAATTAAATTAAATTATTTTAAGTAACCAATTAAACAGTTATTGGTTATTTAAATAAATATTCCATATTTCATTAAATAAATAATGGGATAATATCAAAATATGGGACCAATGAGATCACGCCAAGTGGACCAATAGGATCGCTTCGTTTGGTGGCCAAGTATCTTTAAATCCCTATAAATAGGTTGTCCATCTCCATATCAAAAAAGGAGAAGAAAATTCAAGACTCTGAAGCTCTGGTGAATTGAAGACTTAAAGCTCTCTCTCAAGTTCGAAGGCTCGCCTACACACTACCGATAAAGCTCTGCAATCATTCAAGTTCAAGTTCAAATCCATATTCAGATCCAAGCTCGAGTTCAAGTTCAAGATTCAAAGCCTGAATTCAAGTCAAGGTCTACCCAAATCAAGATCAACAGTTTCGAGATCAAGTCATCAAGACCCTCAATCTGTTCATCATCAAATCAAATCCAACACATAGCAAAGAGAAGAATCAGAGGAGAATCAATTAGAGATTGTACCCTAATATTCTTTATTTGTAATTTTCTTTTACAGGAAATACAAAATTTGTTGATACAGCCACCATAGCAGAAGACAAGGACGCACTATTGTTGAGAGAACAAGGCCCATCAAAGTGAGAAATAGTGGGCACAAGTGGAGAGTCAGCCCTGTGAACGTGCGACCCAAGATGGTGATATTGATGCCCATCATCTGTTACTGCCTGGCCTACTGCTGGACAAGTAACGTGAAGTCCATCATTTGTAGCAGCTGGAGTAAGTGCTGGAGAAGGGTCATAATCAGAGGAAATAGCATCATTGATTTATGGAGCCATGTTGGCCACTAAAGCAGAGGACAAAATTGGAGAAGTGGGCTTACTACAGTTGTTAGAACATGGCCCCCCTCGAAGTTAGAAACCAAAGGCACAAGTGGAGAGACTGACTTTTGAACATACAGCCCGTGATGAAGAATTTTTGCACCAGAAGATGTTTGTGGCTGGATGTACAATCGAAGCACCACGATTCTTTGTCGGCTCAGATAATGCAGTCTGCTCATGTGATGGCCGAACACCACCAGTTCTATCATAGGCAGATAAGCACGACACATCAATAATAGGAAGGGCTTGCAGAGATGTCTCCTTGGGAAAGCAAGAGGCGTCACAACCAGTGGCCAGCCGTTCAAAGATGGAAGGAGAGTTCCGGCATCGAAGATCATCAGAAAACTGAATATCGTTGGGAACTGAAGTTTGGAGAATATCCCAATAAGGAGAAGCTAATGATAACATACTTTCGATAGGAATTATTCCTCAGATGCTCTGATACGAAAAATCTTCTCATCAATCTTAATACGGATTGATACAACTATAAAATCTTTATCAGTACTAATAAGAATCCTAGCATAGTCGAACATGCTCTTATTTAAGGTTGTTTTACCAAATCTAATCTGCTTATGAATTTGGAGAAAAAACTTACTTCCCATGCTTGAATCGGAAGATGTTCTATGCGTAACTAGGAGAATCAATCACTAATAACCATACTATTTCCCACCTCTTCACAGTGCTAAAACGATCAAGCAGCCAAGCCTGATCCTTGCCTTTCAAATCAAATTATTTATCGCAAAAATGAATCAATCATCAAAAACCCAGAAGAACATCTCTTCTTCTATTACTGTGCATGTAAGCAACAGCCAAAATAGAGATTTAAAAAGCCTTTCAAGATCTCAATAATGGCAAATTAGGTGCTGGCTATGGTGATGGTAACAGTTTATTATTCTATTACAGTGAGGTCTATAACGAGCCTTTTTTTTGTTTTCACCGTAGCTATTTTTAATGATTTAGATATAATTCTAATTCTATTCGAGGTGTAAATCACATATTAAAATTTTTTGCCTCTTTTCAAAAATGTATTTAGTGAGATTTGAATTGGTGCTGACATTTGCTCAACTCTGCTTAAATAATTAAGCTACCCGTCTTAGATTAGAATGGGTTGTTTTTAATAATAAAAAAAATTATAGTGGTTTTGCAAGCAGCTGATTAAAATTTTTTAATTATGATATAAATTTTTTATTTTTACAATAAAATGAGTAATAAATAATAATAATTTAAAATTTATTTTGTCAGAAATATAATATATTCTTTATTATTGACTAAATTTTTTAACGAAATTAAAAAGAATAGTCCTGCCCTGCATCCAATATTCACAACAGAACATTTGGAACTCCTAGTTGCCATTTAAAAGCCATAGTTGCCATTTTGAAAATATAATTTATATTTAGAATTTTTAACAAGATATCACATTACATTAATAAGATAGTTATATTAATATGATTAGTGAAAATAAACAATAGCATGGGCATAATTGGTTTAATAATATACTAATTGAAAATAATTTTATCATTTGTCAAATTTTAATATTAAAATACTGATGTAAAATATATATTTTTTAAATAATAAATTTTTATAAAAATAAATATAAAAATTATCATCAATGTTATTTTATATCTATTTATTAAATATTAAAAATCTATAAAAGATATAATTTTTTATTTTCAGTTCAAAACTGTCTTTTTTATTAGAATAAATATAAAAATATTCGTGGATATTATTTTAAATTTTTATTAAAAACTTATTATTTCTAAAAAAATAATTTTTATTTTTTAAAATAAAATAAAATTTGGGAATTAGGGCATGCTTTCCACCCACTGCACATTTTAATTTTAGAATTGGTATGTATAAATTTAATTTTCTTTATTTATTTTTTTTGTATATTTTATATTTTTATTATTTTATATTTTCTTTCTTCTCAATTCATTTACCAAACCTAAATCAAAAAATCAATTTCTTAACCCAGCAGCCGCCTCTCCCCGTCATCTTCATCGCCAATGCAGACCACGTGCAGTGGTTAACCTTCTTAGGGACTATGAATTCTCAAATGTTGCCAAGCACTTTTGGAAACATGCTCACCTAATTTGGGCCAGTCCGAGTAAGACCATTTTACTCAAACTTTGTTTTTCACATTCTATAGGGGGTTTCAAACTCTGATCTTGGTCGAATTGTCTTCAAACCCGAGTTTAAGTTTAGGGCAGCATTTGATTCATTGCTATAAAATCCTAAAAAGTGTACTAATTTCTGATGAGAATGTCGTCAAGGTTTTCAAGCGCTCATCTGAGATTGTCAAGAGCGGATTATCCAAAAATTTATCAATCAACATTGAGATAATTACTAAAATAAAAAAAAAAGTATTAGTGAGACTTTTTTTTTTAATTTTATCAGATTATGAAATTTTTTATATTAAATTGAAAGTCAGACTTTCTGTTTGATATTTAAATTTTTTTTATTATTTTTTAAAGAAAAATTAAAATCTTAAGTTTCGGTTATAAACCAAAAAATCAAAACTTAAAATTATGATTTATTAAAAAATTAAAAAAAAAAAAAGCAAACCCAATTTTTGCAACAAAAGGGTCTGACGTGATCCAAATTGCGGTTCGGATTCTAAGCCCTACTAATTTTTTTTAAAATAATTATATTAATTTTTTTTTGCGCTGCGGTAAGTACTGTCGCTGTGTGACCTGAGGCCACGGGTTCAAATCGTAGAAACGGCCTCTTGTAATTAATTGCAAGGGAAGGCCGCATACAAAAATTCAATGAGTCCGACCCTTCTCCGGACCCCGCTCATTGCTGAAGCATTTGTGCACCGGGCTGCCCTTTTTTTATATTAAAATTTTTATTTAATATATTAATAAATTTTTGTAATTAAGAAAAAAATTTACAACTGTATCTAGTGTTTTATTTCATATAATTATTTTCAATGTGAGCAATACTAGTGAATAAAGGCTTTATAAAAAAAAATATGCTCACTTTTTTTTAAATTAAATTTAAATTTAAATTAACAAATTGCTAGCTAGTTATTCTTTTTAATTAACGGTATTGTAATTGGCAATTCTTTTATTCTATCAGTAATTTATCCAAACATGCAAATATTGAACCTGTTACCCCTAAACCTTAAAAAAATAATTATAAATTCATGATAAAATTAAAAAAATAATAAAAAAATAATTTTAATGTTATTCTTAAACACCAAACAAATTAATTATAAATTTATAAAAAAATTAAAAGCTAAATAAGATAATTTTAATGTTATCCCTAAACTCTAAACAAATTAATTATCAATTTAAGAAAAAAATAAAATATAAAAATAATAATTTTATTATTATCCCTAAACTCTAAAAAATTAATTATAAATTTTTGAGAAAATCAAAACCAACAAATTTTAATTTTTTCGTGAAAGTGAAAAATGAATTTTCTCCCCCTTCATTTTACATTTTTGTTTTCAATTTGGAAAAACTAAAAAACAACCATCAAAAAGAAAGATTAACAACTTAAATATATATATATATATATATGTATGTATGTATGTATATATTGTACAGTTATGAAAAATCAGACAATCAGCTGGCAACGGAATCTTTAATAATCAACTCATTAGTTTTTGTTTTTTTAAATAATCAAATTTGTAGAAAAAGAGAGAAGGGAAGGATAGGAAATATATTTTTTTTTATGAAAAATAATGCCAGAAAGCAGAAAATTATTTTTTTTAGAATTTTTTATAAAATCATCAGAAAAATAAACATAAATTATCAATATTTTTAAATTTATAAAAATTTTTACAAATTTACAAATTTATATAATATATAATTTATTATATATATAATAATTTTTATAACAATACAATTATCATTTTTATTTTTTAATTTTTTTCAAATTTATAATTAATTTGTTTATAGTTTAGAGATAATATTAAAATTATCCTATTTATTTTTTAATTTTTTTTATAAATTTATAATTAATTTTTTAGGGATAACATTAAAATTATCTTTTTTATTATTTTTTATTATTTTTTCATGAATTTATAATTAATTTTTTTTGGGTTTAGGGGTAACATGTTCAATATTTGCATGTTTGGATAAATTACTGGTAGAATAAAAGAATTGCCAATTGCAATAGCATTAATTAAAAAGAGTAACTAGCTAGCAATTTGTTAATTTAAATTCAATTTGAAAAAAATGAGCCATATTTTTTTTATTTATAAAGCTTGTATTCAATAATGTTGCTCACATTGAAAATAATTATATGAAATAAAATAATAGATACAGTTGCAAATTTTTTCTTAATCACAAAAAATTATTAATATATTGAATAAAAATTTTAATATAATTATTTAAAAAAATAGTATAGCTAACTGAATTCAAAAGTTATGCCTTTGGATCATGTTAGATCATTCGGTTTGTTTTTTTTTTTAATTTTTAAATAACTGTAACTTTAATTTTTGATTTTTCTTTAAAAAATAATAAAAAAATTTAAAAGATCAAATCGAAAGTCTTACTTTCGATTTAATCTAAAGACTCTCATAATATGATAAAATAGAAAAAGAGTCGCATATTTCAATAAATTTTTAAAAATTCTCCCTTATTTTAGTAATTATCCCATTAACATATTATTCTTAAGAGAGATTGGAATGCATCAATCTGCCATATCATGTTTGTTGATTAACAGACCTGATATAGCACGAATGAATTTTGACAAGCTAAGGCAAATTGTGCACAAAAATATTGAAATTGGATTTGATCCTTTCAAGTCTTGTACATTTGGAAATGCACTTGCAATGATGTTTCAGACGATGGAAGCAGAAAATGGAAGTTTATAGGATTTGGGGTTTGTGATGAGATTTGGTTGGCTATCAAAAAGTATCCGTTATTTGTTATGTGTTCGAGCAAGAAAATTATGAAGAACATGGATTTTCATTGTGAACATAATGGGTTGGTTGCCTGCAGAGGTTGCTAGGGCACCGCCTGCTATTTACCTATAGTTTGGAGAAGAGGATTGTCCCAAGGTGTTCAGTTGTAAGAGTTTTGCTATTGAAGAGCTTGATCAACAAAGAAATTCCTTTAAGCTCAGTGTTGATACCTTATGAGAAGTACTTCCTCGAGTCATTTGTGATCAAGTATGAGGAAAATGTACCTCAACTCTTGAGAATTTTCCATGGAGAAATGAATATTGAGGAATTGGGATTTGGATTTTTGAATTTATGGAGAAATCATCACTTTCCCTTGTTATTTGAAACTGCTGGCTATTTGATTGAGAAGAAAAGATTTTAGGGTAAATTAATTATTATGAAAATGTCTTCAAACTTATTTTTTTTTTAATCAAATGAGAAGGTCTGAATCTGCAAGGGTTAAGTCATGACTCAAGCTACAAAATGTATCAACTGACTGTTGTTGCATCTAATAATTTATTTTTAATTTCGAAAATTTCTTTATCCAATTTTTTTTCTTCTCTCTATTCAGTGAAGCCCATGCAGCAAAGAATTTCATCAGCTCCCCACAACATATGGCGGAAGATTGTCTCCATCTCTAATATCTAGCCTACGTACTGCATCCAGTGTGTCTGTAGCATCCCCCTGCTATCACCAGTGGGTTCGGTGTACAAACTGTCCCAGTCTGTCAGGGGTCTACTACAGTACCTGTTCACCTCACGGTTACCGAGCAGTGATTTGTTTATTTGGCCTCAAATGAGGTCGCCTTCCTCATTCGAATAGGCGACCTCCTCCCTTAAGAGGAAACCGCAAGCTGAACAAGTACCATTTCTTCTATACTATAGTAGACCCCCGACAGACTGGGACGGTTTGTACACCGAGCCCACTGGTGATAACAGGGGGATGCTACAGTTAAAAAAGATTTAACTGTAGCATCCCCCTGTTATCACCAGTGGGCTCGGTGTACAAACCGTCCCAGTCTGTCGGGGGTCTACTACAGTACCTGTTCACCTCACGGTTTTCGAGCAGTGATTTGTTTATTTGGTACTCGTTCAGCTTGCGGTTTCCTCTTAAGGGAGGAGGTCGCGTGTTCGAATGAGGGAGGCGACCTCATTTAGAAGAAATGGTACTCGTTCAACTTGCGGTTTCCTCTTAAAGGAGGAGGTCGCATGTTTGAATGAGAGAGGCGACCTCATTTGAGGCCAAATAAATAAATCACTGCTCGGGAACCGTGAGGTGAACGGGTACTGTAGTAGACTCCCGACAGACTGAGACGGTTTATACACTGAGCCCACTGGTGATAACAGGGGGATGCTACAGTGTCCACATCTCTTACTGGTGGCAATGGTGCGATCCCGTTTTATCACTCAATGCAATCAACCCCATACTTGCAGGAAAGGCTGGGAATGATGTCGACCCTTAGCAATAATCTATACCATGACACAAAGCCCGATCTATTTCGTGGGATGTCACAAGCCTCTCATGTTTTTCGGGGGCTGATTTCATCATATAATGGTGCTATTGAAAACCAGTTTGAACGGCCTGGCCATGTGGACTCCAAGGAACTCTACAGTGGACAGTTTGTCATGGTTGATCTTGTGTCTCAGCAAATCCTAAGGCATTATGTGAAATCGAAGCTCTTGGTAGGACCAATAGAATCTATCATGTAGAATCCTTGGTTGAGGAACTATTACCAGGCATTTCATATACCTACTGCGTGTCTTTCAAGTCGAGATTGAACAAGTGATTTAGGCAGGGGCGAAGCCAAACTTATTAGTGAATTGGGGCAAAATAAAAATATTATATATGTATTAAAAATAATATAAATAATAATATTTTTATATATTCATAAACTAATGCGTAAATATCTTTCATATATAAAGAATTAAAAAAATTACAATTTCATATATTCTAACCTTGTCTTCTTCTTTCTTCTTCTTCTTTGTTTTTAAAGAATGCCAATTATTTTTTAATTAATTTTTTAAAAAAGATATCTATTGATTTAAAGAAGAGTAATTTATATTGAGTTTGTTGTTTTAACTTCTTATAGAAGTTGAAGGATAGAGGGGTATTTTAAAAATTTGAAGGGGGGCAATTAAGTATTTTAAAAATTTTAATAATATATATATATATATAATTCTAAAACATAACAAGTGGCTTCGCCACTGGATTCAGGTAAACTTTCTACTAGTTAAAAGGCAGAAGCGACTATTCGGCGTAGAATTTGAGTGCTTTGCTGCAGAGTTTATATGGTAAGCAGTTTACAGAACATACATAAGGAGAGATGAATAGCATAGCAGCACTCAAACTATCTCTTGCAACTGCGTAATTTCATTTTATCTTCAATCGAGCATGTTTTCATATCAGCTATAAAGATTCACAAGCTCCTTGCTATTGAGAGCGTGTATGCTGGTGTAAAAAACTGTATATGGTATTGCCCTTGAAACGCACTTGTAAGAAGAGCTATCGTTACAATTTCTGAACTCCTCGGCTGATATGATTGTATATGCTTTGTATACATTCCATCAAGTTAAAATTGAAGAAATCTAACGTATCTATGTAAATTGATTACTTGTTACCTTTTGGTTTTTTATTCCAAGTTCGTAAGTAGGGAAGTGAACAAAGCTACTTAGGTTCAGTTTATATTTCGATTTAATAAAGTTCAAAATTGGTTTATTTATGAAACAGTCAAACCGATCATTTACTTTTTAATTTTGTTATAAGTTTAGAAGCTAGATTATTTATTATGTTCTAGAAAACTATAACTGCATGTGTGTGTAAATGTATATTATTCAGTGACTCATCTTTTACTAAATTATAGTAAATTATTAACTAAATTTTATAAAATAATTATTCTAAAATTTTAAAATATATGTTAAAAAATAATAATTTATTAACTAATTCAACTTATATAATTTACGCTTAATTATCAAAAAATACTTTAATTTTATCTCAATTTTCGATCCTATCAAAAACTTTTTCTTAACAAATTAGTATATATATTTATTTTTATTTTAAATATATTTTTAATCAGTTGAGCTTGTTTTTACCAGCTATCTTGTTAATATGTTAATCCGATTTTATTTTTTATTTTGAAAAATAAATAGATAGACACTAAAAAAAAATGTCCGTTTATTTATTCTATAAAAAAAATTAAGAAGAACATGAAATTAATGAGCATTAAAAAAAATAAAAAGAATAATTGTTGCAAAAAGTAAGGAGACTACCTTCAAATTACTCGAGAAATAGAAATCATTCAGATAAAAAAAAAAGTATATAGAAACATGATCAAATATTGCAATTGGCAAAGATACAGTTGTATATATATATAACTATTCATTCAGTATTGATCAATACAAAGAAATCTTCTTCTGTTTTCTGAGTTTCTTGATTTTGATTAGGTTTATCCAAGTTTTACAAATAGATTTGTGTCTCAGTTGATTTATAGATCCATGACAATACATATACCCGACCGTTTTTGTAACATCACATATATGGGACTATCATTGTATTTATTGAATTATTTATGATTACGTATTAATTTAAATTGATTTGCGGCAATAAATTTGAGTGAATTCAATGTATATTTTTGAAAAATGAATTTCTTATGTATTTGTGAAACGTTAAATTATAAATTTTCTTCAAATTTTCAATTTTGTTTTGAAAAAAATTAAAATTGCTTAAATAACCACATAGTTTAATGTCCAGGAATATGTATTGCTTCTTATTATGTTTCGAGTTCAAATTTTTTAGATTTTTTTCCTCCTACATATATAATTAATAAAAAAAAAAGATTAAAGTTAGCTTAAATATATCAGGGTTCTTTTTTTAGGGATAGTTTATTATTGTTTTATACATATCTATGAGGTAATGACTATGAATTTAATAAATATGGTAATTATACTTATATAATTATTATAAATTTAAAATATTTATATCTATTGACCATCAGAATATTCATGATTATGATATTATATAAATAAATTATATAATAAAATATCTAATTATTACTTAATTAAATAATTAATATATTATATATTTTTAATCTAAATTTTCTTTTTGAGAATTTTAATCTAAATTTTTTAGTTATATTATTTAAGAAATAACTAATCATAATAATTTATACGATTATCATAAAAGTTTAATTAAGAATATTTAATAAACATTAATGTTATAGTAACATTATAATATTATATAATGGTTTTTATAATTACATGATATATCTCTCTACTTTGCGTTCGTCCTATAACATACCTTTATTTACTTAAAATAATATTAATAAATTCTTAATTTAGTTATTTCTCTTCTCATTATTCATCGAGTAAACCATGCGCTTAAAAAATTCAGATTTCTCCTATTTCCTATTTCACTCATACATTTTCCTTTGCATCACAAGTCATTGGTATATCAATGGATGTTTCAAAAAATCTATATGGATAAAAAAAGGATTAAACTTTTCTTTTAAACTAGTAGTTTTTGTTGCAACAAACAAATTAAAAATCAATGATAATCCATCTAAGAACAGCGACAATGATCCATCTAACCACTAGGCATGATGATTTCAATGACAAATTGGGTAGAAATAAATTCTATAAATTTATTGTTTTCTAATAATAAAGCAAAGAGTTTTGTCATTAGAATAAGAAATGAAGGCAAAATCATTAAATTTATTGAAGAGATGAGAAATTAAAAAGCAAATTGAACCCATTACAAGGGTTGATAAGACTCATGGTTATGTGCAGTGATATCGCAAGTTCGAATTCTAGGTTTGAACAATATTTCATAAGTATAATGCACTGCATGTATTATTGGAGGAACTACTTTAGTGAGGCCTATATTTAAATGGAAGGCCCTGACGATGAGTTGCAGGCTAACCTTCTCGAAATTTACTCGGCTTGACTATTGATGTCCACTCTAAAAAAGTGTGATTAATATTTGGACAAGTAGAGTTCCTCATTATAAAAAAAATAAATTGAGAAAAAAAAGGGTTACAACCCTAGCTTTGTCTGGACAAGTATTCTTGCATCCATTGAGTTATTAAAAAAAGGCGTTCGTTGGAGAGTGGGTGATGGTAAAAACATTTTTGTTGCTAGTGACCCATGGATTCCAAAGGATGATTCTTTTGTTGCCGATGATGGTGATTTGTTCATTAACGAATCTGTTAGAGTTTGCGATTTGTTCGTGGCTGGTAGTAAAAGATGGGATATAAACAAGTTAATGGAGCTCTTTTCGGCTAGGGACATTAATGCAATCCTCTCTATCCTTCTTAGTCTTCGTAATGAAAAAGACTCGTTACTCTGGCATTTTGATAAAAGGGGCAAATATTCGGTAAAATCCGGCTACCATGTAAGTAGACAAGGAAGCTATGGTAATTTTAATGTACTTTATGGGGATATCTGGAATCGTCTTTGGCTCTTGAACACACCTCCGAAAATTCGTGATTTTATTTGGAGGACCTTGAGGAATGTGCTGCCTGTGAAATCTAATCTTGCTGGCCGTGGCATTGGAATTAATCAAAATTGCCCATTTTGTGCTTCCGTGGAAACCATTGATCATCTTCTTCTTCATTGCTCCATGGCTCGGGAATGTTGGAGATTGCTTGATGTTTTTTCTTTAAACCCACAGGATTCTTTTTCAAATATCTTTATGCAGGTTTGGAACTTTAAAGGTAGAGAAGTTGTAGAACTTTGTGCTTTTGTGGCTTGGCATTTATGGAATTCTAGAAACAAATTGGTGTGGTCATCCATCTCTACCAACGCAAAATCTATTGTCTATGCGGCAGTCTCCCATATTGCGGATTGGAACTCTCTTTTTGGTTTGAAAAGGAGACATTTTTTACAAGTAAATGACTCCTCTCATGCTGCTGAAGTCACTACCGCTGCCCATGTTCCAGCTTTTTTAGTTGATGATGTGCAGTGGAATTTATTTGTTGATGCTGCCCAATTCCCTGTAGAAGCTTTTTCAGGCTTCGGAATGGTGGTTGAAACGAGTGAAGGGGACTTTAGATGTGCTGTTTCTGGTTATCAAGAAGGCTCAACTTCCACCGAGATCGCTGAGGCGTTAGCACTTCGTGAAGCAATTCTTTTTGCCATCAACCATCTTGATGACCATGGCTCTATATTTTCGGATAATCAACTTCTGGTAAATGCTTGTAATTTTTCATATGTTGACAACTCTCCTTTTGGTCTTTTAGTTGGGGATTGTAAATCTTTGCTGGTGGATTTTCCAAACACTAAAGTTTGTTGGATTAGGCGTTCTTCGAATGTTGTGGCTCACTCTCTTGCTCGAGCTTCCATTCGACACTCTAGATATGTTGTGTGGGAGTCTATCCTGGATGTAATTCTTTCCTATTTTCCTTAATTAATATACGGTTTTTTCCTTCAAAAAAAAATATTAAATTTATTGTGACCCAACTTTTTAAAATTTGGGGTGTGGTTGATGTTCAAATTTATTAATATTATTTTAAACAAGTAGAAATGTATTATAGGATAAACACAAAGTAAATAGGGCTAATAGAACTTTTTAATAAGTATAAATGTTTATTTATATATTAAGCCTATTATTAATATAAATTATTGTAATTAAGTATATTATTGTATTATTAATATAAATTATTTTATTATTTCCTTATGGTTTCTTTAAAAAATTATAAAAAATTTATCAAATTTATACTAATTGATTATCTGAAATTATCATCAGTGTTATAAAAAATTATCATCAATGTTATTTTATTTTTATTTAATAAAAATTAATTAAATTTTAATATTATAACAGATATCACTTTTATTTTATTTAAAAATGTCTATATGAAGAATTAGATAGTGATACGCAATAAATTGAAAATAAAAATTCATAAAAATTCATAAAAATTAAATAAATAAATAAAAAGTTTTTCTTTAATTTAATTAATTATTAATTTAAGTATATATATATATATATATATTCAGTGTCAGTTTATTGAAATACAAAATCAAACAAAGCAATTTCCTAACCTAGCAGCTGCTCTCACCATTTTCACCGCCAACAATTGATGAAGTACCCAGCAATCGAGTTGGTAAATTTATGATAATATAGTCTGGAAGAAAGCCAGAGGATGCTCAGATTGCTAGGGAATTTGTAAAACCCAGCTGGAAGGAGGGCTGCGTTCCGTTCTAACGAGGTCAGTCTATTATGATTTCTTTTCTTCGTAAAAGTAGACTGCAAATTCTAGTTCCTAATCGTGGGTTTTCACTGAAAATCTCGAAAATCCATTCGGGCTCTATTCAAAATGTCTTATTATACACTTTGAGAACTCTATCAACATTTTTGAAACCTGTAGAAGGTGAAAATAAATGCAATGACTTAGCGTCTTATCTTGTAAATACATGTGGGTTTTCCTCCGACTCTGCGAAATCTCTATCTAAGAAGATTGGCCTTGAAACCCCAGACAGACCACGTGCAGTTGTTAACCTTCTCAGAGACTATGAATTCACAAATGCTGATATCTCCAAGCTCTTTAGGAAAGATACTCGGCTGCTTTTGGCCAATCCCAGTAAAACACTTCTGCCCAAACTTTATTTTTTACGTTCTATAGGAGTTTCAAGCTCTGATCTTGGTCCGATGGTGTCTCAGAACCCGGGTTTTTTAAAACGGAGTTTAGAGCGGCATTTGATTCCTAGCTATAATATCCTAAAAAGTGTAGTAGTTTCTGATGAGAATGTGGTCAAGGTTTTGAAGCGCATATCTAGAATTGAGATGTACAGTTTGTCCAAGAATTTATCCTTGAACATGTCAATATTGAGAGAGATTGGACTGCCTCAATCTACCATCTCACGTTTGTTGATTAGCAAACCTAACATAATGGCTATGAATTCTGACAAACTGAGGCAAATTGTGCACAAAAATATTGAAATTGGATTTGATCCTTTGAAGCCTGGTACATTTGGACATGCACTTGCAGTAATGGTTTGCATGACCCCTAATACATTAGAGCAGAAAATGGAGGTTTATAGGAGTTGGGGTTTGTCAGATGCTGAAATTTGGTCAGCTATCAAAAAGTATCCATTGTTTGTGATGTGTTCGAATAAGAAAATTATGAAGAACATGGATTTTTTTTGAACAAAATGGGTTGGTTGCCTGCAGAAGTTGCCAGGGTACCGCCTGCTATTAATTATAGTTTGGAGAAGAGGATTGTGCCAAGGTGTTCAGTTGTAAGAATTTTGCGATTGAAGAGCTTTATCAACAGAGAAATTCCTTTAAGTACTATGTTAATATCCACCGAGAAGTACTTCTTCAAGTCATTTGTGATCAAGTATGAGGAAAAGGTACCTCAACTCTTGAAAATCTTCCGAGGAGAAATGAATATTGAGGAATTAGGATTTGGATTTTAGGAGAAATCATCACTTTTCCCAGTTATTTGAAGCTGCTGGCTATTAGGTTGAGAAGAAAAGATTTTAGTGTCAATTAATTATTAATAACATGCCTTTGAACTGTTCATTTTCTTTTTGTCAAAACTTTTGTTTCCGAGCCAAATTGGAAAAAAAAGTGCTATTCTTACTACTTGTCATCTTCTTATACGTTATCTAATCCAATTATAGATTCTACCATATCACTTAATTCTGCTAAATTTTACTTGCATCAGAATGAGAATAAATAATAAAAAATATATAGAATATAAAAATGAAATTAAATAAATAAATTAAAATTTAGGAAGTCGGGAGTGCATCATTTCCACAACCTGCATATTTTATTTTATTTTATTCAATTTTTTAGATTTTGAATTTTATTAATTTTTATTCTCAAATTCATTGAAACACAGCCAAAATCTGACCTAATCAATTTCCTAAGCAAACAGGTAGCAGCCGCTTCTCACCATCGTCATCCCCAACCCATTTTCATGCTTGTAAATTTATGATAGTCTGATTGTTAGAGAATATGTGGTGGGTTTTCACATCTAAAAGGTCTTTGTTTCGTTCTAACAAGGTGAGTCAATTATGATTGCTTTTTTCTGTACAAGTAGACTCCAAATTCTAGTTCCTAGTCATGCGAAAACCTCGAAAATCCATTTAGGTTCTATTCAAAATGTCTTGTTATACAGTATAAGAACTCAGTCAACATCTTTGAAACCTGAAGGTGAACAAAAATGCACTGATTTAGCGTCTTATCTTGTAAGGTCATCTCCAACGCTGCACTATTCTTTAGAATAGCACAGCAAATTTTTTTTTTCCCCTCCAACCTTGCGCTATTATCTATGCTATTTTGAAGTTTTGCTACAGTAGTGCGCCATATATGGCGCACTACTGTAGCAAATGCTATTTTTTTATTTTTTATTTTTAGTTAAATTTTAATTAAGTATAAAAGTTTAAATTTTTATTTTGGTTAAATTGTTTTAATTTATATAATATATTGTGTTATTAATTTATTTTATATTTTTAATAATTATGAAAATTTAATTTGTATTAATATAATATTAAATATATGTAGTATTTATAATAAATTATTTATTTAGGAATTTTTTGTATAGAAATAGTGATATTATATATATTATAATTAAACAAAATACATTAATAGGAAAAATAATTAATTTGTATTTTTTTAATAATGTAATATATATGTGTGTATTTTATTTTTAATTTGCTAATTAATGTATGTTTTTAATTAATGTTTGGTTAATGTATTTTTATAATTAATGTTTAATTAATATATTTTTATATTTAATGTATTATATGGGGTTAATATATAAAATGATAGGAAATTTTTATAGTGAAATGAATAAATAAAGTTAAAGGTAAAAATTAATATAATATTAATGAGAATGAAGAATATGAAAAGAATATTTTTTTTTGTGTTAAAAATGGTGCAAATGGTTGGAGATGATATTACGCTATTTTTTGCATTAAAATAATGCAAAAAATGGTGCAAACCGTTGGAGATAGCCTAAATACATGCGGGTTTTCTCCAGAATCTCTGAAATCTGTATGTAAGAGGATAGGCATTGAAACCCTAGGCAGACCACGTGTAGTGGTTAACCTTCTCAGAGAATATGGATTCACAAATGCTGATATCTCCAAGCTCTTTAGGAAACGTATTGAGCTGCTTTTGGCCAATCCCAGTAAAACCCTTTTGCCCAAATTTGATTTTTTACTTTCTATAGGGGTTTCAAGCTCTGATCTTGATCGGATTGTGTCTTGGAACCCGAATTTATTGCATCAAAGTTTAGAGCAGCATTTGATTCCTTGCTATAATATCATAAAAGGCCTACTAGTTTCGGATGAGAATGCAGTCAAGGTTTTCAAGCGCTCATTTAGGATTGTGAAGAATGGCTTGTCCAAGAATTTATCTATCAACATATCATTTTTAAGAGAGATTGGAATGCCTCAATCTACCATCTCAAGTTTGTTGATTAACAAACCTAGTATCATGTGTATGAATTCTGACAAACTGAGGCAAATTGTGCACAAAAATATTGAAATTGGATTTGATCCTTTGAAGCCCGATACATTTGGACATGCACTAACAATAATGGTTTATATGACCCCTAAAACATTAGAGCAGAAAATGGAGGTTTATAGGAATTGGGGTTTGTCAAACGATGAAATTTGGTTAGCTATCAAAAGGCATCCGTTCTTTGTGATATTTTCGAAGAAGAAAATTATGAACAACATGGATTTTCTTGTGAACAAAATGGGTTGGTTGCCTGCAGAAGTTGCCAGGGTTCCAGCTGCTGTTGGTTATAGTTTGGAGAAGAGGATTGTCCCAAGGTGTTCAGTTGTAAGAATTTTGCGATTGAAGAGCTTCATCAAGAGAGAAATTCCTTTAAGTACTGTGTTAATATCCACTGAGAAGTACTTTCTCAAGTCATTTGTGATCAAGTATGAGGAAAAGGTACTTCAACTCTTGATAATCTTCCGAAGAGAAATGAATATTGAGGAATTAGGATTTGGATTTGAGGAGAAATCATCTCTTCTCCCAATTATTTGAAGCTGCTGGCTAGTAGGTTGAGAAGAAGAGATTTAGTGTAAATTAATTATTAATAACATGCCTTTGAACTGTTCATTTTCTTTTTATCAAACTTTTGTTTCCGAGCCAAATTGGAAAAAAAAAAGTTATTCTTATTACTTCTTGTCATCTTCTTGTACGTTATCTAATCCAATTATAGATTCTATCACCACTTAATTCTACTAAGTTCTACTTGCATCAGAATTTCATGCCAGAGGCTATTAAGCTAAGGTCTAAATTAAGCTTCAGGGATTTGCTTCAGAATTGTTTGAATGTAAGAACTCTTTGCGTTTAAGCTCCAATGCTATTCGACGTTCCTGTTGTCATTATTGAAATTAAATGTTTAAGTTGATGATAAAATTTATCGATCATCGGCAACATAATCTTTGGCTAATAACTTGTTTGTAAAGTATATAAAGCACAATAGCAGTATAATTTTAAATGCATGACTGTACCTTGTGTTATATCAGATACTTCTCTAACACAATAAATGATATGTATATATTAATCCTGTAACAATGAGAGTAAGACCAGTTCCAAAACCTTATGTCATATATTCATCTTAACCGCAGGAACCAATACAAGTCATATATTTGAAAAGCTTAAATATCCATAAAATGTTCAGCAGAAACTTGGAGCATAACAAATGCCACTACTTTACTTGTTCATAAATTAATATTAAAGCATGTGCATACCTGCTCGATATTTTTGAGGACATTTAAAAATAACAGAGACAATTGCAACATCAAGCTAAGCAAACTTAATCAAGAACCAGAAAATTCAAACTCATTAATTAGCAAATAAAGAAAGAAACATATTTCCCCAGTAATATATATTTGAAAACAACCTTTCCTTCGCCATCCCACATTTGTTTGATCAAATTAACGTCAATAGGAGAAAAAACTAACTTTAGAACTCCTCCAGGATGAACTGAATTAGAAGTTATTTTTACTCCCATCTATAGGGAAGAAAAAAAATAAAGGTGGGTGAACTGACATTCTCCAGGAGTAAAGAGACATGATGGATTTCTGAAAGCCTGAATTTTTCCACATCTTCCATTGATAAAGGATCTAACTTTAAATGTCTTGTACCTTAAGACGTCTTGCAAGCTCAGTAGTACTCAAAATGTTAGCAAGCTTTGATTGCCATAAGCACCACTTATGTTTTATATATAAATTTACAGGGTCAAGAATGCAACGTTCAGAAATACATTGAATACTGCTAATCTAAATGTGTACTTGCATGAATAAAACCCAGCATTCAAGTTGCTGATTTTATGATAGACAGTCTTGAAAAAAGTGAGGATAGTCCCATTGCTAGAGAACAGGTGAATTATCAAACGATTTATAGAACCCAGCCAAAAGAAGGGCGACGATCATTTCTAACAAGGTTAGTCAGTTATGATTGCTTTGCACTGAAAATCTTGAAAATCCTTTATTTTATTTTATTTTTTCAAAACAGAAAAGAGTTTTGTGTACCTAAACATGTGGTTCATCTGCATTCTTTGAGAGATTTTTTCTGGCTTCATATAAAAGTTTTAGTCACCTACACACAACTGATATTCTAATAAGTGGCATCCGAGAACATACTGATAAGAATGAAAATGAAATGGTATTTGGCTAATAAAATTGAATACATCATTTAATTTACAACTTTATTCATATAATAAAATTTGACAAGCGCTCCATATTAGAGATAAAATACCTATGTATCGACAGAAAACAAACAAAATACATCAAAGAAAGTACCAAAAAGACAAGAAATTTGCTCATAAACCTGAATCATTTACACTCTTCAAATTATTCAAGAAATAGAATCAATTCAACCATGATCAAATATTGCAGATGGCAAAGATTAATCTTAAGCCATTAACTTTATCAACTAAAGAACAAATTCCGAAATAGCGTATGAAACATAAATGAAAATTTATGCAAAATATCAATTTTTTTGAATTAAAAAAAACGAGGGATAATTAAAGAAAAGATTGAAAACCTGTCTCGCACTCGGAGCTTTTCAACCATTGCGGCCATAGGTGATTCTACAAACTAAGGTTTGTTCTGGTTCGTATCAAAGGTTTTAGAAGAGAAACCAAAGACCCTTGACTTCAGCTTGACTTCAGTCCCTAACAGCGTTCATGTGTGATTGTGAATATGGCTATTGGTCGGGTTAGGTTGATGGACGTGACCCGGAACATGCAAGAAATAGTTTGACTCGCTTGATTGACCCATATCCGACCCGACGTAAACTTGCAAGGAGATGAGAATTCGATACAGCTATTCTTACTTTTAATCCCTAAAATTTCCGCCCATTGCACCGTAGAGAAGCACTGACTTTCTTTGTTCAAATTTCTCTCTTTCTTTAATCAGACAGAAAACCCTAATTAAATCCCTTAATCTCATATCACCAACCCAGACGTCAAGTTGCTTGGATGGTCAGATTGCTAGAGAACATGAGTTGTCAAGCAATTTATAGAATCTGCTAGCCACTTTCCGTTCTAACAAGGTCAGTCAATTATGATTGCTTTTCTCTGTACAAGTAGACTACAAATTCTAGTTTCTAATCATGGATTTTCACTGAAAACCTCAAAAATCCATTTGGGTTCTATTCAAAATGTCTTATTATACACTGTAAGAACTCTATCAACATCTTTGAAACCTAAAAAAAATGAAAATAAATATACTGATTTATAGTCTTATCTTGTAAAAACATGTGGAATTTCCCCCAGAAACTACGAAATCTCTATCTAAGAAGATGGGCATTGAAACCCCAGATAGACAACGTGCAGTGTTTAACCTTTTCAGAGACTAATAGACTATGGATTCACAAATGCTGATATCTCCAAGCTCTTTAGGAAACGTACTAAGCTGCTTTTGGCCAATTCCGGTAAGATCCTTTTGCCCAAACTTGATTTTTTACTTTCTATAGGGGTTTCAAGCTCTGATCTTGGTCGGATGGTGTCTAGGGACCCGGGTTTGTTATATCGAAGTTTGGAGCGGCATTTTATTCCTTGTTATAATATCGTAAAAAGTGTACTAGTTTCTGATGAGGATGTGGTCAAGGTTTTGAAGCGCTCATCTGCAATTGAGATGTACGGTTTTTTGCAAGAATTTATCCTTGAATATGTCATTCTTAAGAGAGATAGGACTGCCTCAATCTACCAGCTCAAGTTTGTTGATTAACAAACCTAGCATATTGTGTATAAATCCTGACAAACTTAGGCAAATTGTGCACAAAATTACTGAAATTGGATTTGATACCTTGAAGCCTGGTACATTTTTCCAGGCACTCGCGATGATGGTTCACCTGACCTCTAACACATGGGAACAGAAAATGGAGGTTTATAGCAGTTGGAGTTTGTCAGACGATGAAATTTGGTTAGCTATCAAAAAGTATCCGTTCTTTTTGAAGCTTTCCAATAAGAAAATTATGAACAATATGGATTTTCTCGTGAACAAAATGGGTTGGATGCCTGTGGAGGTTGCCAGGATTCCTATTACTGTTAAGTTATAGCTTGGAGAAGAGGATTGTCCCAAGGTGTTCAGTTGTAAGAGTTTTGCTATTGAAGAGCTTTATAAGGAGAAAAATTCCTTTTAAGTTCAGTGTTGATATATTCCGAGAAGAAGTTTCTCAATTCATTCGTGATCAAGTACGAGGAAAAGGCATCTGAACTCTTGAGAATCTTCCGAGGAGAAATGAACATTGATGAATTGGGATTTGGATTTCCGGAGAAATAATCACTTTCTCCTATCATTTGAAGCTGCTGGCTATTAGGTTGAAGAGAAAAGATTTTAGTGGCGTCAATCTTAGCTTCTGAGATTTGCTTAAGAATTGCCTTCCAATGCAAGATCTCTTTGCATCCCAGCTGCAATGTTATTTGATGCATATTGCTGGTGTCATTATTGAAATTTAATGTTTATGACAAAAAATTGACCAATCAATTAATTCTAGTAACTCATTCATGGAGCTTATAAAGCACATTAATAGTATAATTCTGAATGCTCGATTGTATCATGTGCTGTGTCAAATTACTTCTCTTATATAATGAATGATATGTATATATTAATTTTCATCCATATTCCATATTTTATAGCACAAAAAGATTTAAAAAAAATCATTGACAAAATAAAAACTAAACACAGTTTAAAAAAAAAGTCAGCCCGGTACACGAATGCTTCTGTAATAAGCAGGATCTGGAAAGAGTCGGACCTATTGGATCTTTGTATCCATTGGGTCACAGTTTAAATGCACTTAAATTCAAATGCATGACAAAATAAAAATTTTGGTTTAGGAGGGCTTGGAGGCCTCTATATACTCACAGAACATGTACAATGAGAGTATAAACAGAATTTTGTATCAGTGTTTGGAGAGTGAGAAAATGAGAGAAATTGAGAAAAGAGGAACCAGATTCTCAATCACACTGATTACCAGTAACAGTCAGGTGACTAACCGCTATTGCTATTTCCCACAAGCAATCCACACCACAGCTAAAAAGACTCCTATAAAAATGAGAGACAAAAATAAAAGCTTTGCTCATATAGGAGGCTCGAACTAGATCGCTTAGCTACTTGGGATCGGTCAATTTCAAGCTGAAATGCCATAGTTTTTTGGCCAATTCTGCATCTTTGGGATTAGCTATGTTACTATCCATAAAATATTTGCCGTTATCCCCTTCACCTGTGGATTCAAGGCTACATAGCATGTAGTGGCAGCTCCCTGCAACCATGTACAATATACTGATAAAGCTGCCGCGTTGCTTGGAAAGAATTGAAATTTGAAGCATAACAAATGCCACAACTTGACTTGTTCATGAATTAATATTAAAGCATGTGCATACCTGCTCGATATTTTTTAGAACGTATTTGAAAATCAGAGACAATTACCGCATCAAGCCAAGCCAAACCAAGTTAGTCAAGAACAAAAAAATTCAAACTTTATTAGCAAATGAATGAAGAAACATATATCATCCCCTGTAATATATACTTGAACACAACCTTACCTTCTCCATCCCCACATTCCTTGGATTAAATTAACATCAATAAAAATAATAACTTTAGAGCTGCCAAAGAATTACTGAAGTCTCAGAAGCTACCATTCATCGTACTGTGATAGCACAGAAGATTTGTAGGAATTCCACCAGGATGAACTGAATTAGCAGTTATGTTTACTCCAGTTTCCTGTATAGGAAGAAACAAATAAAGGTGGGGGAGTTGACATTATCCAGGAGTAAAGAAACTTGATGGGTTCTTGATAGGTTTCTAAAAGTCCCAATTTTTCCATACTTTTTCATTGATAAAAAACTAACTTTTAAATGCCTTGTACCTTAAGACGTCTTGCAAGCTCATTAGCATGCAAAATGTTAGCAAGCTTTGATTGTCCATAAGCACCAATACTGCTGTATCTGTAATGTTACAGGCGCAAGAGTTCAATGCTTAGAAATACATATAATACTCCTAATCTAAATGTGCAAATGTGCATGAATTGTGTCCATGCTGCAGCATGAATTTGTCAATATCCAAAGATGATACCAAAAAGGTACTGCCAAAGAGGTACCTTGATTCATCATTGATTTCATCAAAACGAATTCCTTCACGGTATGAATAGCGGTGAGCTTCTGATGATAAATTAACTATTCTTCCCTCTCTATTGCTTTCATGTGCTGTGTTCTTCATGGTCTCCAACAGAAGATCCGCCAGAAGAAAATGGCCTGCAAAAAGATAATGAAGCATTTTAGAGTTCCCCCTCCTTGATGTCTGTAGGAGATATATCAATGTAGAAAACTTACTGATTCAAGATACTGAAACCAGAAAATTGTCAAGCCACTATGATTCTTATTGTAATCAAAACTAGTTATATAATTATGCACAACTTACCTACATGGTTTGTAGCAAATTGTATTTCTATGCCATCCGAGGAAAGTGTGTAAGGAGTTGCCATAACACCTGCATTGTTACTTCCAACAAAGGAAAAAACCTTAGTTCTTCTGCACAATTAAGGAGATTTTCTAAATGGGAGTACAATGTGTAAACTGGAGCACATTTAGGAAGAGCATTGCCTCATAGAAAGTTGCAGGGAATATATTAGGCACATTTAAGATGGATTCATATGACAAACAGAATATAGAATTCTAGTTTTAGTTTATTACATAAGGAGATTCAGTGGAAGACCCAAGGAAATATATTCGGAGGCAAATTTTCTAACTGATGCCATTGAGCTCAGATCTAACTGCATAACACCAATCTTAGCACTGGGGATTTCTTTAAGTATTGCTTCTTTGACATTCTTACCAGCATCCACATTCCTTACTGCCATGACCACATGTACACCTCGCAAAGCAAGAACTCGTGCTGTCTCGACACCAATACCACTTGATGCTCCTGAAAGAAGGCCAAAAAAGAATTAAACAAGCACGATAAATGAAGACACCACTGGAGAAATTATGTTGTCAGAATCATGTTCTGTTGTAAGATCCTCAAAAATGTTTAAGACCAGGCTCGAGGCCTGCTGGCCATATTGTGCGGCATTCATTAGCAAAATTAATATAATCTAGAACCAAAAAGACAAATATTTGAAAAATCCACTCATTCCATTACCCTCCTTATTTATTTATGTAATTAATTCAAAAAATCCATACGAATCTGCAGGAACTGATGAAAAATAAGTTCTCCACCACATATGTGCTTGTTGATCAACTTCATCAATCCCATCCACAATTTTTGCAAGAACCAAGTATCCATGATTTATCCTCAAATTAATCTCAAGTTAATTGGGATTCCACTAGGACTGATTATAAGCTTTTCATCTTCGGAGGCATAAAATAATTAAAAAACCACCTTTTTTCAAGTTTTATACTATTACTACAAAATTTAATTTTCAAACAAACATAATACTAATAATAATGTTTAGCACCAGATCAACTCCTAGACAATTCCATAGTTGGAGCACCAAATGGCTTAGTTAATATCGCCATTTATACAACGAGTCAAGTAAATTTAAAGAAGAAAAAGAATAAAGTAGATGAAATTCAAGATGGCATTTTTGTTTTGCTTTCTTGTAATTGTTTTCCTAAACCAAGCAAAAACTGAACCTAGGAAATGAAATAAAGGAGCATAGAATGAAAAACAAATCAAAGCCAGATAAAACCTTACCAGTGACAATAGCAGTGAGGCCAGTTCCATCAATCCCCTGTGAGAAAAAAACAGCTGTGGAACAGGCAGAGAACCCAGATGGCTCTTTCCAACTAAAAATCCACATACTGCAGATTCCGACACTGCAGATTGCGACACTAGAGAGTCGCAAATATAAAAGGCTATTAACAGAGCAGGCAACTTTTGAGTTGAAGCAAATCCCAATAATCCACTGGCAAATGAAAGATCAATGGACGACACATGACACGTGCTTGTTCTGATATTTTGTGTAAACTCTAATAAAGTTCTTAATTTTTTTTTTTGAACAACCAATAAAGTTCTTAATTTTTTGGAAAGGAACATTGTCCAACATCCATTATTGGCCATTTATTAATATTTTAGCATTCAAAGAATTCCCCAACATCCATTACTGGCCATTTATTAACATTTAGCATTTTAAAGAATTTTTATGTACTCATAGCAAGTCCCAAATCTACAACATTTATCATATGTAATCGCCATGTTTGAGTTTGTGTTGTTATCTGGGGATCTATTTACCTAATATATCTCTATTTCTGATTAAAAAAAATCTACAACATTTATCATAAATCCATGTCACAAACCAGTAACAACTAAGATAAAAGCAGTTCTTTGATACAAATCAAATTATTAAAAAAAATGAGAGAAAAAGAGAAGAAAATGCCCCCAAAATTATTTCAAAACATGTCCACACTTTTTATGAAAAACTCGCACATATTAACTGAAAAATAGAATACACACACACACACAGAGTCAAGAAACTGTAGAGGAAGACAACCCACTCCACAGTTAAAAGACGTAACTAAATCACAGAGACAGAAAGGTTGCTTAGGCCTAAACTTGATTGCTTATCTACTTGGGATTGGTCAATGTCACGCTGAATTCCCATAGTTTCTTTGCCAACTCTGCATCTTCAGCCTGAGAACTTGGCTTGGCTAAGTTATTGTCCATAAAATATTTGCCAGATATCCCCTTAACCTGTGGATTCAATGCTGCATAGCATGTAGTGGCTGCTCCCTGCAACCATGTACAACAAACTAATAAAGCTACTGCATTGCATATTTGCACAGAAAGTTGAACTGGAGCATATCAAACGCAACAACTTGAATATTTCACGAACTAATCCGAAAACAAATACCTGATGGATACTTTTGATAACATATTTGACAACCAGAGAAACAATTCCTGCACCACACCAATACAACTTAGTTGAGAACCAGAAAGTTCAAACTCGACAAAAGAACGAATTTGAATGCAATCCTTCCTTCCCCAGTTTGCTAGATGAAACTAACCTCAGTACATAAAATAATAACTTAAACAGTAAAGCAAGCTAAAGTATCACAGAAATACCATTGATAAAGCTGTGATAGCGCAGAATATTTGTGCCAATTGTTCCAGGATGAATTGAATTAGCAGTTATATCTACTCCATCTTCCTGTATGGGAAAAAACAAAAGTGGGGGCTTAAGGGACTTGTTCTGAAATGATAAAGTGATTCCTCTAAGAAATACCAGCAAAAGGCTGATGAAAATACTCGGTCATAAATTAGACTCGAACACAAAGAAAAGGCTCTTGAATCATAAAGCAAACACCCAATATGCAACAATTTTAAAAAAAATTAGTAAGTTTAATTGCATAATTTTAATAACCATAGCATCTCTCAAGGAAAACAAGCATGAAGAAATTGTAAAGGAAAAGAAATTAATAGCTAAAATGAAGAGAAGCAAGAGGAAATCTCCTTTATTTGGCATGTTGTAAGTAAACTGCTAAGGATAAGAGGCAACCTTTGATGTGTGTATTCAACTACTTGTTCCCTCTACTTTCTTTTTCTTTTTATTTTTAAATAAAAGCCAATCAATAATATAAACCACGCCCCATGTCTATAATGTTCTCAAAATTTTCTTTAAATGTTTTTATTTTATTCTTTAGAAGTTATCCAGGTAATTAACAACATATTACACAAGCACAGAACATCATTTTATTATCTAGATATCAATTCACCAAGAAAGAGCCAAGCTTGGACTTACATATGATAATCAAAGAGAGGCAAAGACAAGCAGGTATATTAAAAATAAACAATATTTACTGTACAAAGATAAGAAATCTTAGATCATTGGAAAATTCATAGACCAAAAAGGAAAAGACAATATCCAAGAATAAAGAAACTCAGGGAATATATCTGAACTATTCCATGATTTCCATCAATAGAGATTCTAATTATTTAATACTTAAAATACCTAGTACCTTAAGGCGTCTAGCAAGCTCATTAGCATGCAAAATGTTAGCCAGCTTCGATTGTCCATAAGCACTAAAACTGCTGTATCTGTAAATTCACAGGTACAATAATAAGGCAATATCTTAGAAATAAATAGAATACTTTTGCTAATCCATTTGCATTATAGATTCTATAGACATCTAAGTGTGCACTTATGTATTAACAGCATGTAGTAATATCCAAAGACAATTTTCCCAAAAAGTACTGCTAAAGTGGTACCCTGATTCATCATTGATTTTATCAAAATGAATTCCTTCACGATATGTTAAACGGTGACCTTCTGATGATACGTTAACAATTCTTCCTTCTCTATTGCTTTCACGTGCCGTGTCCTTCATGGTCTCCAACAAAAGATCTGTCAGAAGAAAATGGCCTGAAAAATAAAATTGAAATCTTTTAAAGTCTGCCTCCTCCTATGTAAGATCTATCAATGTAGAACACCTACTAATCAAGATAAATAGGCTTTCTGTTTTTGTTTTTTTCATGGGATCTGTGTTTAAGATGTCAACATATTCAATAAGTAGGCATTTGAATCCAGGTGCCCGATCATTCATAAATTAATTTATGTTGCATTTTCTACCATAACAGATGTTTCAATAAAACTACAAGTAAATTATCAGATGATTATTACTGCAATCAAAAGAATTTATATAATTATGCAAAACTTACCTACATGGTTTGTTGCAAATTGTATTTCTATGCCATCCTGGGAAAGTGTGAAAGGAGTTCCCATAATTCCTGCATTGTTACTTCGAACAAAGAAAAAGAGAACTTTAGTTCTCACTGTTCAATTTCAAAAGTTCCCCAAATGGGTGTAAAATGTGCCTAATGGGGCACAGTTAAGGAAGAGCATTGTCTTCATAGAAATTAAGTTCCATGAAAGAGCATGACAAAATCAAAAAGCAAGCAGTAAAAGAATCACAGTCATATGCACACACAAAACCAGAGAAAACAAAGACACGTCTTACGAGGACTTGTATAACAAACAGAAATAGAACCTGCAAGTGAACTTAAAATTTTCATAATAGTTTCTTACATAAGGAGATTCAAAGGAAGATCCAAGGAAATATAATCAGATGCAAATTTCCTGACTGATGCCATTGAGCTGAGATCCAACTGCATAACATCAATTTTAGCAGTGGGGATTTCTTTAAATATTTCTTTTTTAACATTCTTACCAGCATCCACATTCCTTACTGCCAAAACCACATGTACCCCTCGCAAAGCAAGAACTCGTGCTGTTTCTGTGCCAATACCACTCGATGCTCCTGAAATTAGGCCAACAACGAATTAACAGATTAACAATCTGAAAAAGGATGACATAGCATACATAGTAATTTAAACACGAATCAAGCCTCCCACTTAAACACATACAATTACTAAGACAACAATGGAGAAATTATATTTTCAGAAACAGGCTCTGTTGCACTTGAGCTGATAGACATTCAACATGATAAAAATAAAAAAATAAAAAAAATAAAAAAAAAAAAACTAAGCAGCCATCTTTTATTACAAGAACACTGACACGCCACTGGGCTATCCGCTGATAGACATTCAAATGGTCAAATAACTATGACGCGATGCAGCAGAGGGTGATTGGATCAAGCGCCCACAGTTTACAAGTGCAAAGTTAAAAAACTAACCAAACAAAGTTCACAAGTGCAAAGTTCAAAAACTAACAAGCTTTTGTATAATTTATGCTGCAAATGAACATAATAACAATAAGAATTGGCGTGATTTCAACTCGAAAGCAATTCCCTACTTGTAATACTTAAATGGCTTCGTTAATTGTTTCATTAATTCAAAGAGTAAAATAAATTTCAAAAAGAAAAGGAAAAAGAACATAATTGATAAGATCAAAGATTGAATTTTTATTTTACTTCCCTGCAATTTTCTCCTTACCAAACAAAAGACAAAAGAAAGAACAGAAAGGAGCATAAAATTGCAAAACAAAGCAAACCCAGATAAAACCTTACCAGTGATAATAGCAGTAAGGCCAGTTCCATCAATCCCCTGTGTAACTTGCTCGGCTGTGGAACACGCAGAGAACCCAGATGGCCCTTTCCACCCAAAGATCCACATACTGCAAATTCTGAAACTAGAGAGTGATCAAAGACTGTTTACAAGTGCAAAGTTCAAAAACTAACCAAACAAACATGGAATGGCCAATACAAAGTAACTTTTTTTTTTGTTGACTTAAAGCAATTCTAATAAATTGGTGCATGACCATATTCTAATAAATTGGTGCATGACCATGACAAGTATGCTTATTCTGATTATGACAAGTGTGCTTATTCTGTCATTCATTGCATAGTCTTTTTTTTTCTGCGCAGTTTTTTTTTTTTAATTACATACAAAGAATGTAGGTAAAAATAATGCATATTTTTTCCACCAAACTACAAATTATTGGCTTAGTGCTGCATAGTCTTTAGTTATCCATGTTTTGTCTATGTGATTATTTACAATTGATTCCCACTTGAATTTGATAAATGATAAATTTTTAAAAAATTAATTCATTAATTTATATAAAAACAATTATTCTTAATTTTATAAAAAATTATTTTAAATAAATTAAAATATTTTTATTAATTTTATTAATTAAATTACTATATCTCACTTCATTAATTAATTTATTAATAATAAAAATATAATTAAAAATTTATTTTTTTAAAATTTTATAAAATTATAATTTTAGTAAAATATTTTTTTTAAAAAAAATAATTTCAATAGATCTAATAGAATAATTTTTTCTTTAATTAAAATCTATAATCATGTATATGATTATATTTATATACAATAAATTAGATGGATTCAATGTTCATTATGTATCATTTTTTTTTGTATTTAATCTAATTGGCTTAGTTATAATCGTGCTTTTATAATTAATTGTTTTTGTTTATTATAATTCATTGTCTTCTGCAAGGAAAATTATTTAATTACTAGTCATTTATTAACATTTATCATTAAAAGAATTTTATTTTTATGAGAATAAAACATTACTTGCATAGAATATATGATACATTACTTGCATAGAATATATAATATCCAAACAAGAAAAAAAATTTTCATTTACAATCTCAAAGAGAAAACAATAATAATTTTTTGGTTCATGGTAAATTATATCTAGTATCTTAGGTTTCACCTTAATTAATCAAAAGTATCAAAATATTATTTACGGTATATAATTAAAAATTATTTACATAGTTTAATGGTAATTTCCATTCTTTAAAAATAATTTACAAGTGATTCAGTAGTTATAAAAAGTTGAAAATTTTAAATTAATCTTTTTTAACAATATTGCAAATTATTCTAAGTTATTTATTTAATTAATATATATGTATATATATATGTGTATATATATAAAAGAAAACATTCATGTGTAATTAGTATTTTGTCTCACAAATGTATTCGGATATTATCTATGTACACTTGTGAATTGGACTTATCTCTTGCGAATTTTGAAACTAAAATATAAGAAAAAAATTTAAGAAGGAAGACAGAAAAATCTTGAGTAAGCTTCACTCAGAGCAATCATGCAAAGAAGGTAGAAAAAGATGGCTGCTTGCTTCAGGAGCAAGAAGACCCATCCTCCAACCACCATTCGCATTCGCATGCTAAGTGACTTCTCATCTAAAATCACATCATTGTGATAATTGGGAATTGAATTTTTTTTTTTTTGAGAATATCAGGGAATTGAATTTTAATTTGCTATAAAAGTAATAATGGAAAACTCTCTTCATCAAAGACCTCGCTTATAACTCATTATCAGTTCGAATAAAAAAATTCATATAGTCCATTAAAATTTTATTAAATTAAATTAATTTATAAAATTATCATTAAAATATATCTTAGAAAATATAAAGATAATATGAATTTACCCTTAAATTGTATCTACTTATAAACTTATCAATATACTATATATATATATATATATATAAATTACTAGCTTACTCTTAAGACTGTACATAAGAAAATATGAACTTATCGTTACAACATCTCAGAAAATATAAACTTGCCTTTAGACAGTGCATCAATGCGCTGCGCCACCGCTTTAAAAAAGAAGAGAGAAAAATAAAGGATAGAAAGAATTTCTCCATTAAATAAGTGTCACAAACTTAATACAGTAGCATTACCAGATAATTTACATACATGATTAAACATTTAATCAACTCTCTCTCAATATCAGTTTCACATATGAAGATGGGGAAGAGGGGTCGGTAGAAGCAAAAATACACAATAAAAGAAATGACAAAAAGAGAGGGAGACACTAAGGTAGAAGAGAAGTGGTGGTTATACACTTTTAAGCCCTGCTCTTGAAAGGAATGGCTCTGATGACTATTTGGTGGTAAACAGCAGCAAGAGCAGCTCCAATGAAGGGTCCAACCCAGAAGATCCACTGCATAACATATATACACAAAAAATTGCAGTAAATAAAAGATCTACTCAGTTTCGGTGTGCAAGTGGCAAAACAGTATTAATTTGTCAATCAGAATATAATAGTATACTTACATGGTCATCCCAGGCATGGTCTTTGTTGAAGATGATAGCAGCTCCAAGACTCCTGGCAGGGTTAATACCAGTTCCTGTTATGGGGATAGTGGCCAAATGAACCAAGAACACTGCAAACCCAATTGGGAGAGGAGCCAAAAGCTGCAATAAGATGAAAGAAAGTTCGAGTTAAAGCAGTCCCCAAACTTAATTAGTTTCCAATTTTTCTGCTGAGGTTATCGAAAACAAAGTTTCTTATATGTTAAATATTTCACATGCACAAGGAAAGGCACTACACTTGCTCACAACTACAGATGCTAATTCTTTGGTTCTTTTCCTAGCAAGTGAAATATACTGGCACTGGAAAACACTAGACCTTGAACGCAGCACCTTTATTCACATTGATGTGGTAAAAAATTTGATGAACATGACTACAAACACTTTGTACAGGAAATTGCAATAAAGTGGCTGCTAATGTATCAACTTCATGAGTAGAAAATGGCCAAATACAAGGAGTTTGCACTCAGGGGCGGAGCTGGGGGGGGGGTCGTGTGGGGGCGGACGACCCCCCCTCGCCGGCGGCAATGCACACATATATAGGAAGAGCTCCGCCCCCCTCTGTCGTTGCCCCTGCTGCTTCCTTGCTCCGCCCCCCCTCCCAGTCTCAGTCCCACGCACGCAGTCTCAGAGGTTGAAGACAACCTCTTTAATTTTTTTTTTTACTTTATTAAGTGAAACGGCGCCGTTTCACTTAATAGAGTAAAAAAAAAATTTAAAGCCAGCAGCAGCATTCTTCTGCTGGCTCGAGCGAGACCGAGAGAGGCACAGACAGAGAGAGGTGAGACGAGTTGCAGACGACCGGCGACGGCTAGCAGGCAGAGACGGAAACGGCGACGGCGACTGGTGGTTTTGCCCCCTCAGCAACTCTCTGGTTCCGCTACTGTTTGCACTATCTAAACAAATGTACAACTTTTCGCCAACTGTGAGTGGAAAAGCATAATCTGATTTTACTTATTAAAAAAAAAAAACAGAAAATCTTGAAGACTCCTGCAGCTAAGTAAACCCAAATACAAGTAATTTATGGCAAAACGAAGTTCAAGAACACAGATCACAAACAACCAAAGTTTACAAGACAAGAAAACAACAAAGGGTCACAAGAAAAAACCCAGTGGTCCAGCCACTGCCTTGTGGACCAGTGACTGCTTGTGAAGGAGGTCCAGAGTTTAAACCCTGGAAACCCTTCTGCCTAAGAATTTCTCATGCACCCCAAAAGAAAAAAAAAAACCGGTTTACAAGAAAAAGAAAGAAGCCCATACAGTCAGTAAACTAATCACATTCACAATTAAAGATTTGTGAGAAAAATAATATAACAAGTCAAAAAACCAAAAACAAAGAGAAAACTAATTAAAAGAGAAGAGTACTTACAGGAACGTGAGAGTCTCTTGCATTCCTCTTAGCATCAGTGGCTGAGAAGACTGTGTAGACAAGAACAAAGGTGCCAATAATCTCAGCACCAAGACCATCACCCTTAGTGTAACCATGGTTCACAACGTTGGCTCCACCACCCAAAGATTCATATACACGGTTTCCTTCAAAACCTTTCACAACACCAGCACCACAGATGGCACCAAGGCACTGCATAATGATGTAGAACAGAGCCCTTGTTAAAGAAAGCTTTCTTGCCAAAAATAGACCAAAGGTTACTGCTGGGTTGATGTGTCCACCTGTTATTCCAACACAAAAAAAAATGTAGATCTGGTTACTACGGTTCTTGATCATAGTATAAGCCCCAACCCAGATAAAAACAGAAAAAAAAAAAGACTTGTTCACAATGAAAAAGATCGTTAATTTACACAAAAAAATATGCAAATCCAAGAAACACCCACGAGATTTAGCTTAAACTCAAGATACTACAGCAAAATTAGTCCAAGAACAAAAAAAAGGTGTTGAAAGAGGCAATTTATCAAGCACCTGAAATACCAGCAGTGCAGTAAACAAGAGCAAAGATCATACCACCAAAGGCCCAAGCAATACCTTGGACACCAACAGTAGTACATTTGTTACCAGATTTAGAGACACCCATGACAGTCAAGACTGTGATGTAAAGGAACAAGAAAGTTGCAATGAACTCTGCAATACCAGCCCTGTAAAAGGACCAAGAAGAGAGTTCGCCAGGCTCGAACAGAGGAGCTGGTGGTGGCTCCTTATAGTCCTTGTCTGTTTGAGCTGAAGTCCCTATGGGCTGTCTCTCTGTGAACTTGTTTGCTCCTAGTCTAACATCCTCTTCTTTCCCCTCCATTGCTGTTTCTTACTTTCTCTTGCACAAACACACAAGAAAGATGAGTTCTTGATCTTCTCAAAGCAAAGAAAAAAGCCAAACAAAGCAAACCCCTAAAAAAGCAAGTAAAAGCTGTTGAGCTTGTGAAAGAGTGAAGACTTAGGAGGGTGATTTTATAGATAGCTAAGTGTCGTTTAATTATTTTTGCCTAAAGATATAGCGTGTTGTCCTTTATTTT
The DNA here is from genome assembly GCA_947685225.1 of Garcia nutans. Taxonomy (NCBI): domain Eukaryota; kingdom Viridiplantae; phylum Streptophyta; class Magnoliopsida; order Malpighiales; family Euphorbiaceae; genus Garcia; species Garcia nutans. The sequence goes on from CANTUV010000089.1 coordinate 2,415,667, forward strand.
TATTTATTTATTTATTTTTAATTAATTTTAAAATTTACTTATATGTTAATTTAAGTCTTATGTTTTTTTTTTGTCAGGAATAAGTCTTATGTTATTTATTATTGATTTTTTACATGTTAATTATTATTATTATTCTATAGTCCAATGATTTTTCTCTTAATGGTAGGACCATTGAAACTTTAAGCATTACAATTTAATAATTTTCTTCTACTCCACTTCAATAATATTTAAATAATTCTCAAGCACTTCATTATCATATACTTGACAATTTTTATATGTAATTGTAATAAAAATTATTTTTATATTAATATGTTTTGAGTGCCCTATTGTTTAGCATAATATGTATTTACTTTTAAATTATATCAAAATATATAAATTATTTCTAATTATAATATAATTATATCTAAAATTTAAATGCCATTATTAATAAATTTCTAATTTTTTATTTAATTTAATTATAAATCTCTAATTTACTTTTGAAACAAAATAAAATTTATTAAAAACTAATTTTCTAGAATTATTAGAATTTCTAATAAATTAAAATAAATATGATTATGAAATTGATTGTTGGAGAGTTGTGGATGAGATGTGGGTTTTTTATTATTATTTTATTTTTTTCTTGAAAATAAAAAAAATGTATAAAAAATTATCACTTAAAAAAATAAATTATGTATATTAAAAAGCATAAAAAGAAGTAAGTAGTAGCAAAGGGATTGTTCTGGAGAGAGAGAGAGAGAGAGATGCTGACAGGTTTCGGTTGGTAGTTTGTGGTTCGTTCTTATCCTCTCTTAAAATTAAAAACTTTTTATTTATTATTATTTTTATTATTATTATATTATTTCTCTCTGCAAATTTCCAATTTTTTTTAATTTTCTTTTCCTCATTCATTTAATTAGCTGTTCAGAAATCATATGATTGCTTTATCCAACTAGGAAACATAAGAGAATGTGTTAATGCTATAAAAAATAAAATTAAATATCAAATTTTTTTTAAAAAATGTATTTCTCTCTTTGTTGCCAATTCATAATCACGCTTTTTATTTTATAATAATTAAAAAATTATATATTTTAATAAGTAATATTAAATATAACTATAATAAAATTTTAATATATTAATTAATTTTTTAAAATAAAAAATGCGTAATAATTTTTATAAGTGAAAAAGCATATATATACATTAAAATTATCTATTAAAGATAATTAAACAATGAACTAATTAAATTAAATAAAAAGGCTTTGGCCCCTAACATTAGAAAAAAGTATATATATTTATAGAATATATAAGTTAGCATGTCATAATAAATTTTTATAGTTTATTATATGATATTTTTTAATTACTATTTTGTGTGTGATTTTATATATTATTTCTTAAAAAAATTAATTAAACAAATGAATCAAATTGATTTTAAATATATATATATATATATATGCAAAAGAAAATTAACTAATATGAAACTTTAGTAATGAATTAAACAAACAATGGTAAGAAAGAACAAATTAGAGAATAGTTTGATGACACTTTTCCATATATATAGAAAAAATAACAAAATTTTGATATTTAGAACTTTATTATTAATGTAATTAATAATTCTCTTTTTAACAAAAATGAGTTGTATGATCTTCTCTATTAACCAAATGATAAAATTTTAAAATCATAAATAAAATTTTGAAATAACGAGTTTATAATATTATAATATTTATATTTTTATGGGTATCGTTTACATAAAAGAATTTTTAAAATTTTTCTTAATTTTCATAATATAAACTAAAAATATTATTTTAATTTTTTTATGAAATTAACCTATAAAGTATAAATATTAATATTATAATATTATAAGCTCACACATCCAATGGCGTTAAAAGTTTTTATTTCTTTTAAATATGATATTACATGACTTATTTTATTAAAATTTAATAGTAAAATGTTTGAATTACATGTATTTCTTTATACTTTTGATTTTTTATTTTAAAACTAATTTAATTATTATTATATGAAATAAGTGTTGTTTAAGAAAAATGGGTATACATTTTCACTTCAAATATACTATTTAAATTTATATTGAGTTATTTCAATTTTAAAAAAATGGATTTTTTTTTTGAAGGCAGGCAAAAAAAAAGGAATGTTTAAAGTATAATTTTTAATCATTTTTTCTGATGTAACAGTTTCTTACTTTGAGAAAGACGGATAGATATGTAATTTTCGCAGTTCATGCTTAAAATTTAATAAAGAATTTAAATGGGAGGGTAAAATGGTCATTTGATATATATGAAATTTAGGCAGCCGACTTTTTCTTTGAAAAGCTAAAGCTACAGTAAGTAGCGTGAAAGCCACAAAAATAAAGTGGGAAAATAGAACAAAAATCGAATGGTCGAGAGAAACTGGCCTTTTTGTGACCGTTACGAAATTGATAACGATTATTATGAAAGGAGTAACGGCTACATTTAATCCAACAGTCCAAAACATGAGATTACTGTACTATCTTATTTATACGGACCTATCATGTACTGACACGTGGATTAGTTCGAAGTTTCTAGGGAGTGGCCGGGCTATAATGATTTGTCATTAGTTATTATTAATTAAGATTTAAGACTTAAACATGGGATGATGGGATTTACTTTTTTTTTTCCTTGAAGTGGTAACCAAAAGGCAAAAGTGAAAGGCAAAAGTGAAAGGAATAGTGAAATTTCCTTTGGGTTTAAACAAAAAAATTCAACCCTATGAATCCCATTATAACCTTAAACATTATAATAATAAAACACAAAAAATGTCTTGAATTTTATTTATTTAATCATTTGCATGACCTAACATGATAATAAAATAAAACAAATAAATTGAAGAAGGTGGGATCAAATTGATTTTTTTATTAATTATAAGTGAAAAGGGGAAAATATTTAAAATTTAAACTAGAAATTCAAATGGAACAATAATATTTTTTATCACTAAATTATTTTTTTATTTTTTTTGTTATTTATTTTGGGTTCTTGTTTCTCTCAAGGGTAACCTTCCATATAAATAAATAAAATGCAATCATCATCTTCTTTAGCTTTATATGAAAAAGAAGAAAACTATATAATGCTATACAACTCATACTTGTAAGACACCTTCCTGCCCTTCACATGCTCTCTTTAGCCCCGCACTGCCCCATTGCCAACCCATTTTTCCCAATACAAAACAACAAAAAGTATACATTTGTTACCCTTAATTTAGGACCTAACTTCCCCCCTCTATTATTGGCCCAAAAAAAAAAACTTTCACCCTTTATGAAAACTTGGCATTAATCTAATGCTATTTTATTTAATATTCTTTTATTAAATTAACACTTCCTCATTAAATGCACTTGAACGAAAATAGTACTGAGATGGATAACTTTATGAAAAATTCATGTATTACATTCTTAAATTTTATGATCTCATGATTGCATATTTATATGAAAATATAGTTCATCATCACACTACAAAGAAGAGAATTCATATAATTAATCTCACTTAACTTAGAATTAAGAGTTAATTGAGTTAAATTGAATTAACATAATAAATATCTATTATAATTATATTTAATATTATTTATTAAAAGTATAGAATGTAATAGAAAAAAATTATATATATAAATTTATATTTTTAATAAAAAATAATTAATTTTTTTTATTTTTTATAAAATAAAAAGTGTATTTAGCGAAGTCTTTAAGAAAATAAAAATATCAATAAGATTACATCTTATTCACAAAATAAACATTCTTTCACTTAAGTAATTGTGATTTTTATTAAATTTTTTATCAAAAAAAAATATTAAACTTTTTAAGAATGGGAAAGATAAATATGTCTTTTTGATTCAAAGAATATTTTTTATACAAACAGAAACAGAAATAAGAAAAATACAAGAGAAGAGCATCTTTATTTGGGAATATTATGAAGTAGCTGTGGCTACTTTTTTTTTTTACCTTTCTTGGTTTATAATCAATTGATGATGGCCCAATCATGGCATATAATGGAAGATACTGTCTTCTTGTATATCTTTTTTTTTTTTTTGAATAATTTTTATTTTTATTAATGTAGCAAATCATTAAAGGTGTCCTACAATTTGTAATACAGCAGTATAAGTACCAAATATAGCAATACTGTCTTCTTGTATATCTTATTTTATTTTATTTTGTGTTTTCTTGTGCACTTTGCATGATTTATTGCAATCAACTAACAGTTGTTGTAGTTAATTATTGGTTTCTAGTTAAATATTTGATGATTAGTTGACATTAAAAAAAAAATTGTTGATTGTTTTCTTAGCTTAATATTAATTGTTAGAAATCTCAATTTTAAGCACTTTAATTATAGTTTTTGAATTATCAAAGAGATTATTATCATTATATATTAAATAAATTAAATATATTTTGAATGAAATATACTTGAAAATTCTCATTTATTTGTAGAAGATTTTTTTTACTCTGAACTCAGTTTCAACTCTAAGTTAATTAGAATCAATCATATAAATTTTCTTTTTTTTAACATGATTTTATACTTCATTTTGTATCACTTTTTTTTATTTAAAAAGAAAAAAAAATCTTTGTTTCTCTCCCCTCTTTGTTTGAATTCAAAAACAAGTTAGTGCACAAAAGCTTCTCTCTCATTCTCTCATAGAAATGGCAGAATTCAAAAACATTACAACTCACAAGCATTGTCCCTTTCAAAACATTAAAATCTTCATTAATTGCACAAAACTGGAAGGAGAAGTTTTTTGAGACAAATATATTTTGCAGCACTACTGATAATTAATTGACAATAAGCCCAAAGGTTAATATAAAGGGCATGAAGATTTCTGCTTCATACAAACATTTCCATGCTATTCTAAGCCTTAACAAGCTGATACTCAGCTTCTTCTAATCAGCTTCTTCCTTGTGGATGATTAATAAACTAACAATGTAATTTACAAGAAAACTTATTTTTCTAGGTTCAGTTCACGACAGTGTTCAACGTGGCTATGGTGGCAAGGTCTTTCGGGTTCTCCTCGTGTCCATAAAACGTAAAGATCGCCCCTTTTCTTTCCCAATGCCAGAAAGGTTCCTGCATCAGTGCCAGAATTTTTGTGTTTTCTTTTGATCAGACAAATGTAAACATAAATATTAAAAGTCGTCTGGGGAATTCTAATTTATTCCTATTGCTTTGTGCAAAATGAATTACCAAGAGTGAATGGGACAATGTAGAGCAGAGCTGGTTGGCCATGCCCATCCATCAAGTTGAGTGCCACATATGTGATGAGAAGACCTGCAGTAATATTTAATAATTAAGAAGAGGGTAATTAAAAGGAAAGGCATATGCCATACACAATAGGCACTGCAATTTCGAACTAGTTAACACCATTTGCAAGTTGTTTCGTTGACTTGCATCTTTAATTTGTAAAGAAAGGAGAGTAATTTGAAATTTCATTACCTAATCCATAAGCAACCATTGCCCACAAGAAGTATCCATCTCGAAGAGTCTTATTTGCCAACCAATCATACCTGCAAGGATGCCCGATCATATTTAGCATACAAAAAGTTGGCGGATGATAACTTTCTGGCTCAAACAGAGTGCCCAGAGCTGGAACTTCAAAGATTACTGCATTTATTTTCTGTGCACGATAGCAAGGAACTCCATATTCAATATTTGTAATCTTACAAGAATGTTTAACTACTTGGAAAACACAAACTGCTGCTAGGAATATGTTTCTTCTCTTGCTCTTTTCATGTAGCTCATAGGCAATTGAAGTAAGATCAGGGCTTTTAAGATAGAAATAGAACCATAAATAGATATCAGAAGAACTGTACTACAGCATTTCTCAGAGTTAGTGCAGTTTCTAGGCATATTCCACCAGCACTGACAGTGTCAGCAATCTGCACGCTCAAATTTATAACTTTCAAGTGAAGTACTGAATATACTCCACCACCACTACTTCTAAGAACAAAGAAGACAGCTTGTTTCAGGAAAACATCTATTGATGCAGAAACATAGAATTAGAAATTTCTCTTGAATGAAGAAACATAAGACACTTAGCAAAATTCAAGCTTGCAAATTATAAAATCACTTAGGAGTGTCTATCAAGAAGAAGCTAGGTAAGGAGTAGAAATAATAAATAAATAAACAATAATAGGAGTAAGTACAAACCTAAGTGAAAATGCTATCACCAATCCAGGTAAAAGGATGTCACCAAATCCTATGATGCTGTAACCCCCCCAAGGATCAAACATGCGTGGGATCTTTAACAGCATGGGAATACCATCTTCTCCACTTCTATCACCACGAGCAACCTAAGAAAAAATTGGCTAGAATCAATCAGTTACTTCCGAGTAGCCCAGTAGTGCCAGTGGAACAAAAAATTATTTGTAAAAGCTGGTAAAATTACTCAGATTACTTACCACAATCATCACGCTTTCACGGAACAACTTCTTAGAAACAAACACCCAAAAGATGTCATACAAGAATGCACAACTGAGAAGAACTGTGCCCGCCTGATTTGCAAATAACTTATCATCTAAAGAGCTAGACTTTAACAAATCATCAATTTGGAACGAAATCCACTGCACACTATAAAAAGTAGAAAGCAAACTTATCTACATGGGGAGAAGTAAGTAGTACTTGATTTATTTCTACATAAATATTTTAAGTAAAATAAATACTAATAAAAAAGAATGAGATTGAAGTTTAATGGGGGATTGATGGATAGCTCTTACTTGCACTTCTTTACTAACTTTAAGTGCTTGATTGTTAAAATTAAAAGTTTGAGAATTAGATTGTGAAAAAAGCTACAAATTTGAGAGCCAAATTTATACTTCCAAAAAAAAGAGTAACACATCATCATATTTACACACTTCCCCCTTCATATGCAAGAGTACTGAACATCATGAAACAATTTTGTAGGCACAAGCATGAACAAGAAATTTGAAGTAACCTGCTTCTTGTTACCATATTTTTTGTTAAGCAAGTTTTAGGTGCCAGTACTGATGCAGTTGGATGGTAATTAACCATATTTTGAAAGTAGAACTACACATCATAAGAATTTTATATTGCATAAAACCTAGAATTTGATAGTGTTGTTATTTGGGAGAGCTAACTATCATGTTAATGGAATTTAGGACAGTGTAAAATAATTGATCACTGTTTCTCATTTCAAAGTACAAGAAAGGGCTAATGTGAGAAATTCAAAAGCTATCCATATTCAAACTCACACCTAATGAATGTAAGGTAACTTTTTAACTTTTGAAATCATGTTTGCTGTTACTATGACATAATACCAACAAGTGCATTTATGAACTTAGTCCACCAGCATCACCACACTTGCCAGATATCGACTGAAAGCCTATATTCCGGATCACATTAGAGGATGCAAACACTAAAAAAAATGCTGAAATAATACTAACATGAAAGATTAGCTTTGACCTCCCTCGTTCTTATTTTCTTTAAGTTTCAAACAAATTAATAGATCACAATTTGAGAGTTTCACTGGTGCAAACATGGATTGTCATTCCTTGCAATTTACAATACAAAGTAGCACTGCAATATGCCTATATACCAAAACAGTCAAATGGTAATCTGCATCTGTATTATGTCACCATGCTCAAATTGAATTCATACCAGACATTCACAACAAACTAAATGCTTTGGATGCAATGCTACAGTCATCTTTATTCTGTGGAACAAACAATCTCAATACCATAACAACTCCTTTTGAATGATTACATTCACAAACTACTAATTTCGCCAGTGATTATTGATTAAAGGACCAAGGAGAAGTCCATACAAGCAATTACCTTGAGGTTAGGTACATGGACAATTTGCAGAACAGTGATTATCAGTGCAATTCCCTGTTTAAAAACCAAATAGATGGAAAAAGATTATTAGTTGAATTGCCTAACATCAGTCTTACATGATCACTTCACCATAAAAAAAAAAAAAAAAAAAAATTAAGGCCATGTGCCTTATGAAATCTATTCAAATTTGTGGTTAAAAATTTGGCGTTGCAACATATTGAAACCTAGACAACTAAAATAGCAAGCAGAAAGACCCTATTATTCAGCAGGATAACAGAAAGATTTAGGTGAACTCTATAACTCGTGAGACATTACATCATACATTCACTGTAGCAATTTAGTTCTGAGAATGTTATTTAAAATGCAAGGAAAGAAGGAGAGGGAGACAGTGAAGGAGGACAATCATGATAATAGAAATTTATTTACACTAGGGAAAAGATTTCTAACAACAGGAATTTTAGACATACATAGAAAGTTATGCAAAATCAGATGAAATGATGAGAAAATGTTCCTTACTAGTATATCTTGGCCCATCCAAGCAAAGAATACATTGCGATAGACAGCCCAAACAACAGCAAATGCTATACAGAATGAAGAAACAGCTAATGTTAGGTATGAGAGAGGCCCAAAGAAGGGTATTTTAATGTATGATTCTCCAGCATGCTTGAACCACCTGTGCAATCACTGAAACTTTAGTTCCCAACATCAAAAATACCAATTTCTTGGCAAGAAGGTATGAAATTGACATCATACATAAATACAAGCATAGAAAAGACCAATGCATAAAATTTAACATATTTATTAAGTCATCATTTTATGTACATTGCAAATGAAATTCCCCATTTATATTTTATTGGATTTCTAGGCAACCAATATGACATTCCCCAAATATATGGCTGATTGGAAATCACATATATTTTTCAACAAATTTTGTAATAAATTATTTTTAACCATATATTTTTCTATTAAGCACACGAAATTATGATGATATTTAGTTGAATTATTTACTGAATATTTATTTTTCGTTTTACAAAATTTTTAAGACGATTCATGATATCAGCAGCTGATCAAATCCAGTTGTGTTAAATGATTTCTGATTTCAAAACCATGTTCTGATCCTGTTATTTAAACTCCAACAAACAGGACCTCCAGCCAAGCCTGCCCAAGCAAATTGATAAAAGAATAATTGCAATTAGCGCACAAGCAGATGTGCAACTAGTAGGTTGATGAAGTAAGCTTTTCATGCTAAAGCCACATAAGAATAAGGACAATACCTTGATAATAAAGCCACTAGGCAGGTTTGCAAGCCCTACAAAACCATCAAATACAGTTTTCTGATTAATTCTCAAGAAAGGAACTCAAAAGGAATTATAATGGACAAACAGCCAAAGACTCAGTATGTTTATATGCCAAAGTACAATGACCAAAAATTGTATGACAATTAATGAAATTATGCCAGGTAAAAATGAAAACAAGGATATGTATGTATATGTATGTGTTAAGCCTTTGTGCCTAATTCCACTGATGTAGAGTGATTATGAGTGGAAAGAAAAAACTCTCACCTCCACACCACCTGTGCAGAAAAGAACCACCAAAAGCTCCACAAACCAGTATGACATAAGTTTGTAAAGCATGATCAAGAAGCATGAAGCAACAAACACAAACAGGACAGCCGATACAGTGTTAATGTCTACAACACTACTAACAATTACAATAACATATAAACAAAATACATTTTTATCAATAGTCGAGTGTCTAATATTAACTTATTTGAAAACTTGATTAGATTTTCAAACCAAAAATAATTTAATATTTTCATTATTCAAATCATTGTGGACTCGTATATGAACTGTTGAATACTTGACTCTTTATTGCAAATATAGAAAAGAATTATGAAATTAATTATAAAATTATAAATGAATTAATTATGTAATAATTAAATAACAATCACTAAATATAAATTTTTTAATGAGTTTAATTATAATATTTTTATAGTTTTAAAAACTTTTAAAATTAAAATTACAATAAATTCAATTTAAATAATTTAAGAATATGATAATCAATCATATATATATATATATATATATTATTATATTTACTAATTTACGCAAATAAGAATAGAATAAAACAGTATAGTATGAATTTTTTTTTATAAATATTTATTCATATTATAATAAATGATATAATGTTTTTTAGTTTTTATGATTGTATAAAATGTGGATTATTTTAAGTAATATGATTTCTAAAATTTATAAAATAATATATATTTGTTTTTTTAAACATATATATATATATAAATAAAAATTGATAAATTTTTAACCACAAGCCATTAAGACATGAAATGCATGAGACGCGCTTTGTGTTGTTTGTTAACCAAAGCATGTGGCAAATGAAACATGACAAATGTCTCATATCATCAAAATAAAATGACTAATATACCCATAAATAAATTTTGAGAGGAATAAGAGATTTTATAAAATCAATTTTCAATTATAAAGTTTTATTGGACAAAATTGGAAAATAAATTTACGACTGAAATAATTATCAAATTAAGGGTGGTGTCCATTATTTAGTGTAGAAAGGGAGCGGCATGTGTAGGCCGTAGGGGCCTTGGCTTTTGGATGCAGCCTAAAACATAGTCTTTTAACTATTTTTTTTTTACATATTGAGATATAGTTAAATAAAAAATAAAAAATATATATAAAATCGATTTCATTTTTGTTATATATGATATTTAAAATTAAAAACTATTTTTAGTTTTCTTAAAACAATTAAACCCAATTCCATGAACATGGAAAAATTCGATCATTATAAATATATTAAAGTTAAATATTTTTAAAATTATAAAATTAAGAATTTAAATCAAAAAGTAATTTTTTTTTAAGAAATCCTATTTTCTTATTTAGTGTAGTAAGGCAATAAAATAAGTTTTATTAGCAAATTCTTCTATGAAATCTCTATTTTCTTACTCTCTTTTTTTAAGTAAGATGGTCTAAGAATATACTAATTAATAAATATAATTTTTTTCCTCATTAAAAGATTTTGTATTAAAAAAACCTTAATTATGATGAAATAAAAATCTATAAATCTATAAAGTCAATAAGATCATAAGAGATACCATAATTTTCTTTCTTTCTTTCCTTTTTCTTTTATTGTGAAACCATGGCAAGTTATCTATTGCCAACAAAATGAAATGGAAATTCTTGCACACTGAATCCATTTCAAAGGCTGCAGTGAAGGCTTAAGCACATCAGAGTAATATCTGTATTAATGGTGGATTAGATATTTAGTTAGTGGAGAGGAAAAAAATAACTTCGAATTTTCAAACTTTCAAGAGAACAGCAACAGTTATATATATGGTTCCCTTTAAAAGTAGTATGAATTTTGAAAATTTTTTATAAATAATCAAATCCAAAATAAAAAAGATATATTATATTCCCGCTAACTAAAATAACTTCTGTAACATAGCTGAAGCATCTACGCAGCCTTTTTTCTACAGGGGAAAAAAGAAATAAAAGCAGAAAACTTTCTTATGTTCTGCTGTATTCTTCTGTATAAGAGAACTTAACAAGGTGTTAAAAAGACAAACTTCACCTGATTAAGGACATAAAAAAAAGGGATGTTTAAACCTTCATATACCCACTATGGAAAATTGCAGATTGTCAAGCTGAGTGAATAAGCATTGCTTCTTTAATCCATATTCCACTGCTTGTCTTGAAACAAAAGACTGTCGAAAGTTCCAAACTATACCTCTTTCAGGAAGTTAAAACAATTATAAAGAGAATCCTGAATTCATAGTTTCCAAAATCATGGGACTTGGCAATCTCAACAGTTGAACTTACTTTGGGAATCGATAACCGTCTTCATATGTCATTAGCCTACCATCAGTTCTATAATTTGAAAGGCCGTGGCAGTTATTGGCAATGTAAGATTCTGGTAACGAGAAGCCTCCCCCAGAAAACCTTATGGCTCCTCCATTCATTGTCAGACCTAGTGTGTTATTACTCTCTCTGGGTAGATTTTCGAAGTCAAATTGGTTTGGAACGCTGAATCCACCACCTCCGGTCTGAAGAGGAACTGTGAATCCACTTCCCACAATTGAAGTTGTCGTACTGTTCTGGTTGAAAAAACTGATATCTCTAGAACTCATTTTAGCATAGTTTCTATTTATTTCTTCTGGCTGCATGCCTTGAAAGTATCCAAGCTGAGTACTTGAGCCTAGTATTAGATTTGATCTTTCTGAACTAATACCTGGTAAATTCTGAGCAGTTCTTTGTTGAAGATAGCTAAATGGAGAAGAATCAGGCCTATGATTCGGGAAATGGGGATTCGCTAGGACACTTGGTAATGTTAAGTACATTGAGGAAGCTGCATGATTAAAAGAACTGGATGAAAAGTTTGGCTTCATAGGCAATCCTGACCTTTCTTCTTTTACCTTCTCAGCTGAAGCTATGGATCCACCTGAAGCTATGGATCCAATAGCTTGGCTGTAATCAAATTGATATTCAGGTAACTGACAGTGATTATTAGGATTAGCAGCTTTTTTGCCTTTTGCAGATTTAATTGGGGATCCACTATTGCCATTTTGAGCTTTTATGGCCAATACAATGCTCTTCTGTTGTTGCATTTGCACATTGCGGTTCAAGGAGCTGGACTTGGAATTTGACTTGTCAGACGCCAATCTCTCTTCTCCATCCTCTTCAGTTGGTGGCACAAGCACAATTGCTCGGCTATAATCAGCCTGGTCTTCAGGTGCTGGGGTATAATTATTAGAATCAGTTGATTTCTTGTTTTTACTTAACCTCTTAGAAGGCCCACCATTGCAATTCCTAGCTCCCGTACAAGATCTGAACCTGTTCCGACGATGCAGTTGGACCTTTTCCTGAGGATTCTTTTGAGGTAGCACGTCAATGTTCTCCTCCAAGTTGATAAGCTGCTGCATATGAAAATTCTCCTGAAACTTGCTTTGGTTCTGTACTTGACTATGCTCCAAGTTGTGCTGATGTTGGACTTGGATGTTCTTCCCATAGAGGGTTTGGTACTGAATCTGTGCATTCTCTTCAGGATTGTTCTTATACTGCAATTGAACTTTCTCTCTTTTTCTAAAGCTGCACTCTTTTCTTTCTGACTCACAGTCTTTCACCATTGCCACCAGTTTCTGCATTTCTTCCCTCATCCATGATAACAAATTCTTTCTGGTTACTTTAAGTTCTTCTAATAAAGAATGCATATAGTTTTTGAGATCATCCAAAGCAAGACTCTCACTGGCAATGGTTTTTCCTTTTCTCTGAGATATTTCTTTTAGACTACGAGATCCCCTCTTCTTTTCATTGTGGGCTAGATTTTCCTTTTTCCTCTGCCCTCTTTTCCCTTTTTTAGCTATTCCAAGTTCAATTTGATCTGAAATTCCAGGATTATTCTTGCCCTCCTGTTGAAATCTGCTAGCCTCATTAGTTTCATCCTTATCCACAGTAACCAAAGCGAGTTTGTGTTTCTTGTGAGCTGGCTCACCACCTAAACTGTATTCAGAATCATTGCTTGAAGAATCAAAGTCATTATCTCCTCTCCTATACTCCCATCGCTGCTGGAATTTCAGTTGTTCACCCACCATTTTACAATTGACAGAAATCTGCAAAAATACAGGAAATGATTTAACTTCCCCTGAAGAATCAAAGCGTAGATATTGACCCACTTACCATTAACCTTTCAGTGATATCTTGAACTTTAAAAAGTTGCAAACTTTCAGTTTATCTTATTTCAAGAATAAGTCAGTGATTTCACAAACTAACTCTGTCAATGAAAAGGCTATCAAATTCAAAGGTTCTTAAATATGGCATCCTCATCCACCATTTTTTATGACTAGGCAACAAATGAACAAATCAGCAATGGAATATCAAGTCCTAAATGCATCGGCTTCTTAGACTATTCCCAAATTCAGAAATTAATCTGTAACTTGTGTTTCTATTCAGAACTAGAATTATTTTAAATGAATTTGAGCCCCCCACAGAATTGCAAAAGCAAGGGACATAATCTAGTTTCTACAAGAATAAGTAGACGGCTTAATTCAAAACCCAATTTTTGTAAAGGTCCAACAACACAGAATAATCAAGAAACATTGTCCTGAAGAACCACCAAGACTTGTCAATGAGATAAGAAAACCAAATAAAGGAACAAGCTTTGCTAGAAGATTAACTACTTGTTGATACAATATTAAACACTCCAAAACACAAACATTTTAACCATTGGTTGAAAAAGAAAAAAAAAAGAAGAAAATTCTTGGCACCTGAGAATTGGAAAAAAACAGTTCATAAATTATAAAACATCTTGCATGATGATCTCATAAAGCCAAATGAAAAAACGTCATCAAACAGTCCCAAATCCCAATATGTGGAGGAGTGAATAAATTCCACAGACAAGAACTAGGTTCAAAGTCGTGAACTTTTATGGATACTACATCAAAAAGAAAGAGAACCCAGAAAAGTTATCATCTAAACTGCACCAAGGATTAACCAATAATGAAGAAAAGATCAAAAGAAAAATATCCAAACAACACATTTCAATCACCAAGTAAATGGGTTTTTAATTTTTTTTTCTCAAAATTCAAATATGAACATAATAATAAACTCACCAGGGGACTTCAGTAGATGAAGAAACTTTGTTTCAAAGAAAAGGGATTGTTCCTTTTCCCGTCAAAGACCAACAAAACCCAAGTACGTCTCTTCATTAGGAGCTGTTTTCTTTCTCAGGCATTTATTTCTCCACTTTCTCCCTCTAAAAGGCAATAAAAGATACGTTCTTGCCTGTCTATGTAACGAGTCAATCTGTTCAGAGAGTGTAGTGTTTTTGCTGTTTATGGAAATGAGTCAGCAAGTTGGCTGGACAGTGGCAGAGAGAGTTATGGATATTTTTGTCAGTATCAGCTGGTCTCTATATTTGTTGATAAATGCAAATTTTTTTAATTAGAGCTTTTAATTTTTCACCAAAGAATGTTTATGAAATTTTATCACTTTTCATTATATGAATTCAAATGATATAAATGATATAGATGAATTTATTTTTTATAAATAATTTATTGATTCTTATATATATACATTTATATTTGCCAATCACCTGGTTTTTTTATTAAAAAAAATTTTAATTTGAGAAATTTTAAAGTTTTTATAAAATTTTAATTAAAGATATATTTTAAATGAATTATCCTTTGATTTCAAATTGATAGATATATTTTTTTATTTTATAATAATAAAAAATTAATTATTTTTATTAAAAATATAAATTTATATATATTATTATTTTATTATTTTAATATGATATATATTTAATAAATAATATTAAATAGAAATATAATAGAAATTTATTACATCAATTAAAAATGTATTATATTAATTAATTTTTTTGAATGAATTATATCAATTAACTTATTAAAATATTAAATGGATTATAATTTTAAATATATATATATATCAATTTAGGAAAAAAAAATTTAATACTAAGATAAGGAAAAAATTCACAAGGATTTAATACTATATTGCGACATGCTACAGCTGTAATGATTAATGGGTTTATAAATGAATTGACAATTTGGATAAACTCAACAATTTTCTGAAAATTTATTGATTGTTTATAAAAATAATGATAATATAAATTGTCATATTGACCAAATTTAGCAATATTATTCTTTGTATAGCATGTTGAATCAGATATGGCAAAAATTGTAATAAAAATAATCACCAAATTGCATTCGCATGTTGTTAATAAAATAAATTTAAACCTCATTCAATTCTAAAAATTAACTTATAACATAAAAATTATTTAAGTCATTATAATAAATACATATTTATTATATTTTTTCAATATGAAATATTAAACACACCTCTCACGTTCAGGTCCGAATACATATAAAAAATTTAAAGCATAAAATTTATAGGACTGAATATCTACGGATGACCTAATATTGAGAGATTAAATTGTCTCTGACCATATTAAAAAAATAAATTTAGACCTAGCTCAACTCTAAAAGCTAACTCATGAAATAAAAATTATTCAAGCCATTATAATGAGTACATATTTATTATATTTTATTAACGTGAGATACTTACCATTAGTAAATTAGTTATCATTAATTTTTAAAATATTTAATTTTAATTTTTTTATCTTATAAGTAAACTATGGTTGACATTTAATAAACTTTGATTGACATTTTAAAAAAATACTAATATTGAAAGGAAAATTTATAAAAATAACTTAATAAGAGAAAAAAAAATTAGAAATATAATGTGTAAATAAAAATTATACAAATAAAAAATTTACAAAAATACAATTTGTTTTTGAAATATATATTTTTTAATATATTTTTAGTATATTTTTAATATATATCATCAAATTGTAAAAAAATAATATTTTTACAAACATAAAATTATAAAAATATAAAATAAATAAAGTACAATAAAAATAAAATTTTAAATATATATTTTATGTAATTTCCTCTATAAAAAAAATTCCAAGACCGAGCATTAAATGACACTGACACCATAAGAAAATTTTGTAGTGTAGTTCCACATAAAAATTGTTCATACAATTCTGATTTTTTTTTTATTTTTCGGATTTGATTTTTGTTCTATGGAGATTCTGAGTTTAATTAAAAATAAAAAAAAAACATTTTCATCATTTAATAAATTAATTGAAACAAAAAAAATTAATATCAATAAAAAATAATACAGTCTATTAATTTCAATAAAAGAACATATCATAGCCATTAATTTTGAAGCTTAATTTGAAAATAATTAGCCATAACCGAAACTAAACTTTTATTATTATACAATGATCATGTGACAAAAGCATCAGCCTTTAATCTCATTCATTACTTCAAAATCGATTTCCTTTCGTTTTCTTTATCATACTAAATATTTTCTTATTTTTATGATAATAAATTCAAGAGCAAGTTACAAAAATTAAATTTTAATAAATAGTAAATATAAAAAAATAGAGGACATAATTGATTTTTTTTCTATTGAATTCTATTGAGGACTGCTTTCTCTTTTATTGTTACTGCAAACTCCCCTCTCTCTGTAGAATTGCAAGCGATTGAAATTGGAGCTTCCACTGCATACAACGTAGTTTCTTACCTTTGATCATTGAGTCAGACTCTAAAGTCACCATTGACAACATTCAAAATTTTAGTTCTAATTTTTCAGTTCTGGTCAGCCGAATTAAAAGCGTTCTTGATGGCTCTCCTGCTTCTATTCGACATGTATTCAGGGAAGGGAACCAAGCAGCGAATTTTCTTACTTTGCAATGCAGACTGACTTCACATATCTGTATGTATGATGATTTTGTTTCACTCCCTTAAACTCTAAGATGTATTGTATTATCCGATAATATAGGTTTCCCATATTTGAGATTTTATTAATAAAATTATAAAATTTCGGATTAAAAAAAAATTATATCTCACTGTTTTTGTTGATTAGGTGAACGACAGATACTTGTTTTTATCGTTTCAATTCTAAAGAGGTAACTACAATACTGGTATATTTTTAATATATAAGAAATATTTTTAAAATTAGAAATTAAAAATATAAATTTTAAAAATATTTTCAATATATTTACTTAATCTTAGATATAAATATGAAAAAAATACATGAAAAATCACTTCTTTTAATTTTTTTTTCAAAAGACCTTACAATTTTTAAAAAAATTTAAAAATATTCATTTTTTAAGTTTAACAAAAAAATATAATCCATATATACATCTGATATACTATATATTTTATATACTAAATATATATTTTTGATATATTTTAATAGGGAAATTTAACTTTGAACAAATTGACCAGAAAGGCCTGCAAGTATTTTTGAAAATACTTTCACTCTTTTAATAGATTTTTGTACAAAGACGAGTAAATATTTCTCATGGCGCCCAAATTAACGGTCTCATTCTCATGACCACGTTTCACTTGATAATGACTTGGCTATCAGCTACAGGCATAATGAGACTTGATCAGAAACAGAATGGAACATCTGTGGAGTTATAATCATCCACACATGGACTAACTACAAAATTGTTGGGGGCCTTGAAGATCAGGGAACCTGAAGAGAGAAAAGATACAAGAAAAACATTAACTTTTTCAGAAATTTTGAACTCATTTGAAGGATTATGGAGATCTTACCATCAATCTATTTGAAGGACTCTTCATGGGTTGCCTTTACCAGAGTCACAAAGCCACCAAGAATCTTCTTTTCTTACCAACCAAACAGATCCTGCTTTCATGCTAGTTTGGTAGCCTCTCAACATCTTAGACTACTGACTTGTAACTGAAAATCAATGGCTTTCTGGTAACCTGCAACAGCAGAGGCAAGAAAAGAAGACAATTTGTATCAAACCCAAATGAATTTCAAGAAAAGTTCAAGTCATTTTAGGGAAGTATCACAACTGCGTGGATATGGAAGTTAAGTCAGAACCAGCCTCTACAAGTCAATTACACCACACAAAGGCATTAGAGAAAGCAGGAAAGTTTATTCATATATTTTGATTTCCATGCATACTATCATGCTGCCTTGATTTCCTAGTGAACCCAGGGCATTGGTTTATTACACACACATTACTTTGGCAAGATAAATTTCATAAGATGATCCTTGAGAATATTTCAACCAAAATGTGGTCTGATATGTAACTCAAAGAACGATGAATTAACTTACCGCCATGGAAATTCACTCGTGTCTATCCCAGCTTGATGGAGCTCATCAACATACTGCAAAGCTTCCCTGCACTCTTCACGGTCATCAAAGAACTCTTTTTTGTTACCTTCAATTTCAAATGTCTCATGGCCTTTGCCAGCAATCACCTGCAATATGGAGAATAATTCAGAAATCCCAAAATATCCTTAAAAGAAATGTGAGTACAAGCAAACGTGATTGCATCAAATTCTTTAATTCTTCAAGGAGGATGCTATTTAGCCCCAACACCTCATTTGTTAAAAGGCATTGTTCTATTAATAATAACCCATGTCCACCTAGGAATATTTGACATGAAGATCAAATGGCACTAATGCTAATATGACAGGTCAGATGAGATAAATTAGCAGTACAAGTTAGCAAGGCATGTAGCATATAACTCATTCTTAAAAGGTTACCATTTCCAAAATCCCCCAGCCCTCAAAAACAAAGAGAGAGAAAATTCCACAAAGAACTAAAGGCAAAATACAGATAGAAAGCAAGATAAGAAAAGTCTAACTGACACGTTAATATAAGGTAAGCTTGGATACCCAGTGCATGGTAAAATTGAGTTTTCAGAGTAGCATCAGAACATTTATGCATCCCGCTCCTAACAAAAGTAGCAATACAGGCTTAAATACTTACAACCATATCACCTTCTTCCCCCATGGCAACAGCACAACGTACAGCCACTCGTCTAATATCATGTAGAAAAAGACGGTGACCATTAGGAAGAGGAGGATAGTAATCATTCTCCCCATGTTTCAAATAATCCTGCATTGTCCATCCCACACCAGCCAGCATGTCATCCAAGATGTCCACTGATCAAGATGAAAGAATTAATAATAAGTTCTCCAACTATGACATTTAAATTATGCAATATAGTGCAGAACACATACATGGATCTTCATTCTTCGGATTGTCAGATGTCAGAATTGTCACCTCACTTTTATCTGTTGCAATTTTTGTCATCATTGGTCTCTTGCCTCTTTCATCCTCACCAACACAACCAATGACTGCATAGAATGCGTTAAGTTGATTAGGAGAACAAATAGTTGCATTTCCTAGATAAACTTATCCATATCACAGCAATTAAAATTGGTAAACTTTTAAAGATGAATGATAGTTTTGTCCCCAAACAACAATCAGAACAGTATTCCATCTTGTTCAATGAACGATAGAATAAACAATGCAGTGATGCTACCATCAAGGATGAATTCAGTAACAGGACTAATACACATAACCAGGCCTTGTATTTCAATAACATATTCAGGATTGATCAAGTCAAAAGTTTAATTATCAAGTCATTTTACGTATGATATAACAGTCCACTGGAGAAATTCTCATATTTCAGTTTCCAACATATTGGAACAATGATGGTGGGCAAAACTTTTTCGTGTTATCACAATACAGGAGTGAAAAAGCCAATACCAAAAACTCAGCATTTTTCAACCTAGAAATTTATATTATATATGACTTTCAACCAAGTGATGGTTACTTTCTGTCAGCAATAACGCCAGATTGTACAAGGGGGAAAACTTATAGGTCCTGTTTAGACACAAAAAGTGTATTTATCATAGATTTAGAGGAGGATATAGCACTTTATGCAAGAAAAAGTTGTAAAAATGTTAGTACGAAAAATTAGAAGCATACCAGTTATAACCCTCTTAGGAGTGAGTTCTCTTACTGAATCAAGTAGTCTAGATAGGGCTTCAGGAGTACGAGCACAGTCCACTATCACCCCAAATGCCTGCTCCTCATCTATTAATTCACACCTACCAGGTACTGCATCAATCTCTTCAATCCCTCTCACTATGTCCTCCAGTGGTGCCCCCACTGCAATCCCAACAGCAACAGCAGCCAAAATGTTATAGATGTTATGCTTCCCAAGTAATCCAGACGAAATTTCTAATATACCATGGGGTGTATTAACCAAGACCTGTGTCTCAAACAAGGAAAGCTCAAACTTCAAGGGATGAACATCCGAACTTTTATTCTCTATAGCAAAGGTCACAACAGGCACATCCGGATTCCCTTGTGTAGTAAAAAAGGAAGCATTGGGGTCATCAATGTTAACAATTTTCCTGTGCCTTTCTGGATCCACCATCCTAGCAAACAACTTAGCGTTGGCATCCCTATACTCCTCCTCAGTCCCATGAAAATCTAGGTGATCACTTGTTAAATTGGTAAAAACTGCAATATCGAAATCGACCTCATTGCACCTACCTGAAGCCAGTCCATGAGAAGAAGCCTCCATCACAACAGCTTCAGTCCCGTTATGTAGCATCTTAGCCATCCAATTCTGAACCAAAACAGCATCTGGGACAGTGGTAGGTGATTCCAACTTATTATCCCCATTTACATAATTTGCAACTGTACTCAACATTCCAGTCCTCAATCCCATTGCCTCATAAATCCCTTTAATCAGATATGCTGCTGTGGTTTTTCCAGTTGTACCAGTTATCCCAATCACAGCCATGTTTTTCGAGGGATACTTGTAAAAAGCTGCAGCCAAAGCAGGCAAAATAGCATTAGTATCCTCCGCAATTACCAAACCTTTACACCCCAAAGTCTCCTCTATATCAATTTCCTTACTAGCCACAACTGCAACAGCTCCTCTCTTGTCAGCCTCACTCAAATATAGATGTCCATCTGTTCTCCTGCCCACACAACACACAAACAAATCACCAGCATTCACCATTCTTGAATCATGTTGTATCCCAGTAATCTCCACCTCCAAATCCCCAGCAACTGAAACTGGAACCACTTTACTCTCATCCAAAAGCTCAGCCAAAGTCATTTTAAATCTCGGTTCCACAATAATGGTCTTCTTTTTTCCGTAACTATCAAAATCCAGATCAAAAGATGGATCCAACGACAACTCCCGATCATTTTTGCTTCCCTTTGCACTAATACCCAAATTAAATCTACTAGCATCATCCTCATCAGACTCAGCATC
The DNA here is from genome assembly GCA_947685225.1 of Garcia nutans. Lineage (NCBI taxonomy): Eukaryota > Viridiplantae > Streptophyta > Magnoliopsida > Malpighiales > Euphorbiaceae > Garcia > Garcia nutans. The sequence continues at coordinate 2,437,109 of CANTUV010000089.1, forward strand.
TACCACCCTAATCCCTTGTAACTCATTAATTTCATCTAAATCAACTACTTCTTCAGGCCCTAACTCCTCAACTCCCTCTACAACATCTCCATTTTCTTTATTGATTCTTGGTTTTATAAGTCCTTGCTTAATGAATTCTTCCCTCTTCAATGCAATAGCCTTATCTATCTCACCAAACAAATCATCCCCAGAATCCATACCACTTAAAGAAGTAGAACTTACAGATGGGTCTTCAGTTTCAGCAATGGCATTAAGATACGTCGACTGATGCCTTTTGAAATCCTCTTCCTCGACTTTCCGAGCACGAGCAGCCTGGATGTGGATTTGGTCAAACTTCGAAATTCCATGTGCAGTATCTTCAGGAGCTTCGGGTGGGTCATCATGAGACGGTGTCGGATAAAATTTACCGTCCGGGCCAATGGCAAGTGGTGGGTGTGGGTGACGCAGAGAGGTGAATTGGAGCTTCAAAAGAGAAGGGGTATGTTTGAGAGAGAAAGGTTTTAGAGAGATAAAGTTTGGGTGAGAAGATAAAGAGTGTAACTGCGAAGTGAAAATAAAAGCCATTAGAGAGAGAGAAATAATTGCAGAGACTGGAAATGAGGGTTTTTGCTTCGTTTTGGAGAAGGGGATAAGGGGTTTTGCGGTCGAAGATGAAACGGTGCGTTTTAAGGTTAACGAATTTCTCAATTGGCAGTTAAATTCTGTTTTCTGCGTTATGACGTGTCAATTGTCTATTTGGAGCTTTCTGAACGACAAGTCGAATAAGATGCGAACGACATTTGCTGCTTGTTATGCGTTTCATTAGTAAAGTGAAGAATGAAGATTGCATGCTAACCAGTAGCCAAATTTGTCAAATATCTTAATAGATAAATTTTGTTTTAACTTTTATTTAATTTTGCAAATTATTTTAAAAATTTTTATTTCAATTTAAAATTTTTATTTATAATTTTACCCTAAATTATAATTATAAATATATATATATGTTAAAAAATTAAAATCCAAATTAATATTTAAACTTTTTGTAAATTTAAATTTGAAATTTTCATAGAAAATTAAAAAAAAAAAACTCCTTAACTTTGCTAATTTGAATAATTGAGTTATCCATTCAATTTTAGCAATTTACCCAATTCACACAGTTTAAAAGAAAAAAAAAATCAATTGATTAAAGTTTAAAGGTTAAATTATTAATATCAATATAATTAATTATATAATTAATTATTAAACTTTAGTTTTATGTGGATTCTAATTTTAACTGAAGACATAATTATAATTTTATGGAGAAATTTTTTTTAAAAAAATGTATGGATAAATTTGAAACATATTATATTGAATAGATATGAAAATTAAAAGTCAGCTGTAGCTCAATTGAAACCAGCAGCTCTACTTCCGAATTAATTTATATTATGAGTTAACTGATATTAAGGAGTTGTTAGATTATAATTAGAGTATGGAGTTGCACGACATCCACCGAGAATGAATTTTTTATATTGATCATTTTATTTTTTATATTATTTATTTTTTATTAATTTGTATATTTTTTTAACGAGTTTCTGCTTGTTTGGCGTAGTTAATTGATTCATAATTCTATTAGTGTTCGCCACCTTAGATGAGTTAACTTTTAATTTTTTGAGGCTTTTTTTTAACTATCCTATAAAAAATTGAGTTAAAAAATTATTTTAAAAATTTTCACCATGTATGCATCAAATAATTATTTTAAAAAATTAAACAATATAAAGTCGCTTCCGTCTTTTTTTTTTTTTCTACATGAGTTATATTTTTATAAATATTAATTAAAAAATCAATATAGATGAATACATATAATATGTTTTATTTTCTAATTAATCTATATAATTTCTTTATGTTAAAATCTAAAATTATAAAAAAAAATAGTATTTTAATTTAATAAATAATAATAATTTAAATATTAAAATATTTCAAAAAAAAACCTAAAAATCATAAATTTCTTAGAAGTAAATTTTAAAATAGTTTTTAAAAAGTAAAATTTCAAATTCCCATTTCCGAACAAAATCTATAGACCGACCAAATGAAAGATAATTTAAAAATGTTAGAAGTGGTCCTTGGGGTATATTTTGTTACATGGACCAATCCAATAAATTGAAAGATTACAAGTTGATATGGACGGCCAAGCTCCGCCTATGTTTAAAATTTTAATAATTATAGAATTATTAAATTTTTTAATTTAAATATCAAGAATTTTAAATTTTATATATTTTATTTTTATAATAATTATTTCTTATTTATATAAAAATATTAGTTTAAATAAGAAAAAATTTATTTTTAAAATTTATTTTTTTAATATTATAATATAATGAAAATGAAAAAGATAATCTTAAATCTCTTGTTCATTAAATATATATTTACTGTTAGACTATAAATCAACTGATTAATATGTTATTTAAATTTTAATTTAAATTGTTGAAATCATCAAACTCTCATTTCCTACTTAATTTTATATCTAATATTTTAGGTTTCACAACTCCATTAAATAGCATTATTTGGCGATATATGTCCTATGATTTGGGGATAATGTTTAGAGCATATTTCACTTCCACAAGCCATGTATGAACATTAAGAGAAAATTACATTTGGTATCATTTTTTTACTTTTTTTTTTCCCAAAATAATCTATAGTTTTTCAAAATTTTCAACAATACTCATTTTTTAATTTTAGTTGAAAATATAACATATATATATATTATACACTTATGATATTACATAATAATGGATATTTTTAAAATTAAAAGTTAAAAAAATAATATATATATATATATATTTGAATATTTTTTTTAAAATTTTAAGTATTTTTATACGAGTCCCGTTGAAATATGCATTTAAAAATTGAGACAATTAAAGATGCGATGTCTTTAAGATAAATGTACATATTGTTGAAAATTTTGATAAAATTCAAATTCAACACTTTTAGATTTTAATGTTTAACTGTAGTACTCATCTGTAAAGTTTTCAACTATAAATTTAATTTAATTTTGACTGAAAATCAAATTCTAATATTTTTAAATTTGAATGTAATTATTATTTTTTAAATATTATTATGTGAGAGAAAAATTAATATTGAGTCTATTATTTAGATTAATATAAAATTATCGCTATAATGTATTTCAGTGTAAATTTTTTATGCAAACTTTAATTGTAATTAAAATTTTAAATTCAGTCGTTTGAGATTTGAAGATAATTTTAATATTTTTTTAAAAATAGCTGATTTTTTTTTATGGTGAATTGTGAGATATATCATGTAGTTGCAAACTTGCAATTTGGAGGAAGGGAAATTCAGAGAAGTGGGTCATAGAAATTGACCATTATTAATGACTGGATCATGAGTTCATCTGCCACATGCATTGATTTATGGTAGGTATTGCTACCAATTCACTAAATTGAAGAAACTTACAACTTAAAAAACAAATAAAAAAATATATGATTTTCTTTATATATATATATATATATATTTATAGGAAATAGTTTAATTATTTATAAAATTGAGAATTCTATTTGTTTATGTCTCACCCGATTATTTCTTTATTATTATTATTATTATATGGAGAATTAATATGAACCTATTGCAATATATATATATATATATATTGTTATAACGTGTTTGTTTGTACCACTAATTATTTTTTATTTGATAGAAATCACTAATACAAAGTTTTTAGGTAAGAATGAAAGGACAATATATTTTAGTTAATTGAAAAGATTGCACACTTAATTTGTTGACAAAGACAATAAAGTTTCAAGCAATTGGGGAAAAACTAATTAATGGGAGCAATGAAAATTATTTAGGAAAAGCACGTTACCATATAAATTCATTTAAACTACAAAATTGACCATATCTTAAAGGGTTGCGTAGGGATTATAAGTACTTATTGTTCTACACTTTTCTTATAGCGATGATTTTTTTCTTTAACAAAATAAAAATAAACAGTATTTTAAAAATAATTTAACAATTCAATTAATAATATTTATTATTCATTCCGTTTCATTTTAAGTATAGTATAATAATTTTTTTATTTTACTTTAAATGTTACTTTTATAATTTTTAGAGATTATTAATTAAAAAATTTTAATATTACTTCTAATTAAGTTATTTATTTACTGAAAGATAATAAGTAGAATAAGAAATATTTAGATAAATTATAATAAAAATTTTATAAAATTTATAATGAGTAATTATTTTTTTAATATGTGTATATTATATTTATACAATATTTAAAATAAAATAAAAAATAATATAATATGAAATTTCATCCATCGATTTCATCTATTATTAGGATACATATATATATATAAGAATTTAATTATTAAAAATTTACGAAAATATTTTCTAAATTCACCTTTATATCAAATGAGGCTAATTCTCAAGTTAAATTAAAAATCAAATGAACGATAAATTTCTCCAAATTAAAGTGAATTAGATTAAATTATTCATTTTTTCTAAATGTTATATGTTTATATATGTATATCTATATTGGACATGGCCACGGGCTTAATTTTAAATTTCAATTAATAAAGAAATTTATGAACATGCAAATTTAATATTTTTCAAATTCAAGTATGACCCATAAATCAAATATGACGAAATATAACTAAATGTATTCATGATCCATCCTCTCTCATCTTAAGTATAATTATCGAATTGAGTCATTAGTTAATGTATACATTTTGATACCAAAAGCTCATCTTAAGTATAATTATCGAATTGAGTCATTAGTTAATGTATACGTTTTGATACCAAAGCTTGAAATGGGTTAGATCTGAAAAAAAAACACATTGCTTACTATGACCAGAGGTGAATTGGGATATCAGAATCACAGTAAAAAATTCAAAAAAAAAGAAAGAAAATAAAATGAAAGGCAGAGACTAGAGAGGCTAAAATCTAATCTAATCCATATATTCAAATAACAAAACACAAAATTTTCAAAGGTAAAAAACGAGACAGACACAGTGCGGGTTTTAATCTCTGACATAAGACAGGCAAGTTTAGCAACCGGCAGGACAACAACGTCTCTACAAAATCCCAACAAACACTCTTTCCTATGAAAATCTAAACCCATAAAAAGCCATTTTCTCATGTATAAGACGACACCCTTTTTACCCTTTTTAATTTTTTTTTGAAAAAAACCTCCATTAAAGCACCTCAGTGAAAGAGAAAGTAGAGTGTCTCTGTGGACTGTTAAGAAAAAAATGTTAATAAATATTATGAAACATAGTTTGAAGGGTTTAACGGCAGAGAAACAAGGAGGGAAATGGGAAAACAAAGACAATTTTTTGCTTCATTTCAAAGTTTTGCCTTTATTGTTACGTATCTTCTATTTTACCAGTCAATATTATCACTAATATTTAATAATGCTTCTTTCTTTCTCGTTCTTTCTTTCCATATTTTTCTCATTTTCTTGGCTTTCAGTTTCTTTATTTATGTTGCTTTCTCATTTTCTTTAGTTTTTCTTGAATCTTTATTGGTCTTTAATGGCAATAATTCACAGAAGAGCAGAGAAAGTGCTCGCTTAATTTACCTAGAGAGAAACAGAAATGAAATTTATGCACTAGTAGATGAAAGGACAATTGATGGTTATTGTTCCTATTCCTTTTTTTAGTTCTTCCACTTAGCATAACTCTTCAGTTTTGAGTTTTACTTCAATTTCAAGGACTGGGACAGGTATTTTGTCTCTTTTTTCTCTCTCTTCTCCTGAAAATCATGAATTTTTTGGGATTATTAGCTTGCATTTCAATGATGGTTTTGACTTAAGTTAAAGTAAAGGAGTGTTCAAGTGTCTTTGAGCATTGCTATATTAGTCTATATAGCTTTTATAAAGATTGTTCCTCCTTTAAATCATATCGCGTCTCTTATTTTCTAGTTTTATGTGAGATGCTTTGCCAAAAAGAGAAAGGTTAATTCTTTGAAGACCAAAAAAGAGAAAGGGTTGTTGCTTTGAATTCCTCGCCTTCTTTATTGAATTTGTTGAACATATCACATATGTATGAAGTTGATGTTTTCTCAAATTGGGTCCAGAGGAAAATGGCATTAGAGAATAATCCTAAAAGAAAATTTTCAAATTTTGGTGTTTTTATGTTTTTTTAATAGGAACAGTTAAATTCTGTTTTCTTTATCTCCCCCTTGCCTTTTTATCTCTGTCAAGTTAAATGTTGCCATGATGCTGAAATTGTGACTTGAATGCATATTTCTGGCTATATCTAACACACATTGATATGCCATGGAGAAGAGATCGCCTAAGCGCCATATGCTGAAGACTTCTATGTCTAAGATCTCTGTGTCAAGGAGTCCTATGCCAAGGAGCCCTATGCCGAAGAGCCCTTTACCGAAAAGTCCTGTGCCAAAGAGTCCTGAGCTCTATGAAAAATACAAGTCAAGATGTGTATATGGTTTAATCAGTTTCTTTCATTTTCGGCATGGTCATTCAAAGAAGCTGATTTCTGATAATGATAGGAGAAGCTTAAACAGATATTCTCTAGGTAAGGATTCTTTGATTTCTTTGAAATTATGATAGAAAAGTTTATATCTTTGTTCCTTGTGCACCCTTCTCACAGTCACAGTGCATGAGCTTTTTATATGTTTACCGTAAAGGAAATAAGGACAAAAGGATAAAAAATATTTTTCCCTTATGTGATCCTGTAATGAAGTTGTTTCAATTTCAACCTTTTGAAAATTGTTAGATTTTGATGGTCAAGGAATTGGAATGGGTTGCACACTGCCTTATTATCATTATTGCTTTTCAATCAATGCAATGTTCTATCAGATGTGTAGACTTCATTATTTTTGGGTCCTATAAGTATCATGTTTCTGGCCCTAAAGCTATATTTTGAATGTTCGATTCTCATGTTGCAGGGCGTAGATACATGAAGAATAGGCTTGATTTGCATTCAGATCAATGCCTTGATGTAAGTAGACACAACTCAATATTATTGTCAATTCAGCTTATTTTTAACTCCTGGTTGTATGTGTACTTGGCAAATGGAAGGATGCTTGATAGTCCATTTTATTTTGGCCATTGTCGAACTGTCAGTAAGCTGATTAGAAACCTTGCTTATTCCAGAACGGAGAAGACAAGAAGGCTGTTATAGTTGATTCTAGTTATGCAAGAGTAACGATAATTAAGGGAGAAGATTTGTCCATTGAGCAGCAGGTAATAAAGAAGGCTGTGACTGCTAAAATGGAAAATAAACAATCTGATTCTGAAATTCTTGATGGATTATCGAGGAATCATAGAAGAACAACCAAGACTTCTCAGAGACTTCGTCGGTTACCTATTTATGGCTGTTATGATGTATCAACTGTGGAGCACAGAAAGCCTACTGATCAAAATTTGGCTGAGAGTGAGAGCTCTTCAAAGTTGTTGGAGTCTGCGGCGTCAGCAGAATTGCAAGTGCATCCTAAAATTGAAAGATACTGCCATTGTGAAAGTGACAATTGCACGCATGACCAACCCAATGAAATCAAACTTCAAGTTAACATCAATGAAGCAACTGAAGCATTTATAAACCAAAAGTTGATTGATGGAAAAGACCTTACTGGTGATGGGGCAAATCACCAGTCGAAACACTTCTTGGATGCATTGGAGGTATTGAATTCCAACAAGGACTTGTTCTTAAAACTCCTACATGATCCCAATTCTCTGTTAGTGAAACATATTGAAGATTTGAGAGACTCTCAGGAAAAACAGCAGCAGAATAAATCCTTGTCTATGGCCAAATTATCAGAACTTCAGGCAAGCAATACCAGAGAATGTAACCTGTTGGAGGAAACTGGTGAGAAAATAGTAGTTTTCAAGCCTGATCCAAAAGGCTTGCAAAACCTTGCAGATAGAATCAGTCATGAATCTCCACAGATTCATTATAGCTTAAAGAATGTACAGCAGAGTGCTAAACCTGCATTTTTTTCATTTGAACAAATGAAAAGAAAGTTGATGCGTGCTCTAGCAATAAGCAGAAAAGATCAACGGTTGATGTTGACCAATGGTCCTCTGCATCACAAGCCTAACTGTGATTTAGAGGGCTTTGAACCACGTGGCAAAGGAACAGGCATGAGCAATATTAAGAGAAACTCATCCGATAATGCCTCATCTGGTTGTGGAGGAATGACCAATTCTTCCATGAATGTCAAGAGAAAAGACAACATGGACAAGGTGAATGATTTTGATCCAGTTGTTAGAGTTGAAGCTGCTATTGCCAGTGAAAGTGGTCATGAAAACCCGCGCATGTCAACCATCACGCATCTGAAGAGAAACAAACATGACGTAGATATCGAGTCTAAAGTACATATTTTAGAGCTAAAAAATGGAACTACAAATTTTCCGAGAAAGCAGAGAACAAAAACTGGGGCTGGGGTAAGCTGTGTCCCTGAATATGATCCTTTACCATTTTCCAGAAGGATAAGGGAACCAACTGGGTTTGTACCTCAACAAATGAGATTTTCACGCTATAGCAATCGTCAAATGGTAAGTGAGAACAATTGGATAAATCTGAAAGAAAAGAAAAACAGTTGCTCAAATCCAGTGAGGCTGAATGTGGAGGCTCCACTATCGGATGTTAACAGGAAACAACTGCTAACGCATGAAGCAAGGCTAAACATCTCAAATAACCCTTTTCCTGATGATAATGATTTGAGTCATATAGGTAAGTTTCATTATTTTCTCATTTTCTAATTCTACATAAGCAGTTCATACTTCTTACGCAAGTTCCATTGAACATTGCAGAAACAAATTACAGTGAAAATTCAGTAGAAATTACTCCTTCTGAAGTGCCCTCCCAACCAGATACTTTGCATAATTATGGTGTTAATCAGACCACTGAAACAGTGGATAGCTATGAGGAAAGTGGATGTTTGGATTCTTCAAGAGTGGTAAAAATTTCATAATCTCTCAAGTTTGTTCAGAGAGCTTATTTAGTACCTCATCCTTTTTCTCCCCTTATCTTGTTTTGTTCTTTGATGTGCCCCTTTGCCTTGTATCTTAACACCAAAGTTTCCTATTTCAGAATTCATCTATGGAGAATCAGACGTCAACATCTTCAATAGATGATTATCCACCAAGCCCTCTAAACAGCCAGAGATTTGGATTATTTGACATGATTAAAGAGAATGCAGAGCAGCCAAGTCCAGTATCAGTGCTCGATCATTTTTTCGCAGAAGAAGTCACTGGTCCTTTAAACACCAAGTCTCAACCTGGTAAGGATGTGTTAGACATTGAGATTTTTACTGATTGTGGTTCTTTTGACTTTACCATTGAGTTTACACAACTAAAGTAATGCAGCTCTACAGTCGGTGCCACTATTACAATTTGATAGTGAAGAAGGCTGCTTAGCTACCCATCAACCCCCTTTGGATCTGAATATAAATTCAAGTACTTCTACTACAGAAGAGTATGGTTCCATGTTCAAGCATATAAGCACAGTGTTGCAAGCTTGTCACTTCAATTGGGATGAACTTGCCAGGAAATGCCATTTCTCAAACCAACTCCTTGACCAATACTTAATTAAAGAAATAGATGTGTGGCCTAACCAATCATGTGGAGGTGATCATAGGCTCCTTTTAGACTATGTTAATCAAGTCCTTGTAGATGTATGCCAATGCTATTTAAGATGCTTGCCGTGCTTGTCATTTATCAAACCAAGATTTCTACAAGCTCCAAATACAACAGCGACAGGAAACATAGTTGATGAAGTGATGAAATTTGTAGATTGGAACCTCGTCTTCGAGCCATCTTCACAAACATTAGAGCAACTAATCAGAAAAGACTTTATGAAATCAGGAACATGGATGAATATCCAAATTGATGCTGAAGATGCTGTTACTGAGATGGTAGACAGTCTTCTTGAAGAACTGATAGTAGATATTGCACTTGATAGCTAATATATAAGTCATGCCATATTGTTATTGCATGGTAAATATATGATTTTGATTTTCTGCGTTCCATATGGTGTAAGCATGTGTTTGCTGAATGTCAAGAGAGTTGTTTAAGATTTAGGATTGTTCTATTAGGCAGTTATAAGGGAGGTTTTGTGTATTCATTTACACGGCTCAGAATTTTCCTGTGTATTTTACATTATAGATTAAACATGCAACTGTCATCAGCTGCAAGCTTTGATAGATTCATTTCTTTTTATTATTGTTGTTTTTCTACTAAATAAATTCCAAGCATCCATTTACAGCCATTTTATCAGTAAATTTAGTAGTTTGATTTCTTTTTGGGGGTAAAGCTGGCATGGACAATCCTATGTGATTGTAGCATAGTGATAAGACATTGCCACTTTGTGCAAGATATTTTGGGTTTGATCTTTAGAGATCATAATCCATGCCTCCATCATTGAACATAAAAGTGAAATACTGATCTGCCGTGTGGAGACTGAATTGATCGATGTAGGATTCTTGTAGGGGTTTTAAACTCGAGAATTAGGTCCATAAAAAAAGATTAGACAGGAACTTGAACTCTGAAACTCTCATCCTTGGGATAATTTCATTATTACTAAACCATATATTTAATTGATATTTTATGTAGTGAGGCTGCAAATTCAAGTTTAGAAACAGAACTGTAGAGCTAGGAACCAAGAAGAAATAGCCTTTGATCACTTTCTTGAATTAAATTTTCCACTTGGTTGTAATTTACTGTCTTTCATTTTTTTAGGTAACTCTTAACATATTGGACAGTCATTAAAATCTATCTGAATATAATTTTCAAAAAATTATCTTTTCTGAATTGGTACATTTATTTGTTTGTTTTCTCAAATGGTACTTCTCATAGCTGTTTCAAATATTACAAAAGAAAATAATTAAAGAATTTATGATAGTATATTTAAATAAAATTATAATTAAAAAATTAAAGTTGTGATAGACTTAAAAAATGCAAAAGTAGAAAGCTATCTCTTGTAAGAAAAAATAATTAATCCCAAACTTAAATTAATATTAGCATTTTTTTAAATTATTCTTTTTCAATTACAACCTTAAAAAAAAATTCTCAAAGTTCAATTTCCACTGGATGCTTATTTATTTTATTGTGTTTTGTTGATAGGGAATTTTGAATTTTTTTAAATTAAATAATTTTTAGGAGTAAAAATAAAATTGAAGGAAAACTTAATAATATTGACTTAAAATATTGAGAAATTTATACTGATTTATTATTATATAAAAATATCCAAAAATTTTCAAATTAAAAAAAATAAAAATTTATAAATTGAATATGAACAAATGAAAATATATAAGTTCTATAAATTTGAGGGTTTTAGGTGGTGTTTTCCCTAAATAAAACCCTAATTATTTGGCTAATAAAAATCATAACTTTACCAAGTACATTACATCTAAACCCCACCAGTTCCCGCCAAACTCCAAGCCCAAAACCCTAGTTTCCTGTTTCTCCCCCTCTTAAACCTTTGTTTTTCATCTCAATCCAAGAAAACTCAGAAAACCTAGCCACCACTAAAAGCCCTAAAACATCTTAAAATCCACCACCATGGATCCGAAAGCAGTGAAATCGGACTTGGTCCTTATCCTGGATTACGGCTCCCAATACACCCATCTCATTACTCGCCGAATTCGTTTCCTCTATATCTTTTCTCTTTGCATTTCTGGAACTTCCGATCTCGATGCCATCACTTCTCTCAACCCCAAAGTCATCATCCTCTCTGGAGGGCCTCACTCGGTCCATACTCCTAATTCACCCACCTTTTCCTCCCGGTTCGTGGAGTGGGTCCAGTCCAATGGGTGCTTCGTGCTTGGCATTTGCTATGGGTTGCAGTTGATAGTGCAAAGATTAGGAGGGGAAGTGAAGATGGGCGAAAAACAGGAATATGGGAGGATGGAAATTGAGATGGGGAAGAGTTCGGGTATTTTTGGGAATAAAAGAGTTGGGGATAAGCAGATAGTTTGGATGAGCCATGGTGATGAGGTTGCTCAGTTGCCAGAGGGGTTTGAAGTGGTGGCGAGGAGCCAACAAGGGGCAGTTGCAGCAATAGAAAATAGGGAGAAGAGGTTTTATGGGCTGCAGTATCACCCGGAGGTAATTTGGATTTTCTTTGGAGTCTGGTATAGTCTCTTTGAGCTGAAAGTATTAATGGGAGTTATTAATATTATGAGTCGGTATATTAACTTTATGTTGTAGCATGGCCTGGAGCAAATGGTTCATTTAGGATTGCAGTATGTTTTCCTCTTTTGCTTGTAACCTAGGTTTTGTGATTTTGCTACATACAGTTTTGAGTCAATAGTAATAATTATCAGGAGTTTTTTTTGGCCTGCTACTTGTTTTCAGATTACTGTATCATCATACATATCAAATTAAGGGGCGGAGGGATGGGGTCCTGGGGGCAATGAACCCTCCCTCCCATCTCATATGGCCATATATATACATATAAATAATATATGTATAAATATATCAATTATGCAAGTTATGTATAATAAATTATAGTTATAATTATATTATATAATTAACATAATTATAATTTATATATATAATTTAAATTATTATAAATATATATATATATATATTTAAACTATTTTTTTTTTATTCCTAATCTACCCTACCCCCACCCCACCCATGTCCAAGTGGGGATTTTAACCCAGGTTGATTAGCACAAAGAATAAGCACCTTTTTTATAAATATATATAAAATTATATATATATATATTATTGACTTTTTTACACTATATATTTCTTTTTTTTTTGTTTTTAATTAGTAATTATTTAGAGTTTTGTGATTACATATTTAGGTTAATGTTAAAATTTTATAATTTGATTATAAAGTGGGTAAAACTAATATTCTCCTTTAAAATAGTATTTTTATGAAATTTAATTCAATAAAATTCTCTAAATAAATTAATATATCCAAAAATTAAATAAAAAACATGTAAAAAGTTTAATAAATTTTTAAAATTTAATAAATAATATAAAATTAAAAAATAAAAAATTTTCTTTAATATTAAATATTTAATTTTATTTTCAATTTGATGGTAATTTTTTTTTACTTTGAAAAATTTGTCCCCCTTCGTATAATTTCTGGTTCCGTCACTTAAATTATCAATCTAGTTCAAGAATTTATAAATGTTGGGCCTATTCAAACAGTTGAATTTCTAGTTTTGCTTAGTTGAATGCTTGATGTGGAATCTGGGTTGTCATAGAGTTACATGGGCTTGAGTAATTCTATTGTTTGAGAGAAAAATGTTAGAAAATGAATATTGTTAAGAAAAGGTTTCAGATATAATTCATTGGTAATTTTTCTCTCAGGAAGGAAGTTTTTTGCACTGACTTTTCTGGTCCATTTTATGCATAGAGCTTGACTAATAAAAATTTATTTGCATCGTTGCGTGTGTAAGACTGCTATGTGCCATCAAGCTTGATTTGAAATAAACTTTGTCATTAAGCTTGCTATATGTAATTCTATCCTTTTCTTCTGAAATTTATTATGCTAGTTGAGTGTATTCATGGAAAACGCTGATTTATGTTGACAACCAACACTGTTGCTTCTTTTGTAGGTGACTCATTCACCAGAGGGCATGGACACGCTAAAGTATTTCCTCTTTGATGTCTGTGGAATCTCTGCAGGTTGGAACATGGAAAATGTAGTGGATGAGGAAATCAAGGTGATCAATGGCACAGTGGGGCCTGAAGAACATGTCATATGTGCATTATCGGGAGGTGTGGATTCCGCAGTTGCAGCCACTCTTGTTCATAAGGCAATTGGAAATAGGCTTCATTGCGTTTTTGTTGACAATGGTTTATTAAGGTGAGTGAATGAGTGCTTTTTTTTTCCTTAAAGAAGAAATATAGAAAGATTAGCCTCTCCAGCAGGATTTTTTATTTGTGTGTTCTTGTTTTTCATGTAGGTTCAAGGAGAGAGAACGTGTGATGGAAACTTTTGAAAAGGATCTACATCTACCTGTTACTTGTGTTGATGCTTCAGAACAATTTCTTAGCAAGCTGAAAGGTGTGGTAGATCCTGAGATGAAAAGGAAGATAATTGGAAAGGAGTTCATTAGCATTTTTGATGCTTTTGCCCTTGATTTGGAGCAAAAGTTGGGAAAAAAACCTGCTTATTTGGTCCAAGGAACTTTGTATCCAGATGTGATTGAATCTTGCCCACCTCCTGGATCTGGAATAACCCACTCGCACACCATCAAAAGCCATCACAATGTTGGAGGGCTTCCAAAGGACATGAAATTGAAACTCATTGAACCATTAAAACTTCTATTTAAGGATGAGGTATTCACCTGTGTCTCTCTCTCTCACAAACTCACATTTGAAAATATTTTAAATAGGTCCCTTTGGCTTATGCATTTTTCTTGTCCATTTATAAAGGTTCGTCTACTGGGAAGAATCTTGAATGTTCCTAAGGGATTTTTGAAGCGTCACCCATTCCCTGGGCCTGGCCTTGCGGTACGAGTCTTGGGTGATGTAACTGAAGGCAATGCTTTAGATATCCTTCGCCAGGTAAATGTTGTTTACTGTGGAGCTAAAACCCTGGGTGGGTTTTAACTACTGGCTGTTAAAATATAATGTCCAATACATATTGGAAATATCAGTTCGATTCTTGTAATTCATATCCCAAATCTGCTTTTTATCAGCCTCTACTAACCCGTATAACCATACTGCACAATACAGGCAAACCAACCCCAGTAATGCCTGAAACAACTAAAACTGCTCTCACTGTTGGAAAAAATTGGAGGGAAGGGGGTGCCCTCATTTGTGTGCTTGGACGTGTTGTTCTTTTGTTTTTCCCTCCTTGTGGAACCTCTAAAATCTCACAAGTATTCCATGCTTTTGTATACCTTTTCAAAAAAAAAAGGGATTGTATTTGGGGTGTAACTGTCAGCCCCTATCAAAAGGCCTATATGTTTATTCAATGCAAACAGTTCTTCTAATTTTGCATGTGGATCAGTAGTCCTTGGTTAGTCATGTTTTCTAAACATTTTTTGTCACAAGTGATTGTCAGCCATTCTTGTATTAATTCCTTGAAATTTTAGTTAATTTTTTTTAATATACTAAATAATGAGTTTTAAATATTGCTATTTCAATTCCAAAAAAAAAATTATCATTTCAAGATTGATGTTCTGATAATTTACTTCATGTCAGCTACGACATAAAAACTATTTACTACTGTTACAGTTGGGCCGCAGTGCCAATGGTGAAAACACAACCGGAATTTAAAACCTACCGTGTCCTTTTTTTTTTTAATTTCTGAAAGTTGTTTATCTTGATTGCCTTTTAGGTAGATGAGATTTTCATCCAATCTATCAAGGATGCAGGGCTTTATGATATAATTTGGCAAGCTTTTGCAGTGTTTTTGCCGGTAAGATCAGTTGGAGTCCAAGGAGATCAGAGAACGCATTCTCATGTTGTTGCTTTAAGAGCTGTTACTAGTCAAGATGGAATGACTGCAGATTGGTGAGTTCTATATGTGTTTTTCTATCTACTTCGCTTTCTTACACAGCCTTTTCTTTTAGTACCACTATTCCATGAGGATGATCAATTTTGTTGAGTTTTACATTTTAGGTTAATTGCCCTCTTCTAATTTTTTAGGCATGTAGTAAGATTTTCATGTTATTGAAGATCAAGAAATAGTTCTCCATTAATTCTTGACATCTCCTTCAACACTATTTTTCTTGTATTTTTTATACATGTGGCTGCTTTTTCATCATTTTAGACATGCATAGAATTTTTCCTGACTTATTATGTGATGTATACAGATAGTTATTCCTTGGGTTCTAATTGATTGTTTCAAATAATATGCTGGTAATAATAGCAAAATCATAGGACTTAAGTGGTGCTTTTTACCCACCTCATGATGCAGCAAGAATGCAGTAGTATCAATTTTAATGGAATTTATCTAGTTTTCTATTTAAGGTGCATGTACATGTCTAATAAATGCGGAATGCTGTTTTTGTTGGAAGAGATTTTTCCTTGAGTTGGGTGTATGTGAAAGTTGAATTCCTTATTTTCCTATCCCACAGTTTGCTTTTGATGCCATGGTTAACCATGTTGAACAAAGAATTGTAATGTTAAATTGATGGCTGTTTTAAAGCTTTAGCTTTAGGATGAGAATAAGGCCAGAAGTATGTATAACTAATCATATGAGGGTATCTTGACTTGCCTTATATAGCTATTATTGAGCAGTGGTTTGCATGTCTTTATATTTGTTGTCTTACCAAAAAACTAGTGTGGCTTTATCCTCATTGTTACTTCAATGCAATTATAAATTCTCTCATAACTGTTTCCAAATTGTGAAATTCCAGGTACTACTTTGATCACAAGTTTCTTGATGATGTGGCGCGAAAAATTTGTAATAGTGTGAGAGGTGTAAACAGAGTTGTTCAAGACATTACATCAAAACCTCCATCAACCATTGAATGGGAATGATGTTATCGAGGATGCGTGAGGCTCAATTGAGACCAAGCTCCATGTTTGTGTAGGATCAAAATTATCTATACATCTAGTGGTTGCTGGCTTATCATCCTATATTGAGCGAAATTGGCAAGAAGGAAGATGAGTTGACCTGGTCTATGATGTGATTCTTTTGATGCATGATATCTTTGCTGGAATCTGTATTATATAGTTCTTGAAAGGTAATGTTTTAAGGAAAATATTATATAAAAATGCCAAAACTTGATGATGATAAATTTCATTACTATATTTGATGCAGGGATACTACCTTTGTTTATGGGTTATTGGGTGGCCATGTCCTTTTTGCTTTATTTGCATATGAAAGTGTATATTGCATGTCTGTCACCATTTGGCAAAATGTCTTTATTTTTTTAATTGTGTTTTTATATTTGTTATTGACTCGGCTCGACTCAATTGTATCTAAACATTTTATGGTTGCTGCCTTAATCAATTTTCTCCATTGGACAGGACCAAACTGGATCGCAGTTTGTTAATCAATTATCTTCTTTCCAGTCAGAGCCAGATCCATCTTAAGCAGGACTGTACTTTGTTATTAGCGTTGTGTCCTCTGTTCGGTTGAAATCGTCACTTTTATAAAAAAAAAGTTATTTCATAAATTATCATTTTATATAATTAGAAAAACTTAATTAATTTTTTTTAATTATACTCTTATTATTAATTATTTAATTAATAAAATAAAAATATAATATTAATAAATTAATAGTGCATATTTTAATCTATTTAAAATATTTTTATATAATATTTAAGAAATTTAATAATTTTTTAATAGATGAATTTATAGTGACGATTTGAGGAGACGAGATGATACTATTTTAGGCTTTGATTCCCAATTCTTAGATTTTTGGGTATCTGGCTTTCATTATGCTTCGTATGAACTTTATTAGACATGCTTGAATTATGTGTTGTATGTTATGTGTCTCTATTATCTCCAAATGCTCATGGCTATCTACAAATGCCCATGGCCGTGGCCTGTATCAATGAGGTCTGCTTGCATGTTTGGACATGATTGTGTTTGTGTTGCTGATATAGCATCTTTGTATATGTGATCGATCATCAGAATATTAACATGTCTATTGTGTGATACTGATATTTGGAGTCTCTGTCACATCAATCTTTTGCTTCTTGAATTTGCTCCCATCCTTACCCCTTGGCTGTTTTGATTCCTGTTTGACAAGTATGACTAGTATACTGATTGATTTGCATCATTGTAATCATTATAATGTTTGTTATTATATAGTAGTAGCGCTTAGTGCTGCAGCAAAAATTACCATATGATAATGGTCGGTGGACTCCACCATGTTTGGTCAAGTGATATAAATTGCATCCAAAAGTTGTGATTTGGATATCCACAATGGTCTCTGTGCCTACTTCTTTATTCGTTAGTGTGATACTTGGATTTGCATTCTTCATAAACTGCATATTATTTTAATACTTAGTGGCGGCAAAATAATTTGGGGCCATGAAGCACCTTTGTCGTTTCTCATTGTGGTAGAATTAATTATAGTGTTGATTTGACAACTGGTGTTATTTTATTTTCTATGTAAAACTTCTCCATTCTAGTCTTTCTAGCCCCTATCTGAAACATAGCCTACTCCTTCGCCTAGCACCTAGATTCGACAGAAGAAACTGTTGTATACTCTTCCATAATAATGTCCAAACTGCATGCATCTTTTGAGCTTCCAATAATAGATTTATCTGAACCTGTCGAGAGCTCCTCCCTATATACCCTTTATAAAGCCTGTCAAGAGTGGGGCTTTTTTTATCTTACCAACCATGGCATCTCAAAAAATCTGTTTGATGAAGTTTGTTCACGCTCAAAGCAAATCTTTAACCTTCCATTGGAGTCTAAACTCAAACTTGGTCCATCGTCATCCTTGAAGACATATACTCCTCAGTTCATAGCCTCTCCTTATTTTGAAAGCCTGCGAGTATCTGGACCAGAATTCTTTGCGTCTGCTAAGAGTTCTACTGATGAACTCTTTAGTCAACAAAGTAGTGAATTTAGGTGATATTTCTTTTCAGTAACTTGTGGCTTTTGTTTATTGTTATTTTTT
Organism: Garcia nutans; assembly: GCA_947685225.1. Lineage (NCBI taxonomy): Eukaryota > Viridiplantae > Streptophyta > Magnoliopsida > Malpighiales > Euphorbiaceae > Garcia > Garcia nutans. Next base: position 2,455,594 of record CANTUV010000089.1, read on the forward strand.
CAATGCAGTTTTTTGTTTCCCTGCCTTACGCCTATTATTGTTGTTCTCCTTGCTGCCATCACATAGTGAGATATTACAGGAGTATGGGAACAAGATGATGGAGTTGTCTAAGAAGATCATAAAGTTTGTGCTAATGAGTTTGGGAATTGGTTATGACAGGAAGTTTTATGAATCAGAATTCAGCAACTGTCATGGGTATTTGAGGATTATAAATTATTCGCCTCCAAAGAATGTCGAAGAAAAAGAGGTTGAAGGACTTGGAATGCACACTGATATGAGTTGTATAACAATACTTTATCAGGATGAGATGGGGGGACTGCAAATGAAATCTAAGCAGGGTGAATGGAAGGATGTACATCCATGTGAAAATGCTCTTGTAGTTAATATTGGAGATTTGATGCAGGCTTGGAGCAATGGTAGGTTAAGATCATCTGAACACAGGGTTGTTTTAAGTAGACTTGTTAATAGGCTATCTCTTGCTTTCTTTTGGTGTTTTGAGGATGAGAAGGTGATCTCAGCACCGGATATTGTTAGAGAAGAAAGCTTGAGACTATACAAGCCATTTGTTTGCTTGGATTATCTGAAATATAGAGAGAACAATGAGGAAGGTAAGTTTGATAAAATTGGGTACACTGTGAATGACTTTGCAGGTCTGAAGTTGAATTCTAATGCTATTGATGATATTAGGTAACATTTACTGGTATTTTTCTACCATATGGGCTTCTAAGCTGAACAGGCAAAGAACTGATAAAGATTTTACAACAGGGTTTTTGCTTTCTTTAGTGAAAGAAAAAGATCCTGTTATTGATCTTTTTGGCATGGATAGTAGAGCCTCTGTATCCAATGTATTTGCTTTATGATAAGTGCAGTATCAGTGATGTTTGAGTGGAGCAAACTGGAGTTAAGGAAGGAAGTTTGGTCTTTAGATATGAGTTCTGGTCACAATTAGGTTTGAAGTAAATTACGAGCTGACGAATTGAATTTTAGAAAATTTAGTATTTTTTGAATTTCAGTTTATATGATAGAGTAGGTATGAATAATTTTATTCCTAAGAAAAATTAGGTTAGGAAAAGGGAAGTTCTATGCGTTATGACATGACAAATTAGGGATGAATCATGTTCATGAAATTGGGGAAATAAAAAAGAAGTGTTTTGATTGTTGTGCTTCTGGATGGTGGGGATAAATCCTCAATAACGTTGAAATAACTTGTGTCTTGGGGGTTTGCATTAAATATATATATATATACCCATTTATTCTTAATGTAATTTTTATAATAATAATAAAAAGAAAAATTATTAATGTGCTTTCTATCAGTTGCTCAATTTTTTTATTGTTTTTTAGTGGGGAAGTGCTGGTTGTCCATTCATTTCACAGCCCTTTGGGACTAATTGTTTATGTATATTATATATTATCAAATCTTACAAATTCAATGACAAGAAAAGCTATGGCTTTTTTTAAAGCAGCAGCCACAAAATGCTTTTAGAGTTCTGAGCACAAACGCCAACAAAACAGCCCTTTTTTACATTGGACAAAAATAATATTGCTGGTCCCATTTTCAACCTTTTTTGGTGTTGGCCTGTGCCCTGCTGTCAATGCTCCTACTTTACAATCATGAAAATTAAATCAAATCACATGGTCCGCCATAGTTAAAAAGGTTAGTTGGCCTTGCACTTGAATTATTTTTTTAGGCATTTTACAAATTTATTCGAAAAAATTTACAATATTATAAATTTATTAATTTAGAAAAATATTATTTAATTTATTAAAAATTTTAATTAATTAATAAATTTATCGACTCTGTAAAGTGTAAATATTATTAATTTATTATACATAAATCCATAAAATAACTTATCTAATTTGATTATTAAGACTTTATTTTATACTTTTATAGATCAAATGAGTCTTTTGTAAGAAGTGCTTCAAAAAAAAAAGTCTTTTGTAAGAAGTAAAAATTTTAAAAAATATAATGAGGATAATTTCCTCTTCTTTTTATTTTTCTTAATCTGACTAAAATCATGATTTTGTAGCCACCCAAGTAAAAAAAATTAATTTTATGCAGAAACTTTAATGTGAAGAATTATGATATTTTACCAACAACAGGACAAATGAAAAATACATATATGACACACAAAATGTTGATTTTAATTCTACAAGTAAGCTTAATATAGCTTGCTTATTGTGTCTACAAAACAATGTATAAAGTCTTCATAATTGACTAATGTTACAGCTAAATTTCGGCTAAAATATAGTGATGGCTTATAAAATCCAATAAAATTTCGGCTCAATTATTAATATAAAATTCTCAATATTTTCATTTTATTTCAATTTCGGTAATTAGAACATAATGTAGTAATTATGTGTTGTCATGTGGTAAAAAAAAAAAAAAAAGAATTTTCATTTAACCGTATTTCTCATTTCGGATTAATTTTATTATATAGCAATATGTAACAAGCACGTCATACTTTGATTGTTGAAAAATGATTTCAAGAATTATATAAAAATAAATCCAAAAGATTGAAGATTTTATAAAAATAAAGTTTAAAGATTTTACTTGGATAAGGGCAAAAAAAATTAGGACCGGACATTGAAGATTCCATTAATTTTTTCTGTATTTTCTTTGAAACCTGACACCCCTTTATTAACAATTCAAAGGGGATAGCACTTTTGATGCTAAAATTAAGAACACATTTATAATTTTATATTACTGTTAATTAAATTTGTTTTCAAATGATAATCAATACTAGCAACAAATTATTAATTTTGATCATATGAAATAGATTTTATCATTGCAAATAAATAATAATGACTGACAAGTAACATCCTGTGTACGTACAAAAGTCAGGAAAATGATACAGAAGCAATGTGAATCACAAGCATAATGTTACAGCTGTTGAATTGGAATCTTTCACTTAAAAGAACCTTAAATCCAACGGTTATAAAGAACTCCTGAAAACTTGGCCCTACTACAAGCTTCCTGACCCTGAGGTTTGGAAATGTTGTTTACTTGTTTCTTTCTCTGTAACTCTTTTTAACTTTTCTCATTTGCCGCAGATTTTGTCTTTTGCCAATGGAGTTGTGTTCTCTTACGTATTTGTTAACTTTTTAGTAAGATGCTGATATGCAGAACCTGCACTTGATTATTAAACAGTAACATTTCTTCCCCATTGATGAATCTGATAAGAGAAATTCTGAGTAAAAGTAATTATATAATCTTCTTTTGTTCGAAGAAATAATTGATGTAAATGACGAGTACTAACGTGTAGAGAAACTCTATTCATTGGCTTTATTGGCATTTGAGTGGCTGAAATTAAATTAGATTATACTTTGGTGAATTTAATACTGGTGCGAAGGAGAAAACAAGACAAAAAAAACTCTAATATTCATGGAACAATTTGACTCGAAATTGCTGGTCGCATTTGATAATTATGACCAAAAGTTGAAGTTTGAATTTGAGCTATTTTTGGGTTTAACCTAATGGTAAATGGGTTAACGAATCAAATTTACTATTATATATTTGTCAATTTTTGGGCTAAGATGCATTTTTTTTCATTTATTGTAACCTTTGATGGATTTTTATTTTCTTAATTAATTTTGAGAGAAATATCAAGTTGATGTGTCATTTGTGGCATTTTATATGTTTCATTGAATATTTTCTTTGTGTGTTATCAATTTTATTAGCTTTTTTGAACAAGTTGTTTACTTTTCTATTAGTTTTTTTATTCACTCTAATTAAGAATTTTGAAACCCTAAATCATATATAATATTCCTTCCGTCCTAAAATAATAGGGACACTTCTCATTTCACACATATTAAAAAAATTTTAATTATTTAATTAATAGACAAAATATTTACTATAAACTATCCATTTTACACTCCATTTATACTAAATAATTATTAATTATTATAAAAATTAAAAATCAAAATAAATATTGATTGGTTCAAAGGTAATTATAACATAAAAAATATAAATAATTAAATACAAATATTGTTAATTACAAAATATTAAATAGGAATATAATAATCAATTTATAATATAACTATAATTTAAATAAAATAATAAGACTATATTTTAAAATATAAAAAAAATATCTCTGTCATTATAGAAACGGAGGCTTTTGAATCAATAAAATTTTAAAGAATTTTCCTGTTTTTATTTTTAAAATGTATTGAATCAACGATAACTTATTTTCTCTATATTTTTTAGCATTTTCAGACTACACAGAGCTATAGAAATCATTATTATTTTACTTTTCCTCACTTCTGCTCCTTTACATGCACAAGAATTAATCTGTAAAGTCCTATTAGGTGCAGAATTTGCATACTATATGCATACAAGATGTAAAAAAAAATAGCTAAATTCGCTGCAAATTTATTTTGATTATTAGACTACTCTATCTGTAGGAGGATCTCTTTGTTTTATAGCCATGATCTACAAAACCTCCCAGGATATTATAATTTTACGACTTGTAGTAAAATTCTGATGATGAAAATAATAATCATACAAACATGAGGCTATTTTCAACATTTACAGGCAACTCTTTGAAGTGCTTGTTTGATTGCCCCAGCTGATACAACTGTTAATCCCTTCTGTTGCAATAAAAAAACATCCACATTAGTTTAAAGATTCATATGTTTTTTCATATTAGAAAGTGTCTTTTTGTTATAGATTTCATTACCTTAGATTTGATAGTCAGAGAAAGCATCCCATCAATTGTGTATGATTGAACAGAGTAAGAATCCAAATGCAGATGGCTTGCAACATCCATGATTTCAAGTAAAAGTCCATCCCTCCAAGGACATTTGATTCCGATTAGTACTTCCGAGTCATTCATGCTGACACTTATGTTATCAGCTGAGCAATCTGTTGATATGTTGTAGTCAATCTCAGGCTCCTTTTCGTCGATGTCTCGAACCTTTCTCTTGTTTACTAAAGGCTTTTTACTACCGCCAACTCTGTTGCTGCCATAGTTATCCGATGTCCTCTCTATAGCATCTTGAGGTTTTCTTATTGTTCTTCCCTCTAATTCTGTCAACTCCTTACCTGATTCCAACTCTTCAACTCTTTTTTCGAGCTCTTGCAAGTATTCAATCGTGTCATCTAGGATAGATACTTTATCAACCTGCACAAACAAGGCAAATTTTAATATATGGCTTTATCAACCTGCAAAAACAAGGCAAAATTTAGTCCGTCTTTCTTGTTTATGAGCAAATGACTCTAAAGGACTTCTTAACTACCTTGTTCATTGAGGGGACAATCGATTTGAGAATTGTAAACCTTTCATTTAGTTTTTCTCTTCGTTTTCTCTCTAATAATCCATGATTTGCAGCAAAATCATCTGCTTCTGGTCTGCAAACACCAATTCTATTGTTCTTGTCCTCTGGGGACTCACACAAGTCTTTAAAATGCATTCGAGGAACTTCAAAAAGAATTTTCTTCAATAGTTTCTGCGAGGATGCACCTTTTGTTTTCTGATAATGCACTGATCCCACATTCTTCCAACCAATGAAGCTGGATACTTTGTTCCAGTTTTGAAAATTTGGTCCTAGAATTAATGGATGAGAGGTCTTTAAGAGAGATGACAGCACATTTTGATAATGAAAAGCATCATTTCGTATATCTAATGCAGTTAGTTTTGTATGATTGTTGTCTTGAACATCTTGCAGACAGTGATCTTTGACCCTTTCATTGCTCGAAACAGGAGCAACCTTTGCGGGATCTACAAAGGTTTGAGATATACAGTCACTAGAACTCAAAGAATGACGGACACAGTTACTGAAGTCATCATCCAATAACTGCCAACTTTGTATTTGAGAAGCTCCTCCATTTATCCCTTCAACCATTAATGAATCCTCAGCAGGCTCATTATTCGAGCTGTTACTCGGAGAAACTACGTCTAATTTTTCACATCCTATAATTGGAATTAATTTGGCTTCAAGAATCTCCTGATCAAAAGCAGCACCAAGGGGAACTTCTTTGTCACTTCTTGTGTTTGTCTTAGTGGCAACTACAGGAAATGGAACCTCCAAGAACGAAGTTTTAACACGCTGAATGAGACTGGGGTCCTCCAAAACCTTAAAAAAAATAAAATAACTCAAATTGAATCACAAATCTATAGTTGATCACACCATAAGCAGTAATCTAACAGGAAAAATACCAGTTCAGTCACGCCCAGCTCGACGACACCTCTCAGGAACGGAAAGCATACTACAGTCTGAAATTTTGAACAAGAAATGTCATCATTGGTATAACTTTTCAGTGAGATTTTGCATTCACAAGTTCCAATTTTACTACTATAATCTGCTGTTATATTATGCTCGCAAATTACAGTTAAATTTGATACCTGCATAGATGCACTCTGAGGTTGAAGGATGTAACAAGCCCGATTATAAAACAACAGAATCAAACAAAACAAATCTTCAGTTTCATCCATCAAAATGAGAAAAGCATAAATGAAATCAAATCTGAAGCAAGCTACCTTAGCTAGGAGAGAACGGCTGAATACTTTTCTATCTGCATAATGGGCATTGCACAACCAAATAGGCTGTCCATTTGCTAAAGTTCTTCCTGGCAAGCTATGACCAATTCAGAGTAAGAATTAAAAGAAATTGAACATTGAAAATACAAGTAGTTTTGAAGAGAACTTTTACAAAGCAAAACATAATTTACCCTTGGCCAATGTTGAATACAAAAGACATGCAAACCAAGTAATACCACTCTGTATCAGTAAGATCTTCTGGAGATAATGCTGCTGAAGGTCTTCTAGCTGGTGGGCTGGCTTCACCAGCTGAAAGAGACTCATACAGTTCTCTTAATTGTTCACTTCTTTGTAAACCCAATTGGTCTGCATTAAGCTCTACGGATTGAACAGTTTTTCTTGTCTTAATATCTCCATTGTAGTACCCATTACACCATTCCAATACCCTACAGAAGTTCACATTTACTACCAATAAGAGCATGCCATTTAATTAGAATTACGAGACTTGAGATAAGACTTAAAAAAGTAAACTTTTTTGCAAATAACCCTTGTTTAAGATTGTTAATTGACAAATTCTATCAAGCTTTTGTGGCAAAAAAAAATATTAATTTCTAAGAATATGAGAAATTATTAACATAAATAAAAACAACAAAAACAGACAAATATGGAAATTAATACCCTTGTTGTCTAGCTGAAATGGACCAAAAAATTGCATAGCTCCATTGAATGTTCCTCACAGCAAGAGCAAGTTGTTTCTTGAGGTTCTCTGGTACTATCGCCTGAGCCATATCTTCAGCTCAAAAACAATAATACAACTTACCTAATCATATCAGATCCATTTCTTTTTTTCAAATCAGAACCTTCGGTTATGGACTATTCAGATGCCCTAAAAACAATCACGTGATTAGCAGAGAATCTTGATTCTTGTATTGCAAAGAAACAGAACTATATGGATTTCTTTAAGGAAAATAAAGCTCAAGAAAAACATGGGTCCTGCTTGAAAAGGCTAAAACTTGAACTCAAGGTGGGGTGTTTCTGGGTATAATGAAGGCAAAAAGAGCGCAAGCGGAACTTAGTTTAGAGGCAGGCGATCATCACTGTACAAATAGTAATTGGCTTTTCTTATGTACAGAACCAAAACTCTGACTTTGATTGGGAAAGAAGAGGATAAAAAAGGAAAGACAGCCAATAACAGTAGCAGCTCTCTTTGTTCTCCAATTCCAAGCTTGAAAATTTGTTAATTTTTATCACTGAAAAAGCTTTAAAGCCTTAAAAAGGAAAATCTTTCCCTGACAAGCCCCTTGACAAAATAAATGCAAGAAAGAAAGAAATTAAGAAAGATATGTTATCTTTGAATGGTGGGGGTGGAGGTGGGGGGCGGGGACTAGAGTGCTTATACAAATATATTTGTACATATATATTTTCTCTTGTTTTGCAGCTCTTAAGTCCTAAAACAGAAATGAACCAGTTCAGCAAGCTATAAAAAGATCTGGGTTTTTACTGCTAACCCAGAAAGTTGAAACTCTACCTAATTCAAATTGTCAAAAAGGAAAAAGTTTCCTTCTTTAGAGTAGCCAGGTGGGTGTAATTATTTTCCTACTGAAAACCCATTAGCCAGCTTAACAAAACCCATTCTCTAGGTATGTAAAACCAAAGAAAGCAGAAAATTTTTACTTTTTGAAAGGAGAAGAGTTTCAAGAATGAGCAAAGAATATTATATCATTTGCAGAAAAGTGCTCTTCTTCCATTTCTTGATCATGGGGTTTTGAGCTTTCAAGAAAAGAGATGAAGCATAAAAGGGAGAACAGACCAAGACAAAGCAAAAAAGAAAAAAGAAAGAGAGAATAGAGAAAATATATTCTGTTTCTTGAAGAGTTGATGAAGAAAGGTACAAAATTTATATAAATAAGAGAATCAAAAGGATAATGTAGAGGGAAAAATTACAGACAAAGAAGAACAAGAGATGGGAGAAAGAGTGGCGAATACGACAAATTAAGCTATGGCCATTGTTGATGAAGCAGTTCTGTTCTCCCTTCTCCTCCCATAGTTACTTTGATTGGTGGAGAGTCTGGTGAGAAACAATAAGGAAGAAAAAACAAAAAATATTTATTACACAATGCACATTCATCATTTTCATTGACATATAATTGCATTGCATTGAAATTAAAATATTCCCAACCTTCCCCTTCTCATTGACTGTGAGAGCACGTGTATAAAACTATCCTAATTTTTTAGTGATGCTAAACGGGAATTCGGATAAAAAGTATTTTATATATTATATAAATAATTATTTTAATTTTATATTTATTATTAAATAGTAATAAATATAATATTATAATAGTCATTTTTTAATATAATTAATATATAAAATATTTTTTATTTAAATTAATTTAATCTATATATTATTTTTTATTTAAAAAATTATAATTTAGATAAATTATAATTAAGATCTGACACAACTATCAAAAAATAATTTAATTATCAAAAATATATTTCTCTCTCATAGATTTAAAATTCAAACTCCATATTTATTTAAAATTTGAGTTGTATACATTTCTCTTCTCAACCTATAATTAATTCAAAAAATTAAACTCTGAAATTGATAAATTCTTTGGAGTGGCTCTCTGAACATTTCAATGGTCCCCGTATTGATGAAGTCGATTCACAAATCATTTATCATGAAGTCTTGTTTTCTATGGAAAACAGAATCATTTATATGCTTTTAATAAAATATATATATGTATATATAATATAATTTTGCAATGGGTTAGGCGATTAGTATATTCTTCAACTCGTGCTTTAGCTCGAATATCGAATTTTTATGTTAATCACTGTATTTTGAATCATATTCCTCCTTATATATTTTCTTTGCCTGATATTTAATAAATTTTGTTGCAAACTTTAAAAAAATTACTATAAATTTATCATTCATTAAAATTGAATTTAATTCATAAATAAAAATTACGTCAAATTCACCCACTAATTTATGCTTTAACATCTCCTTTAATCTTTGCTAGCACCGGCAGACAAATTGGACCATAAAAATCAGTGTTTTCAAAATCGGACCGGTCATTGAACCGGTCTCCCTACTGGTTCACGGTCCGACCGGGTTGAAACAGTTGAATCGAATTTTTAATTTTTTTAATTTTAATATATTATTAGGAAAATATATTTTTTAAGTGAAAAAAATAAAATTTTATTTGAAAAAAATAATTTTCCCGGTTTTGACCCGTTCAATTTAAAAACCCGATTTTTAATCTATTTTGAAAAAATATAAAAACCGAACTGGACTGACAGCAGATTCCCGATTTAACCAGTCCGATCGGCCGATCCGGTCCGGTTTTAATAACACTGATAAAAATATATTTTGAAATTCCGAAAATTATGAATATAAAACAAATAATAGGGAATATAATTTTGTTTTATGACACCTATTTATAATATTTAAACTAATAATTCAATAATTAAAAAAAAATTTACAAAAAATAAAATATTAATAAATTTTAAAACCTTTTTATAAAAATTAAATTTAAAATTTAAAATAAAAGAAAATTAATCGTAATTAACATACAATGCAAATGACCGTTCAATTGAAAATATAATAAAATAAAATTATAGTTTTGTATGATAGAATCAATTTAAAAATAAAAATAAAATTAATTGTAATTAACATACAATGCAAATGACTGGATTAAAAAGTTGAATATGAAATACAATAAAATAAAACTATGGTTTTGTATGATAGGATCAATTTAGCATATGTTGGTAATGTATTTATTTTGCCTTTTTTTATCTTAAAAATTTACAAATTATAAGACGGCATTAATTGTTCTTCTTCAATATCAATTTAATATTAGAAAAGATTATATTATATATAACTTTTTAACTTTTCAATTCTAAAAGGGAAATATCTTTGAAATTAAGAATTGAAAATAGGATTTTTTTAAGAAAAAAAAGTGAATATTTTTTAAAATAATTTTATTTTTTGAAACGATTTATGAAGAAATCCCTTAATATTAGATGGAATTGTATTTTTAATAAGGTGTGTGCTCGCGCGTGCATGGAGCTAATAGTTGGAGCGAACTTGCAGAGTTTTATACTCAAACTCAAAGGGGATGGATTTGACTGGCGGTTGGGTTTTTTTTTCAGGCAGAATCAGATGAAATCGTGTGAAGTCGCATAATTTTTTTGACTGACCGACTAAAAATATATATATAAAAAATGAAAAACTTTCTTAGTTGCTGGTTGTACAGCTGCTGCAACATAGCCCCTTCCTTAATTGCTAATCTGATTTTTTTTTCTTTTGCACAACATCGCTAATCTCGTCTTTGACAACCGATTGGTCAGCAATTTCGGCAATAACTGTAAAAATTTTACTCCTCTCTTAGTAGGTCGCTAATTCCGTCACTGTATCACATAGATATTATCCTGTAATAAAAATTTATACTCATATTATGTTGCATCAAGAAGCTATCTAATGACTTTAGTTGAATGATAAGAACACTTCTATTTTTAATTAAATGTGAAAGATTTGATTATTCGCGTTGAATATGAAGCAGCTTAAATTTTTATATCAATTATCCTACCTTTTAAGATATTTATAAATTAGTGAGAAAATTAATTATTATGTCTGATAATTAATATTCTGATGTCGATAAAAAAAAAGACATCCAATCAGCAATAAAATTAATTTCTTTGTAAGAATAACAGATAATTATTTGCCACCTCATTTAAAATAAATTCATTATTTCTATCATGAGGTTGCTTGACATTAAAGATTGTAGTGTTACTTGCTACATTAACTAAGGTGGCTTCATTAGTCAATGTTCGTACGATTAGGAAAATGGATTTTTCTATTGGTTTGGCTAAGATTGAAAGATTAGGTTTGATAAAACCATAGGCTGTGGGAAAAAAAAATTACAAATGAACAATTAATTCGGGTGAATTTTATTTTATGAAATAAAATAGAACTATGGTCAAATGGTTAGCTACAAATAAATTATAATTTTTCTTTTAATGTTAACATGTATAATGTGCATAAATATAATATAAAAATAAAAATAAAATTAATTGTGATTACTGAATCATGACGTTCTATTTATATTAAAATTATGTATTCATAAATGGTGTTTTATTTTATAATTTGACAAGACTATATTTTAGGAATAGATATCAGAATTAAAATCTCATCGATTTAAAATTAATGGTGCTTTAGCTTACTCTGAGTTCAAATTTTTAATTTAATATTATTTAAACTTAAAAAAATGAAAAAATAAAATAATTGCTGACATTGTTTCCAATAAACTTTTTAAAGGCCATGAATTTGCATAATACAAAATTGAAATGCCCTATGAAGAAGACATGAGAAATGGTAATTTTTAGTATATTTGGTAAAGCAGTCCAATAATCTCATGCCACGTGTTAGTTTGGTACATTCGAGAACACCGATCATAATTGATAATTAGACTTGGTGCACTTTCTATGCCTTCTTGACTTTCCAAAACAAAAAATAAAAATATTAATTGATGTGATTTTGGAAAATGATTGGTGAATATTATTTTTTTATTTATTAAAAAATATTTATTATAAATTAATTTATAAATAAAAATATTATAATTAATATTTTTTAGTCAATAAAAAAATATTTAATAATTATTTATTAAAGTAACTACAATTAATATTTTTCAAATAAAAATATTTATTTCACATTTCTCAAATTGACTATTTATTTGATAAAAAAATTGAATATTTAATTAATAATTACTATATCAGTGAAGTTAATTTTATCATATATTTCATTTGGGTAACTTAAAAATAATTAAATCATAAATTTCAATTTTATTTCTAAATTAGGGATTGAGCAGTAAAAAATCTTCAACTATAAATATTTTTTTTTCTTTAATTAATTCTAAAATAAAATTTAATATTAATTAACGTATAAATCAATATAAAAATATATCAGACAATATATGTATATATACTTAGAGTTTGAATAGTAGAGCTATGAAACTAGAATATAAATTTTTTTCTCCAAACTTACCCAAAAATGAAATTTAATATCGATTAATATATAAATTGGTATAAGAATGATCCTGACAATTGATATATATATATATATATTAACTTTTTCATTAATTTAGTTAGTATTTTGCTATCATAATTAACTTTCACACTTTACTACTTTATTTGTCATGCTTTTGATTATATGATAGATTTCTAGGTTATTGAACTACTCAATAGTATTTCAATTGCGATAGCCATACAATATTAAAAAAATGATGTTAAGAATTTTTCTTTTCTTTTTTTGTTCTTTTTCACATTTTCATAGAACGTGCAATAAGGTTGCATATTAGATTATTTTGGCTATCCAAAGATCTTCCTTAATTTTTTTATTAGTAAATTAATCATTTTTTTTATGCAGAGTGTCAAAACGGATAATGATACGCACGTACAACGCACTAAATATATAAAATTAACGGATTAGTATTAATTTTAAATTGGTTAGTATCGACTTTAAATAGATTAATATTATAAATGGATTAATCCATTTATCACATGACTTTAAACGAGTAGCGTAGCGAATTGACATGCGAACATGCTATAACCTGTTAAACTAAAATAATATAATTTTATACAACTCAAAATTATATCATTTTATTATTATTTGCTCTAAAAAATAAAAATAAGTGTTATATATTTATTATATAATTATAATTTTATTATTATATGATGTATTATTATTTATTTAAAAATAGTTTATTTAATTTTTTAATTATTCTTATTAAAAATTTATTAATTTTATCTAATTACTAATTTTTTAAAATTATTTTATTAATTTAATTATTAATTATTTTTTAATTTTAGAAATTTTTTTAAATCAAATATTAAAAATTAAATAATTTATGATTTAAATAACCAAATATTTTATATCAAATAACTTTTTTTTAAATTTAGAATTTAGAATAGAATTTATAAAAGAAAATAGAATATAAAAAATAAATATAAATAAAATAAAATTTTTTAAAAAATTATTACAAAATTTTTATTGACAATTATATATTATATCATTTTTTTCCCTTACAAAGTTGAAAAACTAAAATATAATGCACACTTATCATTTATTATATATTAATTGTATTATATATTTTATTTTTTATGTATTTTTAAAAAAAATTTAATACATTTATATTTTAGAATTATTTTATTATAATTTTATTATATAAATAAATTTTTAATGAATTATTTAAGAATATAAACTTATTATAAATTAAAATATTATATAGGTTAAACGAGTAATCTATTTAATTTTCGTATCGTGTTCATATCGACATGGTTAATAAATTTTTTATTTTTATTGATTTTAATCGTGCCACCAGAGTGTATTAATATGATACGAATATAATATGTCAATCTATTATGATACCTCCTCGGTATCTAGAGGAGTTACTATTGTATGATGCAAATTCATTTTAATGATATTTCTCTATTATGATAAATATATATATATACTGGTATAGCCATAGTTTAAAAATTGATGCAGAAATATAATTATTTGGAAATAATTAAATATTTAAATTTAAAATTATATTAAGTTTCAAGACTTCACATTTAAAATAAAAATCTAAATATTTAATTAAGATTCATATATTTTTAGTTATATATCTTTAACTTAAAAACCCTTAATTTAAAAAAAAATAATTAATTTCAATTAAGGTTTCATCTATAAGTCTGCTCATTTCCTTGCAAAGTTTAAAGATCTAAGGAATAAGTTTTTGATATAGATTGAAAACTGTTCCACCTTTATTTTTTATTTAATTGCTTATAATACTTCTGTCTAATGCCCCTGATTCTATTTCTCTAGCATAATTTATTTTTTCATTTGGAATTTTGGATGGTAATTTTGATAAGATACACGAGGTCGCCCTATTGATTTAGATTTAGTTAATTTTAATCAAATAAATTCCTTTTTTTGGACCGAATATATGACCTAGCCACTTATGAACTTAACTAATAATTTTTTTATAATTTAAAATAAAAAATAAATAAAATAATTTTTTATATCATCATTCAATTGATAATTTTTATTAATTGAGTGTACATTTGGGATCAATATACGCAGTCCATCTAAGAATTTTCATTATAATCAAAAAATTTTCTGATTTTTTTTTTCTTTTAATGAAAGTTAATTTCATAAAAAAATATATAAAAAATATAATTTGGTAAAATATTAATACTATTTATCATTCTAGAATATTTTGCAAACTCAACCAACATGTAAATTGTGATAGGAAATTTATTATTATTATTACTACCTCCGTTTCATTAACACAGAAAAAATAAGATTAAAACAAAAATTAAAAAAAATTTACTTTTTTTCATCTTTATTGACTTAAATATCCCTAAAAAAATATCCCTCAAATTAAATTTTTAAAACAAGGGTATAAATGGTATTTTGTCTCATTTCACTCCCCAAAATTTATTTAAAATGACCTATTTTTTATATAAAAAATATATAAAAAAATTTTTTTTTCTATATTAATGAAATGGAGGGAGTATTATTATTATTATTATTATTATTATTATTATTATTATTATTATATGTAACTCATGACTTTTTTGGAAAGAATCTTTCACTCCTTTTCAATTCCATGATTGATTGAAAAAACCCTTCTTTAAAAAGAAAAGAAAATTTTCAGAATGAAATACAAATCATGGATGCATGCAGTATCTCAGCTTTTTCTGTCCTTTTAAATCTTTATAAATAATTTTAACTATAGCCAATTATATATATATATACCAGGACTTTCTTTTCTTTTCTTTTCTTTTTTTTTTTTTAATAATTCTGTTACGAGGACTGTCTTCCACACAAAAACAAAACTTTTCAACGCCCCTGGATTTCGGCTTTGTTTTTCTTTTATTTATTTATGCATGCATCTGCCGTGCTCCATTTTTAATTATTTTAATATTATATTATTATTTTTACCATCAAAATTACTTTATCTATATTTAAAATTCTTAATATTTCCTATTTTATTTTTTTTAATTTTTGTTATCAATTTAGTATTTAAAGTTTAACATATACTTGTAAATGAATTCAGTATTTATTATTACCTCGGTTATGATCAGAACAGTTTATTTAAACGTATTTATAAAATTTGAAATATTAATTTGATAAAAAAAATGAGACATCAAAATAGAAAATATTGAAAAATTCACGCACTCATAATGTAATTTTTTCTTTTTTTTTATGTATTTGGATTTCCTTTTAATTATCTTAAATTTAATAAAGTTATTAAAAAGATTTCAAAATTGCTTTAAAAAAAAGATTTCAAAATTGAATATTAATTTACAAAATTAAGAGATTATTACTTCCACGCAAAAAAAAAAAAAAAAAAGCTGCTTCCAGGCAATATGTATATTTTTCCCATAATTAATTAATCTTGACTAATTTGTAAATTATGTAAACTAATTCTTACTTTATTTCTTCTACGTAATTTAATATAATTCGTTAATTATTTTCTTAAATATATTTTCTTAATTATTCTCCTCTTTGCCTCAGATTCTATAGCCTATAATTGAATTATGGCCTAATTTTGAATCTTTGATACAAAAATAATAATCTTGCAAGAAAAAGAAAGAAATTTAATGACTTATAGGCTGATATAATAATGTTGGCATTTGAGAGTCCAATTTCTTAAAAAAAAAATTCAAAAAACGTAATGGTGAATATGAAATCATATTTTATCTTAAAATAATGGATTTCTATTTTTTTATTCTGATTATTTAGTATACTACAACTCAGATATTACATATTACTCTGAATTCATATGAGACAAGCTCATTAAAAAATAAAATATTTCCTCTTAATTATTAAAGATATTTTATATTACGACTCAAATTTAATATCTCTGATTAAATGATAAAAATTTCTATCATCTCATCTCACTCCTTGAAAGAGAAGAGACCAATTTAAATTTATATATTTTTTATCTATATTTATTCATAATTAATTAATTTATTATCAATATAAAATTACATGCACACTTAAATTTAAATATATATTAATATTTAAATATTTTTAATGAATAACTTATTTTTTAAAATATTTTTTATTTAATATCCAATAGGAAGAGTAACTTAGGAATCTTGGTTTTTTTTTTTTTCTGAAACAACTGAAAGGTTAAACTGAAAAAGCAGAAAATTCCAAGAACTACTTTTTGTAATAATAGTAGAGGAAAGGGTTTTTTTATTCAAAAGTTACTGCATGTTATAATTTAATTTAGATTTATTTTTAATTTTTTATAAAAAAATATATTTCACTAGGCAATTTTAATTTTTTATAAAATAAAACATAATTATTTCAGCATTATAGAAAGAAATTTATCATAAAAAATTAATGATTGAACTATACTTTTTTTTAAAAATTCAAATCTGAATTAAAGTTCAAATTACTAAAAAAAAATCTATAATTGGTGAAATTTAAACCAAAATTTTAACTTTACAGAGACAAATACTGTGTGAAGCAAGGGTGGAAATTAAACTACTGATCAAATTTTAGTTTAATCCATTATTTTGATTATTAATTTTTTTGACCGAATCAGATAATTTTTAATTTTAACTAACTGATTCAGTTAATTAACTATAATTGATAATTAAATTAAAATTTTAAATAATTTAAATTTTTTAATTAAAATTATTAAATTAAATTATTATTAATTAATTAATTAATTAAATTTTTTACCGGTTAATTGAATTATTTTAATTTATTGCATGAAACTGTTTGGTTTAGATTATTTAATGCAACTGGTATATATATATATATATATATATGTCACGTTTGGTCAAAAGTAGGCGATTTTCATTTTTCGGTAATTGCATTTTTAAATTTGTCCGCTGCCCCAAGAGTGTTTGGAAATTGATATTACTGTTTTACACTATTTTTCATATGCTTCGCGCTTAGCGAAACATCCTTATTAAAAAATTCATGAAATAAAGGAATATAAAAATAAATAAAATAATTAACTCTAGGAAAAATCTAATTGTTGAATAAATGTATTAATTATGATTTGAATTTTCATTTTATATAATTGATACGTTGGAGTCATTTGGAATTATTTAAAAAAACTTACTATTTTTAATTCTTATTTTATAATTTGAATTTTTATTAAATATTAATATTTTATTTAAAATTGATCTTTTTATTTTACTATTATTTAACTAATACTTCTAATTTTTTAACCAACTAATTAAAATATTTTCTAAATAAAATTTATATTTTTTTCTATTTAAATAAAACACATTAATATATATAGACTCAAAATGTAGTTATGTAGAAATGTGATCATTTTGTAATTTTATTTTAGATTTGTAATATGATTTATGCTTTTGGTTAATTAGGTTAAAGATTTCTGAGTGTTTCTTTTTTTTATTCTTGTATTTTTTAATTTATTAATAAATTTTACTCTTTTTTATTATGAATATAAATTTATGCTAAATAATATTAAATTTTTATCTGTTATTTTATTTTTTTAATTTTTATATTGCTATTTATTTTTATTGTTTGCATTAAATCAATTCATATAAATATTTTTCTTTCAATCTTATTTCAAATAATATATTAATTGACCTTCATTGACATTATTAGATGAATTCAATATTTAGAAAAATAATTTATTGACAAATTTAATATGGCCGAGTTAAATTTAATTTACATTTTAATTAGTTTATAGTTAGAATTTAGAAATTAAATATACATAATTACTTTTAATGAAAAAATAATAAAAATATCTAATGATCAAAATAATAAAAAAAAACTAATCATCATTGAAGCTAATGCATATATTGCAAAATAAAATTAATCTAATTAAATCATTCATAGTGACCTAATTTATACCTGAGTAAACTAATAATTGTATGGAAATTAATAAAGTCATTTTCATACATTAATGGGTATAAAAACAAAATTATAATATAGGTTTAAAAAAATCAAAATCGAAGTCATATGGGCTCAGAAATTCAAATATGAGAGGAAATTAATTACTGATGGAATCTTATATATTATTGTGAATCTTAAAAGAAGATGCATTGAAATGCTGATATTAATTTTATAATTTTTCAAAAAACAATGAAACAACTGAAATTGAAAAAATATTATTAAGTTAATATTATTTTATTTTACATCCTTAATACTGAGCTTGAAATATTTAAAGATTAAACACAAAATTTAAACACAAAATTTTATGAAATTACATTATATACTATTTAAATGTCTCGCAATTTTTATATATTTTTAGTATATTAAATATGTACTAAATGTCTATTAGATATATGAGAAAAGTGATTATTTTTTAACAATAATTATAACTTTTAAAATATTTTTTTAAAAAATCCCTGTTTATCTTAAACATGAGTCTTTTGATCACTCGCATTTTAAAATTTAAATTTGAGTAATAATTCATAAAATTATAAATTTGCATTTGAGAAAAGAAAAAGAAAAAGAGAAAAGAAATTACTTGAAATTTCATTTTTTTCAATTTTATATTTACCTTTTTTATAATTTTATATTTTTTACTTATAAAAATATTATTTTTTATATTTTTATGACAGGGACGGAGCTACCTTATACATGAGAGGGGCTCTGGCTCCTCCCATTTTCATTATATATATATATATATATATGTATATGTATATATATATATATTATGAAATTTTAAGAATGGATGCTTTGCATATAATAAACTCTTTTCACATAAATTTGGTCTAAATCTAAAATATTAATCTAAATATATTTATTTAGTCCAAAATTAAATATATATTAATTTAAAATTAAATTTTTATTTTATAAAAAAAAATAAAAGTTTATGAGATAACTTTATTATTTTTTCACTTTATTATCCACCATCACAAATTAAAAATTGAGTAATTTCATTAATTATGACTATGATTTAGGAAAATAATTTCATAATATAAGAATTTATTTTTATTTTTTTTGTAATTTAATTTTTTTTATCTAAGACTTAATATTACTTTTAGATTGACTATGATTTATATATTTTTTTATTTTTTATAATTACTTAAAATTTTATCTTTAGTTCATAATCACTTAAATTGAAACTATTATTTATAATTTTTTTTAATTAGAATTTAAAATTAATTAATTTTTTATGACTATTTATCGTGATTAATTGACTCTCTAATTTTTTTATCCTCTATTTTATGACATATATCAAATATATTATAAATATATTCAAAATATACTCAATATATATATAAGATACATCAGAAATAAATTATACTTTTGTAAAATCTTTTATTTTCACAGTATATTTGTAATTATTTTTCTCTTTTTGTAAATTATTTTTGCAAATTTTCTAAAATAAAAAGGATGCAGGGGCAGGCTATGATGCACGTGATCCACCAACTGGTCAAACCTCTATCATGGGGTGGCTGTAGGTCATAATCAGGGACTTTTAACTGCGGGTTCTGAAGAAACGTGTATAAGTATTACCCGTTAGATCAGTTGACTTTTTGTAATAGTTGGACTTTACCAAGTGTCTCCAAAGTATACTAACTTTTAATAGATTTTACTATTGTTGGTTTTGAGTTTTGATTTGTTACAAACTATATATTTTAATTCTTTCATAATATTTATATATCTTGAATATTTGTATAGTTTAATAGTTAATAATTTAATAATTGAACTTCTATTTTTATAAAAATAAAATGAAATAATTTTTAATACAAATAGGAAATATTTTTTTAATGTAATCTATAAAATAATTATGTGAATAATTTATTTATATATATATTTTTGTAATTTGCCTATGTGATGTCACTTAGATGTTGATTAAAGAGTAGCTAAGTGGAGAGTATTATA
This sequence comes from Garcia nutans, assembly GCA_947685225.1. Lineage (NCBI taxonomy): Eukaryota > Viridiplantae > Streptophyta > Magnoliopsida > Malpighiales > Euphorbiaceae > Garcia > Garcia nutans. The sequence continues at coordinate 2,475,946 of CANTUV010000089.1, forward strand.
ATTTAGGCAAATTAGAAATTGAAAAATAAAATAATAAGGAATGCTAAAATTTCTGAAAACTTAAAAGATAAGATATATTAAACTTATAATAAAATGAATTTCAATAATATAAAATAATTTAAATTACTAAAATTAATATTTTATTATAAAATCATTATATGTTTTATAATTATAATTTGAGATAATATTTTTCATTTTTATTTTTTTCCATTTCCTAATTTTCTAAAATTTTATTTTCTAATTATTTTCAAATAAAAAATAAAATAAAAAATAAAAACATTGTCTGCAAAAATCGAAGTAGAAAATAAATTTTTATATTTTTTAAGAGCATGATTTTCATTTAAAAAATAAATAAAATTAATTTTTTAAATTCAACTATTAGCTAATAAATATAAATAATTATTTTTTAATTTTTATATAAAAAATATTTTTAACTAAATAACAATTATTATTATTATTATTATTATTATTATTTATAAAATATTCTCAATGATAGAACTAGTTTTCCTCCGTTATATTTTTAAATTTATTCCAAATATTTTTTTTAAAGACAAACAATAAATATTTATTCTATCAGTAATGATTATGCATTATATTAATAATTTAATATGAATATGATAGAAATTTTATATATAAATTAATTTATAAAAATAATAAATAAATTATAATAAAAAATATAAAAATATTTTTATCAATTTGAAAGGAAAGAATGATATTCATACACATATAAATGTATTATTTAGGTATAAATAAATTGCTGTGCATTAATTAACTAATGCCGCCCTCATTTAGCATGCTTTTATTTATTTATTTATTTATGATAAATATGCAGTAATTTAATGTAATAATGGCAGAATCGAGCAGCCAGCTACATCCATTAACTAGCATTCAATTTCTGTCACTGTGTTCGCTAAATTGTCAAGCAAAATGATTACATTCCATTCAATGCAAATGAGTTTTGTAAATGTACATTGTGCAATTTTCATAAAAAAAAAAAAAACTACAATTATTTTGTACTGTTCTTCATTAATAATTTTATTTTTTATTTATAATAATTTATCATATATTCTCTTCTTCTTTAATTTACATATCAATATTAAAATAATTATTATATTTTTTATTTTATAAAAAAATATTTTTAAATAAGCTAAAATATCTATTAATAACTCATTAATATTAAAATTATTATCCTATGACTTTATTAATTAATTCACTAATAATAAAACTATAGTTAAAAAAACTACTCCCTTTATAATCATCATTTTTGCAATATATATATATCACTAAAATTATCACTCTATAATAATTTTTTTTGAAGATATACAATCAAGAAAAATGAATTAATCTTTTTTTTATTTTTATCATTATAATTAATGATTTAATTAATAAAGTAAAAATATAATAATTTTAATATTAATAAAATAATAAAGGGTATTTTAATTCATTTAAAATAATTTTGTATAATATTTAAATAATTTAATGATTTTTTAATAGATATGTAAAAGTTGAAGAATAATGTTTCACCGAAACAAAAGGAGTAATTAATAATTCTTGATTTCATATAAATGAATATGATAATTTTAGTGAAATAATTTTATTTATTTTTTTTTTTGCAAAAATGATACTAATTTTAATGTGACGGAGGTATAGTGTGTGCATATATATATATATATATATATTGCAATATAAACAAAAATATGAAGTTTTATGATTTGCTAATACTGAAAAAAAAAAGAAACAAAAATGGTGAATTTGTAGATTATAATACGCTAATGCAAATAAAAATCAAATGATTTTTGGTGGAATAAAGATATATTTGGTATACTCAAAGGTTTCCATCCATGCATATATTTATATACATATACATACATATATATATATATATATATATATATACATGATGACGATGACGATGATGATAATGAAAAAGAAAGCATGGCCGCTTTCTGAAGTGGAATATATTGGACTGACTTTGTTGACTTTATTATAATTTAGATCACAATACAGATTTTGCAACCATTGAAATGAAATATAACGGACATGAAATCGAGTTGGATTGATATTTATTCATCATATTCGATTTTTGTAGTCATATTGTAAATAAGGTTTTGTATTAATTTAAAAAATATTATATTTTAGATGTGAACAATTAGTTTTAGACTAAAAATATCAATTTATTGTTAAGTTAGAAAATTATATTCTTTATATCTTTTATTATTACATTACAAGCTACGTAATTATAAATTATTACTAATGAAATATTAATTGAATGAACATAACAAATAATTTAATTTTCATTTTCATTTCTCAAAAAAAAAAAGCTTAGAAATTCACTCTTATATATATATATATAAATAGTTATAGAATTGACTGAATTGGCACTTTTTTTTTGAAGTGTATTTTTTTAATTGGCACATTTCTTACAATGTCAAAATTATGGATTTGATGTTAAATATTTTAATTAAAGAATTGAAAATAATAATATAATAACAAATATGAAATATATATATATATATATAATGTTATAGTTGTTTAGATAGTCCAAAAATATAAGGTTCATTGTCAAAAAAATTCCAAGGTTAGTCATAATTCCAATGAGGAATAACATAATATAATATTAATGAAAGGAATAGCATATGCTGCACATTTTTATTGGTCTTTTTCAGTTATACATATACTTTACACCTTCTATTTTATACCAAACTACTTCAAATTCATATTGAGAGAATCAACAAGGAGACTAACTGCAATATGATATGATCAAGGTATTTTACAATAGAGTTCGTTATTATGTAATGTCGATAGTTATTCCTCCATCTATATGAAAAAATGAATAATAATAATAATAATTAAATATAAAATTTATAAATCATATGACTAATTTTTAATTACATAATATTTAATAATTTTCAATCAGAATTGACTCGTAAGATTTATAATTGCCTCAAAAGTTTCAATATACATATATTATCATACCTTTTGAATAAAAATCAAGAAGATTTTATGAAAATAAAACATTTTTACATAGTCGATATAAAATATATATTGGGTATTCTATAAATAAAGAAATATTATTTTTTATTGTGACTAAAATAATTTGTTATGTTTTTTTTATAGTTTAACTATTATTTTTATGGTAATAATTTTAATTATTATTTTTTATCATAGCTAGAGATATTGATTATTGTAGTTGATGTTTGATAAACAGTTGATGAATTAATTAATGGTAAATATATAAAGAGAGGTTATTTATTATATATATATATATATATATATATATATGTATCTTGATTCCCCAAATAACTTGGGATGCTAAAGTGATTAATTTGACCACTTCTGTCCAAGTTACAAAAAGTTAAAATCCTAGAAAGAATAAACCAAACCAGAAGAAGGAAAAAAAAGCCAAAAAATTTTGACTTTCTAGATGCCAAACATGTCTAGAATCATTTGCCCTATGAATTTCACTTCTTTTTTTTTTTTTTTTTTTCATGTTTTCTTCCCCTATATAACTACACTATTTTCATTTTTTTATATTATACTTAATATATGCATTACCAATATTTTTTCTTGATAGTAATAAAAAAGTGAAGAAATAAATATACATTGTTTTTACCAATTATTAATATATAGTCCAATTTCTTAATCAGTTGATCAATAATTTTATAAATATATTATACTTTATCATTGCTTATACGATAAAGTATGAAGATAAAAAAATCGATAGATAAAAATGATTAATATAGTTTCCCATATCTCTAAGAATTATGTTTTATATTTTTGAGGATAATTAATTATATGTTTTTATAGTGATAATTAATAAGCAAAGTACCTAAGTCTCAATTACTTTCTTCTACTTCACCTCAGAATAATTAATTATTATACAAATAGAAGAGGCATCATATGTGAAATTGATCAACCAAGTCATTTTCATTGAAAATTTTCTGATTTGAATATTTCATATAAAAAATATTATATATTTATTTTTTCCCAATTATATATATATATATATGTATAATTTGGCTGGGTCAGGTATATGATTAACGTACAAAAAGAATGGAACATGAGTCATGAAAAATACCCAATAATCATAAGAAAATTCTTGCTATGGACCCACCCTTTATACCAGAAATTGTTGTCCTCTTTTACCACATTATATATGCATGCATGTCACCCCCCAATTCAACTTTATATGTATCTCTCTCTTATTCAGCACTTTGATTTTATATTAATAGATATATATATATATATAATATTTCTGAAAATAAAAAAATTAAAATTAAAAGTTGAAAAATAATAAGAACTGTATTCTGAAAGAGAGAAAAAATGTCTTTTTTTTTTAAATATCTTTATAGTATTTTTAAAGAAATGAGAATCCCTTCTTAATCAACGTACAAACTTAAATTAGTTAATAAGCCCACGTACGTAATAAATATTTTGGACTGTTCTTAATTAATTAGGTTTAAATTTGCTAATCCCCCACTCAATGAATAATTTGATTTTGCAAGTAGTAGTCAACTCAACTTTACAAGCTAAGCAATTTCTTATTTTATTTAATTCATTGATCAATTGTGTATGAATAATAAGAATACTGATACATAATAATAATAAGAACAAAAAGAATACATTCTAATTATTTTTAATAATGATGGTTTACCTAATTAAAAGAAAAATATTTTTAGCTTGTAGAATTTGTCTTCTATATCATTTACATGCAATTAATTAATTAAACTCATGTTGTTTTATTTAGAAAAAAAAAAAACAAGAAACAAATTCTCTTTGTCTGGTAAAATAAAAACAATGCATGTATGTGTATAAGTGTTTATATTTATTTATATTATTATCTAAAGTAGTGATATAATTCTATTTATTAAATCAACATTTATTAAAAAAAATAGTATAGATCCTAAAAGAAACATTTAGTGTTTGAAATTTCAACAATAAGCAGGACTGAGCACGTACCGAATTGGGTTGAATTTTATCCTTGTCCGTAGTCCTGCCCGAGCTCTCTTCGAATAGCAGGAGGGGCCTGAAGCCCAGCCTATAGCCCAAGTGGCCCAGGCTTTATGGGCCCAAATATGTTTTTTAATTATATTTTTTATTTTTTAAATATTATTTATAAATATTTATAATTAAATAAATAATTATACATAAAAATAAATATAATTATTTAATAAAAATAATTGAAATATGTAATGATGAGATTGAAATATGTTGATTTTAATGTCTTTGTGTTTAATTTATAATATTCAACTTTTTGTTTTTAGTTTTTTTCAAACTAAAAATCATATAATTAATAAATAATAAAAATAAAACTAAAAATTCAAATAATTAATATATATAATTAACTTACTAAAATTAAAAAAAATTAGGTCAGGCCGGATTAGCCCGAAGTAATTTTCCTTGGGCCTGAGACCCAACCCCAATATATTTCGGGCTACAAAAAAAATGCTCAAAGCCTAGCCCATTGTCTCATGACCTGGTAGGGCCGGGTCAGGCCAACTGGGCTGGCTAAGCGAATTGCTTAGCTCTAACAATAAGATATTTTTAACATTAACTAAATTTGGAGATATTAATTAAATTTCGAGTATAAATTTTGACTCTTATATTTATGTTTCTATTTATTAATATGTAATTTTTAAAAATTTTTAATTATATTAAATTTTGTTTTTAATATAATTGTTAGTATCAGTATTATACTGTATTAATATTTTTTTGTAAAAGAAAAAAGTCTAGGAGAGTTAAATTTTTTCAAAAATTTTCTTTCAGCGTAAAGAATAAATATAAAATAAAAATATAACTTATTATACAAAATCATATAATAATAAGTTCTTAAATTATAATTTTTTTACACTTTTACCACGTAAGAGATTTATAAATTTACAAAAAATATTTGAAATCTAAATTTCAAATTTAAACCTATAAAAATCCAAAGGTGTGCTAAAACAATTTTAAATTTGCCATATAATATATATATATATATATGTATGTATGTATATATATAGATAGATATTTGGATTTTGGAGAGTGAGATCAGAAGATTTAATTTTCGTCAAAGAAAAAATGAGTAATTGGTTTTAGAATGATCCACTTATTAATAATTAGAAATTGGTCTTTCTTGCTAGGATGATCTTGATCATTGCACTGAAGCAAGTAACAAATATATATATATTTTTAAAAGAAATGTTATAGACCGTACATTCATGTGATTATAAACGCCTTAAACAATAAATAAATAATTATATTAATATTTTTTTATTTTAAATTAATAAATATATTTTTTTATTTTAATATATATTCTATTTATTATTTTAATAAATATTCTATTTATTATTTTAATAAATTTATTAACGTATTAAATTTCTATTATATGTATTTTAATATTACTTATAAAAATCTAATATTTAATAAAATAATTAATTTTTTTAAATATTGTAAAATAAAGATATGCATATTAATTTTAGAAGAAATTAGTATTTATAATATAATATGAATTGAAAATAAATATATAAATTAAATTTAGAGTCTTCCAACATTCAAATTTTAATTTTTATCTTTAAATTAATTTCATTTATTAATGTAGAATTTTTAAATTATAGGTGATAGGTATATGGATTACCAGTAATAGTTTAAAAAAAATGAAGGGAAATTATTAAAAATAGACCCTTATTAAAATTTTTCATATTTTTTAAACTTTCTTCACCTTAAATAACCTAAAAATTACAAAACTACACTTAAACATAATAAATAACTATTTCATTTTTATTTTGAAGTGTTGTCTTCATTTTTTTAATTTTTTTTCTCTTTCATTAATATTCTACAATCTCCATCTCTATTTTTCATCAAAACTTTATATTTCTTATTTATTATTTATAATACGACATCCACTGATATATTAAATTGATAAATTAGAATTTTTTTAAATCAAGCTAAAAAAATTAAGATTGTATTTTTAACTATGTATGCATATTTGAGTTGTTATAATTATGATATTTTATAAAAAATTTATTGATTTTATTGTGTTTAATCATAATCTCTATTTTTTTTCTATTTTTTTTCTTCTTTCATTTTAATTTTTTTATTGTATGATAATTATGCCCTAACTCTCCATAATTTATTCTAACTCACATAAAATGCTTTTTTCTGCTATAAATTTTTTTTTTACTTTTTAAAACATTTTACATACTTAAATCTTAAAATAAAATGTTTGGCTCATGTTAATTTTTTTAAAAAAAAGTTTACATAACTTTTTTAACTCTCCCTAACTTGCCCTAACTCATATCAAAATACTTCTTTATGTTGTAGAATATTCTTCATTATATATTTTAAGATAGTCTACACACTTAAATCTTAAAATAAAATCTGTATGATTTATGTTGATTTTTAAAGGGAAGATAAAATATACAGTACTATCCTAACTTTTCATAATTTGTCCTAACTCATATCAAAATACTTCTTTATGCTGTAGAAAATTCTTCATTATATATTTTAAGACAGTCTGCATACTTAAATCTTAAAATAAAATCTGTATGACTTATGTTGATTTTTAAAGAAAATAAAAAGTGTACAATACCATCATAATTTCCTATAACTTGCCCTAACCCATATCAAAATACTTCTTTGTGATATAAAAAATTTTTCATTATACATTTTAAGAGAGTCTGCATACTTAAATTTTAAAATAAAATCTTTTTGATTATTTTAATTTTTAAAGAGAAGAAAAGTGTATAGTATTACCTTAACTCGCCATAACTTGTCCTAATTTATATCAAAATATTTCTTTCTGATATAAAAAAATTCTTTATTATATATTTTAAGAGAATCTGCACACTTGAATTTTAAAATAAAATCTTTCTGGTTGATTGTTGATTTTTAAATGGAAGAAAAAGTACACAGTATTGCCCTAACTAGCCATAATATGCCCTAACTCATATCAAAATCATTTTTTCTGCTATAGAAAAATTTTTCATTATACATTTTAAGACAGTATGCACATTTAAATCTTCAAATAAAATTTATCTCATTTATGTTGATTTTTAAAGTAAAGAAAAAGCGTACAGTTCTGCCCAACTCCTCATAATTTGCTCTAACTCATATCAAAATACTTTTTTATGCTATAGAAAATATCTATTATATATTTTAAGATAGTTTGTATATTTAAATTTTAAAATAAAATATATCTTATTTATGTTAATTTTTAAAATGAATAAAAATTACGCAGTACTGTCCTAACTCCTCATAACGTGCCCTAACTTATATCAAAATATTTTTTTACTGTAGAATATTATTCATTATATATTTTAAAATAGTTTATATACTTAAATTTTAAAATAAAATCTTTTTGATTTATGTTAATTTTTAAAGGAAAAAAATATATAATATTGCCATAATTCACTATAACTTGCCATAACTCATATAAAAATAGTTTTTTCTGATATAGAAAATTCTTCATTATATATTTTAAAATAGTCTGCATACTTAAATTTTAAAATAAAGTATACCTGATTTATATTGATTTTTAAAGGGAATAAAAAGCATACGGTGCTGTCCTAACTCACCATAACTTACCCTAACTCATATTAAAATACTTTTTTATGATACAAAAAATTCTCCATTATATAATTTAAGAGAGTATGCATACTTAAAATTTAAAATAAAATCTGTCTGATTTATATTGATTTTTAAAAGAAAGAAAAAAATATAGCACTGTCATAACTCCCCATAACTTGCCCTAACTCATATTAAAATACTTCTTTCTACTATAAAAAAATTTTTATTATACATTTTAAGACAGTCTGCACACTTAAATCTTAAAATAAAATCTGTTTAATTTATGTTAATTTTTAAAGGAAAGAAAAAGTATACAATACTACCCTAACTCCTCATAACTTGCCCTAACTCATATCAAAATATTTTTTTTCTATAAAAAATTCTCCATTATATATTCTAAGATAGTCTGTAAACTTGAATTTTAAATTAAAATATGTCTGATTATAGTATGCAAACTTGAATCTTAAAATAAAATATGTCTGATTATAGTTTACAAACTTGAATCTTAAAATAAAATTTATCTGATTTATGTTGATTTTTAAATAAAAAAAAGTTTACAGTACTACCCTAACTGCCTCTAAATTGCCCAACTCGCATCAAAATATTGTTTTTTCTGCTTTATAAAATTTTTCATTTCACTTTCTGAGACAGTCTGTATACTTAATTATTAAAATAAATAAATATGATTTATATTTATTTTTAAAGTATTTTAAGTGAACATAATTGTCCTAACATCCCATAACTTATCATAACACATATAAATATATATTTGCCAAATGTTGCAATGAATGAGAAAGTTCTAAAATGATTTTTTGTTTCTTATTTGTGATTGCAGGATATTTATTAAAATTTCAAATTGAAATATCGAAGATCAATGTAGTTATCTCTATTTACTATAGTAAAAATTTTAATTTGAACACCTTCAAATATATTAGAGGGTGTACTTAATTCCAATGTAGTTATCTCCATTTTCAATGTATAGATACTGCTCATTTTTTTCTTGACTAAAATTTAAAAATGAAAGCCATTGTAATAATTTAGGCATTCAAAATAGGAAATTAATAACTTTTTTATAAAAATAAAATTTATTTATTTTCACTTTTATCTGTGTAACATCCCAATTAAGTATGTTATATTATGCAAGTTATGATTCAGAGTTATTTGAGTATATAAAAGTATAGTTAGAGAAGTTAGAGAAAATAAATATTTTATATATTTTTTACTTTTATATTATAGAACATCTTGATTGAGACGGATATACTATGCATGTTATGATTTGAAGTTGTCTAAGTACATACATGTATAGTTATGATAAGTTAGGAGAAGTTAGGATAAATTAAATTTTTAATATTTGATCGTGTTCAATATCTATCTTGATTAATGTTGAATATTTACTAAAATACATTAATATTAAACTATCCACTACTGAATGTATAATAAAAATTTAGTTCAAATATTTTAATATATACAATTACATCCCATCATCATCGTGATATAAACAAGTATATTTTTATACTGCATGGTACCACATATTGCATGTGATAATATATCTCATATTTTTCATATTTTTCTGATTGTATTTTCAGATATTACAATTTAGAGAAATGAAAAAATCAATAAATTTAGAAATAAATATCTCACAATCTGACCTGTCAATAAAATAAAATTATATATTAGTGTTCTGTAATTTTTTAAAAATTAGCATAAATAAGATAAATTTTATTTTAAAATTTAAGTATGCAAACTATCTTAAAATATATAATGAAGAATATTTTACAATAGAAAAAAATATTTGGATATGAGTTAGGGCAAATGATGGAAAGTTAGGGCAGTATTGTACACTTTTTTTTCTTTTTAAAAATCAACATAAACGAGATAAATTTTATTTTAAAATTTAAATATGCAGACTATTTTTAAATATATAATGAAGAATATTCTACAACAGAAAGAAATATTTTGATATGAGTTATGACAAGTTATGGGGAGTAAGGTCAGTACTGTATATTTGTTATTCTCTTTAAAAATTAACATAAATTAGACAGATTTTATTTTAAGATTTAAGTGTACAGACTATCTTAAAATATATAATGGAGAATATTCTATAGTAAAAAAAGTATTTTAATATGAGTTATGACAAATTATGGAAAGTTAGGGTAGTACTGAACACTTTTTATTCCCTTTAAAAATCAACATAAATCAGACAGATTTTATTTTAAAATTTAAGTGTGTAGTTTGTCTTAAAATATATAATAGATAATTTTTTATAACAGAAACATGTATTTTGACATGATTTAGGGCAAGTTATAACGAGTTAGGACAGTAGTATATATTTTTTCTTTCCTTTAAAAATTAATATATATCAGACAGATTTTATTTTAAAATTCAAGTATGCAGATTCTCTTAAAATATATAATATAGAATTTTCTATATCACAAAAAAGTATTTTAATATGAGTTAAGGCAAGTTATGACGAGTTAGCATAGTACTGCACACTTTTTCTTTTATTTAAAAATTAACATAAATTAGACATATTTTATTTTAAAATTTAAATACGCAGATTGTCTTAAAATGTATAATGGAAAATTTTTTTATATCAGAAATAAGTATTTTCATATAAGTTAGGATAAGTTATGGCGAGTTAGGACAGCACTGTACACTTTTTTTTTTACTTTAAAAATCAACATAAATCGTACAGATTTTATTTTAAGATTTAAGTTTGCAGACTATTTTAAAATGTATAATGAAAAAATTTATATTGTAGAAAAAAATATTTTGATATGAGTTAGGATAAGTTATGGCGAGTTAGGGCAGTATTGTATACTTTTTTTTCCTTTAAAAATCAACATAAATCAGACAGATTTTATTTTGAAATTTAAGTGTGCAAACTCTCTTAAAATGTATAATGAAAAAAAAATTTATCAGAAAAAAGTATTTTGATATGAGTTAGGGTAAGTTATGGCGAGTTAAGGCAATACTGTATATTTTTTTTCCTTTAAAACTTAATATAAATCAAACAGATTTTATTTTAAAATTCAAGTTTGCATACTATCTTAACATGTATAATGAATAATTTTTTATATCAGAAAGAAGTATTTTAATTTGAGTTAGGGCAAGTTATAGGGAGCTAGGGTAGTACTGTGCACTTTTTCTTCTCTTTAAAAATCAACATAAATCAGATAGATTTTATTTTAAGATTTAAGTATGCAGACTGTCTTAAAATGTATAATGAAAAATTTTTTTATAGCAAAAATAAATATTTTGATATGAGTTAGGGCAAATTATGACCAGTTAGGGCAATACTGTGTATTTTTTTCTCTTTAAAAATTAACATAAATAAGATAGATTTTATTTTAAAATTTAAGTATGCAATCTATCTTAAAATGTATAATGAAGAATATTATACAATCAAAAGAAGTATTTTGATATGAGTTAGGGCAAGTTATGAGGAGTTAGGGCAATGCTGTATATTTTTTCTTTTCTTTAAAGATTAATATAAATTAGTCAAATTTTATTTTAAGATTTAAGTGTACAAACTATCTTAAAATATATAATGAAGAATATTCTACAATAGAAAGTAATATTTTGATACGAGTTAGAGCAAGTTAGGGAAGTTAGGATAATTCTGTAAACTTTTTTATTTTTAAAAATTAACATGAACCAAAAATTTCATTTTAAAATTCATATATGCGGATTGTCTTAGGAAGTGAAATGAAAAATTTTTTATAGTAGAAAAAATATTTTTATATGAATTAGGGCAAATTATAGGGAGTTAGGGCAGATCTATAATACAATTCAAAAATTAAAAAATGAAAGAAGAAAAAGAAAAAAATAAAAAAGAGATAGAAATTATAATTAAATACAATAAACACAATAAATTTCTTATAAAATATCATAATTATAACAACTCATATATGAATATATAGTTAAAAATACAATCTTTATTTTTTTATTGTTTGATTTAAAAAAAACTCTAATTTACCGATTTAATACATCAGTAGATATCGTATTATAAATAATAAAGAAGAAATGTAAAGTTTTGATGAAAATTAGAAATAAAAATTATAGAATATTAGTGGAAGAGAAAAAAAATTAAGAAAATGAAGACATTACTTGCGGCATTTCAAAATAAAAAAAAATTATTTATTAGATTTAAAGATATTTTTTATAATTTTTAGATGATTTAAGAAGAGTCTAAAAAATATTAAAAATTTTAATAAAAGTGTATTTTTAGTGTTTTTTCAAAAAGAAAAACGAATGACATGTCCATTAACCAAGATACCAACTGAATAAATTTTTTTTATAAAAAACTAAATATAAAAAATAAATAAGATTAGTTATTGACTGATAAGGTGTAAACTTTTTTGGGTACATGCAAATCGCAGCTAACCTACTTTACTATTAAAAAAATAATAATTAAATATTCCCATGCAATTATCTTCTTAATATTTAAAATATATTATTATAAAGTGCACATACTTTCTTATTGTTATTATAATATTATTTGTTTAGATAACAACGAGCAACAATAGTGACAACCAGCGAAACAATGTCCCCAATATACTACGATATATAATATTCTAAGTAAAAAACAATATATATTAATATAATTAATATATATAATAATATATAAGATTAAAAGTTATTGTATTTATATATTATACACATAATAATAGTAAAATAAGTCTAGTGAAATGCATTATTTATTGAAAATTATTTGATACAAAATTATTTTAAAAAATAAGTAAAATATATTATTTTTATATAAAATTATTTTAAATAACATTCTTAGTTAGAATTATATTGAAAAGACATTTAAAAGATTAGTTTTTTAACAACATATATTCATGAATTTAAAAAATTATTGCTATTTAGAGAAATTATGCTTCTCATATATTATTTTTAAAATTTTTATTTTTTATTTTATTTAACTTTTAAATTGATAATATAAATTTAATTATCTTTAAAAATAAATATATTCTTAATTATAATTAGATTTAGATTTATATATCATTTGACTATTATTTTTGATATATATTTTATCTACTTAAATACATTTTTATGGTACTAACTTAGTTATAATTTCAGTAAATTTATTTATTTATTTACTATTTTTATATATTTTTTACTAATATCATTTTCATGTATGTTTATAATTTGTTCTTTGTCTTAAAAAAATTTAAATTAATAAATTTTTACTTATTTGTTATTCAAAATATTATTCTATATTATTTTTTTATTTTTCTTTTTAATTAAAGTAGTAGAACCAAAAATTAATATTTTGACTATTTTTTATCATGAATTTTTGAATCAATTCAAAAAATTATAAATAGAGTAGAAAGAAAAATTATAGAAAGAAAAATTATAAATTTAGCTTAAAATGATATATGTAAAGAAAAAAAATTGGCAGAAAAACAAAAATGTTTAAATTAAGTTGGTACAATAATATATTTAAATAGGATAAAAAATTATTTATTCATATTTATAAACATTATTTATTCTATGGATTTTAATTTCTCATTTAAAAATTGGTAAGATATATTAAATATAAAGTTAAATAATATAAAACTTCATGTTCAAAAATAACTAGTAACATAATTATTTTAAAATAATTAAATTTATATTGCTAATTTAAAAATAAAATAATGAAAATAAAAAACCTAAAAATTTACTATTTTAAAAATTATAACTCACAAAATTCATTAAAAATTAAAAAAAAAATTTCAGAAGTTATTCATTCACTTGTAGAACATACTAACAATAATGATGATGATTTATGAGTGAAAAGGAAAAATAAAAGATTAATTATGGGCCAAAATATAATGGCTCATCTATTAAAAAGAAAAAGAAAAAGAAAAATAAAAATAGTTAATTAGTTTTTTTTAAGGGAGATAATTAGTTAATTACTTTGAGATAATATATTTTGTAGAGAAAGATTAAAAAAGAAGGAAAAATCATATATTTAAAAGAAAAATAAAATTTTAAAAAAGCAAAAAATAAAAAAATAAAAAAGGAGATAAAGAGAAAATAAAACACTAAAATCAAAGAAGAAAAAAGAAAAGAAAAGAAATAGGCATGTAAATAAAAACATGGGTAAAATAGGAGAGATAAAAAAAACATGGTTTATGAGCATATATATATATATATATAATGGAAAGGGATGAAATGAAAAAAAGGCCTTGGTTTTTTTTTTAAAGAATAAAATGAAAAATTGAAAAAAAAAAGGAATCTTGAATTTTTTAGAAATTCACTATTTTATTAGAGTGGATGTTTTAGTATATTATATAATATTTTATTTCTCTTATATATGATTAACTAAATATGTAATACTATTAATTGATAATAAATTTGTCATTCTTAAATAAATTTATCTTTTTCATGTAAAAAATGATTCAAAAATACATATAGAATAAGTATCATGTTAAAAATCACATCACAACAAATTATCATTATCTATTTTTTACATTAAAAAATTTTAAAAAAATTTAATAAATTCATTAGTTATATATATTTTATATAATTTAAAACTATATAATTTTATTTATTTTCCATAAATATACCTTTTAATTTTTAATAAAAGTTTATTTTATATCAAAAAATAAATAATAATGATAAAAAAATATATTCTAATAATAAATATATTTTATATACAATAGATTTAAAGTCAATTATCTGCTATCTGTATAAAATAAGTGATAATATAAAAATATTACACACAATTTCCTTTTATTGAAAAAGCCAAAAAAAAAAAAAATCTCATGATTGTTTTTAACACGAGTCTATAAATTTGCAATAAGGATATAAATGTTGACCAGAGCCTTCTAAAATTTATCTATCTACATGGTGTCCTACTGGCTCTTTAAAACTCTCCTGGTAAACTTGCTGACCCTGTAATTCTGAATGCTATTTTATTACTATTTTTTTTCTTCCTTTCTTTATGTAAAAGATGAAAATATAACTAAATTCAATTCGATAAAGTCTTAATTTTAATTTAATTAGAATTAATTATATAATTTTTTTTCATTTGATTTAATTTAGAACTATATATTCTAATAAATATAAAATTATAAAGTCATTCTGGACTATTTTTATTAAAATTAATTTGGATATATTCCTATATCACTAGGTCTTTATTTTACATAACTAAATCATCTTAATTTATATTTTTTTATCTTATTCTTAATAGGCATTATCCCATACTTTTTTTTAACATGTTTATTAAAATTTTATTCACCCAAATATATCAACACATCTATTTTATCATTCTCTTTTTTTGCAAAGTTCATCTTACTCATATATTATCTTTTTACTGTTTAATATTTACTATCATATATTATTGCAATCTACATTATAATGCCGTAAAATTTTACCCTCCAAACTATATGTAAAAAAAAAAATACCTTGTAACTTTCTATTAATCTTATAAAACTGACCTTGTGCAATTTGCCCTCATCCCAAACTATACAATTTACTCTTCTTCTCCTCCTCCAACTCTACTCACCTCTTTTTCATGCCGTCCCACACATAAGTTTAGTTTCAAGGCTAATTTTACAGTTTGAAAAGAGATTTTAATTAATAAAAAAAAAATCTATATTTCAATCGAAATGTCATTAGGCACAACCACGCCTAACATAAAATTCACATTTTGAAAGGGATACGAGAAGAAATATGAAAGCAAAAATGAGATATAAATGGAAGACTAGGTGATAAAACCAGATAATATGAGAATGTACATGGAGAATACAGAAGAAGACATTGGTCCATCCTAAAACACCATTTATGAATGTCAAAATCAAAACCTACCCTCCTTCTATGCTTATATATATATATATATATATCCTTGTAATTAACGTTGTTCTTTTGACTACCAACTTCAATTTCATCTTGTATTAATAATACAAGATGAAATTGAAGTTGGTAGCCACAAGAAAACGTTAATTACAAGGATATATATATTTGTTATTTGTTAATTACAACGTAAATCTTTGTTATTTGTCATCAATTATTTTGTCATTTACCAATATCGTCGTTATCGCATTGATTGGTAATTGATGAGACCAAAACTATTTGGTTTTTATAAAATTCAAATATATGATTTTGTATTTTGTGAGGTATTATATTTTGCTTGTGTCTTTGTGATTAGCATTCAAATATGAGAATTGCCCTTTTTTTATTTTGAAAATTACATTCTACAGCATAACTTTTAACCTTTTTTTAGTATATATTTAATATATTAAATACATAACCAAATATCTTTAAAAATAGAATATATTTTTAGTGTATTAAATATATACTTTCAAAAATGGATTTTTTAAAATTGGAAGTTAAAAAATGATATTTTAAAATAGGAAAAGAAAAGTTGATAGTTTTAAAAATATTTTTATTTTTTAAGGTATTTTTGAAGAGTTCTTTATTTTTTTTATAAAAAAAAAAAGGATGGATGCCATGAAGCAACGTGGCAAAGCAGGATCATATTAAGCCCAGCCCAGCAACAACAAGTTTCATAGCATGCCATGAAGCATTAAAGGGTTTTTTTTTGATAAACTGTCGGAAAAAATTCACAATATTTATAAATTTATCAGCTTAGAAAAATATTATTAAATTTATTAAAAATTTTAATTAATTTATAAATTTACCTATATATATATAATTTATTATGTACATGATCACTTTTATAATTTATTTTAAGATTATTATAAAGGGAAAATGTATTTGTACAAAATTTTATATACACACATTGTACAAACTCTATAAAATCTCAAAATTGCCCTTATTGTATACTTTTTTCCGTCAATCCTTCCCTCCAATTTTGTTATTAGTGAGGCTTTATCTTAATTAGTTTAATTGTAATGAATTAGCTTAATTAGCTACTATTAAATATTTGAGAATACCTTATTAGCTTTATATGTAAGGATGAAAAAAAAGAAAAAATGTAATCAAATCAAATTTAATTTATTTTTTATTTCAATTTAATTTTAATATAATTTTATCTATTTAGTTTGACTTAATTTATATCAAAACATTAAATATATGTATGTATATACATATATGACTGACAAACAGAGTTAATCATGTTATTTGATGAAATAATAATTCAATTCAGTTTAATTTAATTATAACTAATTAAGAATAAAAATATATGCAAAATGCACTTATTAATTTTATTGGTCTCACTCAAGATAATGGAAGGAAAGATGTTATACGAGTCACATAAAATAAATGCCCATTAAATGATTTATTTATTTTTCGTTGCACAAGGATTATTATTGGTAAAGGAAAAAGTATTTTGAGTCAAATTTCAATTTCCAAAAAATTTTTAAAAAATAACTTCAATAATTACAGATTTTTTAAGTAATTTTAGCTTTAGTTTGTACATTTTGCACATTATCAGTTTGTACATTGCAGCACTTTATTATAAATTTATTATAAAAAAAAAAAAGATAGCTCATTGTACAAACGTTTCCATAATATGCAGTATCTGAGGAAAGATCAGACCCAAACCCCAACATCAAATATTTATAAGAAAAGCTTGCCAAATTTCTTACTAGGGGCCAACTATATTATTTTACATCAATTCCAACATATTAACCTAAATGCATGTGTTTTTGACCCTTCTTGTATTTTAGTGTGGCTTGCATGATTATTTAACTACTTAAGAGTTCCAACTATTGGTAAAGGCCAACAAATGTTGCTGGAAAGAGCAAGAAAATAAGGAAGTTGATAAATAACAACTTTGAACTAGAAAGTTATCTCACAATTCCTCCCAAGTTCAGTTATGGTGGAGGCAATATTCTAGTAAATTTCCAGTAGCAATT
This sequence comes from Garcia nutans, assembly GCA_947685225.1. NCBI lineage: Eukaryota > Viridiplantae > Streptophyta > Magnoliopsida > Malpighiales > Euphorbiaceae > Garcia > Garcia nutans. Next base: position 2,494,305 of record CANTUV010000089.1, read on the forward strand.
ATAGCTATGGATATTCCAAGTTCCGAAGTTCTTTTTAAGGGTCGAAACCAAATTCAAAAACCTGCCAAAACCTGTTCGGAAGAATGAAAATGCATGTCACTTGTGCAGGATACTTGGCGAGTACACTCAATATCTCAATAATGAACTACAATTTCTCAAAGGTGTGGTTTTAAAAGCCAACTACAAAATGATAATGCAGTTAATGAAAAAAAAAATGTGCATGCAATAAATTAATTCTATCAGACTGAACAGTAGTTTTTGCTCATTCAAGATTTGGTTACATGATCTCACGCACAATTGTGCTGGATACAGAACTGGTTCACCAATATGTTCAGGAAATGCAGTCTACAGACAGCACTGAAGCAATTCAAAATTTTGAAGCAAACCATACCTGGATATACGAGAAGTATAAGATTTCATCCTGAGTAACATTGGCCAAGCAGCTCCAGGTCATGGAAAACGGATAAGCCTGTTCACAGCTGCATCCAAAGCATCCACATTTCTCCTCAGATATTTTCTTCATAAATATTAAGAAAAGAAGATAGCCAAAAATAACGTGAAGCAACAAGCAAGCCACATTACAGAATTACATAGAAACACGGAGATTATAGAGAATTTTCTTCTGTTTTTTTTCCCTCGTCTATAAGCATTCATATATATAAGTCTGGTGAGTGGTAATATTATCATCATGAAAGTAAGAATTTTATATGGAGTCCTTGTGAATCATCCAAAGAGGAGGGACTATGGAAATGGGATTAGGATGAGTTTGCTTAACAGCAAGAAAACATACCAAGTGAAAAAGAAAGAAAGAAAGAAAAAGTGAAAGGATACAGTTGTGCAGCCATGGTATCAATTCCCTTCATTTCTTCATTTAATCTGCAGAAAGAATACAAAAAAATGAGTTGGAACAGGCAACAATTAAGATGATGTCCAACCAAGAAGTAACGAATAAGCCTAAAATCCATGCACACTCTTCACTTATTGGATGCTAATGGAAAAGGCAACTGCCAATTGCAAAATGAATATATATTTTTCATAGAAATTGCATATTAAATTAAGAATTAATCATGAATATATATTATCCATAGAAATTGCATATTGGCATTGGCATTTAGCATTATTAATCCCATCTACTTAAGCCCATAACCAACTAATTAGGACCTCTGCACATAGTTATATTACTCCTTCCGTTCCATTGAAATTATCACTTTTATAAAAAATTGTCCCTCTGAAATTGTCACTTTATAGAATAAAAAAAAATTAATTAGCTTTTTTTTAACAATACCCTTATAATTAATGAATTAATTAATAAATTAAGAGTATAATATTAATAAATTAATAGATGATATTTTAGTCAATTTAAAATAATAAAAATGCTCTATGGATCAAGTTGATTCAGATAAAAAATATTTAATATATTAATTACATTAGAAAAAGATTATTCTATCCCTATATAAGTTGGAGAAAATAATAATTAATAATCATTGAATATTATAACAGGGCTATGGATAACTATTGAATATTATGACATCCTGCATTTAGTTAGTGTAAAGTTTCAAGATTATAAATATATTAATCACTAACCACTAATAATTTATTTTTTTTAAATTTCTCATCAGCAAAAAGTTTTTTTTATCTCTACTTGAGACATAAAAAAATCAATAAAAATCAATATATAAATAAATCAATGAACTTAGTAACATTCATAAATTCTTCTACATTAATAACATAAAATACAAAATAATATAATTTTATTTATAATATAAATTTTTAATAAAGTATTGACTTATAAATTGATCCTAATTTTCTCTATTGCACTGTAACTATAATAATTACTTTTCATTTTTTTATTAAGAAAATTTTATATGAATTTGAAATGGAAAAAATATATGAATTAATATATAATGAGAAATTATCACTTAAATGTTCAATGTTAGACATTTTAAATGATAGTTCTTCACTATATATTAATTTAAATTTTTATATATTAATTTATATTTTTTTTATCTTAATTGGTATGAAAGTATCAACACGAGCTACACTATATTGTAACTAGTCAAAGTTTATTTGTCTTTTTTATTCTCTCAGCTTTGTACATATAAAGAGTTGCTTTGTACATATAAAGAGTTATAATGTCAATTTATATTATACCTAGTTAAAGTTTATTTTTATTTAAAAAGTGCAAATTTAATATATTACATTTTTAATAAGATTACATTAATAATTTTTATTAAAATCATAATTTTTTATTAAAATTACATAAACTTTAAATAAAATTTTAATTCTTAAAGGAAATGATGCTGCGGTTTCTTTTATAAGCTTTTTATGTATTTTCTTATCTTTAAATTTTTTTACTAATTATATGTGAAGAGAGAGAATATCTGAACTCAAACTCGATATCTAAGAGAGAACAATATATACTATTAACCATCAAGTTATACCGTATTAATTTATCTTAATTTAATCTGGTAGTCACTTTTCACTTTTTTTTTTCAATATATAGGAGTGGGCATACGGTTGATCGGCCGATTAATTTATCGACTGAATCGAATTTTAACCGAATCAAATTTACTTAAATTTTTTTTAATCAAACCAACAAATTTTTAAGTTTGGTTAGTTTGATTAATTAATCAAACCAAATCAATTGGTTTGATTAGTTAACTAAATCAAATTGATTGATTTTAATTAACTAAACTGACTGATTTTTATTTTATAATAAAAAATTATATTTATAATAAAAAATTAATATAATTAAATAATTAAGTAAAATTTATTAAAAAATAAAAATAGCTTCGCTTTGCAACAAAAAAACTATATTTATTATAAAAAATTAATATAATTAAAAATTAAATAAATAATTAAATAAAATTTTATTTTTTTAAATTTTTGGTTAACAGTTAATAGTTTGAACCGAATTAATTAACTGTTAATCGAATTAAAATTTAAATTAATTTAAATTTATTAATTAAACCGATTAATATTTAATATTTTCAGTTAACTAAATTAAATATGATCCATTAATCGAAAAATATCCAACTAATATGTGCTTGGTATTAGAGGAGGCTACTGCCAAATAAGTTAAATTGTTCTCAATCGGCAATGACCCTTTAATGATTAATTAGCCGCTACTATAAATTAAATCAAATCTAAGCTTTTTATATTTCCTTTTATTTTCTCTTTTTCAAAAAAATTAATAATTTTATTTGTCATGCTGTACAAACTTACTGTGACCATTTCTAAATATAAAAACCAATTTTAATGTAGATGATACATAAAAATATTAACCATCAATTTTTTTATTTTTGAAATATATAAAAATTAATTTGTGTATTTATATTAAAGAATTAATTAACGAGGTATTTTTTTTCAATGCATAAGATATACAACTTTTATGGAGATGAATTGAAAGGAATAAATATATCATAAGACAACTTTTATAAAATAATAAGTAACTTTTATTATTATTACATATTCATTAATAATAAACAAAGTTTAGTATATTGAAAATTTTTGTCATTAATAATAAACAAAGTTCAATATATTAAAAATTTGTACCACTAATAATAATTAAATAAGAATGTTGTATTGAAAAATAAAAGCATATTTAATGATCTTGTTGTGTTAATATAGGATGAAGAGTAAAATATAAATTCAAACTCAAATATTTTTAAGGGTAAAAAGGAAATTTTATATGATAATAAATGATTTGATTCGGTTCAATTAGATTAACTTAGTATTATTCTTAAAATAATTTTATATAATATTTAATAATTTTAATAATTTTTTAAATAGACGTGTATGAGCTGAATGCGATATTTTTAATAGAATGGAGGGACTAATTATATTAATTAATATAATTAATTAATATTAATTAAGTGTTGATGAGCATTGAAAAGGTAAAAATATTTTTGCGGGATTCCAAAAAGTAGATAGAATATCATAAACATAAAAAGACTATATTGATCTTTAAAAAATTTTAAACGACCTAGTTCTTATAATGAGTTCTAAAAAGGAAAAGATAAATCAAAAATTTCAAAATTTACACATTACAGTGGTTCCACTCATATGCATAAAGATTAAAAAGCCCCTTAAGATATAATTATTTTATATTAAAAAAATTAATAAATCTAGAGATAAGACTGATTTTTTATAAAAGTCAAAATTAATTTAATTTTTACTCCTCTTAAAAATTAGTTCTATTTTATTATGTTATATATATTAGGCATATCTATAGATAATCAAATTTAAAAATATTTGTAGATCTCCAAAACCATATTGAAAATCAGGAATTTTAAAAATTTAATATTTAAACTGTATTGAAAGTAAAATTTTTTTAAATTTATTAAATTTTTTTTATTTTATTATCTTAATTTTTCAGGATAATACGGAAAGAAGATTTAGCTCTTTTCGAATAATTGTTTTTATTTTTTCTTTTAATTTCAATATATATAAAGATTGAAAAGAAAGCAAGTCTAATTTCCAGTTCTATATTTTTCACAGTCGTCATAGCCAAGAATTCTTAATTTGTGATTCTTGTTCTTCTTCTTCTTTGATAAACCATGGATGCCTCTTCTTTTGTTATTACGGACGAGGTGTTTAATAGGCTACTTGAGCAGTTCTTCCGCATTCTTATGGAAAGGAGAAACCGATTAATGTCAGTACAAGACATTAATAACGTTGAGACCTTCTCGGTTGAAGATTTGGAGATGGCCATTGATGACTTACCGAATGAAGATTTGCAGATGATAATTTTTGGCAACGTTGTTGACGATGCCTTTAATAAAGTGAGACCTGCAAGCCAAGAATCGATAGAAAAATTGGAGGGGGTGAAGATTGAAGAATTAGCGTCAGATTTGGATTGTGTTATTTGCTTGGATCAACTTTTGTTTGGAACTACAGCAAAACGCTTGCCTTGCTCACATGTCTACCATGAAAATTGCATTGTGAAGTGGTTAAGAAATAGCAACATCTGCCCTGTTTGTCGGTATCAAATGACGCCGGCACCGGCTACCACTTGACACATATCTTTCAGATTATACATATCAGTTTATTGGGGTTACTTACTTTCTAATACCGGCAGCTTCTTGATTTATATCTTCAGATTATATCAGATGGGGTTTGGTTTTTCTGTTGGATACGTTAATTCAAGAAAATTTCATTCAGGAGTTTGACATATTTTCGGACTATAAAAGATTGAAATCGTTCTTTTTATTATATATATTTTTCATTTCAATTACTGGGTTGTTATTATTCATTGAACATACTGCACTTCGGCCAATGGAAGCAATGAAATACTCTCTTGGGCATTGACAAATTTGCAGTAGTCAATTTTCTTTACGTTGTCTTTGTTTCCTACTCCAATTACAATACATAAGGGCATTGTATTTTCATTATTGCCATTATAATTATTTTAGAATTCATATTTTACTTTTCAATTTTTTTCTTCTTAATCTATAGATTTTATCCTCTTCTTTTTTTTTTTTTCTTTACAGTCAACTAGTTATTATCTTTTAATTTCTTGTAGTTCATTTCTTGCTTTTTTATTTTTAGGCCAGATTGAAATTCCAGTAGCTATTGTCAGCCCTTTACCCACTTTAACATATAGATATTTGGGATTTCTTCAAAAAGATACCAAAAGATAAAATTATTTTCAAAAATATCAATCTTTATTTTTTTTCTTGTAGAAATATCTATTTTTCAACTTCCAATTTTCAAAAATTATGTTAGTAATTAAAAAATAATTATATGATTTATTTTCTCACTTGCTATATCACTAAAATCAAACTAGTGATAGAATTGCAAAACTAAAAAAAACACTTAATGAAATTATTATATAAATGAAAAAATTGTGATAAAATTATAAAAAAAAATTCTCAAAATTTTCATATTTGAAAAAGGATATCCAATTCTTAGTAAAATTAATTTACAAATTAAGTAATTTTTTTATTAAATTTAATGTAAAAATAGAAGGGGGACACTGGGCCATATATTATAGGGCCATCTTCTAAAAAAACTTAAGGACCCATTATATTAAAAAAGATTGAAGAGAGCGCTAGGCTAATATATGCATATATATATATATATTTATGTCGGCCTCACACAAATAAAACCAAAAAATTGTTTTAATTTTTTTTATCTTTTTTTATTTTAATATAAAGATTGAAAAGAACGCAAGTCTAATTAATATCCATTACTAATTTTTTCACTGTCATAGTCAAAAATTATTTCCGATTCTTGTTCTTCTTTGGTAAAACATGGATGTCTCTTCTTCTTTTGTTGTTGACGAAGAGCGTAATAGGCTGCTCGAGGATATCTTGGACATTCTTGTGGAAACGAGAAACGAATTAATGTCAATAGAAGATGATGACATTGACTCCTTCTTGGATATGGCGATTGATATTGAACTCTATGATCATGACTCGGATGATGATGATGAAGATTTGGAGATGACGATTCTTGACAGCGTTGACAATGCCCAGCAGAAAGTGAGCCCTGCGAGCCAAGAATCCATAGAAAAATTACAAGATGTGAAGATTGAAGAAGCGTCTGGTTTGGATTGTGTTATTTGCTTGGACCAAATTTCTTTAGGAACTGCAGCAAAACGCTTGCTATGCTCACATGTCTACCATGGAGATTGTATTAAGGAGTGGTTAAGGAACAGCAACATGTGCCCTCTTTGCCGATATCAAATGCCGGCGACTTCTTGGTACGTATCTTTCAGATTACATCATATGGGGTTGTTTTTTTTTTGGCACACACATTAATATTTCATTTAAGGCTTCGATATATTTTCATTATGTATTATGGCGGTAAAAAAAGATAGAAATCGTTCTTTATATTTTTTTTCATTTTCAATTATGCATATGTACTGAGGTTAATCCTTTTGCATGGTAGATTTCGCAAAGGGTTTGACTTTAGTGTGGTGCAAGCTGCTATGAGAAAACATTCTGAATCTAAACTTCAGTCCATCCAATTCTAGCCGCTGAATTGAAAAGCTTCAAGGTAATGATATAGTGTTGTGGTTTTTTCAGTTTTTATATTGTTTAGATTTTATCTGTTGATGTATTATGAGGTTTTGGGGTTTTTTCACATATTTGTGGGGTCTTTATAGGTTCGGGTTTTTTGGGTTTACTTACTGTTTTGTATTCTTTTTAATTTGGGTAGTTTGGTACCTCACAAATATGTTTTTCCCCATTTATAATAATAATAATAATAATAATAATAATATCTTTATAAAAAAATTCATATGTACAGAGGTTTACTGGGTTGTTATTATTCATTGGTGTTTTCCCTGTTCAATTGTGGAGCCTTTCTGTTGTCAACTCAGTTAAGTTGAACGTTTTGTTGGCATAGTGATACTTGTTGGATTGCAAAATCTTTTGATCGGCCATGGAAACAATGAATCACTCTCTTATGAGTTGACAATATGAGGAGTAAATTCGTAGTAGTCAGTTTTTCTATTTTGTGCAGGCTATTACTGAGGAACTATGGTTTCTTTATGATTTGCTGTAATTTTTCTGCTGTGGAAGGCTTTGTTGTAACGAGTTTCCATACAATCTCTTGGCCATGGTCAATAATAATTTCAAATTACTTTTATGTAGTATGTTTTTGACAATCACTCTTATTCACCATTTGTTACTGCAGCATGATGATGAAAGTGGTTTTTATTCTCCATCTTAATAACTAAAGTGCTCTAGTTTTCGGTTTTGAACTAATTTGCTTGCTTGTTTGGAGAATCTGATGTGCCAATTTGATGTCTTAAGACTTGATATAAGAATTGGAATTTGGTTAGTTTATGGTTCAGATTGCTTTTTTGGATTAACTTGATGAAGTACTAGTCTGTATGCAACTCTGCAGAAATTCGAGTGGTTAAAGTTAAAGAGTTGCAGTGAAAAATTGCAGACTCACATGCGGATGTGCAGATTTGTATAGTATAGAGAAATGCAGATTTCTTTGGGTTACATCAAATTGCAGGTCTCATTTGGTATAAAACAGTGCAGATATGCTTGTGTTGCAGAAATCTTGTGCAATTGGCTCATTTTGGTTTGGAGTATAGAAGTGCACATATGTTTTGGGACTTCACCTGGTTAATGGTTGATACCAACAAATGCTTGAAGTTTTAAAAGTTTAGAATATGTGATTTTTATGTAACTTGATCATCAGCTCTGTCTTACACACATTTTTTCAGTAGGGATATATACTTCCATTATATTAGTCTTGTATGGAGTTTTTTCACATGAGTTGATGAAGTTTAGGGCAAGCCTATTGGATTGGGTAGAATGCCTCACCAATTCATCTTTTTTCTATTCAATTTTATTAATAATCAATGTGCTTCTTATAAGAAAAAATTCTTTTGTGGAGTATGTAACAATTTAATTATATATTATTTTCCTTTTACTAGGAATCAATAACTATCCAATTTTATTCATAAAAACTTGAAGTTATGGCTCTGTGACAGTTGTCTTTGAAAGCTGAATGTGTTGAAAATATAAACTTATTTTAAGCCCACTTCAAAGAATCTTCTAATATTTTTTACATGATGAATTACAAGTCAAATTTAGACAAGATTGTTGAAAATGGTGTTACAAATATATGGTTTTGATGATATATGTTAGGTGTGTTTTGATTTTGAATTAGTATAAATACCCCCTCCCATTGTGAGTTATAATCATTAAAAATCAGAAAAAAAAAATAAGAAGTAAAGTTTCTCTTGAGTGTTGAGTGTTGTTTGTATTAAAAAAGTGATAGTTATGTTGAAATAAAATTTTTATAATTCTTATTTCAATTGTGTTTTGGTGTATGTGCCGTTGGTGAACGAGAGTGTTGATTTTTTTGGCCAAGCAAGCTTCTTATTATATGCTTATTCTTCAATTTATATATAAGGGCATTTTATTTTCATTATTGTAGTTAGGGCAAATTACATCAAATACCATTTTTTCAATTGTGGTTTTTAAATATACGGTGGTATAGTTTTTTTTTTTTTTTCATATTTACGTTGCCGCATCTATTTTAACGTTGGTTTTTTTCTATTTTATAATTTTTGTTTTTTAATTTTTGATTTGTATTCATAAATATTTTTTTATTTTTATATTCTCATTATATATACAAAAAATTAACATATATATAATATATACAAAAAATATATATAATACATATAAAATAAATAATGACATATCTATAATATACACATAATACATCTATAATATATACACTACAAATAATCAATATATAAAGGCTAGAAGACATATTTCTATAATATATATACCATAATTAATCAATAAATAAAGATTGTATAATGTATAAAAGTTAAAACATAATATATGCACAGTATATATATAATATATTTGTAAAATATATATTATATATTTAAAATATCTAAAATTATATTATAAAATGATGTTTTTAAGGTTTTTTTTATAAATTTTTATAAAATTATATTATTTTCTTTTAAAAGCATTTTTTTTATAAAATAGTATATGAAATATATCCAATTTTTATATATATATTTTAAAAAAATTATTACATATCTATAACATATATAAATCATAAAAATATAACGATGTTAAGTATTTTTGTAATTTTATAAATTTTTGTAGGTATTTTTAAAAAAAATTTATATCAAAAGTATTTTTAAATAAAAAATAGTTTTGTTCGATAGTTTTATAAGAAGCCCTTGTAGTTATTATTATTATTATTTTAGAATACTGCACCTGGTTCATATTTTATTTTTCATTTTTTTCTTCTTAATCTATAGATTTATTAATCTTCTTTTTACAATCAACTTTGTAGGCTTTTGTCAATCCTTTACCCACTTTGATATATCTTAGCTCATTATACTCAAGTTAATTTAACGGGTTTTTGATAAAAATATTAAAAAAAATAAATTTAACATATTTAAAATATATTCAAATTTATAAGAATTTATGATTATTTTACTCATTATTAAGAATATAATCTCACATAAAAAGATAATAAAAATATTAATAACTTAAATATGGTGAAAAATGATTACTCATATGTCTAGTGTTAGACATTTTAAGTTAATTGTCTTAAGCTTATCTTTTTTCATTTCTTATATGTCTAAAACTCTCATTCCATTATATAAAATCTTAATACTAATTACCGGATTAATATGTTCAAAATGATATAAATATTGAATTGGTAATATAATATATGTGACTATTGAAATTAAAATACACAAAACAAATTCAAGTTTTTACTAAAATATACTAAACATATGCTTAACATATATTACTTCTTATGTTTTTGCAAAAAGGATATACTAGATTTTTGAATTTTTGGGAGTGACTCTATTTTTTATATTTGAAATTCAAAAATTAAATATAAAATATACCAAACATATATTCAACATATTTCAAATTTCTAATTATTTGAAAATCACCAATAAAATAAACTAAACATATACCTAATATATGCTCAACACATACAAAATTATGAATTTTGAAATTACTGTCATTTTACTATTCATATTCGAAAATCAACTAGGAGTATACTAAAAATAAAAATTAACTCTATTTTTAATATATGAGATTCAAAATCAACAATAATTATATTAAATATGTATTAAATATATACACAATATATATCAAATTTCTTAGTTTTGGGCTTATATCTTCTTTTCATATTCAAAATAAAAAAAAATAACTGTAAAATAAATCAAATACATACCCACATATATTGTATTTCTAAGTTTGCAATTATCTTTTGTTTTTTAGTTCTAAAATTTGAAAATTAACTGTAAAATATATTAAATATATATCTAACATGTATAAAATTTTTAAATTATTTTTATTTTCAAATTTGAAATTCAAAAATCAATGATAAAATATGCTAAACTTATACTCAACTTGTATTTTATTATCTTATTTATTACTGAATTTTTTATTTCAAAATAATTTTTTCGCACTGTGACTTTTATGTGATATAGATATAAGGGCTAGAAAGGACAAGAATCATACATGGTTAAGTGCAAAGTTCATATTATAATAAGTTATAAATTTAAATCTTAATAGTTTATTTTTTATTTAACAAAAAAGTAGTAAAATGCAATAGCAAAAGACAATAAATGTTTTTATTTTGAAATCTCAAAAATATTATTTTCTTTTGAAGCGTCAAAAATATTATTTGATAAGTAGATAAGAGAAAAAATAAGAAAAAAAAAATGGCTATGATGTGACCGGACCTAAAAATTAATTAACATATAATTAGTTGAATAAAGTAATGAAGTTAAAATAACAAATTCATTAAAAATCAATTTAAAAACAAAAATAATTAGTAATTTGAAAATAGTATATGAATTTTGGAATTCCTAATGATATTTGGCAAAATAGGATGAGGAGAGAGAAAAGAAGATAAAGAAAAGATGGTATGGTATAAATGTAAATATTTAAAAAAAGGAGCAGTATTCTTGTAATTTTCTTTTTAATTTTTTAGTTTATTTATGTAAATTTCCCTATATAATTTTGTCGACTTGCAGAAAAACAAAAAAATTATTTTTATTTTTATATTTCCAGTTTCTATTTCTCAATCTCAATCTCACTGTCATAGTCATTCTTATTGTTGTTCTTGCTTCTGTAAAAGATCGATGGAGGCCTCTTCTTCTTTTATGATTGACGAGGAGCTTAATAGACTATCTGAGGAGATCTTCCCCACTCTTGTTCAAACGGAAAATTACCAATTACCCGTAGAAGAAGACGAAGACGTTGACTCCTTCTTGCACGCGTATTTGGATATGGCGATTGATCATGATTTATCGGATGATATTGATGAAGATTTGGTGATGGCGATGCTAGCCAGCAATAACGATGGTCCGAAAGTGAACTCTGCAAGCCAAGAATCGATAAAAAATTTGGAAGAGGTGAAGATTGAAGAAGCGTCAGGTTTGAATTGTGTTATTTGTTTGGATCAACTTCCGTTAGGAACTACAGCAAAACGCTTGCCTTGCTCACACGTCTTCCATGGAGATTGTATTATAGAGTGGTTAAGAAATAACAACACCTGCCCTCTTTGCCGGTATCAAATGCCGGCGGCGACTTCTTGATATATAATTCTTTCAGATTACATATCAGATATTGGAGCTACTTTTTATTATTGCCGGCAGCTTCTTGGTTTCTTCCAGATTATATCAGATAGGGTTGATATTTTTTTGTTGTATGTATTAATTCAAGAAGATTTCGTTTAGGATTTTGACATATTTTCATTATGTATGTGTATTATGGCTTTAAAAAAATAGAAATCATTTTTTTTTTAACCGGAACACTTATTTAGTGGGATTATCGCATCTTCCGAATTCGCTCAACCCACCAAGCAGCCAAACTCGAAAAAATTAGTCCAATAGTTCACTAGCCAGTGTCCCTCACTTTATTTCGAGTTGTTGAAATGGCACCAGATATAGTGTATACAGTGCTGAGACTGTTGAGATATTATTACAAATTCGAGATTCGAGTTTGCGACCTCACTGCAGTTGATATTACTTTGTCATTTCAAGAAGATTTCTTTTAGATTATATCAAAGTCCTTTCCTATGGAACGTCTTGCTTGTATTGATACTTATTGGATTGCAAAACAATCTTCTGTTTGGCCATGGAAGCAATGAATAGATAGATTTATTTATGTGTTGAATTTAAATAAATATTAGTTTGATGATGCTAGCAAACTAACTTCTGTCCCTATGTAAGAATTATCTCAGCTATACAAATGTATTGATCGCTTATGGGGTTTGGTTGTAAGGAGAAAAGCCCGTTAGCTTGGTTAGATTGCATCTCCGAAACATGTTTTTTCCATTTCAAATAATAATATTAATTTTTTCATAAAAAAGAGAGAGAGAGAGATTTATCACAAAAGTAATAGTTATTTTTTATTTAATAAATTTAATCCTTTTAATTTTCTCTATCTCGAATTGATTGACATGTACATTTTTATTTTAAAAATAATTATTTTTTATTGAAAATATTAATTTATATGTATTAGTTTATTTATCTTATAATATGAAAGGTTAAAGTTTAAAATCATAGGTAATTTTTATTATTTATAAAAAATGATATATAAAAAAGAAAATAAAATGAAAATTATTTTTGCATAGTTTGTGAGTTGTATACAATGAGACTGCCTTTCTTTACTAGTATTTTGCATCAAGCTAAGATGGCCTAAAAAAAATGTAGGGTATTGATTGGAGTAATTTAGGGTTGGATGAGGGGCGATCCACTGTTGAAATAGATGCAGAAAATTCTAAAAATTATTTATTTTTGTTTTGGGTAATTTTTATGTTGAAACATATCAATTCAAGAAATTTTTTTTTATTAAAGATAATTAAGGTTTTATTTTATTTTGCATTATGTTAATAATTTGTACACAATTTATTTAATTTTTCTCACTTGTTATATTACTAAAATCAAAATAGTGATGGAATTGTAAAAACTAAAAAATATTTTTATGGAATTATTATTATAAATGAACAAATTTGTGATAAGAGTATAAAAATATTAAAATTCTCAATTTGTTCGTATTTGAAAAATGCTCTTATGATGAATAATAAAGTTTTATTAAAATTAATTTACAAATTACATAATTTTTTAGCCATTTAATGTAAAATTAAAGGGTTTTTTTTTAAAAAATATCCTAAAAACTAAAAATATTTTTAAAAATATCCTCTTTTCAATTTCAATTTCAAAACTACTATTTTTCAACTTTTAATTTTAAAAATACCTCTTTTTAGAGGTATATTTTTTATATACATAAGATATATTAAATATATATTTTATTTTTAAAGAAACACATTAAATATATATTTAATATACTAAAAATATATAATATTTTTTAAAAATAAAGTTAAAAAATGTGGTAAACAGCATAATTTTTCAAAATTAAAGTTGAAACTCTTTCATATATTATTATAGGCCATCATCATCCACGGGTCTAGGCAAAAATTTGTGACGTTTACAAAATTATCAGAAAAAATAAAAAAAATTTAAATTTATTATATTTTAAAAAATATTTTTAAATTTATCAGAATTTATAATTTTTTTACAAATATACTAAATTTAGATAGTTTATTATAAGTTTATTTTATGTTTATTATGAATTTATAATACGTTAATTATGAATTTATAAATTTTAATAGTTTATTATGAGTTTATTACGCGTTTAGTACGAGTTTTTTATAAAATGATTAAAATATTTTTAATAAAAATAAAAAAATTATAAAATATGGTAAAATTAATTTTTTTCAAAAAATTTTCCTTCAAAAATAAAGCTTTAGGGCCCACTACATTATGGTATATATTTCTGTCTGCCTAACAAAAAACCAAAAAATTGTTTTTATTATGGGTAATTTTTGTTTTTGTAATATATTAATTCAAGAAGATTTTCTGGATTAAAGATAAGTTTTTGTTTATATGATTGATTTGTCTCACTTGCTATATCACTAAAATCAAATTAGTGATAGAATTGTAAAACTAAAAGATTTACATATATTTAATAACTAAAAGATTCAAAACAACGCAAGGCTAGTATATATATATGCATATTATATAGTCTATATTTCAAGAATTCTTTCATATTCTCACTGTTGCAATCAATAATTCATTCATTCATAGTCTTGCTATTGTTCTTCGGTAAAACATGGACGACGTCTTTTCTTTTGAGGAGTTTAATAGGCTACTTGAGGAGTTCTGCTGCGCTCTACTGGAAACGGGAGTAGGAGACAATAACAATGTTGACTCCTTGATCTTGCATGCGTATTTGGAGATGGCGATTGATGATTTATCAGATGATGAAGTGATGGCGATGCTAGCCAGCATTGACGATGATGATGATGGTCCGAAATTGAACTCTGCAAGCCAAGATTCGATAGAAAAATTGGAGAAGGTGAAGATTGAAGAATTAGAGTCAGATTTGGATTGTGCTATTTGCTTGGATCAATTTTTTGGAACTACAACAAAACGCTTGCCTTGCTCACACATCTTCCATGGAGATTGTATTGCGAAGTGGTTAAGGAATAGCAATATGTGCCCTCTTTGCCGATATCAAATGCCGGCGGCGGCGGCGGCGGCGGCGACTTCTTAATAATGATTATATTAGATTTTGGGGTTACTTTTTATTGCTGGCGGCTTCTTAATATCTTTCAGATTATATTAAATAGGGTTGATTTTTATTTTTTATTTTTTGTATACATTAATTCAAGAAGATTTCATTTAGGGTTTTGGCATATGTATGTTCATTATGTATTAGGGCTATAAAAGATCCAAATGTTTCTTTTATTATATTTTTCATTTCAATTTATGTGTATATATATACACACACACACAGGTGTTTAATTACTGGGATTATTCATTGAACATACTGCAACTTCATTGATGTCTTCTCCTTTCTTCAACTGTGGAACGTCTTGCTGGTATGTTGATAATTCTTGGACTGCAAAAATCTTCTGATTGGCCATGGAAGCAATGAAACACTCTTGGTCAGTGACAACATGAAGAGTAAATTTCCAAGAAGGGTTTAGCTAGCAAGATCCTTTGTGAACCATGTAAATTAACTTGTTCTTTCTGTTTTATTTGTGCTTGATTAGTCCCTGCTAAAAAACATGGTTTCTTTTGTATTTTGCTGCAATTTTAATTTCTGCTGTGGACAGTTAATTTGTTGTAATAACTTTCCTTCCAAATTTCAAAATATTTAAATAGCACATAATAATCTAATTATATTGTTTTCCTCTAATTATTACTAAGAATCCAACGGATTGTTCATAAAAACTTGAAGGATTGATCCATAAAATGTTGGCTCTGCAATAGTTAATGTCTTTGAAAGCTGAATATGCCACTGGTGAATCAAAGTGCTAATTTTTTTTTAGCTAAGCAAGCTTTTTATTATATGCCTTTTGTTTGTTTTGTTTCCTTATTCAATATATGAATATAAAAGGGCTTTTTTTCTTTTTTCATTATTGTCATTGTTATTTTGAAATGCGGCAGCTGACTGTTAGTTTATTTTATTTTATTTTTTTTAATCTATAGATTTAATCTTCTTTTTACAATCAACTAGTTATAGTTATCCTTTTAATTTCTTATCATATATTTCTAGGCGAGATTGAAATTCCAATGGCTTTTGTGGATCCTTTAGCCACTTTAACATATCTTAGCCCATTATAACATTGAAGTTGAACTCATTAATTATAGACATTAGCCCATTATATTTAGATATTGAGGAAATTACATTGTACAATATAGTTTTTAGGGGTTCTTTAAAAATATTCTCAAAAATAAAAATATTTAAAAAATCTATTTTTATTTTTTAATTTCAAAAATATTTTTGTTAGAGATATATTTATAGTATATATTTGATATACTAAAGGTACACTATATTTTTAAATAGATACACTAAGTATATGTTATATTAAAGATATAAAAAAAGGCACTTTTGAATTAAAAGTTTAAAAAGTGTGCAATATAATATAATTTTATCTGTTTCTTTAATTTTTTTTAAAATACTTTATTATTTTAATATATCTTTAAATACTAAATGTATATTATATCTTTAGAACTGAAATATCCTTTTAGTATAATAACTATATACAACATGTCCAAAAAAATAATAAATATATACAAAAAGTATTCTTCTAAAAAAAGTTAATTTTGAAATTAAAAGTTGAAAATGAGTATTTTTAAAAGATAAAAAGAAAAATAAATATTTTTATTTTTTTATATTTTTAAAGAAAATCTCCTTATATATTTGAATTTTTTAAAAAATAAAAGTAAAATTAATTTGAATAATATCATTATTTCTATTTTCTTTTAAAAATACTCATTTTTAATTTTTTTTTATTTCAAAAAAAGTTATATTTCATCTTTATATATATTAATATATTAAATTATATTAAAACAATAGAATATTTTTGAAAAAAAAGCTAAAAACTGACATGTGATATGACTTTTCTATATAAATGTATACTTGCAAAAAAAAAAAAAAGTGTGTTTTATTTTATTTTATTTATTTTTTAAAAATTATATTCTTTAATGAAAGTTGAGCTTTGCATATAAGGCAAGGCAATATATATTGCGGTGTCAAGAAAATACCATGGGAAATTGAAAAGACAGTTCTTCAGAGGGCACGTTCCCATGTGTAAGTAAGTGTAACCATCAATCGAACATATACATTTTGTTTTTAATATAATGTTACAATTCATGTTAAATATTATAATTTTATTATTTTATATTTTAAAATTTTATTTTTTTATTTGTTTATGCATTTAATTCATTTGCAAATTCTAAAAATGTTATTAAAAAATTTTCAATTCTAAGTATAATTAATTCTATAGATTTGAAAATTTTAAAATATCATGAAATGAATTTTCATTTATTTGAACCACTTTAAATTTTGAATTTGCAAATTATTAATTAATATTGTACGTAATTTATTTACATTAAACAAATTAAACTCTTTTGAAAAATTATAATCATCTCCATTTTTTTTTCTTTATTTCTTTTTTTAAAGGTTTTTCTTTGAGTTACTGTCAATTTCTGGCAGTATTTTTTTATTTGATTGTTTGTATCCAATCAATATAAAATTCTTGTAATATTAATCTTTATCTTTTTTTTTTGGACAAAGATTTATTATTGGGTTTTGATAAAAATATAAAAAAATTTAAAAATAATTTTAAATTTATCATATTTATAAAATATTTACTAAAATACCAGAATTTATAAAATATTTATTAAAATACTAGATTTTTATTAGTTTACAATGAATTTATAAATTTACGATGAGTTTATAATGAGTTTATAATTAATTTATAATGAGTTTATAAATTTTACACCGCTTATAATAAGTTTATAATTAATTTATAATAAAATAACTAAAATACTTCTGATAAAAAAAATAAAAATTTATAAAAATATAATGAAAAATGTCATTTTTTTTTATTATTAGTCATCTTATAGTTAGTTCTTTTTTTATATTTTTATTTATTTAATATGATTTACTTATTCTTATTTTATAAAATATTATGTTTTTCTCTTATAAAATTATTTTATTTCTCAAATTATTTATTCACAGCTTTTGAGTTCATTCCTATAATTTTAAATTTATTATTGATATTCAAGTAATAAAATTTATTTAAAAATATAAATAAACAAAAGATTTTTAATTGTGGATACCAATTAAATATAAATTATTTTTAATTATGAATAAAATTAAATTTAAATATTTTTTTTAAAAAAAAGGTTAATCACTCAATTGGACTTGGGTGACTAGTCAGGTAACTATAAATTTAATTTTTTTAAATCAAATAAATGCGTTGGTGTTTAATTAATTGGGTTGTTTTAAAAGCCATAAATAGACATATGCAACTCATAAAAAATATTTTAAATTTAATAAAAAAATACTAAAATATTATATAAACCCATCATTGGAGTATATAATTGGTTGGTGAGATAGTTTTGTTAGTTAAGTAACAGTTGACATCAAGACAAAGTTTTGCTAATTGAAATCTCCAACCTTTCTGTATATCTTTCCAAATTTCGATGACAAAGGCACCATTCATTAGCAATAGTATAATGTTATAATAAATTGAAATTAAAAATGTGAAAAGTATTTTTTTTCTCATGAATTAATAGATGTATTTTTATTTATTTATAAATTATAATTCACTAATTATTAGTTAATATATCATTAATTTTTATTATATTTATACTTAATATTAATTATTTAAAATATTTTTTTTATTTTTTCAATTTTATTTTTATAATTCATTCTATCATTTATTTATGATAATTTTAAATAATAGATCATTTGCTTTAAATTAATTCATTGTCTAATACTGTTTATATTCTTAAATAATACAGTATTTTTTTTCACCATAATAAAGATGGTTTGAAAAAATTTATTCTATTTAATGGTGATATGTTAAAAAATCAATTTTAAATTAAATAAATAATATTTTCATAATGTGTAAATAATTATTGGATTATAGAAATGAAATAGAGAGAATAAAAAATACCTTTAAATTTATATTTTTAATAAAATTAATCATTTTTGTTATTTTTATGAAAAATTAATATTTTTTATATAATATATATTTGTTAATTTTTAATGAAATAGCAAGTATATCTATGAATTGAATATATATATATATTTAATTTGGATGGTTAGTTACTAATTCAAATTCTAATTCAAAAAAGAAAAACTAAAGCTTAACCGAAACGACAAAAGCTACAAGGCGGGAACTCCACTCCAAATTTTTTGGGTGTGGGACCACATACCCCAATTTTATGGGGACCACCACAATTCTTAAATTTTAAAAATTTAAAACAATAAATACAAAAAAAAAAAAGCTTCATTTCTTTCATTTCAGAAATCACAAACTAAAAACCAAAACAACAAATTTCCCGAGATTTCTTTTCTCTTCTTTCCTTTCTGACACACAGAAACGGAAAGAAAAGAAAAGAAACAAAGGAAGGAAGGAAAGAAAAAGAAAATCAAAATCTTATTAATATTAATATTATTATTTTTCTTAATTATTTAAAAGAAAATTTAAAAATAGAAATCCAGCGACCGAGCGATCTTAAACTCGTTAACGGTTCTCCTGTTTCTTAATCTCTGCATTTGCATTTTGAAATCTCCGATCGATTCGATCTCTTCAACAACACATTTGTTGTGCGTTTTCACGATCTCCGGTTCTCCATTTTCAGGTTCGAGCATTTTCTAGCTCAATTTTGGTTCATAAACGTCTAATTTTGAAAGAAATTTTGGGCGTTTTGCTTGGATCTGGTTGATTTCTGCTGCATTGTGTGTTTTCATTTGTGTTTAAACAATTTGGAGTTGTTAGGGTTTTTTGCTTCATTTGTTAGCTGAGAAAATGGAAGCAGAATGATTTTTTTTTTTGCTTTAATTTGTGTAGAATAGTAAAAAATATTTAAGCTTATTTAGCAAAATTATTGTGTAGAAGTGTAGGGGGAGAAAAGAATCTCTAGCTATGCGCTTTTTGATTGTTGTGTGTGCGTGTGTTTTTTATTTATAAGCTGAGTGTGCAGTTGAGAACATTGTTTAATTTTAGTGCTGTGTCAATTAATTCAGCGAAGGAAGAAATCAATCTCAACATGAGCAATCAACTACAACGGAAATTTGGCGAAAATGGGGCTTATGATAGCTCAAATGGCAATCATGGTCCTGATTTTAAAGAAGAAGAAAGGCCTGAAGGCATGGTTGATGGTAAGAAAAGTTGCATTCTCTCTCTTTCTTTAATGGAACTCCTGTTACTTTGGAATCTATGTCTTATGCGAGAACTTTGATTTGATTGTAGGTAACATACAATCATTGGTTGAGTGGTTGAATGAAATGGTTCCATATTTAAATTTGCCATTGGAAGCTTCAGAGGAAGAATTGAGAGCATGCCTGATTGATGGAACTGTTTTGTGTACCATTTTGAACAGGCTGAATCCTGGTTTAGTTGAAATGGTTGTCTTGTTTTTTCTATTGTACTTCATCTATATTTGTCTTATTTATTTATATTTTGTTTTCAGTTTTGCAAACTTGGAGGTGTCATTCTTTTTTTTTTCTCCTGAACTTACCTTTTTGTCCTTTTGTTTTTAGAGACGTGTCTCTGAACCTGGCCCAGAAAAAATAAAAAAGTTTCTGGCAGCAATGGACGAAATGGGATTGCCTAGGTTTGTACTTGCAGATATACAGCAGGTATGGAAATTTTCTGAATAAAAACAACCCTAGTGAAATGATAGTCTGATTTCTATTTTATGGAGTTGCATGTAATTTAGGTTATCTGAACTCAAGTCAGTGTAGGG
This sequence comes from Garcia nutans, assembly GCA_947685225.1. NCBI lineage: Eukaryota > Viridiplantae > Streptophyta > Magnoliopsida > Malpighiales > Euphorbiaceae > Garcia > Garcia nutans. Next base: position 2,515,108 of record CANTUV010000089.1, read on the forward strand.
GCAACTTGACCTTATCTCTGTTATATTGAACAAATATTCAAACAATGGTTAGTTGATTTTTTTGGATCAGTAAGTTCAGTTGTTAGAATTTCATCATCATTTATTGCCTACAACACCTTCTGCCCCCCACAAATTGAAAAAAGCTCCTTGGTTGTAGCAATTCCTAAACCTTACAGCAAATTTTATTTTTGGTTTTGTCATATTTTGAACTGCTGAAAAGTTAAGTTTCCATTGCTCCTGGTCGGAAGAGTTAAAAGTCCTTTATTATTTTTTCTATATCTCCCTTTTTAAATTGTTTTAATGTATAATTTGAGATGCTCTGCAGGGTTACATGGTGCCAGTTTTGCAGTGCCTTGGCACACTTAAAACGCATTTCGATTATAGTGCTAGGAAAGAGAGCAGCCATAACCATTCAAGAAGGTTATGGAATCTATTGTTGGCAAATACCAAGGGGGTGCGTCAACATACAAATGCACCGATATTTGGAGATGAGAAATATCAATCAGAGGTAGAGTTTTCAGAAGGAATTGATCGTTCCCAATGGGGCCATCGATCTGTTAAATCAGGTTTCTTACTATCTATGAAGAAGTTAAATCTTCACTTGCATGCTGAGAAACACGTTTGTATGAACTTTGCCTTCTTAATTTTATTTTTCAATTCTTTAACAAGCATTGTACATATGCCAATTCTTTATTAAATCTTTTATAGTTGCTCTGATTTGTCTCTTATCTGTGTATGAGCTCATTCCTTCATACACTTTAATGGTGGAAAGTTGGGCAGTTTGTGATTTCTGCTATATCATGATAATCAATTAAGTAGATTAAAAATGCTATGGGTTGTAAAAGAAATTGTTGTTTAGAATCTGAAAGAGAGGTTTCAAAGTTTTGATTTAGAAAGGTTGTCAAGTAGTTTATGACTATTTGTTTGAACATTTTTTTTTATTCTTTTTAAACGTTCTTCTGATAACTGAAATCTGAAAAAGTTAATGCTTAAGGATGGTTCACTAATCTTAGTGATGAGATAGTGAGAAATATGAAAAAGAAAAGGTTATTAAATTATAATACCTCTAATTTTTTGATGGGAATGTCATTGTTCTTCATCATGTTCCTTATTTCACAAGCTTATATATGTTTGGGATAACCAAATTCAAAGTTGAAAGCTGGAGAAAAAAATTGCTCATAGCGCAAAACATGCCTTGGAGTTGTAATTTGTATAATGGTGGATTTAGGTTAGGGAAGGAAAATTTTCTATTTTGGCAAGGGCCTGAGCTGCCCTTTATTAGATTGGGCCATTTTATTTGGAAAGCAGCTGTCAGAAGAATTGTAAAAACCTGACCTTGGAGCATTGGGAGGCTATTTAGTTGTGTCCTTCCTTCTTTGCCCCTTCACTTTAGATGCTGCCAGTAACTGGCTGTTCCACCTTCATTACCATTCTTTGATTGTCCCTTTTCTCTGTGTCTGTATATTTAAGCTTATATGCTCCTTTTTGCCTTGCTGGCGGTTTCTTTTTTAGAGCCACCTGCTGCTGTGATACATGATTCTGGACACAAATTTTCTGGGGAGTTTTCAGTGAAGCAAGGGAGCCATGCTGATTTTTCAGATTCAAATATTTCAGAATTGATTAAATCAAATGGTTTGGACGTAAGCTTCTGAACTTGTGTTTGCCTATGAACCATAATATGCAAATGTATAAATCAACTTGAATTTTGATTCTGCTCTGATGCATTTATGTAATTTTTTTGCAGAGTGCCTCAACTCAAACATTATTCAGTTTAATGAATAGGATTCTGGATGATAGCATTGAAAGAAAGCATGGCCATGTTCAGCATGTATGGTTTTGAGAGGATGTGTAGACGTTAATTGATGCATTATTATATTCTCAATAAACAATTTTCTCGGCTCTCTATAATTTGCGTATCTAAGTGGTGTATGTTTTATTTTATTATCTTTTCACAACAGATGGCATGGCTGATGAGGAAAGTCATCCAAATTATTGAAAAACGATTTTCAACTCAAGCAGAGAATCTAAAAGATGTAATGTGTTGAAAATCCCTTTCTATATTGTATCTGCACCTTTGTGAAAATTCACACTCATCTGGTCGTATATCATTACATTATTGTATGTTTTCGTAATATATTCACATGGCTCATGTATAGCAATGTTTGTAATGTTGCATGCTTTGAGCAAAACAGCCTTTATAATGTTCGCACTGAGAAGTATCAATCAAAAATAAGAGTACTTGATACCCTTGCATTTGGGACTACTGAAGAAATCGAGGTACTATGTTTAATTGTTTGAAGTATTTGGGTTAGCATCTCTGAGTTTAAGTCTTATAATTAACTCTACCCCATTTTTGTATTTTCAATAGGTATTATTGTCACAATTACAACAGATAAAGGTGCGCGATCATTTTTTGTTTAACTTCTTTATTTAGATAAAGAACCATATTGTAGTGGTTGATACCTTTTTCCCAATAACTGTAGGATTCCATAGCATAGTACATTAGGCTTGAATTTTGTTATTTCAGTTTATATATTTTTGCATTCCAAATAGTGAAAGAAGTAAAAAACTAAGCAAATTCATTGCCTTTATTGCTGAACATGGTCAACTAAATGAATATTGACGAAGAGCTGTATGTCTGCTATGGTCCTTGTACTTTGAAAGAAAAATTAATTGATTAAGTTGTGTATTAGCAGTCCTAATGTAGAATATATTTGAGTTGTTTTTTTTCGCCTTATTGAATTATCATACTGTTTGTGTATACATCTGGTATTGTACAATAAATATGTATGCTAATGATATGACAAAGTTTTATGTGTATGTTATAAATAAATGATAAGCCTTAGCCAATAAAATTTTCTTTTGGTGCATAAGATTATTGAATTTTGTAAACTTATATAGGCTGATAGCAGTTTATGCTACCATCTTTCACAATTGATTAGAATTTGCAAAAGAGTCCTTGGTGGGACACAATTTGTGTATGCTCTCAAAAACTCTTGTTATGTTGCTTTATTTTTCTTCTATGTTGCAGATTGAGAAAATCAAAATAGAGCAGAAGGAAAAACTTGAAGAGCAGGATCTCCTTAAATTAAAGGAAGAGAAAAATCACAGTGATATTGAGAACTTAACGCTTAAACAGGAACTAGAATCAGTCAAGAAGATGCATGAAGAGCATTGTTTGCTGTTGGGAGTGCAAGCAAAGGAGACTAAATTTGAGCTGGAGAGGAGATTGGAGGAGCTTGAATGTTTTCTAGCAGAGTCAAGGAACAGGGTGAAAGAACTTGAGTCATTTTCTGAATCTAAATCTCAAAGATGGAAAAAGAAAGAGGGCACCTATCAGAGCTTCATAAATTACCAATGTAAAGCTTTACAGGTTTGTCTTTATAAACATGTTCCTAATTTAGATTGTGTTGATGTAATGGTACATCACATTAATTATATGTCTGACTCTAGGAATTAAGGGCAGCATCTGACTGTATAAAACATGATGTCTTGAAGACAAAAAAGAGTTACTGGGAGGAATTTCAATTCTTGGGTACAAATGACTGTCCACTTTTGGTCTATTTTAGTGTTCTATCTTGATGTTCTATCTTGATGCACATATTTTTTATCTTGAGCAGGAGTGAAGCTTAAGGGGATAGCAGATGCTGCTGAGAATTATCATTCTGTGCTTGCTGAAAATCGAAGATTGTATAATGAAGTTCAGGATTTGAAAGGTACATTTTTTTTTTTGAGAAGGAAAGGTACATTTTTTAGTATAACTGTATCTGTAATTACTCTGCGTGTCACTTATGTTTGTTCATCATCTCTTACAGGAAATATTAGAGTGTATTGTCGAATAAGGCCATTCCTTCCCGGCCAATGTAAGAAGCAGACAACTGTAGAATATCTTGGTGAAAATGGTGAATTAGTTGTTTCAAATCCCTTAAAACCAGGGAAAGACAGTCACAGGCTCTTCAAATTCAACAAGGTTTTTGGTCCAACAGCTAGTCAAGGTAACAAGTTTGTGAAATTAGATTGTTGATTTTGTGCTACTCTCTCTGTCTCCCCTATATTTATTTTGATACTCTCAATGAATTATGACATACTTTTATTGACATGCAACTCATTTGTATTGGTAACTGTCCTTGCTTTCAGAGGAGGTATTTTTAGATACACAACCCTTAATTCGTTCCGTTCTTGATGGATACAATGTCTGTATTTTTGCTTATGGTCAAACTGGTTCAGGAAAGACCTACACAATGGTAACAAAACAGTCTATGATTTTTCATTTCACACACTCAATTTTACGAAATTTGTAGTTACAAATTTCATTTCCTCAGAGTGGACCTGTTTTATCATCGGAAGAAGATTGGGGAGTCAATTACCGAGCCTTGCATGATCTTTTCCAAATCTCTCAGAGCAGGAAAAGCTCCCTTAGATATGAAGTTGGAGTACAGATGGTTGAAATATACAATGAGCAAGTTCGTGATCTACTATCAAACAATGGCTCTCAGAAAAGATATCCTTCATTTATTTGTTTATTTTTGGGCATTTTCTTTGTTGATTTATGAGTTCACAACTTGTATCTTCTCAAACTAAAGGATAATACTGCTCTGATATACCTTGATTTTGACGTTAAAACTGCTTTTCTTAACTTGCACACACTTGGGATTTGGAGTACAACCCAACCAAATGGGTTACCCGTCCCTGATGCTAGCAGGCACTGTGTTAAATCAACCACAGATGTCTTAGAGTTGATGAACATTGGGTTGATGAACCGCGCTATTGGTGCTACTGCCCTGAATGAAAGAAGTAGCAGATCCCATAGGTTGTCTTTCTAATATGATTGTCTAACAATGGATTGACATAACTACTTTTGAGGATTTTGATTCAATTTCATATTGCAGTGTTCTCACTGTTCATGTTCGAGGTATGGACGTGAATACTGGTGCTGTTTTGCGTGGAAATCTGCATTTAATAGATCTTGCTGGTAGTGAAAGGGTAGACCGGTCTGAAGCAACAGGAGACAGGCTGAGAGAGGCACAACATATAAATAAATCACTTTCTGCTCTTGGGGATGTGATATTTGCTTTAGCCCAAAAAAGTCCACATGTACCTTACAGAAATAGCAAATTGACTCAAGTACTACAAAGCTCTTTAGGTATTATTTTCAGTCTGACATCCATGTGTTTTCATCGTGTGCAATAATGTAAATTAGCTATGATATTTTTTAGTTGGTTATTTTAGCAAATACATTTGTTTTTCCATTCTAGGTGGTCAAGCAAAGACTCTCATGTTCGTCCAGCTTAATCCTGATGTAGATTCCTATTCTGAAACTATAAGTACCTTGAAGTTTGCTGAAAGAGTTTCTGGTGTTGAGTTAGGAGCTGCAAGAAGCAACAAAGAAGGAAAATATATCAGAGAACTTATGCAGCAGGTTGTTGGATTCTTGTTTTTATTAATATTAATGCATTCAGTGTCTATTATTTCTTTACTTCATTTTTCTCCCTGCTAGGTAACTGTTCAACCATATGTAATTGTGCATCTGCCAAAAAGATATGGATCCCATTAACAACTGCCTCCAGGACACCTGTACACTTGGTTAGCATTGAATTCTACCTGAACAGAGGAATTAATGGGCTGTTTATAAATATTTGTCTCTTTGGGCCTGAGGGCATGGTTTCAGCTTCTTGAGTTATAGATCTATAGTGATTGTGTCTATTTCATCTTTTGTTCCTCAAGTCCATAAAGCCAAAGTTGCTTTGCAGGTTAGAGCTTCCAAGGATAGTCTTAACTGAGTTTACCCTATTTTCAGACCTATGCTACCATCTGCCTAATCTGTCATGGCTGAGGAATAAAATTGCAATGGATTCTTAGGAGTAAATATTATTCCCTCAAGTTTGTGCTTAATACTCAATACTTTGATTTTATTCATGTTTTTTCTTTTTTAATTTAAAGTGAATCTTACAGGTGGCATCCCTCAAGGACACCATTATAAAGAAAGATGAAGAGATTGAGTGATTGCAGAATAGGTTTGATACCAATGTTATGAAGCAAGATACGAACTCTCATAGGAGTGAATCTTCCTCTCCAAGAAGACATTCGACTGGGAGTCCACGTCAAAGTTCTGGGACAAGTGGAGGAAAAGGCTTTGGGCCTTTTGAGAAAGTGGCTTCTGACTTGGATAATAGCTCAGAGTTCAGTGAGAGACATTCTGAAGCTGGTTCTCTGCAGTCTATGGATGATTTCAGAAATCGTCTGCCACAGTCAAAGTCAGTGGGTGAATTAAGACTGCAAAAAGAATCTCCCCCTCATCCAAAGCTTAGAAAAGATGGTGGCCAGGATTCTAAAGATGATATTGACCTCTTGAGTTTTGGAGATGCAGATTCTGATGAGAGATTAAGTGATACATCTGATGGTGTTCTTTCAATGGGAACTGAAACGGATTCTGTAGAGTTAACTCTTTTCTCTAGACCTGCGAGACCAGCTGAATCTCCGGAACCTGCAAAATCACCTGAAACTGCCAGACGAGTTGATGTGACAAAACCAACTGAGAAAGCGGAGACCACCGACAAGTGAGTATATTTCCCATCCAAGGTTTTAAGTTTTGTAGGAATCTTTGATTTGGACAGTTCTCTAAATTTTGGTATGTTTAGCGTTTTCTTTTTCCAGTACACCAGAAGTTCAACATGCTCTTATTCAAAAACTACATATAGTTTTGATGCTTTAACTATGGTTCAAGAATTATCCAAAAATGTTTTACAACAATGATTTTTGCTTTCCTCTGAACATTTTTCTATCAATTTTTCTTGCCTTTCGGAGTTTGAGCCTTGTGTTCACTTTATATTTCATATGTACACAAGTGCAAAGAAAACATGCTTGTTTGGTACTTTTTCTTGTGCAAAAATTTTTGTTGTCATATTTTTTTTTTCATGGAGACGGAGATTGTATACTTTTGCATTCTGCATTGCCTTTGAAATGTAATCCAGAATAAAACTGTGGACTGGATTTCTTTCTTTTGCTTTCTTCAGGTTTCTAATCTTTATATCAGATCAATATATGTTGGGAACTAACTGGTTATGAATGACTGTCTGTTCTTTTAATGTAGTCGTAATCTTTTCAATACTGCATTATTTCATATGAATGCCTGCCTTCGTATTTATAAGCTTCCATGCAATGCCTGAAGATATACTGAAAAGTTCAAATTTGTTTTCGTGACCATCTTGCTGACGTCTCCTTATTATGCTATGATCTGTCTACTTGATGTAATTGCTGATTGTGTTGCTGACATAATACTGAACTTTTTTTCTTTTTTGGTCATGAGGAGTTCAATTGTTTCTAATTCTGGCGAAACAGCTTCCCTATATATGGTTTCGCTGCTAGAGTTAATTATTATGCTACATTACTTGTTCCTTTTCTTTTCTTCTTTCCTGTTTGACTTGTAAGGTCTCTTACTTTGTTGGTTAATAAACAACCTTGTCCAAATTTATCTGACACGTGATAATTCTGTTGGCTAACGGACAAAGTTTTACATCTAAGCTTCCAAGGCATCCACAAAAATTAATACAAACAAGATTATCTCGCATGTCATTGACTAAGAGCTCCGTACCAAGGCCTTCACCAGGTATGTACATTTGAACCTCTTTATTTCTCTCTTTCATTATTGTTTTAAAACTCAAAATGATTTTATAGCCCTGCATTTGTAGTTCGCAAGTGAAAAAAAATTCTTAGTTAAGTTGAGATGAACTTTATTGTTTTAAGATCGATTACATTTTTATATTTTGATTAGATTTGTAAACATTCATCTAGATTCTTTGCTAGTTCCATACAATACATCTATATTTCTTCTATGTTAATTGGTTTATATCCCATGCTTTAGCCACTTCTAACACTTCTTTCTCCCTAAATCTGACAGCAGTTAGGAAATCTACTCTTGGTAGTTCCTCTGCAATCAGAACAACAAAGCGATGGCATTGAACTGGTGGACTCTTTTTTGACGGTAAAGGAATTGACACTTAACTTTAGTTTGTAAATTGCTAACTTTATCATGTTGCGCTTTTCGCTAGATTATTCCTTGCTTCCTTTTTATCCCATAGTAATGTTTTTCATTGGAAGGGATAAACTGGAAGGTATTTTATTGTTGTAAAATGTATATACGCAAGGTTCATAGTGTTAAGCTCGATGGGTTTCCCCACAATTTTTTTTGATCCATTTTTTATTTTATTGAACTTTGACGAGGGTAATAAGATTAGGTGGAAAGGAAAAGGAACTGACACGATAACAGTTATGGCGAAGAAAAAGACTAATTTGTTTTTTTAGGCGTGTGACAGAGTCAGAATAAGAGCAATAGCCTCTTACTTCGGTAAGAGTATTTTTAGAGAGGCAGAATACTAATTACAGCCGTTTTTAAAAGTTTTTAAAAGTTGCTGTTAAATAACCTTTTTTTATTGATTATATAATAAAAGCCCCTCTCTATAAATAAATATAATAAAAATTAATAATTATTTTTAGATAATGAGAGAGATTATTGGATAATTATTTTCTAAAATGATTATTATTAGCATTTTTTTTGAAGTGATTTATAATAAATTTATAGTATTAATTAATACGTCATAATAAATTTATTATGACTTTATTACGGGTTATATTTATTGAAGAATTGATCTTGGTTTGAGGTAAAGTGATTCTCAAATAATTATTCAGAATCTCTTATTATGGACATTTTGGTATAAAATAGACTGCATTGGTAAGATTCTTTTAATTTTTTAAAATATCTTAGTGATTTGATATGGTATGTATATTAAAAGATGTTTATCAAATGTATACGTTTAAAGGATTTTTTGAAATTAAAAAGTAAAAAAATGATTTTTTTAAATAAAAAATAGTATTTTTGAAAATAATTTTTTTAGAGCCTTTTTTTAAGAAATTCCATTCTAAATGTAATTGAATAAAAAATAATCAACTTTTACTTGCCCTGCCTAAACCTCTACGAAATAAAAAGGTACACCGTAGCAAAATACGAACACAAAAATCATATCCCTTGAATACTGCCTGATGATCTACTTAATAAACGAGTTCCCAATCACAACCCTTGAAAAATTAACTATGCCCAATGGCAAGTTGAATTGCAAATTACAATTCTACGCTATATCCACTCTGGATCACGTTAGCGAACAGCCATTTAAAAAACAAAAAAGAAAACCTATCTTAAACCCTTAAACCCTAGTAATTTTCCCTTTCAAAATCGAGAAAATGAATTAGAAACGCTACAGACGCCATTTTCTGCTGGGAGACTATTGTTCAATTTGTCGAGGTCTTAGCTTCTCTATTTTATTTTGTTTAGTTATAATTATCATTAATTTACATGTAATAACACAAAATTTCTCAATTTGTGTTGCAGTTGCTTTTTCATAAAAGTAATAGTGTATGCTATCTGCTTCTTCAAGAAAATTTTTAAATGATATAAGAAGATATGTCTGCGTGTAAAAAGCCTAATCGAAATGCTCGACCTTCAATTGCATACAGCCGGAACCAAGTTGAGGGGGCTTCTTATGACCTTACTGACTTTGCACTTGAAGGCCATGGCTCAATACATTCTGAGAAAAAACAGCAGAACAGCAACAATTCTAATCAGAAGTCCCCTGAAATACTCAGCACAACTAAGCTCATTTCAGCATTGGGGCATATATGGAATCTGGTAAATCCTCCTGCTATTTCTGACCCAGAGGCAAAATCTAATCACATTGGTAATGGTTCTGAGAGAAATGTTGTCTTGGATGATCTGGTTGTTAAAGATGTTGGTAGATACTTTAGTGTTGACATAAGGGCCAGTAGTACTACACATTCACATGAGCCAAAATTTGAGCTTCTTAGTGTAAGTCAGAAGATGTTATTTTCTGAACCTTGTAGTGGAAATTTGACCCATCTATTGTTCTCACGGTTTGTGAAAGGAAGCACCATGTTGTCGAATGAGTTTTGGAAGGGAAACGGTTTTACAAGTGTAGGAGTTTCATATGAACTGCAGAGGATGTATGAATGGATGAAAGAAATGAATCCTGCTGAATCACAATATCGTGATGTCGTCAAGATTGAGGAGAAGAAAACCAATAAAACCTGCGTTCTGGGAAGTTCAGAGAGCCAAAAAGAGGGCTGTGTTTATGGAGTTGCTACTCATCCTGGAAATAACTGTTCCTCGAGAAGTGAAGACTGCTATTCTGATTCAGGCAAATCAAAAGATGTGTTGATGGGTGATGGTATGAAAGTAGCAGTGCAGACAGGAACCATCAGCGCTCGCTGCTCTGATTACAAAAACGTTAGTGTTTCAATGGCGCCGAATTCCAGTCTTCACATGGACAATCATATTTTGGCTCCTCACAAGATTACATTTGAAACGTTTGAACATAATACTGATAATCACAAAATGGATGAAAACACAAGAAAACAACCTCAAAAATTTGTTTCTGAGGACAAAAGTTTAATGGATACACGTTCACCAGCATATGAACAGCCTCGTTATGCCCTTGCTAAGCAAGAGCATGCTTATGCAGGTGCATTTGCTGGTATATTTGTTAGCCTTTGTCTACACCCTGTGGATACAATTAAGACAGTTACACAATCTTGCCATGCAGAGCAGAAGTCTATCTGCAACATTGGAAGGTCAATTGTTTCTGAAAGAGGTAAAGTTAGCGTGAAATAAACTGCTTGTAGTTGTTGATGGTCCATAAAGCTTCTTTGCTTTCTCTGAAGATGTAGATAAGGCTTTGTATAGACTGACAAGATAGACTATTCAGGTGTAACTGGGCTCTATCGTGGAATTGCTAGCAATATTGCATCTTCAGCTCCAATTTCTGCCATTTACACTTTCACATATGAATCAGTTAAAGGATCTTTGCTTCCCCATTTCTCTAAGGTGGCATTTACTATTGACTGTGTTTAAGTCTTCTATTTATCATTGCTCTTGTTATATTGCCTTGTGTGTTTGAGAGGGAAAAAAAATAAATGTTTTCAATGCAGCTACAAGGCTTTTTCCATATTCTTCAGTGTGGTGTTTATCTGCCCTTTGAAAGTCTCACCTTCTCTTCCTGCAGAAACATGACTCTTTTGCCCTTTGCATTGCCGGTGGAAGTGCGAGTGTTGCAACTTCCTTTGTTTTCACTCCCAGTGAGCGCATAAAGCAGCAGATGCAAATTGGTTAACGCTATCATAATTGTTGGTATACCTTTGCTATCCTGTTATTTCTCATTGGACCGATGCTTACTTTCCATTCAGCTATGCTCAGGATAAAGTTATTCATTGGCATTTTTTTAATTTAGTTTTTCTTGCTGCAATAGTGCTTCTTGCTTCTTTTCTATTAATTGTTATTTTCATGTTACTATCATGTCTCTTTTCAGGAATGCACTGATTGGAATTATTGGAAAGGGTGGTTTACCTTCACTATATGCTGGCTGGGGGGCTGTACTCTGTCGGAATGTTCCACACTCAATTATCAAGGTTAAGTCATTCTGCATAGTTATAGATATAAGATAAGTGTGAAACAGTTATTGTATTTATTTACTGTATTTGTACTTCATACCATGTACCTCTTTTAACTATAGTTTTATACTAATATAAACAGAGGACATGCCTGCAGTAAAGGGCTCTTCATTCACTCTTAATACATAGTAGATGTTGTCACTCAGCACATTTATCAGATTTTAGGGCCAGTTGGCACGTGACTATTTCAAGTTTTAAAGCAGTTAGACATATTCTGAAATTTGATCACTTCATGCCCAAACTTTTATACTGTCTGCTGTTGGTTCCGTTTTCTATTGCAACATCTAATTCTTAGGATGTATTCATCATTATGCAGTTTTACACATATGAAAGCCTGAAGCAGTTGATGTTATCATCACAAAACTGCAATGCTCAACCCAACACATTTCATACGGTTTGTTCATTTATCTTTTCCAGGACTCTTTTAGTGTAGTTTCTACCTATTTTAGTGTAGTAGCTCAGCTTTCATGGTGCTCTGGCTTCATGATAGCCTGCCAAATTAGTAAGTTTTATTTAGTATAATCGGCGCAGTCATGCATGACATGCTGAGAAATTCTTAACTGCTGCAGCTAGTTTGTGGAGGACTAGCAGGATCTACTGCTGCTTTATTCACAACTCCTTTTGATGTAGTGAAGACAAGACTACAGATACAGGTATGCAAAATATTTTCTATGTTATCATGGAACCTTTATATCCTTACTGCTATCAAATATAGAAGTATATCATTCATCAAAATACCATATGTGTCCATCTATTCGAGGAATGATGCGGTGAGGCTTTCTTTTATCTTTGAATTTCTGGATAGTTTCTTAAATATGTGTAGTGAATCCTTTCAGTAAAATTTATTTGCAAGTGTTAGCAATGTAATTTATGATCTTTATGATGAGAAGATGGCGTTTACCATGCTACAGTAGATTTTCAACTGATGAGAAGTTCCCCTACCACTATAACTAGTTGGTTGGGTGCCTAAACTCTTGTCAAAGCTGTGCAATTTAACTATTTATGCCTTCATGTTGCCTCCCAGGCAGCAATTATCATATGACTTCTCACTGTGTTGGTTTTGGCAGATTCCTGGTTCTACAAGTCAATATAATAGTGTGTTTCATGCCCTTAAAGAAATTGGCAGGAATGAAGGTTTGATGGGCCTGTACAGGTTTGGGTTACTTCTGATATGCATATTTTCATCTGAAATATTTGTAGGTTACTTGTGATATGCACATTCAGAAATCAATAGAACTCTCGTGTTTGTTGCCAAGCCTTACCCTTGTAACCACTACAAGTGATCTAAACACGGATTTTTTATTCAAAAAAGTAATGAATTTTACCATGTGAAGGTGCAACATATGCAATAATATCCGAAGTTTGAAATGGTAGAACAAGTGGGAGCTTTTAACTAAGCCTTTTAAAATCTCTTGGCAGAACAATTTCGGGCTTTTCAACTGTTATTTTGCAGTTCTATTTGGAAACTTGTAAATTTGTGATTTTAAGATACTATGTAGTGCATTTGACAATTACTCTTGTAATTTCTGTGATCAGGGGATTAATTCCAAGATTGATTATGTATATGTCTCAAGGAGCACTATTCTTTGCATCGTATGAATTTTTCAAAAGATTATTTCCCTTGGAAGTTCCACAATTTATGGCTCAAAGGATTCAGTACAAAGAAAGCATTGATGATGAATCAACTCATTTGCAATGACCATCATAATCATCATCAAACATGCTAATCCTTGCTGTTGCCAACAGAAACGGTTTGCAGGATTTTTCTTCTCATACAATCTCTCAAATGGGATGAGTCTCACCACACATGGGAAGCCTGCTCCGTGCAAGAGGTGGTGTACATGCACTCAGAGTAAGGTAAAAACTTTCCTGATTGCTTTTGTATCGAGAACAATCAGGAAAGAAACGTGATATGAGATAAAGAAACGTGAATGAAGCATCATGCTTGTATATGGAATTGCACATTGAGGGAGCATCAATGGATGCAGTATCTACTATGGAGTGACCATTTTTTTTCTTCTCATTTTCTGGTGCTGAGATGAGATATGAGCCCTTTTCTTTTTCCATTCTTAGGCAATAGGGAAACCAACCATTTGTGCAGTTTGAGAACATTTGTAAATATATGTTAAGGATACGTCCTGCCAATTTTGTTGTATAATTGATAGGTGATGGGGCCAGATTTTTGCCATTGAATGATTGTATGGAAGGCTGTTCTTAATAATCTTGCCCTGAAAAATACTTGAAAGTTGTAAAATGTATTTTTATATATATTTTTTGAGCCCAGTCTGATTTTCAATTGTTTAAAAAAGAAATAATAATAAAGCAAGAATACCCACTTTTGTCCTGGACTCTTTTTCTGCATCATAATAAACAGCACGTGAAGGGCTATTATGGCCTGAATGTAACTGCACATTTAAGAATACGGAAAAATATGATTTTACCCCAATAATGTAGGGTATATCTCATTCTTTGTACTAGCTATTAACCTACCATTTAAAAGGAAAATTTTGAATATTTTTTCTCTTCATTTATAGTCCTTTTACTAGTTAAAAACCAAATCAATTTCACCAAAAATTATTATGGTATATTGGATAAATAAAAAGGGAAAATGCCTCATTCTGTGTTAAAAGAATAAATATAAAATACTTAAAACCTGTGAAAATAATGTCATTGTAGTATAGTGGTGAGTATTCCTGTCTGTCGCGAGCGGCCAGGGTTCTATTCCGGCAACGGCTCCATATAATTTTACAATTTTTTTTAAGCCTCTGTAGCCAACTAATCATTATTGTATGTTAACTTATCCATTTTACTTTTTATGTTTCCCAAGACAAGCAATCCATACCCAAATGGTCAAAACCTATTTGAAAAGCTACACATTAGCATTCGGAATCTGAAGTCAAATCAAAACGAACTTTAGTGGCAGATTTTATTTAGTTGCCATTTAGTGGGATTTTTTTTCTTTTTCTTTTTTTAGAAAAAAAAAAAGAGAATTGTAAGAATAAGAAATACTTGTTCATATAACATATTGGACAATAGAAAAAAAAAAAAAAAAACTGTTGATAGTGGAAAGTTACAAGGACTTGTTTGCTATAAATCAGGAAGCATGCTCTGGGGGACAAAAAAAAAGTAAAAAGATCATGTCCTTGTCAATAAGAAACTATGGCCCTGTTATGGAGGGCAGAAAAATCTAAGTCTAATTATTTTATTACATTAGGACTCAACACAACAAGACAATGCAACAACATTATTGAGCCAGTGAATGAAAAGAAACAAGTGCCATGCATATTTTTTCCAATTTCATACTAATTCATGAAAACAACTCCGTCTATATATATACGAGTTTTTTTGCATATAACCAATCTCCAATTCGGATAAATGAGGAGAATTGGTGAAAATATGAATTTAAATGATATAAATATAAATGTTGAGTTGAGTTTATGGAAATTCAGGGCATCGGATAAAAACTACTAGTTTTATTGATTTGGAAAAATAGAATCTTTAACAAAATTTTGAACTACCTTGCTCAAAATACACTAGTAACCAGAGTTTCTAAACACCATTTCCAGGATCTATTTCCTCTTAGCACCTTATACCCAGTATAATACAGAAATTATAGGACCTCCCCCTATTTCTCAACGATTGAATTGGTACTTTTCCCCTGCTATCAACTGACAATATGGACAGTATATATTTTTCTATTCTATTTCTAGTTGTAAAATGGAAGAATGAATCAAATTATACATTCAAGAATTCACCTTGATTACTCAGTAACCCTCTTGCAGCAGAAACGATAGCTTACTAGATCTTTTATGGAAATCATTTAGCCATTGAAGGCAGCAAAAGAATTTAGACTCCCCCAGTCTCCTCTTGCAACGAAAAAACTGCAGCATTTGTAGTGCTGCTGTAGCTCTTGAACATAAATATTTCTTTCGGTTCCAATGTATTGAAGACCTATCTGCATTGTTCAAGCGAGCCATTTTGCTTTAGCAAGCAATCAGGCTAATTCTATACCCGAGCAATTGGAGAAAAAGGAGGATTAAGCACACAAGACTGCTGGATCTCTTTCATTTTCTTGGAAACTTTCTTCTTCTCCTCCTCTGTGACTGCTTCAATTAAGAATTGCACTTCCTCCTCAATGAGCACTTTAAATGAATTGCAATTTGGCAACTGCCTGCTTTTTTCCTCTCCAGCAGCATTGGACGTTTCTGTACCATGCAAAACAGCAACACAGATGGAAAATGCTTGTAATGTAGATAGCCGTGCATGGAAATCGACTGCATAATGACCCTCTTCGATAACTCTCATGGCCAATGCTCGAATTTTCTGTTTTGTTCCCTATACCGAAATCAGAATCTGGTTAGAGCTAATAAGATACTAATCATCTCAAAAGGAAAGCATGGCTGGTCATATACACTACCTAAAAACAGTGAAGAAGAAATTCTAGTGGAAACAGAAAACCTTTAGATGGTCTGCTCCAGATCATATTGTACAGTATGCAATTATCAATCAAATTGATGACTAGCTATAAAACCTTTAGATGGTCTGCTCCAGATCATATTGTACAGTATGCAATTATCAATCAAATTGATGACTAGCTATCTTTTTTTGCATGATAGAGGGCCATCTGTCTCAATGTTCTAGACTTAAATTTTCAAGAATTACCAAAAGTGAATGTGCATGTATGTTCAGAAATTCACAAAATTCTAAAGAGTTGACTTCAATAGTTTGTGTTAAATCACTTAAAAAAAAAGGAAGATTTACAACTCAAACAAAAGTTTTTGGTGTTTTCTCATCAATGACCATATTAATATGCGACCCCAAAAAGTAAAATTGGGCAACTTAAAAACAGAACAACATTCCACTTGCTTCCAAAACCCTGTTATCTTCAAGCACTGCATTATACTCTCCGTTATCCAAAGACATCGACATTATAGTTGTCTTTGATAATAAGCAGTAAATGAAAAGCATATAACAGGGGTTATCCTACTTCACTAATTTCAAGTATTGCTTATCTATTTTTATCAATTTAATGGAACTACTGCCTCTGGGTCTAGCATTGCGATGTTTCCTAAAATTCTTTCTATTTACAGTTATAAAAAATATGGTCATAATCAGACACCAATCTAGAAGCTTACCTGAACAAAAAGTTCCAAAGGATGCAGATTATCCACGAATGGTTCATCTTCAACACATGTGATGCCAGGACTGCCAAAAACAGTAAGTGGACAGGCCATATCCCACCCACCACAGTCACAGCCTCCACCTAGTCTCCATCTATCCA
Organism: Garcia nutans; assembly: GCA_947685225.1. Classification (NCBI taxonomy): domain Eukaryota; kingdom Viridiplantae; phylum Streptophyta; class Magnoliopsida; order Malpighiales; family Euphorbiaceae; genus Garcia; species Garcia nutans. The sequence goes on from CANTUV010000089.1 coordinate 2,531,903, forward strand.
GCAAAGAAGAGGGACCCTGAATTTCATCAACTGGCAAACTGTGATTTCCACTTGGAATTATTACCTTCACCTTTTCTGGACTTCCTCCATCAGTGAGGTCTTTTCTCCTTTGCTCAGATACCCGGTTGAGCAGATTCGAGTGCATTTTATCACCACGCTTGTCCCCTCTTTTGTATTTCAAGCTTTCTCTCTTTAAAAATGGGAGTTGAATAACAATGGCTGCAATTTCAAGGTCTGAGTGTAAAACTGCAGATGGCCATGGATAGGGATTTGAGGAATCAAAGTTGCCACTGTCCGAAGCATGTTTGAGTTTCATTGCATCAGAGCCATTGTCGAACTCATGAGTTTTGCTAACAACATCATGGGAATCTTGTGTAGAAACACTTTTTCTAGCATGAGCAGTGTCATACAAAACAAACTCTGTAACCATGGAGTTGTCAAAAACCCCACCATCTTTTAGTTCTGAGCATAAATAGCAGGAAACATGCATCTGTCCCACCACCAAGGACTCTTTGCTGCCATCAGTCAATCCCCAGCTACTAGCATTACTCTTCTTTCTACTGGAAATTGAGTGAAATGTGTACACCCAATTAAAAGCATCACTTGCCTTCCATATCTTAGCTACAAAAACTTGTTCAGGGCAATCCAATGAGAACTCAAAATATGGCACCCCGTGTTTGTTTTCCAACTTGAGAGAACCATGTAGGTGAACTGGTGAACAAGCCGCAGCTGAATGGCTGTGGTCTTTCTGGACAAGTGGAGAACCAATATCTGATTTCCCAACAATAGGAGAGAAGTCATGCAACAAAGATTTCCTCAAAATCTGATTCTTTCTCATGTTTGATATCCCTGTAGTTTTCACTTCACCTGCTTCTGCCATATAACCCAACGGACTCCTTAAAGACTTAGATTTTTTAAATGGATCAAAGATTCTCTTTATGGGGCTAAACCGAGACTTTAAACTGACTCTGGAAGAGCAATCACTATCTGAAGGAGAAGGCGAATGTAGCATTTCCACCTTAGCAGAAAGTGACTTATGGAATGTTGGAGCAATATCTTTATCAAGAAGATCATTAGCATCATTTACAGGTCCAAAAACCTGCTCACTTCTGAAGGCTGGATTGTCAATTGAATCACTTCTTACAGTTCCAGCCAATTGATTTTCCCTACTATCCAGCTTTGGACAGATTTCAATGAAGCCATCTGCTAAGCATGGCTCTCTGCAGGACTTCCTAATGGATGTTGGATTCATGCTTGAGTTCAAAGACAATGCGGTAGATCTCTTTTGGGTGTTCTCTTCATCTGAACAACACAAAGAGTCAACAATACTTAAGGAGAAATTAGTGTCGCTGTCATGTGACAATTCAATTTTTCTCCTTCCCTCATTAATGCCCATTTTCTTCATTTTCCTTACTTCTCTGGAACTTTGATAAATGGAACCTCCCTTCAGCTCAGTACTACGTTCTAAACCAACAGGTTTAGATGGAGTCTTGCAAGAGGAACTACGATGCCGAAGGATGCTTATCTCCGTAAAGCTTTCATTTACTGTCAATAAATTATCTTTTTGTACTAATGTGCTGTTTGTGATCTTCTTTCCAACATCTGAAAATTCTCTACATGGAAGAACAGTGTGAGGACTCAGACCTGAGGAGCAGCTCTTCTTGAAATCCAACTCCATATCTAGCCCCATTGGTAGATCTATAATCCTGCAACAAACAAAGAGAAATGAAAATTTAATAAAATGCTTTCAGCCTTAAAGAAAAAGAAAAGCAAAATCCTGCAATAAATGAAACCTACTAAAATTCAAGAATCTCCAAAATGTGAAATCCAGAATTAACTAGAAGATCTTGAAGCCAAAGTTGTTAATTGCAGAAATTATTGCTACCTTCAGTTACTACCGACACTATGTCACAATAGATAAACCATGATAAGGAAATGGGTAAAAAGTTAATTCATAACTTAATGTGCCAAAGGCAATTTTCATGAATACTACAAGAAGCAATTGAGAAGAAGAAGAAACCTGCTTTTAAAAGGGTTATTTCACTACTATAGCCACCAGCTACTAATAATACACAACAATCTGCTTCTTATTAGAAGAATATGTATAAATCATAGATGAAGCTAAAAACATAACACAAGAAGTAGCTACCTAGTAAACATCAAAACAATGCATTTTTCATTTTCAATTAGCATAAATTGGCCAAACCAATCATCACACAAAGGAGGTGTCTTTAATATTATTCTACTTTGGATTATTAGTATAATCACCTTAACTTTATAAATAACCATTCTTCCAAAAAGAATAATCCCCATCACTTATTCCAGAATTTGAGATCACAAAAACCTTAAAAAACCTGGCTTTGATGCCCCTAAAACGAAACCCTTGAACCAAAAAGGAATCCTAGCTATGATCTCTATAAACTCTCCAAAAGAAGAGAAAAGTAACATTTGCAAGGCTATATACAATTATTAGCAACAACTTTACCTTCACTTACATGCCAAGCCAAAAACAATAATAAATAAAACAAAATAACATGTTAAATGAAATGGCCATACCCCACTTCACTAGATCTCAGAGAAGTGAATTTGAAGAAAAACCCAACAAAAAAAACTTGCAACTGGGTACCATTATACCATCAATCTCTTTATCTTCAGCACAAAGTCTTTTGTGAAGTTATGAATCTAGAAAAGAACAAAAAAACCAAAAACCCATCTTAAAGAAGAGTCAGCAAAGACACCAAAGGGCACTTAGACTCTCAAAGAATCAAGAAAAGTACAGGTAAAAGCAAAAACCAACTAGAAGTGGACCAATAGCAGTAAAGCATAATAAGCACAAAAAGCCAGTTTTGGAGAGAGAGAGTGCATGCCTTGGTTATAAAGAGAGAAGGAAAAACAGAGTGTGTAGTTATGTAGATTGTAGTGTTTGTGATCTCTCTCTCTCTCTCCCAATCTTTCTTACACATGAGAAAGAGCGGCAATGAGAGACATAACTCTGCTAAGCTTCTGTTAATGTCTACTGTCTAGTGAGTTAAAAAAGCCTAATATTTTAGTAATGCTTTCTCAAATTATTTTTTTCTCTTTAGTTAAATCTTTTTTATTAATTAAAATTCATTCTTGTATTTTTCATCTCACCATTTATATACAATTCATAAATTTATTTTCTAATTAATTTAAATTTATAAATTCATAATTTTCCCTTATCAAAATTTGATAATGTGAAATAATTTTTAATTTATTAGCAGTAGTAAATAAATTGTCCTATTTTAAGATTTCGAGTTTAAATTAGGTCATTATTATATGGAGATTTTCATTTATAAAAAGACAATGATATTTACGTACAGCTATGATAAATATAAATTGGATGGGGTAATCTGCCTAATTAATCGGCTTTTAAAATTAAAAAGATTTATTTTAATAAAAAAAATTTTAGTTAGATTGAATATATATAGCTAATAAAAAATTTATATAGAAATAATAATAAAATTTTTTTATAATTTTATCGATAAGATATTAAGTGTATCCGGTTTAGTTAATTTTTTTTTGTATTTCAATGCAACAATAAATATCATACAAGTAAATTTCCTCGAATACTATTTATTTTTATTAAATTTTATTATAATAATTTCTCTAAATAATTAGTAAAAAAATTACATATAAAATAATTGTAATAAATTTAAATAAAAATAAAATTCAAACTCAATATAGTATTTTTTTTTTTTTGAAAACAGAATGAAAGAAAACATTCAAATCTAATTTTAAAAATATATATTCTAATAAAAATTAAAATATTTATTACTATTCAATATATATTGCCAAAACACTAATTACATAAACTCAAAATTAAAAGGACAAATAGTTACTGAAAAAAATTAAAAGGACAAATTTTTAAGATTGAGATGTGAGTGTGGAAATAGCAAACCATAAGAGATACTAATAATCTAATGGTTTTGGGAATAGCATACCAAAAAGATAAGATGGTGCCTGCATTTAATTTTGCTGTTGCCAATAATTAAATTATTAGTTAGATAATAATTTAATAGATATATTATTTTTTCATAAAAAAAATATATTAATTTAAAAGTTTGCAGATCCCTTCTTAATTGAAATTTACCATATGCCCCCCATACATAGTAAGTAGACACAAATACCCATTTCTAATTGGTACTTTTTTTATTATTATTATTATTAGGAGAGTGAGTACAAACTCAAAAATCATGCAAGAATAATCTTTGGAAAGGCAATCCCATTTTTATCCCTATACAACACTTCAAAGATAACCATAAAAGGTTCAACAAGATCATGAAAACTAGTTGGATAGTCTTCTGCAAGATTAGCCAAACTATCTGCAGCTTGATTTGTCTCTCTATAGATGTGACAAACTCTAATATTCCAGGGCCATTTGGCAATGTCATATATTTGTTGGGAAGGAAGCGATCACGGCAACAAGACAATAAACCTTCCTCACTTGAGTGAATTAACTATGAGTAACAATGAGCAAAAATTACAGCACCTAAAACATGTATAGGATGCCCAAAATAATCTATTAAAAAATTATTCACCACAAGAACACATGAATTTCTTTAACGTGGCAAAAAACTCTTTAGGTGTGAAAGATAAAAAAACACGAGACCTCCTGCCGGTCTAAGCAAATGATATCCACTATCACAAATAATGTCTTACAAATTTCCAGCAATCACAACAACTAAAAATCTAAAGCTCAACATCATACCAACACAATAAGTAGAGAACAACACAAGAGATAATCACAACAAAGTCCTTTGTTCTAATAATTTTTGAAAAATTTTCAACCGTTAAAATCCAATCTCCGCCGTTCATATTAAATAACAGGAAGGCAAGAAAAAAAATCACTAAGAAATAGCTCAATCAGACAAAGGATGACTACCCAAACGTTGAAAATGGTGAAGATCAACAGTGTTGGAAATGCCCAGACGAACAACATAGTTTTGACAATAAAACCTCAACTTTTGAATCTCCAAAACAAAATCTTACCGTTCAAAATGAAGAACATAGAGTCTTCTACCTCTCCACCAAAAATCAGCCCAAACGGAGAAAATTTCACTGTCGAATCTTTGTCGGAAGACAGGTAGTTCAAACTAAAATTTTCTCTTCTTTTCTTCTCTCACTCTCTGTTTCTTTTTTTGATTTTTGTATAAAATGATGAAAGACACACCACACATACAATTCTACTGGAAATGGGGATTTAATATCCCAAGTAAAAAAACAAAAATACTCCTTAGGTGAAAAGACAAAAATTTGCTTGACAATGGGTTTTTACCATATAGGAGGGAATACCCAAACCTAACAATTATCTCCCTTCTCGACTATGTGAAAGAGGATGCCAAACCGACACTCAAATGACATACTTCAAATTTCATTCTTAGTAGAGCTTTGGTGCACATATCAGCACTATTATCATCTGTATGTATCTTTTCAACTCAACGGATTTAGAATCCAAAATATCACGAATCCAATGATACCTCTCATCAATATGTTTTGATCTACCATGAAAAGTAGGATTCTTACCAAGATGAATAGCACTTTGACTATTGCAAAACAACACATATCTCTTCGAAGAAAACCCAAGCTCTTTCATGAACTTTTTCATCCACGGCATCTCCTTACAAGCTTTTGTGGCTGCAATGAATTCAGCCTCCGTGGTAGACAAAGCAATGCATTTTTGCAACCTGGATTGTCATGTCATAGCTCCCCCTGCAAAGGTAATCAAATAATCAGAAGTAGACTTTCTTGAATAAGTATCACCAGCCATATCAGAATCTGTATAACCACAAAGCATAGGCTCATTAGTCCTATAACACAACTTCAAACTAGAAGCGCCACGGAGATATCTCAAAATTCACTTGATTGCATTCCAATGCTCTTTTCTTATATTAGAAAGAAATCTACTAACTGTACCAACCGCATGAGCTATATCTGGTCTTGTACAAACCATGGCATACATCAAACTTCCTACTGCAGATGTATAAGGAACCTTTTGTATGTATTTTTTATCTTGCTCATTAGAAAGAGATTGCTTCACACTCAATCTAAGGGATGAGGAAGGAGGTGTACTGACAACTTTTTCCTTAGTCATATTGAACCGCCGTAGTACTTTCTCAACATACCTCTCCTGAGATAGTCATAATTTCTTGCATTTCCTGTCACGAATAACTCTTACACCAAGAATCTGCTTTGTTGGCCCCAAATCTTTCATATCAAAGGACTTGCTCATCTCATTCTTCAAGTTCTTAATTCTTATAAAGTTAGGACCTACAATAAGGATGTCATCAACATACAACAACAAAATAATGAAGTCATTGTTAGAAAATTGTTGCATAAAAACACAATGAGCAGAAGTAGTTTTCTTGTAGCCTTGCTGAACCATGAAAGACTCAAACTTCTTGTACCATTGCCTTGGTGTTTGTTTTAAACCATACAAGCTCTTCTTCAGTCTGCAAACATGGTCTTCTCTTCCCTTCATCATAAAACCTTCTGGTTGCTCCATGTAAATCTCCTCCTCTAAGTCACTATGGAGGAAAGCAGTCTTCACATCCATCTGCTCAATCTCTAAATCAAGAGTAGCAGCCAAGCCCATTATAACTCGAATGGAAGACATCTTGACGACTGATGAGAAAATCTCCTCAAAATCAATCTCCTTTTTCTGACTGAAGCCCTTGACAACTAATATGGCTTTAAACCGCGGAGATGATGAATTATCTTCTTGCTTCATCCTATAGATCTACCTATTCTTTAAGGCTTTTCTATCCCTGGAAAGCTTCACCAGTTCAAATGTCTCATTATCATACAAGGATTACATTTCATCATTCATAGCTGCAACCCATTTAGCCTTCTCCTCACTCTCAATTGCTTCTTGATAGCATTCAGGCTCGTCTGTATCTGTCAACAACACATACTCACTTTGTGGGTGCCTAGTAGAAGGCATACAGTCTCCGGTAGACCTCCTGACTGTAACTTCTTCATACTCACGAAGTATCTCATGATGTTCATCAACCACATCATCAATAGGAACATTAATCTCACCTGCATCTTGAGTATCATCTTGTAGATCAACCTGATTCTCATCATCAACTACATCAAGTGTAAGAGCTGAAGGAGTTTGATTTAAATCAATCAAACTTTGAGCCTGAGGCTTTGTCTTCTCCACTTTGCCAATATCTTTAATAGTCTGATCTTCTACAAAGATCACATCATGACTTCTGACAAGTTTCTTCTTAACAGGATCATAACACCGGTAACCAAACTCATCTTAACCATAGCCAATGATGATATACTGTCTAGTCTTATAATCTAACTTGGACCTCTCATCTTTGGGAACATGCATAAAGTATTTGCAACCAAACACTCGTAGGTGGTTGTAGGAAACATCCTTACCATACCAGAATCTATTTGGAACATTATTTCCCAATGCAATAGTGAGAGTTAGATTAATCACATGTGCAACAGTATACAAAGCTTCACCCTAAAATCTGACTCTCTCCATCAATGTTTTGTTCAACCTTTCTGCCAAACCATTCAGTTAAGGAGTCTTAGGAGGTGTCTTCTGATGTTTGATACCATATTCTCTGCAGTATGTATCAAAAGGCACACAATACTCACAACCATTATCAGTGTGAATACATTTCAACTTCTTTTCAGTTTCTTTCTCAGCAGAAGCTTGAAATTCTTTAAATGCACTAAGAACTTGATCTTTAAATTTTAAGGTACAAAGCCAAAGTCTTCTAGAATGATCATCAATAAAGGTCATAAAGTAAAATGCACCACCAAATGACTTTTCCTTCAAATAACCACATACATCTGAATGTACCAACTCAAGCAAATCATTTTTACTAGAAGGAGAATGATGTTTGAAAGAAACTCTCTTCTGTTTCCTAGCCAAGCAATGAACACATCTGTCTAACCTTACACCTTTCAATCCCGAAAGCAAATTCCTTTTAGCTAGACATTCTAGTCTTTTCTCACTAATATGACTAAGCCTCTTGTGCCATAATTCTAAAGAGTTATCACCTTTAACTGTATTAACAAGATCTGTAGATATTGAAGCTTGTAGCCAATATAAGCTTGAAGTCTTCTTTTCTCTACCCACAACTAAGGAGCCTTTGCTGATTTTACATTTTTCATCATCAAAAGTGTTGCGATAGCCATCATCATCAAGTTTACTAATGAAGATCAAATGCAACCTAATGTCTGGGGTATGTCTAACATTCTTCAGCTCAAATTTTGTTCCATTTTGGGTCGTTGAACAAACAATTCCAATACCTATCACCTTTGACACTCCATCATTATCCATCTTTAAAACTCTAAAATCACCCTATGCGAAGAACTCCTTCCTTAATGTAACATGAAAGTATGCATCACTGTCAAGAACCCAAGCAGTATCATAATAGGTTATATTAATCATATTCTCTTGATAAACTATAGCCAAATCATCATCTGAAGTGGCAGTGGCAACACGATCAGTATTGTTATCATTGCCTCTCCTTTTTTGCTTCCCTTTGTCTGACTTATTTTCTTTCTTTCACTTGAAACAATATTTCTTGATATGCCATGGTTTACCACAGTAATGACATTCAAGGTTCTTGTACCTTGATTTTGATTTACTCCTGCTCTTGCCTCTATTTTGATCTTGACTCCTACTTTTACTTCTCCCCCCTGTTTTCAATAACCAAAATTTCTTATTGTGAAGTAGATGCCCCTGATTTCTTTGTCTCATCTCTTCATTTAAAATACCAGTCTTTGCATACGACATGGTTACACCACTTTCAGGAGCATAATTTATCAAAGACACCCGAAAATTCTCCCAAGAGTTAGGAAGTGTATTTAAGAACCAGAGTCCCATAATTTCTTCATCAAATTTCACACCCATACCAAACAACTGATCAAAAATATCCTGAAAAGCATTCACATGATTAAGAACAGAGATTCCCTCTTTGTACTGCAAACGAATAGCTTGTTTAAACAAGAACAACTTATTGTTACCAGTCTTAAAAGCATAAAAAGATTCAAGCTTTTCCCACAAAATTTTGGCATATGTATCATTAGCAATATGATTCAATACATTATCTTCAACCCATTGTCAAATAAAGCCACAAACTTGCAAATACTCAAATTTACATTCTTCATCAGTTTTGGACTCAGGTTTACTAGTAGCAAAAATAGGCAAATGTAATCTTTTTAAATTTAGAAGATCCTTCATCTTCCCTCTCCAACTGTGATAGTTTGTGCCATCTAAACAAATCATTTTACTCAAATTTATCTTCATTATTCACACAAGAAAACTACACCCAATTTACAAATTAATCTCGCTCTGATACCACTATGTTGGGAAGGAAGCGATCACGACAACAAGATAATAAACCTTCCCCACTTGAGTGAATCTACTATGAGTAACAATGAGCAAAAATTACAGCACTTAAAACATGTATAGACTGCCTAAAATAATCTACCAAAAAATCATTCACCATATGAACACGAGAATTTCTTTAACGTGGCAAAAAACTCCTTCGGTGTGAAGGATAAAAAACCATGAGACCTCCTATCGGTTTAAGCAAATGATATCCACTATCAAAAATAATGTCTTACAAATTTTCAACAATCACAACAAGCAATAATCAAATGCTCAACAATATACCAACACAATAAGTAGAGAACAACACAAAGAGATAATCACAACAAAGTCCTCTGTTCTAACAATTTTTGAAAAATTTCTAACTGTTAAAATCCAATCTCCGCCGTTCATAATAAAGAATAGAAAGTCAAGAAAAAAAAACTCACCAAAAAATAGCTCGATCAGACAAAGGATGACTGCCCAACCATTGAAAATGGTGAAGCTCGATAGTGCTGAAAATGCCCAGACGAACAGCATGGTTTTGACAACAAAACCTCAACTTCTGAATCTCCAAAACAGAATCCCACAGTTCAGAATGAAGAACATAGAGTCTTCTATCCCTCCACCAAAAATCAACCCAAATGGAGCAAATTTCACTGTCGGATCTTCGTCAGAAGGTAGGTAGCTCAAACTAAAATTTTCTCTTCTTTTCTTCTCTCACTCTTTGTTTCTCTTTTTGATTTTTGTATAAAATGATGAAAGACACACCACACACACAATTCTGCTGGAAATGGAGATTTAATATCCCAAGTAAAAATATAAAAATACCCCTTGGTTGAAAAGATAAAAAATTACTTGACAATGGGTTTTTACCACATAGGAGGGAATACACAAACCCAACAGTATTCGTTAAAGAAGAGGACCATTAGAAGAAGAAATTTGCTTTCTTTCAATGATGAAATTCGCAGAACATAAACTATCAGCCTCTACAATCAAAGCCCAAATGCCATGGTTTCAAGCTAGTATTAGCCCATAATTTATTCCAAGAAGTTCAGCTAGCATGATTGTGCACTTGCCAATGTGAAGGACAAAGCCCTTTATCCAATTCCCATTTGAATCCCAAAGGAAACCTCCAGCATAAGCCAAGCCACTAGAACTTTTAAATGACTCATCTATATTAAGCTTAACCCAACCTAAATTAGGTGGGTACCAACTGACGAGGATCTCAGTATTGGGGTGAATAAGGTGGTCCTGAATGGGTAACATCTCTTGCTAAGCCCCAAACATCAGCGACAAGTTCTTGAGACCTAAGCGACATTTTTGTTTTGCCAAATCTTCAACAAAAGAGACCAAAAATTATGCTCCATCTGAAGCTATTTGGAAGAATCAATTCATTATTTAAAATTTTCATTAGGCATCATCATATTCCAAGGAAAAGCAACTTGGGCCTAAGGTTTTAGGAATGAGTAATAACCACACAGCTCTAGCTATAAAGCAATCCCGAAGCACATGGATTAAGCTTTCAGTTACAACTTCGCATCGAGAGCAACTGGCCACAATGGAAATATGTCTACGTAGTCTCTCTTCATTTGTAAATAATCTCCCTCTCAAGGCTAGCCAGATAAAGATTTGAACTCTAAAAGGCCCAGCAACTTCCAAAGGCCTTTCCATTTATTCTCTGGAGGACACCACTCATCCTCTTCCATCAGTTTATAAGCACTTTTAACAGAAAAATCACCGTTAGGAGTTAGGTGCCAAAATACCTCATTCGAACATGCTTCCTTTGTCCGGGGGATAAGAGAAGCAATCTGTAGGATGATCTCATGAGGGAGAAATGTTGCAAAGGCATCCTAGTTCCATGATCCATTTTCGAGAACATAAACATTAACTTTGTAGTGCAATTTGTCTTCTGGCACATGCTGGTAGCAACAAGAATGAGGGGGGCAGTGTCATCTAACCATTTATCAATCCAGAATCTAGTTGACTTACCATTATAAACACTCCATTGGATACCCTTCCACGTGCAATCCTAGACTTTACCCATAGCTTTCCAGTGGGGTGAGGCATTTGAGCTACGTAGTGACTCTGGGAAGTAACTTACAACCTTTGCTACCACACAAAGAAGCTCCTCATGAGATAAAACAACAGTTTTATGGTACATCTGATACCGATCCGCTCCAAACGCACCATAAGGTAGCCAGTCAGGAGGAGCAAAATTGATAGCTTCTGCACAATTCAAACCTAGAAGGGCGGAACAACAGAACTGTATTACCAATCACTAATCAAACATATTATTGCATAACGATAATCACGTCCTTAAATTGAAATTTCAATTTAAATATGCATACCAAAATTAAATCCTCCGTGATAAGACCCGGGGAAGGTGATGACAAAATTTCCAGGCTCCTAGCAAAAAGAAAGCAGACAAGGAACATCATTATAGTATCCAAACAGGATTTAGATACAGAACTCTAGAAACAGCAAAAATATGGAGTAGCTGCGAGAAGACATTAAACAGCCAGTTTATAGATGATGGAAAAAGTAAAAAAAGACTTGGGCTGCTTTCATAACCACTCCAGTTTCTTTTCTTTCTTTTTTTTTCATTTTGAAAGGGAAAAAAAACACTGAAAAAAACTGGAAGCCATAAATCTTGGTTTATCTTTCTCATAACCTCTTTTTTCTCCATAGCTCAAACCCTTTTTTGCTGCTTGCTCTCATTCTGTATTAATTCCAAGCAAGATGGGGAAAGGCAGAACAGAGAGAATTACTGTTTTAAGGCACCTTTGATTTGCCATTCCCTTTATTTTCTCATCAACATTTCATGTCCTTTGTAATGTTCATTAACACAGAAAACATGAGAAAAAGAGGGAAAGAACAGAAATGAGAGAGAGAGAGAAAGCAGTAAAGAGACACCTAAAGTTATTTATAGCTGTTGGCTATGAAAGAAATTGCCACATTGCCGTGCTGTAATGCAGATTAAAAATTAATGACTATTGGCTGTAAAAGAAATAATGGCTCTTGTACTGAGTAAGTGAAGACAATTATTGTCATTATTGGAAATCAACGGCGGTTGAACGTTGGGTTTTTTATGGGGTGAACAAAAGTTCTGAAAACTATAAAAAGAAAAAAATGTTTTTGTTTTACATAAACCATAAACAAAAAACCATTAATAGTGACAGGCCCCTTAATTTGCATATTGCAACCTATAGTAGACACTAAGTAGTGTAAGATGTCCACATTTTCTCATTTCTGCAAATAAACTTGAGGCAAGATTCGAAGACTGAGACTTTCTTTTTCTGTACTCGTATATATACTCTTTCACAGAACACATCATTTTCTTTTCTAATTAACAGTATGCAACAATACAAAAAGCAATATGGAATTTGAATACTCGAGTATCAAACCTGCAGTACACTATAGACTGGAACTCCATTTTCTTGCAAGACCGATGGGTTCAACATGGTGACCAGCTGAAATAGTAAATCTGGTTGAGCATCAAAGAGATCAGGAAGACTATTCTGCATCACCTAACAGAGAACAGGACAATCTCAGCCAATAACAACAACAACAACTAAGCCTTAGTCCCAAACAAGTTGGGGTCGGCTGTATGGATCCTCAACAAAATAAGCTCAAAAGACACCAAAAAAGATACTCCAGCCTTAGGCCCTTTCCAAGACACGGATTTTACGTCTTCATTCAAGTCTGTCATTAATCAAATCCGCATCAAGATCTAAGGCACGCAAGTCTCTTGCTATCACCTCATTCCACACAGTTATAGGTCTTCCACGACCTCTAGCCCCCTCAATCAACAACTTCTCACACTTACGAACAGCAGCATTAGGAGGTCTTTTTAAAACATGCCCATACCATCTAAGTCTTCCTTCCCTCACCTTATCTCCGACATCCGCTACTTGGACTTTTTGTCGAATATGAACATTCTTAATTTTGTCCAGAATTTACCGTCCTATAGAATTTACCTAGAACCTCAGTCGCACCCTTCCACTTCAACCACCCTACCTGTATTCTGTGAGCCACATCTTCATCTATACAGCCATCATTCTGGAACACCGAATCCAAATATTTGAACTGCTTGGTTTTAGGAACCAAAACTCCATCCAACTTAACCTCATGTTCCTGCTTCTTCCTTAGACTAAACTCACAGTGCATATATTCCATTTTACTCCTACTTAACTTAAAACCCTTGTCCTCGAGGGTTTTTCTCCACACTTCCAACTTACGGTTTACACCAGCACTAGTCTCATCAATTAAAATAATGTCATCAGCAAACAACATACACCAAGGAACATCGTCTTGTATGCTTCTAGTTAGCTCGTCCATAACCAGGGTAAATAAATATGGACTCATGGCCGAACCTTGATGCAATCCGGTAGTAATGGGAAAAGCCTCTGTGTCTCCACCAGGTGTTTTCACACTAGTGGATGCATTCTCATACATGTCCTTGATGATGTTGATATATTTGCCGCTGACTCCTGTCCTCTTCAAAACCCACCATAACACTTCTCTTGGTACTCTATCATAGGCTTTCTCCAAGTCAATAAATACCATGTGGAGATCTTTCTTCTTCTCTTGATACAATTCCATTAGTCTTCTTAGAAGAGAAAAATCATCCTATTACAACAGGCAGATTAAAAGTTACTATATAATGCACATAAGATTAAACTAGTTAATTAATTAATTAAATTGAAATGAGTTCCCCCACAGATCTCTAGAATAACTTTCAGGAAGTAACTACCGATAAAGATAGCACTGCACAGATTAAAAAAGATACCAAAGCACAGAAAGGAAAAATGTCTACCTTCTCGAAAGCATTGACTTCATTACCAGGGACACTATACCAACATTTTGGCTCTCCCCTGAGGATATAAGAGAACTTATGACATTAATTTTTAAAAATCAATGATACTTATCTATTCTATTATGTAGACCATACAGTAGAAAAGAGAAACTCATCAATCCAAACTGCACAACCATAGAAGAGAAAAAACTCATTTATTACATACTGCAAAATAATAATTATTTGATCAACAGTGTTGTATCAGATAAGGATTATAGATAAGGATTATACAAGCTAAAGCTGAACATCTCAAGGAGAAGATGTGAGCACTCCCATAGGTCTTTGTATCTTAAGAAACAAACTCACACCCAACGAAAAAAATTGACAAAAGAATGTTCCAGTTAGAAGGTTAAACAAACATGGGTCAAGCCTCCAATATCCTAAACAGAAGGAGAAAGTAAAAATACTACCACTGCTTTGTCCCTACTTGCTTGAGATGCCCTTCTCTCGTACCAAACCATTTTGGATTTCCAGAGAGCACCAGTTGACACTAATTCATCGGAAGTTTAAAAATGCAGAATCAAACTAGATACCAAACCTAATTCCTTAGCTTATAGATAGAAGCACAGACATCTAAAGCATAATTTGTTCAGAACACAATATTCAAAAAAAAAACTCTCTTTTGGCCATTGCACTACTTCAGCTTCAGTGAACTTAATGGAAGGGTGTGGCCAATGGCTCAAATAAAGTGCCATACTGCTTATTTTGCGTTATTAATTCCTTCACCAGTATAGACAATGATGCACAATTTTTTTCAAAAATATACGCTCCAATCATCAATGGTCATCAAAAAAGAAAAAACATCCTTAACATAAACAGATATTAGCTCATATTCTTGCCAAAATTCCAACACCTTTTTGCAAAGCAGTAAAATTTATCTCCCTATTTCATTGATCTAAGTTAACATAGTGAGCTTTCTTCTCTCATACAAGCAGTCACTTTGTTTCATATGTTTGCTTCTAAAAATTCCCACTTTACTGGAAAAGCAAAAACATAAATACACAGAAGAAATAATATTACAAACTAATAGAAGACTTTTAAGCATTCAAGGATAATGAGCTTATCCAATTCCAAGCTTTATGCTTTCTAAAAGTTGCTTAAGAAGACTTTTTATAGGGCAAAAGAGAAAGAATCAAAATACAGTAGAATAAGGTTTTCTCCCTGAATAAAGAGGAAAGAGGAGCCAATGTTATTACCTAGCTAACTTTATTAACACTAATTGCAAGAAGGCCAATACAAGTAATAAATTGAAGGCTAGTACCACCACCTAGCAATATCAAATATCAGTAATGATAAGTATTTGCAGTGATATGTAAGAGCTTGCTATTCCACCTCCAGAAATTTATTCATTCAATTTCGCAGGCTTCTTTATCTATCTATCTGTCTCGCGTACGTAAAAGAGAAGATGCACATACATGCATAACTTAGACAAGGAGCAGAACAATCTTAGTCAAGAGTTTTTTTTTTAACTGACAACTAAGAAAAGAAGGCCAAAAAATAGACTTCAGGTAAAATAAATAGATTTCTAAAGCATCTAAACATAATGTGATCGTAGTAGGAAAAAGAAATGGTGGATCAAACAAAGAAGCACATGCAGAATGTTGCATGCCACATAACATCCGCACACATAATCTAATATCAGAAGATATAGCCCAAAATCATTTACAGTAGAAACAAAAATCCATATACCCAACTCCAATTAATTTTGGAATTAAGGCTTGACTTATAGTTGAGTTTATAGAAGATTGTAACCATACTGGTACATTTGGTTTTTAGTTGAATTAGAATATTTTGGCAATGAGAGCTTAGGTTCTACATCAGTAGGTCACTACATTGTTGATACTAGTAAACCGTTAACTCTCTAAAACATCTGGATACATTTCACAAACAAAAAAAAAACTGATCACTATCATTGAGAACCTTCTATTGTTACTTGGGCTTCTTTGCTCAAAACAGAAAATTTGAAAAGTTGTCAAAATTTATATGTTGAGCTTTTATTTGAATTTCAGTGTCCAATTATTATTTGGATTAGCATTTTCACCTTTTGGTGCAAAATTTTGCCTCCTTAGCAAGTCATCGCTAGTAACAAACAAATCCTTCTATCATTTTTTATTTCATAATCAAAGAAAGATAAACTTCTCAAAGAATTTTATAAAAAAGAGAAAAAAAAAACTGAGTAAAATGATGATGACACATACCAGTGCTGATAATTCATAGAGTAAAAACAGTGATCTTCAAATTGCCAGCAAAAAGATGAGAATAACATGCCAACGTACAGCCAGGGCACCATCACACCGGTTATGTTGTAATGAACAGCTTGAAGCATTGAACCTTTCAACTTGGGCAAGTTATTAAGATTCCATGGGCTGGCACAGTATCCATCCATAACTTCGCCTCAACAGACTCTAGTCTCTGATCATTTACGCGTGGGAAGCCGCTCCCATAAATTGAAGTATCCAAATCACTACCATACATAACTTCAACTTCACCTGCTGATCCCTCCACAATTTCCCAAAACTTTTTCTCTATTTGCACAAGTGAAGCAGATGCTGATACAAACTATTTCCTCTTGGCCCTGTCAGCCACACGCCTAAAAGCTTCCACTGTAAAGCGTTTACCAGGTACAAAACCAAAGCTATCCGCATCTGAGTTCAAGCACTCGAAACAATACCAATTCCCAGGTGGGATTTGCTTTAATGGGGGTGAGAGACAATATATGTGCCACCCCTTATTACCCCTATCGCACAAAAGCATCACCTCCCCATGCAAACCACTCCTGCATTGCTCGCATATTTGATCAAGCTCCTCCTCTTTCTCTTTCTCAGCCTTATTACAAACCTTAACTTTCTCACCTTCAATATTCTTTCTTCTCCTTTTTGAGCCAGAAGTTTCAGCCTTATTTTCACGTTTCTTATTATCCTCTTGCACTCCCCTTTTGCGACTTTTAGTACCTTCCTTATTCAGGCTATTATAATACATCTCATAATCATACAAATGCTCAGAATACAGCTGACACAAAACATGTTTTGCATGCTCTGAAATCTTCTTCCCAGACGTCACAAACTTAGAGACATCCCCCCACTTCTTCTCCTTCACAACCTTATCATTCCCACCAAACCTCTTCACAGCATTAAACAATTTAAACAAATCCAACTCATCCCCTTCAAAAATCACTCTCTTCTTCAACTTCTTACCACAATGTTCCTCCAAAAACCTCCTATACTCCAACCCGAATGTTTTTGAATCACAGGAAGCAGGCCTAGCCTGCAACTGATGAATAGCCTGTGTTTTCGTAGGAAAACTAAAACTATCCAAATTCAATGCAAATGGAGGTGACCAACTTTTTGGAGGAACAATTTTACAAATCCCATATTTCTCAGCCTCAGGTATGATCTTATATATATATTCTAAAGGCTCCTTAAACTCATCTTCAGTAGGATAATAAACAGGTGCTGGAGGTACATGCAATGATCCAGGTTATGATACACTCAAATTATGCCCTAAAACCCCTTTTTCAACAGCTCTAGGCCTGCCCTTCCCCATTCCTTCACAAAACTACTCACATACTAAATCGAAGAATCCATAAATAAACAATACATAAATATTTTAAGAACCTGAAACAACGAAATACACAAAGTAAGCTAAATTTCTAGGGTTTAAAGCGTACCTTAAAATGATACAGAGACAGAGAAGAAAATGGCTTTGGCTGCTTTGTGAATTGTGAGGGTTTTAGAGAGAGAGTAACAAAGAGAGTTTTGTGGGAATTTTTAGTTATAAATGAAGTGAACTCTTTAGATTTTATATATATGGTTGGTGGCCGTGAATATCTCTTAAAAATGGATTAAAAACCGTTGGATTTTAGGTCTATATTTAGAAATATTTTCGAAAATGGTTTAAATACAAAACTTTCTTATATTTTTATCCTATGTGTTAATTATGGAATGCCCATTAAATTTTATTTTTGTATGCACTGTAATCCTTGTCATACAATATAAATATTCATGTTTAAAAGAAAAAATATAAATATAAAAAAATAATTACTTATAATTTTTCAAAAAGTTTAATAAATAATTATGTTTTTATTAAAGTTCAAGAGTCAAAGCAAAACATTGATGATAAAAAAATAAATAAATATCATTTTTTTTACATTCTGACCTAGAGAATACCATTCAAACTAATAAAATGAGCAGTCATATTTGCATAACGGCAAACAAATTATGCTATTAATTATTCAATATGCTATTAGTCACTAGTAATTGCTAAATCAAACATATCAATAATGTGTGATCTTCATTTCAATCACAAAAATTATTGTGCTGTTCAATTTTAGTTCATAAAAATAGGCCAAAATAGTGAAGTAAATGTTTAAATATCACTTCTTAAGAGGACTAAATCTATATCAAATAGGCAGGTGAACACAATTTCTTTCATTAGTCACTATATTTAAAGTCAAATAACATCAATTTATGAATAAAAGTATAAATATATTGAATTAAATAAGTAATGCATTTGAGAAAATTTTTTTTCTATAAAATTCATGTTGAACCCATAAACATAATTATCCACTGAGCATCAGTTCAAGACAGTGGTGAAATCAGACAATGATCAAGGGAGGGCAAACTTGAACGTTGGTCGGTGTGATCATCCTATATTGTGCGTCGCTGATGGAAACCTGCAGCAACCCGCCATCCTGCCCCTCAACTTAGTCCCTCCCCCTCGCGTTTCAGTCCCTCCCTCTTAACGTCTACGCCATGAGCTGCTGCTCAACAAGTAACTTTTTGTTTTTAACATTAGAAGATTGAAATGGCGGCATTTCATCGTCGTTTTAACCATATGATATTAAAAAAATAATTATTCCTTGCTGAAACGAATGACGTCGTTTCAGCCATAGACATTTTAGTAAATAAAAATGCATGGGAGTTTTCTTCTTCAACTCCTCAAGTCAGTCTCTGCAACTGCAATTTCAGTAAGAGAGCTCTCCCCACTGGTCATCATTAGCGGCCAAGAAGCACCCTTATAAGTGCTTCTGGCAGCCGACGAGGGAATCGTTTGCCTCCCCACGATTCTCTTAGGTCCGTGTTTGCTTCAAGGGATAACAAAGACATATATTTTTATTTGTAGTTAAATTATTAGTTTTAATATAATTATAGTGTAAGTATAGAAAAATAATCATTGGAAAATTTTTGTAATTAACCTCTTATTTGAATTTATCATAATTTTTTATTAATTTATAAATGTTTCAAATTTGTATAATAGATATAAAATCATTATGAATTTATTATATATATGATAATTTTTATAATTTTATTATAATTTTATATAAAACTTGTTATAAATTTACTATATACATATTAAATTATATACGTTTATTATGAATTTTTATATATTTTATAAAATAATTAATAAATTTTTAATAAAACATATAAAAATTTTAGTGATTTTTTTTTCATTTGTTATTTGGAAGGATGGCCATGGGCATATCGGTCAAATGCTTGGTTGTTTCTATGCTTCGTATATTGCAGTTGTTTTTTTAGAGCTGAGCACGATCCGATATGATACGGAGATCAAAAAATCTCTAGAACCAAACTGGAATTTAAATTTTTTAATATAATTAGAGCCAAAAATGAACTAAAATAAATATAAATATATATAGTATTGTTCCAAAAAAAGATATGAATAATATAGTCAAAATATTCAATTATAGCATAGCAGTTTTGGTTAAATATAGATTTTGATATTTGGATTTTTTTTTCAAATTTTAGCAATATAATATACAACAATTATTCATATAAATATATTAATAAATTATATTTAGTTATAAAATTACTTTGATTAATTAGTAATAACTATATATTTTAATAACTATATATTTTAATTACTTTAATTATCTATAATTTAACCATTAATTATCATTTATACTTATATTTATATTTTGAAATTAAATTAGAAAAATAATTATTTAATTATATTTTCTATTTACTTATTTTTTAAGTTAATACTTATGAAGTTCTTGCTATTATGAATGAAAATAAAATAGTTTTATAATTTAAAAATGAGTATTATAAAAATATTCTAATAACATCTATATATTAAATTAATAAAGCATAGAATGAAGAAAATCAAGACATATATATAAAAATTAAGCATATTATTGAAAATTATAAATTACAAAGTGAATATATAACAACACATAATAAGAATTAATATAATAATTATAATATATTTTATAAAATATTAAATATTAAATAATAAATTAATTTAATAAAATATAATTTTATATTATTAATAATAAATTAATTATTATTTCGTTATGGTGTAGTTTTATATGATTTTTAATGAGAGTATAGTCTAATATCTATAATCATTTTATATTATAAAAATTGATATGATTCGATTAATATAAAGTAAAAAAATCAATGGATACTTTTTTATTTTGGATATTGACCTGAATGTTAGAATCAGAACAAATATCTCTAACCTCTTTGCTCAGCATTAGTTTTTGCAGTGCAATTATTTTTTTGTAAATGAACTCGATGTATGTTTGAGTATCATGCCCATGTAGTACTGATATTAAGTGGTCGTGATCGTCTTCCTGTTGAACACGGCCTTCTATTGCATGTTTGGAAATACAGTATCAGCGTATTAGAAAGGATCGGCTGTCTCATAATAGAAATGTATGACTTAAGGGGTGTTTGGTTTAGCTAATTAAGGCAGTTGATAGTTGTTTCAAGTCAATCAGCTAAAGAATAGGTGTTTGGTTAACTTTTTTATCAACAGCTGTTAGCTGTTTGAAGGCTCAAACAGCAGCTGTTTGAAAATGCTCATCATCCTAGCTTTTTCTAAACAGCTGCTGATAGCTTTTTTTATTTGACAATATTAACCCTGAATTATTAGATAATATTAATATCTGTAACCTTTAATTTAAACTTATAACGTGTAATTATTAAAGCATAACGATATATGTCAAATCAATGATTTATACGTCAATCTTTTATATATATATTAATTAATCGAATCTATGAGGATTGTAATATATTTTACAAAAAAAAAAGCTACTAATATTTTTTTCGAAAAAAAAAGCTACCAATAAATTTTACTAAAAAAAAGGCATGAATCTATTTTTATTGTGGCTGGTAGATTATATTTTTTAAATTTATTATAAATATATTTATTATTCAAATTTTCAAATTTTGAGTTTATTTAAAATTATACCCTTATTGGTCATTTTACACAATAACAACAACAACTTACTATATTTTTACCAAACGCTCATTATTCATCAGCTAACAGCTATCCGCAACAGCTACCAGCTACCAGCTATCAGCTGCATGAAACCGCTAAACCAAACAAGACCTTAGATGGATGGCCAGGATGATTTTTGGTAGATCTAATGTTGGCTCAAGCTTCGGTTTGACTTTGTCAAATTTTAAATTTTTAGAACAAAAAAAAAGTAAAATACGTGTAATTATTTTATTGGCTATAAAAAGTAAAAAAATATGGAAGAATTTTAAATAAAATTGGATGTTATTAGAGATTTTTTTAATTATAAAAATCTTTATTTCACAATTATATTCTCGCAATCTCATAATATTTTTTTCATAATTATCCAATATCTTATAATCTAAATGTTAAAAACTAATTTAAATTATTTTCGAATAAATAAATTAAGAGGTAAAATATATTTTTAAAAATTTTAAAATTATTTTTTACTTAAAATTAAAATCTCTCATTAAACAAAATAGATACGTACTATCTCATCTTATGTATTAAAAAATATATATACATATATATGCACTATCTCATTAACTAATAAGCTAACAATTTAATTATAATAATTATACCATTGCCAACTTGTTGATATTATTAGATCAACTGCTAAATAGCAAAAATCAAAACTAAATTACTTTATCTATTCAACAAAATATAAAAATTAAACTTGCTTTATTAGTTCAATCAAATCAAATGAAATTTGGGATTAATTTTTTCTAACCTTGATTTTTATTAGTAAAAAATGGTTAATTATAAATAGGATGGTCTATGGTTTAAAAATAATTTATTTGGATTTAGTGTGGAAAAATCGGCTTGTCAAGTCAAAGAATTCTCATTATTACTTGTTGGTTAAGTCTTACTATAGTGTCAAAACATGACATCCTTCCACTCTCTATAAGCGAAATTGAATAATCTATCATGAATTTATTGAATTAATAATTTAATAGTTGATAATGTTTATCTTAATATTATAGCTTATGCAAATATATAATAAGTGAATTTTAATAGTTTATTTTTTACTTTAGATTTTGTTTATATTCAAAATAAAATACATTAATTCCATATTTCACTTATCTTGATATAGAGTTAATATATATTATCAATTCATTAATTTAAATTTCAGAAAAATAATATTATTTTTTAAGAACATATATTATATAAAAAGCACATCATAAATATCAATTCAATATATTATATAAAAAGCACATCATAAATATCAATTCAACACGCATAAATATCAATTATTATAATTCAAGACGAATATAAAAAGAATACAAATAAATCAAATCTTGCCTATAAAACTGGTTTGATGATATTGGTATTGAAATTATTATTTTTTAATTAAATATGATTAATAAGAAAAAACATTAATGGTAATATTGTGGTAAAAAATATGTCTATTCTTTTTTTTTTTAAATCAGTAAAGAGAAATTCATTAAACTAAGCAACCAATATATATGACCTTACTATACTAATGCACAATCAACATAACAAAGATCAATAAACCCCCCACAAAATTCAAGCTTGAAAAAAAAACAGGTAAAAATCATTTTCCAAAAAGTGGTCGATGCACAAATCTAGGGGCCTTGGACCCCTTCATCCATATATATATATATATATATATATGCATATATATATATACACATTACTAATATATTCATATATTCATTTATATATTTATAAATTTTATATTTATATATGAATTTATATATATTCATTTATATATTTAAATTAAATGAATTATATATATAATTTAAATGAATTATATATATGTATATATATGTATGTGTATATATATACACATCCTTTTTTTTATAAAATATACACACACATTCATTTATATATTTATAAATTTTATATTTATATATGAATTTATATATTTAAAGTTAAATAAATTTGAATATATATATGTATGTATATACACACACATTTATATATATGTGTGTGAATTTCATATGTATATATAAATTAATATACATTCATTTATATATTTAAATTTAAACGAATTATATATATGTGAATTACGTATATATACTGTTTATATATATGTGAATTTAAATGAATTTTATTTTAATTCATAAAATTTTTACTAAAATTTATATATACATAAATAATTGAGTACTTGTGTATTATATAAAAAATATTTTTAAAAAAAATAAAAAATAAGACTATTATATAATATTTTTAAAATATGAAAATTATAAGGTATAATTACTATTTCTTAAGTGTAGCTAATCTAATAGTATAAATTAATTATTGAACTATTATAATATTAAATGTTTAATTTTATAGTGAATTTATCTATATTTTTTTCGTAAAAATTTAGCTCTCTTGATGAATTTTTTATTCTGACATTATAAGTACCGGCGAGGCAAGTGATGAGACGACAAATAACACTGGTGAGAAAACTTCTAGCTGTCGCAGATCGATCACTAATTTTATGTGAAAATTAAACCATCTTTAATAATTTTATGCATTCGTCGTTGTTCCCAAACAATGGCAAAAAATAGTTTAATCCGATTATCTCATAAAATAATTAATGATTTGTATTTCCCTATAATACTCTAATCTAAATGACAGTTCTTACAAAAAACGCTCCTTGGTTTTCTCTCAGGCCTTCCCTCTGCTAGAGTTCTGCATTGGTATATATAAAAATAGGATTGTCATCGGCTTTTTGGCCGACGGCAACCATAGTTCCACTATTTTCTATTATCTATCTCTTTTGCTTTCGTGTTTTTCTTTTGGTCTTTGGTATAAATCAACTTATGGTTGAATTTGTCTTTGGTATTTTGTCTCCTCCTATTATGGGGAGTTTGGCTTTTGGTTTCCAGATCTGTTTGTTTAGAGATCTTGGAAGACGATTGTTTTGTGTGCTGTTCAATGGCTCTATACTAAAATCGTAGAATAAATTTATGTTTTCCTCCCTCTCTTTGGAGTTTGGTTGCAGAGTATCCATTCCTGCTCGTATATGATGTTATTATTGGAGGATGTAGTCTGCACCTATATTGATCTCATTTGGTTTCCTCTCCAGCCCCGATTGAGGACGTTTGTTCCTCCTTTTCTTAGGGACGAAGCCAGATTTTGAAATTAAGAAGGGTAAATTTTTTTTTACAAATTTTAGTTTTTTCATAATTATTTATCTCTAATTTTATTTTAATAGTATTTTATAAATTTATTAATAATATATTTTTATTATTAATAAATTACTTAATAAAAAATATTAATATATATGAATATAAAATTTTAAATTTATAATATTGTTCATAACAAAAATAAAATAAAGAAAAAAAATAAAATAATAAATATAATTTTTTTAAAAAAATAATTAAAATAAATAAGTTATTTAATTCATTAAATGAGTTCAAATTAATTTAGTTGAAAAATTTATCTTTTTTTTATTTTTTTTTTTGCATTTATATATTATTAATATTTTGTCAATTTTTTAAAAGAGAATTATTTCATATAAAATAAATAATTTATTGTAATTTTTTTTACTTCTTGTAAAAATTAGAAAAAAAGAGAGGAATAATTTAAAATTACAAAAAAAATAATAAATAATTTAAAAATTCTTAAAAAAATATTATTTGGATTATATGTGTTTTCACCATAAATCAAGTTTTATCCTGTCCCTTGACAATAATAAAAAAAAGTTTTATCTTTGTCCATTTTCTAAAGTTATCTAAAAAGGCATCCTTCCAAACAAAATTAAATTTTATTTAATAATAATTAATGCTTAATTAATTAAGCTCAATTAATCATGCAGTGTTTTTATCCTTCTATATGTGGAATAACTATTCTATTAGTTCAACAAATCAAATAGTAAAACAAAAAAGAATATAATACACAAACACATCCGTACTAAGCATATTAATTATTATGAAATTCAATATAATTATACGATGGCTGGGTGATTTTGAGGCTGGTGTTTCCCTTACTGTAAAAAAAAATTATTACAAAATAGTTTCTGAATTTGATAAAACCAAAGTTTTAATTCCTGCTATTTTAAAGTTAAATTTGAATATAAAAAATGATAGATTTTGAGAGAAGCTAAAATATTTTATAATATAAATATTTAAAATTTATTTAGATTTTATAGTTTTAAGACTTCATGGCTGAGAATATTAATATTAACTAAAATGTAGAAAAAAGTTTTATAATTTTACAAACAAAAATTAAATTATTAGTCATTGTTCACTAACAACTTTTAGGGACTAAAAATATAATTTTAAAGTAACAATAATTAAATAAAATATTAATTATTTATCAAATTTCTTAAAATAATTAACACGTATGCAATATTAATCATTAACTTAAACTCAATTAAGTTTGAATCTTATTCTCTTGGTACTTAAAATAATAATAATATTGTTATTATTAATAATCTATCCGATTTTTAATTAAGTTTTAACTAGTAAAAACATGTTATGGGTAGCCGAGCAGAAAGGCTAAAAACCAATAAAACAACAATTATCCTAATTATTTTCCGATAAAAACATTTCTTCATATTATTTAATTTTATTTTGTATATTCACGTGGTAATCGTTTATTGAATAATATAGCCAACAAAAAAAATATAAATATAAACATAAAAGACAAAATTGACAAAGTTTAAGTAAGAATTTTACAATAAAGACAATATTATATTTGAAAAAACATCAACAAGTTTTGAGGCCAATACTTCCTTTTATTTATTTATTTATTTTGCATAATGTATTTTGAAAATTTATTATTCCCTCCGTTTTATAAAATTTATTCATTTTTTTTTAAATTTAAAAAATATAATTAATACTTTGATAATTTTTATTTTTCTCTTTTTCACTCTTGTTCATATATTTATTTTATCTTAAAAATAATTCAAAATATCATTAATTTCTTATTTATAGTGTAAATTTATTTGAGAATAAAATATAAGAAAGATATTAAATACATTCTATAAATAAAAATAAATAATTATTTTGGAATATCCTAAAATAAAATAGTGAATAACCTTTATGGAAGGAATGAATATATAATTAGAACATCATTTTCTTTAAATTTGGAAAATTGATGACTAGAGAACTATTAGATTTGGAAAATTCTACCATAATTATAATTTTCAATTATATTTTATTTATTATTAATATAGTTTAAAAATTAATTTGCTATGTGAAATAAAAAATATAATAAATATTACGTAACTGTATATAAAATAGTATGTTATTTATACATATATATGTGTGTGTGTGTAAAATTTTGTGTTCCATAAATTAAAAAAAATATAATTTTGCATAATAAACTATATACTACATGTTGTGTCGAAAAAATATTTATACGATCCAATCGATTGAAACATGCAATAGCAATGGAATCCAAAAAAGTATACAGCATATTTAAATTTTTTTCTTTCATTTAATAATAATGACAATTCAATAAAAATATATAATTAGAAAATAGTTATTTTATGGGTTGATAATCTATATTTAAATTTTGAATAATTATTCTCAAATTAGTTCATCTTATCTAATAATAACCAAAACAAACTCTAAATAATAAATTAATCATTAGAAAAATCTTATAATATTTATGTTTCATCCTCTATCAATTATCGCATGTTAAACCTTACATAAAGTTTTAATAATGCACTAAACTATGTGGATTGTTAGGTTTATTTTATTTTATTTTTAATTTGTATGTGTGTGGGTAATGGTTGGAAATGGCCTAACCAATAACACTTGATTTGAAAATGTTTAAGAGTTATGATTATAATTGAAATAAAAATAAATAAAAATAAAGTAGACACCAAAAATAAAACTAGGGAAAGCGACAGGGAATTGCAATGTTAGATCAAATCACATAAATATTGTTTTTATATTTGCTTAAATAATAATTAATTAAAACTCTTTTATGAGCCAAAACAACAATATGATGATACACCAATATTTTCTTGGCCCAAAATGAATAATAGTGATAACTTAATAAACAATACCTCCATCCTCATAAAATATCTCTTCAACTCCTATATTAAAATGATTAAATCTCATTAGGTTTATAAATTTGTCTGAAAATATATATAATTGAAATATATAAAGAAACATATATTTTATTAATAAAATAAATGATATTATCCTTAATTAATCATCTTATTTTGGAAAGTTGTATTTATAAATTAATCTTAAAATACCCATAATTAAAATATAAAAGAAAAATATATTTTAGCATTAAAATAAATGATATTATTTTTAAAATTTTTTAATTAAAAATTAGTTTGTTCCCTTAATTAAACTTAAACACATCCATTTCTATTGTTAAAACTTGAAAAATGGGTGTCGATTAAGTCTTAAAATTATACAAATTTATTTATGTACATTTTTTCCGTTATTCTTTTTTTTTTTTTGGGGGGGGG
The DNA here is from genome assembly GCA_947685225.1 of Garcia nutans. NCBI lineage: Eukaryota > Viridiplantae > Streptophyta > Magnoliopsida > Malpighiales > Euphorbiaceae > Garcia > Garcia nutans. The sequence goes on from CANTUV010000089.1 coordinate 2,559,773, forward strand.
GGGGGGGGGGGGAATTGATATTTATACAAAATTTATAGACCAAGTTCAAAATTTCACTTTCTAATGATAATATTTTTTGAGTAGTATAAGGAGAGGAGTCAATTTTAAATCTATTATTTAATGTAGCATGCACTTATGTTAGACTATGACTCAACATGCAATATTTTATTTATTATAATTTTTAAAATTAATATTTATCTTAATTAGTTGATTAACACGTAATTAAAGTAATGCCAAGTTAGTAATATTGTTATAATTAATGAAAGATACAACTAATAAGAACAAATAATGACAATACTTGTTTGAGATAGGAGAAGGCTTTAATTAAATTATATGAACTTATGGCTTTCATTTAGAAATGAAGTCAACCTCAACCCCAACACTTATACCAAGTCTCCTTTGAAAGAATTGACATTTTAATTATTCCTCCCTCTCTCTCAATTCTTATTGCATGCAAGTGATATGACAATTTTTTTTTCAATAAATTTTAAAATGTATATTTCAAAAATTCAAATCATTGAATTGCTTTTCTACAAATATTAACATATTATTATTTTATTAATAAATTTGGTTATGATTGAAAACTTAAATTTGAATTTTCATAAGCTTAAAATCATTTTAAAACCTTTAAGAAAAATTAAATTTGAATTTTATAAGCTTAAAAATTAGTTTAAAACCATTAAGAAAGACCATTCATACATTTTAAAATTGATTCATTTATATGAGATTATATTAACTAAAAATTTATAATTTATAAATTATTTATACTAAAATTAAAAGATTGAGTAAGAAAAATTTATTATTATTTGACCATCAAATTCTAATAATAATAATAATATAACTTAATTATCAAAACTACTTAAAATATTTATTAAAATTCAAAATTATTTTTTTATCATGTAAAATTTTTAATTCAACAAGAGAATGGGTAGGCAATGGATTAGGGGAAGAGCTTAGGCGCAGAAAATTGAAAAAAAAAAAAAAAAAAAGGGGGGGGGGGGGGGGTCATGTCGGTGGAAAATTGGGGTAAAAATAATTTAATAAAATAAATAAAAAGAAATTTAAAATAAAATAAAAAAAGAAGAAGAAAGAGAGAGACCCGAAAATATTCAGCAGTGTGTTGAATCTGTGTAGCGAATAAGCAAAAGATTATGTATTTGTATTGTGTTTCCATAAACCCCATAGCCATAGCCTCTTAACCTCTCACATTCACATTCATATCCACATAGATAGATAGATAAACCCATTTAATTATTTTGCTTGCTAATATCCATCTGTCTCTCTGTGTCTCAGTCTCTGTTTTTTAATTTGAATTTCAATACCCAAATCTCAAAATTTAATATTTCTTTCTCAAAACTGATCTCAGATTCACAAACTCAAAAACCCACTTTTTCAGATCACTTATACATCCATTTTGCTTCCAAAACCCAACAAATTTAGATAACCAAAATGTTTACTTTAGCTTGAATAGAAATCCTCTTTTGCTTTCCATTTGTTTTTGAACAAATCCCACAACTTTCCTTTGTATTTGCAAGTTTTTAACTCTCTCCCTTTCTTTATCTCTTTGTGTGTGCATATGGGTACGGCTTGTTTTTTGTTTTTGGTGCTCTGATTTGATTAAAGTAAATCACGAAGTTGCAGAGAGCTGTAATTTGATTGACTTCGGTGTTGCTGCGAGTTGACTTGGAGGGAATTGCTAAAAAACTGGTATATAAGAGGTATATTTGTTTACGGGTTATTTGGCTACAGCGAAGGACGAGGATAGGAAATTTGTGACATGGGAATTTTACTGATCTTAGATTCATTAGGGAAATGGGAATTTTACACCTGACAAAAACGTTGTTGCTGTGTTAAGGAGTAGTTGACTCAGGGATTTATTTTTTATCAGGAGGGTAATGATGTGACTCACTAGATTCTTATTGCTTCAGCTGTTTATGTTGCTCTAGAAGGAAAGTTTGATTCCAATTATTCTCTTTTTGTCACAGGTTAATTTGGTACAAAGTTCTCGCATTTTTCTGTATTGATCGAAGCAGGAATTGAAATTTGAAATGTTTATCTTGCAACTGGGGAAAAGGATTAGTCTGTGATGCTGGACAAAGTAATTGAGCTGGAAAATATTTTGTAAATTTTGAGGTTTTGGGATTAATTAGCGTTGAATTTCAAATTCTGGTGCTGGGATGGGCTGTGAGTGCTCAAAGCTCACCGCCTGTTGCTGGAGTTCTGAGCTTGAAGGATCAGTTCCTGAGGGTCAAAATGAAGGTGATTGAAATTCGTAGTTTTTGTTTTGTTTGTTTGAGGGCATGATTTTGAACTTGACATGGTTGTTCTTGCCAGAAAATGAGGAGAAGAACGAAGTGGATGATTTGCCTGTGTTCCGTGAATACACCATTGAGACACTCAAGATGGCGACATCTGGGTTTGCCGTGGAGAATATTGTTTCTGAACATGGGGAAAAGGCTCCAAATGTGGTTTATAAGGGTAAACTTGATAATCAGAGGAGGATTGCTGTAAAGCGTTTTAATAGATCTGCTTGGCCTGATGCGAGACAGTTTTTGGTAAGTGGAGCTTATTATTTCCTGTTTTTACAAATTCCATGGCCATGGAAACTATATAACTGCTAATGTGGTATTCTTGTAGATATTGCTATATAAAATTTGATAGTTTCTTGACTTTGACGTTCTATATCTTAGGAAGAAGCAAGAGCTGTTGGTCAGCTCCGGGATCATAGGCTGGCAAATTTACTTGGTTGTTGCTGTGAAGGGGAAGAGAGGCTACTTGTCGCAGAATTTATGCCCAATGATACGTTAGCAAAGCATTTATTTCATTGTAAGTTTGTTTATGGTGCCCTTCCTGAAGTTTCACATTTGTTCAGTGTTATTTAGGTGTCAAGAACTGATATATTTCATAATTGGGCAGTAAACTAAATTTTGTCAATCACAAATGGATTATGGCTATTTTACATCATACTTTATATGTAAAAATGTTGAATTGTGTAGTGATTTGAATGATAAAAATGAACATTAAAAAAAAAAGAAGAAAAACCTAAGCAATGAATTTATAAAAAGATTCCAGTTCAATTGTTCCCTTTTCACCTGAATTTAAAGCCCATTGAATGCAAATTTGTAATTTCTTTATATGAATGCAGTGCAATTCTTTATATGATTATTTTTGGTGACAAGGCAATGATTGTACTGATAAATTCTTATCATTTATCAATCTTTTACTTTGTTCTTCTAACTTTCTCTTGCAATCTGTCTTTCTTTCTTTGCTGCTATAGGGGAAGCACAGCCAATGAAATGGGCCATGAGGCTTAGGGTGGCTCTACATCTTGCACAAGCTCTAGAATATTGTACTAGTAAAGGACGTGCTCTATATCATGATCTGAATGCTTATAGAATTGTTTTTGATGATGTAAGTTTGCATTATCAGGTAAAATATTGTACTTACTTTTTATAGGTAATTTTTAGATCATCACAGTGCATCTTTTTTTATTTTGCAGGAGGGCAATCCTCAACTTTCATGCTTTGGTCTGATGAAGAACAGTAGAGATGGAAAAAGTTATAGCACAAACCTAGCATTCACTCCTCCTGAGTATTTAAGGACAGGTAACCAGATAATGTTTCTCTGCATTCAGATTTTACCTGTTTTTTGGTTCATTAAAATCAATTGGCATGTGGAGTTACTGTGGCAGTTGAGCCTGAGTTACAGAGTCAATAATGCATCACATGGTCTTCTACCATTCTAGTTGCTATTTTCATTTATGTTTATTCAGTGAAATCTCATTTAGATTTCATAATCTGTATTTATTGATGGTTTTATGCGCAGAATGACATTCCATGTTTTATTCTTTCTGCAGGGAGAGTAACAGCAGAAAGTGTAATGTATAGCTTTGGCACCCTATTGCTTGACCTTCTGAGTGGAAAACACATTCCCCCTAGCCATGTAAGTTTTTTTCCTTGATGTTTGATAAGATCAATTTGACTCTATAATCGCGAAGCATCTGTTAACTGGTTTTGTCATATATTTCTAGTTGAAAGTCATTTGTTTTGCCCTTTAAAAGTGTAAATGTTGTTCCAACCCCCCTACCCCACCATTAGCTTCTTTCCTATTTGGCATATTGGCAAATGGAGCCTGAGTTAGTCCTTGTTTTTTATTTGGTATTTGAAGTGTGAGACTATTTTTATGTTGAAGAATGGTCCTCATGTTATGGAATGCCAATTCAGATTTGTGATTGAATGGAAGGGCTTAAGTTAATCGGAGGGGAATGAAAAACAGAGCATAGGCTAAGAGTGGAAACTAAGGGCAATAATAGTAATTCCTTCCTATTCAGGCTTTTTTGAAAAGGGCAATAGTTGTAATTTGATGGGACTGCAAATTTTTGCATCCTCAACCTCCCTAAGTTGGTAATGGGAGTTGGAGACGATCTGTGAGTTCAGTATACTGTCCCTGCTATGACCACTTGGGAGAATATGCTAGGAAGGTTGATATTCTTCATCCTCAAGGACTCTCCTAAAAAGTTAAGGGATGCCCCAAGGTTTCCTACTGCCCTTCCTTGATGGGTGGGCACCAAATAGCGGGATGAGGGTAGACAATGATGAAATATCTACGTATTGCAGTTACACCTTTCAATTGGTCAATCATAATTTTCTTCTTGGTGAAAGGGACTCCAATACCATGGCCATTGATTTTATGGGTCTTTCCCTCCCATCCTTTAGAATGTCTTAACTCTAAATGATGGTAATTGCCCTTGGAATCTCTTGTCTTTCTCCCCAAGTTCCTACCTGTTTCAGTTTTGTGGAGTTGTAGAAGCCAGCTTACATTCAAACAAAAGGACTCTAAAAATCTAGGAAAATGTAAAAAAAAAAAAGGGGGGGGGGGGGGGGGGGGGGAGGGAATGAACCAAAGCCTCATCTGATTGGCTGAGCCACTTCCATTTGGCTATTTTTCGCTGATAACTCATGATGGTTATAAATTTGGTGGGGAAATTACCAGTTTCTTGACTGCTTGCTGATTTTGTACTATTATCTTTTTAGTTGGATATCGCATTTTTACATCAGATGAATGAGTTGGTGAGTTCCCTTATTTTACTAGCCTTTGAGCATAATCACGTCTAGATTTTGTGCTGGATGCATGTTTTTTTAATTTTCTCTTATAGCATGAGAATACTATTATATTGTATGGTCTAATGGCTGTTTCTAATTCATAGAGAAGTGACATTATGAACTTGTTTGTCGCAACTTTCCTTTTGCTCCTTTATTTCAAAGGGAGAAGGGGGTTCGAGTGTGGTGACCTTTTTGGGATGGGCTGAAGCAAACAGTTAATGATGAGAAGGAAAAAGGTAAAGTACAATCCGAAAAAAAGAGAGAGGCAAATAGCTAAATTCCTTGTCTAGAATATCCAGAGTGAGATGATACCTGATGTGATCACCAGAAAGAGACCAGCCTGTATACTTGTATGCTTTTTCCTGACCCTTACGTAGAGTTAGATGGTGGCAATAGTATGATTAGAAAAGTGATCCTGCTATTTTTCTTTTTATTGATATTTGAAATTTAACTTTCGTTGCTTGGCATTTTTTGTGATTAGAGTTTGATTGAGTATAATTATAAGTGGAGAAAACAATTTTGAAATTTTTTTGCCTTGCTGTTTAACTATTTTTATTGGGTGTTCAGGATCTCATAAATTGATTTCTAATATTGTGCTTCACTATTTATTTCAGGCATTGGACCTAATAAGGGACAGAAATATTCAGATGCTCACCGATTCTTGCTTGGAAGGCCAATTTACAAATGATGATGGGACTGAGTTGGTACGGTTAGCTTCTCGATGTTTACAATATGAGCCTCGTGAGCGGCCAAATCCAAAGTCATTAGTTACTTCTTTGATTCCTCTTCAGAAGGATACTGAGGTTGGTCATATGTTGATTCTATTTGTACTCGTAAAGCATTAAAATGAACAAAGAGTGATTGATTCTAATCAACTAGTTAAAATAACTAATTCTTCTGTAGGTCCCTTCGCATGTATTAATGGGTATACCAGATGGTGCTGAAGCTTTACCTCTGTCACCATTTGGTGAGGCTTGCTTAAGAATGGATTTGACTGCCATACATGAGGTCATAGAAAAGACTGGTTATAAAGATGATGAGGGTGCAGCTGCTGAGGTTTGTTTCTGATACATTAAAGGAATTTGCTTCAACAGCTTCTAGTTCCTTGGACACTTTGTCTTTTGCTTCCTTGATGGTATTTCATGATGTAGATTAACCTCAACTTAATTCTTTGAAATATGAACACATTTATCCTTTAGTTGCCTCTGCTTTCTTTTCATTATGTCACTGGTTTCTAATATGATGCCTGACTGTTACAGCTGTGTACTGTGTATTGCTCACTGTTGTTTTCCTGTCTGGCAGCTCTCTTTCCAGATGTGGACCAACCAGATGCAGGAAACATTAAATTCAAAGAAAAAGGGTGATGTTGCCTTCCGTCACAAAGATTTTAGAGCTTCCATTGAATGTTATTCTCAGGTTAGATTGGCAGCCTTTGTAAGTGGACTAAATTATCTGCAATAGACTAGGGAAGAGAAGAAGTTCGCATGGTAGGGTTATAAATCAAGGTCAAAATTGGTTTGGCATTGTTAATTTGTTATGGATCATTGCTTTCATATTGATGACTGAAAAAATTTAATGTCATGGGGCTCCTTTTGAGATGGATTAAAAATTTTCTAGATCTAGTCTAAAATGTTCAAAATTAAGCTGACAGTCATTTAAATTTGCAGTTCATCGAAGTTGGAACAATGGTTTCCCCAACTGTTTATGCACGCCGAAGTCTGTCTTATCTCATGAATGAAATGCCTCAGGAAGCCCTGAATGATGCACTGCAAGCACAAGCAATATCCCCTATTTGGCATATTGCATCTTACTTACAAGCCGTCGCTCTTTTTGCATTGGGCAGGGAGAGTGAGGCACAAGCAGCTCTCAAAGAGGGATCAACCCTTGAAAATAAAAAGGCTACAAATGCTTAATTATACAAAATGGTGAAGCTCAAAATAAAGCTCTTCTTGAATTGCTCTTTTCCTTGAGATGATCGCCAAGGGTAAAGAGAAGCTTATTTTCTAGAGTGGATGATCAAATGTTTTAAGCCTCACAGCATACAAAGGACTTCAAATGAGCCATAAATGGTCCCATCTTCTGCATGTGTGATTGGTTGTCATCTTGAAGAATTCTTTCAAAAATTTACAGGATTGGGTTGGTTTTTGTCAGATTTCTGGGTATTTGCCATATTGGAACACTCACATGCACATATGAACAATGTACCCTTGTTTTCTGTTTGCTGACCTTTTCCAATATACCAATCTAGGGGACATAATTAAAGACACTCATGGAATAGGTTACATGTCCGGAGAGGGATTCAGCTGTTGTTTAAAAGTTGCATTTTAGAGGGTGAATAGAAGATGTCTGCAATCCTTGTAATTTATGTACAGTGCTATTGGTTGTGGCTGCTGAAGCTGAGGTGAAATGGTTTTTTTTTTTTTACATGCTGTTACCAAGTTATTGAATTAATTAATGCTTTCCAGTGGAGTCTATATGCTTTTCTCTGGTTGAAGGTTATTGTGAGGGAAGCGCTGGCTTCTGCGAGAAATTGTATGAAATAACTGTGATTTTAGGTAGGTATTTTAATTAGAATAATAAATTAATTGACTAATTATATGTGGCGATGTTTTTTTAAAAATATACCTTATAATTTGTGTAGGTAAATCAAATAATTCTCCAATTATGAAATATATAAGATGTCACTATTTAATTGGTTTGTCATTTCAAATAGAATATGCAAGTTCTGTTTCTGTGCATGTATGGCATGTGATTGATTTTTGAATCCCTGGGAAATCTTTAGGCCGTGGCATTAATGTCTGTCTGCTTCTTGTCTGGATGAGCTGCAAAAAAAGTATAATCTTAACAGAGAATTAGCGTCCGAAATTTAGCTACTGCTATATTATCCAGATTCAGAAATGTCAACTGTTTTCCTTGTCTCTGTCCTCAGCTCTTGAAATTTTCAGCTGCAAATTTAATTTCTCACTTCACATTGTGGACATATGATGTTCTGTGAACATGAAATATAACTGAGCCTCGGCAAGTGAGGAACTGTTATGTCAACCTTGATCAAATAGTGATTAAAAAAAAAGGAAAAATCATAATCATTTTTAAGTAACAAGGTGAAAAAGGAAAAAATGAAATGGAATCCTTAAAAAAAATATATAAGATATGAAAGGGCCTAACCGGGTTCGAACCGGTGACCTATTGATCTGCAGTCAATTGCTCTACCACTGAGCTATGGACCCTTGCTGGCAACAAGTTTCAACTTCATGTTTAAATAGAAAAGCAATGACATATATCTTCTACATTTAGTGTAGTTGGTTAATGATAGATTTTGTGTATCTGATATGAATTTTAGAATATTAAGATATATTTAAATTTCATTATTCTGAATAATTTACAAATAATATTTTCTCATTAATGAAAATAAGAGCGTTTGGATTATTAATCATAAAATTTATTAAATAAATTGAATTCTTATTTTTTTTATTTAATATAATTTTATTTCATTCAGATTTTTTTTTTTTTGGAGAAGGCACAAAAAAGCCCTTTCCATTCATAACCTTTTTTTTTTCAATTAAATAATAATACTTTCTCAAATACCAAAATTAAAGAAATTAAATTAAATTAAAAATTTTCAAATAACATAAAAATAATCATAATGGGTGTAACAGATAATTTTCCCATATTTCTTTTCCTTCCTCGGTACGACAATACCAGTCCAGTTGATAGAATCTCACACTTGTATATTTAATATTAGCTCCCCAATTTTCTTAGTGTTCATTTTGTCTTTCAATAAATAACTTAAAAAAATTTAAGGTTTAACCTTTGGCGTCTTATCAAACTCCAATAATCATTTATATTACATGAATTTAACATTTGTATATATATAATATCAAACACTTTAATTTTTATAAGAATGGTGAAATCAATTTTGAAACTATTGCCAGAAGAAATACATTTAATATTAATTTATCTCGACATGCTTCAAATATTTTAGTTTAGTTTGGAAAAAAAAAAAATTTTCCCCAACAGACAAAAAGATAGTACAAAATAATAGATGATTTTAACGGAGATGCTTTCAAGAAATTGCAGTTAGAATAATGCTTTCAAGTAATTGAAGACGCACCATTAGAGATTGAGCAGGGTTAGAAGCAATTTAAATATTAAAAAATCTCCGGTTCCAAACTAAATTTTAGAGATTTTAAAAATAAAATTTCCAAAACTAAATATAGCAAAAAACTCCAAATTATATTGCTTTCATTTTTCGAAGCAATTCGACTTAGAAATCCGGTTCTTACAGTTTGGATCCGATTCCATTTGAATACGAAAATTTAAATATTTAGCTCCGTTTTTTAAATTCTAAGTAATAAAATATTATTTACTATTTTAATAATAAAAAATATTCAACTTAAATTTTTATAATCCAATATATACATAATAGAATTATTATAAATATTCAACCTTCAATATCCATAATAAAATAAAATAAATATAATATCCAAAACTAAATTATTACAAATTCAAAATAAAAAACTTAAATGTATAAAAAGAAATAAGATGTATAAATCAAAATTTGCCAAACTCCATATGCTTATTTTGAATTTTAAAAATAAATCAATATAGATATATATAATATTAAATGTTGAAAATAAATCAATGGATCAATATAGATATACATATAATATTAAATATTGAAAATAAATCAATAGATCAATATAGATATATATATAATATTAAGTGTTAAAAATAAATCAATAAATCAATATAGATATATCTATAATATTAAATATTAAAAATAAATCAATATAATAAAATATAATTTTATATTATTATTCATCAATCGGATATTAATTCGAGTATTCGGTACGGTTCAGTTCTCGATCCATATATGACCTAATCTCCAGAACCGTTTCATAATATAAAAATCGGTACAATTTATTTTGGAAAAAATAAAAGGTCATCAGGATTTTTCGGTTCTAAATATTTTAGGTCCGGTTATTCTGATCGATTCGGGAATCTCCAGAATCTGTGCTCAACCCTATAGGGAGTATGAAATATAATATGGAGAATTGAGTAGTTATTTCTGAATTATAAACAGTAAATATATATTCTCCCGAGTAATAGCCATCAAAATCGATTTCTCATCCTAGTACCAATACTAAAAAAAATAATAGTTAAACATGTAGTAAGAGGACAATCATCCTGACAATGAACAGGAGAATAAAGGAGAACATTATTATCAACAAAAGAAAATGAAAAACATGCCATCAGCTCGTTAGTGCTGTGGATGTTAAAAGAATATTCGACAATGATCTAAACATGAGTTGAAATGAGTTTGATGTGGTCGTTATTCAGTGAGATTTTGACAGAAGGATCCTCGGGCCAAGGATTTACATGATAAATTTTATTCTTGTTAAAATCTATTGCTAACCACTGGTGAGAAAAGCTGATAACAAGAAGCTAAACAGCAAAGCTTGTATCCCAAAATTCAGTACAAAAAAAGGACACTTGTTAAATGCCATAAGAATGTAATTCACCTCAATAGAGTAGTTCTTCAAAAACAGGATCTACCGATCGCCCCCACTTTCCATTGTACAACTCCAAAAGCTTCTCAGCTGGTGTTATTCCTGCCACAAGAACACAGACCATCATAGCCAAGAAACTCGTGCAACAGATAAAAAAAATGATTAATCAAGGCTATAAAGCAATCCCAAAGCTTGCAATGTCCATGAGAATTGGCTTATGAAGAGATATTGAAGTATTTAAGAAAACACTGTTCTCAAATTACAGGTAAAAAAACTATGATGATGATGATGAATAAGAATAATCGCAACCTTTGCAATAAAGAAGTTCAATAGAGGAATGATTGTATGATTTTAAATAAAAATCGTAATCATAACAGTATCAGAAGAATAATTTATAACCGCAAATCAATTGCTTGTTCAACTAAGGAGCCTCCTAATGGAATGAACTAAAAATATTCACAACCCAAGCCATTCAGATACTTATATTTTGATTCCCACCAGACGAAAGTGAAAAAAGAAATCCTATGTCAGAGGGAGTTGAAACATCTAAGCAATATAAGTTCACACCTCTTGCTGCCAGATATTAATTTTGAACTTCTAGACTAACTAGTTTTCAAGTCAATTTCTTGCAGAGTCATAAGGTGAGAAGAAAATTAATGCATAGGCCATCACATATATAACAGGAAACACATCTATAGCATATTGGCTATGGATTCTATACTAAGCAGATGCATGAAGTTATTCATGTTTTTGCCAAAATACATCTTTAGCACATTGACCAGGTGCGATACTTGCAGATGTATGAATACTTTCATGCTTTCTAGTGGTGTTTTCACATTTAAAAAAGGTAATATGAAAACCCTTGTAAAAAGTGAAACCCAAAACCTTATAGCTAAATGCCCATATCTCTAACGTGAACATCCACAGAGGAAAAAAAAATAAACAGCTGCATGATGTGGGGAATCAATTACCTGTTCTAACCACCTCGGCCACCTCATTCAAGAACCCAACTTCCTTGAAGCCCCTCCTTTCTAGGCCATCCTGCAGACCAGCAAATGCATGTTTTTTGTCATAAGCAAGCTTACCATGTAGCTTCTAAGAAATTACTTTTCAAGCTGAAACATTTATGACAGCCAAGTTACCTTAGCCAGCTTTAGGACATCTTCGGCAACATCCCTCAGTAATCCATCCCGAAACGGTGTCTTCAGACCAGTCACTGGAACCTACTAAGTTCAATTACAAAATCAGATTTTTCAGTAACGATTATGGCACAAACATGAGATCAGACTTCGTCTTTATAATCTGTTGTAGATTAATTATATGTAGGAAGCCATCAGCTGTACAGAGAAACCATTATAGGAAGCATTTAAAAAAGGCTCAGTGAATACCCTAATTAAAAAATTGTGCACATGTACAAATGCCTTAAAACAGACATGAAAGTTTGGTAAGAACCATGAACAGAACAAGTATATACATTTCATTATAAGAATCAAAACACATTATATTATTTGTTCACAGAAGATTTAGGTTCATCAGCCAAGGCAAGGTGTTTGAATTACCTTATTCCTCAACATTTGTCTTTCTTCTGGAGTCCAATCAGCAGCCATGTCAAGAACATTTTGAAGTGAGATTTCATCATACAGCAATCCTACCTAACGTTTGGTGGAAAATGGCATAAGTTTATAATAATATAATGCACAATGAGAAGTAAAATTTAACAGTATTGTAGTGTTCCCTGTTTCCCATTTAGATTTATAGACATCTATTGCCCAGCTAACTTTTGACGTCCTCAAGATTTTTCTTCAAGTTTCACGTACATGCTATTAGAAACATTCTACAGTTTTATCATCTTCTAATTTGCAACTTTCTATTTTTTTCAAATAGCTATTACCAGACCATGAAGAATAGACAGATTGCACGTGAAATGATTAGAAAGGCCACTACCCAGAATGCTGGCAATGCACACAACCTCCTCCAAGGCCCTCCATCAGCACCCCTCATTTCCAAGTACCTCTTCAGTCTGACCTGAATTAAATAAGCAACAACATAGCTTAAATAAGCCAAGACATCAAGATAACATGATATTTTAACAAATGGACCAAAATGAATATGATATAAACCTCAGGGAAAATTGTTGTTAAGTGATTCTCCCAATCATTGAGTGTTGGCAGTTCACCCGGAATACAAGGAAGTTTTCCAGCCATAAAGTCCTGATAAGCAGCGAATAAGATTTCAGGTAAAGAGTGCAGTAAGATAGCATGGACATGGAAGAAAGCTGCGAATTACAAGATTGTTAAGAATAGATGGAAACCCTGAATGACATTCCAGTGCAGTCAATATACTTCTTCTTCCGATAAACAAAATACATAGGAACGTCAAGGGCATAATCAACATACTGCTCAAACCTGCAAAAGAATTTCATTAAAAAAAATTCCATTAAGTGGCTCAACTTTAGTAATGTTTTGTTTTTTTTTTTGGTGGGGTGGGGTTGGTCACTGTGCTTATAAATGGTGCACCTGCTTTTCTGCACAGGCAAATGTTTGAAACGATACAAATTTCCGAGTAATTTTAGGCAAATTCCTCCCCAACCAGAGAGGGAGGGAGAGATAAATAGGATAAAGAAAATGCCATTTTCTCATAAGAAAATAAAATATACAACTCACCCAAATGAGTCATCAAAAACAAAAGGCAACATGCCAGTGCGATCATTATCAGTATCAGTCCAAATTTGGCTGTTTAGAAAAGAAGAATGAATAAGAAGTACATAAAAACAAATAGGTAAATAGCAAGTACGGCTACAATATGATGAAGTTATAAACCTTCTCATGCTAAGATAACCATTTATCTTTCCCTCAGTGAAAGGTGAATTTGCAAATAGAGCTGTTGCTATCTGTTAGTTTACACTAGTTAGATATAATGGAATTGGAGAAACTTAGGAATAGAATCTGCAAAAGTTCTTACCGGTTGCAAAGCAAGACCAGCACGAAATTTCCTTATCATGTCAGCTTCAGAACTGAAGTCTAGATTAACCTATTGAAAATGAATATTGATGTACACAAAGTTACTTCTATAGTTTAGAAACAGAAAGTACCCTTCAACACAATCAAGAAAAAGATTAAAAATTCAATAACTAAAGGTTAGCCAGCAAAGAGAAGTTTATCAAACCTGAACAGTGCACGTCCTAAACATCATATCAAGTCCTAAAGAACCAACTTTAGGCATGTAATTCCTCATGATCTCGTACCTTCCCTGAGAAAATACATATCAGCATAGAAGTAATCTAAGTTTACAAAAAGCAAACATAATTTGAGAGAAAAAGGGGTCAGCACTGCAGAGCTGGAAATCTAAAGACTAGGATGGATATGTTATAGGACAAATGGAAAGCAACCTATGTGACTTCTTCCAACAACTAGAAGTAGATCAGTTAGTTTCTGGAACTTTTTAACTGATATAGACTTGGATTTTTATAATGCAATAATAGAAAACATAAACAAAAAATATTGACGTGTGTGGTTGACAAAAGTAAAAACTTAAACTGAAATTTATCAAGAGTTGGGACATAGAATATCAGACAACTGAAAGCTAAGTGACCTGGTCTGCTTTATTTAATATGAAGTGCATAGAGCGTGCTATGAAAGTTCAATGTGCAAAACCTAAAAATGTAAAATGGGGATGTTTCTCCCAACCCCTTCTTCCCTCATCCCAAAAACAATAGAGGAGGAAAGGAGGACAAAACTATAGAGATACATCGTGTGCTGACTTGTAAACAGTAAACATACTATCTTTTGCTTGATCCTAATCTATTTCTTGCACAGTTTTATTGAAAATTATGATCTTTTCCATCTTTTCAAATTAGAAAGAATCAACAATTTTAATTCCAGAGTCTACAACCTCCCTTCAGAATTTAGGAATCAGTTTATTTTTCATGATCTCAATGTGTGAAAAGAGAATAAATAGTACCTTGGGCATAACAGGTATGTCTTTAAGTCCCCATTTAGGCTGGAAGCCAATTCCTAAGAATCCAATTCCCATTTCCTCTGCAACTGCTTTAACCTGGTAAAAAAAAAATATGATGTCCGTTAATAAGCTCAAATAGATATCATATATTTTTGTCAAGAAACACTGTCAGGCAGTCCTATGAGGTAACAACAATCAACAAAGACAATACTGAAATGAACAAATGATGATAAAAATAGTAAAGCCACCTAGTAACAACTGAATGCGAATCATGTTCAGGCAACACTTGATTCAAATATATTCAAAGACACAGCACGAGGGAGTGATTAACAGAGTAAAAGGTAATATCAGAAAAGCTACATCATTGTGAAGAGTGAAATGCATCTAATCTGACCTAGAATGATTTGGATAGTGAACGAAAGTCACCAGACTAACATGGACTATATCACAATGCTTCATATCATGTTATTCCCTTCACTATATCCAAAAAACAGAAGCCAGCCTAACCTAGTGCTTTATAAGGCAAAATTATCTGTGACCAACCAATGCTAGAAGACTGATCCATTACCAACAATATCATCAACATATCCATCATTATTGAACATCTACCCATACTAGTTTAAGTAGGCATAAAGAGAATAATTGGTCAGAACTCTCATAGGATGACAATCAATTCATTATTTCCATGCTAAAATCCTTTGAACTATGAAAAGAGATGTACATTTAGACTTCCAAGGTAAACTTTGCCGGTTCATGCAAATGCTGAAGCATGATCCTTCAAACTACCTGATATAGGTGTGAGTTAACTTCAGCACAAGTTTGATGCAAAGTTTCAAGAGGTGCACCGCTAAGCTCGAATTGACCTCCAGGCTCTAGTGATATGCTCTGCTTTCCCTGGTCCACAACCAAAAAGTTTTTATGAATATAATTACCAATAACAAATAAGTTAATTTTTTTTCATACTATCCACAAGACAGGTGCCATCAAGAATGAGAAAAAAACAAGTTACATTTCCCTCAAATGGGAAATCAAGCAATACCATTCAAGTGGCATAACACAATCAATGGGAAGAAGTACAAAGTGTAAAATCATGAATACAATATGCATTTCACGGAAAATAAAAGAAGAAACAACCAGTTTACCTGTTTGAGTCCAATAATGTTGTCACCTTCCATTATTTTCTCCCAGTCAAATCTCTCAGCAATACCATTAAGCAAATCCGCAATTTGTTCATATTTCATAGGGCGTAAAGTTCCAAGTTCAAATCCAAACTTCTCATGTTCTGTACCTATCCTGTGAAGAAGCGCATGTTCAAGGCAGTAAAAAAATAGTTCAAGTTGAAAACAACAACCTAAATAAGTTGAAGCAGGACATTAACAAGTTGTCTACTACAAACCTGTGAAGGGCGGAAAAGTAACATGGCATTCACAAAAGTACCAAAGAAAGAAAACACGGACTAGAATATTAATCTAAACACATACTTGAGAAATTGCAGGTAAACCAGTTTAACTTTCAAAGTTGAGTTTTTTACATTATATTACGATTACTAGGATGCAAATTGCAACATAGTAAGACATCTATAATGAACAAAACAATCCATACTAGAAGGCAATTCATCAAGTGGGCTAATGATTAGATAATCAAAGTAAAACAATGTCCTATGAAACTAATAAACAAAAACAAACATCAATTCATGTCTTGACTGAATGAAATAGTAAAATTAATTATAATGTGATTGTACCTCCATTTTTCCATGGGCTTGCAACCAGACACAAGGTAACCAACAAGATCCTCTTTTGTTAGTGGTTCTGTATCAATGACAGCATCCTCGGTAGGAGGGCTAGCTGCAACAACAAATTGATTCTCTCTTCTGACTCTTTCCCATGAAATATTTGAACTGGGGATCAGAGGCATCTTAGTAGAAGAATTACATGACAAGAAAGAAAATCTAGCACAAGTTTTAGATGATGCCTCTATGCTATTAACAACACCAAATACTACATTTTGACAGGTTTTAAAGCGAGCTATCTCAGTTGGTATACAATATGAAAGACCTGCCTGGGAAATAAGCGTCATGCCTGCAACAAAACATATAAAAATCCCTTCAATTACAATACATCATCAAAAATTCAAAACCAACAACAATCAAATACATAAAAAATTTTCAACAATTCAACAAAACGTAACATTTCGACCTAATTCCAAATCCAAAAACTAAACATGCAAAATATAGAACATCTTCAAAAAAAATCAAATCTTTACACAACTTCACCATAAAACACACACAAACAATACCTAAATGAACCAGACAGAGAGGTAAAGTTTTGAAATGAAGATGAGATTTTTGTTTTTCCGATGAAAAGCTTCGTCGAAGAAGGAAAGAAAAGTGTCCTTTCTTTCCAACGGAGAACGAGTGCAGAAGAAATTGGTTTCCTTTCCTCCGCTTAAAAAAGTAAAGAGCCGAAGAGGAGTAGAGAAGGGGATTTAATAGTGCGGCACTACATGGCAACTTTATGGTCCACCTTAACTGATGTTAGGACACGTCAGCAACTTGGAAAATTCTCGGGCATATAAATATAATATATGGTTATCAATCAATCGTCATCCATGTGTGCCATTTCACATTTGATTCCTTATTATTCCTGCAGCCATTGTTTTTATTAATCATCAATTTTTTTTTCTTTTTTATTTATTCTTCTTGCTATAAAACTTTATTATAGAGCCTCTTTAATTTATACACACATTAAAAAAATTATTAAAATTTTTAAATATTATATAAAATTATTTTAAATTAATTTTAATTTTTTAATATATAATTTTAATAAAATTATTTTTTAATAAAAATAATAATTTCAGTAAAATAAAAATAATAGATATAAAGTTATTATTTATAAACTATTTAGCCTAAACTAATTTAATAAGCTTATAAATTGATATATTTATTTAAAAAATTTATAAGTTTATAAATTAAGTTACAAATAAAAAAATAAACTGTGAAAATTAACTTTATTATTTTAGTATTTATTTAAATATTAATAATCACTTTATTTATAAGTTAGTTCGAATTTGATCAAATAATTGAATTTTATTATCTCTACCTATTTTTCTAAAATCTTTTAAGTACTCTTATTATAATCCCTTAATAAGTTAATTAAATGTGCATGAATGGAATGTTCCATAGCATGTGATAAAAAATATATGACGACAACTAGAGACTATAATATCATTTGATGCCTTATGTAGGAAAGAGACCATGCATACCATTTATCAAATCAACATAAATGAGGAAAAATATTCCAAAAGTTATTTTTTCATATAAAAAATTAAGAAAAATATTCCAAAAGTTATTTTTTCATATAAAAAATTAAGGAACTTTTAGTAATATTAATATTTTCAACATTTTGAATTTTTGAGTAATTCATGTCTTAGGTATTTTACATTCCAATTTGAAAATTATTAATTTTTTTAAAAATTTAAATTATCTAATTTATAATTTTTATAAATAAATACATGAAATCGAATATGGCTAATAATATTCCAATTTTATGTGATATGATCAATTTATTGATTTTTTTTATAAATATTTTGATATATTCTAGGTATTAATTATTATATTATTTTTTATTATTTTTCTAATATAAATATTAGAAAATAACTAAATAAATTGAATGAAATTATAGGAACAATTTAATGATAAAATACTAATTTATTTATACTTAAATATTATTATATGAGACTTTATTTTTATTATTATTGTTGTTGTTGTTATTGCTATTAATAAGTTTCATTTTTTAATGTATTACTAGTGAAATTAAAATAGATAATTTATTGAAGAATTTACTTCAATTTAGTGTAATTATTTCATATTTTTTTAATATATGAAATATTTTTGTTGATAATGATGGTTCATGAATATAGGAAAACTAGAAAAAATGGGATGATGCATTTGATGACGCATCTACAGTAATGCATCCATAAAAATATATTTTATGTTTACAATGATTATAATTATGAGTGACTATTAAGTTAATAATATTCCTAAAAAAAGCTAATAACAGATTATTGGCTATCAACAAAGAGGAGATAATTATATACTATACTTTAGTTCTTTGTTTGGTATTTTAATAGGATAATGAAAACAAAAAAGAAATATAACTTTATTTTTCATTTTTCTTATTTGATTATTTAATTAAAATTTAAAATAAAATTTATTTTGATTATTATACCCCATCATTCTAAGCTGATAAAAAATAAATTAATAATTTTCTAAACTATATCTTCTGTATTTTTTTCATTTTCTTTCTTCCTCTTTTCAATATTTTGAAAACAAATTTTAAAAAATTAGACGGAAATCAAAGAAAGTTATTTTTATTCTTTTATTTTTTTATTATCTAAAAAAAGAAAAAATAAGATATATATATATATATTTTTTTTTTATTTAAAAAATTATTTATTCATTCATTTTCTTCAAAACAAATAGAGGGTTAGTCATATGCGTAATTTAAATTTAAAAAATAGTAAATTTTTTTTCTTTTTTTGTTATAATAATTGGTCTGCCCATTAAGGATAAACAGTGACTTCATTTATAATGGATTAAATTTATAATTTTTTACTTAAAAAATAAGTATGTCTAACCACTTATATCAATAAGTTATTTATAAATTTTTTTAAAGAATTTAATTTATCAATTCATAATTTTTTTTTATCAGGAATAATGGCAATAAAAAGCAAATACGTGTACGTTTTCTCTGGTGAGCTGACTCAACTCTGGCTACTTCTTTCACTGAACCTGATAGGGACAAAGTGCCTTCTCCTAATTTTTTTTTTTAATTATAATCCAATCAATTGAGATTAAAAAGCCAAATCAAACTTCATAAATATCAAAGGCCTTGTTGATGATTTGGACAAACAAGGACAAGCCTGTTTTTTAATTTGTCTTTAAGCCGATTTAATTTTCATGCAAAACAAGGACTTTTGATAATTACAGTATTTAGTGGAGAGCCCAAAAGAGAGAACAGAGTTAATTTCTTCCGATATTGAGAGCAACTAACTCAAAAAATAAAAGAGAAAATTACACTCTGTATAGCATATTTTTATTTTTTAAATATTTAATATATTTAATATATATTTAAAATAGAGTATATTTTTAATATATCAAAAATATACCTCTAAAAAGAGATATTTTTAAAATTAAAAATTAAAAAAATATAATTTTAAAATTAAAACAAAAAAGAAAATATTTTTTAAAGTATTTTTGTTATGAAAAATATGGATGACTATTTAATTGGATTCTTATTATGATTATGATTAATATTATCTTATTCAGATTATGATTAATTTCATAATTTTTTTTTATAAAAAGTCTACTTATATTACTGTATATATCTCATTATGGATGGTATATTATATAATTGATAATAAAAAGATCTTTTATATTTTTCATTCTCTATCCATTTTTCTTTTTTATATTTAGAACATATTATCAGCACGAGACTCCATCAATTTGTTTATTTTAAAAATCATTATAAAAAAGATAAATCCTTCTCCTAAATTTATATGTATCAATTTGAAATATCAAAAATCACAAAATTTAATATTTTTATTGGCAATATAGATTCAACTGCACTTTCACATATTTAATTTATATTTTTCAGTGATTAAACATAATTGGTTTTAGTATATATTTAGAATCTTTCCTAATAAATAATATTAGAGTCACTCATATTGAATCACAAAGTAAATTTTATAATTGTGAAATTTTAAATATATATTACAATTAGCTAGCTTAATATATGGTAAATAAGTTTTTTTATGTTTGCGTATACTTTTCTTGGCTAATTTTGATTTTTTAAAATAATAATAATAATAATCTATGGCGATTGTCGATTTGTGAGTTTGTTAATAGTATTTCACTATTAAAAGCTGTGATAATTGGGATTAATTTTTACAATCAATGAATTTTCGATTTGGTTTTTTGGAACCTTGTGTTTGAAATTGATAAATTAATAATTGATATAATTTTTTTTAAATTATTTTCAAGGGACCGTACTTAACACCATCTAAAAGGCTATAATTTATATTAAGTATATACAATAAAAGTGGACATCTGTATATTTTTTTTTATTGGTTAATATCACCACAATAATAAAGTAATTTGATGTTCTACTGATGTTCGTATATACGTGTGTGTGTGTATATATATATATCTTTAAAATAAAGGATAAATGAATTTTAAAATTTTATTTGTGAAATTTAAATTTAATAGTTATTTTTGTGTTTATGGTTATATATCTAATAACTTAATATAATATATGAAAATAAAAAAGATATAAAATTATGAGTAAAAATTTATGTATTGAAGTAAAATTGGTAAATAAATTGATATTTACTATGATTTGATATGATTATTTGTATTTTTAGAGTTATAGTATTTAAACTCTAATTATAATTTTTAATTTTTATTTATTTGATAAACTTTGTAATCCATTTAATTTATGAGTTTTATTTAAATTTGATATATTTACAATGTTAAGTCTCATAAAATTTGTATTTATTATCCTTGATGTTTTTTGAAGAAATTATCTGATATAAGTTTTTAATAATGAGATTTATCTTGATATTGTAAATTTTAGAGATATTACGAAAAGAAATCAAGTATCCTCCACATGATCGCTTAGAAATAATGTTATTCTTTTTTATTATTCAAATGAAAATTAAAAACTTGATTATCTTATTATTAATAATTTATTATAATTTTTTTAGTAAATATTAAATTTTTTATGCCTCAAATGTACTCCTGCAGTAGTAATATTGAGAGCATAAAATTATAAAATACTTTAAACTAATTTTTTTATTTACATGATAAACAAAAATTTTAGTTTTTTATGAAAAATAATCAAACTCGTCCAACTATCTTAATATCATTTCCCAAAGCGAATGTGATATTTTTTTTAAGACCATGGAAGATATCTTAACAAACAAGGGTTGTGGTGGATTTTTTTTTTACCAATTTTAAAAATAAAAGTGCTAAAAATATATATGTTAGTATAAATTAATGTTAACATGATATTTGGTTCTGCAAATATAGTTGAAGACTCCAGAAAAATTCATCTTATATTCCAAATTTGAACATTCTGAATTTGAGTAAAATAATATTACGATAATGCATTGCGTTCAAGTAGATTCTAAAGAAATCTATTAAGTTTTAAAGAATATGTCGCAATGGATATCTTATTGAACAAATTAAAAAGATATTAAATTTACGAATTTGAACCAAAATTTCATATTTAATAAATTTTAAATTTCTTAACTGGATTGTTTATTTTATAACAAATAAAAATAGTTGAGTTATACTATATGCACTAGAAGTGTATAAATCTCAAAATTTTTTTACTTTGTTATGATCATTTTGGTCATCCAGATTCAAATATGATGCGACATATTATTCATAATACAAATGAACATCCACTGAAAAATTAAAAAATTATTTTATCCAATGATTACTTTTATGTTTATTATGCTCAAGGTAAATTAATTGTGAGATATGTACTATCTAAATTATATTTAAAGTCTTTTGAATTTCTACAAAGAACATATGAAAATATTTATAGTCATATCCTTCAATCTTATGGACTATTTAAATATTTTATGTTTTTAATTGATACTTCAGCTCGATGATCACATGTTTATCTGTTGTCAACTCGTAATATTATTGTTGTTAAATTTCTTGCTTAATTTATAAAAGTTATGGTCAATATTTCTTGATTATCAATTAAGATAAATTATCTAGACAATACATATGAGTTCACTTGAAAAATATTTTATGATTATATTACAATTGAACATTTTATTGCATATGTTTATACTCAATATGATTTAGTATAATCATTATTAAGATTTTGAGATAAATTATTTTTGTACTTATGAAATCAAAACTTTTTATATCTATTTGGATATATGTTTAGATATATATTATTTTTTATATTGCATCTTTAATTTATATTTGACTGTCTGTACATTATAAGTTTTTCACTTTATAACTTGTGCTTATCTAAGATAATATATCTTATTTAAAATTTGAGATATTGAAATTTTTTGTTAAAGCATATATGTTTTTATTGCATCTCCTCGAATAACTAAAATAGATTATCAACATTATTTTAATATCTATGTAGATTTTAATTGTTTATGTTAGATATTATGGGCTTTTAATGAAAAATTTTATAAAACAAAATTTTTATTGAGTTGGTTTTCGCTCCATTACAAGAAGATAAGAGTAAATGGCTGAAAGCACAAGAGATTAGTTTGAATATGACAACTTTATCCAATCTTGATACATTCACAAATCAATGTGAACTGAAAGTTCAAAAACTAATTCGTTTGCAGAATGTTGCAAATCATTTACCAGATATATTTATAAATACCCAGTAGATATTTAAATCACATATTCCAGCTGCTAATACTCTTGCTCGATTGATTGTCCCTGTAAGATATCTTATTAGTATGACAGCCAATAGATATAATATACGCCTGAAACGTAGTAGACCACTTTGTTCAAAATATTAATTTTTGAGATAAGAGAAAATGAATGATTTTAAAATAACACTCCTAAATAATTCAAAAGCAACATAAATCAATAATCATATTTTTCTAGAGAAGTAACCCCATAAGTAATTTTGGTACCAAAAAATTATGAAATCTCATTAAAATTTAAAAATATGTGGAAAAGAGATAAATTATTGTTGATAATATGTTTGCATATGTTGCTATTAAAATTATAAAAATATGATTGAGCCTATAAATATTTAAAATTATCAATGTCGAAATGATTGACCAAAATGAAAAGTAATCAATGTTGAGCTAGATTTATTTGCTAAACATATAATATTTAGACCAGTAGTCCATATACCAAAAGATATCATACCTATGGAATATTGTATGTAAAAAAATAAATTAAATAAAATTATGAAAAGTACATATTTTCTCTATTATGTAATTACTCTCAAAATTAGTTTGGCAGCCCCGGAAGGGCTCAATATACATTATGACAACTTACTCATATGGCTCATAAGAGAAATGCGTTAAATAAAATTATGAGATATAATACACGATTTGTGGTATAAGAATTATCACAAAGATCTGGTAAATATTATGATGAGACATATTTTATTGTCATAGATACTATTACTTTTAGATTTTTGATATGTTTAACAGCCTCTGAAATGCTCTATATATATTTGATGGATGTTGTGATAATTTACTTATATGATTCATAAGATAATGACATATATATGAAAATCTCTGAAGGATTTAAGATGCATGAAGCATCAAGATGCCAGAACCATATAATAATTTGAAAAATATATTATATTGAGCTCCAAAAATTTTTATATGAACTAAAGCAATTTAGCCAAATATGATATTATCACTTATTTGAATACTTATAGAAAATGGATATGAAAATAATTCTATTTGCCCATATATTTTTATCCAGAAGATAAATTCAGAATTTATTATAACTACAGTTTATGTTAATGATTTAAATATATTAAAAACTCTAGAAGAGATCTCAATTACTAAAGACTATTTAAAGAATAAATTCGAAATGAAGAATTTTGAAAGAATAAAATTTGATCTTAGATTTCAAATTGAGTATCTGTTAAATAAAATTATTCTCTATGAAGCATCATATATCGAAAAATCTTGAAATAATTTTATATTGATAAATCTTATCCATTAAACACTTTAATGGTTGCTTGTTCTCTTGATGTAAAAGGAGATCTATTTCCCCCCTATAAAATAATGAAGGGATTATTAGTTCTGAAGTACCATATTTCGATGCAATAGAGACGCTCTTATATATTGCTAATAATACAAGATCAGATATTGTTTTTGCAATTAACTTGTTTGCAAAATATAATTCTACACCAACTAAAAGGTATTAGAATGGAGTGAAATATGTTATTCGCTACCTATATGGCACATCCGATATGCGTTTATTTTTTTCGAAAGGAATAAAGTCTGAATTGACTGGATATTGTGATGTTGAATATCTTTATGATCCTCATAAAGCTCGATCCCAAACAAGTTATGTCTTCACATATAGTAATATTGATATTTTATGGCGATCAATGAAGTAAATAATTATTGCTATTTTATCAAATTATTCAGAGTTATTAGCTATTCATAAAACTAATTGTGAATTTGTGTGGTTGAGAAGTATGATTGAACATATTAGAGGAGTGTGTGAATTACTTATAGAAAACAACAAACCGATAATATTATATGAAGATAATGCAGCATGTATTGCGCAAATCAAGAAAGACTACATAAAAGGTGATAGGACTAAACATATATTTCCAAAATTCTTTTACATTCATGAACTTCCGAAGGAAGAAAAAATTGATATTTGCAAAGTTCGTTTAAGTAACAATTCAGCAGATTTGTTCACAAAACCACTTCCGACATCAATTTCAAAAAGCATATATACAATATTGGAATGTGTTCGCTTAAAAATATATCTTAGTTAGTTATATTTTTAAGGAAAAGTTACCCATGAATATTATACTCTTTTTATTTCGCTAAGTTTTTATCCCACTGAATTTTTTTTAGTAAGATTTTAACGAGAAATGTTCATATGGATAATCATCTAAGAATAAGTGTTATGAAAATATATGAATGACTATTTAATTAGATTTCTATTAGGATTATGTTTATGATTAACATTATCATATTCATATTGTGGTTAATTTCATAATTTTTTTTGTTATTATCAAAAGTCTACTTACACTATTATATATATCATATTATGGGCGGTGTATTATATACAAATAATAATAAAAAGATTTTTCATATTTCTAATTCTCTATCTATTTTTTTTTATATTTAGAATAATTTTTATTTTTTTTGGATATTTTTGAAAAAAATCCCAAGATAGAAACCAAACCTTCACAGAGAAGAAGAAAGCAACAAAATAAGGTTCAATCTTGAATCGGTTTATTTGAAAACCAACGAGAAGGCTAGAAACCCAAAGGAAAAAACCAAAAAATATGGTGAAAATGGTGGAGCTAGAATTGCCGTCGGTCTCTACACAGTAACAACTATAAAACCCTCGCAGAGAAATTGAGGAGAGAGAAGCTGGAAAGAGAGAGGATTTTTATTTTGGTAAAAAAATGATTGATCAGTAGTAATTATAGTGATTAACACATTAACAGTTAATGTTTCAAATTTTTCTGACTTTTAATTCGTAATTTTAAATCATTAATAGTTGGATTTTCAAATATAATTTTAAATAATAAATTTACTAAATATTTTAAATTGGCGATAAAAAAACTGAAAGAAGAAATTACACCGTTATCAAAATTTTTAAGACATTTTAATTATTTATAAAAATATATAATAAATAATAAATTTACAAGAGTTATCATTTATGGACTTAGTGTGTAATAAACTTATAATTTCAACTTTATATATTCTATATAGTGCTGATAAATTTATTAAAATTTTTTGATAAATTTCATATAATATTTTTTCTGCACTAATAAATTTATATCGTGAATTTTTCCTAGCAAATTTGTAAAAAACTCAAACCTAAATATGCTCATCCTGACACAGCCTAAACAATCCAATTGCAAACTCCAAAAACCAGAAATCCTCTATGGGCCTCTCCCTTGTTGAAACACCTAGTGCAGGAAGGCCCAGCCAAAGCATGTAAAGCTATCTTCTCGCAGTCTGTTCCAATTTTTGTTTCCTCCACCTCCAGGCTTCATTTTGACGGTTCATACAAAAATAAACAGTAATTGATTGCAATATCATCAACTAGGACTCCACTTCAGCCTGACCCTGTAAAGCTGCTTCATCGACCTAAAAGCTAGAAACCAACCATATGAACTGATAACCCCAGAACATTGGAAATATGATTTTCTAAGCACAATTGAAAGAAAATACAAATTGCAAAAATTTAATATCAAGATTCCCAATTATTGAACTTTTCTATCAGGAAAACTTAACATATATTTCCTACAATGGTCTAATAGCTACCCAAAACTTTCAGAACACCAAAAGGATTTTTTGAGCAACTCAAAACCGAAACAATTCTACAAGCCTGAAGGCATGCACCAGTTTATACCTGTCCGTTGCACTGGCACTTTACATCCGCCGGCTGCACAAAAAATGCATCAGCTTCCCAATGTTTTAGACTCTTATTGTCAGTTCATCATATATACAAAGGTACAGTTCAATAGCTCAGAAAGTTAAAACAGAGGAAGACACCACCAAACAAATTATCTGAAGACAATGATATATACGGTACAGATAATACATACATGATATTCAGGCAGTCCAATGCAGACTGCCTTTGTTTGTTTTTTTGTTCTATTCTTCCTTTTTCTTTTTTTCTTTCACCAATTTTTTCCTTGTTTTCCCCTCATAAACAAGGGGTCTAATGGTTTTTGCAATGATGTTACAGCATATATAATAGGAATATTGTCAACAAGAATTCCTAAATTGCAAAGCAAACTGTACAATTCATTGGGGGTCACCAGAAAATATCATCAACTCCCACAGAGGTTGATCGATCCTCTTCTTCTTCCTCTTCCAGTTCCATCTCTGGTTCAAGAGACCCGAATTCTGGCGATTCAATGTCAGCAAGGTTTTTCAAATCAACAATTGAAAGCTCATCTAGGTGCCTCACCACCAAATCTGCAGCACTGAGTTCGTACACTGGATGCTTGCTAGCAACAGCCACACACTTCATCCGAACATCATGTGCAGCCTCCACAGTCAGATTGGAGTTCCCAAACACAATACAACGTTCTGGAATAAAGTTTAGAAGCTGTGCTGCATAAACAAACATCTCTGGATCAGGCTTCCCCCTGTGAACATCTTCTGCCGCTACAATAGCACTGAAATATCCTTCAATCCCAATGCTTCCAATTGCAGTCTCAAGGGTCTTCCTTGGACGTGTAGATATCAATGCCATTGGTATCTTGTAATGCATCAAGACATTCACAAACTCTTTTGAGCCAGATCGTAGTCTATATATCCCACCTTGCAAAGCTTGGTAAATTTCTTCCTTCCTAGCCGCCATTCTTCTCAGTTCTGCTGGGTCTCTTGACCAACACAGAACTTCAGAAATTGCCTGCTCATTTTTCATCCCTTCTATTCGTCTTAAAATAAAAGCTGGAGGAGGAGATTTTCCCTCTTCTTGAGAAAGAGCAAGCCAGGCTTGCTTCTCAAAATCAGGATTATCCTCAATTATAACACCCTCCCACTCAAATATTGCTCCCAACCAGCCACAGCCCATCCTTTCTCGTCGAAGCAAGGGGTTATGCAATGAAGGGATATCTGCTCTGTTCTCTGGTGGCCATAAACCTGGTTTTCGATCAACACTACTGTCAGGACGGTAACTCCATGTCCGTGGTATTCTCTCCTCTTCTCTGTACGAATGTGCCTCTTTCATCAACTCCATTGCAAGTGCCTTGATTGATATGTTCATTAACCTATCAGCTTTCAATCTCCGAGATGTATTACAAACAACCCTTCTGCCTGTAAATTCTGATCCTAGGAGCTGACAGTTACTCGAATATTTCCCTCTGCCGGAATAATTCTTGACATAAAATCCCCCACATATAGGTCCAAACCCAACAAGAGATGTAGCTGCAATAGAGTCTGCCATGTTTACCAAGCGAATACAGCACAAACAAACCACAAATCTAGCTCAACAAACCTAATTCCAAAGACCCTTTTCACTTCTTGTAAGCTTGAACAAAATTCCAATCCAACGTTTTATAATTCAATCTATAATGAACCCTACCTAACTCAAAATTATACACACGAACATGAAAGCAATACAAGAAGACAGCTCAAGGGGTGGGGTCTGGAATATTCTTGGTAAACACCACAGGGAAAGAATTATACAATCTTGTAAAATCAAAAACCCCAGATTGATTATAAAGAAACTAGAAAACTAAGCATAACCCGTTAAACCCAGCAATCTAAAACCCCCAAATAAGTAATATAAACAGCTATAAAACCTATAAAAACCCAAACCCAGACGTAAAAAATAGTATATACAGCAGATACCCAACAAAAATAACGCAAATTACAGGCTAATAGATTGAGGAAAGCTGCATAAAAATGGAAACTTTGTATCTATATTCTATACACAGATAGGAGAAAAGAGAGAGGTAGCGAAGAACCTGGAAAGCAATTATTAACCGTTAGATAAAAGAATTCAACGGCTGAGATGAGAGAAAGAGACGGAGAAACTAGATTCTTCACGGAAGAGAAAATCTGAACCACTTCTCTGTGATTTGAGTTTCTTGAAGAAAGAAAACGTGTGGGTTTTTTTTCGTTTTTGTGGTTTATAATAACAGGCCTGTACATGAGACCGGCGATGACGGCGAAAGTTACCGGCTGGAAGACACGTGCTAGTTTTGCTTGGCCAACTACCATTTTTTCCTAACAAATTATAAATTAATATATTGGTTATTAAAAAATAATAAAAATAAAATAAAAACTTTAAACCATATTTTAAGGATGTAAGAAAAAGATAATTATAATATTTTATTTATACAACGACAAAGTCTAGTGTTACGTGTATTTTTTTTATGTATAATTAATTTATAATTAATTTTTTCTCTTTAAAATATATTAAATGTTAAAAAAATTATTATATTTTATTTCTTTTGAAGTTATTTTACTCTATTTTCTTTTTTTTATTTATTTTTAAATTATGATAAATTCATTTTTCTATTTTTATATATGCTTAAATTATATAATTTATTTTTTTAGAGGAAATTATTATATAATTTCTCAATCCCTATAATGCAATGATGCCAAATTTAATTATTTTTTAATATGTGGGATTCTAAAATTATCATAATCATCAAAAGGGATTTAATTAAAAATTTCAATAACAATTTTTGAAGTAAGGTGGAGATGATAATTAATCTTGTTGGTTTTGAACATGACATATACTGATTAAATGTCTAAGGCTTTTGAATCTAATGTGCACGCATGTCCCAAAATTGGTCTTCAATACAAAAGGATATATGGCATTATATAAACAATAATTTTTTAATTAATTTACATATTCAATTTTTTTTATTAATTACGTATGAGGAGAAAAAATATTTAAATTTAAACTTAAAATCTAAAAAAAAAACAACATATACTCTTAACTATCAAACTACATTTTGATAGTTCATATTGAAATTAATATACGTATATATGTATATTATTACTAGCACATTAATTATATCATTGTATTAATTATTTTTGCATCTTAAGATCCAAGTTAAATGGAAATCTCATGGCCATATTTTATATATCTTTGACCATTTTTATTTTAAAATTCTTTATGTATTTAAAAAAATATCAGTGAGATTTAAAATTTAATGCTATTTCATAACAACATATCGCAAATTAAATTATTGTTTAATAACAGATATATGTAGTGTGAATGATAAATTCAAATTTAACTTTTCATCATACATTAAAAAAATCTATTATTTCTAATTGTACCTTTCTATAATTGTGTACTTATTTAAAATTATAATAGCAAAAACTTTAGAATAAATGTTTAATTTTTTCCTCTAGTTTTTTGTTTCATATAAAATAATGTCTAAAATGATATTTAGGATTGTTATATTTTATATACTATTCAAAGTTAGAATTGTTGTATTTCCCTTTAAGAAAAGGTTGAATTGTTGTGTATTTTTTTTTATTAAAGGTGGACGGCACCACCGCAAACTTTATTAATTAAAATAAAAGTATGAAAAAACCATACAAATAGATCGTACACTATTCTTATAGTAAATGAGCAGAAAAAATAATGAAGAAAAATAAACCTATTGATATCTAATATATTGAAGGTCTACACAGTCAGTTAAAACAATCCCTTTAATGTAATTAGGAAGAGAATTAAAAGACTCAAAATTGTTGTGTATTGTAAATGTTATTATAGGGTGTTTTAATGTTAGATGTAAATATAAACAAATGAAAATCACGTGTATTGTTCGAGAAAATTTTGAAATACTATATGTTAATGTAAGAAATAATTAATTAAAAACCCACAAATTATTTAAGTAAAAAAATTAAGATATGGGCGATGAAAAGAGGATGTATAATGGTATATGGATAAGGTTTAATAAAATATCATCTAATTATAATGTTTTTATTTAATATTTTGTTGCTTAAGATTAAATAATGTCAATAATGTATGGACAATAAAGAATTATCCTAATGTAGCTTTCTTTATTCTACAGCCTAACTCCATCATGACATCTTCAAGGGGAGCATTGTGAAAAATTGGTTCTCTGAACTTTGATTCATAAAATAGTTTTATTTAAAAAAAAAAAAAGATAGAAGCAAAGGGTAAGCTATGCTTAATTATTATAATTAAGCATTAATTAATCATTGACTTCTTAATAAATAAGTAATAGTATTTTTTTTATTAGAAGGGAAAGTTTTTGTGTGTACAATCAATACAATAACAATACATTACATTGAATAAAACTCAATCCATTCCAAATTAACAAACACATTTTTAATTTATACAAATTTAAAAAATTAATTATTTTTACGAAAAATATAAATATATATATTTTTCTATTATATATTTATCTTAATATAAAACAATTTTTTTAAAATATTTTTAAAAAGTAATAGTAAATATGAGTGTAATAAAAATCTAATATATTAATTAATTTATTAAAATTGTGAGTGGGTTATAATTTGAAAAAAAAATACCTACCGCAAAATACACAGCAATACAAGTTAATTATCATTGATTTACATGCAAATATGAGAATGAGTAGAAAATAAAAGTCAATATTTGTTCAATTGGAAACTCAAAACAGTTATGAATTCTGAATTTGACCAAAGGCAATGAAAGTGAAAATGAAGGGGAAGAAAAAAGAATAGTCAAGTTTCTCTCATTTATTTATTTTTTTTTGTTTTTTTTTGGAATGAAATGTCCAGGTTCATTGATTCTTCTATAACTGGATAATTATTATTCAGCACTAAATATACAATTTTTAATTCAAATTAAATTCATTTGAGAAATATTTTTTTTATTATTCGATATTGAAAAATAATTTATATTTTAATTTTTTAGTTTTTATTTTTCTATTTTCTAATTATTCAAAATTTTTATTTTTAATTATTTTCTAATTAAAAATAAAAATAAAAATTAAAAATAGAATAAAAATATTTACAAGAATCGAAATTGAAAACAAACTTCTATAATTTTTGAAGAAGAGTGTGTTTTCTATTTAAAAAATGTAAAAGTTATTTTGTAAAACTCAACAATTAGCCAACAAATATAAATGATTATTTTTTTTAATTTTTTAGACGAAAAATATTCCTAACTAAACAATAAATTATTTTTTCATTTTTCTTTGAAATTTTTTACAAAAAAAATATGTTGTTTCCCTTAATTTTAATAATTGTATAAACTTTATTTATTTTTTTTGGTATACCATTAGGTACACACTTGTATAAACTTTATTTGAGAATATTTTTATTAAAAAAAATAGAAAAATATAGAGATTTTCAACCATATTTTTTTATTTAATGTCTTCTTTAAATTAAAATTACTCATAATAGCACATGTAATATATAGCGTATATAGGCATAGTCTTAGTTGGAAAACAAAGAAAATTGTTTGGTCAAAGGATATTCCATCCACCCTTCAAGGTTTCAACTACAAAACTTTGTAAGTTAAGACCAAAGATGAATTTCTAGAATCCCATATTTAATTGTAGCTTTATTTTCTGTCTATGTTAGGTTTGAATTTTGATTATAATTATAATTTGACATTTGCGTTTGTAATTAATTTTTATATTTCATATCATAATTTTTGCAAAAATATAAAAACAAATATAAATTTCTCATTTTATGCATGTTTTTAATAATAACAAAATTTTATTAGATCATTTAATTTGTTATCAAGATATTTTCACTGATATTATCAATCTAAGAATAAATAAAAATAAAGCCAACCAACTCAGAGAAGCATAATATGTAAAAATGCAAGAAAAATTAGTAAATTTGGAAGAAAAAGATAACCTCAAACATATATAGACAAGAACCATATTCAATAATTTGATTACAATAAGAAAATATAAGATAAAACCAAAAAAAAAAGAAAAGAAAAGAAAAATACACTCTTTCACAAGAGTGTAGAATCAAACTTAAGGTTAGCAAGTTATGAGAGATAAATCAAACCTTTTTCCAATGATCAAAACTTAAATTTTAGCTTTTTAATCTCTTTTTATCTAACAATACACTCTCTAAATAACAATTTAATTATTTGATATCACATTGTCAAACATCAACCTCGGATCTCAGTCCTCTTAAACATGCTAATGCAATATCTATTTATATTGAAAATGGAATTGCCAAATTAGTGATATTTCGGGTGTTATCATGCTCATTACTTTCAGCAATTTCCCTCAGGCTTGTCCAAGACTTTCTCTTTCTTTTACTCGAAGCACCGACAGTTGTTTCGCCATCTTCCGCAGCATTCTTGCTTTCAGATTCTTCTGATTTCTTCAATGCTGATCTATTTCTCTTTCTTCTCTTCGCATCCAATAAAGTAGATGGAGTTGCTGGACTACCTGTGATGGAAGTATATGCAGGTACTGGGGGCAAAACAATATTGTCTATCCTGATAATCTCATCTTTGCTTCTTGTGACTTTCTCCAAGCTGGCAGACTTCTCAGGCATGGACTTGGAAGGTTCTGATTTGGCATATGGCTTTGGCTTAGATGGGCATATTTCTTTCATATAGCCTTTTTGAGTTCCTCTCTTTAGATTCCAATGTGAACAAAAGTGGCACTTGTAAACCACATTATTCTGCATTGAAGAATTAGGATTCTTGTGTCTGCGCCTTGCCCTCGTTCGAATCTTCTCAATACGTACTGTGCAGTTAAAGCCAGGTTGAAGAATTGTCTCACATCTGCAAATCAGTGGATATACAATCAGATTCAAGCATTTTTACCAATCACAAGAAGAAAGCAAATGACAAAAGAGCGGAGGTCAAGAATCACAGAACTTGATAATTAATTCAACAAACACATGATGCAGTCAACAATTACGCTTTTGAAGGCAGCAACAAGGACAATAAGTATAATGCATTTTGCCTCCTATCTGAAACCAAAATGAGACATCCTGTACTATGAACTTAAACAATTACATATACGTTTAGTTTTGTATCTAACTTGTGTAATAATTAAACAATCATCACAATCTCTTGGATATGGGTAGCTAAGCACAAAAAAGAATGAATGAATCAACATATTCAGTAACATTATTACTTCAGAATCTATGCACAGGGAAGAAAGCAATTTCAGGCACTATCTTTTACTCAAGCACTATCATCACAGTCTTTTGGACATGGATAGCTAAGCATGAAAAAAAATGAATGAATCAACATATTCAATAACATTATTACTTCAGAATCTATGCACAGCACAGGGAAGAGAGCTAATTCAAGCAGTATCTTTTACTCTTGTTAGAATGAATGCATAGAATCAGGCCCAAAAGCTATCCAGAAGCCAATGAGAAATTCATTTTGATGCCAAGAAGAAAGTTAGAAACTGCTACCAAATGAGAAACTGTTTAACTTAGACTGTTGCAGCAAAATTCAACTATGAGTGAGGTTGAACATGGACCGAAGAAATGGTTCACTCTGCAATGTTTGCACTACATCCTCGAGACACGTTAGGTGACACAAACTTATGCAAGTTCCAGAATTTCAACATTCTCAGGTTAAATTTACTACATCCATTCATGGCGTGCATGCTAAAGACTTAAACTCGCATTAGGGACAGCTTAGAATTTTATTTTATCTTTGAAGCCCATTAAAATTTTAAGCGGTAACATGAGTTTGCAGATAGCAGATGAAATTATTCACTGACGAATAATCAGTGAATACTCGGAAAATAATTGAAGCAGAATACTAGAAAACAAATAAAATCCCAATCAATCAACAGAGTTTTGTAAAATTGAAAAATTTAACCGACGAGCCTCTGGCAAGAAATTAGAGAAGGGTCAGGTTGAGGTCCCAAAATCTCTCCAGTAGCGGCAAATTGGCGTCCGAAAAATGCAGCTAGAGAAGGGATTGAAGCTTCTCCACTTGCCCATACAGCTAGATTTTGCAAGTGCTCGAGTTTCAAAAAAGACTTTGAATTGCGAAAGGCAGTTTGTACTTTGCCAGTTGATTCTTGTCTAAGCGAGATTGAACTGTGACGTACAGATGGCGCAACTTGCGGCCTTTTGGTGCCTCCTCTCTTGCCCATTTTATTGTGGTTCGCTTACGAATTTTGACGAACAGTTGGTGAGCAACGAGCGGAAGGGACGATACAAACACGGAAGCATATAATAACTATATGCTGTTAAGCGGCGTCGTTTCGATAATCAGTGAAATGGCATATGCGTAATTATATCCATGATAAGGTCCGTTTACGTAATCGACTGCACCGCCAAATTCCAATTTTCTTCATCGCCTGGAGTACTGGAGTCTCTGTTAAACCGAAACAAAAATCAGGAAATGGGAAACCGGAGATTTGCGCAGGTGTCCACCAGCGACGACGAAGACGAAACGCCGCCTCCGCCGCCGAAAACTCGCTTGTCGGCGAAGTCGGAAGAGAACGAGAGGAAGCGGAAGAAAATGAAACTTCGAGAAGAAGAAGAAGAGGATGAACACCAAGAGAAAGTGAGAGGAGGGAAAGCGAAGAAGAAAACTAGAAGAGGGAAAGTAGTTGAGCCAGAATCAGAAGAGGATCTCGAAGACGAGGAGGAGCAGGAGGAGGAAGAAGAAGATGCTCCTCAGGAAGATGCGAAGCCGGTTGGTGAACCAGTTAAGTTTTCCGGTAAGGGAAGAGGACGGAGGAGCTATTACGAGGCTTTTGAGTTCGATGGAAACCGATACGATCTTGTAAGTTCATTGTTTAATTTGATTGGTACAGTTAGGGTTTTGTGTTTAGTTGAATATAGTTGTATTTTGGAGGAATTAGGTATTTGTTACAAGCTATTTTATTGTTTTAACGTTCCTGGGTTTTGAATTTTGACAAACACTTTAACTTTATAATTGCTTTGAATAGCTAAGCTTCAGAAGGCAAACAAAAGAACTTTGTTGTTGTTTCACAGTATCAAATAGTTGTTTCTAGAATTCTAAGAGAACAAAATATTTATGAATTCCCTTATTTTTTACTCCATCACCATAATAATGTTCTCTTAATTGTTCTGTAGGAGGATCCTGTACTTTTAGTTCCGGAAGATAAAAAGCAAAAGCCTTATGTGGCAATTATCAAGGTAACTGCATGGAACTGCTTTATGGTGCTGTATAGAATTTCTATAGTTTCTTTTTCTTTTCTGTGTCTGTTGTGATGGCAGACATTCTATTCATTCCAAGTTATTCGAAGTAGAAGTGTTT
The DNA here is from genome assembly GCA_947685225.1 of Garcia nutans. Taxonomy (NCBI): domain Eukaryota; kingdom Viridiplantae; phylum Streptophyta; class Magnoliopsida; order Malpighiales; family Euphorbiaceae; genus Garcia; species Garcia nutans. The sequence continues at coordinate 2,595,784 of CANTUV010000089.1, forward strand.
TGATCTGCTTTGCTTCTGCCCTTCTCCTTTGGCATTTTTGTGTTTGAATTGCATGATTTAATGGTGAAGCAGACTAGTGATTTCATGCATATATGCGTCATTATTTTCTTTGTAGTGGTAGTTGTGCATAATGCTCATCTTGAACAGGCTTAATTGGAAATCAGTGATCTACAGTCTAGTCCTTTTAAGTAATAATCAACTATTTTTTTTTGGGAGGTCAAACTTGTTATTTGTGACACTTGGTTTTGTAGGCTCAACAGGATCATGAGTATGCTTATTTAAAGCAATTATAAAGTTAAAAGCTAACAAAATGATGGTGCAAACACACAGTGTCATCCCATTTCAAATAAATTGTTAGGATTCCTAATGAACTTGGATTTGGATATAAGGCTATTTTTGAATTGGGATGCAGCTATCCTTTAGTTGCAATATTATGAGAAGCTTCCTGTCAGTGAACATGCACCTATTGCTGCTTTCCCTTTTCTTTCTTTCTTCCATCGATCTTCTCTTCTTCTTTCCATCTCCAACTATTTGCTGAATCTTGGACATTGATTGCACTTTTTTGCAGGTTGTTTATGTTCACTTCATTTCTCTCTCCAAGTTCTGTTGAATGACTTCATTTTGTCAAATTACCATCCTTTGTGATGTTGAGTTTGGGATTAAGGCTAAGCTGAGTTGATTTTGAGCATCTATTGTGATGTTGCCACTGTTTCTGGTCAAGGATTCTTGAATCTTGTATCTTTGGCTCCTCTTTCTTTACCGGGGACTTGGGCTTACAATATCGGTTGTGGTTTTTGTCAAAATTTATTTAATTCATATGGTTTTTGGTGCACAAAGAATTCTTTGCAGTCCACTCATGTAAAGCATTTCATATTGTTTTCATCCTTTATTAATGCATGTCTGGTGATGCAGTAAAATAGATTTTCCAATATGCTGCTGCACTCCAAGAATTATGTTTGACCTGCTTTCCAAGAAGGCGTAAAGTTGTTAATCACCTTGGGCTGGTAGAAAAACTATTTTGCTTCTTATCTCCAAAAAGCAAAAAAATTTGATCATAGTTTCAACAAGCGGCTGAAAGTCTGAAACCATAATAACTATTGAATGATAAAGTTTAAAATTATTTCTACTATCAATTTACTTGTTTCTAAAGGAATTGTTATCCTGTTGATAGGATATTACACAGACCAAAGAAGGTAGTATGATGGTCACTGGACAGTGGTTTTATCGCCCTGAAGAGGCAGAAAGAAAAGGTGGTGGAAGCTGGCAGTCACGCGATACTCGGGAACTGTTCTATAGTTTCCATCGTGATGAGGTTCCAGCAGAATCTGTAATGCATAAGTGTGTGGTGCATTTTGTTCCTATTCACAAGCAACTACCAGTTCGCAAACAACATCCTGGTTTTATTGTCCAGAAAGTGTATGATACTGTGGAGATGAAGCTTTGGAAGCTAACTGATAAGGATTATGAAGATAATAAGCAGCATGAAATTGATCTTCTTGTTCAAAAGACTTTAGCACGTCTGGGAGACCTTCCTGACATTGAAACTGAAGAAAATGGTGCTGAACCAGAAGATCAGTCAAAGGTCAAAAGAACTCTTAGGAAAAAGAATATTACTCCTCTTGATGTTTCAAGGGAGGAAGATGCAACTACCAGGCCTGAGAATTTAAGGGCTGAAACGCCAGGAAGTTGTACGGGAAATGCCTCAGAGTACTATGCAATCTTAGAGAAGTTTAATGCTCTAACTGGAGATACCCATCGTGACAAATGGTTGGAGAGGCTTCTCCAATGTGTTCAGTATGTGTGCAGTTCTCCTGATGGTATAGGTGATGATGAGAAAGTGAAAGCTGGTTCTGATGCTGCGGATCATAAAAAAGAGCAGAAGGGCACTGCAAATGGATCTCACGAAAAGAATCCTAAAGTATGTAGTGGGCGTTGCAATATACTGTCAGAATTCTGGTTTTTAGATGAAATCGTATTGATAATGATGGAGATTAGAAACTGAAGTTTGAAAATTATGTTGTTCTTTGGTTCTGATGTTATCTTTTTCTGGATTGGATGTTATCTTTTGTTGGATTGGACAGAGCAGAATAACTTTTTGCTGGCCAGATGCTGCTGTTCCTGCCGTAAGTGCTCTTGAAAAGGCCTCATATGAAGTTCTCTCTGCTGATTTTCAGAAATATAACCAAAAGATGCGTCAGCTGGTTTTCAACCTGAGGGTTAGTCCATCTGATGGTGCATATGAGATTTTTCCATTCTCTTTTCTTCAAATACTTTGCATTCATTTGCTCACTTAATTCCAAACTAGTTGGTTTTGGTTGTGCAGAAAATTGTTGTCTTCCATTTTGTGCTGTATTGTGGCAAAGGCTATAGAGGTGTGAATTGGAGATTTTTTATAATATTTAGTGTGGTTACGCTTGGGGGGCGTGGGGGGACAATGGAGGAATAGGATGGGAAATTATGTGCAGTCATGAGTCGTGATGTGGGACCATGAATTAATACTTCAAAGCTTGTAAAAGAGAATAGAAAAATATATTAATTCTTGCATTTTTAAGATAATGTAAACTTTATATTGTTTTTTCATTAGATAAAAAGCAAATTGTATGTTTAGATCTGAAAGAAAAATTTGCGACAAAATAAATAAAGTATTAAAGTAGGAGTGATAGGTGGGATAGTCTACTTAGCTTATTGTAGGAGGATGGTATGCTTGTGTATGCTGTGGACTTTCTCGTCAAAGGCTAGCTGTAGAGCATTTTAGGGAGTTGATGTTTTTTTTTGTTGCAAATGGAATTGGAGAATTTTATTTTATTTTTATTATGGTTTTTGGCTTCCATTTTGTAGATGTTTCAGATATTTTGGAGCTAGTTTTTTGCTTTTGTTCTGTCTTGTTTGATTTCCTGTTAAGTAATATATATTCTTTGGTGCTTGTGTTATTTACTTATTTTGTTTTCTTTCTTTTGGTGAATATGTTGCTTACTTCTCTGCATGCATGTGATTGGCATAAAAGAACAAAATGCCCTGTGATTGATTGAAACAAATATTAGAATAGTTTTCACTATGCTAGCTTGAAAAATCATGATATGTTTACTTAAGATTTTTTTTTTTACCCTAAATATTTTCCTCTTATTGGCAGCAAACTGCACTGCTGGCCCGGCGTCTACTTAATGGAGGGTTGGAACCTTCAAACATACTAAATATGTTACCTAATGAATTGAAAGTAGGAATTTTTATGACCCACAGTAATTTTTTTTCTTTGGAATGACTTGTGAATTGGTCAAGTTTCTGACTGATTAATTTGACTTCAGGAGGGAATGACTGCTGAGGAGACAGCACCAAAGGAGCCTGAGGAATCAGCACGCATGCAGGTTACTTCTTGTTTTTGGTTTAACCTTGGGATTTAGATAGCTTGTTAGTTATGCACATATGCATGTGCTTATACTCACTGTCTGATTTGTTGCTCATGTCACAGATGACAGATGCTTCTTGCTCAAGATGCAATGAACTTAAAGTTGGTATTAGGGACATCATCCAAGCTGGACATGGAGATCGGTATCAGGTTCTTGCCTACTTGCTCCTAAATTCTATGCATCCTTAGTTGAGAATATCATCTTGTAATTTTTTACCATATGGTCAACAATACCTTTTATTAGCTTGAAGTACTCGCATCATGCATGTCAGATTCGTATTCAGAACTATAGATGTTAAAAAGCCATGCAAAGTCACGTTTTAAGCTTACTAATAATCTGAAACTGCAGCCATTTTATACCTGTTTGTGTTGGCGAACTTTTATCTGGTCTAGCATTGTATTAGAGAACCCTGTGGATATAATTTTACTGATCTTGATGACAAACATTTAGTTCTTCTTAAACGATTTAGTTGTGTGATATTGAACAATATAGAAGGTTAAGTTTACTGGAACTACAAATTTTCTGAATTCAGCTGGAGTGTACCGCCTGTGGTAATTCCTGGTATGCGTCAAGAGATGAAGTATCCATGCTGACAATAGACGGACCGAGTTCTGCTAGAAGTGTAGGTACTGCTCCCTGGGCGACAGTCAAATTTGAAGAGGTTGAGAGGAAGCTGGTCAGTCCCCGTGAACAGGAGAAGGCAGCTGAGGTCATCAAGAAGGCCAGTGAACCATTTATACCAGTTCTAGAAGCCCAGAAATCATTTGGCAGGACCAAGAATGATGAGAATCCTGAAATTACAAAAAATGGTGAATAATATACACACAGTCTGAGGAACTTTCGTGTACAGCTAATATTAGTGGGTTTTTATGCATAGGTAATAGGTAGCCTGGATTCTGAAGCAGAGAGTGTATTAGTGTAGCAGTTTACCAGGTTAAAGTTGTAATACACTATACAAGAGTGGGATCATGTCAGTTTCTCTCAAATTTCTTTATAGTTTAGTTAAATTATGCAAGTAATTTTAGGCTGGGGCTGCATCTTGAATGTGAATGTTACTGAAATTGGTATGCCCTTGTGAGAGTTAATTATCAGAATATTTTATCATATCCATCGAGAGTTTGTTTTCCTTTTTTGTATTTTTTGTTTTGTTTTGTTGTGTTTTTTTAAAAAACTAGGCTGCCATATCAGTCAGCCAGCAGCTAGCGAGTTAACTTTTGAATTATTGTTCTAGGAAGTAGCATCTGAGACTGAGAATGCTGCTACCTTGTGAGAATGCTAATAGCTGTTTTATATATTTAACTGCGCTTTTCATTGAAAGGAACAAAATTCATGTAGTTGATGTAAATTAACTTGGGATTATCAATTGATCATGTGTTTTGAGACTATGAAAATGTTTGACAAACAGGATGTAAAGTATTGCTATATGGTTATTCAGTGGGCAAATGGCAAGGCATGAAAATGAAATTATAGGTTTATTGAAATATGTGCTTTTCCCTCTCAAATTTATAAAAATGTCTTATCATTTATAATAAAATTTATTTTAGATGTTAACCAGTTTGAAGTTACATGCTTTTATTATTTTATAAAAAAATCATTTCATATATTACTGAGTTGATTAAAATTCTCTTTTTCCCCCACGAGTTGCGATTTAAGACTATATTTTCAAAAAAATCCAAATTTATTAACTATTGTAGCATAAAAGTCATTTTACGCCCTGGCTTGGGGTTGAACCGGGTGCTTAGTCTAACGACGTGTCGTTTCTCCAGCTATAGTTTCTTAGTTGAAATTAAAATGCGGTATTACTCATTCAAGAAGATGTTTTGAGACGACGTCTCGTTTTAAAACCCTGGGGCCTCCTACGGCTCGATCGATTGCAATTGCATTACCGAGGCGGAGAGAAAAAGCCACGGCGGTTTAGAAAACACAAAAAAAGGTGCGTTTCTGTGTATTGGATTTTTTTTTTGTAGAAAAAACCAAACCTCATTTTTAGTTATAATGGTGCTATGGTTACAGTGTTCTCTGCGTGTGTGTGTCTCTCAATTGCCATGCTTGTGAATGGTCTAAGCAGTTAATCGAATCCACCCGCCAATTTCTAATCAACTAAGGTTTATTGAAATCACTTTTCAGTTCTCTCTCGGTTAGTGTTGGTTTGTTCCTCAAAATTTTTGTTCACTAAGTGTTTGTTCAAATGTCACAATGAAATCTCGTTTCGTGTGTTCAACAAACTTCATGGTAATGAATTATGTGAGTAATTTGTAATGAATTATGTGAGTAATTTAAGGGTAAGATTTTTTGTCTTATTGGTCTGTGGTTAACAGATGAAGTATGTAAAGCCACTGACCTTGTTCCAAGACTTGATGAAAACAAAAGCTAAAGAGCGAGGGCGACTGCTTGGCTTGGATGTCGGTGACAAATATGTTGGATTAGCTATCTCAGACCGTCATAATAAAATCGCATCACCTCTAAGGTTTGATCTGAATTGTCAATCATTTAATTTGATTTGTTTTATTATATGTTTATGATTTTACTTTAGCTTAATAATTTTGATTGTTTTCAACTTTTCTTTTTCAGTGTTCTACTCAGAACTAAATCAAACATGAATCTGATGATTTCCAAAGGCTGGTGAGTTTGTCATTTCTGTCTGTCTATTTTTTCTTTATCTTGTCTGTTGTCTTCTTTTATGATTGGTGGCATTAAAAAAAAATCAAACAATTTGTATCAATTTTAGATTTTGGTGAAGAGTTGGTGGCATTAAAGAGTTCAGAGCATCCTATGAATAAATGGGATTGGTGATTCTTCAAGTTGTCAATTTTTAGCTGTTTATGTTGACTCTCTGTCTGGCTTGCCTTGCTAATAGATTATGGGATGGCCCATTCTGGCCCTTCAAATGTTCTTATCGGAAATTTTTGCTTTTGTTTGTCCTTTGTCCTTTGTTTTTAACTTCTGCTTTTCCCCTCTTATCTTAATTAATTAACTTCTGCTATCGCTGTGTGCATCTTTCTTGAAGAACCTTGGACTTTTAAAAAAAATTATGCAGTTGGCTAAAACTTTAATAATTTTCAAACTCGTGGTATTCATCTTGTTCTATTAGCATATACTACCTTTTAGACTATTTTTCTATTTCTTTACCACTTTGTCTTCTAATAATGCTTTTGTTGATGGCTACCCATTTACAAACTTTCATCTTGTGGACCATTGAAAGACTGCCATAATGCTAAAGCATGCTTATATTAGTTAGAAAATTTACGGTGTGTATATTATCTGTTAAGTTTGATTCATCATTAGTTTCTCAGTTACAGATGCACCTATTTCCCCTGTCTATATGCAGATATCTGAGCTTTCCCTGACGAGATTTGTTGTTGGCTGCCCTTTCAACAGACAGCGAAGTACTCCTGACGTGTGTTTTCATTTTTGTTTGTCATCATTACAGTTTCTCTATCTTCTTATTCTCATCTCTTTTTTGTTTCATCTTTTATTAGACCATGCTGGTGAAGGATTTCGTTGATGAGCTCTGTAAAACAGAGAAACTTGAAGGTTTAAAATACACATACTGGGATGAGAGCTATACATCAAAGGTGATTGCTTATCGCTAAGCTGATTGGAAAATGAGGGCTCAGTTCAATGTGGCATTTCTGACATAAACATATTGAGGGGTTCAACATTTTTAAGAAGTTCTTATAACTAGTCGATGCTACTTGGTCAAAAGAAATTTGAAAAAACTAGTTTTAGCCATTTGTTGCTGCACTCATTTATTTTCTTACTTCAGAACTTCATGAACCTGGCTCCCTTATGAACAAAAGAAAAGAAAGGAAAAGAATAAAGAGATCCTGCATTCATGATACAAATAATATAAGATTTGATATCAATGCTGTTTGCAGAATGTGGAATTACTAGTAAAGCCTTTAAATATGAGTCATATTCAAGCAAAAACAATAATTGACAAGTTTGCTGCTGTTGGGATACTTCAGGTATCTTTCTTCAATTCTTCTAGTCTATCCTTTGCATATCTAATCAACTTATTTTGCCTCGATATAATAATGTGGTTGTGTAAATTCTTATGATACTATCAACCTATTTTAAACACATTGGCTAATGCCTTCTCCGTGGACATCAGTTATTTGATCACAGCATAACAAAATTTAAACTTATTGAGTTTCTACCTGGATACAAAGATGAGTGTTTTCTTTTTGATATTAATCAATTCTGAACTTGGTCTTAACATGCCTATACATGGCAGGAGGATCTAGATTACGTTCACTGGAAGTTGAAGTCGGAGGCACCAGAATAAGGAGTTTGAAATGAATGTGAGTGTCTATTTGTCCAAGAGGTAAAGAGAGAGGATTTATTGACATTGCACACACAACATCTGTTTCAAAGTCTCATTGAATGACCTGCATTTCTCTATCAACTAGATGTTTTTATTTTGTCTCTCTACCTCGTTAGCCTAGTGAGAAGATGGTAAGGAAGCCTCAAACTCAACCAGTCAACCTCAATCTCCTTACGATTGATTTTTCTGATCACCATTTTTACTGATCAATGTTTCATGTATATTGGTTGCAGTAATCTGGCAGATGATGGTAATACTCTTGTGGATACACTATCTTAACAAACTAATGAACAAAATGGATGATTCTTGTTTTATTTTTGTATTTCATTTTCCTCTAATGGGGAATTTTTGGTGATTTGAATTCTGAGTACTGTAACATGAATTTGATATGGACACTGTAATGCTACTAGTTGGAACACAATCAAGCAAGTAGAAAATTTTTCCTATTTCACATAATGATTAGCAATCAAAAAGAAAGAAACTTGGAGAAATTAAGAAACTGGTAGATTATGCAAATCAACAAGTGTTCCACTTCAAGACATTATTGTACATACAATCATCCATCAGCTTTATTTGTCATGTTTTGCTGTTTGTTCTAAGATTACAAGTCAATATTATTATTTTTTGTAGTATTTATACGTAGGGAAATGGTAATTGATACTGTGCACTTATTCTTAATTTGTGTTTCGATGTATAAATTAATATTATTTATTTGTTGTGCCTCTTCATGTCAAAATTCAAAAGAAAAAAAAGGCATGATTTTAAGTTTGTATTTCATTTCAAATAACTCAAACAATAAAGTAGATGGGATGGGAACATTAATAGTGGCTTTATCTAATATCAGATCTAAGCAAAAAGCTAAAAGGAATGTAATATTTTTTTATTCACAACATAATTTAGTTAGTCTTTTCCATTTATGGGGATGAGTCTTCAGTCTTTATATATTTTTTTCCTTAATTTTATTATCTTTATGATTTTTAATTATTTAAGCAAGTTGGCTCTCAAAAAAAAGTATTTAAGCAAGTAAAAAAAAAACGAAAAAGGAATTTCTTTGAACATATGCTAAAACATGTAACATGTCCAGAGGCGTTACTGATCACACAAGTAGGTAATCAATTGTCACTTTCTTTGTTCCAGGCAAATGTTTTCTCAAGTAACATCACTTGCCCTTTCTTTTTTATACAATTTAATTTAGTTTAACGATATTTTTTTACATCACTGTTTAATTTTCAAATTGTTTAAATTAATAAATAATGAGATATTTTAATTAATATACATTTTTAAAATTATTTTTTATCCAATGAGAAAACATTTTTTTTTTTGTTATTGAGTACTACCCTTTTACAAGCCTTTCCCCTCTTAGAACATTATTTTGTTGGTTTCTCTTTCATTTCTCCAAGTTTACATAAAAACGGAAACAGTAAAAAACTAAAGCAAAACACTAAAAGCATTAGAATTGTATAGAAAACGATTTTTTTTTTTTCAAACGTGCATGTGTTTGGGAGCACATGTTAAACAATAATAAATATTCTAAATTTTTATTAAAATAGAATTTATTTTTATTAGAATTTATTATAATCAATATATAATTTGTGTAGTTTACTATTAACTATTTAAAAAAGTAATTATAATATATTACAATAAAATATAAAATATTTTAATAAAAATTAAAATATTTATTATTGTATTTAATAATAGGCCGATATATGTTAATTTTTTTTTATAAAATTACTAAAAAAATAAAAAAATATATAAATTTTATTGGCTTTTTTAAAATAATTTCAAATTTATTAAAATTATTATTAATTTATAAATTTATTAAATTTAAATAATTTATTATATATATCATACTTATTTTTTATGAGTTTAATATAAATTTATTATATATTTTATAAAAATATTATTTTCTATTGGAATTGAAAAAAAAAGAAAAAAATTTAAAATTAAGGGCTCACTACCCTAAGCAAGTGTAAAAATCTGATGAGGACATTTAAGAGTAGGGTTTATTTAGTACAGTGGTAGGGCAGCCCCAGCATCACAGTGTCGCTCACTGACACTCTTCAGACAAAATAGTAACAACACGTACACTTGCACACTCCTGATTACTAAACGATAAAGAAACAAAAGGAAAGGTCTTTACTTTGGAACCCTTTAATTCAAAAGCTCACATTTACTTATTTTCTCTCTCTCGTTCTTTGTCCTTGTCTTTTCTATGCTCTCTTTTTCTTTACCAGCTCCTGCAATTTTTCTTTCAAAATCCTAGATTTGAAAAAATAATCTAGGGTTTTCTTTTTCTTCTTTTTTGTTGTTTGGTGTTATGGCAAAGTTTAGTTTTTTTTTTGCTTTTTAAAGTTCTTGGTCTGTATAGCTGTTCTGTTTTTTTTTATTCTTCTTCACATTAGTTTTTTCAATATTAACTTTCTTTTGTGGGTTGGTGAAGGAAGATGGTATTTATTCCTGTTTAACTTCCTTTTTTTTTCCTCCTTTTTCTGTGGGATTCAGACTGGATTTCTTTCTGGATTGGTTTGATTCTCTATACGCTGAGAAAACCCCCCTTTAAAGCCCTTGTTATGAAATTTCCACGTTCATGTTTTGAAGACTTAGGGCTAGATGGGATTTAACTTGTCTGTTTTCCATCTTTTTGAGTTGAGGATTTGAAATTCTTGTTCTTTTTGCAGCATTTCTTTTATTTAAGAGAAAAACCCTTGCAAAACCCTTTTCTTCAACTATCCTTTTGAGTGTATACTCGTTAAATTTGTGTAACATTTGGTTCGGTTTAGACGTTAGGGTAAAAAGTGCAGCTTAAAGATATAAGCTGTAGCCCGTCAAAGAAGATAGGGAATAAAAAAGCAGTGATCTTGTTCTGTCTGTGATATTACATTATTGTTCTTAGTAAATGCATGGATGGAAGAGAAGCCATGGCATTAGCTAGTGGGTCGACACCATATTATATTCATAGAGGAGCTGGGGTTGGTGGGTCTGGGTCTGGATCACAAGCTGGTTCATTTCATCTCCCACCTGGTTTCAGACCCTTGCCAAATCCTAATTTACCACCTCAATCCAATGCCAGGCCAGGTTCATCTTGGCCAACATTTTCAATAGAGCCATCAAATGCCAATTTTGGTCATGGCATTAACATGGCTATGCCCTCTGGGATGCCAGTGGGCGAGCCAGTGAAGAAGAAGCGGGGGAGGCCTCGGAAATATGCTCCAGATGGGCAAGTTTCTCTCGGATTGTCTCCCATGCCAGTAAAGCCTAAGCCTTCTTCAGCGCAGGATCCATTGACCCCTAAAAGGGGCAGGGGGCGTCCACCAGGAACTGGGAGGAAGCAACAATTGGCTCTTCTTGGTGAGTATTCTTTTTGGACTTGGCATATAACTTTTGTGCTATGTTTAGTGTAAATTTGGTAATTGTTTTGATGGCCATCAGTTTCTATGCATCTGCTGTTGGTGATCTTGTACTTCCCATTGTTAATGGAAATTTGATGTGTTCCCAAATCATTTTATGTTCCATAGGGTATTTGATTTTCAATGCATTTATGTTGTTATTGTGATTTCTGGAGCGCATACATTGAAAACTGTATGCCTGTATCCATGTTTTGGTTTTCTTCTGCTTTTCCAGTCCAGAAGTTATTTATACCTAGTTCCTCTCGGTTTAGAGTTGGATTTTGAGAATAACTGTATAAGTAGTATAAAAGATTTGTGAACATGTTTCATTTAATTGGTGATATTTTATTTAGAACTTGACTTATATTGAGTCTGTCTCAATTCTTTTCTGTGGAGATCAGGAAATGACTTTTCATAAAATTTTAGTATCAGGATCTTTTTGCTCCTAAGCGTCATTAATACCCAGTAGTTGTTAACAAATTTGATTTCTCTTTCCTCTTTTAATGAACATGAGATTGGTGTTTCTTTCATTATTTTTTTTAAAATGTTCTTATGCGCTTAATTGATATTGCTAGGTGACTGGATGAATACTTCTGCTGGAATAGCCTTTTCACCACATGTGATCCACATTGGAGCTGGAGAGGTATGATTCTTCCTGCACTTCTTGTTTATTGTACATTTGATTGGGATGTTGTGATTTTTTTGAATCAAGATTCAGAACATTTATAAACGTATCCATTCAGTATGAACTGGCTCCAGTAGATACAATATGGACTTATATTGTTCCCCTTAATAAAAGCACATTTTAGGCTCCATTTTTGTTTTTTAGAATTTCGTAATCTGTTTAAATGGATGGAGTTGCATCCCCGAGGTTTCTCCTCTATATTCATACAGGCTGTGCAATGGTAATGAGACTTGTGCTTTATCTTTGCTTGCATTTTTGCCTTCTAATTACTTTCAGATGTAAGTATCTTATTACACAATTGATTGCTGCTACAATCAGATTTTAATTACTAATTAACTGTATAAATGGCTCAATTAGGAAATGTATATTGAGATGGAGATGCTTGGGAACACACTTGGGCACACATTTGGACATACGCAGTTGTATCATTTTTCAAAAGCAAGTTGATTTTAACCTTTCCAGTCTTTTTTGCAGGATATTGTTTCAAGAATACTATCATTTTCCCAACAGAGGCCAAGGGCACTTTGTGTTTTGTCTGGAACTGGTACTGTTTCTTCAGTAACACTACGTCAGCCAGCATCTTCAGGGCCGCCCAGTATCACGTTTGAGGTTAATGAAATCAAATAGCTTTTCATATTTTTTGTCACTAAAATATTTCATTTTTTAGTTACTTATTTTCCCTGTTTTGTAGAATTTTTTTTATTCTGAAACTTGGATTCAGCTGTTACTTCTTTTTGCTTAGAAACTTTTCATGGGAAACCTTGCATGTCCAAAATCATGTGTTAGTTGATTTTCAGTAAAACACTGTTGAATTTCAGCATTTCTAGCTTGTTTGTATTGTTAAGTAGTTATTTAATTAGTTGTTAAAATAATTGTGTTCAGGTTTTTGAACTATGTATAATTGATATAATAGTTTTCAACATGGCATTGTGGCGTAATTAGTACATTTATGAATAGAATAAGTTAAAAGGTAGTTCCAAAGTTAAACAATGGATGACTTGGTTCTGATAATGTCAATTTTTTTTTTTTTTAAAGAAGTGAAGGAATCTAGTAAATTATGGTGCAGTGAGGTACTGCAGTGAATGTGAAGTTGGAGTGCAGCACAATGCGCAAAAAAATCCTTGGATGGTCTTACTTGAGAAGTGTTATCTGAGCTTTTGTTTTAAGATTTGGAACTTGGATGATGTACCTGTTGCTCGAGTTTAGTCTCAGCCTATGTATACAATTAGGTATCTGAGTTCATATTGTGGCGTCACTCATTTGATGAGATAGATCAGCTATGGGTTTTGGATTTTGATTCAAATGTTAATGTCTGTAAGAATTTTCTTGGTAGTGGAACATGGAAATAACAATCTGTATTACGGATTAAGGATATCAGTGTTGATCTCAAATTTTTCTATAGCCCCCCAATATGAGTGTATGTAAATTCACACACTTCATGTGCAGGCACATGCACACGCGCATTTGAAAACAATACGCATGATTAGTTTGCCTATTTTCAGATGGTTCAGCTGGTTTAGCCCCAATTTTGAGGATATTTTAGTGATGTGTCTGCAAGTATTTAGTGATATTGGTATCAACATGAAGCTTTTAGTAGGGTTCTGTCACCAGTTTGTGATATCATCATCTTTTATGCTGGATTAATGGGATTCATAACAACATGGGCCATATTTCAAAATTGGTCTTTGGGTTGTAGCACATGATACAGAACATGGGATCACTGAGTGAATGAATTTTTTCATTCTTTCAGATTTCAGCTGAACTGAGCTTCTGAAATGTCAAGTTCATTATTAATCATTTGTGCCAAAAGATCAAAATAATGGTAGGAGGTTGTTTAATATTCAGACAGTTGCTGGCTTCTGAGAGGCTGCACTGTTTTTTTGGATTTACCATGCTATGCCAGATTGTTATTCATGAAAGGCTGCACTGGTTATTTGATTCACCATTTTAATCTCTCATTTGAGAGGTTATAGTTGTTAGAATATAGAGAGGGATATCACTCTTTGATTATGCTGTTAGAAATAGCTTGAAACTGTAGGCCTCTTTCAAAACAATCCCCACTTATTGCACTGTCAAAAAGAAAAGAAAAATGCAATTTCTTGAAAACGATAGGTCAGCAATATATTGCCATTTCACCCTTATTTTTCCCTAAGCATTATATTGTACCTTTGAAATTGTGGTTAAACTGCTTTTGCTATATTGTGTTTACTTTTATTTAAATCTTAGAAAATCATGGTTTCAGAAAAGCTATCTTCTGAAAGCAGGTTAAACTCAATAACAAACTGACCATTAATTATCCTATTCCTATCTGCTTGTTTCCCTTCCTCTTCTTTTGCATTTGTTCCTTATTAAAAGGATCACATGAAAAATGAACTATCATGACAAGCTGCATCTAGTGAAATGACAAACTTAACTTTGTTTTGTCCTTTAACCAGCATCAATACTTAAAAATCTCAATTGCTACGTTTATCATTTCTCCCAATGGTTTAGCCTACATATTATTCTGATAACAATCAAGTAGTTAAGATGGAACTTATTTGGTATATTTAGCTTGTGTAGGGCCGTTTTGAGATATTATGCTTGTCTGGTTCTTACCTGGTTGCTGAAGATGGTGGTCCTCGGAATCGAACTGGTGGTATTAGTGCTTCCCTTTCTAGTCCTGATGGCCATGTCATTGGTGGCGCAATTGGAATGTTAATTGCAGCAGGCCCAGTTCAGGTACTATTTGGATTCCTAATTTTTTGTAACATTCATTGTTTATGAATTATCTATATTAAACACCTGGCTCTGGTCTCTAACATTATTTGGTTCCTATTATGCATTATCTGGAATTTATTAGAGGCAAAGACTTCAGGAAAGTAGCATCTGTTTTCATATTTAAACACCTGAAAACAAGAAGAATTTTTTGCATTATTTAATGCCATGAGATTTAATCCATTGTTGATTTAATATCTTTTTGAAAGATATTGTTAAATGTTAAGCTTGTATTTTTGAACTGTTATGGCATAAATAACTGATTATATGGTATCAAATGCTTTATTAAGATATTCATAATATACCTGAAAAACATATTTATTTTCATGTAATTTTTTCTTCATAGTTAAATCTCATTTTATTTGATTTTTACAGAGAGGTTCATGGGTACTAGTGTAATGCCTGTTATAATCTATGTTGGGTATTATACCCATTGATGATACTCAAAACTAATTGTCATTTTGTGTATGCATGAGTGCCATATAGGTAACTAATGATATCAGTGAAGAAAATATACTTGAAATATGATGGACTAAATTTCGTGGTGCTGGGAAATGAAACCAAAAGCCTTGCTACTAAAGTGTCAAGCGCTATAACACATGAATTTTCTGAAATTCTCCTTTGTTTTAGTTGTTACTTAGGTCTTGAGTCGTAAGGGAATCATCCCAGATATTAAATGGTTGTATGGGATACAAAAATTATACTGGAAAGAATATATGAATTCTCTCACATGTTGCATTGCTTGTTATTTACTCGATCAAACTTTTTGGATACTTTGGAATGCACAAAAGTCACACTATTCAGTTCACATTGATATTGAAATTTGAGATTATTCACGTAAATAACGTACTGACAGTTTCATGAATGATTAAGAAATCATCAATTGTTGAGTCTGTCTGCCCTATCTTTTAGTGTATGGATGGGTAGCTTAATGTTAATAAAATGATAAGCTGAGTTTTGCTTGCTGCAGGTGGTGGTATGTAGTTTTGTGCATGGTGCTTCTAGGAACAAGGATAGACAGGTCGGTCGTCCCAAAATTATTAAAGATTCTGCACCCCATCCTGGTGAAAAATCAGCTCCTGCAAAATTGACTATCCCTACAAATATACCTCCTCAAAATTACACTCCGACTCCAATGCATGCTTGGCCGGTTTCACGGTCAGTTGACCTGAGAAACCCTCACAACGATATTGACCTTATGAGAGGATGACTGCTGCAACAGACACATGGCAAAAAATTTTGTACATATCTGTTGTATATGTACTGAATCTGTGATAGTGTTGAACATTTTGGGGTTTCCCCCTTGTTTCCCTTCCGAGGGGCCTTGTTCTGTGTTTTTGCTAACGTAGTTTGTAACAAAGTCATCATTTTAAGACTGCAAAATTACAATGAAAACCTGTTGAAATTTTTTTTTGTAATTTGGGGAAAAAAGTACAATCCTTGTTCCAGAGAGTCCTCTCATTTTATATTCATTTTAACCGTTTCTCCATGTCTGTAGTATGCTACAGAAGTTCTTTAGGTAAGAGATTTGCCCTGAACGTTGGCAAAAACCAAGTTTGGTGCTTCCTTGCACCAAGCTACATCTTTCATTCATTGTAGCCTTTGAAATCACTTGAAGGCCCTCTATCTGGGCACCAGCTCTGCCCATGCAGCTGCAATTTCCCCGAAGATTCAATGGGGTCCATTACTATTCCAATTGAGTCTTACTAGGGATCATGTTAGAACATATTATGTATGGTGGGGACCTTGCCACCTTTGTCTTCATTGGATTTATGAGCTGAGGAGGCTGCAACCAGCAAGTTCCAGCTTTTACCCGTTTGTTTGCAAGTGCCATTTCTAAAGAGTTAAGATTCTATGGGACCCTATTAGGGAATCTGTGTCTAATATATGACAAGGTATCTCAAACACAGATTCCCAGCGACCCACATTGTGATCATTACTTCCATCATTACTTCAATAAGACTGTTCATGCATTGCATCCAAGAGCAATGCTTCAAAGTTGAGAATATATACATGATAATTTATACCCATAGTTTCTAATACGATATATTAAAACACTTTATCCTCTTTATAATTTAATCTTTTCATTCTTTGTCTCTTAATTTTATACTAGTCCTCGTCATCCTTCATCTTATTTACCATTATTACCCTTAACAGTAAGTTGATGTCACATTTTATGTGGTGTTATGCCATTCACTATATTAACAAATATAACCTAATATGGCATCACATCAATATGTTATGTAAGCTCTCTTAATATTATTGTGTTAAAAATAAAATAATCAACATACATTGTCCCTCATTTGTCTTCCCTCAAATTTAATTTATAACAAGAATTGAAATAAATGAAAATCATTATTTAAATATGTTCAGCTAAAATGGCACATATAAACTCATATTTTTATGGTTAATAAATTCAGAACTGATTTTGCCGCTCCCATATTAACACTAAAAAAAATTATATTAATATTTTATTAGTAATAGAGAAAAATCTAATAAGAATGACAATGAAGTAGAGTAAGAACTGTCATTCTTAGACTACGAATCTACAAGTGCCAGGCGGTGAAAAAGAAATATCTATGCAAGATGACAATTGATTTCCTGTTTTAATTCCTATAATTTAGAAGTTATCACACGTTATAATTTTATTTATTAATATTACATATTATGTACTAGTTAGCATTAAGATTAAAAAAAATACGATGAAATACAAAGTAGTGAAATATTTCTAAAGATAATTAGATTAAAATTAGAAAAAGAAAAATACTGAAAGTTTGGACCAGATGATATTTTCTAACAAAAAGTGAAAAAAAAAAGCTTAAATTTTTGAAAATATAGTTTTGAGTATTAGCATGGAGAGAGATGAATCAATTTTAGCGTTATTATTCAGAAAAATATACATTTATTGTTAAATTATGCTTATGTGTGCATTACAATTGATTGATACTGCTAGACTTCACCGTATATTCTCAACTTTAAAGCATTGCACTCTCATGCAATGTATAAACAGTTTTATAAAATATACATCTATCGCTGAACTATATTTTTAAATTTATTGATACCGATATAATTTATAATTACCATTGTTAAAGAATGCAAGAGAAGTTTCTAGCTTATCTCTCTTCAACTAATGATCTTCCGAATCGAACATTTCGAGGAATCATATCATAAAATGCCAAATAGTATCTCAAATAAAGTTTTAACATAGCCAATGCATAACAGAAATTATTATTAAACTGAAATAAAATGATTAATGTATATACCTTGAAATAACTTAAATTATTATTTTTAACACTTAACTTTGATTATATCCATAATACATTCTTCTAGTAATCTCAGTTTCAAGATTTACTCTTTAGCCCTTCAATCTTTCTATTTATAGGTGCAATTCAAGCATCTTCTCTGCATACTCAAACCATCACAATTTACCAGAAGAATGAAGCAAACTCACATTTCATTTAGTTTTGTTCTAGTCTTCTTTATTCTTGTTGCGGCAACTGTAATGGTTGATGCACAGAAGTGCAAGCCAAGTGGGAGAGTGAAGGCAAAGAAACCTCCAAAAGATGAATGTGATCAAAGTAATGGTGCTGAGTGCTGTGAACCAGGCAAGTATTACAAAACCTACAAATGTTCACCGCATGTGACCAAGCATACCAAAGCTATTATAACTATCAATAGTTTTCAAAAAGGTGGAGATGGCGGCGGGCCATCGGAATGTGACGGTAAGTACCATAATGATAACACACCAGTGGTTGCATTGTCGACTGGATGGTTCAATAACAAGAAAAGATGCCACCATCATATTACGATTCACGGAAATGGAGGAAGTGTTAAAGCTAAGGTGGTGGATGAATGTGACTCTACCAGGGGATGTGATAAAGAGCATGGTTACCAGCCACCCTGTCAGAATAATATTGTTGATGCTTCGAAAGCAGTTTGGAAGGCTCTAGGTGTTAAAGAAGATAGTAATGACTGGGGATGGATGAATATCACCTGGTCTGATGCTTAAATCCATTTACAAAATGTTCTTTCTTGTGTCTCAATAGAGTCTGTTGAACATTTCAGACTTCCTGGTTGAAAAGACAGTATGAATAAGATTGATCATGCAGAACATAGATGTATTATATTTATCAGTGCTACATCAATGCAAGTACAATGAGAATAATCATTCTCTCTTATGAATTAAATCTCAATTTCCTTTTGTAAAAGTCTGTTGCAGATGCCATTATCATTGCTTTTACAAATTGGCATTTCTTAGTTTTTGTTTTCACTGGTAATTCTTCTGAATGAAGGTTATCAATATATATATATATTGGTATCAGAGCCATCTTTTTGTAAAAAATTAGTTTTTGTTGGTATCAGAGCCATCTTCTTTTAGGGGTGGTAGTAGATAGATATAGAACTGTTTCCATATTTAAATCTTTGACTTATAGATCTAGAAGTGGACTTAGTGTTGTCTAGGTATTGGATATGCAGTAAGACCCGTGTTAGCCGACGGACAGGCGTTTAGGGCAGTAAGTCAGTGGTCGCTACCAAAACCAACATTAATAAACTTTAAAAATCTATTTTTCAAATATTTAAAGATGGAGCCTTTTCTGTGTAAATCTGCTAGTACAACTAAAACGGATAGTTCTGAGTCATCAGAAATTAAAAGGATAGTTAACAGAAATGAAGTAATTTTAGAAGATTTTAATAAAGCAATTGATAATTGGGTAATACCAAAGATAGATAAAGAACAGATTTATAAAATACCAAAATTAAATATATTTAAAAATGATTATATAATTAAAGCTGAAGAAAGAGATGTACAGTTAAGTAAACCTTTTGAAAAAATAACTTTACTTTCTGCAGAATCTATAAAACATCATAAAGCTAAAAAATACAAGTATATACATATAGGATTAGTACAAATAGGTATAAAACCTTTAACTAGAGAAGGATTAAATACTAGTATACTGGCTGTGGTCAGAGATGCTAGGTTTGTAAATTTTAATGACTCACTTTTAGGAACTATAGAAACCAGTCTGAGCAGTGGTCCAATTTCATTTGACTGCTTCCCAGATATAACAATTTCATTAAATGATCCAAATATATTAAAAAGTGTAGTATTAGAAATTAAAACACATAATTATAAAATGCTTGAAGGATCTATTCCTGTAGCATTAATGTATAAAATAGATTATAAAGCTATGATGTCTGCCTTTGCTACAAAGTATATAATGCAACCTAAACTAGGAGAAACTAAATTTTTACAAACAGATTTAAGTAAAGCTAATACAGTAATTCCTAGGACTATTCAGTGGAAGGATATTAGTCTCCCTGATGAATGGGTCTTAGAGGATGCTGTTCCTCTTCCTGAACCTAAAGCTACAGTTAAACCTAATATAGAACTCAGTAAAATTGAACAGTATGAAGACGGTAAAGTTAAATTAAAATTCAGTAGACATAGTGTAAGCAGTAGGTACTCAGACTCTTCCTCATCTATTTCAACAGTAGACATAGGTAGGGCCTCACAGTTACCTTCTGTAATATATGCTTCATATAAAGAAAATGAGCCTAAACCTGTTTTGCAAACAGTAGTAAAGCCTAGGTATTCTACATCAGATATACCTGAATCTAGTAATAAATTAAAAGGTGTAGATTATAGTACAACAGTTCCACACTTATATTATAATCCAACAGGAACAATGAACCCTTTGGAACCAAACCCTAATTATAATCAACCTCAGAATGTAGAACACTCACCTTCTCCACCTATGTCACCTACAGCTTCCTTCATGACAGGAAATGTAGATAGCATAGATAGAGAATTAAATGTAATTAATAAAGAATTTGTTTTTAATTATGAAAAATTAAATAAAGAATTAACAGCAATTAAAAATAAAGATAAATTAGAAAATGTAATAAAAAAGGTAAAAGATTTTGAATCAGTTAAAGAAGAATATATTGACTTTATAAAACATTATGAAGTTAATATGAAGTTCTTTGATTGGTTTAAAAGAATTTATAGAGGTAAACTTAAATTAGAAAAATCAGTAAATCCAGTAACTACTAGAAATAAAAATACAGAATGGAAAGTAAAAGATAAAATCATACAAAGTGAACATCCACCTAAAACTTCAAGTGTATTTTTACATGGAGATAAAGAAATAAATATAACACCATTTAAAATAGTCTCAGAAGATGATCCTAATAGGAAAATCTTAGAACAAAATAATTTCAGTAATGCACATTTAGTAACCATAGGACAACAATTAAACAGAATAGAAGATACTATTAAAGAAAGTAAAATAGTAAAAATTGAAAAAGAAGTTAAAGATAAAAAACTTAAAACTCATGTTTTTAAACCATTCGAAGTTTCTAAAACAGGACAAAAAGAAGTAAAATCCAAAGATTCAGATTTTGTTAAAGCAATTAAAGAACAATTAAGTAAAATTGAATCTTCTTCTGGGTCAAAACAGGTAGTACCAGAAACACCCCAGTCTAGAGATTCTAAAACCATTAGTATAGTCACCCAAGAACAGGAATCAGAATCAGTTGAGGATTCTCAACCTGAATCTGAAGATATAGAAACCTTTAGTAAAGCTTTAGAACCACAGATAAATCGTTTAACACATAATCAATCTATAGTACCTAGAATGTCTGCCCCAGACTTAGGTATAGCAGATAGACCAAATGTGTTAACACAATATAAATATAATGCCTCCTCAGTTTATGAATGGAACATAGATACCTTATCAGAATATAATATCCTGAGTCTTCTTCAACAGATGACTATGGCTGCCAATGCTTATAGGACCCAAACAGGAACCTCTGATAGGACTATAGCTGAACTCCTTATAGCTGGTTTCACAGGACAACTTAAAGGTTGGTGGGATAATCATCTCACTGATGAACAACATTTAGAAATTTTAAATGCTGTAAAAACTTATGAGGATGGAATACCTATTTTAGATGAATCTGGTGATACTATTCAAGATGCTGTTGCTATGCTAATCTTGACTATATCACTTCATTTTATAGGTGATCCTACTCATTTAAAGGATAAAAATGCAGAATTACTAAGTAACCTTAGATGCAAGAAACTTAGTGATTTTCAGTTTTATAAAACAACTTTCCTAACTAGGATAATGCTCAGAGAAGATTCCAACCAGGCTTTCTGGAAAGAAAAATTCTTAGCAGGATTACCCTTCTTCTTAGGAGAAAAAGTTAGGAACCATATAAAACAGGAATTTGGTAACCCTATTCCTTATAACCTATTAACCTACGGACAACTGTTTAGTATAGTTCAAAAAGAAGGATTAAAGCTTTGTCAAGATATAAAACTTCAAAAATCGTTAAAATATGAAATGAGAAAAACTAAACAAGAATTAGGATCTTTCTGTAAACAATTTGATTATAGTATAACCCAGAAACATAAAGATTGTAATGGACAATGTTCTACTACAAGAAAATATAAAAAACCTTATAAACCTTACAAATATAGAAAACCTAATAGGAAACCATATAAACAAAAGGATAAAAAATTTACATCATATAAAGATTTAACATGTTATAAATGTGGAAGAAAAGGTCACACATCAAGATTTTGTAAATTTGATAAAAAATTACAAGAATTGAATTTAGAAGAATCTATAATAAATAAAATTCACGAATTATATTTAGATTATTCAGATTCTGAAGAATATTCAGATTCTGAAGAACTAAATCAAATAGATGATATAGGATCAGAATCAAGTTCTGAATATAGCAGTAAATCATTAAATGTTTTAACTAAAGAACAAGAATCTATTTTAGAAGCAATAAAATTTATAAGTGACCCTAAAATTCAAGAAAAAATGTTAAATAAAATTTTAGAAGATGATAAACCTAAACATACTATGTTACCCAGCACTAGTAAACAAACATATGATTTAACTACAATATTAAATAAAAATAAAGCAATAAAAAATAAACCAACTATAAATGATTTACAAAAGGAAATTAAAGAAATTAAATTAGAATTAAAAGAATTAAAAAACAAACAAGAACATGATTCACAGATAATAAAATCTTTAATGAACTCAACCTCTTCTTCTGATGAAGAAGTTGAAGAAAATATTGATCAAATAAATGATAAAGAAACTGATAATGAAATTAGTTTAATTAATAAAGATAAAATTCCAGATAATTTAATTTTTATGTTGCATGAGATAACATCTAGAAAATATTTGATAAAAATAAAATTAAAGTTTTCAGATAATTATAATATAGAAACTATTGCATTGTTTGATACAGGAGCTGATCTAAATTGCATAAAACCTAGTTTAGTACCAAAAAGATTTTGGCATGAAACTAATGAAAGTTTATCAGCAGCAAATAAATCTAAATTAAATATACTTGGTAAAGCAGAAGCATCAATTATAGATAATAATTTAGAAATAAAGAATATATTCATTTTAACTAACATTCATCATATGGTAATCTTAGGAACGCCATTCATGAATTTAATTACACCTTATTCAGTAAATGATGATAGTATAAGTTTTAAAGTTAAAAAACAAAAGATTATTTTTCCATTTTTAGAAAAACCTAAAAAGAGGAATTTAAATCTTTTAAAGGCACATTCAATAAATGAGTTACAAATAAATGCACTTATAAAAGCAAAGTCTGAACAACTTTGTAATTTAAAGAATAACTATCATTTACAAAAAATAAATGAACAGTTAAATAATAAATTTACGCAAGATAAAATTGATAAATTAAAATCTCAAATAGAAAAAGATTTGTGTGCTGATATTCCAAATGCATTTTGGAACAGAAAGCAACACATGGTTGATTTACCTTATGAAATAGGCTTTGATGAAAAGTCTATTACAACTAAAGCTAGGCCCATTCAGATGGCGCCTGATTTAATTGAATTTTGCAAAAAGGAAATAAATGATTTAGAAAATAAAGGATTAATAACTAAATCTAGAAGCCCTTGGTCTTGTGCTGCATTCTATGTAAACAAGGCCTCTGAAATAGAAAGAGGTGCACCTAGATTAGTAATAAATTATAAACCTTTAAATAAAGCTTTAAAATGGATTAGGTACCCTATTCCAAATAAAAAAGATTTATTAGGAAGACTATATAAAGCAAATGTTTTTAGTAAATTTGATATGAAATCTGGTTTTTGGCAAATTCAGATTAACCCTAAAGATAGGTATAAGACTGCATTCACTGTTCCATTTGGACAGTATGAATGGAATGTTATGCCTTTTGGTTTAAAGAATGCACCCTCTGAGTTTCAGAGAGTGATGAATGATATTTTTAATCCTTACACTAAATTTTGCATTGTTTATATTGATGATGTTTTAATATTTTCAACAACTATAGAAGAACATTTTAAACATTTAAAAACATTTTTTATGGTAATAAAACATAATGGTTTAGTATTAAGTAAAACAAAGATGTCTCTGTTTCAGACTAAGATTAGGTTCTTAGGACATTATATAGAACAGGGAATTATAGAACCTATAGAAAGGAACTTAGCTTTTGGAAATAAGTTTCCTGACCAAATAGTTAATAAAGCCCAGTTACAAAGATTTTTAGGTTGTTTGAATTACGTCATAGAATTCTTTCCCAACCTAAATAGGACTATTAAACCTTTGCATGATAGGTTAAAGAAAAACCCAGGCCCGTGGACTGAGGTCCACTCTGGCATAGTTAGACAGGTTAAAACCCTAGTTAAAACTATTCCTTGCCTGCATATAGCTGATCCCTTAGCCTCTAAAATAGTTGAGACTGATGCATCAGATATAGGTTTTGGTGGGATTTTAAAACAGGTTAAAGAGGGTAGAGAAGCCATAGTCCAATTCTATTCAGGACATTGGAGTCCAACCCAATTAAATTATTCAACTATAAAGAAAGAGATTTTGAGCATTGTTTTATGCATTTCAAAATTTCAATCTGATTTATTGAATCAAAAGTTTTTATTAAGAATTGATTGTAAAAGTGCTAAAGATGTTTTACAAAAAGATGTTAAAAACCTTGCCTCAAAACAAATTTTTGCTAGATGGCAAGCTATTTTAAGTATTTTTGATTTTGATATTGAGTTTATTAAAGGAGAAAATAACAGTTTACCTGATTTCCTTACTCGTGAATTCCTTCTCAGGAATCATGGGGAGAAAAAAGAAAAACACCAATAAAGCCAAAGAAACACTAAACAGTGACTCACCTAAAGCTCTATCTGACCACTCAGATAGTATTTTGAACCCTAAACCCATAAAGTCATGGGCAGATGCTGTCCAAAAAGAGGATGAAAAAGCTAAAATGGATTTATGGGTCTCTCAGCTGGCCCAATCTCCAGAGGTCCTTAAAGTTCTTGAAAAGATGGGCTTCCCGCCTCCTGAAGCCCCAGGTATGAATCCTTCAATCCCTTTAAAAATGGAGTTAGGTCAGTCTTCAAAAACCCTAACTCAAAATGTTTCTAAAGACGAGTTGAATGTTTCAAACCCTTCAACTCAAATTGTTTCTTCAAATTTCTTTTTAAAGTCTAAAGCTTTTTGGCACAACAAAAATTTCTGGTCTACAGAATTAATTGCTGATTTTGGGTCTGCTCTAAAAAACCCATGGTCTGTAATTGAAACTGTTTACCCTAAAGGATGGTTTTTCAAACCAAAAGAAACCTCAAAACCCCAAGAATATTATCTTCATATTCTTGTGGATTCAGGATCTTTGTTTGTAAAGCACAATTATAACCCACAAGAAAAGACTGTTATATCTCACTCTTCTTTTAAAATAAAGAAAATTCTCCATCCTTCTGAATGGGGAAAACCGTTGCACGTTCCTGTGCAGTTTAAAGCCCTTCCTTCCTTATCCTGTTGTTTTTCATATAATTATTGGGATTATATAGAAGCCTGGACCAAAGCCTTGTTTTTCCAAAACCCGGCTAAAACCCATTCCTGGCTAATCTATTGTGAGACCAATTTTAAAGTCAATAACCTCCCATCATGGTTCGTTGATTGGTGGTACTATTGCGGTAATGATGAAAATTGTCTTCCTCTTGAAGTACAATTGGCTTACCGGTATTATAAAGTTCACTTAAACCCTAATCCTGTTGAGAAGAATTTTCCTCCTCTTCTTCTTTTCAGTTTAACTTTCAATATACCTTGGGTATATCAATGGTACTTCGAATCTTCTATTCTTCCAGGTACCAATATCCCTGTGGTATTGAGAAAATCTAAAGTTAAGTGGTGGTCTGCCTTTCGCATTTCTACCACTGAGGAGACTGTTAAAGAATGGCTCCTAAAGAGAAACCATGGTGGTCTTGACCCAAGACTACAGGTCTCTTTTGGTGCCCAAAGAGCCCAAAATATTGCCCTTCTTGCAGCTGCCAAGACTGCAGAAGATTATAGAGCCTTAATGGAACAGATGGTTGGGTCTCTTCCCTCAACATCTGAGCCCGTTAAGCCCAGTAGAACCTGCTCTGCTGGATCTTCAACTAAAGCCCATTCTAAAGTATCTAAAGCTCAATCCAGAAGGAAGAAATCTCTTTCCTCTTCCTCGGATTCTTCTACATCATCCATGACATCATCCTCCACCGAGACATCTGACTCGGATTACTGTCCCAGTAATGAAGATGATTGCTATGGTATTTTGTCCCCCATCAGAGTGAAAAGTAAAGGTAAAAAGAAAAAGAATAAAGAAAAAGAAAGAGAAAAAGAAAAAGAGAAAAAAATTAAAGAAGAAGAAAAAGAAAAAGAAAAAGAAAAAGAGAAAAAAATTAAAGAAAAAGAAAAAGAAAAAGAAAAAGAAAAAGAGAAAAAAGACAAAAGAAAAGAAAAGAAAGATAAAGAAAAGAAAAAAGAAAAAGAAAAAAGAAAAAATAAAGAAAAGAAAAAAGAAAAGAAAAATAAAAAGATAATTGAATCAGAAGTTGAATCTGATTCAAGTTCATCTGATTCATCCGATTAAAGGCAGGAGAAACCTCATTTCTCCACTCAGGTTGTTTAAAGTCAATAAAGGCGGTGCCCACTGACAAGATACTGTTCATCCACAGTATTCACCAGAGGGAATCCAACAGTAAAGTCAGAAGAACTGTTCATCCACAGTTCCTCACAGTAAAGCCAACAGTACCAGACAAGGTACTATTCATCCACAGTTCCAGACGCGTGAAGGTACAGTAAAAGCAAATAGTAACGACAGGTTACTATTCACCCACAGTGCCAAAGCATGTGACAAGAACAGTGGAATTTTAAAGCCTCTGTCTATATAGTGAAGCTCATTCTGAAGGCAAAAGGAATCCGAAATACTTCTCTCTCTCAACTCAGAAGCCTTTGAAGAACCCTCAGCCTAGTTTAGCTTCCTTCTTCCCTTTCCTCCTTCACCTATACTTCTACCATCACTGTATCCCATTCCTTATTGATTCTCTTTTAAGGTAGTTTATAGTTTATAAACTTATATTTTATAATTTGTATTCTGTTTTAAAGTTTATATTCTGTATTGTATTTTGTTTTCATTTATTTAAATAAAGTTTAAATTTATATATCTCTTCTATCATTTCATTTTAAGTATGCTCTGTTCTAGTTCTTGCAAGCAAAAAACGAGCAAGTTGAGCTTGATCTGGAACTAAAACATCAGAAATATATTGCACTACTTACAGACTGAAAAGGACTTCTAATTCTATCCTTTTCTGTCTTTCTTCTCCCTCTATTCAGCGCTGTATATTTATACGGGATCCGTATATCTATACCAGACATAGTATAATTAGGTATACTAAAAGATATAGACATAAGAGTGTGTATTGTTAAAATATATTAGACTTAAGATACAAAATTAACTTAATCTTTAAAATGGTATATAAGGCTGGAAACCCAAATATAAATTGGAGCAACGTCAGACTTGCACTTGTCTGAAGTCCTCCTCTGTACCGGGTATGAAACAACGCCGCCGTACCTTTTAAAAGATTATATTTTGTTTATATGTTATTTATATGTCTTATTATTATTATTTATTTATTATTATATGTTTTTAATATATTCTTTTATATTCTGCTTAATATTGTCATATTACATAATTAAGGAGTCTTTAACACTTGAGGCCGGAAACGGTTCTGTGATACTGAATGTAATCGATATCCTTAATTCATCATTTTTATTTATTGTTATCTGTTTAATCTGTTTAATCATTTTCAGTCTGTAAGTAGTGCAATATATTTCTGATGTTTTAGTTCCAGATCAAGCTCAACTTGCTCGTTTTTTGCTTGCAAGAACTAGAACAGAGCATACTTAAAATGAAATGACAGAAGAGATATATAAATTTAAACTTTATTTAAATAAATGAAAACAAAATACAATACAGAATATAAACTTTAAAACAGAATACAAATTATAAAATATAAGTTTATAAACTATAAACTACCTTAAAAGAGAATCAATAAGGAATGGGATACAGTGATGGTAGAAGTATAGGTGAAGGAGGAAAGGGAAGAAGGAAGCTAAACTAGGCTGAGGGTTCTTCAAAGGCTTCTGAGTTGAGAGAGAAGTATTTCGGATTCCTTTTGCCTTCAGAATGAGCTTCACTATATAGACAGAGGCTTTAAAATTCCACTGTTCTTGTCACATGCTTTGGCACTGTGGGTGAATAGTAACCTGTCGTTACTATTTGCTTTTACTGTACCTTCACGCGTCTGGAACTGTGGATGAATAGTACCTTGTCTGGTACTGTTGGCTTTACTGTGAGGAACTGTGGATGAACAGTTCTTCTGACTTTACTGTTGGATTCCCTCTGGTGAATACTGTGGATGAACAGTATCTTGTCAGTGGGCACCGCCTTTATTGACTTTAAACAACCTGAGTGGAGAAATGAGGTTTCTCCTGCCTTTAATCGGATGAATCAGATGAACTTGAATCAGATTCAACTTCTGATTCAATTATCTTTTTATTTTTCTTTTCTTTTTTCTTTTCTTTATTTTTTCTTTTTTCTTTTTCTTTTTTCTTTTCTTTATCTTTCTTTTCTTTTCTTTTGTCTTTTTTCTCTTTTTCTTTTTCTTTTTCTTTTTCTTTTTCTTTAATTTTTTTCTCTTTTTCTTTTTCTTTTTCTTTTTCTTCTTCTTTAATTTTTTTCTCTTTTTCTTTTTCTCTTTCTTTTTCTTTATTCTTTTTCTTTTTACCTTTACTTTTCACTCTGATGGGGGACAAAATACCATAGCAATCATCTTCATTACTGGGACAGTAATCCGAGTCAGATGTCTCGGTGGAGGATGATGTCATGGATGATGTAGAAGAATCCGAGGAAGAGGAAAGAGATTTCTTCCTTCTGGATTGAGCTTTAGATACTTTAGAATGGGCTTTAGTTGAAGATCCAGCAGAGCAGGTTCTACTGGGCTTAACGGGCTCAGATGTTGAGGGAAGAGACCCAACCATCTGTTCCATTAAGGCTCTATAATCTTCTGCAGTCTTGGCAGCTGCAAGAAGGGCAATATTTTGGGCTCTTTGGGCACCAAAAGAGACCTGTAGTCTTGGGTCAAGACCACCATGGTTTCTCTTTAGGAGCCATTCTTTAACAGTCTCCTCAGTGGTAGAAATGCGAAAGGCAGACCACCACTTAACTTTAGATTTTCTCAATACCACAGGGATATTGGTACCTGGAAGAATAGAAGATTCGAAGTACCATTGATATACCCAAGGTATATTGAAAGTTAAACTGAAAAGAAGAAGAGGAGGAAAATTCTTCTCAACAGGATTAGGGTTTAAGTGAACTTTATAATACCGGTAAGCCAATTGTACTTCAAGAGGAAGACAATTTTCATCATTACCGCAATAGTACCACCAATCAACGAACCATGATGGGAGGTTATTGACTTTAAAATTGGTCTCACAATAGATTAGCCAGGAATGGGTTTTAGCCGGGTTTTGGAAAAACAAGGCTTTGGTCCAGGCTTCTATATAATCCCAATAATTATATGAAGAACAACAGGATAAGGAAGGAAGGGCTTTAAACTGCACAGGAACGTGCAACGGTTTTCCCCATTCAGAAGGATGGAGAATTTTCTTTATTTTAAAAGAAGAGTGAGATATAACAGTCTTTTCTTGTGGGTTATAATTGTGCTTTACAAACAAAGATCCTGAATCCACAAGAATATGAAGATAATATTCTTGGGGTTTTGAGGTTTCTTTTGGTTTGAAAAACCATCCTTTAGGGTAAACAGTTTCAATTACAGACCATGGGTTTTTTAGAGCAGACCCAAAATCAGCAATTAATTCTGTAGACCAGAAATTTTTGTTGTGCCAAAAAGCTTTAGACTTTAAAAAGAAATTTGAAGAAACAATTTGAGTTGAAGGGTTTGAAACATTCAACTCGTCTTTAGAAACATTTTGAGTTAGGGTTTTTGAAGACTGACCTAACTCCATTTTTAAAGGGATTGAAGGATTCATACCTGGGGCTTCAGGAGGCGGGAAGCCCATCTTTTCAAGAACTTTAAGGACCTCTGGAGATTGGGCCAGCTGAGAGACCCATAAATCCATTTTAGCTTTTTCATCCTCTTTTTGGACAGCATCTGCCCATGACTTTATGGGTTTAGGGTTCAAAATACTATCTGAGTGGTCAGATAGAGCTTTAGGTGAGTCACTGTTTAGTGTTTCTTTGGCTTTATTGGTGTTTTTCTTCTTTCTCCCCATGATTCCTGAGAAGGAATTCACGAGTAAGGAAATCAGGTAAACTGTTATTTTCTCCTTTAATAAACTCAATATCAAAATCAAAAATACTTAAAATAGCTTGCCATCTAGCAAAAATTTGTTTTGAGGCAAGGTTTTTAACATCTTTTTGTAAAACATCTTTAGCACTTTTACAATCAATTCTTAATAAAAACTTTTGATTCAATAAATCAGATTGAAATTTTGAAATGCATAAAACAATGCTCAAAATCTCTTTCTTTATAGTTGAATAATTTAATTGGGTTGGACTCCAATGTCCTGAATAGAATTGGACTATGGCTTCTCTACCCTCTTTAACCTGTTTTAAAATCCCACCAAAACCTATATCTGATGCATCAGTCTCAACTATTTTAGAGGCTAAGGGATCAGCTATATGCAGGCAAGGAATAGTTTTAACTAGGGTTTTAACCTGTCTAACTATGCCAGAGTGGACCTCAGTCCACGGGCCTGGGTTTTTCTTTAACCTATCATGCAAAGGTTTAATAGTCCTATTTAGGTTGGGAAAGAATTCTATGACGTAATTCAAACAACCTAAAAATCTTTGTAACTGGGCTTTATTAACTATTTGGTCAGGAAACTTATTTCCAAAAGCTAAGTTCCTTTCTATAGGTTCTATAATTCCCTGTTCTATATAATGTCCTAAGAACCTAATCTTAGTCTGAAACAGAGACATCTTTGTTTTACTTAATACTAAACCATTATGTTTTATTACCATAAAAAATGTTTTTAAATGTTTAAAATGTTCTTCTATAGTTGTTGAAAATATTAAAACATCATCAATATAAACAATGCAAAATTTAGTGTAAGGATTAAAAATATCATTCATCACTCTCTGAAACTCAGAGGGTGCATTCTTTAAACCAAAAGGCATAACATTCCATTCATACTGTCCAAATGGAACAGTGAATGCAGTCTTATACCTATCTTTAGGGTTAATCTGAATTTGCCAAAAACCAGATTTCATATCAAATTTACTAAAAACATTTGCTTTATATAGTCTTCCTAATAAATCTTTTTTATTTGGAATAGGGTACCTAATCCATTTTAAAGCTTTATTTAAAGGTTTATAATTTATTACTAATCTAGGTGCACCTCTTTCTATTTCAGAGGCCTTGTTTACATAGAATGCAGCACAAGACCAAGGGCTTCTAGATTTAGTTATTAATCCTTTATTTTCTAAATCATTTATTTCCTTTTTGCAAAATTCAATTAAATCAGGCGCCATCTGAATGGGCCTAGCTTTAGTTGTAATAGACTTTTCATCAAAGCCTATTTCATAAGGTAAATCAACCATGTGTTGCTTTCTGTTCCAAAATGCATTTGGAATATCAGCACACAAATCTTTTTCTATTTGAGATTTTAATTTATCAATTTTATCTTGCGTAAATTTATTATTTAACTGTTCATTTATTTTTTGTAAATGATAGTTATTCTTTAAATTACAAAGTTGTTCAGACTTTGCTTTTATAAGTGCATTTATTTGTAACTCATTTATTGAATGTGCCTTTAAAAGATTTAAATTCCTCTTTTTAGGTTTTTCTAAAAATGGAAAAATAATCTTTTGTTTTTTAACTTTAAAACTTATACTATCATCATTTACTGAATAAGGTGTAATTAAATTCATGAATGGCGTTCCTAAGATTACCATATGATGAATGTTAGTTAAAATGAATATATTCTTTATTTCTAAATTATTATCTATAATTGATGCTTCTGCTTTACCAAGTATATTTAATTTAGATTTATTTGCTGCTGATAAACTTTCATTAGTTTCATGCCAAAATCTTTTTGGTACTAAACTAGGTTTTATGCAATTTAGATCAGCTCCTGTATCAAACAATGCAATAGTTTCTATATTATAATTATCTGAAAACTTTAATTTTATTTTTATCAAATATTTTCTAGATGTTATCTCATGCAACATAAAAATTAAATTATCTGGAATTTTATCTTTATTAATTAAACTAATTTCATTATCAGTTTCTTTATCATTTATTTGATCAATATTTTCTTCAACTTCTTCATCAGAAGAAGAGGTTGAGTTCATTAAAGATTTTATTATCTGTGAATCATGTTCTTGTTTGTTTTTTAATTCTTTTAATTCTAATTTAATTTCTTTAATTTCCTTTTGTAAATCATTTATAGTTGGTTTATTTTTTATTGCTTTATTTTTATTTAATATTGTAGTTAAATCATATGTTTGTTTACTAGTGCTGGGTAACATAGTATGTTTAGGTTTATCATCTTCTAAAATTTTATTTAACATTTTTTCTTGAATTTTAGGGTCACTTATAAATTTTATTGCTTCTAAAATAGATTCTTGTTCTTTAGTTAAAACATTTAATGATTTACTGCTATATTCAGAACTTGATTCTGATCCTATATCATCTATTTGATTTAGTTCTTCAGAATCTGAATATTCTTCAGAATCTGAATAATCTAAATATAATTCGTGAATTTTATTTATTATAGATTCTTCTAAATTCAATTCTTGTAATTTTTTATCAAATTTACAAAATCTTGATGTGTGACCTTTTCTTCCACATTTATAACATGTTAAATCTTTATATGATGTAAATTTTTTATCCTTTTGTTTATATGGTTTCCTATTAGGTTTTCTATATTTGTAAGGTTTATAAGGTTTTTGTTTTTTATAATAATCATCTTTATCAAGTTTTTTCTTATAACTCTTTTTGTGATATTTTTTATAAGGTTTTTTATATTTTCTTGTAGTAGAACATTGTCCATTACAATCTTTATGTTTCTGGGTTATACTATAATCAAATTGTTTACAGAAAGATCCTAATTCTTGTTTAGTTTTTCTCATTTCATATTTTAACGATTTTTGAAGTTTTATATCTTGACAAAGCTTTAATCCTTCTTTTTGAACTATACTAAACAGTTGTCCGTAGGTTAATAGGTTATAAGGAATAGGGTTACCAAATTCCTGTTTTATATGGTTCCTAACTTTTTCTCCTAAGAAGAAGGGTAATCCTGCTAAGAATTTTTCTTTCCAGAAAGCCTGGTTGGAATCTTCTCTGAGCATTATCCTAGTTAGGAAAGTTGTTTTATAGAACTGAAAATCACTAAGTTTCTTGCATCTAAGGTTACTTAGTAATTCTGCATTTTTATCCTTTAAATGAGTAGGATCACCTATAAAATGAAGTGATATAGTCAAGATTAGCATAGCAACAGCATCTTGAATAGTATCACCAGATTCATCTAAAATAGGTATTCCATCCTCATAAGTTTTTACAGCATTTAAAATTTCTAAATGTTGTTCATCAGTGAGATGATTATCCCACCAACCTTTAAGTTGTCCTGTGAAACCAGCTATAAGGAGTTCAGCTATAGTCCTATCAGAGGTTCCTGTTTGGGTCCTATAAGCATTGGCAGCCATAGTCATCTGTTGAAGAAGACTCAGGATATTATATTCTGATAAGGTATCTATGTTCCATTCATAAACTGAGGAGGCATTATATTTATATTGTGTTAACACATTTGGTCTATCTGCTATACCTAAGTCTGGGGCAGACATTCTAGGTACTATAGATTGATTATGTGTTAAACGATTTATCTGTGGTTCTAAAGCTTTACTAAAGGTTTCTATATCTTCAGATTCAGGTTGAGAATCCTCAACTGATTCTGATTCCTGTTCTTGGGTGACTATACTAATGGTTTTAGAATCTCTAGACTGGGGTGTTTCTGGTACTACCTGTTTTGACCCAGAAGAAGATTCAATTTTACTTAATTGTTCTTTAATTGCTTTAACAAAATCTGAATCTTTGGATTTTACTTCTTTTTGTCCTGTTTTAGAAACTTCGAATGGTTTAAAAACATGAGTTTTAAGTTTTTTATCTTTAACTTCTTTTTCAATTTTTACTATTTTACTTTCTTTAATAGTATCTTCTATTCTGTTTAATTGTTGTCCTATAGTTACTAAATGTGCATTACTGAAATTATTTTGTTCTAAGATTTTCCTATTAGGAACATCTTCTGAGACTATTTTAAATGGTGTTATATTTATTTCTTTATCTCCATGTAAAAATACACTTGAAGTTTTAGGTGGATGTTCACTTTGTATGATTTTATCTTTTACTTTCCATTCTGTATTTTTATTTCTAGTAGTTACTGGATTTACTGATTTTTCTAATTTAAGTTTACCTCTATAAATTCTTTTAAACCAATCAAAGAACTTCATATTAACTTCATAATGTTTTATAAAGTCAATATATTCTTCTTTAACTGATTCAAAATCTTTTACCTTTTTTATTACATTTTCTAATTTATCTTTATTTTTAATTGCTGTTAATTCTTTATTTAATTTTTCATAATTAAAAACAAATTCTTTATTAATTACATTTAATTCTCTATCTATGCTATCTACATTTCCTGTCATGAAGGAAGCTGTAGGTGACATAGGTGGAGAAGGTGAGTGTTCTACATTCTGAGGTTGATTATAATTAGGGTTTGGTTCCAAAGGGTTCATTGTTCCTGTTGGATTATAATATAAGTGTGGAACTGTTGTACTATAATCTACACCTTTTAATTTATTACTAGATTCAGGTATATCTGATGTAGAATACCTAGGCTTTACTACTGTTTGCAAAACAGGTTTAGGCTCATTTTCTTTATATGAAGCATATATTACAGAAGGTAACTGTGAGGCCCTACCTATGTCTACTGTTGAAATAGATGAGGAAGAGTCTGAGTACCTACTGCTTACACTATGTCTACTGAATTTTAATTTAACTTTACCGTCTTCATACTGTTCAATTTTACTGAGTTCTATATTAGGTTTAACTGTAGCTTTAGGTTCAGGAAGAGGAACAGCATCCTCTAAGACCCATTCATCAGGGAGACTAATATCCTTCCACTGAATAGTCCTAGGAATTACTGTATTAGCTTTACTTAAATCTGTTTGTAAAAATTTAGTTTCTCCTAGTTTAGGTTGCATTATATACTTTGTAGCAAAGGCAGACATCATAGCTTTATAATTTATTTTATACATTAATGCTACAGGAATAGATCCTTCAAGCATTTTATAATTATGTGTTTTAATTTCTAATACTACACTTTTTAATATATTTGGATCATTTAATGAAATTGTTATATCTGGGAAGCAGTCAAATGAAATTGGACCACTGCTCAGACTGGTTTCTATAGTTCCTAAAAGTGAGTCATTAAAATTTACAAACCTAGCATCTCTGACCACAGCCAGTATACTAGTATTTAATCCTTCTCTAGTTAAAGGTTTTATACCTATTTGTACTAATCCTATATGTATATACTTGTATTTTTTAGCTTTATGATGTTTTATAGATTCTGCAGAAAGTAAAGTTATTTTTTCAAAAGGTTTACTTAACTGTACATCTCTTTCTTCAGCTTTAATTATATAATCATTTTTAAATATATTTAATTTTGGTATTTTATAAATCTGTTCTTTATCTATCTTTGGTATTACCCAATTATCAATTGCTTTATTAAAATCTTCTAAAATTACTTCATTTCTGTTAACTATCCTTTTAATTTCTGATGACTCAGAACTATCCGTTTTAGTTGTACTAGCAGATTTACACAGAAAAGGCTCCATCTTTAAATATTTGAAAAATAGATTTTTAAAGTTTATTAATGTTGGTTTTGGTAGCGACCACTGACTTACTGCCCTAAACGCCTGTCCGTCGGCTAACACGGGTCTTACTGCATATCCAATACCTAGACAACACTAAGTCCACTTCTAGATCTATAAGTCAAAGATTTAAATATGGAAACAGTTCTATATCTATCTACTACCACCCCTAAAAGAAGATGGCTCTGATTAAACAATTAATAAAAATGATTAAACAATTAAAAGATTTAAAATGATTAAACTAAGGGACCGTTTACAGGGGATAAAATAATTTTAAAAGAATTAATAAAAACAATAAAATAATTAAGCAAAGATTAAACAGATAACAATAAATAAAAATGATGAATTAAGGATATCGATTACATTCAGTATCACAGAACCGTTTCCGGCCTCAAGTGTTAAAGACTCCTTAATTATGTAATATGACAATATTAAGCAGAATATAAAAGAATATATTAAAAACATATAATAATAAATAAATAATAATAATAAGACATATAAATAACATATAAACAAAATATAATCTTTTAAAAGGTACGGCGGCGTTGTTTCATACCCGGTACAGAGGAGGACTTCAGACAAGTGCAAGTCTGACGTTGCTCCAATTTATATTTGGGTTTCCAGCCTTATATACCATTTTAAAGATTAAGTTAATTTTGTATCTTAAGTCTAATATATTTTAACAATACACACTCTTATGTCTATATCTTTTAGTATACCTAATTATACTATGTCTGGTATAGATATACGGATCCCGTATAAATATACAGCGCTGAATAGAGGGAGAAGAAAGACAGAAAAGGATAGAATTAGAAGTCCTTTTCAGTCTGTAAGTAGTGCAATATATTTCTGATGTTTTAGTTCCAGATCAAGCTCAACTTGCTCGTTTTTTGCTTGCAAGAACTAGAACAGAGCATACTTAAAATGAAATGACAGAAGAGATATATAAATTTAAACTTTATTTAAATAAATGAAAACAAAATACAATACAGAATATAAACTTTAAAACAGAATAAATTATAAAATATAAGTTTATAAACTATAAACTACCTTAAAAGAGAATCAATAAGGAATGGGATACAGTGATGGTAGAAGTATAGGTGAAGGAGGAAAGGGAAGAAGGAAGCTAAACTAGGCTGAGGGTTCTTCAAAGGCTTCTGAGTTGAGAGAGAAGTATTTCGGATTCCTTTTGCCTTCAGAATGAGCTTCACTATATAGACAGAGGCTTTAAAATTCCACTGTTCTTGTCACATGCTTTGGCACTGTGGGTGAATAGTAACCTGTCGTTACTATTTGCTTTTACTGTACCTTCACGCGTCTGGAACTGTGGATGAATAGTACCTTGTCTGGTACTGTTGGCTTTACTGTGAGGAACTGTGGATGAACAGTTCTTCTGACTTTACTGTTGGATTCCCTCTGGTGAATACTGTGGATGAACAGTATCTTGTCAGTGGGCACCGCCTTTATTGACTTTAAACAACCTGAGTGGAGAAATGAGGTTTCTCCTGCCTTTAATCGGATGAATCAGATGAACTTGAATCAGATTCAACTTCTGATTCAATTATCTTTTTATTTTTCTTTTCTTTTTTCTTTTCTTTATTTTTTCTTTTTTCTTTTTCTTTTTTCTTTTCTTTATCTTTCTTTTCTTTTCTTTTGTCTTTTTTCTCTTTTTCTTTTTCTTTTTCTTTTTCTTTTTCTTTAATTTTTTTCTCTTTTTCTTTTTCTTTTTCTTTTTCTTTATTCTTTTTCTTTTTACCTTTACTTTTCACTCTGATGGGGGACAAAATACCATAGCAATCATCTTCATTACTGGGACAGTAATCCGAGTCAGATGTCTCGGTGGAGGATGATGTCATGGATGATGTAGAAGAATCCGAGGAAGAGGAAAGAGATTTCTTCCTTCTGGATTGAGCTTTAGATACTTTAGAATGGGCTTTAGTTGAAGATCCAGCAGAGCAGGTTCTACTGGGCTTAACGGGCTCAGATGTTGAGGGAAGAGACCCAACCATCTGTTCCATTAAGGCTCTATAATCTTCTGCAGTCTTGGCAGCTGCAAGAAGGGCAATATTTTGGGCTCTTTGGGCACCAAAAGAGACCTGTAGTCTTGGGTCAAGACCACCATGGTTTCTCTTTAGGAGCCATTCTTTAACAGTCTCCTCAGTGGTAGAAATGCGAAAGGCAGACCACCACTTAACTTTAGATTTTCTCAATACCACAGGGATATTGGTACCTGGAAGAATAGAAGATTCGAAGTACCATTGATATACCCAAGGTATATTGAAAGTTAAACTGAAAAGAAGAAGAGGAGGAAAATTCTTCTCAACAGGATTAGGGTTTAAGTGAACTTTATAATACCGGTAAGCCAATTGTACTTCAAGAGGAAGACAATTTTCATCATTACCGCAATAGTACCACCAATCAACGAACCATGATGGGAGGTTATTGACTTTAAAATTGGTCTCACAATAGATTAGCCAGGAATGGGTTTTAGCCGGGTTTTGGAAAAACAAGGCTTTGGTCCAGGCTTCTATATAATCCCAATAATTATATGAAGAACAACAGGATAAGGAAGGAAGGGCTTTAAATTGCACAGGAACGTGCAACGGTTTTCCCCATTCAGAAGGATGGAGAATTTTCTTTATTTTAAAAGAAGAGTGAGATATAACAGTCTTTTCTTGTGGGTTATAATTGTGCTTTACAAACAAAGATCCTGAATCCACAAGAATATGAAGATAATATTCTTGGGGTTTTGAGGTTTCTTTTGGTTTGAAAAACCATCCTTTAGGGTAAACAGTTTCAATTACAGACCATGGGTTTTTTAGAGCAGACCCAAAATCAGCAATTAATTCTGTAGACCAGAAATTTTTGTTGTGCCAAAAAGCTTTAGACTTTAAAAAGAAATTTGAAGAAACAATTTGAGTTGAAGGGTTTGAAACATTCAACTCGTCTTTAGAAACATTTTGAGTTAGGGTTTTTGAAGACTGACCTAACTCCATTTTTAAAGGGATTGAAGGATTCATACCTGGGGCTTCAGGAGGCGGGAAGCCCATCTTTTCAAGAACTTTAAGGACCTCTGGAGATTGGGCCAGCTGAGAGACCCATAAATCCATTTTAGCTTTTTCATCCTCTTTTTGGACAGCATCTGCCCATGACTTTATGGGTTTAGGGTTCAAAATACTATCTGAGTGGTCAGATAGAGCTTTAGGTGAGTCACTGTTTAGTGTTTCTTTGGCTTTATTGGTGTTTTTCTTCTTTCTCCCCATGATTCCTGAGAAGGAATTCACGAGTAAGGAAATCAGGTAAACTGTTATTTTCTCCTTTAATAAACTCAATATCAAAATCAAAAATACTTAAAATAGCTTGCCATCTAGCAAAAATTTGTTTTGAGGCAAGGTTTTTAACATCTTTTTGTAAAACATCTTTAGCACTTTTACAATCAATTCTTAATAAAAACTTTTGATTCAATAAATCAGATTGAAATTTTGAAATGCATAAAACAATGCTCAAAATCTCTTTCTTTATAGTTGAATAATTTAATTGGGTTGGACTCCAATGTCCTGAATAGAATTGGACTATGGCTTCTCTACCCTCTTTAACCTGTTTTAAAATCCCACCAAAACCTATATCTGATGCATCAGTCTCAACTATTTTAGAGGCTAAGGGATCAGCTATATGCAGGCAAGGAATAGTTTTAACTAGGGTTTTAACCTGTCTAACTATGCCAGAGTGGACCTCAGTCCACGGGCCTGGGTTTTTCTTTAACCTATCATGCAAAGGTTTAATAGTCCTATTTAGGTTGGGAAAGAATTCTATGACGTAATTCAAACAACCTAAAAATCTTTGTAACTGGGCTTTATTAACTATTTGGTCAGGAAACTTATTTCCAAAAGCTAAGTTCCTTTCTATAGGTTCTATAATTCCCTGTTCTATATAATGTCCTAAGAACCTAATCTTAGTCTGAAACAGAGACATCTTTGTTTTACTTAATACTAAACCATTATGTTTTATTACCATAAAAAATGTTTTTAAATGTTTAAAATGTTCTTCTATAGTTGTTGAAAATATTAAAACATCATCAATATAAACAATGCAAAATTTAGTGTAAGGATTAAAAATATCATTCATCACTCTCTGAAACTCAGAGGGTGCATTCTTTAAACCAAAAGGCATAACATTCCATTCATACTGTCCAAATGGAACAGTGAATGCAGTCTTATACCTATCTTTAGGGTTAATCTGAATTTGCCAAAAACCAGATTTCATATCAAATTTACTAAAAACATTTGCTTTATATAGTCTTCCTAATAAATCTTTTTTATTTGGAATAGGGTACCTAATCCATTTTAAAGCTTTATTTAAAGGTTTATAATTTATTACTAATCTAGGTGCACCTCTTTCTATTTCAGAGGCCTTGTTTACATAGAATGCAGCACAAGACCAAGGGCTTCTAGATTTAGTTATTAATCCTTTATTTTCTAAATCATTTATTTCCTTTTTGCAAAATTCAATTAAATCAGGCGCCATCTGAATGGGCCTAGCTTTAGTTGTAATAGACTTTTCATCAAAGCCTATTTCATAAGGTAAATCAACCATGTGTTGCTTTCTGTTCCAAAATGCATTTGGAATATCAGCACACAAATCTTTTTCTATTTGAGATTTTAATTTATCAATTTTATCTTGCGTAAATTTATTATTTAACTGTTCATTTATTTTTTGTAAATGATAGTTATTCTTTAAATTACAAAGTTGTTCAGACTTTGCTTTTATAAGTGCATTTATTTGTAACTCATTTATTGAATGTGCCTTTAAAAGATTTAAATTCCTCTTTTTAGGTTTTTCTAAAAATGGAAAAATAATCTTTTGTTTTTTAACTTTAAAACTTATACTATCATCATTTACTGAATAAGGTGTAATTAAATTCATGAATGGCGTTCCTAAGATTACCATATGATGAATGTTAGTTAAAATGAATATATTCTTTATTTCTAAATTATTATCTATAATTGATGCTTCTGCTTTACCAAGTATATTTAATTTAGATTTATTTGCTGCTGATAAACTTTCATTAGTTTCATGCCAAAATCTTTTTGGTACTAAACTAGGTTTTATGCAATTTAGATCAGCTCCTGTATCAAACAATGCAATAGTTTCTATATTATAATTATCTGAAAACTTTAATTTTATTTTTATCAAATATTTTCTAGATGTTATCTCATGCAACATAAAAATTAAATTATCTGGAATTTTATCTTTATTAATTAAACTAATTTCATTATCAGTTTCTTTATCATTTATTTGATCAATATTTTCTTCAACTTCTTCATCAGAAGAAGAGGTTGAGTTCATTAAAGATTTTATTATCTGTGAATCATGTTCTTGTTTGTTTTTTAATTCTTTTAATTCTAATTTAATTTCTTTAATTTCCTTTTGTAAATCATTTATAGTTGGTTTATTTTTTATTGCTTTATTTTTATTTAATATTGTAGTTAAATCATATGTTTGTTTACTAGTGCTGGGTAACATAGTATGTTTAGGTTTATCATCTTCTAAAATTTTATTTAACATTTTTTCTTGAATTTTAGGGTCACTTATAAATTTTATTGCTTCTAAAATAGATTCTTGTTCTTTAGTTAAAACATTTAATGATTTACTGCTATATTCAGAACTTGATTCTGATCCTATATCATCTATTTGATTTAGTTCTTCAGAATCTGAATATTCTTCAGAATCTGAATAATCTAAATATAATTCGTGAATTTTATTTATTATAGATTCTTCTAAATTCAATTCTTGTAATTTTTTATCAAATTTACAAAATCTTGATGTGTGACCTTTTCTTCCACATTTATAACATGTTAAATCTTTATATGATGTAAATTTTTTATCCTTTTGTTTATATGGTTTCCTATTAGGTTTTCTATATTTGTAAGGTTTATAAGGTTTTTGTTTTTTATAATAATCATCTTTATCAAGTTTTTTCTTATAACTCTTTTTGTGATATTTTTTATAAGGTTTTTTATATTTTCTTGTAGTAGAACATTGTCCATTACAATCTTTATGTTTCTGGGTTATACTATAATCAAATTGTTTACAGAAAGATCCTAATTCTTGTTTAGTTTTTCTCATTTCATATTTTAACGATTTTTGAAGTTTTATATCTTGACAAAGCTTTAATCCTTCTTTTTGAACTATACTAAACAGTTGTCCGTAGGTTAATAGGTTATAAGGAATAGGGTTACCAAATTCCTGTTTTATATGGTTCCTAACTTTTTCTCCTAAGAAGAAGGGTAATCCTGCTAAGAATTTTTCTTTCCAGAAAGCCTGGTTGGAATCTTCTCTGAGCATTATCCTAGTTAGGAAAGTTGTTTTATAAAACTGAAAATCACTAAGTTTCTTGCATCTAAGGTTACTTAGTAATTCTGCATTTTTATCCTTTAAATGAGTAGGATCACCTATAAAATGA
The DNA here is from genome assembly GCA_947685225.1 of Garcia nutans. Taxonomy (NCBI): domain Eukaryota; kingdom Viridiplantae; phylum Streptophyta; class Magnoliopsida; order Malpighiales; family Euphorbiaceae; genus Garcia; species Garcia nutans. The sequence goes on from CANTUV010000089.1 coordinate 2,638,109, forward strand.
AGTGATATAGTCAAGATTAGCATAGCAACAGCATCTTGAATAGTATCACCAGATTCATCTAAAATAGGTATTCCATCCTCATAAGTTTTTACAGCATTTAAAATTTCTAAATGTTGTTCATCAGTGAGATGATTATCCCACCAACCTTTAAGTTGTCCTGTGAAACCAGCTATAAGGAGTTCAGCTATAGTCCTATCAGAGGTTCCTGTTTGGGTCCTATAAGCATTGGCAGCCATAGTCATCTGTTGAAGAAGACTCAGGATATTATATTCTGATAAGGTATCTATGTTCCATTCATAAACTGAGGAGGCATTATATTTATATTGTGTTAACACATTTGGTCTATCTGCTATACCTAAGTCTGGGGCAGACATTCTAGGTACTATAGATTGATTATGTGTTAAACGATTTATCTGTGGTTCTAAAGCTTTACTAAAGGTTTCTATATCTTCAGATTCAGGTTGAGAATCCTCAACTGATTCTGATTCCTGTTCTTGGGTGACTATACTAATGGTTTTAGAATCTCTAGACTGGGGTGTTTCTGGTACTACCTGTTTTGACCCAGAAGAAGATTCAATTTTACTTAATTGTTCTTTAATTGCTTTAACAAAATCTGAATCTTTGGATTTTACTTCTTTTTGTCCTGTTTTAGAAACTTCGAATGGTTTAAAAACATGAGTTTTAAGTTTTTTATCTTTAACTTCTTTTTCAATTTTTACTATTTTACTTTCTTTAATAGTATCTTCTATTCTGTTTAATTGTTGTCCTATAGTTACTAAATGTGCATTACTGAAATTATTTTGTTCTAAGATTTTCCTATTAGGATCATCTTCTGAGACTATTTTAAATGGTGTTATATTTATTTCTTTATCTCCATGTAAAAATACACTTGAAGTTTTAGGTGGATGTTCACTTTGTATGATTTTATCTTTTACTTTCCATTCTGTATTTTTATTTCTAGTAGTTACTGGATTTACTGATTTTTCTAATTTAAGTTTACCTCTATAAATTCTTTTAAACCAATCAAAGAACTTCATATTAACTTCATAATGTTTTATAAAGTCAATATATTCTTCTTTAACTGATTCAAAATCTTTTACCTTTTTTATTACATTTTCTAATTTATCTTTATTTTTAATTGCTGTTAATTCTTTATTTAATTTTTCATAATTAAAAACAAATTCTTTATTAATTACATTTAATTCTCTATCTATGCTATCTACATTTCCTGTCATGAAGGAAGCTGTAGGTGACATAGGTGGAGAAGGTGAGTGTTCTACATTCTGAGGTTGATTATAATTAGGGTTTGGTTCCAAAGGGTTCATTGTTCCTGTTGGATTATAATATAAGTGTGGAACTGTTGTACTATAATCTACACCTTTTAATTTATTACTAGATTCAGGTATATCTGATGTAGAATACCTAGGCTTTACTACTGTTTGCAAAACAGGTTTAGGCTCATTTTCTTTATATGAAGCATATATTACAGAAGGTAACTGTGAGGCCCTACCTATGTCTACTGTTGAAATAGATGAGGAAGAGTCTGAGTACCTACTGCTTACACTATGTCTACTGAATTTTAATTTAACTTTACCGTCTTCATACTGTTCAATTTTACTGAGTTCTATATTAGGTTTAACTGTAGCTTTAGGTTCAGGAAGAGGAACAGCATCCTCTAAGACCCATTCATCAGGGAGACTAATATCCTTCCACTGAATAGTCCTAGGAATTACTGTATTAGCTTTACTTAAATCTGTTTGTAAAAATTTAGTTTCTCCTAGTTTAGGTTGCATTATATACTTTGTAGCAAAGGCAGACATCATAGCTTTATAATTTATTTTATACATTAATGCTACAGGAATAGATCCTTCAAGCATTTTATAATTATGTGTTTTAATTTCTAATACTACACTTTTTAATATATTTGGATCATTTAATGAAATTGTTATATCTGGGAAGCAGTCAAATGAAATTGGACCACTGCTCAGACTGGTTTCTATAGTTCCTAAAAGTGAGTCATTAAAATTTACAAACCTAGCATCTCTGACCACAGCCAGTATACTAGTATTTAATCCTTCTCTAGTTAAAGGTTTTATACCTATTTGTACTAATCCTATATGTATATACTTGTATTTTTTAGCTTTATGATGTTTTATAGATTCTGCAGAAAGTAAAGTTATTTTTTCAAAAGGTTTACTTAACTGTACATCTCTTTCTTCAGCTTTAATTATATAATCATTTTTAAATATATTTAATTTTGGTATTTTATAAATCTGTTCTTTATCTATCTTTGGTATTACCCAATTATCAATTGCTTTATTAAAATCTTCTAAAATTACTTCATTTCTGTTAACTATCCTTTTAATTTCTGATGACTCAGAACTATCCGTTTTAGTTGTACTAGTAGATTTACACAGAAAAGGCTCCATCTTTAAATATTTGAAAAATAGATTTTTAAAGTTTATTAATGTTGGTTTTGGTAGCGACCACTGACTTACTGCCCTAAACGCCTGTCCGTCGGCTAACACGGGTCTTACTGCATATCCAATACCTAGACAACACTAAGTCCACTTCTAGATCTATAAGTCAAAGATTTAAATATGGAAACAGTTCTATATCTATCTACTACCACCCCTAAAAGAAGATGGCTCTGATTAAAGAAGATGGCTCTGTGGATGAACAGTTCTTCTGACTTTACTGTTGGATTCCCTCTGGTGAATACTGTGGATGAACAGTATCTTGTCAGTGGGCACCGCCTTTATTGACTTTAAACAACCTGAGTGGAGAAATGAGGTTTCTCCTGCCTTTAATCGGATGAATCAGATGAACTTGAATCAGATTCAACTTCTGATTCAATTATCTTTTTATTTTTCTTTTCTTTTTTCTTTTCTTTATTTTTTCTTTTTTCTTTTTCTTTTTTCTTTTCTTTATCTTTCTTTTCTTTTCTTTTGTCTTTTTTCTCTTTTTCTTTTTCTTTTTCTTTTTCTTTTTCTTTAATTTTTTTCTCTTTTTCTTTTTCTTTTTCTTTTTCTTCTTCTTTAATTTTTTTCTCTTTTTCTTTTTCTCTTTCTTTTTCTTTATTCTTTTTCTTTTTACCTTTACTTTTCACTCTGATGGGGGACAAAATACCATAGCAATCATCTTCATTACTGGGACAGTAATCCGAGTCAGATGTCTCGGTGGAGGATGATGTCATGGATGATGTAGAAGAATCCGAGGAAGAGGAAAGAGATTTCTTCCTTCTGGATTGAGCTTTAGATACTTTAGAATGGGCTTTAGTTGAAGATCCAGCAGAGCAGGTTCTACTGGGCTTAACGGGCTCAGATGTTGAGGGAAGAGACCCAACCATCTGTTCCATTAAGGCTCTATAATCTTCTGCAGTCTTGGCAGCTGCAAGAAGGGCAATATTTTGGGCTCTTTGGGCACCAAAAGAGACCTGTAGTCTTGGGTCAAGACCACCATGGTTTCTCTTTAGGAGCCATTCTTTAACAGTCTCCTCAGTGGTAGAAATGCGAAAGGCAGACCACCACTTAACTTTAGATTTTCTCAATACCACAGGGATATTGGTACCTGGAAGAATAGAAGATTCGAAGTACCATTGATATACCCAAGGTATATTGAAAGTTAAACTGAAAAGAAGAAGAGGAGGAAAATTCTTCTCAACAGGATTAGGGTTTAAGTGAACTTTATAATACCGGTAAGCCAATTGTACTTCAAGAGGAAGACAATTTTCATCATTACCGCAATAGTACCACCAATCAACGAACCATGATGGGAGGTTATTGACTTTAAAATTGGTCTCACAATAGATTAGCCAGGAATGGGTTTTAGCCGGGTTTTGGAAAAACAAGGCTTTGGTCCAGGCTTCTATATAATCCCAATAATTATATGAAGAACAACAGGATAAGGAAGGAAGGGCTTTAAACTGCACAGGAACGTGCAACGGTTTTCCCCATTCAGAAGGATGGAGAATTTTCTTTATTTTAAAAGAAGAGTGAGATATAACAGTCTTTTCTTGTGGGTTATAATTGTGCTTTACAAACAAAGATCCTGAATCCACAAGAATATGAAGATAATATTCTTGGGGTTTTGAGGTTTCTTTTGGTTTGAAAAACCATCCTTTAGGGTAAACAGTTTCAATTACAGACCATGGGTTTTTTAGAGCAGACCCAAAATCAGCAATTAATTCTGTAGACCAGAAATTTTTGTTGTGCCAAAAAGCTTTAGACTTTAAAAAGAAATTTGAAGAAACAATTTGAGTTGAAGGGTTTGAAACATTCAACTCGTCTTTAGAAACATTTTGAGTTAGGGTTTTTGAAGACTGACCTAACTCCATTTTTAAAGGGATTGAAGGATTCATACCTGGGGCTTCAGGAGGCGGGAAGCCCATCTTTTCAAGAACTTTAAGGACCTCTGGAGATTGGGCCAGCTGAGAGACCCATAAATCCATTTTAGCTTTTTCATCCTCTTTTTGGACAGCATCTGCCCATGACTTTATGGGTTTAGGGTTCAAAATACTATCTGAGTGGTCAGATAGAGCTTTAGGTGAGTCACTGTTTAGTGTTTCTTTGGCTTTATTGGTGTTTTTCTTCTTTCTCCCCATGATTCCTGAGAAGGAATTCACGAGTAAGGAAATCAGGTAAACTGTTATTTTCTCCTTTAATAAACTCAATATCAAAATCAAAAATACTTAAAATAGCTTGCCATCTAGCAAAAATTTGTTTTGAGGCAAGGTTTTTAACATCTTTTTGTAAAACATCTTTAGCACTTTTACAATCAATTCTTAATAAAAACTTTTGATTCAATAAATCAGATTGAAATTTTGAAATGCATAAAACAATGCTCAAAATCTCTTTCTTTATAGTTGAATAATTTAATTGGGTTGGACTCCAATGTCCTGAATAGAATTGGACTATGGCTTCTCTACCCTCTTTAACCTGTTTTAAAATCCCACCAAAACCTATATCTGATGCATCAGTCTCAACTATTTTAGAGGCTAAGGGATCAGCTATATGCAGGCAAGGAATAGTTTTAACTAGGGTTTTAACCTGTCTAACTATGCCAGAGTGGACCTCAGTCCACGGGCCTGGGTTTTTCTTTAACCTATCATGCAAAGGTTTAATAGTCCTATTTAGGTTGGGAAAGAATTCTATGACGTAATTCAAACAACCTAAAAATCTTTGTAACTGGGCTTTATTAACTATTTGGTCAGGAAACTTATTTCCAAAAGCTAAGTTCCTTTCTATAGGTTCTATAATTCCCTGTTCTATATAATGTCCTAAGAACCTAATCTTAGTCTGAAACAGAGACATCTTTGTTTTACTTAATACTAAACCATTATGTTTTATTACCATAAAAAATGTTTTTAAATGTTTAAAATGTTCTTCTATAGTTGTTGAAAATATTAAAACATCATCAATATAAACAATGCAAAATTTAGTGTAAGGATTAAAAATATCATTCATCACTCTCTGAAACTCAGAGGGTGCATTCTTTAAACCAAAAGGCATAACATTCCATTCATACTGTCCAAATGGAACAGTGAATGCAGTCTTATACCTATCTTTAGGGTTAATCTGAATTTGCCAAAAACCAGATTTCATATCAAATTTACTAAAAACATTTGCTTTATATAGTCTTCCTAATAAATCTTTTTTATTTGGAATAGGGTACCTAATCCATTTTAAAGCTTTATTTAAAGGTTTATAATTTATTACTAATCTAGGTGCACCTCTTTCTATTTCAGAGGCCTTGTTTACATAGAATGCAGCACAAGACCAAGGGCTTCTAGATTTAGTTATTAATCCTTTATTTTCTAAATCATTTATTTCCTTTTTGCAAAATTCAATTAAATCAGGCGCCATCTGAATGGGCCTAGCTTTAGTTGTAATAGACTTTTCATCAAAGCCTATTTCATAAGGTAAATCAACCATGTGTTGCTTTCTGTTCCAAAATGCATTTGGAATATCAGCACACAAATCTTTTTCTATTTGAGATTTTAATTTATCAATTTTATCTTGCGTAAATTTATTATTTAACTGTTCATTTATTTTTTGTAAATGATAGTTATTCTTTAAATTACAAAGTTGTTCAGACTTTGCTTTTATAAGTGCATTTATTTGTAACTCATTTATTGAATGTGCCTTTAAAAGATTTAAATTCCTCTTTTTAGGTTTTTCTAAAAATGGAAAAATAATCTTTTGTTTTTTAACTTTAAAACTTATACTATCATCATTTACTGAATAAGGTGTAATTAAATTCATGAATGGCGTTCCTAAGATTACCATATGATGAATGTTAGTTAAAATGAATATATTCTTTATTTCTAAATTATTATCTATAATTGATGCTTCTGCTTTACCAAGTATATTTAATTTAGATTTATTTGCTGCTGATAAACTTTCATTAGTTTCATGCCAAAATCTTTTTGGTACTAAACTAGGTTTTATGCAATTTAGATCAGCTCCTGTATCAAACAATGCAATAGTTTCTATATTATAATTATCTGAAAACTTTAATTTTATTTTTATCAAATATTTTCTAGATGTTATCTCATGCAACATAAAAATTAAATTATCTGGAATTTTATCTTTATTAATTAAACTAATTTCATTATCAGTTTCTTTATCATTTATTTGATCAATATTTTCTTCAACTTCTTCATCAGAAGAAGAGGTTGAGTTCATTAAAGATTTTATTATCTGTGAATCATGTTCTTGTTTGTTTTTTAATTCTTTTAATTCTAATTTAATTTCTTTAATTTCCTTTTGTAAATCATTTATAGTTGGTTTATTTTTTATTGCTTTATTTTTATTTAATATTGTAGTTAAATCATATGTTTGTTTACTAGTGCTGGGTAACATAGTATGTTTAGGTTTATCATCTTCTAAAATTTTATTTAACATTTTTTCTTGAATTTTAGGGTCACTTATAAATTTTATTGCTTCTAAAATAGATTCTTGTTCTTTAGTTAAAACATTTAATGATTTACTGCTATATTCAGAACTTGATTCTGATCCTATATCATCTATTTGATTTAGTTCTTCAGAATCTGAATATTCTTCAGAATCTGAATAATCTAAATATAATTCGTGAATTTTATTTATTATAGATTCTTCTAAATTCAATTCTTGTAATTTTTTATCAAATTTACAAAATCTTGATGTGTGACCTTTTCTTCCACATTTATAACATGTTAAATCTTTATATGATGTAAATTTTTTATCCTTTTGTTTATATGGTTTCCTATTAGGTTTTCTATATTTGTAAGGTTTATAAGGTTTTTGTTTTTTATAATAATCATCTTTATCAAGTTTTTTCTTATAACTCTTTTTGTGATATTTTTTATAAGGTTTTTTATATTTTCTTGTAGTAGAACATTGTCCATTACAATCTTTATGTTTCTGGGTTATACTATAATCAAATTGTTTACAGAAAGATCCTAATTCTTGTTTAGTTTTTCTCATTTCATATTTTAACGATTTTTGAAGTTTTATATCTTGACAAAGCTTTAATCCTTCTTTTTGAACTATACTAAACAGTTGTCCGTAGGTTAATAGGTTATAAGGAATAGGGTTACCAAATTCCTGTTTTATATGGTTCCTAACTTTTTCTCCTAAGAAGAAGGGTAATCCTGCTAAGAATTTTTCTTTCCAGAAAGCCTGGTTGGAATCTTCTCTGAGCATTATCCTAGTTAGGAAAGTTGTTTTATAAAACTGAAAATCACTAAGTTTCTTGCATCTAAGGTTACTTAGTAATTCTGCATTTTTATCCTTTAAATGAGTAGGATCACCTATAAAATGAAGTGATATAGTCAAGATTAGCATAGCAACAGCATCTTGAATAGTATCACCAGATTCATCTAAAATAGGTATTCCATCCTCATAAGTTTTTACAGCATTTAAAATTTCTAAATGTTGTTCATCAGTGAGATGATTATCCCACCAACCTTTAAGTTGTCCTGTGAAACCAGCTATAAGGAGTTCAGCTATAGTCCTATCAGAGGTTCCTGTTTGGGTCCTATAAGCATTGGCAGCCATAGTCATCTGTTGAAGAAGACTCAGGATATTATATTCTGATAAGGTATCTATGTTCCATTCATAAACTGAGGAGGCATTATATTTATATTGTGTTAACACATTTGGTCTATCTGCTATACCTAAGTCTGGGGCAGACATTCTAGGTACTATAGATTGATTATGTGTTAAACGATTTATCTGTGGTTCTAAAGCTTTACTAAAGGTTTCTATATCTTCAGATTCAGGTTGAGAATCCTCAACTGATTCTGATTCCTGTTCTTGGGTGACTATACTAATAGTTTTAGAATCTCTAGACTGGGGTGTTTCTGGTACTACCTGTTTTGACCCAGAAGAAGATTCAATTTTACTTAATTGTTCTTTAATTGCTTTAACAAAATCTGAATCTTTGGATTTTACTTCTTTTTGTCCTGTTTTAGAAACTTCGAATGGTTTAAAAACATGAGTTTTAAGTTTTTTATCTTTAACTTCTTTTTCAATTTTTACTATTTTACTTTCTTTAATAGTATCTTCTATTCTGTTTAATTGTTGTCCTATAGTTACTAAATGTGCATTACTGAAATTATTTTGTTCTAAGATTTTCCTATTAGGATCATCTTCTGAGACTATTTTAAATGGTGTTATATTTATTTCTTTATCTCCATGTAAAAATACACTTGAAGTTTTAGGTGGATGTTCACTTTGTATGATTTTATCTTTTACTTTCCATTCTGTATTTTTATTTCTAGTAGTTACTGGATTTACTGATTTTTCTAATTTAAGTTTACCTCTATAAATTCTTTTAAACCAATCAAAGAACTTCATATTAACTTCATAATGTTTTATAAAGTCAATATATTCTTCTTTAACTGATTCAAAATCTTTTACCTTTTTTATTACATTTTCTAATTTATCTTTATTTTTAATTGCTGTTAATTCTTTATTTAATTTTTCATAATTAAAAACAAATTCTTTATTAATTACATTTAATTCTCTATCTATGCTATCTACATTTCCTGTCATGAAGGAAGCTGTAGGTGACATAGGTGGAGAAGGTGAGTGTTCTACATTCTGAGGTTGATTATAATTAGGGTTTGGTTCCAAAGGGTTCATTGTTCCTGTTGGATTATAATATAAGTGTGGAACTGTTGTACTATAATCTACACCTTTTAATTTATTACTAGATTCAGGTATATCTGATGTAGAATACCTAGGCTTTACTACTGTTTGCAAAACAGGTTTAGGCTCATTTTCTTTATATGAAGCATATATTACAGAAGGTAACTGTGAGGCCCTACCTATGTCTACTGTTGAAATAGATGAGGAAGAGTCTGAGTACCTACTGCTTACACTATGTCTACTGAATTTTAATTTAACTTTACCGTCTTCATACTGTTCAATTTTACTGAGTTCTATATTAGGTTTAACTGTAGCTTTAGGTTCAGGAAGAGGAACAGCATCCTCTAAGACCCATTCATCAGGGAGACTAATATCCTTCCACTGAATAGTCCTAGGAATTACTGTATTAGCTTTACTTAAATCTGTTTGTAAAAATTTAGTTTCTCCTAGTTTAGGTTGCATTATATACTTTGTAGCAAAGGCAGACATCATAGCTTTATAATCTATTTTATACATTAATGCTACAGGAATAGATCCTTCAAGCATTTTATAATTATGTGTTTTAATTTCTAATACTACACTTTTTAATATATTTGGATCATTTAATGAAATTGTTATATCTGGGAAGCAGTCAAATGAAATTGGACCACTGCTCAGACTGGTTTCTATAGTTCCTAAAAGTGAGTCATTAAAATTTACAAACCTAGCATCTCTGACCACAGCCAGTATACTAGTATTTAATCCTTCTCTAGTTAAAGGTTTTATACCTATTTGTACTAATCCTATATGTATATACTTGTATTTTTTAGCTTTATGATGTTTTATAGATTCTGCAGAAAGTAAAGTTATTTTTTCAAAAGGTTTACTTAACTGTACATCTCTTTCTTCAGCTTTAATTATATAATCATTTTTAAATATATTTAATTTTGGTATTTTATAAATCTGTTCTTTATCTATCTTTGGTATTACCCAATTATCAATTGCTTTATTAAAATCTTCTAAAATTACTTCATTTCTGTTAACTATCCTTTTAATTTCTGATGACTCAGAACTATCCGTTTTAGTTGTACTAGCAGATTTACACAGAAAAGGCTCCATCTTTAAATATTTGAAAAATAGATTTTTAAAGTTTATTAATGTTGGTTTTGGTAGCGACCACTGACTTACTGCCCTAAACGCCTGTCCGTCGGCTAACACGGGTCTTACTGCATATCCAATACCTAGACAACACTAAGTCCACTTCTAGATCTATAAGTCAAAGATTTAAATATGGAAACAGTTCTATATCTATCTACTACCACCCCTAAAAGAAGATGGCTCTGATACCAACACCATGGTGGTCTTGACCCAAGACTACAGGTCTCTTTTGGTGCCCAAAGAGCCCAAAATATTGCCCTTCTTGCAGCTGCCAAGACTGCAGAAGATTATAGAGCCTTAATGGAACAGATGGTTGGGTCTCTTCCCTCAACATCTGAGCCCGTTAAGCCCAGTAGAACCTGCTCTGCTGGATCTTCAACTAAAGCCCATTCTAAAGTATCTAAAGCTCAATCCAGAAGGAAGAAATCTCTTTCCTCTTCCTCGGATTCTTCTACATCATCCATGACATCATCCTCCACCGAGACATCTGACTCGGATTACTGTCCCAGTAATGAAGATGATTGCTATGGTATTTTGTCCCCCATCAGAGTGAAAAGTAAAGGTAAAAAGAAAAAGAATAAAGAAAAAGAAAGAGAAAAAGAAAAAGAGAAAAAAATTAAAGAAGAAGAAAAAGAAAAAGAAAAAGAAAAAGAGAAAAAAATTAAAGAAAAAGAAAAAGAAAAAGAAAAAGAAAAAGAGAAAAAAGACAAAAGAAAAGAAAAGAAAGATAAAGAAAAGAAAAAAGAAAAAGAAAGAAAAAATAAAGAAAAGAAAAAAGAAAAGAAAAATAAAAAGATAATTGAATCAGAAGTTGAATCTGATTCAAGTTCATCTGATTCATCCGATTAAAGGCAGGAGAAACCTCATTTCTCCACTCAGGTTGTTTAAAGTCAATAAAGGCGGTGCCCACTGACAAGATACTGTTCATCCACAGTATTCACCAGAGGGAATCCAACAGTAAAGTCAGAAGAACTGTTCATCCGCACCTAGATTAGTAATAAATTATAAACCTTTAAATAAAGCTTTAAAATGGATTAGGTACCCTATTCCAAATAAAAAAGATTTATTAGGAAGACTATATAAAGCAAATGTTTTTAGTAAATTTGATATGAAATCTGGTTTTTGGCAAATTCAGATTAACCCTAAAGATAGGTATAAGACTGCATTCACTGTTCCATTTGGACAGTATGAATGGAATGTTATGCCTTTTGGTTTAAAGAATGCACCCTCTGAGTTTCAGAGAGTGATGAATGATATTTTTAATCCTTACACTAAATTTTGCATTGTTTATATTGATGATGTTTTAATATTTTCAACAACTATAGAAGAACATTTTAAACATTTAAAAACATTTTTTATGGTAATAAAACATAATGGTTTAGTATTAAGTAAAACAAAGATGTCTCTGTTTCAGACTAAGATTAGGTTCTTAGGACATTATATAGAACAGGGAATTATAGAACCTATAGAAAGGAACTTAGCTTTTGGAAATAAGTTTCCTGACCAAATAGTTAATAAAGCCCAGTTACAAAGATTTTTAGGTTGTTTGAATTACGTCATAGAATTCTTTCCCAACCTAAATAGGACTATTAAACCTTTGCATGATAGGTTAAAGAAAAACCCAGGCCCGTGGACTGAGGTCCACTCTGGCATAGTTAGACAGGTTAAAACCCTAGTTAAAACTATTCCTTGCCTGCATATAGCTGATCCCTTAGCCTCTAAAATAGTTGAGACTGATGCATCAGATATAGGTTTTGGTGGGATTTTAAAACAGGTTAAAGAGGGTAGAGAAGCCATAGTCCAATTCTATTCAGGACATTGGAGTCCAACCCAATTAAATTATTCAACTATAAAGAAAGAGATTTTGAGCATTGTTTTATGCATTTCAAAATTTCAATCTGATTTATTGAATCAAAAGTTTTTATTAAGAATTGATTGTAAAAGTGCTAAAGATGTTTTACAAAAAGATGTTAAAAACCTTGCCTCAAAACAAATTTTTGCTAGATGGCAAGCTATTTTAAGTATTTTTGATTTTGATATTGAGTTATCTAAATTAAATATACTTGGTAAAGCAGAAGCATCAATTATAGATAATAATTTAGAAATAAAGAATATATTCATTTTAACTAACATTCATCATATGGTAATCTTAGGAACGCCATTCATGAATTTAATTACACCTTATTCAGTAAATGATGATAGTATAAGTTTTAAAGTTAAAAAACAAAAGATTATTTTTCCATTTTTAGAAAAACCTAAAAAGAGGAATTTAAATCTTTTAAAGGCACATTCAATAAATGAGTTACAAATAAATGCACTTATAAAAGCAAAGTCTGAACAACTTTGTAATTTAAAGAATAACTATCATTTACAAAAAATAAATGAACAGTTAAATAATAAATTTACGCAAGATAAAATTGATAAATTAAAATCTCAAATAGAAAAAGATTTGTGTGCTGATATTCCAAATGCATTTTGGAACAGAAAGCAACACATGGTTGATTTACCTTATGAAATAGGCTTTGATGAAAAGTCTATTACAACTAAAGCTAGGCCCATTCAGATGGCGCCTGATTTAATTGAATTTTGCAAAAAGGAAATAAATGATTTAGAAAATAAAGGATTAATAACTAAATCTAGAAGCCAGGAGAAAATAACAGTTTACCTGATTTCCTTACTCGTGAATTCCTTCTCAGGAATCATGGGGAGAAAGAAGAAAAACACCAATAAAGCCAAAGAAACACTAAACAGTGACTCACCTAAAGCTCTATCTGACCACTCAGATAGTATTTTGAACCCTAAACCCATAAAGTCATGGGCAGATGCTGTCCAAAAAGAGGATGAAAAAGCTAAAATGGATTTGTGGGTCTCTCAGCTGGCCCAATCTCCAGAGGTCCTTAAAGTTCTTGAAAAGATGGGCTTCCCGCCTCCTGAAGCCCCAGGTATGAATCCTTCAATCCCTTTAAAAATGGAGTTAGGTCAGTCTTCAAAAACCACAGTCTCCTCAGTGGTAGAAATGCGAAAGGCAGACCACCACTTAACTTTAGATTTTCTCAATACCACAGGGATATTGGTACCTGGAAGAATAGAAGATTCGAAGTACCATTGATATACCCAAGGTATATTGAAAGTTAAACTGAAAAGAAGAAGAGGAGGAAAATTCTTCTCAACAGGATTAGGGTTTAAGTGAACTTTATAATACCGGTAAGCCAATTGTACTTCAAGAGGAAGACAATTTTCATCATTACCGCAATAGTACCACCAATCAACGAACCATGATGGGAGGTTATTGACTTTAAAATTGGTCTAAAGACGAGTTGAATGTTTCAAACCCTTCAACTCAAATTGTTTCTTCAAATTTCTTTTTAAAGTCTAAAGCTTTTTGGCACAACAAAAATTTCTGGTCTACAGAATTAATTGCTGATTTTGGGTCTGCTCTAAAAAACCCATGGTCTGTAATTGAAACTGTTTACCCTAAAGGATGGTTTTTCAAACCAAAAGAAACCTCAAAACCCCAAGAATATTATCTTCATATTCTTGTGGATTCAGGATCTTTGTTTGTAAAGCACAATTATAACCCACAAGAAAAGACTGTTATATCTCACTCTTCTTTTAAAATAAAGAAAATTCTCCATCCTTCTGAATGGGGAAAACCGTTGCACGTTCCTGTGCAGTTTAAAGCCCTTCCTTCCTTATCCTGTTGTTCTTCATATAATTATTGGGATTATATAGAAGCCTGGACCAAAGCCATGAATGGCTTTGTTGGTATCAGAGCCATCGGTAGTAGATAATGGCTTTGTTCTATATAATTAATGGCTTTGTTTTTTAACTTTAAAACTTATACTATCATCATTTACTGAATAAGGTGTAATTAAATTCATGAATGGCGTTCCTAAGATTACCATATGATGAATGTTAGTTAAAATGAATATATTCTTTATTTCTAAATTATTATCTATAATTGATGCTTCTGCTTTACCAAGTATATTTAATTTAGATTTATTTGCTGCTGATAAACTTTCATTAGTTTCATGCCAAAATCTTTTTGGTACTAAACTAGGTTTTATGCAATTTAGATCAGCTCCTGTATCAAACAATGCAATAGTTTCTATATTATAATTATCTGAAAACTTTAATTTTATTTTTATCAAATATTTTCTAGATGTTATCTCATGCAACATAAAAATTAAATTATCTGGAATTTTATCTTTATTAATTAAACTAATTTCATTATCAGTTTCTTTATCATTTATTTGATCAATATTTTCTTCAACTTCTTCATCAGAAGAAGAGGTTGAGTTCATTAAAGATTTTATTATCTGTGAATCATGTTCTTGTTTGTTTTTTAATTCTTTTAATTCTAATTTAATTTCTTTAATTTCCTTTTGTAAATCATTTATAGTTGGTTTATTTTTTATTGCTTTATTTTTATTTAATATTGTAGTTAAATCATATGTTTGTTTACTAGTGCTGGGTAACATAGTATGTTTAGGTTTATCATCTTCTAAAATTTTATTTAACATTTTTTCTTGAATTTTAGGGTCACTTATAAATTTTATTGCTTCTAAAATAGATTCTTGTTCTTTAGTTAAAACATTTAATGATTTACTGCTATATTCAGAACTTGATTCTGATCCTATATCATCTATTTGATTTAGTTCTTCAGAATCTGAATATTCTTCAGAATCTGAATAATCTAAATATAATTCGTGAATTTTATTTATTATAGATTCTTCTAAATTCAATTCTTGTAATTTTTTATCAAATTTACAAAATCTTGATGTGTGACCTTTTCTTCCACATTTATAACATGTTAAATCTTTATATGATGTAAATTTTTTATCCTTTTGTTTATATGGTTTCCTATTAGGTTTTCTATATTTGTAAGGTTTATAAGGTTTTTGTTTTTTATAATAATCATCTTTATCAAGTTTTTTCTTATAACTCTTTTTGTGATATTTTTTATAAGGTTTTTTATATTTTCTTGTAGTAGAACATTGTCCATTACAATCTTTATGTTTCTGGGTTATACTATAATCAAATTGTTTACAGAAAGATCCTAATTCTTGTTTAATTTTTCTCATTTCATATTTTAACGATTTTTGAAGTTTTATATCTTGACAAAGCTTTAATCCTTCTTTTTGAACTATACTAAACAGTTGTCCGTAGGTTAATAGGTTATAAGGAATAGGGTTACCAAATTCCTGTTTTATATGGTTCCTAACTTTTTCTCCTAAGAAGAAGGGTAATCCTGCTAAGAATTTTTCTTTCCAGAAAGCCTGGTTGGAATCTTCTCTGAGCATTATCCTAGTTAGGAAAGTTGTTTTATAAAACTGAAAATCACTAAGTTTCTTGCATCTAAGGTTACTTAGTAATTCTGCATTTTTATCCTTTAAATGAGTAGGATCACCTATAAAATGAAGTGATATAGTCAAGATTAGCATAGCAACAGCATCTTGAATAGTATCACCAGATTCATCTAAAATAGGTATTCCATCCTCATAAGTTTTTACAGCATTTAAAATTTCTAAATGTTGTTCATCAGTGAGATGATTATCCCACCAACCTTTAAGTTGTCCTGTGAAACCAGCTATAAGGAGTTCAGCTATAGTCCTATCAGAGGTTCCTGTTTGGGTCCTATAAGCATTGGCAGCCATAGTCATCTGTTGAAGAAGACTCAGGATATTATATTCTGATAAGGTATCTATGTTCCATTCATAAACTGAGGAGGCATTATATTTATATTGTGTTAACACATTTGGTCTATCTGCTATACCTAAGTCTGGGGCAGACATTCTAGGTACTATAGATTGATTATGTGTTAAACGATTTATCTGTGGTTCTAAAGCTTTACTAAAGGTTTCTATATCTTCAGATTCAGGTTGAGAATCCTCAACTGATTCTGATTCCTGTTCTTGGGTGACTATACTAATGGTTTTAGAATCTCTAGACTGGGGTGTTTCTGGTACTACCTGTTTTGACCCAGAAGAAGATTCAATTTTACTTAATTGTTCTTTAATTGCTTTAACAAAATCTGAATCTTTGGATTTTACTTCTTTTTGTCCTGTTTTAGAAACTTCGAATGGTTTAAAAACATGAGTTTTAAGTTTTTTATCTTTAACTTCTTTTTCAATTTTTACTATTTTACTTTCTTTAATAGTATCTTCTATTCTGTTTAATTGTTGTCCTATAGTTACTAAATGTGCATTACTGAAATTATTTTGTTCTAAGATTTTCCTATTAGGATCATCTTCTGAGACTATTTTAAATGGTGTTATATTTATTTCTTTATCTCCATGTAAAAATACACTTGAAGTTTTAGGTGGATGTTCACTTTGTATGATTTTATCTTTTACTTTCCATTCTGTATTTTTATTTCTAGTAGTTACTGGATTTACTGATTTTTCTAATTTAAGTTTACCTCTATAAATTCTTTTAAACCAATCAAAGAACTTCATATTAACTTCATAATGTTTTATAAAGTCAATATATTCTTCTTTAACTGATTCAAAATCTTTTACCTTTTTTATTACATTTTCTAATTTATCTTTATTTTTAATTGCTGTTAATTCTTTATTTAATTTTTCATAATTAAAAACAAATTCTTTATTAATTACATTTAATTCTCTATCTATGCTATCTACATTTCCTGTCATGAAGGAAGCTGTAGGTGACATAGGTGGAGAAGGTGAGTGTTCTACATTCTGAGGTTGATTATAATTAGGGTTTGGTTCCAAAGGGTTCATTGTTCCTGTTGGATTATAATATAAGTGTGGAACTGTTGTACTATAATCTACACCTTTTAATTTATTACTAGATTCAGGTATATCTGATGTAGAATACCTAGGCTTTACTACTGTTTGCAAAACAGGTTTAGGCTCATTTTCTTTATATGAAGCATATATTACAGAAGGTAACTGTGAGGCCCTACCTATGTCTACTGTTGAAATAGATGAGGAAGAGTCTGAGTACCTACTGCTTACACTATGTCTACTGAATTTTAATTTAACTTTACCGTCTTCATACTGTTCAATTTTACTGAGTTCTATATTAGGTTTAACTGTAGCTTTAGGTTCAGGAAGAGGAACAGCATCCTCTAAGACCCATTCATCAGGGAGACTAATATCCTTCCACTGAATAGTCCTAGGAATTACTGTATTAGCTTTACTTAAATCTGTTTGTAAAAATTTAGTTTCTCCTAGTTTAGGTTGCATTATATACTTTGTAGCAAAGGCAGACATCATAGCTTTATAATTTATTTTATACATTAATGCTACAGGAATAGATCCTTCAAGCATTTTATAATTATGTGTTTTAATTTCTAATACAACACTTTTTAATATATTTGGATCATTTAATGAAATTGTTATATCTGGGAAGCAGTCAAATGAAATTGGACCACTGCTCAGACTGGTTTCTATAGTTCCTAAAAGTGAGTCATTAAAATTTACAAACCTAGCATCTCTGACCACAGCCAGTATACTAGTATTTAATCCTTCTCTAGTTAAAGGTTTTATACCTATTTGTACTAATCCTATATGTATATACTTGTATTTTTTAGCTTTATGATGTTTTATAGATTCTGCAGAAAGTAAAGTTATTTTTTCAAAAGGTTTACTTAACTGTACATCTCTTTCTTCAGCTTTAATTATATAATCATTTTTAAATATATTTAATTTTGGTATTTTATAAATCTGTTCTTTATCTATTTTTGGTATTACCCAATTATCAATTGCTTTATTAAAATCTTCTAAAATTACTTCATTTCTGTTAACTATCCTTTTAATTTCTGATGACTCAGAACTATCCGTTTTAGTTGTACTAGCAGATTTACACAGAAAAGGCTCCATCTTTAAATATTTGAAAAATAGATTTTTAAAGTTTATTAATGTTGGTTTTGGTAGCGACCACTGACTTACTGCCCTAAACGCCTGTCCGTCGGCTAACACGGGTCTTACTGCATATCCAATACCTAGACAACACTAAGTCCACTTCTAGATCTATAAGTCAAAGATTTAAATATGGAAACAGTTCTATATCTATCTACTACCACCAAATGATTAATGGCCATTCATGGCTTTGGTCCAGGCTTCTATATAATCCTGGCTTCTATATAATCCAGGCTTCTATATATATATATATATATATAAGGAAATAGAACAAAGCAGAACATCAACTTTACAATCAAACTGCAATTTTAAGGCAACAACAAATGGTAAATACTTTATTTTCAACTAAAAAGCATCTGGCAATATTTTTTATGTTCCATACAATTGTTATAGACAATGTAGATTTTACAAGTTTCTAAGGCACAGTGACATGCATATAAGGTGATTATGCATCCTTGCCTGATATTTCAACGGATTCAGATGCATGCTTTATATCCTAGCACTTCATGAGACCCCCAACAGTTTCTTTATGTCATGCTGCAGTAATGTTAAAAAGATCTTCAGAAATACATTATACAACAACGATTTTCTGACCACATACTGACATATGTGAATGTAAGGTATACCTCAAGGCTCAAGGGAGATGTTGTAGGGTAGTAACGATCAACGACTTTTCCATCCTTACTGATGAGAAATTTGGCAAAGTTCCATTGAATATCATCACCAAAAATTCCCCATTTACCTGACTTAAGGAATTTGTACACTGAAGAAGCATTCTCACCATTCACTTCAATCTAAATACCAGCAAGCAAGGATGGTTTTCTGGTTAGCATACGATGTTGCATAATTCACATTCTTAAATTTTCAGATGCTGAATAAACAGCCAGATTCATTTCATTCATTCAAACACAAGCAACCATTGCAATATGTCAAAATTAACAAGAATGGAACCTGTTAATTCCACAAGATTGCCATTTCACTTTAGTTTAATTCTATTATGGACAAAGAAAGAATGATTGATTAGAACACACTCTTTCACAATCACATTAAAATAATCAAATATAATTTTCTGAAGCTATGTAAATGGCCAAAACCATGTAACTAAAACCAGCTGTCAATAATACCTTGAAATATCATAGTTGTTACTTAATGCCACAAAGTATCAGTTATTCATTTCACAAAATTGCTCACTGTGATTTCTCTTAATTTGATCTTACATGGGAGGAGTCAAAAAAAAAGGGAGGATGAAATCTACTTCTGTCAATTAACCGCTAGAAACCCTGCCAATATCATTGCCACAGACTATAGCAAAGAGTGAGCTGAAAATAAGAAGGGAAAAATGAGGCTACTGTCACATACCAAAGGAGGAAGAAGGGTAGCAGAGAAAATTGGGAAGCTATGAGTAGGACAAAGGAGAGAATAATTTAGTTAGTGAGGTGCACAGATTGTGATGAAGATTTTGTGGCTGATGTCGTTATTTGGTAGCTAGCACATTCTGTTATATATTAGGATGTATATACCTACTGATTATCTATGAAAAGTTATCAATATTCTCCTATTTCTTCTAATTCTTATTCTCTTCCTACTCTGTTCTCATTATTCTCTCTCTCTCTCTTTTCTCTTCCCCTGCTCTGTTTTTCTATTGCATGGTGTTGTGAATTGTTTGTGCCATTACACCTACAGGATATGGGTGTTTCAGTAAGCAATGATCATAGGCAATTTATTTAAGGCCTCAGGCATTTGTTCTACTTTATTTAGTGAATGTGAGTTTCATTTATGAGTAATGCTGTAAGCTGTAATGAAGTGTCATCTATATGAGAGTACAATGCAACAAAATGAGTCCTTCTAAAAAAGTCTAGAAACAATGTAAGCCTATATTCACAATTGAGTGTAAACTTT
The DNA here is from genome assembly GCA_947685225.1 of Garcia nutans. Taxonomy (NCBI): domain Eukaryota; kingdom Viridiplantae; phylum Streptophyta; class Magnoliopsida; order Malpighiales; family Euphorbiaceae; genus Garcia; species Garcia nutans. Next base: position 2,658,168 of record CANTUV010000089.1, read on the forward strand.
GATAAATCTGACTTTACCTTGTCAAAGATGGGAAATTCTGATTTAAAGCAAGTGCATACAAACTCTGAAATCTCATCATTAGTTCCTGGTTCCTCCTCACCAAATTGATTGCATGGAAATGCCAATATTTCAAGGCCTGCACTACGATGAATACATATCTAAGGAGTGATATAACAAAGGCCATTGCCATTTTATCTTTCTTACAGAAATTCATATGCTCCAAATACGCTACATAACAACCATCTCAGTTCTACAGACAGTACCACACAAGGAAGAATAAAACATTGTAAGCACAAAAACAGGTAAGTCCGAACATGGGAACATATGCAATTCATAAGCAAGAAAATGATGCCTTTGACCCTCATCCAAATAAACAATTTTCAAGCATCAAAAAACAGCCTTTTCAAGGTTGCTGAAGTGAGAGATGCCAAACAAAAAATTGCTGACCTTGATCTTTGTACTTCTCATATAACTGATTCAGCTCAGTGTAATTTGAATTGGTCATTCCACTGTACAGTAAACCAACAATGAGTAACACCAGCAGATAGAATCAAAAGATGGGTAGGTGGGCAAGAGAAAGAAGTCATATAAATATACCGGAAGAGTTAAAAAATGAAATAAGGTTTAAGATTATAAACAGCAAATGTAATCACATAACCTCACAATTTAAGAAAAAAAGGAAGTCAAAATTCACACTTGACCACATAAAATAAATTGATAGCAAAAAAATGAGATGGGAATACCATTTCGAAGCAACATTAACAATTAATAAGACTTTTCCCTTAAAAATGCTAAGAGGTACATCATTTCCTCTAGCATCCTGCAATTCAGAAAGAAAAAATACACATTACTTCATGAATGTGCCTGAAAGGAGAGAGAGACAAGTGCTTGAACCGAGTTTCAATGTGTATTATTTTGCAGTTTAGGGCAGAAGAAAATCAAACCATAACAATTTGATGGATGCACGAATGGACTTCAAAAGTTCTTGATATTTAATAGGTAAAATCAAATGTTTGAGTACGTAGAATACCTGACCTACCCACTGTTAGCTCAAGTAGTAAAATCATAAAGTGCATCAGAACTAGAAATTTCAAATCTTGAGAAGAAAAGAAAGAATAGAGTGGATACTATAATTCCGTTTCTTGCAAAACATATTATGATGATCTCCCACGCATTTTTACTGGTTCAAAGGACAAGCGAGAACAAAAAAAATTTTTAATTTAGCCTTCTGGGTTTCTCCAGCATCATATTGTAAACCTAGAAACTTTAAGCACGAGGCCATCCTGTCTTCTGCCATTAATCCCTTATTTGAAGCAACATCTTAAGTAAAATTTATTTTACAGAAAGAAGCTAATTTTAGCTAAATAGAAAATATCAAAAATCTAAATATGTTAAAAGAAAGATGTTTTCAATAAGCAATCAATCTTGCAAGAGCAAAGAAATCCATGTCAGTATTCTATTAAAAAACACTAATTTAGAGAACAAAATGTAATATTTTCTTCCGAGTGGCAAGCAAATGTAGGAAGAATTAGCATAAAAACCAAGAAATTAAAAAACTTGATAAACTGATAAGAAAGTCAGCAAATTTTAAGCCAAGAAACTAACCTTGGCAGTAAAGTCATAGACTGATTCAGGGTACTTTGGGGGTTGAGTTGCCATTAAACAAGAAAAAGATATAGAGAAGCCAATAGATTAATTCGTAACAGAGCAAAACAAGAAAATGGGAAAGATGCAAGAACAGAACACAACCAATAAAGATCCTGTAATTTGGCTAATTGACTTTTGGAACTGTAATATGCTCACATATATGTGGATATACTTTTGAAGATGCTCATCTATGCTCTTCTTTTTGCCTTTGTGATCAGTTCTCAAAGGCCCTTCTACCCGTTGGATTAATGTTTTTTTTTTCAGTTATTATTTTAAGGATTAATATAATACGATTATTTAAATCTTTACTATTTTTGCCTTCATTTAAAATTAAAATATATTAAAAAATTAGTTTTCGTATATAACTAAAAGCAGAAGTTTTTGCTATCTATAGTCAATCCAAAAGAATGAATTATTATTAGCTTACTAGTAGTTCTTCATTTGGCTATTTTTTTATAATTAATTAGAGGATAATTTGCATTTCACTCGGAAAAAAAATTAAAATACATAAATATTATTCTAAAAATTATAAAATTATTATATTTTCATATAAATATGTATTATTATTTTAATAACGTTGTCAACTTTAATATTGTTATAATAATATAAAATTTAAATTATAAATCACAAAAATATAATAAGAACTTAAAAAAATAAAAACAGAACAATTAGAATATAATTACTTGATGATGTACGTTTATTTTTTTTATTTGATTTGTTTAAATAATATTGTTATATATAAAAATATTATAAAATTTACAAAATTTTCATACTTAATTACCCAATATTTATTTTTAATATTTTTTTAATGCAGACTTTAATAGATATAATAGATAGATTAGTATGGAATCCCATTATTGATTACAACTCACAAGCAATAAGGTTCAAAAATTTTGTCAATCGCCTTCAAAGATCACATGAATTGAGATTCAATTTATAAAACTTGGTCATCAATCATTCTCTAGGCATATTTTACACACGCAAAGTAAAACAAAATTTTGTGCTTTTTGCAGTTGAAAATCAGAACTTCAGCATTCAAGGACTTTATATAAGATTCAAAATTCAAAAATTTATTAAAAATTTCAGTTCAAATTAAATGGTTTTAGACTCCATGAGTCTGACCCTTCCTTAAATCCCACGTTTGTGTACCAGACTGTCTTTTTCTATTTGTAATTCTCCTTATGGGAAGGTTATATTTAGATTAGCAGCAGCAGCAGCAACTGCCATATATACTGGCAGGTTCGAATTGTACCTTTCTACTGCTGAAGACCCTGCATTCATTGTACAGATGGGAATGACAGAGAACCATAAAAATGGACTGCCTGCTAAATCTTTTAAACGTAAGAGCAGATCACTTGGATTCCTACTAGAAAAGAACTGAGAGAAAGTACAGACACAAGCAGAAAATACACCATTAACTTTCCAAAATATCTTAGCATCTTATACAAGGGAAATAGAAACATACAAATAGTTGAACCCTTGTATACTTTATGGTGCTTATTCATGGTGATCTACTCATTTATTTTCCGCCATTTGATCGCCTGCCTTCAGCAATCAAGCAATCCCCAGCAGTTTCTTCACATCTTTCTGCACCAGGTATCAGACATCAACCATGATAAGTATCAGTTAACCAACACCTAAATTCTGAAGTCTAAATATCATATAGCTGAATATAGGAATGTAAAGCACAAATGGAATTCACCTCAATGCTAAGAGGGGAAGTAGTGGGAGCATATCGGTTGACAACATTGCCATCCTTATCAACCAGAAACTTTGAAAAATTCCACTTGATGCTGTCTCCAAAAATTCCACCTTTGCTAGACTTCAAGAACTTGTAAAGAGGAGCAGCATTGTCTCCATTCACATCAACCTACCAAGTTACCAGCCAATAGTTAACCAAAGTATTATATTGTTGACATTCATATCCAACTATGAAAATATCTTCAAGAGCATAAAGAACAAGAACATTGAACCAAAAGAAATTTTTGAACATAATGTTGTTCCCCATTTTTGTAAAATTGTGGAGCAATTCAAGCTTCAGCTCCTACCTTATCGAATATTGGATATTCGGCCTTGAAGCGAGTACAAGCAAACTCCAGAATCTGCTCATTGGTCCCTGGCTCTTGAGATCCAAATTGATTGCATGGAAAAGCCAGAATCTCCAAACCTGCATCAGTACAAACTCAAGAAATACGATTAAAAAGGATTCGTAATATCAGAATTAAAATTTCTAGGAATGATTGACCATGATAGAGCAATTTCAAATCACCATTGGACTTCAAACATTAAGAATTCAAAAGGATAGTACGGGTAGCCAACTTTTACAGTATATAGAGGTATTCGTGTTTGAGAACTAAAGTTAAAGAGTATGATGAATATGGTATGCATATATCCCTATAAAAATATAACAGAGAAAGAATTATTAAAACAAACCTTGATCCTTGTATTTCTGGTACAATTGAGCCAGCTCAGTATAGTTCGAATTGGTCAAGCCACTGCATTAACAAAAGAAGATTACATTTAATCAGCTTTATAATCACAAAACATGAGCAGTACGGAAGGATACTTCAGCCATTTTTGGTCAGAAAGCTTGATCAATCTCTTCCCTTAAGGCACACAAAGGAAAGGAAGGAAATGAATACCATTGTGAAGCAACATTAACAATCAAGAGACCCTTTCCTTTGTAAGTGCTGAGATCAACATCGTTCCCCCTAGCATCCTACATAGAAGAATCCGAAGCATTAAAAAAAATCATATTCAAAAAATAATCATTGGTTCATATTAATGAAGAAAAAGAACAGAAGAAATGAATGGTTCAAATTATCCTAGATGATTATACTACACGTGCCTCTTATAAAAGATAAAACCCAATAAACAGTCTACAAATCTAACATACATAATATGACACAAAATTTCGATACATTAAAGTACCCATTTTTCTACTCAATCAAAGCAATTCTCTATAAAATTTTTAACAGCAAGAGATAGTTATCAAAACCTCAAATCACCTTCAAACTAAGATGATTTTGGATTCAACTACTTAATTAGAACATGTATGCTCAAAAGACCCAAAAAGGATTTGAAACTAATATGTATCCCAAGCAAATTACAAAAAAAAAAAGAAGAAGTAAACCCATTTCTTTCGAAAAGATTTGAAATTTTGAATCAAATCAAAGGGATGATTTCATGGATATAATATAAAAACAAACCCCAGAAACAAAAAATAAAAAAAAATATGAAAAAAAGTGAATACCTTAACAGTGAAGTCATGAACTGATTTAGGCTCAGATGGGGTAGCCATTGTATGATCGAATCTCAAAGAACACAGCACAGGACTTAACCCCCTTGTTTTGATCGAGTGAGAGACCAAAGGGAGTGGTGTATTATGAAGAGATTGCAAAAGGGTTAGCTTGGAATTGAAAAAAGATGATTTCTTTGCGATGAAAAGAGAAGCAGATGCCAAGCCTATATTTCTTAAAAGAAAAATGCGAGTTGAAGAACAGAGCATTGCCCCCAGTTTATATCAGACAGAAAAAGAGTCAAGCTTTGATTATGTTGATGATGAGAACGTGTGTCCTGTAAAGATGACAAATTTACACGTGGTTGAAGAAAAAGAAGGACACGATGGTAAATGATCTTGTTGCAGATTTGAAGCTGAGGTGGTTGGACGGTCAGGATTGTTTGCTAATTGTTCACACGTGTAATAGTTTCTAGAAGATTTATCACAATCAAAATGTGTGCTGGTGATGGCTACATTAGAATGAAGCTTAGGTTTGGACCTGCGTTTTTATCCCATTGCCCATTTTGTTTTTTTGTGAATGGATTTGATATTTTTAATTTTATAAAAAATTAAAAAAATTAATTATTTTTATTAAAAATATAAATTTATCTGTATTTTTTATAATATATCTATTTTAAATTTTTTAATATTTTATTAATAATTTTTATCATTTTATAAAACTATAAAATAAATAATAAATTCATAATAAATTTATAAAAATAATAATTTATTTAATAAATTAATTATAAACTTTATACATGCTGTATGCATCTCATAAATTTAAAAATACACATAGAACTTTTAAGTTTTTCCTGATAATATTATAAAAATCATACCTTTTATCTTTTTTATAGTATTGTGTTAGCAGGGCAAAAAAATTTCACTGTCGCAAAAATTTATCTTAAATGAGATAAAAAAATTTTAAAAAAATTTTCGCATGTATGGAGATGAAAATTTTTTTTTTTTTTTCTGTTAGACGGGAGAGGGGACGGAGAGTGCATTCCTCATTCCGCAGGGATCCCCATTCTCATCCCAACAGGAACTTGAAAAAAGTATAACATATATATTATTTATATACTATATATATTATATACACATTTTATATACATTATATACATATATATTATACTATAAATATTATATATTATTATTATATATTATTATTTTGTTTGTTATTTTTTACATATATTATATAATATATATTGAATTTTAATTATTTATTCATGCAAAATAAATTTATTTTGATGTATTTTTTATTTTATTTTTATAATATTTTTAAATTTTATATATTTGTTATATTATTATTTTATTAAGTATATAATTATAATAAATTATTATTTTTATATTTTTAAATTTTAATTTAAAAAAATAAATTTTTCTCGAAAATTCTCGTGGGAGATGAGGACGAAGAAAAATATTTTTTAATTTATGTAGCGGGGATGGGACGGAAATTTCCTGCCTAAAGCGAGGACAAGGATGTGGAGTGTTTCCCTGCCCCACTCTGCCCATTGCTAACCCTATTTTTTCACATTTTTTGCCTGATATAACATTTTTCTAACTTTAAGAAAAATTATATAATACAACCCTCTTAACGGGTTAACTTGCCAAGTTTCACAAGGAAGAAACCTGATAAGCTGCTATCACCTGAAATGGTGTCACAAACAAAACCAGTGCAGCAACAGGGCAAAATATGAAAAATATGGCAGTAGCATGTGGATCTCTCCAAGTTAACAGTGTCTGAAACTTTTAACCTGTCTCAACTCCTTCATTGTAACCTGTTTACCCTCTCAAGCAGATTGTTTACTGTAATGGAAAATGCATCCTGAAACTTGTCAAGCTGAGAACTTGAATCCCCATATGCAATTCTTGGTAACAGTTCATATACTATATACCTCCTCATATCTTCTCTTTCCTTCACAGAAACATTCATTAGCCTTTCAATCACTTTCACCTTCATTTGCCTTACTTCTTCTTGGTCTATAAACGCTGAATATTTGCCATGATCCTCAGGTAAGTGCCATGGATACTGGTAGTAAGCTGTGAAAGGGTCGAAAAGTACTGGTATGCAACCTGAAATGAGGGAATCAAATACTGACTTTCTTGTTGGGCTGTCACCAGGAGGCTGTAAGCAGAATTCGGATTCTGTAAACAGTTGTATAATTGGTTCAGGTTTATCACAGCTACCTGAACTGCAATTCAGAAATTTGCATTTGTCACTAGCTGAAGTGCACTGATTTATCAATATTGACCTTATGCTCTCAGGTTGATCAGGCCTTGCTCCCCCAGCGAAACTCACTAGGCTTTTTCGAGTTGCTTGAATAATCTTTAGCTGCCAAGCAACAATATCATCATCAGAATGAGGGTGAAAGTATGTGGGATGTGGAATTCCAATGTCATTAACTTCCCATGGTTGTCGTTCAATCAAAAGCTTTACCGGGTTCTGCATTTGTTCCAGCTCCAACAATCTAGTTCCCCATGAAGTATCAATCTTTCTCCTGAAATCCCAGGAAATTTTTCCCAGAACAAATACATGATCCTTACCAGAATTTTTACCCCAAGGCTTTCTAGACTGAAGCCACTTCATGAGTTCCAATGCCAGAATGTCTTTAACATCATTAGAGACATTCTTGAAATGCCATCTTAAGATGTCTAATCCGGCATAGTAAGGAACATAAAAGAGCTTGGCTTCATTTTCATTGTAAACCCTACATGGGTGTTTCAAAATTCTGGCATGGAATATTGGTTCCAGTGAGTACTGATGAGTATGATACCAACCTTTTCCAAGCTTTTCTATAGGCTCACCCAAAGCCTCGTTATCAAAAAATTTACAGAAATTCATCCATGGAATCATATCTCCACATTGACCTACCAAATCTTTATTGAACTTTGATGGCAAATCATAGACATATATTCCCCTTCCATCACAAACTGCGGGATTTGTATTGGAAGTCCATGATCGATGTAATTGTAGCTGCTCCTCAACGACCTTCTTGGCATTTTCAACCTCCTCATTTCTGTCTGTGTTGATCCCATCTGTCACAACCAGTGGCTCTGGAGTTGTCTCTAAGCTTGTGAGATCTTGATTAGTTTGGGTTTCAGCTTGAGCTAAATTTAACAGAGTTGATTCCTCTTTAACAACATTGGCAATCTCTTTGACATTGTCACTGGTGCTTGAACTGACATCAATTTCTTTAACAGTGCTATTGCTTCTAGGACTTGCAGAACTACTGTTAATACTTGAAAATGGGATTTCAAAGTTAGGCTGGGTACCTGCAGAAAGGCAATAAAGATTGTTGAGCTTCCGTGATGAAATACAAACATGAACAATGTTACCAGAGATGATGGTGGTGGAGGAGGTCCATAGGAAAATAAGAACGAAAAGAAGTGTCAAAGTTGGGATTTTAGACAGAACTTTAAAGAAAATTCTATTACATAAAGGAAATTCTTTCCTTTCCTCCTTTTTGGACAGTCTAGATTTCTTTTTGGACACAGAAATGGCCATGTTCTGAAAAAGGGTTTTGTTTGTCCATGGCTTCACTTCACTTGAGGTTTTCTAGTAGGGAGAGGTTGCATCCTCCATTGTCTAACAAAGTACTCAGTCTAGAACTTGGCTGCACGTAATATGGTTTAAGAATAATTTGTATGCACGTTTTTGCGTCTTCATAATTTTGAATATAACTTAAAAAAATTATAGTTGACAAAAGGTTCATGAAATTCCATGATTACAACCTCTTTGTCAATGTTTTTTTAATTTTTTGGCCAATCAAATAGGCTAATTCTATATTATAATATAAGCCTAGTAGTTGAATCATGCAAGAACCCGTTGCTACCTATCATATAATTATTGAAAGAATTGTATATAAATCGTCTTAAAATTACTTGTTTTAATAACTTCCCAAGTCAAAAGAAACATATAAGAATTAGAAGTTGACTTTAAAATTGTCAAGCCTATTTAGAAATATCTCTTGTCCCAATTTTTTGAGGCAAAATAGCACTTATTTAATATTGGGCTTAGGAGCTGCACGTTTTCTCCTTAATTGTTCTTCTATGAGCAAGTATACTACTTTGACTTTTGGCTATTATGTTTAGTTAATTGTTGGCAATTAGTGGCTAGTGAGTGGAGGGTTTATACCAACAATCTAAAATCATGATCCCCTCTTCTTTTTTTTTTTTTTTTTAATGTTGAACAGAATATAAAATATATAATAGCACATGGTCCAAACATATCAAAATTTGTAAGATAGCCAAACTAATCAATAGTATTGCAAAGCTGCATAGAAACAAAGCATCACAAAAACATGAAAAAAACTGTTTATGCCAAACCTAACTTAACATCAACCTCTGTTACAGAAGAAGATAAGTTATAGGGCGTTTGTTGGCGTTTGAAGAGTTGGTGGAGCTATGCTTCATGATCCTCTTTTTTAAGTCAGTAAAAGCTCTATAAATGTACATCAAAATAAAGATTGAAATAAAGGTTAATTTGTATTTCTATAAAGAACAGTTTAATACGCAAACGCTCTCACAATGCGAGGAGTATGAAAAAGGGTCAGACCCATAAAATCTATTATACGCAGCATTCCCTTGCATTTGCAAGAAATTATTTTCATAACTCAAATATGTGACCTCATATCACATAATGACAACACTTACCATTGCACCAAATTCCCCTTCAAAAATTGAATTTGCATATTAAGTGAAAAATAATAAAACCCTAAGATGATATCAAATTAAAATACTACATTTGAGCCTAATTAAAAAAGTAAACTAAGCTTTATGTTGTAAAAAGTACATTGTTGAACTCAATGGAGCAGGACCTGAAAGAAAAATATCCTAAATGGCAAACTGAACAAAATATTTTATAAAACATAAATCTATTTAACAACTCATTATTCTACTTCTGAGTGGCCACATATGCCAGATAAAAATTATTCAGGGCATATCTTAGCAGTTACAACTTTGATGGCCAATGCTTAGACAAAAGAAATACATAGGGAAATAGCAATTAAGGAGAACACAAGTGAAGCACTTACAAATTTTAGTATACCAGCCTGAAACATTCAATATCCAATTTACAACATACTATCAGTCCTAGCAGGCAGCCGGCGGAAGAAGTTGATGGGTGCAGATGGTGTCCTGTAACGAAATCTTGGGTGCCTCATAACAAAGAAACCTGCTAAAGCTGCTATCACCTGAAATGGTGTGACAAACAAAACCAGTGCAGCTACAAGGCAAAATATGATAAATATGGCAGTAGCACGCGGATCTCTCCAGCTCAATAGTGACTGAAATCGCTCCCCTTGAGTTGCAATATCACCAACAACAGTTTGAATCCTACCAGCCACACTTCGTAGCCTATCGTACCTCATTCGAACAAGTTCTGGGTTCTTGCTTGTTGGGAATGTGTCAAATTCCTCATCAAGCTCATCTGGATGCACTGTCTCAGCTTGGGAGATCTTCGTGTTCATATGGGGAGGGTATCGAGGACGATAATGAAAATTCCATACCCCAATTAGAAACATGTAAAGAAAAACAGTGGGAAGAATGAGTTCCGGGAAGCAAGCAAGCATGAGGTAGAGCACATGAACAAGCACTGCTGTGATAGGATTCTTCCACATGCAAATATCCCCAAACCACTTTCCAGCAGCAAATAATCTGGAGAAAACTGTCATTAGCCTAAAAAAATTGGCCTTGCTTCTGCGCATGCTCCAAAGATGCGAGTCCACATCTGACATGTATTCTACTACCTCCTTCCTCAGCGGAGGTTCTGCCCGACCTAACCTTAACGCTACTACGCTACTGTGTTGACAGCTTGGTGTCGAAGCATGTCTAGCTGCATCACAGTAAATGGCCTTGTATAGTGCATTTTAGGTAATAGTGGTTTCGAATATTGATAAAGCATGTTGACAAAAGATGTGCATGTAAATCTTATGGCCAAATGTAATTCCCCCATCTTCTTAACTCCAGTAGGATGAAGAACCAGCAAGGGATAAGAGTGTGTATAAACACGGCCAGTTTCAAGTGTAGATATGCGGATCCGAACCTTTCCAATCTTCAGGTCCTTACCATTTGAACCCCTTTCCCCAAGCTGGCTGTTGTCAAATACACCAACGGCTAAAACTGTAGCAGGATCAAAGACCTCCCAGGTGTACTGCTCATTGTATTTTGGATGAAGGTTGTCAATGATGGTTCGTGTTCGAACCCATTTGTGCCCATACTTTGCCACACAATATGTATCTGATGTACCTCTTCCATCTCGTGTTTTCATAGGAAGTAGTCCTACAACATTTAAGATGCCAAGTTCCAATAGCCCAATCGGTGGCTTCCACAGCTGTTTTGCTGTGGGGCGAAGATCACTACTGTAATGAGTTGACTCATCAAGAACATGATATCCTCCATCTAGACAGACATGGAGATGAATACGACTAGAGAATTTCTCTTTCTTTAGCTGATCTACGTCCACAGCAACAGGCTTTTCCAAGTTAAACCAACAGGAATGTATTATTCTATCATCAGCACACTTCTCCACAGAGCTCCATGGTACCCTTCCAATTATCTCATCTTTGCCGGGAGCTACACGATCCTCAACTGAAAGGACCAGGTGATCTTCAAAGGGTTCAGCTGCAACAAATAGAAGATCCTCATTCCAGAATGCACTAAAAGTTCGAGCCTGACATGTCTTGGTCTTGAAAACCTGATTTCCAATCTGTACCTTAACATACACATCTGGGAAACGGTTCTTCTCTGATGGGACCAAGTCTTGTGCCTCAACAACATTTACACGCACATACCACAACCTCGGTGCATGATACACTTTTGAGCGTATAACTGCAGAGGCAGCTGGCCCACTATCTACAGGCATAGCTGCATTGGAATGCCATGCATCTGAAAAAGCCTCATCTGCTTGGGTGCCAATCCAGACAGCAAGTCGCCCTTAATCTTTTCTCCCTTCTTATCCTCAAGTCGATACCACTCTGGAGCCAAAGGACTATCAGGTGGGACTCGCAGTGGAATCTCATTGATGTCAAACCTCACAATGCCTGCAAAGTCATCTTTAAGAAGATCCCTATCTTTAATCACAACTTCTAGTACAGAAGCTTGCATGCGTTCCCTTGAAAAGGCAAACACTTGATTCCACTCAGGATTTTGCTTTTTCTCGAAGTGCTTAGTAATTCCCTTGTAATTTCCAATTTTTACCTCGACAAATGGATCAATACTTCCAGTAACATCCATGGCTGGAAGTTCATGAGCCTTAAATACTCTTACATACAGAAAAAACATACGTTCAACAAGATCATAAGTGCTTGCTGTCTTGTCACCATGAATAACACGACCACCAACGACTCTTCCCCCACCAAGAAGAGGGCTTGTCTCTTTAAGTGCGTAGTCAACAGGTTGTGATGATGATGCAGAGTACATCCGAACCAACTTTGGAGGTTGTGCTTCAGCTTTCATCTCATCAGCCACATACTTCGGTACATGATGGGTGACTGCTGGAGCTGAAGAATGATGTTGAGGTTGCTGGTGATTTGGGTTAGGGAGGTGATGAAAGGTAGGGGTGTAATTCGGTCGGTATGGAATGAAATCGCCTCTATTTCAATTCCATTCCAAAATATTTCGGTATTTAGAATTTTATTCCATACCCATTAAAATTTGGTATGGTATTCGGTAATTCCAAAATTTTTCCATCAAAACTAAAATTAGAATAGATTTAAAATAAATCTGAAAATGGAAACATTATATAAGTTTAAATTTCAAAGTAGCTAAATAAATTCATAAAATTATATCATTCAAGTTAAATTACTAAATAAGTACTTTTCTTTTTAAAAACAAATGCACTTAATAATTTAAGAAAAGCTTTTGATCTCAAGTAATCCTTTGAACCTCTATATCTTTCCAAAAAATTTCTTCACCGCATCATGGTAGTCTTGACAAATCTGAATATTGAAAAAAAAGAATAAATAAAAGGTTGTTAAAATTTGTATTAAATAAAATATTTAAATTAAAATTATGAAAATTATTATATGTACCTTTCTCAAGTTGTTGAATATCTTCTTGTGATTCTTCATAATTGATTGGAAATGGAGAAACACGAAGCCAATCTTGTGCACATATAAGAGCCTCCACGACTTTAGGACTCAAAGAACTTCTAAAATTATCAAGTATACGATCTCCAGCACTAAAAGCAGCTTCAGAAGCAACAGTAGAAACAGGAATGGCTAACACATCACGTGCCATCTCTGCAATTATTGGAAATCTAGAACCATTGTGCTTCCACCAAAAGTAAAATATCAAATTCATTTACATCCTCAATGCAATCTTCTTCAAGATATCTATCTAACTCAGATTTGATATGCCCTGTATTTTTCTCGCATTTATGCTTATTGTATTTTTCTTTCATTATTTGTCTTATTTTTTGAGAAGGTTGAAAACTATCCACCATATCATTAGAATGCAGATTTATTTCAGTAACTTGTGCCCCAACCTCATTTGTAGGTGAACCACCAGTACCCTTATACTCTTCAAACATGCAATTAATTGTCTCTCTCACTTTTTTAAGAATACTAGATGAGGTATAACTATCAAACAATTGATTAAGACCCCATTCTAATATGCTCATTTTGAAGCGAGGATCAAGTACAACTGAAATAAAAATCATCATGTTCATTTTTTCAGGCTTTCCCCAATACTTATAGTACTTATCTTTCATTTTTTCAGCCATAAAACTCATGTTCAAATCAAAGCTATTATTCAACTCATTCAAAAGAGCATCTACAGCAACCATCTCATGAAAAGAATTATTAGATGTGACATATAAAGAGCCAGAAACACGCAAAGTCAACTCATAAAAATTTTCTAAGAAAGTCACCAACCTACCAACATTAACCCAATCATCATCAGAAGGCTTTCCACCCTCATCTCTATCTTTTAACTCACTTTCATAACGAGTATCCTCTAAGTCATACCTATCAAATGCCTTTTTAAACTTGTAAGCAGCATCCAACATCATATAGGTAGAATTCCATCTAGTAGAAACATCAAGACACAATAATTTTTTACTTTGAATTTTCTCCTCTAATGCACATTTTTTGAACTTTTCCAATCTAGATGGAGATTGTTTCATATATTTTACAGCTTGTCGAACACGGAGAATTGATTCTTTTGCCTCATCCAATCCATCCCCAACCACTAAATTAATTATATAAGCCACACATCTCATGTGAAGAAAATCACCTTTCAAGACACTACCACCCCAAGTATTAAGTCTAGTTCTCATATAATTGATTGTTGTATCATTCGAACTTGCATTATCAACTGTGATAGTAAAAACTTTTTCAATGCCCCAATCTAATAAGCATCTCTCAATTGTTTTTCCAATTTGCTCACCCTTATGACTAGTAATTGGACAAAAATTTATAATTCGCTTTTGTAATTTCCAATTGTCATCAATATAATGTGCTGTGAGACACATATAATTGATTTGTTGTATAGAAGTCCATGTATCAGTTGTGAGACATATCCTCCTTTGGGGTAAGACTTTTTTAAGTTCTATCCTTGAATCACAATAAACTTGGTAGCAATCTTTAGCAACTGTTATTCATGAAGGAACACGAAAAGAAGGATCCACAACACTAAAAAGATATTTAAAACCTTGTCCCTCAACACATTTAAAAGGAAGTTCATCCACAATTACCATGTATGATATAGCCTTGCTCAAAGCAATTGGGTCCAAGCATGCTTGAAACTTTAGATTACTCACACCATCATTTTCTTTTGTGACACAAGGAAAGTTAAGTTGGGTTTGCTTACGATCCTTAGGCCTAGTATATGGATATTTAGGACATCTGTCTAAATGTGCCAACAAACCGCTTGTGCCTAATAAGGAGGTGTTATATCCATATTGTAAATTACAATGTTTGCATTGAGCTACCATACCTTTTTTAGGATCATTTTTTCGAACAAAGTGGTTTTAAGCTACAGATCAAGGGGCCATCTTTTTTCTTTTTGTAGTAATCTCTTTGGAAGGAGCATTTGCTTCATTAGTAGGTTGAGGGTTCGCACCTTCTCCGTCTATGAGAATTGGTTCGCTATTTTCAGTCATCTGATATTGAAAAATATATATACATATATATATTCAGTAATACTCACAAAACATTTAATAACATAAAAGAAAAAAAAATTATTACCAATAACGTAAAAACAGTTTTTATTACAATATCATAATGGTTATTACAACTTTGGAGGAAAAACATAATATAATCCTATATATATATGGATCTAATGATTCTAAATAATATACTATACATATATAAACTGACGCTAGCAATAAAAGTTGATGATTGTGTCAAGAACCATAACCTATATAAATATAATCTCTAAGCCATCATTAGTTGTAAAGCAAATAAAATAATAATTATCATAGATTGTGCCAATAGGTAGGATGAAAAGCCAAGAAGAAAGAGTCAGTATTCTAACCTTTAGGATTTGTAGCAGACTAGCAGCTTTCCTGTGTTTTTTGTTTGTTATCGGTATTCACAAAGCAAAGCTGCCAAAGCAGGCAATGAATATATATTAAACGAATATATATTAAACCTAATAGGGTAGGGTTAATAAAATATTGTATAAAATTGAATTACATATTTTAATATTAATATTTAATGATTTTATTTAAATATGTATTATTAATTATATTATTAAAAATCTTATAATAAAATTTCGGTATATGGAATGGAATTTGGAATTTCATTATAACATTCCATTCCATATTACATATTCCAAAATTTTAGAAAATACATTACATTCCATATTCCACATTCCAAAATTCCAATCCAAATAACAATTTCGGTTTGGATTTCGGTTTAAATCGGTAATATTCCAAACCAAGTTACACCCCTAATGAAAGGTATGCCTTTTAACTCTATTTCGAGGTACAGGATTTGGAACAGGGTGAACTGTATGGGCCTGCCCATGAGTGAAACCAGGATCTTTAGCTGGCAAGGGTCCAACTGCAGGAAGGGGTGTAGAAGATTTTATGGATGGGTCATCAGTGATGTAAACTTTCAGGCCAAGCTCTCCTCTTACACGTGAAAAAATGCCAAGCTTTTCCAGGGGGTAATGCAATACAACAGCATCAGAATAGGAAACAAATGAATTCCCATTGAGACAAACCTTCCCAAGGAAAGATCTGGAGTTGGTAGGTCTGATATTATTGTAGACATAGGCATCAAGAGTAAGATAGTGAAGGTTGGTAGGGTCAGAGATGTTGAAGTAGAAACTCTCATTCCAAACAGGATTCAGGTCTTTCTCTTTAATAGTGGTACGGAACCTCTGGCCATCAAAGTAGAGCTCCACAAAGGCACTGGACGAACCTTGCCCATCTTTCGACAAAAGATTGTGAGCACTAACCACATCTACCCCTAGTTTAAGGTTGTTCATGTTGATAGAGACCGGTGGACCTATTTACGAAATATAAACTACCAGACAGAAGAAGACGACTATAGGTGCCTGCAGTGCAGAAAATAACTATTTTAGCAACCTATATTGCAATGATGGACTCAAATGAAGACATGTTCTAGAAACATCATACGAGATAAAATAATTAGAGAAACGAATTAAAGCATTGACGTCTCAAATTGAACAGTTAATTTAGACAGCAGCAAAGAGAAGAAATATGATCTAAGACGCTCACAAAATGGTGAATGTCCAGCTTGTAATGGCTGCAGAAGTAAATATTTGTATTTGCAAGAGATAATTACATACTGGTAGATCAATCAAAATTTACAAATACTGGAACTAAACAATTGAGTGGACTATTACTTTAAATCAAGAGAAAGTAAGAAAATGACAGAACAAGAAAGAATTTATCTAAAAGTACCACAATCAGAAATTAATTTCTGCCTTCAAATGTTGCATGATGAACAAAGACTTCATGTATTGCTATCATTGGTAGGGGCTCTGATCAATAGCCGAGTTCACGGCTCTATGAAATGTATATAGAAGAGAGCAGGCAAATATTGATGCAGCCATTCACAAAACTAGTACTTAAATTCAAACAGAAAATCAAACTGCTGTAACATGTTTATGAACACCTACTAGAAGTTAATCATGAAGAACGGCAAGTCTCAACCAATATGTTTGATTTTTCCTGTCAATGTTATGACAAGTTACCAACTATGAAAAATCTACGAAGGAAAGAATAGAGGGAAATGAGAAAGGAAGCATATTCTGCTAAATCTTTCTTCTGAATTATTTTCAAGGGGGATTAATTGAAGTTTTTCAATACACTTTTTCAACATTATATCACCAAATTTCCAAGAAAAGGCAGAATTTATTGCTTGTCTAACTTCTAGCATCTAAAGAAGGCTAAAAGTGCCTTAAAATAGCAACTAATCCACAATAAACAAAATGATCTCTCTTCTATGAAACAATTAAAAAAGTTTATAGAAATGTAAAGCAACTCTACCAGTAACTTAAGACGAGGAAAGTGAAGCCTTAAGACTTAAACAAGAGATTGAGATTTGAGAAATGAAAAAGTTTACACTATTTAATAGATACACCTTCTGCTAAGATCTAAACAAACACATAAATAAATATAAATAATAAGATTCTAAAAGCACGCTTGACACACATGGTCATGGACTTCGCTTTTGCAGATAGTTGGTGATTTCACACAGACTGCACTGGCCCCAAAATTACAAAAAGAGAAGCAGCAAGACTTAGACCTTTACTTTACTATTCTTTATACTCCATCAAAGGCAGGAAAAGGAGAAAAAAAATACATAAATATAGAGTTTTGACATGCATGGAATCCATAACAAAATTAAACATCAGATTCAACATTTTGTTTAATTTCCTTAATTTTCTCTGCAACCAAACAGAGACGGAAAGGTAAGACTGGAAAAGAAAATGCAAAATCAAGGAAGAAAGTATAATTTCTTTAACAGGATTGACCAAGAAATATCACAAAAATGCAACAAAAACTTTACTCACATTTTCACAACATCTTCTAAATTTACCTAAACTGAACATTTTAATTTTTTTTTAAATCTCAAAAGCAAAAAATGAAGTCTCTCAAAAAAAAATACAGAGCTCGTATTCACTTCCAATTTAAACACTCAAAACTGCGATTCAGGTCAAAACTATCAGAATCAAGCTAATTTTTGAACAAAAAAAAAACAGAGAAAATTCAATTAAAGAGAAATAAAGGAAACAGAGAACAAAAATCCATCACCTGCAATCACTAAGTGAAAATCTTCAAATTACAGCCATTTTTTAAGAGATCATGAGCTTTAAAAAACAATAAATCTCATCTTTATAATGCTTCACAGTCTCACAGAGCTGTGTCCGCATTTAAGTCGTCTGTTAGAGAAAGACAAAGAAGCAAAGAGAGAGAGAAAGAGAGAGAGAGCATGTGTATGTTATGGCAGCAAAGAACTGGCACGAGTACAAAGGAGAGGTAAGTTTTACATATATATATATGTATATATATATATATATAATCCATACATTTTGCATTTGGTGTCGTGTTGCTTCGGTCTCCATTACAGAGAGCAAAACCAGACTGAGGTACGTTTTTAATTAATTTATTTAATTTTCGCGGTTTCGTTGTGAAGGAATTCTGTGAATGGAACTCCATTTTGTTACCATGAGCTCGTTCATTTTTGGCCTTTGACTTTTTTTTCTAATCTTTCTAATCTGATCGTTCTATCAAGATAAATATCAGAGATGAGAAATGTTGTTTGGTAGAGTTATCTAATGGTGGTGGTCCAAGCTAATGCAATACTTTTAGCTGTGCGTGCCCATGATAGTCACAAGTGAATAATTATATGCTACAACTGTTGTAGCAATAAATACCTATAACATATCAATAGCATTCTTACACGTAGATTAAATAAAATATTTTATTTAATTCACATATCATATTTAATCTACGTGTAAAAATTTTATTGGTCTGTTACAGACATTTATTACTACAACAATTGTAGTATATAATTATTCCATAACAGTAGCTCCTTCACTCAAAGGTAAATAGTATTTTTCAAAACATTTAAAATATTGAATGGTGATGATAAAGGTTAAAAATCTCGATAATTGAAAAGAAGTATTCATTTTATAGTATGAATTTTTATTTAACTTACATTGAATTCATTGGATTTGATTAATTTTGGTAGCCATTTTAATTTTTAAAAAAACTTTTAAATCAAAATTAAATAATAAATAAATAAAATAATTATAAAATAAATAATTAATCAATATTTTCAATTTTTTAACTATTGCATGGTATATGTATATAAAGCCTAAAATTTAATAAATTTTCATATATATATATGCTAACAAAATTCAAATATAATTTATTACAATAATAAATCTTAACACAAATGCACAATTAAAAAAAATTATAATTTAATATATAATTTATAATCTTTATATATAAACTTTATAAATTTATAATGTATATTTATAAACTACTCAATTTAGTTCAAATATTTTTTATAAATGAAAACTAAAATCGAAACAGAAAACTAAAATATTAAATCTAACTTCTATTTCAATTTATTTATGTTAAATCATAACTATATATTATTATAGCAAAAAAATGTGTAAAATCGCTATCCCTTTATTTTTCTTTTATTCTTTTATTTTTTTCTTGTTTAATCACAATAAGTATAATAATAAATATTATGATTTTTTTTATTTATTTTGTTAAATTTAGTTCATTAAAAAATGAAGTTTATTTCATTACCTTTTTTTTTTTGAAAGAAAGTTTATTTTATTACCTGTTATTGGCTTTTCCGTGCACTGCACACAGTATTAATGAGGAAGGGTCATCTGAAAGCAGAAGCAGGAGTTTTTCACTTTCCACCCTCGCGATTATTATCACGAAATTTCACACGTCCGATTAAATAACAGAGTCAATTACAGATTGTTGACTCTAATTATCAGAACATATCATTGGGACCACAAAACAATTAGTCACGTGGGCCGTTATAATATACAATTTCTTCATCTTCATCATCTTCTACTTTTTCTTCTTCTCCTTCGTCTTCTTCTTCTCCATCGAATCGAGGGGTTCTGGAAAAAGAAAAAAACAAGTGAGATAAAATTAAATCAAAATATAAAGATAAAACTAATCGGGAATGGTGTCTTTAACTAACTGTCTCTTCTTCTTTGGCTCCATTGGCCAGAGTCAGATTACTGTTTAGAAACTAGCTTTGCTGCGCAATGGCCAAACGTTGTCGAATGCTGCAGTGGCTCTTGGCCATACGTTGTCGTTTTTATAATAGCTGTAGTTGTGCTGCTCTTTTAACTGGGAGCTTGCAAATTTTTTAAATCCAACTTAACTCAATCCAACCTAATATATTTTAATTAGATTAGGTTAGTTTTTATTAAACACGCAGATAAAAATTTATTTATGTTTTTAAAATTTTTTATTTTGGTTTGATTGAAATTTATTTTTTTTAAAATGAACTCGAACCAATCAACTATATATATTATGTATAAATTTATAAATTATATTATGTAAAAAATGACAAATTAAAATATTTAAAAATATTTATTTTTTTTAATAATCACACCAATAAATTGCATATAAATCACTCTAAAAAAATCACTATATCACAAAAAACAAACTCATGAAATACTTGCTGGAGTTTCATGATACCAATAAAAGTTGACACGAAGGAATGTTAAATTCTCTATTTTATTTACCGCTGAATTAATTTCTCTATAAATATGTTTTATATAAATAATCCTATCAAAATCCAACAACTTCTTGATATTCTAAATTAAAGTCATATTTATCATTGTGCAAGTAAAAGCGATCTCAATATAACATATCAACCGCACTAGAATTATCATCTCACTCATGATTCTTTAAAATTAAAATAAACCTTTTATAACTCTGCAATATATGAGTTACAGGAGCCTAAAACCGCTAAAAAAACCTCTAATTTAGTTGTTACCTTTGAAATGCTTCTTTGCGGAGCCCCATATGTATTAAAATATATTTTAGTATTAATGATATTTCTGGTAAAACATCAAAACCATTTCCATTCAAGAAATTTATAGTTTAAAAAAAATTTTGCAAATCAACAGTGAATTGTGGAGACTGGAGTTGGTAGGTATAAGATGTCGTTTAACTCATACGAGCATAGTCGTTTATTGAGAAAAACAACTATCCTTTGACGTGAGGCAAACAAATGGCCTTCGAGAGTAATGCCTTCTATTTTTGGGCTTGAATTTTCTGGTAAATTGAGAGGGTTTTTTACAAAATTATCTATAAAATTATTTTTTTAAAAACACTGTTGATAAAAAATTTTAAAAATTATAAAAATATTATAAATTATTATCATATACGATTTTTATTTATTATGTATATATTATAAATATGTTATATATATATATATTAAAGTTCTTAAAAATATATATATAAATTAAATTTATTTTAAATATTATTTTATAAAATAATATCTTTAAAATAATATAATATAATTTTATAAAAATTTTCAAAAAAATTAATAGCATCATTTTATAATATAATTTTATATTTTTAGATATATTATATATATATATATTATAGATAAGTCATATATCTAATGTATATATGTTATATTTTAACCTTTGTATGTTATATAATTTTTATATATTTTTTAATTATAGTATATATATTATAAATATATATATTTTAATCATTATATATTAGTTAATTATAATATATATATTGTAGATACTGTCAATATTTGTGGCTTCAAATCCATAATGGTGGCTTCAATTCCACCGAATCCACCTAATTGTTTGACAATAAATTAAGTTTGTTTAATTTAGTCAATGGGTTAGGTAGAAGTTTTGCCTATAAATACAAGGCATTTCTTCATTTGTAAATCATTCCAAAACTTGTTCAAATCCTCTCTTAGGAACAAGTGATTTCCTCTCTCTCATTTGTAATATTTCTTCAAAGAAATATATTTGGTAGTGTCCGAGGACGTAGGCATAATTTTGCCGAACCTCGTTAAATTTCGGTGTTCTCTCTTTTATTTATTTAATAGCTATTTGTTGGGCAAAACTCTGTTTTGGTGGTTATTGTGAAAAGGGATTACATGTCTAGGTAAATTCTGTCAAACGACGCGTAAGTCTAAGGAAAGTGGGTTTTAAGTGAGACCGCTTGTGACTCCTCCACTTTCCTGGAAATTTACCTGGTGTAGTTTTTATCACAGTAATTTACAAATTATTTTTTTTAATTTGGTGGAAAAAGCCCAATTTCCACAACAATTGGTATCAGAGCCGAGGTAACTTAGTATTCACTGTGGTTGCAGCATAGTCTGATCTTCCACATAAAAAACGTTCCTTGGCTGTGTTCCGCATTTTTGAAAATTTGTTTTATAGCTATTAAATAAATATTTGTAGCAGAAATGACAGACAACAAGAAAAATACCACACATGTTACTGCAGCATCGTCCTCGTCAACTTTAGTAAGGAATGCTGTTACAAATGCAAGATTTGCAGTGGAGATTTTCGATGGCACTGGTCATTTTGGCATGTGGCAAAGCGAACTTCTAGATGCTCTTTTTCAGCAAGGTCTAGATGTTGCTATTGAAGAGGAGAAACCCCAAGAAATGGAGGAGACGGAGTGGAAAACTGTCAATCGTCTGGCATGTGGTACAATTCGTTCTTGTCTTTCTAGAGAGCAAAAATATGCTTTCTCAAAAGAAACTTCGGCAAACAAATTGTGGAAGGCATTGGAGGAGAAATTTTTGAAGAAAAACAATCAGAACAAACTCTTTATGAAGAAGAGACTGTTTCGCTTCAATTATGTTCTCGGTACCACGATGAATGAACACATCACAAATTTTAATCAGTTGGTGGCTGATCTGTTTAATTTGGATGTGGTCTTTAAAGATGAAGATTTGGCACTGCTGTTGTTGGCATCTCTCCCTAACGAGTTTGAGTTTCTTACAACGACTCTACTCCACGGGAATAAGGAAGTGACTTTAAGTGATGTATGTGCTGATCTATATAGTCATGAATTGAGAAAGAAAGAAAAAAAGAGGACAAGTGAAGCAGAAGCTCTGGTGGTTAGAGGCCGTACACAAGGCCGAAAGAAAGGAGGGAAGAAAAGCAAATCCCG
Source organism: Garcia nutans (assembly GCA_947685225.1). Classification (NCBI taxonomy): domain Eukaryota; kingdom Viridiplantae; phylum Streptophyta; class Magnoliopsida; order Malpighiales; family Euphorbiaceae; genus Garcia; species Garcia nutans. Next base: position 2,681,216 of record CANTUV010000089.1, read on the forward strand.
TTCAAAAGCCAGAGTAGAAAAAGATGAGTGTGCCTTTTGTCATGAAAAAGGTCACTGGAAGAAAGATTGTCCAAAGCTTAAAAGCAAGGGCAAAGCTGTTGTTGATTCAAATGTAGCTGAGTGTGATGATTCAGAATCAACCTTCTCATTAGCAGTCATGACATCCGTAGACACTCCTGCAGCATGTTCGACAAGTTCTTCTAATGCATGGCTATTAGATTCTGGATGCAGCCATCATATGAGTCCCACTCGGGAATGGTTTTTTGATTTCAAAGAACTTGATCATGAAGTTGTCTATACAGCAAATGACAATCCTTGTTTCACTGAAGGGATTGGTTCAATCCGCTTGAGGAATCATGATGAGTCAATTAGGATCCTGACTGATGTTCGGTATGTACCTTGTTTGACGAAGAATCTCATTTCAGTCGGAGTCCTTGAATCAAAAGGGCTCAAAATTATTGCAGAAAATGGGGTTATGAGGGTCATTTCTGGTGCACTTGTGATGATGAAAGGATTACGGAGAAGGAATAATTTGTATTACTATGAAGGTAATGCAATTATAGAAACAACAGCAGCATCAGTTTCTGGTGATGACAAAGATCTGGAAGCAACCAGATTATGGCACATGCGCTTGGGACATGCAGGTGAAAAATCCTTGAAAAGTTTGGCCGATCAAGGATTATTGAAGAATGTGAAAACCTGCAAGTTAGTTTTTTGTGAGCATTGCATCAAAGGGAAGCAGACAAGAGTGAAATTTGGTACTGCAATCCATGATACCAAGGGTATTCTGGACTATGTTCACTCAGATGTGTGGGGGCCTTCTAAAACTCCTTCTTTAGGAGGCAAGCACTATTATGTAACCTTTGTTGACGATTTCTCTAGAAGGGTATGAGTGTATACTTTGAAGTCAAAAGATGAAGTGTTAGGAGTTTTCCTCAAATGGAAGAAATTGGTGGAAACTCAAACTGGCAGACGAATCAAATGTCTCAGAACAGACAATGGAGGAGAATATAAAAATGATCCATTTATGAAAGTCTGCGAAGATGAAGACATTGTACGACACTTCACAGTTAGACATACACCACAGCAGAATGGGGTGGCAGAACGCATGAATCGAACGTTACTGGAGAAAGTTTGGTGTATGTTGTCCAATGCTGGGTTGGACAAGCGATTTTGGGCTGAGGCTTTGACATATGCAAGTCATCTTATTAATCGACTTCCATCAACTGCTATTGGTGGTAAAACGCCTATGGAAGCATGGTCGGAAAAACCTGCTAAAGATTATGATTCCTTACATGTATTTGGTTCCACTGCATATTATCACGTGAAGGAATCAAAGCTAGATCCAAGAGCTAAGGAAGCCATTTTCATGGGGATAAGCTCAGGTGTTAAAGGATATCGGCTATGGTGTCCAGAAATGAAGAAAATAATCTTTAGCAGAGATGTCACTTTTGATGAATCTACCTTATTGAAAAAGGTGACAATAGAGCAGTCAGATGGTACTCCACAAAAGGTGGAGAATACTCCAAAACAGGTGGAGTTTGACAGAAAAATCCCAGCATCAGATGTTAAAACTGCAGACACTCCTGAGATAGAAGGAGAGTCAGATGAAGATGAAGTTCAAATCCAAGAACCTCCACAGCAACATGAATCAATTGCACTTGATAGGCCACGAAGAAGTATAAGAAAACCTGCTCGTTATGATGATATGGTGGCCTATGCATTCTCAATTGCAGATGATAACATTTCGTCCACTTTTAAAGAAGCTGTCCAAAGTTCAGAAGAAGTAAAGTGGAGGAAAGCTATGAATGATGAAATGCAGTCCCTTCATAAGAATCAAACATGGAAGCTAGCAATTCTGCCGAAGGAAAAGAAGGCAATTGGATGCAAATGGGTATATACAAAGAAAGATGGATTTCCTGACAGAGATAGTGTTCACTACAAAGCAAGGTTGGTAGCTAAAGGCTACGCTCAGACAGAAGGAATTGATTATAATGAAGTGTTTTCTCCAGTTGTAAAACATTCCTCCATTCGAATTTTATTGGCTTTGGTGGCACAGTTTGATTTGGAACTAGTTCAATTAGATGTAAAAACTGCATTTTTACATGGAGATCTGGAAGAGGAAATCTATATGACTCAGCCAGAGGGATTCAAAGTTGCTGGAAAAGAAAATATGGTATGCAAACTTGTAAAGTCGCTTTACGGATTGAAGCAGTCTCCAAGGCAGTGGTACAAGCGATTTGATAAGTTTATGCAAGGGCAGAAGTACACAAGAAGCAAATATGATCATTGTGTATATTTGCGCAAGCTACAAGACGGTTCTTTCATTTATCTTCTTCTTTATGTCGATGATATGTTGATAGCCTCAAAGAATAAAGAAGAAATTGAGAAGCTGAAAAATCAGTTGAATCAAGAATTTGAAATGAAAGATCTGGGCAAAGCAAAGAAGATTCTCGGTATGGAGATATCCAGAGAAAGGGAATTGGGGAGACTTTGTTTGTCTCAGAAGCAATATCTGAGAAAGGTACTAAAGCGTTTCGGTATGGATGACAAGACTAAACCTGTTAGTACACCTCTTGCTCCTCATTTCAAACTCAGTGCTGCTCAGTCACCGAAGAATGATGCAGAACGGGAATACATGTCAAAGGTTCCCTATGCAAATGCTGTTGGTAGCTTGATGTATGCTATGGTGTGTACGAGACCTGACATTTCACAGGCTGTTGGAGTTGTGAGCAGGTACATGCATGATTCTGGCAAGGAGCATTGGCAAGCTGTGAAATGGATTCTACGGTATCTTCTGAACACCGTGGATGTTGGATTGGTCTTTGAGCAGGATAAGGAGAATGGTCAACGCATAGTTGGATATTGTGATTCCAATTATGCAGGAGATTTGGATAAACGTCGATCAACTACTGGTTATGTATTCACACTTGCAAAAGCACCAGTTAGTTGGAAGTCTACTTTACAGTCAACAGTTGCGCTCTCTACGACAGAGGCAGAATATATGGCAGTTACTGAAGCTGTTAAAGAGGCAATTTGGCTTCAAGGGTTGCTTGGTGAATTGGGAATTATGCAAAACAACATTGTTGTATATTGTGATAGCCAGAGTGCTATTTATTTGGCAAAGAACCAATTTTATCATGCAAGGACGAAGCACATCGATGTTCGATTTCATTTTGTTAGAGAAATTCTGGAGGAAGATCAGGTGAAGCTCCAGAAGATTCAGACTGCTGAGAATCCTGCTGATATGTTGACCAAAGTGGTGACAGCTGTCAAGTTCAAACATTGTTTGGACTTGATTAATATTGTTCAAATTTGAAGTTGCGCTGCGAAGCGCATTTGGAGACACTACAATGCTGCGAGAGAGAATAGAAATTTATATTTGTGGAATTTTCGCCAAGGTGGAGATTGTCAATATTTGTGGCTTCAAATCCATAATGGTGGCTTCAATTCCACCGAATCCACCTAATTGTTTGACAATAAATTAAGTTTGTTTAATTTAGTCAATGGGTTAGGTAGAAGTTTTGCCTATAAATACAAGGCATTTCTTCATTTGTAAATCATTCCAAAACTTGTTCAAATCCTCTCTTAGGAACAAGTGATTCCCTCTCTCTCATTTGTAATATTTCTTCAAAGAAATATATTTGGTAGTGTCCGAGGACGTAGGCATAATTTTGCCGAACCTCGTTAAATTTCGGTGTTCTCTCTTTTATTTATTTAATAGCTATTTGTTGGGCAAAACTCTGTTTTGGTGGTTATTGTGAAAAGGGATTACATGTCTAGGTAAATTCTGTCAAACGACGCGTAAGTCTAAGGAAAGTGGGTTTTAAGTGAGACCGCTTGTGACTCCTCCACTTTCCTGGGAATTTACCTGGTGTAGTTTTTATCACAGTAATTTACAAATTATTTTTTTTAATTTGGTGGAAAAAGCCCAATTTCCACAACAGATACGTCACGGATATATTATATATATTTTAAATATATCATTGTTTATTTTATATGTATTATATATATTATATATATGCTTATTTTTTTTATATAAATGAGAATATAATAATAAAAAATTATTTATGTATGAAAAAATATAAACGCAAAAAAAATACAAAAAAAGAAAAACAACGAAAAAAGAAGCGAAACTGTATTATTGAAAAAAAATTCTTACCACCGAAGATTTGAAAACATGATTTGAAAACAGGGCATTTGATGTAATTTCCCATCTTGAAACCCAGTAATGGACACGTGCATTGTTTGTACTATTGTGTAATCCACGTCATTTCCAATGAATATAAGATGATGAATTTACGTTTAAGTTGATTTTTTTTTAAAAAAAATTATAAATTAAAAATGCTATATAAATTAAAAAATTTAAAAATAATTTACAAATACAAAAAATTTAATAAAAATATGGTACAAGTTTAACATATATTAAGTATATGTTATAAAAATGAAAAAAAAAAGCATTTTCATAAAGATAAAACTCTAAAATTATAAAAAGAATAATATAAATGATATATATTTTTAATAAATTAGATATTTACATAAATAACTGATCAACTTTTTTAACAGGATTACAGGGTATAGGAATCACTTAAAAATAAATCAATGAAAAAATCATAAAAATTTTAAAATTACTATATAAAATCAACAAAATATAACTTCTTAATAAAATAAGGAAAAAGGGAATTAAATTTGGCCTAATTTAAAAATATACTATTTATATGTTAATAGAAGGTTACAAATATTTAAAATTTCAAATAATTTTTGTTTGAATAAAAAAAGAGAAAATACTTTGTTGTTTATCAGAGAAAAAAAGAATAACAATAAGTTATGGAGGAAAATCTATCCATTTACCACGTCCAGGGCCGTCTTAAATATTTAAGTGGCCCTGTTCTTAGAGAAAAACAGAATAAATTAGATCTTATTCCTAAAAAAAAAATTGTAAAACCTACTATTAAAACCTACTAATAGTAGGCATAAAACCTACTATTTAAAAAAAAATTGAGACCCTATACAAGCTGGGAGCCCTGTGCAGTAGCCTACTTTGCACAGGGCCTTCACCGGCCCTGACCACATCCTAAATCTGAATAAGTTGCTTTTGCGAGCAAGTGGGTGACTACGTTCTCATAACGTTTGTCAAATTTAAACGTATAATCAGTAATTGAGTTTGAAGGAAAGTAACAATTATCTAAAATTAAACCAATGGAGGAGACAAATCGAATCTGACTGTCGAGATAATTAATAACTAATTGGCTGTCGGATTCAAAGATTACCTAAACCCACCTTTTGTTTTTTATCCAGCTTAATGCCTCCCTAATCCCAAGTACATTTGCTATTGCTAAATTGAATAAACCTCTCATGTTGCATGTTCGGCCACCAACCCAATCTCCTTCATGGTTTCTCGCGACCTTACCAAAGCTTGTACACCTTGTAGAAGAGTCTAGTGTTGCATCAACATTAACATTTACCCATCCTTTCTCAGGTTTTAGCCAGCGAGAAGTCAAGTTGCAAGAGTGTTGCCTATAAGCTGATTGACTGGAAAAGCTTACATGAAGATCTAGTGCTTGCTTATAAACCTGGGCAGAATTGAAAGTTGATCCTTGTCATACCACCTTGTTATGCTCTCTCCAAACATGCCAACACAAGCTTGCAATACGGCCACCTTCTTTTGTGGAACGTCTACTTAACATCTCCCTTAACCTACCCGAGAAAGAAGGTGAAAGCCCATGATAAAAGCCAATATCCGAACGTCGCCAACAATCTTCAGCTGCTGGGCGTGTGACGAAAATTTTAAATAATTATATGATTATAAGTAACTTATATATATATATATATAATTTAACTATCAAGTATCTTAAGAGGTACAACGTTCTTTTAAATTTTAAAAGTGATTCATATTCAAGTCTTAAATTCGATATCTTTAAATAAAAAAAAATTATCATATCATCTCATTTTTTATGATAATCAAGAATAATTTTAAGTATTTTTATTATTAAAATAATTTAAAAATATAGTAAATTATTTAATTACATTATGATTTTAAAAATAAATAAAAATAATATAACAAATTGATTGATGAAATTACTTTATAAGGAAAGTTCTATAACCATAAAAAGAAAAAAAAGGAAAAGCTTTTACGAGTATTAATGATGGAAATTGGAAACGAAGAAAGAGATTGGCTTGGCGGGGTCCAGTTGAAAATAGACAAATTTAATTTGGCCCATCAAACTCGACATTTCATAGTAATCAATCTGATAAGAATCTGAAGCACACTCTGTTAAACACTCGCAGTCACATACACAGAGAAAGATAGAGGCGAAAATGGCGTTGAAAGTGTATGGACATCGATGCTCTCAGCCAACACGAGCTGTTATGATCTTCTGCAAGTAAGTTTCATATTTCGATTCGTCTATTCATGAATCCTATTTTTAAGTTTTTTTTAGATCATTAAAATAGCTTTCAATTTCAGTTTTAATGTAACTTTTAATTAAATTTATTAGGTTGAATGGAATTGAATTTGAGGAGGTCACGATTGACTTGTCAAAGGCTCAGAACAAATCTCCTGAATTTAAAGGTATTTTGTTACGAATTTTTTTTTGGGTACAATGTTATGAAATTCTTTTAATTTTATATGTTTGTTGACTAGTTGATTTGTTAACGTATTAGCTGTTTTCAATATTAGATCTGTTTTTTCAAAAATCAACTACTAATGCTTGAGTTTTGGATTCAATCAGTTGTTTAATATATATGGTTACTGATTTCATGGTTATATTGAAACCAAAAGCAGATCTTTTGCTAGTCCCATCATTGCTTTAAAAAATGAAACCATTGAATTTTTTCTTTTCTGTAAGAGAATTGATTAATGGGAGTTGGGATGTTAATTCAAGAAGACTTTGTCAAATTAAATTGCAACACTAAGAAAAAGGGCATTTATTAAAAAATAGTTTAATCTTGTCTGCGTGTAAGACTTGTATAAGAATAATATATGAATAGTATTCTGTTTAACAATGAAAAATTAAGTACTGACAAGTGTAATTGTTTTTGTTTATGACAACAATTTCAGAGATAAATCCTATGGGGCAAATCCCAGCTATTGTTCACGATGATTTTAAGCTATTTGAGAGGTATACTCTGTACACAAAGGATTGATTTGTTAATGACTATCTGATGCTTTTTCTTTCACTTATTTTTCAACACTGGAGGAGAATATTATGATCCAAATCTAGTATCTACCCTAACCCTCTCCCCAAACCATCCGCCTTGGTGTCCTTCACCGACTCATTGTTGTGTTTGGTGAAGGACATCTGCTAATCACGATAAGTGTCTTGCATGTTTATCTTTAGACAATTTTCTTAAAACCCAACTAAGACGACGCGTGGTTTCAAATTTTATTCTATAATTTGTTTTTCTCCAGCAATTGAAATTAATTTGTCAATGAAACTTATTTCTTTCACTTTTCACTTTTCAGCCATGCTATCCTTACCTATCTTGCCTCTGCATTTCCTGGCGTTACAGATCACTGGTAAGAGGAGTTTCTCAGTTTTTGCAGTCAATCTCTTGATAATTTTTTTTATGTTACATGAGCCTGGTCAAATGTGTGGAGTCATTGAATTGGAACAAGTTTAGGGGCTGAGGCTGGTTTTCAGAACATGCATATGATTTAAGTACTTAGATGCACGTAAAGCACTCAAAAAAGCTTATACTATGCACTCAGTTACAGTTTTCCATCATTTCTACAGGTATCCAACTGATCTTCGCAAGCGAGCCAAGGTTCAGTCTGTGTTGGACTGGCATCACTCCACTTACGCTGTGGCTCAGGTGATTAGTCATAATCACATAGGTTATTGGAACCAATTTTTTTTTAAAAACTAGTATCACATGTATGTGCATTTGTTGCTAACAGTAGTACCCTGGATAATAAAAACTGGCAAGTAATTTGTGCCAATTTGCACGTGATAAGTAGTTTGTCTTCAATTGATGGATCATTCACAACTTTTTTCTTAATGGTAAAATATGATTGATCTTAAGCTTCCATGATGGCTGTTTTGGTTGCCATAAAATAGATCTAACCCCAATGATCAATCTTCCATGGCTGTGCCCAATCTTCCATGGCTGTGCTATGGTGACCGTGCTTTGTCTCGGAGTCTATGTCCAATAATCCGAAATGTGCCACGAGGCATGGATGTTCAACAATAACTAATCATGATCAAAGTTATTAATGTCCAGGAAGTCATTTTAACTAGCGAGTGGAAACCAAAGATTCTGTTGGACAAATTTTAGTTTAAGTTGTATGAACTTTTTTAATGCAATTTCTTGTTATCCTTTGTTGGAGATAATGATCCCGCATCGGTAAGGAAGTCAAAACTTCAGTCACATATAAGGCTGGACAATCCTCATACTGTCAACTCGGGTTTTCAGGATGAGTTAGGCCCAGCTCTAATATGGTATCAGAGCAATTAATGCCCAAACGGGCTAGATCCTGAGCTAAACCCCCACATGACCGAAGCTGATGAAGAGATGCCAGCAGGTCTGCCCAAACGGGCTTGTGTTAGCAAGTGTCAACCGAAAGGTCCGGTTACACTTGAGGGGGATGTTGAAGATAATGATCCCACATCGGTAAGGAAGCCAAAGCTCCAGTCACATATAAGGCTGGGCAATCCTCATACTGTCAACTCGGGTTTTCAGAATGAGTTATACTCAGCTCTAATATCCTTCTATTGTGGAATCTCTTTTACAACTACTTGTGTGTTTATTTTTGTATATTAATGTGCTCGTGTAATTTTTGCCTCACATCACTAGTTATTGGATGCTAATTTGATTGTTGATTGCTCTCCAGTAACCTATGTTCTGAATACAAAACTAGCACCGGTGTTTGTCCTCCCCCTGAACCCACAAGCAGCAGCCGAAGGAGAGCAAATTTTGACTTGTGCTCTGACATCAATAGAATCCATTTGGCTCCAGGATAGTGGAGATTTCTTGCTAGGAGCAAATCAACCATCACTAGCAGATCTCAGCCTCGTTTGTGAAATTATGGAACTCCAAGTAAGTACTTTGTTTCTTCAATTGATGTAGCATTGGCATATTCCTTGCTTTTAACCATCAAGTTCTAACACATATTAGTGACTTAAAAAAAGAAAATGTTTACTTGGATACTTATTTGTTGGATACATGCAGCTATTGGATGAAAATGATCGCAATCGTTCACTGGGCCCATTCAAGAAAGTTCAGCGATGGGTAGAGAATGTGAAAAACGTAACAAATCCTCATTTTGATGAATACCATGGTGTTCTTCTTCAATTCAGGGAGATGCTAAACAAGCCACGGTAAGCCAGAGAGAACTTCTATGCAATATTTGCAGACTATGGCGTGACCTTTCTGGTTTAAAAATATCTGCAATATTTGAAGAACTTGTTTTGAAAAACTTGTTTTGTATGAATAAATGCTGCTGCTTTTATGTTTCACAAGTTTGAACAAGATTTTTTATTTTGTCTAAAAGAATTAGAAGATAGCAAGAGGGAAATTCTATCATGGACCGGGTCTATGTCTTTACTTATAAATTCGATCAATCACAAATCATGATTTAAATTATAATATTAAAAAGATTAATTTTAATTACTTTTTATTTTTAAATTTTTATTTAGTGATTAACTAGGTCCATGAATATGAACGATAATATAAGTCCGTTGTATGGTAGAATTTTCCTCTTGTGGAATGAACAGATGTATTATGTGATATCTTGATTCTAGGTTTTGTGATGGGATATTTTAGGGCAGAGCAATTGGCCCGCCACCCATGTTAACTTGACCCGGCCCAGTTCAGTCATGTTGAGTAGGGTCATAAGACAGCAAGATGGGCTTTGGGCATTATTTTGCCTTGGGCCACTTAGGCTATGGGCTGGACTTCGGGCCCCTCCTGGTACCGCAAAATAGCTCTGGCCGGACTACGAGCAAGGGCCAAACTCGGTCCATTTTCAGCCCTAGGTTATTTAGGTAAATGTCCTATAGAATCAAGGCATGATTATGAGGGTGTTTAGTCTAATTTAAAAAAAGAAAAAAATAGCTTATAAGTTTACAAGTTAACATTTGCATATAAATATTTAAAATTTTATGCAGTTATATATTTGTTAATGATTGATTAGTAAAGACAGTTTATAAATATATTTATTATTGAAATGACTAAAGAATATATATATATATATATTTTTAAAAAATATTTAATTAAAAATATTTATTAAAAAAATAAGAATAATATGGTAATAATTTATCAAATTAACACTAAAATAATAAGTTGGTTCTATTAATATAATTTTTAGCTTATAAATTTATAAAATTTACACATTTTAAATTTAAAATTTATAAACTAATTTGATGGACTTATAAGATAAGTCAAACATCCTCTTCTCCGTGTATGCATGTTTGCATTAGTGTGCTTCTTTTATCTGCTTATCAAATTATCCTCTGGATCATAAAAAATTTTGAACAAGAGATGAGGTTATAAATTGCATTGACAATTACATGATTATTTGCTTTAATTTGTAAAATTAAAAAATTAAACACTATAAATATTTTTTAAACTCATTTTACATGCAAAAATTATCTCAATTAAATCATTCTCAGCTTACTGTATTTTAAAATTTAATTTATTATAAGTTAATATCCTAATTTCTCGATTGTTAGGGTTCAGAAACTTTGATAATACCTTGAACTTGTTCTGGCAAAAAACTTTGACAACATTATTTTTGATAAAATGAAACCAAACAACTTTATATTAACCTGCAAATTTTTAAAGCCAAATTCATTTTTTTGAATTTTTTTATTAAATTAAATTACATAATTCAGAACGACTAAGTTTTAGTTTGTCAGTTAAGAGCATATATTATTCTCGCTTAAATTTAGGGTTTAAATTCTAGTTATCCCTTTCTTTCCGCATATAATTAATAAAAAAAATTATCTAATTCAATTTAATTAGAATTGAATTGAATTGTATAACCAACACCTAAAATTCCATTATTATTGTCTAAATCTTTTCCATGGGAAGAGTAAAAATTAAGAGAAAATTATATAAAATAATATTTTCATTATATTTTATCTTTTTATAGGTTTACGTTTTTTAGTTTATAATTTTTTAACATTTTTCCAATATATATCAAATATATTGAATATATATTGAATATATATTTAATATATAAAAAAATATACCAAAATAAACTGTATTCTTATAAAAAAATTTATTTGTATATTGTTATGTGAATTTTTTATTCATATAGTATTTTTATAATTTTTTTCTTTTAAATTATTTCTATAAATTTAGCGAAAATTAAACATTGAAATGCGGACTTGTTAGATGGCCAATATCGATATCCACCATTTTGACCAACCTAAAAAGATAAGTTTTCACTATATTTGAAATAAATAAATTTAAATTATAGAATTTTTTTATAAATAAATTATATGTATTCTCATATTTACTTAAAATAGAGAAATCAATTGAATTTCATATAATTTTATTTGGAATAAATTTTAAATTAAAAATTTATTTGCCTTTTTTTTCAAATATATCCTTAATATGAATATATTAATTTGAATATATATTGAAGTAAATAATTAATAGTTTGAAACAATTAATTGTATATTGTAAAAGTAATTTGAATATACATTGAAGTAAATAGGAAAATCAGCTAGTTTTTTACATAGATGTTTCATTATATATAATAGCAAATTTCATTGTAATTTATAGACAATATATATTATCCACTGGTCTCTACCATTCATCTAGGATAATTATTAAAAGAAAGCTTTAACAAACCTATTAAATGCAACTATCAAGAAAGTAATGTCCTATATACTATTGTTGTTTAATTAAAAATGCTAGGTAAAACACCTAAAATATTTAACTATCTATTCAATCATCTCTAGCCCTTTGTCCGATTTCTTGAAATTCGTTGTGATTTTCCAACAACTCATTATCTAATTGTTGCATAATATCTTTATCTGGATCATACATCATGAGAAAGTTATATATAATGCAATAAGCAAGTACAATTTCAGACATGATATGAATATCATAATGAGCTTCTATTCCACTAGCAATGATAGAAAAAAAAATTTTAAGTACTCCAAAAGCCTGTTCTATAGCATTTCTTAATGATGCATGCCGAACGTTGAATGATTCTCGAGCATTTTCAAGAGCACAATGTGAGTATTCTTTCAAATGGTATCTAGTACTTTGATATGAGGTAATGAAACTATATCTTAGTGGATAGCTAGCATCAACTAAATAAAATTTACCTGCGCAAATTGAAAAAATATGTTTCACTAACCTATCAACTGAATGAATATTTATATGTAAGACTAGTAATTTGATGACAATTATCTTGAGGAACTTTCAAATTATCTTTCCTAATTAATGTATTTTCTAATATTCTCGAATCTGAAGACGATCCTTCTCACCCAGGTAATACATAAGTGAATTTTAAATAGAAAGTGCATGCTGCCAAGATTTTCATTGCATGTATTCCTTTCCTTCCTTTATATATGGGAATATATTCTTTTGAAACTTTAACACGAATGTGTGTTCCATCAATAGCACCGATATAATTCTATTTAATACAACTTAGCTAATGAGAATATTAATGAAAATTCATAATTAAATTAAATCTTATATTTTTAAATTTATTAACCTGGAAATATAGAAAAAATCTTTCTCCACTGCCCATAATTTCTAAAGAAACTGTAGAACCCAGGTTGCATCAAAAATTTCTTGGTGAAAATGACGGCTAACAGTCTCTTCACTTCAGTGAAAGAAAAAATTCATAACACAATTTCTCTCATTATGGGCCAAAATGAATAAAAATTTTACAACTTGTTCCTCTGCACAACTATAATTATTATCTTTGAGTAATTTTTTTTTTGTTTTAAGATATTAACTAAAGTTCTAAAAGATTGTTGACCTATTCGTAAATTGTCTCGAGCATTATTACTAGTTTTTCTTTTTCTCATCAATTATTGTCTTACATTATAACTATTGCTATTATTATTATCTAAATTTGGTAATGGTCTCTTAATAAAGACGCAATAAGAAAATCAAATATCCAGCATCCGTAATAATAGCTGCAATTGTATTTCTGTGAATGTCTCTCACATTTTCTGAAACTGTCAAATAACATAAAAATTAATTATATAGTTTTTTAAAAAATCAAGTATATTAGTAAACAATCAGTTATCCTATGTAAATTAGCAAAGACTCAATAAACAATAGATCTCACCAAATGAGGCCCTTAATCTCATCAATCAGATTCATTAATATTCTCCATGCTACTTAAACCACCACCACCACCACTATTTCGGTTTTTTTTGTATAGGCTCGGAATAGTTAAAAACCATCGTGGAAAGAGAGCTAATTCGCCAAAAAGTTTTATAGGTCTAGTGGAAAAGAACTATTAAACACATAGCAGCAGCTAAGGTACAAAAAAATAAAGTCATAGGAAAATAGAGTAGCACCATTAATCTTAACAGTGAAATCATATACTTGTATTCCTCCAATCCTCCTCGTAGAGAAGGAATTGAAGAGTTTGAAATTTAAAAAAATATATATTAACAAGTTGAGTTAATCAGTGATATTAATAAAAAGAATTCAAAAAATCAAAAAAGAAATAAACCCTAATAAACTCATAAATCACTAACATGTGATTATTAGCAAGCAATCTGACAAAGAAAAAAGTGAGAGCGCTCGCAATCACTGATTGGCTAGAGATATCAGAGATTGCAGTAAGAGGGTCGACTTGGAAGCGATAGAGGGAGAGAGACACAGTGGGAACGATGAAAAATTAAAAGAGGAGAGTGGAATAAAGGGGTATAAGTTTATCAAGGTAATTTTATAAAAAAAAATAGAGCTCATTAAATTTTAGAATTTATTTATAAATTCCATCTATTTTAATAGAATTTGATTTATACCGGTTGAATTTTTCATTCCAGACAAGGTGTAACTCGAACAAATTCAGAAACAGAGAAACTGGAAAATCAATTTACATTGCCGAACTATTAAGAATCAAGCATTTATCAAGTGGCAGAGAAAAGAAAAATGAGGCTGAAAGTATATGTAGATCGAATGTCCCAACCATCATGGGCAAGTTCTCATTTTTTTCAAGTAATTTTATTTCTTTTATTTTTTTTTCAGTTCTTTACTGGTTTGTTTGATTCCATTAAAACTGGTTTTTTTTTTTTTTTGCTGCGAATTTAAAGTTGGGTTTTTTATTTTATTGAGTTTATTTCATCTGGGTGTTTGAATACAGGGTAAACAGAATAGATTTTGAGGAGGTTAAAATTGAACTAGCCAAGCGTCAACAGTTATCTCCTGAATTCAAAGGTATTTCCTTTCTTTCTTCCCTATTCTTGTTTTTGATTTTCTGTTATTTTTGTTGTTGGAGGACAAAGAAAATTCTAATTATTCATAACTCAATAGTTACAATTCTAATTGGTAATTTCCTCTAGAAATTTTGAACAATAGAGTGTGGTTTTAGTTGGAAGAAGTGAAAATAAAAATGGGGATGAGTTTAAACCAGTAACAAAAATTGTTTGAAAATGAAATCTTCTTCATTTTTATAAAAGCGTTGTTAAGATTCATGCTCATTTGTATAAATATGGAACTGAGAGAAGATTCACCCTTCACAGTTCTGCTTCACCCTCCATTTAAAAATGAGAAAGTGAATGTATTATAATTTTAATATATTAATGAATTAATAAAAAAAATATTTTAATCCATTTAAAATAATTTTATAATATATAATATTTAAAAAATTAAATAATTTTTTTTGGATGAGCAATTGGTCTAAATCAACTCAATTTAATTATTATTATGTCTAATATAATCAACTATGCCAGTTTAATTTGATTAAATTAGTCATTTTTTATTTATATATTTACCCGTTAAAAACAATTAAATTTGATAAAATTGATTAAATCCAATCAGATTCAGTGATTATTGATTTGGAAGAATAAATTTTTTAATTTAATTGAGAATGCTCATTTGGCTTCTTTTATACAATTAATCAGTCGGACAAATAATTATTTTTAATTTTTTTAATAAGCGTGTCTAAGGTAAATGGACGATTGTACTGCGACGAAAGAACTAATTTATAAGGAAAGATCTTGTAACCATAAAAAGAAAAAGAAAGGGCAAGCTTTTATGAGCATTAACAAGGGAAAGAGATGGGCGGGATACAAACGGGTACATGACGCGTGTCCCAATCACATCCACTTCGAAAATGGACAAATTTAATTTATTAAGCTTTTCCTTTATATTGCCTTCATTTTCTTCGTTAAACTAAATTTAATTTATGCTGTAATTTACTCTCGTCCAGGCTAAAGTCAGACTTTTCAAAAATAATTAATGCGATAAGAATCTGAAGCACGCTCTGTTGAACACTCGCAGTCACATGCACAAAGATAGAGAGGCGAAAATGGCGTTGAAAGTGTATGGACATCGAGGCTCTCAGCCAACACGAGCTGTTATGATCTTCTGCAAGTGAGTTTCATATTTCGATTCTTTTATTCATGAATCTTTTTTTAAGGTTTTTTTAGATCATTAAAATAGCTTTCAATTTCAGTTTTAATGTAACCGTTGATTGAATTTGTTAGGTTGAATGGAATTGAATTTGAGGAGGTCACGATTGACTTGCCAAAGGCTCAAAATAAGTCTGCTGAATTTAAAGGTATTTTGTTATGAAAGTTTTCTAATTTTATTTGTTTGTTGACTGGTTGATTTTTTAATGTATTAGCTGTTGTAATATCAGATCTGTTTTTCAATAATCAACTAATAATGCTTAATGTTTAGATTCAATCAGTATCCAGAATTTAGCTGTTGATTTTTTAATGTATTGACTGGTTGATTTGTTAACGTATTAGCTGTTTTCAATATTAGATCTGTTTTTTCAAAAATCAACTGCTAATGCTTGATTTTTGGATTCAATCAGTTGTTTAATATATATGGTTACTGATTTCATGGGTATATTGAAACCAAAAGCAGATCTTTTGCTAGTCCCATCATTGCTTTAAAAAATGAAACCATTGATTTTTTTTCTGTAAGAGAATTGATTAATGGGAGTTGGGATATGTTAATTCAAGGAGACTTTGTCAAATTAAATTGCAACACTAAGAGGAAGGGAATTTATGAAAAAATAGGCTTTTTTTGGGGGGGAGGATGATTTGATCTTGCTTCCTTGATGACTATATATTAATCTTGTCTGCGTGTAAGACTTGTAAATGAATAATAAATAAATAGTAATCTGTTTAACAATGAAAAATTGAGTACTGACAGCAGTAATTGTTTTTGTTTATGACAACAATTTCAGAGATAAATCCTATGGGGCTAGTCCCAGCTATTGTTCACGAGGATTTTAAGCTATTTGAGAGGTATATTCTGTACACAAACGGTTGATTTGTTAATGGCTATTTAGTGCTTTTTTTCACTTATTCTTCAGCACTGAGCCACTGAAGGAGAATATTATGATCCAGATCTAGGATCAGTCCTAATTCTCTTCCCAAACCATCTGCCTTGGTGGCTAGCACTGACTCACTGTTAAGTTTGGTGAAGGACCCCTGCGAATCATGATATGTCTTGCATGTTTATCTTTAGAAAATCTTCTGAAAACCCAGCTAAGACACGTGGTTTCAACTTTTATTCTATAAACTGTTTCTTCTCCAGCAATTGGAATTAATTTGTCAATTAAACTTATTTCTTTCGCTTTTCACTTTTCAGCCATGCTATCCTTACCTATCTTGCCTCTGCATTTCCTGGAGTTGCAGATCACTGGTAAGAGGAGTTTCTCATTTTTTGCAGTCAATCTCTTGATATTTTTTTTATATATAAACCTGGTCAAATGTGTGGAGTCATTGAAAAGTTTAGGGGCTGAGGCTGGTTTTCAGAACATGTATACAATTTAAGTACTCAGATGCATGTAAAGCACTAAAAAAAGATCATATTATGCACTCAGTTGCTTACAATTTTCCATTCACACTACAGGTATCCAGCTGATCTTCGCAAGCGAGCCAAGGTTCAGTCTGTGTTGGACTGGCACCACTCCGCTTTACGTCGTGGCTCAGGTGATTAGTCATAATCACATAGGTTATTGGAGCTAATTTTTTTAAAAACTAGACTTACATTTATGTGTATTTGTTGCTAAAAAAAGTACCCTGGATCATGAAAACTGGCAAGTTAGTTTGTCTCAGTTTATGTATTGTACGACGTAAGTAGTTTGTCTTCAATTGATGGAGGATTCACAATTTTTTTCTTAATGGTAAAATATGATTGATCTTAAACATCCATGATAAATGTTTAGTAACCATAGAATAGGTCTAACCTCAATGCTCGACCTTGCATGGCTATTCTATAGTGACCATGCTTTGTCTTGAGTTTATGTCCAATAATCTGAAATGTGCCATGTGGTATGGGTGTTCAACAATAACTAATCATGATCAAAGCGACTGATGTACAGGCGATTGGAAAGCAAAGATTCTGCTGCACAAATTTTAGTTTTAAGTTGTATGATGAAAGTCTGTAATGCAATTTCTTCTTATCCTTCAACCGTGGAATCTCTTTTACAGCTACTTTTGTGTTTATTTTTGTATATTAATGTGCTCGTGTAATTTTTGTCTCAACCCACTAGCTAATGGATGCTGATTTGATTGTTTCTCGCTCTCCAGTGACCTATCTTGTGAATACAAAACTGGCACCGGTGTTTGGCCTTCCCCTGGACCCACAACAAGCAGCTGAAGGAGCGAAAATTTTTACTTGTGCTCTGAGAGCAATAGAGTCCATTTGGCTCCAGGATAGTGGAGATTTCTTGCTAGGAGCAAATCAACCATCACTAGCAGATCTCAGCCTCGTTTGTGAAATTATGCAACTCCAAGTAAGTATTTTTTTTTCTTCAATTGATGTAGCATTGGCATATTCCTTGCTTTTAACCATCAAGTTCTAACACATTTTAGTTACTTAAAGAAGACAATTTTCACACGGATAATTATTTGTTGGATACATACAGCTATTGGATGAAAATGATCGCAATCGTTTACTGGGTCCATTCAAGAAGGTTCAGCAATGGGTAGAGAATGTGAAAAACGCAACAAATCCTCATTTTGATGAATACCATGGTGCTCTTTTGCAATTCAAGGCAATGCTAAACAAGACACAGTAAACCAGAGAGGTTTTCTTTGCAGACTGTGGCGTGACCTTTCTGGTCTAAAAATATCAGCAATGTTTGAAGAACTTATTTTGTATGAATAAATGTTTCTGCTTTTATGTTTCATAAGCTTGAACAAGATTTCTGATTTTGTCTATAGTATCAGAATCTTGTGGAATGGACAGATGTATTAAGTTATATCTGATCCTGTTTTCTGTGATTGGTATTCACTAGTTAGGTTGTTGCCCTGTGGAATCAAGATATGATCATATGTGCTTACTTGCATTACTCTGCTTCTTTTATCAGGCCCAAAAATCTATTTCAAGCAAATTGCAAGAAAAAAAAAATTTGACACCATAAATATATATTTTAATTCATTTTTTATATGAAAAAATTATCTTGATTACGCCATACTTGGCTTACTATATTTTAAACTTCAATTAATCATGAGTTAATATCTTAACTTGACATGAACTTGATTGTTAGTATTTAGAAATCCTGATATTACCATGCACTTGTCCTTAGGGTCAAAAACTGTAACAATCTTATTTTTTGATAATATTGGAATAATTTAAGAGGTTTTTCTTGACTTTGTTCGTGTCAACAAATAATTTGAAATGTCTTAATTTTTTTAAAACAGGTCCTAATTAAATAGGAATGATTCGAAGTGCTTCTTTTTATATTATTTTGAAAATTTAAGAACTTAATCGTATGGATATGTAAAATATAAGATTTTCAATTCTAGCAAGAAAAAGAAGGAAACGGATATTCAATTTTAAGCGAGTAAACAGAACTTTATATTCGATCTCATTGATACGTATAGAATTATGTGGAAAATCATATTTGACGAATGTACGGCTTAGATAAAACTAAACAACTTTACAGACTTACAGTAAACCGAAAATTTTTCAAGCCAAAATTAAATTATTTTAATTTTTCTATTAAACTAAATTATCTAATTCAATTTGGCTAAATTGTGCGTGTTATCGCTAACAAATGCACTACTGCACGACTTCGACTTTTAAATTATAATAACTAGAAGGTCTGTCTCTGTATTGTTTCAAAAATATATATTTTTTATTTTTAATTTTATAAAATAATTTTAGTTATTTAATTATATAAAAAAATTTAAAATATATTATAACAAATAAAGTAAAGTCAAAATATAAATAAAATATGTAAAAATTGAGTATCAAATTATATATAATCTTAGCATTATATAAAAGACAATTGGATACATTAATTTTACTCCCTTTTATCAATTTATCTATGCCCTTATATACATACATATATATATAATTCTATTCTAATATTTAATATATATATTAAAAAATATTTTTTTTTATATTTAACATAAAATATTAGTTTTTATCATTAAATTTAATCTATAGTAATTTTGCTTTATTTTTTTTTATCAATTTTACTCTTACTCTTATATACATATACCCTTACCCTTATATATATATATATATATATTAAAAAAATAATCTTTTTTTATATTTAATATAAAATATTAGTCTCTATCATCAATTTTAATTTATATTAGAATGTTATTTTTGCGTTACTTCAGAAATATACATATTTTAATTTTTTTATATATAATATAAAAGGTAATTAATATTTTTTTTCAAAATATAAAAAATAAATTAAAAATTAAGAATAAAATATTATCAATTAAGTACAAATAAATAAAATATTAGTATAATTATTATAAAATATTATCAATTAAATGTAGATAAGTAAATTGTGTAATTTAAAGAAAAATCTAAAATTACCGTAGATAAATAATAATTTCAGGTTATTTTATCCATTTTATCCTTCATTTTTTTTAATATTTTTCTTTTTTGTTATTGCCTTTATCTATTTAGTGTTATTCATTTTTAACTCTTATTTTTGCTATTAATTATTTTTTAATTTATTTTTTTAATCTATTTATACTTTTATTATTTATACTTTATTATTTTGTATTTTTTAAAAAATTTATATATCCAATTATAACTTATTTAATATTAAAATTATATATAATTTTAACACTCATTTTTTATATATTTTATTTATCTTTTAATTTTATTTTTATATAATTAAGATTATTTTATAAAAAAATAAAATTTATATATTTTTTAGGAAATATGAAGTTGTGATCCAAATTATAAATTAAAGTTTTATAATATTTTGTAATTATGCAAATTAAAGTTGGGGATCAAACACCTATATTATTGCATTTATAAAAAATGATAATTGTAATTTACTTAATTCATTTTAATTAGAGGTGAATTAAATTGATTAATCTAACACCTAAAATTCCATCATAATTTTCTGAATTCTTTTCGTCTGCAACAGTGAAAATTAAACATTGAAATGCGGGCTTGTGACATGGCCAATATCTTTAATCCGCCGTTTTCACTCGGTCTGTTTAGAACTTCACAAACCGTAGGAAATCCACCTGAGAGGTAGTCAAAGTAAAGTATACTGTTCACTTGATGTTCAACCCAAAAGGATAAGTTTTTTTTATTGAAGACTGAAACCAGGAACAGATAAACTGGAAAATCAATTTACATCGCCAAACTATTAAGAATCAAACATTTATCAAGTGGCAGAGAAAAGAAATATGAAGCTGAAAGTATATGTAGATCGAATGTCCGAACCATCACAGGCAGTTCTCATTTTTTGCATGTAAATTTTGATTTTTTTTCCCAGTTCCTCTGATTTTTTTTCCCAGTTGGTTGCTGCTTTGCTCGATTTCATTAATAATGGGATTTTTCTGCGAATTTAAAGTCCGGTTTTTTATTTTCTTGAGTTTATTCCATCTGGGTGTTTGTATACAGGGTAAATAGAATAGATTTTGAGGAGGTTAAAATTGAACTAGCCAAGCGTCAGCAATTATCTCCTGAATTCAAAGGCGTTTCCTTTCTTTCTTTCTTTCTTCCCTTTTCTTGTTTTTATTTTTCTGTTATTTTCGGTCTTGGAGGACAAAGAAAATTCTAATTTTTGTAGCTCAATCGTTAGAATTCTAATTAAGTTATTTCCACTAGGAATTTTGAAGTATAGAGTGTTGTTTTAGTTGGAAGAAGTAAAATTAAAAAATGTGAATGAGTTTAAACCAATAACAAAAATTGTTTGCGAACGAAATCTTCTTCATTTTCATTAAAGTGTTGTTAAGTATTCATGCCCATTTGTATAATATGGAACCGAGAGAAGCTTCACCCTTCAGAGTTCTGCTTTACCTTGCTCAAAATTAGGTGATATAAGCTGACTAGTCTTCTTGTACGAATGAAGTGTATTTTTGTATTTCAAAATTGCTCTAACACTCGGTCTCCACAGTAGTCAGAAGAAAAACCAAAAGCAGCAATTGCCCTTTTACCCTGGCACAAAGAAAACAATGACAGCTGGTTTTTCTCAATGTTGTAATTTCAGAGATAAACCCTATGGGAAAAGTTCCAGCTATAGTTGATGGAAGATTCAAACTGTTTGAAAGGTGCTTAATAATGCTCTCTCTCTCTGTTCTAATTCTAAAAATCTAATGGAGTGGCTGCTGCCTGCTTCTAGCAATTGTTATTCCATTTTTTACTCATGTCCTGCTTTGCAAAATTTTAATTTTCATGTTGAGAGTTTGTGTTCCCTTTCTCCTTTTGACAATTTAACTTTGTTGATTCCCTTTTGCAGTCATGCAATCCTTATCTATCTTGCTTGTGCATTTCCTGGAGTTGCCGATCATTGGTAAGTTCAACTGCTTATAAGTTGCAATCAGATTCCCAATTATGTTATTTATGTGACATGAACAGGTTAAAATATGTGAATTATTTAAGCTGGAAACAGGGTGAAATTGTAAAGATATCATTATGATGTCTTATTAACTATGTCCCAAAAGATTGTAGGCCTCCCAGCTAAATTCGTGATCTGTTACCTTTATGTTGCTCCAAATTTTACTTTGTCCAAGATTGCTTCACTTTTAGAGTGTAAATTGAAAAAAATGGATTTCAATTCTATAGTTGTACCTCTAGGCTCTAAAACTCATGGGTTTGATGAATCTGATACCTCTATGTAATGTCTTATGAAACTTTACTTGCATGCTTGTTTCCATGCTGTGTCCTGTTGGTGATTCTGTACATCATTTATATAAAATATCTTTACTCAGTTCAAAAAAAAAATCAAAAGATCTTTAGTATATGTAAAAAATTACTTTACTTTATCTTTCATTTCAAGTTTATATGCTGCAGCTCTGTTCATAACAATTTTTTATTTTTCAAACTTCAAGGTATCCAGCTGATCTTTTCAAGAGAGCTAAGATTCAATCAGTGTTGGATTGGCATCACTCAAATTTACCCAAAGGAGCAGGTACTACTTCATGGTTAATTTGAACTTACATACATTGGAAACACATATTAGCATGCTATGCTTTGGACCCAAAAATATACACAATGAAGCTGGTTTTAGTGCATTGGTTCTAATATTCTGTTTTTGCCCTTGACTTGCATTTTGAGCCTTTTTGTTTCTGTTTCTGTGCCAGTATAAGATAAGATGTGAGAGAGTATTTGAAGGAATTAACCACTATACCTTAAAGGTCACCTCTTGAAAGAAAACTCTGTAACTGTACATGTTGCAGCTAGCTTTACAAACTATTTCATTTTCTAAGTATTGGTTTTAGGAGCATCTTTTAAGTTTACAGCAGACTAAATGAATGACCCTGCATTATGCTTGGCCCCTTTTAATCAAATCCTCCTTTTCTTGTTTTCACCACATGAATCAGCATTGAGTTGCATACAATGTAATTGCTAGTAAACTTTTACCTGTTTTATCCAACGCAAGTGATTTTTTTTCCCAATCTTGTGGCATGTGGGGAGATAGAGTGGGGTGGCTGGTGGAGTTTGAAGAGATTCTGTTATACTGTTATTAATTGGTTTTACCCCTTTCTAATTGTTGGTCCTTCTCATTTTCATGCTTCTCCTTTAGCCACATATATTCTGAATACTACACTAGCTCCTGCATAATGCAACTACAGGTATGCATTAGATAAAATCTTTTTTTTTTTTCATCACTACTGTTGCTAAGATAACATAACAGGGAGCAAATTTTGTGTGCAAGACAGAGAGACAGAGAGGAGTTTAGTTTAATTTTTTTTGGATCAGTGGGTTTCTGTTGGGGGTGCTCAGACCTTCCTCTCTCCTTTGCAAGTGTGAAAACCCTCTTTCCTTTTTTTTTCTCCATACACATGAAAAGGGAATTATTACTCTCATCCACTAGAGGAGCAAAGCAATGTGGAGATAATAAAAAAAAGTATACATGGTATCATGTCTTTCTGGAAGCTTTCTGTAGCCCAGCTGCATAGAACATCTGGTTTTGTTTTGCGAAGTAGTAAAGAGGAACGCTTGTCCGCAAAGAAACATATCACAGTCCACTGCATGCTTTTACATTGGTTTTTGATGAATGTTTATGTTTTTTAAGTCAACCTCCTTTCTAAGCTTATGCTGCACTTGTTCTATCAACTATCAAGTTTATGATATATGTTGGGACATATTCTACTTCTCACTTCTCCTAGGATTACCATTACTGCACTTTATAGACTGCTTTTTGTTATATATGGCAGTCTGGCTACAGATTCACTGATTTGTTTCTGAAGACATATTTCTGTGTTTCTTTTTTCACTTAGATGTTTGATTAGGTGGGGAAATTTTTATCTTCTCAAATGGAGAAAAAAGTGGGAATCTTGTTGCTAAATTTGCTCAACTTCTTAAGTCTATTTATAAAGAAAAGAACTTGGTAGCTCGTCTCTCATTGTAAAATTTACTTTCGGATTTAGGTTTTGGATGAAAATGATCGCAACCGAATACTTGGTCCTTATAAGAAAGTTCAGCAATGGATCGAGGATACAAGAAATGCAACAAGCCCTCACTTTGATGATGTGCATAAAATCATCTTTAAAGCTAAAGCAGGATTGCAAAAGAAACGGTCAGAGGGAGCTAGTAATGAGACTCGATCAAGCTCGAAAACAACATTGCTTTCAAAGATGTAGAGATCATTTGATCTTTATGTTTCTTCCAAGAAATGCATCGAACATTTCTCGATTTGTCCTGGATGGTTAGAGCCAATGATCATTCAAAGTTATTGAAAAAAAGAATTTAAATGTATAAATGAAATGAAAAACGTAAGACATGGTTGCAATAAAAATAAATAAATGTACTAATTATAGTTTTTTGAGAATTTGTGCCTGAAGGGTAGACTGTATTATTGATATTGACAAAAACTATAGTTTGCACCTGTAGCTATAAATTTCAAGGCTTTAAATTCAATTACTAAAAGCAACATGTGATGAGTAATTTATTCAGATTTAGAAAAATGGATAGTCGTTTAAGCAACAGAGAGATTAAACACATTATTTTAAGCTACTGATTCTTTCTTCTTTTTGTTCTTCTTCTTCCTTGTAATTTTGCAGTCCGTAAGAAAAAATGAAAAATATAAAATAAAAGTGTAACCCACTTGCATTTAGAAAACCAGTTCGTGTAGTTTTAAAGCTAAGGACATTTAATGGAGCGGGCAGAAGTAAATGGAAACCTGGTTTGTACTATACACCCTGAATTGATTGTGAAGCAGCTTCAATAATAGTATACAAGTCATTCCATTAATGCTTGTTCAATCTTAATGCCACAGAACAGCCATACATATATTTATGTATGCAGATGATCACAAATACACAGCACAGCTTCAACTTGTATATACAAAGGAAAAAAAGATTGCTGGTCCAAATAACAGATTGCTCTGAGACTTATTCCTATAAACAAAACTTACATTGAAACCAAGATCATTAATATCATTCAATCTTTATGCTGCAAATCTCAAGGTTTTCTAGTATCTTGGGTCTCTTGTAATTTCTTAGCAGCAGGGAGCAGACAACTACGCTGACTGAAGAGGCTGCCATGGCAGCACCAGCAATCCAGGGGGGTAAGCGGAATCCTGTACCTGGAAAAAGTGCTCCAGCAGCTATTGGGATACCAAGTAGGTTATAACCCAGAGCCCAAATGTAGTTCAGGCGAATACGGGAAAAAGTCTTTCTTGATAGGTCTACAGCAGTGATCACATCCTCCAAGTTGCTCTTCATCAGAACTATGTCAGCTGCCTCAATTGCAATATCTGTACCTGCACCAATTGCCATTCCAACATCTGCTGCTACAAGTGCTGGAGAATCATTTATACCATCACCTACCATTGCCACTATATTTCCTGCAGCCTGCAAATGATTAGAGATGAAGTTGTTTAAAAAGATTGTCACACTTGGTAAGATCTTTGCTGAGGAAAAACCAAGGGGCACATTATATACCTGTAGCTCCTTCACTTTCTTGGCTTTTTGCTCAGGCTTGGCTTCTGCAATAGCATTTCCAATCCCAACTTCCTTGGCAATACAATTGGCAGTTCCCCAATTATCACCTGTCACCATGATACTCTCAATTCCCATTGACTTGAGAATGGAAATGACTTCATGTGCGCCAGGTTTCAGAGGATCAGATATGGCTAGAACTCCAGTCACTTCATGATCTATTGCTACTAAAATCCCAGTTTGAGCCATCTCTTCAGTTTCTGCAAGCATCTCTTCAGCATCAATTGGAATGATAATGTTGTGGTCCAGCATCAAGCTTCTGTTTCCTACTATTATTTCTCTGTTCCGAACAATAGCTTTCACTCCATGGCCGGTAATGGAGACAAAATCTTGTGCCTCTGGCCAAAGTGGGTTCTCTTCATCTTCCCTGAATTTCTTGGCATATTCTACAATGGCTTTGGCTAAAGGATGCTCACTGTTCAACTGATATGGATAAAGAGCAAAATTTGTCAATGGTACTCATGAGAAAATAACAGATGCTAAAGTTTCTGTTTCTTTAACTCTTGAGAAGCCTAAGATTTACATGATATAAAATCTTCGTTTACTGTGAATTTTAGGAGAACATCATACCTCAGCTGCCACAACAAGTTCATAAAAATCCCTAAGCACAAAATTTTTGAAGAGTTTTGTGTTAACAACAACTGGCTTTCCAACCGTAAGAGTTCCTGTCTTGTCAAACACAATGCAATTCACCTGCAAGGTCAATTACCAGACCAATTAGCAACATATTTAGAACTGGTAGGCTCATACACATCAATTCTCAAATTTCACAAGTAAATATATTTGAAAGAAAAACGGATTTTAATGCTAACCTTGTATGCATTTTCTAATGCTTGGCCACCTTTGATTAGAACACCCTGAGATGCACCAACGCCAGTACCAACCATGACAGCGGTTGGGGTTGCCAATCCAAGAGCACATGGGCAGGCAATGACCATGACAGATATTCCAAATTGGAGTGCAAGCTCAAAGCTGTCCATGGAACTTGGTATCCAAGATTCTGGGTAGCCATGGAACTTTCCAGCTAAAAACCAGGCGACCCAAGTTGAGAACGAAAGAATAATAACCTGCAAAAGATGGTTGCTTATTCACAAAAGCCATTATCATATGTAATATTTTGTCGCATATTGAATGAGCTAATAAAATATACTTACTAGAGGCACAAAGAACTTTGAAACACGATCAGCAAATTTCTGTACAGGAGCTTTAGCCATCTGTGCTGATTCAACAAGACGAACAATCTGTGAAAGAGCACTCTCTGATCCAATCCTTGTTGCTTTAATATACAATACTCCATTCTCATTTACAGTACCTCCAATCACTGGGTCACCCTTCCTCTTAGCCACTGGCCGGGCTTCTCCTGTTATCATGCTTTCATTGACATGGCTCTGACCCCATATGACAAAACCATCTGAAGCCACTTTTGCACCAGGAATGATTTTAATCACATCATTCTTTTGAATCAATCGACTATCAATTTCTTCTTCGCTAATCACATTTCCTTCATCATCTTGAGTCAGTAAAATTGCAGTATCGGGTGCTAAATCCATAAGCTTAGCCATAGCTTCAGATGTCTTTCCTTTAGCCAAAACTTCTAGATACTTTCCGAGAAGAATGAATGATATAAGCATTGAGCTAGTCTCAAAGAAGTCTGTCCCCATGAAATCCGGAGAAGTAGCAGCTCTCAACACAGAGTACAATGAATAGAAGTAGGCTGCATTTGTTCCCAAGGCAATCAGCACATCCATATTAGCAGAACCATGCTTCAATGCTTTGTAGGATCCTGTATAGAATCGACAGCCAATAATGAACTGCACTGGAGTGGACAAAACCCACCTCAAAAATGCTCCTATAGTCAGCATATTGACTATTTTGGTGTCCAATCCATGCTTAATTCCAGGGATATACATAAAAACCATGGATAATAAAAATACAGGAACTGTGAAAATTAAACTCCATAGAAAGGACCTGTAATATTGCTTAATTTCCCCTTTTCTATGGCTTTCTCTTCCTCCAGAACCTTCAGAAAATATTGTCGCCTTAAATCGCCCAGTCCCAGTTGATTCAATCACTTTGATGAAATTTCTAGGACCAGTCATTTCTGGTTTATAAGAAAGAGAAAATTTGTTGAGTTCAGGGTCTGTGTCTATGCTTTGAACACCAGGAAGTGCTCGAAGAGAACTTTCAATCATTCTCATTGAATTATCTGTCGTTATGCCATCAACTTTAAGCTGTATCTTTTCCATATCTTCACCAGTACTGATAAGTATGACATCAAATCCTGTATCCTCAATGGCTTCTAAGAGCTGGTTATAGCTCACGATATTTGGATCATAGCGAAATTCTGCTTCTTCAGTTGCTAAGGCTACTTGAGCTTTTAGTACACCATGAATTGCTTGCAGAGCTTGCTCAACTGTGGAAGAGCAAGAAGTGCAAGTCATTCCATTGACACGAATTCTGCATACTTGAATGGATTTGTCACTGGTCTCATCTTGAATCAAAGTGGCCTCAAACCCTGCATCTTCTTCAATAGCCTTACGAATGGTTTCTTCCTATCATATGCATGTAAAATAAATAACAAAGTCAAAAAAATCGAAAACAAGAACTGATGAAACTAGAAACACAACATTTGAAACTTGTGATTAGAAATCATATGAAGCATAAAAGAAACAAGCATATCAGCCTGGTTCAATTACATTTAATACTTTGTAAGCAAATACTTGACCCGAGTTATGATATAATTAAGCAAAGACAACTTTAGAAACACCAACTTCTAAAACAAAAAATGAAAATAATTATCAACTTGGCATGCATAGTATTGCAGGCTAGTAAAATGAAGTGGAAGTTTGGCAAGATTAGTAAACAAAAATATTCTTTTTGTTTCTCTTTTCCACATTCTCTCTTTCTTTACGTTTTCTTTCTTATCTCTCTCCTAACTATTTTTCATTATATTTTATGAATAAATTTTTAACTATAAAATAAGGTATAATTAGTCTGTAGTTGTTTTACTTTTTCAATGAAACATTATATTGAGAGCACAAAAATAAATGAATTATAGATTTACTTTAAATACAAAATTATACAATTAATTGATTAAGTTATAATATTTTAAATAAAAAAATTATTTATAAATAAAATTTTACTTGAAATTCAATTATAAAGAGCTTTGTTTTAACTTATTTAGAAACAAGTTTTTGCACAAATGAACATGCATGCTTCTGCCATAATATAACAAAGTACTCTTAATCACGTCAACTGCGCTGTTTTAGCAATATCCGGGCTAAGCTTGGCCCAAAATATTGGATTTAGGGCACACCCAAGGAAAATCCCAATGGGATTTCTTAAAAATACCCTGAAAATAAAATTATTTTCAAAAATAATCATTTTTTTCCTGTCAAAATTATTAATTTTCAACTTTCAATTTAAAAAATACTGCAAAATTTTTTTAAAAATTAAAAAATAATTTATCGAAATCTTAACATCCAATTTCACAAGGTTTGGATTCAGAAACCAGGCCCAATCAAGAAACACGACAAGATTAGAGAATGTCACCATTATAGAAAAGTATAAGCTTCTTTGTTTATAATGTACAAACAAATTGATTCAAAAAAGACATTAATTACAACAGAATGAGAATTGTACATAAATTAAGGCACATAGATAAACTTGTTTGTTGAATCGTTTGATTTTCTGTATTCTTTATAACACTACTTTTAACAGAATTTATGTTGCGTGAAAGAAAGAAGCAAATAAAAAATTCTTAATCCCATTATTTTCTTTCCCTTGAAGCAGAGGCCATCCCATTTACTAATAATTTCTCTCATACCAAACAACAAGAAGAAAATAAGAAAGCAAAGAAAACCCAATACGCAGATTAATTAATTAGATTGAGAAACGTACGTTAACAAAATTAGGGTAGAATATAACTCTAGTTCTATTATTCAAGAAATCGACGGCGGCCTCTCGAATTCCAGGAAGCCGTTTGACAGCTTTCTCGACGGATCCAGCACAGGCAGCGCATGTCATTCCGATGACGGAAAATACCGCCTTAGCCTCGGAGCCTTGAACGTCGGTTTCTTGACCGGAAACCCCTTTCGGGTATTTCGGCATAGACGGATAGTGTGGTTTGGGAGACAAATCTCCATAGCTCACATTTCGTATGCAAGCTAGAGCTACTAACTTGTTAGCCATTAAAGCGTTTGTGTTTGGGCCTCTGAGAGCTTTTGTCGGTGCAAAATCTAACTCAAAATCATTTTCGCTTGCCTTTTCGAATTTATATAAAAAGTTTATCATATTGCAAATCACTGGTTGTAATTATCCTGTAAATCAAATTTTATTAAACTTATTACTTCATAAGTACTCCATTTTCCTTAAATTACGTATAAATTTATAATTTTTTAACTATTGTTTTTTGTTCAGAAATTTTTAACTATTGTTAAATATGAGATACAATATAAATATAAATATATATATAATTACGATCAATTATAAAAAAATATTAAGATTATTATTATATAATGACACTATGATGTTTGGAAAAGTTAATATATAATATTCAGTGATCATGGATCACGTACAATAGCATCTGTTTAAAATTTGTTAATGTTTTAAAAAATAAAAGTAAGAAAATGTTATAATATTTTAATTTGATTGTTATTGTAATTAGAAAAAAAAAATATTATAAATCAAAGTTATTAGTGTAACCCATGATTACATTACATATAATAATAATTAATAATAGTAATGGCAGAAACCTTTTGCTTTAAACCCACACAAAATCTAAACAACAAAATATTAAATCTAAAGTCAAAAGTGTGGCCAATTAATTATTTAACATCAACAATATAACATTATTGTATAAATAATATAACATATAGTCCCCCGAATAACTAAGTTACAATTCAAATATCTTTTACTTGTAAAACTTTGGCTTCTTTAATTTTCATTATTATATATCCATCGACTAGTAAATTATTCATGTCAATCAAGAATGAAGTCGGACTTTTTAATAAAAAGAAATAAAATAAAAATATCATATATTTTTTAAAAAATTTAAAATGGCACAATTAAATATTTTAAAAATTTTAATAATATATATATATATAATTTTTATAATAGAATTAGGCAGTTATCCTTTTTCTAATATGAGTGTCATTTGCCCTTATGTCAATATCATGTACTTTATAATAATAATATATATATATGTGTGTGGTTATAGGCGATGCAATTAAAGTATATGGTCTAATAATAATGGATCTTGTACATCAACACGGGGATATTCATTTGCTGGTATTGGACTACTATAAAATGATTATTGTGGCAATAATTTTTTTTTCTTAAAAAATAAAAAAAAAACTCATATATTTATATATATAGTAATGGAACCAAAATTTTTATAATGTAGGTTATCATATTTTATCCTAATACGAAATAGTATCATTTCGAACTAGAATTTATTATTAATTTTTTAAAATTTTGATGTAAAACAACATCATTTCACACCATAATTTAAAAATAAAATAAAATAAATCATGGTGTGAAAAGGCATAATTTTGCATTAGGGCAAAATAAATTAAAAAAAAAAAAGCATTCGTCTTTAACTTCAGAATAACTATTCCAATCTTACACAAATGGCCACCAACTCACCACCATCCATTAGTCAACCACTGCCATTTTAGTCTCCACAGTAAGGTCTTTTCTACCTTCATGTCGGAATGAGTCGAGTATGGTTTTTGTGCACCGATAACATGACGAGCAAGGCTCCTTTATAAGCGGAATAATCCTCTTTAGTGTATTTTCAACCGCTGATCAACCCTCCAAATCCTGCCCAGTTTCGTCATTATATAATTTTCTGTTTAAAAAAAATATATGAAAATGAGTAGCAAATAAACCCCAATTTTAGAAAATAAATTTCAATATAGACTTAGTATTTAAAAAAAAAAGGAAAAAAAAAAGAAAAAGAAAATGGTTGACGGGCATATACATATATAATTCAATTTCTTACTAACAAACAAAGGAAAAAAAACATTAAAGACATTAAGCTAATTTAATTATTATTATTATTATTATATATCAAATTTAGTTATTTATATATTACTTTAGTGGACGAGATGAAATGATTTTTTTTTTTAATTTAAGGTCTCGAATTTATGCACGTTAGATTTTTAATAAATTTGTTGGGCGTTTATTTAAATTAATTTACAGTTTTTATATTATGAGATATTGAATAGTTAAAATAAAAAATATATATACAAGGATTAACTATAAACAAAAAGAAGAAGAAAGAATAAAAAATAAGTGTATTTATAATCAATGGTCAATAGAAAATATTCACCATTATAATAATCTTTTGCATGAAAGCACCGTTGCCTTAGGCTAGCTCACTTAAACAAACTTCAACAATTACGTGGCTTAATAAAAAACTTCTCCATTTTCGAATTTACACATAATAATAATAATATACATTCATTATTAAATTATATCTTAATCTATCTCTTAAAATTATTTTATTTTCGGCTACATTTAAAAAGTAGAAAAATAGCCAAATAAGCTCTGCGTCATTTATAACACCAAAGAAGCTACCTAAAATAAATAACTAATTAAGTAATTTATTAGCAATGTTATCACCTCGGAAAGGAAAGAAAGAAAAGCAAGAAAAGGAAAGGAAAAATTTAACAAGAAACTGTAATAATTGTCATGTTAATCACCAAAATATTACTCTCTCTATTTTATTTTAAGTGTCGTATAATTTTTTTTATTTTATTTTGAGCGTCGCTTTTAAAATTTTAAGATAATATTAATTAAAAATTTTTAATATTATTTATATTAAACTCCCTATTTAATAAAAGAGAATAAGTAAAGTAAGAAATATGAAAAAATGGTATTTAGATATTTATAATAAAATTTATATAAAATTTATAATGGCTAATTATTTTTTTAATCTATGTACACTGTTTTTATATGACACTTAAAATACAATGGAGGAAGTAATTTTTTTAGAAATGATTTTATCATATAATTAGAGGCTTTGAACTTAATTAGAGAATATAATAGCTAAAAACGATATATATATATATATATATATTGAACTAATTGATTGTATGTTAGTTTTTCAAGTTGTTAATTGTACATCCTTAGGTATGTCTTGTTTCATTTTGGTTTGGTTTGGTAATTTTTTATTATAAAACTCTTTTGAAAGATATTTATGAGAGTTTAGTGGTTTTTATCAAACGTTGCGCATATGCGAATCAAGTTGCTTGTGTTTTTGCTAGAGGTTCTGTTTCTAGGTCTTGTTGGGAGAAAATTATATGATATATTAATTACCAAAATATTAATTTTTTAGAAATGATTTTATCATATAATTAGACGTACGTATAGAACTTAATTAGAGAATATAACAGCTAATTAAAAAGGAAATTAATTTTTTTTTTGAACTTGATTAATTGTTTGTTAGTTGTTCATGTAAAAATTTTAATGCGGAAATAATACATGATACCCTATTTAACTGAAATCAAAATATTTTAAGAAATAATAAATTAATTGATGTACCATTTTTTGATAAAGCAGCTATTGTTGAATTGAAAAGTCCCTTTGATTGAGATATTTAATTCTAAACACTTTTCTTTTCTCTATCTAGCTATTATGCACAAAAATTTGAAGAACTATAATTGATGAAATTTTTCACTCACCGTTACAAAGGGTTTTCTATGCTCTTTTATAGATGAGAGAAGAGGGCAAGAAACTGTTCAGTAAAATGCTAAACTTGATAACCATTATTTTTATTTTAAAAGATTACCCACTCCATCAATAAATTATCTTATCTTTACTAATTTATAACTTAATGAGCAGTTTAGTTGGCTACAACTTTTATAAGTGGATAAATTTATAAAAATTAAAACATTAGGTTAATGGGTCATCCACTTAATTAATGTGAATATTCTCCTACTTGTTCCACTAAACCGATTATAAAAACTATAATACATATACATTTTATAACAAAATACATTTATTTAATTTTATAACAGAATTTGACATGTGATCACGAATTTTGATAAAATAGCCAACAAAACCAAAGAGCTACACCATAATATTGAAATAAGCTTAGATTATAAATGCGAGTCATAGCTGTCATTTCCTTCTATATACTACACATTAATAACATTTGCAAACTCAGTTCATCAAGCCAAAACAGCCCTTATAATTTATTTTGTCAAAATATTTTCTGTTGATCAAATAATAAAATACTCATAATTGAAAAAAAGGAAAGAATAAAAACATACTTTAATGCACAAAAAATGTCAATTACATAACTATTAAAATATTCATTATCATACAAGTTACGGATTACTGAAAAGACCCATTCTCATAACATGTTTCATATACGTCTTTGGAGGTAATCCCTTAGTCAATGAATCGACAATCATAAGTGTGGTACTAATATTTTCAATTGACACTTGTTGTTTCTGGACTCTTTCTCTAACAACGAAGTACTTTAAGTCTATGTGTTTTGATCCACTGGAGCATTTGCCATTTTTATAAAATAAAACATAAGCGATGTTATCACAATAAATTCTCATCGGCTTGGAAATAGAGTCGATAACACCAAGCCCTGAGATAAAATTTCGCAACCATAAAGCATGACTTGAGGCTTCAAAACAAGCAATAAACTCAGCTTTCATTATGGATGAGACAGTAATTGACTGTTTTACACTCTTCCACGATATTGTTTCATTAGCTAGCATAAAGACAAAACTCGAAGTTAACTTTAAGCTATCAAAGCAACCACAATAATCTGAATCTGAGTACCTAATCACTTCTAATTGTTCTGATATTTTATATGTGAGCATATAATCCTTTGTCCCTTGTAAGTATCTTATAACCTTCTATGCAGCCTTCTAGTGTTCGAATCCTGAATCACTTTGGTACCTTCCCAACATACCAATAACATAGGTGATATCTGGCCTTGTACAGGTTTGAGCGTACACCAAACTCCATATAACTGATGCATAAGGAATTTTCTTCATTCACTCCCTCTCAAAGTTTTTTTTAGGGCACTATTGTTTACTTAATTTGTCACCTTTTGAAATAGGTGCAACACCTACTGAAGATGACTGCATATTAATTCTCTCTAAAACTCGATTGATATAACCTTTTTGAGACAAACCTAACAGTCCACAACATCGATCCCTGAAGATCTCTATGCCAATAACATAGTTTGTCTCACCCATATCAACCATTTGAAAGTTTTTAGAGAAATATTTCTTGGTTTCATGTAATAAACCAAGATCACTACTAGCTAGCAAAATATCATCTCCATACAGTATCAGAAATATAAACTTACCCCACTAACTTTCAAATATATACTCTGATCAACAGTATTTTCTTTAAATCCAAAAGATGTAATAGTATCATTAAACTTAATATACCATTACCTGAAAGCTTGTTTAAAATCATAAATGGATTTCTTTAATTTGCAAACTAGGTATTCCTTTCCTTTCTTTGCGAACTCTTCAAGTTATTCCATGTAGATATCTTTATCCAAATTTCCATTCAAAAAGGCAGTTTTCACATCTATTTGATGTAACTCTAGGTCAAAGTGAGTTATAAGTGCCATAATAATTCTAAGCGAATCCTTTTTAGAAACTGGAGAGAAAATATCTCTATAATCTATTTCTTTCTTTTGAGTGAAACTTTTGACCACTAGTCTAGCTTTAAATAATTCGATATTACCTTTGGCATCTCACTTGGTCTTAAAGACCTATTTACAGCTAATGAGTTTATAATTATTAGGCAAATCAATAACATCCCATACATTATTATGGTTCTTAGATTTCAACTCTTCATTCATGTCTTCTATCCATTTATTAGAATCATCACTTTTCATGGTATGTAAAAATAAAACTGGATCTTTCATTATCCTAATATCAAAATCAAATTCTTGTAGGTACACCACATAATCATCTAAAATGACAGATTTTATTTCCCTTTGAGATCTTCTTAAAGGAGTCGATTGTGATGGTTCTACAATATTTTCAATGGAAACAGTTTCTTGAGGTAATGAACCATCTCTATTATTTTGCTCATTTTCTTCAATTTGATGAATAGGTTGAGGAGCAACATTTTCTTGAGACAAAAAGGGTGGTGAGATATCCACTCTTATTTTCTCAATGTCTACTTTTCTTAGTTCATTACTCCTACTAATTTTGCCATTTTCTGAGAATCTGGCATTATCTGTTTTAATTATTCTCACACTATGGTTAGGATAGTAAAATATGTACCCTTTTGATTTATCTGGATAACCAATAAAATATCCAGAAATAGTTCTTGAATCTAACTTTTCTCATGTGGGTTGAAGATTCTTGCCTCTGCTGGATAATCCCATATATGTATATGTCTCAAACTAGATTTCCTACCAGTTCATAACTCAAAAGAGTTTTTGGAACTACTTTACTAGGAACTCTGTTCAAGATATACATTGCATTCTTTAAAGCTTCACCTCACAAAGAAATAGGTACAGTAGAGTAACTCATCATACTCTTAACCATTTCCATTAATATGCGATTACGCCTTTCAGCAACACCATTCTGCTGTGACGTACCTAGTATTGTGTATTAAGCACGAATGCTATGCTTTTCTAGGAATTTGGCAAAATGACTAGGGTTTTGTCCCGATTCATCATATCTACCATAGTATTCACCTTCTCGATCTGATCTCACAATTTTAATCTTTTCATCTAATTGTCTCTCAACCTCCGTAATGTACATCTTAAAGATGTCAATGGCTTGAGAATTTTCATGTATTAGATATACATATCCATATCGAGACAGATCATCTATAAAGATAATAAAATATCTCTCTCCTGTAAAAACAAAAAATGGAGAGTGGTCTGCAAATATCTGTATGAATTATCTCAAGAAGCCTATTACTTCTCGTGGTACCGTTCTTTGTATGCTTGGTTTGCTTTCCTTTTATACAATCCATACATACTTGGAAATCAGTGAAGTTAAGATTTTATAAAATTTTATCATTTACTAATTTTTCAATTCTTTCCCTAGAGATATGCCCTAGTCTTTTGTGCCATAAGAATGAAGAATTTTCATTAATTAAGCCACGTTTTGAACCAACATTTGAATGCAGGGTAACTAAAGCTTATGTAAATTCATGATTTAGATAAATTTTATATAAACCATTATATAAAATACCGGAACCAACTGTCATTGAATTAAACATTAAACTTAGTTTTTCAAAATCAAAATAAACTGAATATCCAGCATCATCTAATTTGGATAAAGAAATTAAAATTTTAAAAATCGAAGGTACATAAAAAGTATTTAAAAGATCCATCTGATGACCGGTCTCTAAAAGTAAGTGATAGGTACCAACAGCTACCACTTTTACTTTGAGACGGTTTCCCATATAGAGAAACTTTTCACTTTTCTTTGATTTTGGAATTATAAGGAAACCCTATAGTAACATGAGTTGTGGCTCTAGAATCAATCCACCAAGTATTAGAAGGAACTTCAACAAGATTTAATTCATAACATACAAAAGAAAGATTTATACCTCTCTTTTCAAACCAATTATTATTTTTGTTACATTCATTCTTCATGTGTCCTTTCTTACCACAAAAGTGGCACTTCACAATAAATTTACCTTATTGACTCTGGCTACTTTCTTTAGGTCCATTTTCTTTAGTGGGTTGTGTTTTCTTTTTTTGAATTTACCTTTATTCTTCATGGCTCGATGAGTTACAGCAAGGGCAAGATTTTGTCCATCTTGTCTTAATCTCACTTCCTCTTGAATACACTTACTGGTAAGCTCATTCAAGTTTCACTGCTCATTGTTAGTATTATAGTGAATCTTGAATGGAGAAAACTGTGATAGAAGTGAGTTAATGACAAACTGAACTAAGAAGGACTCATCCATATTCATGCCTAGTGCTTTCAATTTCTTAGCCTTTTCAGTCATGTTCAGAATATGTTGTTGAATACCTTTTTAACCATCATACTTTATACTAGTCAATTCAATCATCAGTATGCCTGCAATGGACTTATCAGTGCATTTAAAGCACTCCTCAACAGATTTTAAAAATTCTGAAGTGATCACGGTTTGAGGAAGAGAGATCTTGATATTATTGGCAATGGTCATTCTCATAAACATAAGACCGAGTCTATTTGATCTTTTCCAGGCATTTAATTGCTCCACCTATTCAGAAGTATTTTTATAGGTAGCTTCAAGTAGTTTTTCAATTATCAAAGCCATGTCAAGATCCAGTACACTCAGTGAGAATTGAACCCTTTTATGCTGCTCAGAAAAATTTGATTCGTCTATTGTTATCATTCCAAATGTAAGAGAGTATAAAAAAGTGAAAACTGTACAAAAGAGAATAATGCTCACAATAAGGCCTCAAATAAACTCTTAAACCATATAACGATGAACTATTGATATCACTATAGTTTTTCTTTGAGTAAAACTCTAGCATATCTAGTGTCCACTCGAAGGGAGCTCGAAATCAAATTACTATTTTATGTTATTCATATGTTATCTTTGGGTATCCATATTATCTTTCTAAATAACATAAATAGCTCCAATCTTCTAATTATAAATATTATTAAAGATGTTATTTCTTTATAAGTCTCCCTTAATTATTTCATACAATTTAATAGACATATGACTTACTAACTTAGGTCACTTTGACAACTATCTAAACTAATGAACTATATATCTATAAATTATCTGACAATATTTTATTTTTTATGTAGTTTAATAATTACAAGACTCATCAACTTAGATTATTTTGGTAACAATATAAGTTAGTGAATCTTAAGTCATAAAACTATTTGGCATAATTTACATAAAAAATCTCTCATGTTTACATTGCATATAACATATTATATACACAAATTCATTT
Source organism: Garcia nutans (assembly GCA_947685225.1). Lineage (NCBI taxonomy): Eukaryota > Viridiplantae > Streptophyta > Magnoliopsida > Malpighiales > Euphorbiaceae > Garcia > Garcia nutans. Next base: position 2,719,667 of record CANTUV010000089.1, read on the forward strand.
ACTTTAATGTATTTCAAAAATAAAATAATAACACATTCAAACTTTTAATGATACAATGATATAAATATTATATAATAATATAAAATTAGTATACTGTAATAAACATATGTGATATATAGAAATAGGCCTACAGAAATATGATTCACTTTATCCTTCAATATGGTAAAATTATTATATTTGCTTTATGGTTATAGAACCAAAAACTTAAATTCAATAAAGATGGACACTAACATTATTACTGTACACGGGTCCATTCTAATGATATTTGTATTTCATATAATAACATATGTATATGCAAACAAATAGCCAATATGTGTTTAGCACGTGTCCAGTATTTAATGGCTTCAAAATAATAATTACTCATCATAGATTACAATGGCATATCATATAATACTTTTATTTAGAACTATAGAAGTTCCAGTGTTTCTTTCAAATACGGGCAATGGTTAATCAATTGAAATCAACAAACTCGAAATCACAATTTTTTTTATTTCGTTTATGCATAAACAATAATTACAACAAATAAAAATCAACATAGTAATATTATGATGATTGAAAATCATAACACTATAATTGCAAGATGTTTAAAATCAATTGGCTCTGATACCAACAGTAAGAATTTTAATGCGAAAAAAATACATGATGCCTTATTTAATTGAACTGAAACCATCTTAAGAAATAATAAATTAATTGACGCATCATTTATTAATGAAGTGGTCATTATCGAATTGAAAAACCTCTTTGATTGAATATTTTAATTCTAAACATTTTTCTTCTCTCTCTATCTAGCTATTATGCATAGAAATTTTAAGGGATATAATTGATGAAATTTTTCACTCATTGTCACAAAGGGTTTTCTGTGTTCTTTTATAGATGAGAGAAGAGGGCTAGAAACTTTTCAGTAAAATACTGAACGTGATAACCATTATTTTTATCTTAAAAGATTACCTACTCCATCAAGAAATTATTTTACCTTTAATAAATGGTTATCTAAAACTTAATGGACAACTTAATTGGCTACAACTTTTATAAGTGGATAAATTTATAAAAATTAAAACACTAAATTAGTGAGTCATTCACTTAATTAATGTGAAATTAACAGTTCAAGCTGTTAATTCTACTCCCTTAAATATGCCTTATTTTGGTTTAGTTATTTTTTTGGTTGTAAAACTCTTCTGAAAGATATTTTTGAGAGTTTAGTGGTTTTTGTCAAACTCTACTCGAATCAAGCTGTTCATGTTATTGCCAGAGCTTCTGTTTTTGGGTATGAGCGTGCTTGTTGGGAGAATTATGCTTCGATGAAAGTTCACTCTTGATTTCAAAAATTAAGAAGATTAAAATTAAAGATAGTATATATTAGAATATTAAAATTATTGTTTCGTGAGATGGTTGCCGACTATTACTGGAATTGGTTTGTCTTCCTCCATAGATGGCCATGAATGCAAGCTGAGGACTACCGTGCATCAACATGCACTATATTGTGGATTAATCTACTTATCTAAATGAGATTAATTTTTTTTTGTTTTTATATGAATATAATTGAATTATTGATCTTATTCAAAAAAAAATTGAATTATTGATCCCTTTAATTGACAATATATATATAGAGAGAGAGTGAGAGAGCTGAATCACCCTCTGTAAAAAGTTTCAATAATTGGGTTTCTGAATTTGTCATGAATCAAGACAATTGAAAAATCCCAAAAAATTTCCTATCTTCTTCTCGAAGTGGCACATATATTTCATTTTCTAAATTTAACTAAAAACATGTTATACGTATATCTCTAATATACCTCTAATATATTTAGATATATAAGTATTTTTAAATTAAAATTTAAAAACTAATTTTAAAAAACTCGATATTTTTTAAAATATTTTTATATAAATCATAAATATGATACTTCAATGGACTTGAAGGAGAAAACTAGAGGAAAATGACATCCTCCATTATATTTTTAAAAAATTTTATTTTTTTTATCAATGTTATTTTAGTCATTTACTATAAATTCATTATAAATTACGTAAAATTTATAAATTCATTGCAAATTAATTATAAATTCATTATAAATACATTGTAAAATTTATAAACTCTTTGTAAATTAATAAAAATTTGATATTTTGATAAATATTTTATAAATTTTGATATTTTAATAAATATTTTATAAATAGAGTAAATTTAAAATTATTTTTAATTATTTTTATATTTTTGTTAAAAGCACGAAAATTAGTCGATTATGAAGCACAAATATAGCCAGAAAAAGAGAAGAAATTCTGGGCCTATCGACGATAGCCCAGCTAGGTCTTAATTGATGTGGATTGATTTCCTCCATTAGTGTATTGGGTTATGTAGCCGAATCAATTTTGAAGTTTGTTGGTGTTGTTTCTTCAATCAATCTGTTACTGGCTCCAAATAAATTACTGGTTTAAAACTTAACCCCGGTCTAAGGTAGTTAATCAAGTCATTCAGATAATAGTCAAACCTTCATTTAGAAATCTTTATAGTTTCAATTCAATGAATTCAAATCAAATTTCAAAATTTAAAATTAAAATAAATAGTATTTGACTCAACTCAAATCGATAACATCTATCCCATTCTAACTTGTAATGTGGATTCATTTACATGTATTGCTACTAAAAAAATAATATAAGCGTTTCAAACAAAAAATATATATATAAGCTCCCAGCACTTTCTTACTAGAAAGTAAATTATTTTTATTATATCTCAAAAATACATTTTTACATTTTATCATATTTAAAATTTAATTTATAAAAATAAAATACCTGAAGTTATCATTTTTATCATAATAAAATCACCCATTCATTTTTCCATCCAAATTGTTAATGAAAAAAATTATGTAGCATTTTATGACAGACTATGCCAACTAATATAAGCTTATATAGTATTAATATCATAAACCAGTTGATTTTTTGTCTAAATCACTTACGAAAGAAAAATTAATGTGATATTTTACGAAACGTTATATTAGTAAATATAAACTGATATGACAATTATGTCAGTATATAAGTTGACATGGTTCGATATCAACACACTAAATTAAATTCTGAAGATATAATAGAGTATATACAAATTCTTAAGGGAGCAATGAGTATAATTTATGAACTTTTGGAATTTTTTGTAAATTTATTGGTAACAAAATCCTCTTGAGTGCAGAAAATCAGTTACTAACAACGCTCACATTAAATCCCCAAACTGGGAAATGTAGAATGTTGATGGAATGCAAGAAACGAAAATTAGCTGGGGATGCGTAAGCGCTTACGTTTGTTATGCAGCGGTTCGAGGAACTCCGACGCCGCATGGACCCCATCGTTTCGTGTAAGATTAATATACTAAATGGCGCACATTTTTATTTGACTAAGGCCCATCCCCAGTAACCTTTCAAAAATCCTGAACAAAAAAAGTAACCTTTCAAAAACCAACTCAATCATTAACTTGAAATTGCTGACAAACGTTTTGTGTTATTGTCCTCTCTTTTTTTCACCTCCAATATTTTGTTTCAAAATAAGTCTTAATTATGCTATTGGTCCTTATATTTTTATTTTTTAAATTATCATGTACTATATGTTAAAAGAGGTGAATTTTGTACCAAAAAAAGAGGTAAATTTTGTAGTAAATTTTTGGTGATTTTTAGAAATAGTAGTGATACTATCCAAGAATTACCGAGCAAAAAATTATTAGACTTTCGTTCTCCAAAGAAAGAACCGAACTCTTTAAGACGTGGTTCTTGAAAATGGAATCGAGATCCTCAAGATAAGATCTATAGTTCGGTATTTTCTTTTCTTAGCACTACCGAGTTTTAGACTCAGCCGATAAGATTTCGACACATCTAGAAAATTCGTTGATATATACAGTTGTTGTCTCCTGCTTTCCAACTATAAATTAAGGTAAATCATCACAGGTAAATTTATCTTTTTCACAATTAAGAAAGATCGTTTTTCACTAAGAGAGCAATTACTGACTTTATCATCGGAATCCGATTCACCAATTTTTTGTCTTATAAGTGGGAGTTAGAGTACGGGCACAACCTGGGACCGAGCTTAACTAGTGAAGAACCCAAATTTCAGTCCAATGAGTTCTGAAAATCTACCTCGCCATCAGTGGTGCAGTGAGCATGGACTGGCTGATCCCCAAGCAATGGATAACAGGACTCAAGATCACACCTTTGAGCCACCAAACCAAGCAATAGATAACATGACTCAAGATCACACCAATGAGCCACCAAAACAAGTTCAAATCACAAATGAGAGACTTCCTTTACCGCCCTATACACCATAAAATCACACAGCCCCGAACAATAATATTAACTCTAGCAACCATCCTCAAGCCAGACCGTCACATGCAGACCATACAACACCAAGACCCTCAACTGCTACACTTGAGGCCGAATCGACTGCAGCAGCTCTATCCACTTTACTTACCCCATTGGTACAACTGGCCTCAATAGTGGTACAATCCCCGAGTCTAGCAAACCAAAAGGCTAAAGAGCTCACAGACACTTTGAATAACTTCATCAAAGTTTTCAAACCGCAAGTTGGTGGAAGCTTCCCTCAACAACAAACACGACCCTAACCCTTGGTTGTTGAAATCCAAACTTTCCTTCCAGGACACCAATTACCATTAGATTATACCCCTCGCCAATAAAAGTAAACCCCACCACCAACTTGTAACACACGTCCCTGCCCACTTAGACATTGTCCTCTCCAATTTCAACCTGAGTTTAGTCATAACCCCCAAATGGAAAATGACGCCTTAGACCCGAAGAACCAGACCAGGAGGAGGCTTTGTTCCCCTGAATATTTTATATTTCGGGCGTCTACTTATTTAGAGCAAACTTCTCAAAAACTCAAATAGAAGGATGCGCAATTTATAGAGGAATACATCAAGGCTCTAGTTGATGAAAGAATAAAATGAATGCGCAGGGAAATAGATCTACAATATGATACTGCCTTTCACTCTCCATTGTCCAAGAAAATTCTCAGTGCTGTATATCCAAACTTTCACACACTGAAGTTCAAAGAGTATGGTGGAACAACAGATCCTCGTCATTATGTTGACTATTTTTTTAATACAACACTCATTTATACCACCTCAGATCCTGCTTTGTGCAAGCTTTTTCCAAAACCTTGATTGGTAATGCCCAGATATGGTATAAAAATTTGGAACCACACTCCATACATAACTTCAGCCAACTCACTGAGCTCTTTGCAAATAAATTTGTGGCTTCTATTGATCCTGGCCGAACATCCGTAGATTTGTTCAAAATTGTTTAAAAATCCAAAGAAACATTGAGAGAATATGTAGAAAGATTCAATAACATGGTGGGTAGAATCTCCAAAGTAAACTTTGACACGGTCTTGGAGGCATTGATCAGAAACACAAAGTGTCCTCAATTTTTAAATTCTTTAAGTATCCGCCCCAAGATTTTACCGAGTTAATAGCCCAATCACATAAATACATCAAAGTGGATGAAATTTCACGAATTTAGAAAGAGTTTCATGCTCATTGTTAGGATCAAGGTCAGACCTCTGAAAGTCATGGTGAACTCAATAAGTCTGAAACATCTAAACATTTTCTCGAGCCATCAAAGCAATATCCCCATAAATCACATCATTATAGATCCACCAAACTTAGCTCCTCCTGGAGAAGTTACCACCACAACCCAGCAAGGTTGTCTCACCATTTAACCCTGAACTGAACTTTTCATGTATCTAAAGCACCTAAACATTTTGCATCTTTGAATACTTCCCAAACCAGTATTCTTCGATAGCTCAAAGCGAATGGTGAAGTAAATTAGCCTAGGCCAATGAGAGATCATAACAAAGATCAGGGGTTATATTACAGTTTTCATCAAGCCCATGGCCATAAAACTAATGATTGTGGTATATTAAAACTGAAAATTGAACGACTGATCCGAGAGGGATGCCTCAACCAGTTTGTCACAACATTTGGAGATAAATATCAACCGAGCTTCTAACTATTCCAAAGCCTCTAAGAAAGCCTCGATATGAGTTATCCATGTCATAGCAAGTGGAGAACATTATGACATAGCCTCTAAGAAAGCCTCGATCATTACTCTTTTCCCAGGAGAATCTCATCAGATCGTCAGGCCACATACTGATGCCTTGGTAGTTGAGGCAGTTATTTAAGAATATCTAGTTTAGCCTATTTTAGTACACACTGGGAGCACCATTAATCTTTTAACATTAGAGGCATATAAGAAGCTCGGTTTATCTGTAGTTGTCATGAAGCCTGTTTCTGCTCCTTTGGTTGGTCTTTTCGGATATAGCATCCCGGTACTTAGCTTGATTATGCTCAATGTTTAGTTGGGAGATGAATCAGTTGTTATAAATTATCACACTTGTTTCATGGTGGTTGATATGAAATTTGTGAACAACACAATTTTTGGACGCCTATTGCTTGTAGGGGTGGATGCTTGCATTTCCATGAAAAACTTAGTCATGAAGGTCCCGACATATCATGGGGTAGCAATTCTTAGAGGCAATCAACAAATGGCTCAAGATTCCTATGTTGTTCTTCTTAAAGATGTAAATATGGGTTCTCCCAGTAGATTTTCTTTATGTGCCTAACAAACCAGAATACCGAGTCGAAGCTATCGATATGCTGAAAGACATAATGGTGGGAATAAATAATATATTGAAGATAGCAAGCTCCAGTAGCCCAGAGAAAGAGCTCGCCCTGACTCAAACTTTAAAGTAATATAAAAATATCTTTGCTTCGGATCCCACCGATGTTACTAGGATCTTTCCCAAACTCATGATTCACGAACTCCATGTGCATTCTACGGTTGTTCCCATTAGATAAAAGAAAAAAAAAGGGTTTGGAAAAATAATTGGCTGCGAAAGAAGAGGTAAAAAAGTTGTTAAAGGCGGGCTTCATTAAAGAGATTTTATTCCTATACTGGTTAGCCAATTTGGTGCTACTAAAGAAACCCAATGGTAAGTGGAGAATGTGCGTGAATTTTACCGATCTTAACCAGGCATGCCCTAAAGACTCTTATCCACTCCCGAATGTTGATCGCCTTATAGATTCAATAACAGGTTATGAAGAATACAACTTTATTAATGCTTATTCTGGTTACCATCAGATTTCCTTGAAGGTCGAAGATCAAAACAAAACCACTTTTATTACAGGAAGAGGTACGTACTGTTATAAGGTTATGCCGTTCAGTTTGAAAAATGCAGGTGCTACATATCGACGGCTCATTAACAAACTTTTCCAACATCAAATTTGTCAAACTATTAAAGTGTATATTGATAACATGATCATTAAATTTAAAACTTCGGCCGAATGTCCTATTGACCTTGTGGAAGTCTTCAAAATTCTCAACCAGGTGAATATGAAGCTTAATCCAAAAAAATGTGCATTTGGAGTTCAATCTGGGAAATTTCTGGGGTTTATGATATCATAGCGGGGTATTGAAGCCAATCCTGAGAAGATACAGGCTGTGATGAAAATGAAACCACCCAAGAACCTCAAAGAAGTGCAAAAGTTGAATGGGAGAATTATCGCGCTTGGAAGATTCATTTCATGTTCTGCCAAGAGGTGCTTGCCCTTTTATAAGCTCCTAAAGAGTGTCAAGCAATTTCAATGGACAGATGAGTGTCAGCAGGTGTTCCTCGAGCTAAAACAGTTACTTAGCTCACCTCCATTACTTAGCCGGCCAGTTCCAAATGAGACACTCTATTTGTATCTTTCAGAACACAACAGCTATTTGCTCAGTCTTGATCAGAGAATAGGACAATCAGCAGTTTCCAATTTATTGCACTAGTCATATCTTAAAGGGTCCTAAGCTCAGGTATCTTCCTTCAGAAAAATTGGCTCTGGCCCTCTACATTGCCTCAAAAAGGCTTATACCATACTTTGATGCACATACCATCATTGTACGCACCAACTCATGCCTGAAAAAGATCCTACAGAGGTCAAAAATATCAGGACGATTAGCAGAATAGGCAGCTCGGCTGGAAAGATTTAATGTTTGGTATAAGCCCTGGAGAGCTATAAAAGCACAAATTTTGGCAGACTTTATTACTGAATTACATGAGCAACCTCCTGAATCCATCCCCAAAGAGGCTTGGTCCCTCAATATAGATGGAGCATCTTGTGGTGAAAGAGCTGACATCGGGTTAATTCTTTAAAGTCCAGGAAAGATATTCGTTCAATATTCTGCAAGGGTGAATTTTTCTGCTTCTAATAATGTCGTCGAATATGAAGCTGTCAGTTTGGGATTAGGACTAGCTTTGGAGGTCTGGCTCAAATTTTTGCAAATTTTTTCAGATTTTCAATTAGTAGTCAGTCAGTTGACTGGGAAATATGAAGCTCGGGAACCAAATATGACTCGTTATAAGGAGCATGTGACCAAACTCCTTTCTAATTTAGAGAAAAATGGTGGATCCTGGAAAATCCATCAAGTCGTACGAGCAGAGAATGAGCAAGCTGATCATCTAGCTAAAGCCACTACTTCCAAAGAGGGGGCTTCTGAGCACGGAATACTCACGGAGATTTTATAATACTCTTATATCTTATATACGTATAACACATATGCCCAGTATATGTAAAATATATATATACGATATAAAAATATCACAATAAAAATAAAAATAAAAATTTTCACATTTTAAATTTAGAATTTCACATGCTTAAAAATATATATTTAAATAGTAATAAAATATTTTTTTTTAATTATAGGTTTCAAAATAAGTATTTTATTAGAAAATATCTGAAAAAAATTTATCAGAGTTTTGTCTGTAATTTATACATTTCAATTTTTCAACAATTGCCCAACCTGTATAATATACACTCCTAACAAAATAAATCATATATTTTCACCTCAACTTCTCAATTTCTCCACATTTTCTCAAAATATTTGTATATATATACATATATATATTTGAACACATATAAACAACTTATATTATACAATTTATTCAAAGAGTCTTTATAATTTACAATATTTATATATATACTTTAAAAACATGACATAATATACATAATATCTAAATATATTATAATATCAGATATTTACATGCTGACAAATGACTCTGATCTTGATGTACCTAAAAATACTTCAAACTCAATAAACCCAAGCCTAGTCCCGACCATGTCTATTAGAACTCTTCGGCTCTACTGAATTGTCCATGTCATATGCGCGATGAATTACAATCACGCTAAGCTAAAAGCTTAGCGGTATAAACTTTGATAACAATAAAACTATAAAACAATGCCAATGAAAAATACTTTTATATGGTGCTTCACAATTTAGCACTCAATTTCATCTTAAAATATATTCTTTAACAATTTTATAATTCACGTAAGAAAAAACAAAAAAAAATATGGGCCCAAAAGATCTAATATACTATTCAAATACTAGAGTTACTATTTTGGTCCAAATTGACATCAAGTATCTAGCCACGAAGGCAAATTATGTCTCAGTGACGTCAAGCATCTAGCCCCGAAGGCTAATCATGTATCAGTGGTGCATAGTGTCTAGCCCTAAAGACAAATAATGAGGATAACCTCGTAGGCATGCCGCCAAACACAGAACTCTGAAAATTGAATAACATACTAGGCACACAAATAATTCATATTTCTCATATTCAACTTTTCTCATTTTCTCATATTTAATTAGGCTAATTATCTTATTTCTCATTATCAATTAGACTCATTGCCTCATTTTCACATTTTTTATCACATTGCATCATTTTTCATCATATTGCATCGTTTTCATTTTTTTTCTTATTTTAATTCATCATATTTCATCATTTCATCACAATGTATCATATATCATATCAAAATTACATTACCTAAATATTTTAGATCATTTTCACATAATTCACATAATTCACATTTTATGCAATTTAGCTATTATTATTGGCTTTTCACAATGCATGTAATACATACATAACAAGTCAAGTATCATAGCACATTGTTCATGAATGTTCAATGTATCAATTAGCTTAATACATTTTTCAACCAAAATGTGTTAAGCCTAATTTAATGACAATCTATCTATTTTATCAAAAGTTTGTACTTATCTTAATAAGTACTCCAAAGCAAGCTCAAAATCTCCCACAAATCTTCACTTTCAAGTTATCTTTTAACACTAAGGTTAGGAAAATCATCTCTCTTTACTGCATATACCAAATATGATCAAATACAATTATTTAATATCACATTTTAAGACACTACAAGTATTAAACCTCAATTAAACATCACTTTTATAAATATCTCAAAATATGCCTATCCTCACTTTAACTTAGAAAAACTATGCTAACCTATTTAAATTTGTATTTTAAGTTTATTTATATCATTATGAATATATTTTAACATATTTAAATCAATTACATTAAATAAACACATACTTTTGTTCAAAACCCTAAAATAACATAACCTTCACCAATGAAAGTTCTTCATTCTTACTCAATCCAATTATCAAACCAATCTCATTTTCATCACTTATATCATTAAAAAACATGGTTTAAGTATTAAAACTAAACAATTAACCAATCTTTAAAAAAAAAATTCAAAACCCTAAATTCAACGCTACCATTTCTAAACTCTAACCAAACATAACCAAATCCATCATTTGACTTTAAAATTCTTATTTATACATCAAAACAACACATTTGGAATCAAATTACATAATTAAAACTCATAATTTCACGAATCTAAAAATTTCATGACTCTAAATTCTCTTTATTCATCAAACTCCATTTAAACTTAACAATTTCTTCAATCTAATCTTAAAACCATTATTAGTTGCTCAAAATAACTTCATACATACCAATTCTAACAATTATAACATACTCTATCAAAATTTTCAATCAAATATATTCTCAATTTCATGAAAATCTATAGAAAGAAGTTAGAATTGAGCTATAAAATCTAAAGAAATATACATTTTTTTCTATTTTAACATAAAATTTATTTAATAAATAATATTAAATAAAAATATTATAAATATTTAATATACTAACTTATTTTAATAGTAAATTGAGCTATAATTTGATAGAGGTGAAAATGAAAAATGAGTTAATCAATTTTAAATGGAGAGAGTAATTTATTTATTTTTTATTAATAAGTAATATTAAATATGAATATAATAAATATTTAATATATTAATTAATTCACACATTAATGAATTTATTAAAACTATAAAAAAAGTTATGATATAAAATAAATAAAAATGTATATTTTTCAACTTAAAATAGCTGAAATAATTATTTTTAAGTAACCAAAAAAATGCCTCTAATTCCAAAAAGTCTGCAGAGTTTCCACTTGGCACTTTCTGAATTCCACATGGGTCAAACAAAGCCTTAAATTTTTTTTAAAAAAAATACTGTAATTTATTTTCTTTAAATATACTATAATTTATTGAATATTGGGTAAACGTAATTGTCACCGATAAGTCAATAAAATTGTGGTATTCTACGAGTGGAAGACAGTAAGCACTAAGCACAACAATACGCTTTTCCGGAGCATAAACTTTGCCTACACGAAAAATAAAAAGTTAGTTCCCAAATCAAGTGGCTTGTATTATTAATTTATTAGAGTATTCCGCGTACCATTAAATCGTAATCAAAATCACAATTTCATGCTTAATTTTTGCCTAAATTTCATGTTAATTAAAACTTATATAGTAGTATAAAAAATCTCAAATTAAAATCAATACCAATATATTCCTAAATAAATTAACAATACTAATAGAATATATATCATTCGATCCATAAGAATAATGGAACCAGAAATATAATGAAATGGATAAACTTTTTAAGAAAAAAATTATTGTCGAATTGAAATTAAAATTGAATATTTAATGCTATAGTAAAATTTAAATTTTTATTAAAAAATTTTATAAAAAAAACTTCTCAATCAAAATTTTATATTATTTATTTAATTTTAAAAATTTATTTAATTTTTAATATATTTTATTCTAATTTTTCAATTTATTAATTTATTTATAGTATTTTATTAAAATTCAAAAAATTAATATCTAAAAAATTATTATTTTTTCTGTCCAAAATTAATATGAACACTTTTCATTTTACTTATATTAAAAAAAATTAATTATTAAGTTAATAGATAAAATTTTTTCTATAAACTATATATTGTATCCTCTATTTATACCAAATCTACCCCAGAGAATAATATTATGTAAGACACTTCCTAATTGCACTTGGATGCTTTAGTGATAAAGCAAACAAGATTTATTAGAACATTTTCTATTTGCTCTTTATACATATATATATATATATGTATGTATGTATGAAGTTCTTTGTAATAAATAGTTAATATAATAGGCAAATAAGAACACACCCATACAAAAATAGTGATTGTACATATTCTATCCGTTTAAAATTATCACTTTTATAAAAAAAAAAATTTCTCTCTCAAATTATTATTTTATATAATTAAAAAAATTAATTAATTTTTTCAATTATACCATTATCATTAATGACTTAATTAATGAAATGAGAGTATAATATTAATGAATCAATAGAAAATATTTTAGTTTATGTAAAATAATTTTATATAAAATCTATAGAAGTTAATGACTTTCTTAATATATGTGTATGAGCTAAAAGCAACAATTTCAACAGAACGGAAGAAATATTTTACATCAAATAAATAATTAATAATGTCAAAACTCGAATCAAGGTATTAATATGACTTAAATATAGTTATTAATTTCAAGCCATCTATTATTCCCTCCATTCTAATAAAATTATTTATTTTAACTCATACATATCTATTAAAAAAATTATTAAATCCTCTAAATATTACTCAATTAGCTCATTAATATTAAAATTATTATATTTTCATTCCATTAATTAACTTATTAGTAATAAGTATATAGTTGAAAAAGACTACTTCCTCCATTCATAAATACATGTCACTTTAAAAGCTTTGTACAAGAATTAAGAAAATTATATAATAATCTATTTTATATAATCATTTTATTAAATTACCCTTCTCTTTTTATTTAATATTCATTGAGAATTGTAGAAAGTTTAAAAAATTAAGGTTGTAAGCTTGATTTTTTTGAAAATTATAGATAGATAAATTTGAAATAAATGTTACAAGTAATCTTAATTTTTGTAAAGTGACAATTATTTATGAATAAATTTATCACTTTAAAGTGATTTATATTTGTGAACAGAATGATTAATTAATTTTTTTAACTATATGAAGTAATAATTTTAGTAGAATATATATATATATATATATATATATATATATATATATTTGTGAAAGTGCAATTTCACATGAATAGAAAAAAAGAAGGAAAAAGAAAGAGTTCAAATTCATATAAATCTCAAATTAAAATTTCATATATTTATTCAAAGTCTCATACTTTGATCAATTAGAATCCTAACAAATAATTAATGTCACAACCTAACTCATGACGAATGTTAAGAAACGAGAAAGGTATATACTATTGGAATCCATAGCAAATCTAACCTATATTATCAACTTAGCAAAATTATACAAAAACCGGCATGTATCATAATAATCATGATCACTACTATCTCAAGGTATGTAGAGATATTTTCTCCAATCAATTAAACATATCAATCTAAACATGCATAAACATATGCAATTTATCATATAGGTTAAGACTTAATAAATCCACTAACATGATCATAAATCCATAAATAGAAAAGTTTAGTTATTTAAGTTGTAGAATTCATAGCCTGCCCAATCAAAGAGGTATTACTAAATACATCAATTTATATAATTAGGCAATTGCCGAAATGCTAAATAAATTGGACCCAACACCTCATTTTTTTTGTTATATGTTCAATCATAGTTAGGCAACTTGGTGGATACTAAAAGAAAATTAGGACACAGAAGACTCTCTATATGCACCATAATTGCTATAAATAGAGAGTAAGACCCGTGATTAAATTCATGTGAAGCTTATACTTAACTAAGGTAGTAAAATACTTCTTATTAAATTTTAACGTAGTAGTATATTTAAAAACTCGAATTTAAAAATTTTGACTAAGTTAAAATAGTATTTTTATAATTTTAATATATATATATATATTAATATACAACACATATATTTTTTTTCTTAATTAATATTGAACTACTCATAACAATTATGTTCTTAAAATCATTTATTAAATTTTTTTTAAAGCATTATAATAGAGAAAGAATAATTGAATATATATCATTCAGAGAGAAGGTGCACTTTTGACTGAGTTAAGCCTCTATCAAAAGCGGCAATAATAAATTTACATGCTAATCTTGCATAACTTGAAATCAAAACAAAAGATGAGGACAAATTTTTGTCAAATTGACAAGCTAAAAACGCCCACCATTCATTCGCAAGAAAATCATAACCTTATATTTATATTAGATGACTCATATTATTTATATATATATATTTTAAATTAATTAATTAACTAACTAACCGACTCAGATGTAACCTTCCCTTAACGTAGACAAAAAAAAAATCAGAGTAACAAAGTGTACGTGTCAAATAGTAAAAGACAGAAGGCAGATTCAGAGAAACAAAATGCCATTTCTGGAAGCCATTGGCATACTCACACTGACCGCCCAATTTTTATTTTATTATATTATTTGCTTACGTGGGACTTCTTCTCTTTCCTAGCTCCAACCCTCTCTTTCTCTTAACGCCACGCCCTCTGCTCCCTATATAAAGGCATCTCTCCTATTTTCTTCTTCATTCGCATTTTTCTCCAACAAAAATTCACATTATTTCGCCATTTTTTTTCTCTGCAAATTTTCATTTTTTATAAACGGATTGCATTTCTTAGATTTTCTTAATTACAGATTCAAATTCATTGAAAAATGGAGAGCCTTACTTTGACTGGATTATTGAAGAAATCTTCTACCGATTTCCCAAATCGTCGTGCTCTTTCTGTTTCTGGTGAACTCGATTTGACTCATTCTCAATTGCAACTCCTCATCGATCATGCCTCTTCTCTTCTTGTTGCCGCTGGTGTATCTCCCGGCGATGTTGTTGCTCTCACCTTCCCCAACACTGTCGAGGTATATATATATTCATATAAAAATGTTTTTTTTTATTTCTTTTGATTTTTATTCAAAATATTATAAAAAAAATATAATTTTTTTGATTTTTTTTGCAGTTTGTGATTATGTTCTTGGCCGTTATTCGCTGCCGGGCCACGGCGGCTCCACTTAACTCCGCTTATACATCGGAGGAGTTTGAATTTTACCTCTCCGATTCCGAATCTAAACTTCTCATTACTTCACAAGAAGGTAACCAATCGGCTCAAGCCGCTGCTTCTAAGCTCAACATCCGACACGCGTCCGCCACGCTTGATGTAGAAACCAAAACAATAGCTCTATCTTCGTCAAACGCTGAGTCAAATGTTGACTCGGTCGCCGGAATTGTAAATGAGTCGTCTGACGTTGCACTGTTCCTCCATACTTCAGGAACCACCAGCCGTCCCAAAGGCGTACCTTTGACTCAGCTTAATCTCGCTTCCTCTGTTTTGAATATAAAGTCTGTGTATAGACTCACTGAGTCTGACTCGACTGTTGTCGTATTGCCTCTGTTTCACGTTCACGGTTTACTTGCCGGATTATTGAGCTCACTC
This sequence comes from Garcia nutans, assembly GCA_947685225.1. NCBI lineage: Eukaryota > Viridiplantae > Streptophyta > Magnoliopsida > Malpighiales > Euphorbiaceae > Garcia > Garcia nutans. Next base: position 2,735,294 of record CANTUV010000089.1, read on the forward strand.
GTGTCTGGAGCCGCCGTGGCTCTTCCAGCTGCAGGAAGATTCTCAGCCTCGACGTTTTGGCAAGATATGAATACATATAGCGCCACGTGGTACACTGCAGTGCCGACGATTCACCAAATCATACTCGACCGACACACGAGCAAGCCAGAGCCAGCTTACCCGAAGCTAAGGTTCATTAGGAGCTGCAGCGCATCGTTGGCACCGAGTATTTTGGAGCGGCTAGAGGAGGTTTTTGGAGCGCCAGTATTGGAGGCTTATGCAATGACAGAGGCGTCTCATCTGATGGCTTCTAACCCATTACCTGAAGATGGTGAGCACAAAGCTGGGTCAGTTGGGAGACCTGTGGGTCAAGAAATGGCGGTTTTGGATGAGAATGGTGTGGTCCAACCAGCCGGTGTTAATGGTGAGGTCTGTATTAGAGGACCAAATGTGACCAAAGGCTACAAAAATAATTCTGAAGCTAATAAATCTGCATTTCAATTTGGATGGTTCCATACTGGAGATGTGGGGTTTATTGACTTAGATGGGTACTTGCATTTAGTGGGCAGGATCAAGGAACTCATTAACCGTGGAGGTATATATGACTAATCTTCATAGTTGATTTTGAAATAATTAGGTTATATCAATGTAATAGTGAATTTTACTGAATTGGGTTTTGGTTCATTCTTTTCAGGAGAGAAGATATCACCAATTGAAGTAGATGCAGTCCTTTTGGCTCATCCAGATATTGCTCAGGCTGTTGCTTTTGGAGTCCCAGATGAGAAATATGGTGAAGAGGTGAGAAACCAATCTCAATTTCCCACTTCACAAACTATTCAGATCACACGGCGATAATAATTCTTATTGTGCCAAACTCCCCTCCAGTTGCTATTGATTTCAAATTAATTACAAAAGTTCTTTTTTTCACAAATTGCAGATCAATTGTGCTGTAATTCCAAGGGAAGATTCATCGATTGATGAAGCGGAGGTGCTTCGTTACTGCAAGAAAAATCTTGCAAGTTTCAAGGTTCCTAAGAAGGTTTTCATTACTGATTCAGTCCCAAAAACAGCTACTGGGAAAATTCAGCGCAGGATTGTAGCAGAGCATTTTCTTGCTCAAATCTCCACTGCTAAAGTTCCCAAATTTGGAGCTTAATCATCAACCATGGCAATATATTATTATTACCTTTATGCAATTGTTCATTGCCTAATTAGACAATTTTTGTTTAGTTATATTGTTTACTAAGTTCCTCTTAGGATCATTATTATTCATTACTCAGTGTATATGTTACACGAATCAGCAACATAATTTTTTTTCTGCTGATTATATGTCCCAAAAAAATTGCAAAATGCTATAGTAAAATTGATTTTTTTCAAATGAATGTATAGTCAAAAATTATATGATGAAATTTCTCTGGCAATTACTTGTTTATATATAACAATGCTTCCAAGTCTCCGCGAAATAGCTAAAAAAACAATCAGGCTTTTATAAAATTTATTAGATTATTACGAACTTATTTTATATTTTTATAAAATCATAAAAAAAAGTTAAAATTTAGCAACAAGTACAATTTTCTCAAAACAGAAACTTAAAAAACGTTGAAATTGCAAAGTCTTAATTCAAAGCCCACAGGCCATTGACTTCAACAACAATAACAGTCATGGACATCTGAAAGTGACCCATTTCTGCAAATTCCAGTCCACAGCAACCGAACTTGACAAATTTTTTAGGTTTTTCGGCTTGCATATAGCTCACGTTACATGTAATATTCAAAGAAATTCGTTTTAATTTTCATAGAACAGTTCCATTCTCAAATGATGAACTTGGAATTGGAGAGCTTATAATGATTGTGGATTGATTTCGAATAAAAAAACAAAATGCCATTTTTTCCTAATTAAATTATGCCATGATTATTCTGAAAATGTTTTTTTTCTGGATATTAATATGAAGAAGGAAAAATCCATATTGAATTATGCCTTGATATACTTTTTCTTTTATTGGTGCGAGTTAAATTCAAATTTAGAATTTTCAAAATTTTATTAAATTTATTTTTACTTCTATTTTTAAAATTTATTTCATCTTATTATATTTATATGTCAAATTTAAAATATCTAAGAAAAATAAAAATTCGTACAACTTCGTTGAAGACTAAAAAATTATTTGGAGTAATGAAGAGATGAACAAATAAAACTATTATCTTTGCAATTCCTAAAACGACAACGTTTTGGAGGCTGTCCTTTACCTAAGAAAACTGCAACGTGGATCTCTATGGTCTCCTCCATGGACAAGCATTTTATCAGTCGCACAGACCAACCAGAGCCAACTGAGGACCTTAACTGCAACAATTTCTAATTTCAATTGTGAATAGTGTTAGTCTTCATTCTTCTTCTTCATCTTCTTCTTTTTTTTTCGGAGTTTTTCTTTTTACAAATATGGTTTCGATTTGCAAGTGCAGTGGCTTTGATTACGTTAAACCCATTTGATTGTTAGAACTTACAAACTGAAATTTGCAAACTTTGATTCAATTACTTCAGTTTTGTTCATATTGTTCGATACCCATATGGGTTAAGCACGTGTTATGTTCAGTTTACCAGTGTGTTTCTGTTGATTCTTTTTTTCATGAGCCTGGAATTTAACAGAAGATTTTGCCCTTATTTTACTTGGTTTAGTGAAATTGATATAGAATAATTCTATAGCTAGAATTTACTGAAATCGCAACCAAGATTTGTTAACCTCAAAAGCTAGCTATTAAGGTTGAAAAAGCCCATTCAATATTCTATATTTATATTATTGGATTTATATTTAATCCAACGTTCAATCTATTTATAGGAATTCCTACAGCTAAATTTAGAAATCTTGTATCAATGTCCCTTTGGTTTGATGGTAATGGAGTTGTCTTAAAGCTTTGAGGTTGTGAATTTGAACCCCAGTCGAAACCAAATTAACAAAAAAAGATGTCGAAAATTTTTCTGGTTTTTGATATCAAAAACTTCATTTTTCTTGTGGAGAAAGATGTTGGTTCTAAATTTTACTCCTTGTTCACTTACAGATAATCATTAATGCTACTATGCGCCCAGCCAGAACTATAATATTGAGCTCCTCCATATCTAAGTAGGTTAGATGGGTAAGTACCTTGTCATAAGGTACGATTTTCATCAGTGTAGGAGGAGCAATCTGATGTCTCTTCAACTTATCATATGGTCTTTTAAAGTTTTGTAGCATATTTTATCCCCAAAGTCCTTTTCTTAGGTTAACTACTAGACAAGAACTGCATCAGCAAGTCCATAACTTTGTGATTTGTATGAATAAATATATGACATTTCATTGTATGTCGATTATGTTCATATATCACAACAGACTGACGTTGTTTTAGCTATGTTCTGTTCAGTGCCAAGGTAGTCTGCGTGATACTATAGAGATGGAAACAAAGAACCAGATAACCACAGAGAAGTACACTGCTGATATATCTTCTATAAGAGAAGCACAAGTGCGCATCAACTCATTTATTCACAAAACACCAGTTCTAACCTCAGGAATCTCTAAATGCTCTATCTGGAAAGAAGTTGTTCTTTAAATGTGAATGTTTTCAGAAGGGGTGAGAAACTAATTAATTGGTGAATAGTTAAAGGTTTTAGATGTTAGCACATTTGATGTCATATTTGGTCTTTTTTTTCATGATGAATAATTTGTCAATACTTTTACAGTCTAGTTCCTTTATATGAAAAGTAAAGAAGCTTGCATTCATGTGTCCTTATAGTGGAGCATTCAAATTCAGAGGAGCCTGCAATGCCATATTTTCACTTGATAGTGATCAGGCAGCCAAAGGGGTCGTAACACACAGCAGGTTTGCTCCATGTTATGTTCACTATAGCATTCACGTTGAAACACACAGTACATTTTAGTTCATACACTTGACCTGATTCTCTCATTGCATTCTCCATAACCATGCTGCAGCATTAGCTTTGGCTGCAAAATTTAGGGGGATCCCAGCATATGCAGTTATCCCAAAAAATGCTCCAAAATGCAAAGTTGAGAATGTCATACGTTACGGTGGCCAGATAATATGGAGTGAGAGTACAATACAGTCACGGGAGAGTACTGCATCCAAGGTATTGCAAGAAACTGGTGCAGTTCTTGTTCATCCATTTAATGTTGGCCGAATCATAAGGTAGCCAAACTCTTATTTTGCTTTTTTCTTGTTCTTTTTATTTTGTTTGAGTCTGAACTGTGAATGCCCTAGACATTTTCATCTTTTTAGTAATGATAATGCCTCATATGAATGATTGTCTTGACAGTGGGCAGGGTACCATCTCACTAGAGCTTCTGGAGCAAGCACCACAAATTGACACTATAATAGTTCCAATAAGTGGTCTGTTTAACAACATTTTCCAATTATACTAATCCCACATTTACTTGCCGTTTTTTCGTTGCTAATTTAGTTACTTGATAAAACATAGGATGCAGTTTAATATCAGGGGTGTCATTGGCTGCTAAGTCGATCAACCCTTCTATTTGAATTTTGGCTGCTGAAACTGTAGGAGCTAATGATGCAGCTCAATCCAAAGCAGCTGGTGAGATTATATCATTGCCTGAAACCAACACTATTGCTGATAATCTTCGAGCTTTTCTTGGAAATCTGACATGGTAAAGACAACCGCATGCTTTTTTCTATTCGCACTGAGAAATCGTGTTCGGTTTCTCAATAATTTATTTTTTGATGGGACAGGCCAGTAGTACATGATTTGGTAGATGACGTTATAACTGTGGAAGATAAGGAAATCATAGAAGCCACAAAACTCTCTTATGAGATTCTTAAAGTTGCCATAGAGCCTAGCCATTGGCCTTGCTGCTGTTTTATCTGATCGTTTTCATAAAAATCCCAGTCGGAAGGATTGTAACCATATAGGTATCATAGTTTCAGGAGGTAATGTTGATCTTTGGTGCTCTCTGGGATTCATTCAAAAGGTGACAGTTAATTTGTTATTGCCACTTTTAATCATCTGTTTCCAATGAACTTTGCTTCATTGATGATTAAAGATAAATGTACCAATATCGAAAAGCTTCTATCTGAAAAATGGATGAAAATATACAAACACGATGTTATTAAACGAGCAATTTTCTTGTGGCAATGCTGTCTTGAGGCAAAGAAACGATGCTATTTTTTTTTTACAATTGACCTCTACCTGCATCAGCGCAGAAACACAGTTCTGCTTATCAACAAATAAGGGCAAAGAAAAAGAAGAAAATCAATCCTTGCCAAAATCTCAACATAAGGCATTAACAAGAGACCCTTTTTTTCACTGAAGAAAAACACAGTTAAACCAGTGCTTTGCGAATTGTGAATACAGTAATAAGAAAGATGCATGTCCAGAAACCACGCAATGCAAAATTGCAGGGAAAAAACTCACATAAAAAACTGCAAAGCAAAACAAAAAAGAAAGGTATGACAAGTAAAACCAGTCCTATAAGCAAACCGAGGAAAGATTTGTTCCATGTATCTAGGCCTCTTCTTGATATTCTTCTTCATCCTCATCTGCAGTTGCATCCTGATATTGCTGGTATTCTGATACCAAATCGTTCATGTTACTTTCAGCCTCTGTGAACTCCATCTCGTCCATGCCTTCTCCAGTATACCAATGCAAGAAAGCTTTCCTTCGGAACATGGCAGTGAATTGCTCACTAACCCTTCTGAACATCTCTTGGATTGATGTGGAGTTGCCAATAAAAGTGGATGCCATTTTCAAGCCTGTTGGAGGAATGTCACAAACAGTGGACTTGACATTGTTGGGTATCCATTCAACAAAGTAGGACGAGTTCTTGTTTTGGACATTGATCATCTGCTCATCGACTTCCTTCGTGCTCATTTTTCCACGGAACATTGCTGATGCTGTGAGATATCTGCCATGTCGAGGATCAGCAGCACACATCATGTTCTTGGAATCCCACATCTGTTGGGTGAGTTCTGGTACTGTGAGGGCATGATATTGCTGAGATCCACGAGATGTGAGTGGTGCGAATCCGACCATGAAAAAGTGAAGACGGGGGAATGGAATAAGGTTTACAGCAAGCTTGCGAAGGTCTGAGTTGAGCTGACCAGGGAACCGAAGACAGCATGTGACTCCACTCATGGTGGCTGAAATCAGGTGGTTCAAATCCCCAACTGAAAAAACAAGTTTTGCCCATTAGTTGCTATGAAGAATAAATGTACATTTGATCAGTTAATTGAATTGCGTTATGACATTTAAGTGCAAAACCATAAATATAAAAAAGGGCAAAAATCATTTCTGTGAAAATTTCTTCTCGAGATGCGAGTATAAACAAAAAGTAGCTATTGACAACCTAATCGTGGCTGAATCTTGTAGCCGTTCACGGCTCACGTCAAGGTGATAGACCATGAGAATACCAAAAATGGATACAAGCATGGCTGGAGTTGCTACCTAAGCTTGCTGAAAACGGCAAGACCTACGCAAACCAAAATTCTGATTCCTTTCCTGGCCAGAAAGCTCTAGCAAGTGAGACCCATGTGCAATCGCAGCTGTGTTTGTGCATGGAGAATAATAAACTGAATCTTAAAATCATGTGACCAAGTGGTCCAACCCAGAATAAAGTTGACTATATCTTTGCAGCCACCAAGAGCATAGAGCCAACTGTTTATTCACACTTCTAGACACTAGAATAATATTAGTGCCAGCATAAAATTCAATTCTCGAACGCAAACTCCCATCCGAGACTTCGTTAACACAGAACACCATGTATTATAGATCAATGATTATAATATTTAATCTAGGAGTAAGATTTGAAAATGATGTAGCAAAGCATAAAATTCTGCCAGTATAAACTGTTTATGGGAGATATGTTTTGCAATTCCTATAAGACTAGAAAACAGATTTTTCCTTATGGAAACTCAAGAGCGAAAATTCCAGTTGAATTGATTTTAGAACCCCCTAGAAACCACCAAAAATAAGCAATTTACAAAGATCATTGAAACCCTGAAATCATAATTAAACTAAATTATTGAACAAATGTAGAACAGATTCAAAGCAATAAAATCAACTATAATCCAAAGTTCAAATAAGAGGCAGAAAAGAAGGAAAAGGCTTACAGCTGAGAGTGGTGAGCTTTAGAGTACGGAAGCAGATATCATATAGAGCTTCGTTATCAAGAACCATACACTCATCTGCATTTTCAACAAGCTGATGAACAGAGAGAGTCGCATTGTAGGGCTCAACAACAGTATCAGACACCTTTGGAGATGGAAAAACTGAGAATGTAAGCATCATACGGTCAGGATACTCTTCCCTTATCTTCGAGATCAATAGTGTTCCCATTCCAGACCCAGTACCGCCTCCCAGGGAGTGGCATACCTGAAATCCTGTAATCAAATAAAAACATTCATAATTTTCCCTCACTTTCTCCAGAAACAAACAGAAAAGGAAAAAGCGGAAACTCAAAATTACCTTGTAAGCAGTCGCAATTCTCAGCCTCCTTCCTCACAACATCAAGTACAGAGTCAATCAACTCAGCCCCCTCCGTGTAGTGCCCTTTGGCCCAGTTATTTCCGGCACCGGACTGTCCAAACACGAAATTATCGGGTCTGAAAATCTGCCCATACGGTCCGGATCTAACGCTGTCCATAGTACCCGGTTCCAGATCCATCAAAACGGCCCGCGGCACAAACCGGCCACAACTAGCCTCGTTGTAGTACACATTGACCCGCTCCAAATGAAGAGCCAGATCGCCATTGTATCGACCCGTTGAGTCAATCCCATGTTCAGCACAGACTACTTCCCAAAACTTGGCTCCTATTTGGTTTCCACATTGACCTCCCTGGATATGGAGAATTTCTCTCATTTTGGATTTTTTCTTTGTGAATTTTTCTCGGGAAAATGATGGAAAATTAGGAGGGAACGCTTAGGAGTTAAGTGAGAGTTTGGAGCCAGAGATTCTTATAAAGGAAGAGGTGACGGTTTCCGTTATCGGGGTAACGCCCGTTTGGTTTTAGTGGGAAATTGAAATTTTTTGAAATTGGTTTTTATTAGTTTTTATTGGGTGGGGTTAGATTATTTTTGAGTTATGGTACATGGACACTTGGCGAGAGAGTATTGGTTTAATAGCTTCTCCTTTCTTTCTTTTTTTTTGCCCAATAGCTTCTCTTTAATGCCTATTTTTATGAATACATTAATACACTAATGTTTATTGTTATTTTTTATTATTAATTTGTCATATCGTAATCTTATGAAATATGCATTTAGTTTATGTAGTCATTCTTTTGATTATTTTTTATCTATAAATTTAACAAAATTACTCTATATATTTTTACTTTTAAAATTTTAATAACATTAATATGACAAATAATATGATTTAATGTCAACTCTTAAAATGACATAACATATTATATTATTTGCTAACATACTATGTTATTTGCTAACTTCCTTGCCATATCATTTCATGATTTCGATAATAAAAACTATAAATGACTTATAATAAAAAATAATTCAATAAATATAATATATGCCATTTATTAATATTTTATTTATTATTAGTACAAGATTTTTATTTTTGAACTCTAAAGATATTTAAATGCTAAATATTTTTAATGAAAAGTATTTTAATTTTTCTAGTGACTCAAATAAACATTTCTTATAGTTCTATAATAAATAATTCTTAATTTGCTCTTTTTTTTCAATTTTCCTTTGTGTTATTATAGAAATTAAGAGAATAGATGAAAAAAAAAAAAAGAAATCAATGCGTATTAGTATGACCGCTCGTATTGGAACATAACCGCCAACGCTGAATCAAAACTGGAAAGGGCACGTGACGGAGGATTGTGTGCAATGGAAGCAACCGTTTGATATGGTGCAGACAGGTTCGCTGGGTGTTAATCTTATAGTGCAAGTGGAAACGTGGATTTTACTCGGTGATGATCAAGCTGTCACAAGTGGCCCCTCACGGCCCCACCAACCTAAATCAAAGCAAAAGCGGTTAAATTTTCGTTAACTAAAGATGCAAATCACCCATCACTCACTTCTCACAAATCTTTAGATCCAGCCACTCTACTTCTTCTCCTCCATTGTTTAATCTAAAATTTAATTAATTCAATGTTAATTTTGTAATTTATTAATTTTTCTAAATATTAATATGAAAAAATGAAATTTATTTTGAATTTATTATTTAAGAGAATACCACTCTTATTTCAACATATATTTTTCTAAAATTTATCAATTAATTTAGACTTAAAATATCTTCATATATTTTTCTATTTCTCAATTGTATGTGTCATGATTTGGAATAAAGTAACAAATCAATTTTTTATTGTGATTTATATTGAATAATAAATTATTTATAAAATAATAACACAATCATACATAATTTATGTTAAGCCTATATATAATTTAAATAATAAATTTATATTATAATGTTTTACCATCAAAATTTAGTAAAATATATATTTTTTTTATTTTTTATTTTACTTTTAATATATGCAATTTTTAAAAAATAAGATATAAAATAATTCCCGAATAATATATAATTTTACTTGATTTTCACTCAATTATTTGTCCAAATTTTCTCATTAATAATAATTAAATCAAACAAATTACAAATGATTAATCACGAATGAAAAAAATCTAGTTTAATTGCCATCTTATCCAAATTTTGTTTTTTATCAATAAATATCAATAATCTCTCGGTGACAATCATGATTAGCTTGCCAATCATTATCCATGAAAGTCTAACTTTTCCTATTAATTTTTTTTTTCTGGTATAGAGGACTAGAGATGACAATTTCTATCGACCTTTCCAATTTTTCCTTTTTCTTATTTTTTTTAAGCAATCAGAAAAAAATATATACACAATAAATATCTTTCTATGGAATATCCAATACGTGAATTTGCTTCTTATATCTGTCTATTAATCGTGATTTAATATTTCTGAAGTCAATATAAAAGTATACTTGATCAACAATAAAATGAAAAAAAAAATCAAACTTTTATAATAAATCCAGAAAAATTAAATCATATGATATTTTCTACATAAGCTTGGTTCTCCAAAACCAAATTAGACGAGTTTTAAATAGTATTTGATTAGTGTTTATGAATTTTGAGATAGATATGAATAATAAAGAGTGAATATTTATAATGAATTTAAAATAAGTATTATTAGTTGTAAAATCAAAAGTAAAGGTAATATAATTAAATGGTAATTTTTTTTGATGTATTATGCCTATTATCATTCACAAATTAAAATTTCTTTCAATATGTAAATTAATTTTTTTTGTCTAAATCATTTATCGTAGTTAAATCAGATATTTTTTTACTAATTGATCTATTTTAGGGTGTTTTTTTATATACTTTTATTCAATATTTTTTTTTCTTTTAAGGTGGGCATGTCATAATTGATAAATATAATTATCTCATCTTGGATTTGTAAACTCTTCATTTGAAATTCTTAATCAATTATTCTCTCCCTTTTTATTTTAAATATCGTGTAAAAAATTATTTTTTATTTCATTTTAAATATTATTTTTAGAAATTTAAGAAAATATTAATTAAAAAATTCTAATATTATTCTCTATTAATTAATGAAAGAAAATAAGTAGGGTGAGATATGAAAAATGGTATTTAGGTAAATTTAAATAAAATTTTTATGAAATTTATAATAATTAATTATTTTTTTGTTTGTATAAATTATTTTTATACGATACTTGAAATGAAATAGAAAGAGTAATTAAGTTAGAACATGAAAAAGTGATGAAACATTTCAGTTTCATGTTCATTGTGAGGGCCAATAATAGAAAGGAAATTTTAGTTATAAGATGGCTAAGCATTACAAGTCCACAGCATAAAACCAATGGCAACAATCACCCTGGATGCTCAAACCAACAATTGTATCCATCAAATTTCTCACATTTCCAACTTACAAAAATCCCACCATCCACGGTCCCTAAGAACAAGGACTTCTATTTTTCTTTATTTTATTCTTACAACTCCTCCATCACCCTATTTTCACATATCTCAAACGCCCCTCTCCTCTCGATTGGCAAAATGGTATGTTCTTCCTCTTAACGTTGGATTCAAATGCATATTCTTGGTTATATTGCAGAAACGTTTTTCATTCGTGTTATAATTAGCTGATTTGCTTTTTGTTTTTTCTCTTTAATGAAGTTTTTTTTTTTAATTTTTTATAGCATTTGTTACAAGTTAATATATAAATTATCATATATAAGGGAATTAAAATTCTATCAAAATTTTCTATTTGTTTTATCTATGGAATATAGGCGAATTCTGCATCAGGAATGGCTGTACATAATGACTATAGCTGAGATTTCAAGAATTAAAAGCGAAAAGGAGCTACAGATTTATTGTGCTCAAGATCGAGGAACGTATTCAACAACTAACAGTTGAAAAGCTGGGGAAACCTCAACAAAACTATGAAGATTTTTCTGCCAGTTTACCCTCGAATGAGTGTAGATATGCAGTGTTCGATTTTGATTTCACTACTACTGACAATGTTCAGAAGAGCAAATTTTTTTTTTATTGCATGGTAATATATCAACAAAAGCCTTTAAGGGTTTATTTAATCGATAATCTTGACTTTTTAATTAATCATACGTGGAAAAAAAGAAACATCAAAAACTCAAATCTAATATTTAAATTGGAGCAATAACACGCTTTACCATCAAATCACAACTTAATAGCTCTAATTTTATCATAAAAAAATATATTTATCGCTAAATTGTATTTCGGTTTGCAGTTTATGTTGAACTTAAAGATGTTAGAAATTGTTGAATTTTCAGGTAATGTTGTATGCAAGTTCAAAGGGCAGATTCAGAAGAGAACTTGATGGAGTTCAAGTTGAGTTGCAAGCAGCAGACCCAAGTGAAATGAGCTTTGACATTGTTCAAGGCAGAGCCCATTAATTATTAATTAAAGAGCAAACTTTATTTTACATTAATCAATCGTAGTAGTATAATTAATTTATATATTTATCTAATCTGATTATAATATATCTTTCACTCACTCGTCAATCTTCATTTTTTTTTTAGAGGGTGTTTCTCAAAACTTAAAAGCTGGTCAAAACTGATTATAAGTAGTTTTTAGATTATAATTTGTTTATTTAAGTGTTTCTGAAAACTTAAATAGTAGATTATAATCTGATTTTAATCAGTTTTTTAAAAGTTGGGTTTTGCTACTTTTTTTTAAGCAGTTTTGACCAAGTAAAAGACCATACTATCCCTACCCAATCTTCAATATTCCAAATTTGTCCAGCCTATACACTTAAGTTTCCATCAAAATTCTTTTATTTTTAGGATTCTAATTAATATTTTTAGGATTCTAATTAATTTAGTAATATTTACATGGTAGTTTTTTATTTGTATAATTTATTGATAACACCAATATTATTATTATTATTAAATAAATATTATTATTATTATTATTAAATAAATTTTTTTATTATTATTAAATAAATTTTATTATTATTATTATTATTATTGCAAAATAAATTTTGAATTAACAGTTAAAAAATTATTTTTATACAATAAATAAACTCAGGGACAGTTTGGTCATTTTGACAGTTTCTGCAATTAAAAACTGATTATAAGCTGATTTTACAGAAACACTTAACTGATTATAAACTAATTATCAGCTGATTATTAACTAGTTTACAGAAACGCTTAACTGTTTATTTTTAATCTGATTATAATCTTAAAATCACTTATTCACAATAAGCTGAAAAACTCCAATTTTGAGAAACACCCTCTTAATTTGGACTCCTCTTGCCATTCTGAATTAGTGGTGCCAAATTCTACTATAATACCTCTTTAATTAAGGATTATGTTTACTTAAATTGATATTAATTAGTATAAATTTAATATTATTACAATTGGTCAGATTAGGATATATACTTAGGGACATGAGATTATGATCATTGTGCCAATTGCCAATTTGATTAATTTCTACCCTTTGTTTTTTTTTTCGTTTGTAATTTTAATTTATTTTCAAAGAAACAAAGTAATAGGATAAATTGTGTATTTCTCTATCTTGTATAGTTGTATATAAATTATAACAAAAAAAGAAATCCTTACTTTATTAAATTTTCATTTTTCAATATGATTATTTTCTTTTTAAATTTTTTTTATTGTATATAAAGTTATTATTTTTTTTTATGAAATATTATATATCAAGTCAAAGTCTAGCAATTAGTGTATATTTATGATCAATTCCTCCCCTCATAGCTGTACTCAAAAAATATTATTTTTATTAAGAATTATCATATTTGCCTTATTCTTTTTATTTTTCATAAAAATTAATTCCAATCAAGAAAGAATTAATCTAATGTAACTTAACTAATAGAGTTTTTATATTTTTTTTTTCTCCATAATTTGAGAGCTGTCTTTCTTTTGCTTTTTTTTAATACACTATTTGATATTTGTGCTATTTTTCTAGTTATTTTTGTATATTTATATTTATATTTGATTATAAAAAATAATTTTTAAATTAATATATATTTAAAATTTAATATTTATTTCTATTTTCATTTTTTTATTATTTATAATAAAACTGAATTCAATTTAAATTTTTATTATAAATTTTTATTATTTTTAAATTGAAAGTCTTGTATTATTTCTCAAATAAAAGTTATATGTTGTTTCTCAAATAAAAGTGTTTTTATAATTTAATATATTTTATATATGATATGTGAAATGAGTGTATTATTAAAAATTGTACAATATTACTATTATTTATTATTTATATCAAAATATTTAAGGAGACATAATAAAAGTTTAAAAATTAAAAGATCTATTAATTTTATTTGTTATAAAGATACTTTATATTTTAAAATTATATAATTTTATTGCAATAATAAAAAAAATCGTTAAACGACGTCATTTGATTAATCTCTGCTGATGGTTGCTAGGTTTTTTTTTTATACTACATAGCCGCGTCTTGCTCTATTTTCAATCTACTCCGAAGCATAACAATGGAGACCTCATCGTCTCCGTCATCAACAGCATCTCCATGTTGGAGTAACATAGTTAAAAATCAACCGCCACCGCAGAACAAGCAAAACCCAAACGCGATAAATCAAGTGTTGGTCGAAAGCTGCAAGTCCTTCAAGGGCATATCAGTGGCAGTAATTGATGCAAACGCTGTAATTAATGGCGGTGAGAAACTTCATAACTTGGCAGACAAATTCGTTACTGTGCCCGAAGTTCTCGCTGAAATTCGCGACCCAGTTTCCCGCCACCGCCTTTCCTTTGTTCCCTTCACTATCGACTCCGTGGAGCCCTCTCCCAAAGCTCTCAACAAAGGTAGAAACTTCATTGTGCAATTGTTAATTGAGTTGAGGTTGAATTGTGGGTAGATTAGGTCTTTTTTTTATTGCCGATAAAATATGTTTCTGGAGTAAAAAAAAAAAAACCCCTTGAATAAAGGTGTATTTTCCTTCTACTGATTGCCTTGTTTTCTTGAAGAATTAGAGCCTGAATGAGTTGTTTAATATTTGATTGGTCTGGTTGCTATATAAAGCTACAAGCTTGGTTACTTATAGATTTTTATATCATGTTGCAGTTATCAAATTTGCAAGGGCAACTGGTGACTTACAGACCCTGTCAGATGTTGATCTTAAACTTATTGCCCTTACTTATACATTAGAGGCGCAGATTCATGGAACTAAAAATGTTAGGGATGCTCCTCCTCCTATCCATACTGTCAATGTGAAGAGGCTTCCTGAGAAGGACATGCCTGGATGGGGTTCTAATGTTCCTAATTTGGAGGAGTGGGAAGCATTAGAAACTCAAAGTGGGGATGGTTTGAACACCAATTCACGAATCCTTCCTTTGAAAGAGATGAGCTTGAATATTATCCCTGCAGATGAACAATCTGAAGATGGTTCAGTGGTTAATGGAAGTGAAGCGCCTTTGGAGAATCATGAAGTTGTTGAACAAGGTTTTAGGAAACACAGGAGATATCCACCAAAGAAAACTGAGATAAGCATTGAAGGGAAGAAGATGGTTGCAGATGGAATTGATGCATCTCAGGGACAATTTGATGATAATGCTGGTGATTGGATGCCGGCTGTCAGTCGAAGTACTCATAGAAGGTATCTTAGAAGGAAAGCCAAACGTGAATATTATGAGACATTATCTGAAAGAGATAGTCAGCTAGATCTGGATAAAAATATAGATAACAATAATATGAGTGAAACCACTATTCCAGATTCACCTATGCATCAAAGTTCTGAAACTTTAAACACTGGAAATAAGACTTCTGAAGAGAGCGAGATGAAGAATGGTGATGAAGATCTCACTTCAATCCTAAAACAAATGAGGCTGGAGGAGGGTTCACTGGAGGATGTTCAAGAAGGGGAAGAGCAGAACAAAACTCCTGCGGGGCTTGAGTTCATTGATTCTGGGGTGATGGAAGCTTCGTCTGTCAACAATGCAAATGCTTCTCCTGAAGTAGGTGAAGCTAATATTGCCAATGGAGAATTAGATCAGCAGGAGAACTTAAGCCAGACCAATGAAACTGTTGATTTATCACTTGCAGATGATGATGCTAGTGAGAATAGCTGGGCGCTTAGATCCTTATCAGAGTCCACTGTAGCTTGTGTAACTAGTGATTTTGCAATGCAGAATGTACTTCTGCAAATGGGATTACGATTGCTGGCACCTGGAGGAATGCAAATCCACCAGCTGCACAGGTAAAAAATTGATGCTTAAGCTTATATTGGTGCTTCATTAGTTCATATTTTGGTTTTTAAAAACTTGAAAAAAAAAATTGCTCTGGATAATATGAAATTATACTTTGTAAGTATTCAATTTTTGTTTCACATGAGAAGGGTAAAAATACACTTACCATAATGAGTTAATTTTGTCTTGTCATTAAAAAAAATACGTTTAGCTTTGAAGACTTGCCTTTTGCTTCTGAGATGGTGGAAAAATAAACAGCTCCAGTGAGCTAACTGAAGGGAGCCTTCGTTTTTTAATTGTATTACTTCTCATTTTGTCCAAATCTTTTTTTGAAGTTGATCTTTGGCAGATGAACTTATGTCTTATCTGCAAGTTCCAGTCCCACTCTTCCCCTCCTTTAAATTAATTTTTTTTAATTATAGGAAGGCTGTGGTATGTTGGCCGTAATTTCCAGGAGTAATTTGCTATTGTTAGTGGATCTGTATCATTTTCTTCTAGAGTAGATTGTCGTAGTTCCATTGCTTATTTTTTACAATGCTTTCTGCAGGTGGATATTGAAATGCCATGCTTGCTATACTGTAACTGCTGAAATTGGCAGAATTTTCTGTCCGAAATGTGGAAATGGTGGTACCTTACGGAAGGTGGCTGTTACAGTTGACGAGAATGGAATTATATTGGCAGACCGACGGCCACGGATCAGTCTGCGCGGCACAAAGGTAAGTATATTCTAAATAGAATAGGGAAAAAACCTGCGTGATCATATAGCAGAAAAGTACTGCTCCTTTTGTGTATTGTTTTAAACTATAGGTTCATGCATGTACTTGTTTGTAGCACTATTCTCCTGTATTTATTTTGCTTTGTCTAGTGGTACGGCTGTTACTTAAGTATGATATTTGTTTCATTGTTTGAGGGGAAGTGTCCTATGGTTGTACTATATGTTTATATATATAGGATTTTTCCCATTAACATGCTTCTAAATGGATAGTATAGGTTGAAAATGTGTTCCTGTTAATTGTTTGAGGCATCGAAAACCAATTTGCTTGAGATGGGGTCCACCATGTCTTCATTTTTGCATTTCACTTGTGTGCTTGTGCATATACATTGATGTAAATGCTTTATGTTTTCTATTTTTCGAGCAGTATGCATTAATATTTTTGTTCCCTACAGTTTTCATTGCCTTTACCCCAAGGTGGAAGAGATGCCATTGCTACGAACCTCATTCTGCGTGAAGATCAACTCCCACAAAAATTCCTTTACCCCAAGACGAAGAAGAAAGTAAATAAACAGGTTGGCCTTGTTATTCTGTTATTGTCATTTTTACTAGTTTTCACCTTTTTTTTTAAATGATTGTGTCCAGCTAACTTAATGTTTATGTTTTTGAAATGTGGTGATATAGGGAGATGACTTCTTTGCTCCAGACGACATCTTCAGCCATCATACTGACAAAAAAGCTCCTTTCCGGCCTCCAATCCGGAAAGCACTAGCAGTTTTCAGTGGAAAGAGGAATCCCAATGACAATCACTACTCCCGTCCTAAGCATTGATGATAGTTTTGTTTTTTATTTTTAATTTTTTAAATATAATTTTGTTTAAGTTTTCTCTTGGATGAATGAGCACATTTTTGGTTTGGTGTTCGCATTTGTTTAATGCAAAATGAATACAAGGAAATTTGTACTTGTGTTATAGTAACTCAGTAGTTCCTTCTGCTTCCCCTGTTCTGCTGAGTTTTGCTTTTATGTTGGCGTTGTCAGGCCGCATATGATGAATTACCGGAAAGAGAATTCTGAGTGCCAAGTAACGTTGAGACATTGGTTGCCTCAATGCTTCGTCCTAACACTTACGGATGATTGTTCTTTTCTTGCTTATAAACTAGGAAGGGAGAAGGTGTAAAATGCCTGTGAAGTTTATGTGAGGATATAAATTCAAGTTTAATATTTGTTTTGGTTTATTTATATTTTTAAAGTTTTAAAAAATTAAAAAATAAGTTCATTTTTAATGAAAAGTTAATCGTTGTTAATTATAATTAATTTTTTATTAAAATGTATAAATATACTACTTAAATGTATGAAAAAATATGAATTGATACTAATTCTTTTTCTCAATTATACATTAAAATGACATTGTTAACTATTTAAAAAATTACATATATTTAAGAGTATTTTATAATAAATAATATTTTAATTAAAATAATTTTTAATATTTTTTTTAATAAATTTTTAAAATCATTAATTCACATTATATATATACACACATACATATTGCAATTAAGTGTATTATGTTATGATGAGGATATGTTTAAGATATTTTTTTAAAAATTTTAAAAAATAAAAATACTTTAAAAATATCTATTTTTTAATGATTGCTATTAATTTTTAATTGAAATTATTTTTTATTTTAAAATATTAAATTTTAATGAACTTTAAAAATATACTCTATAATTACTTAATTGAATTGTTTTATTTTAAAATATAAAATTTTAATTTTTGAAATTAAAAATTAAAAGCAACTTTTAAAAAAATAATTTTTTTCAAAATATTTGTATTTTTTAAGATTTTTAAGAAAATGTCTTAAATATATCAACATAATGACATAACACACGTAATATGTATATAAATAATGTGAATTAATAATTTTAAATGCTTATTAAAAAAATATTAAATGATAATTTTAATTAAAATATTATTTATTATAAAATATTCTTAAATATATTTAATTCATTAAGTAAAAATATCATTTTAGTGTATAATTGAATAAAAAAAATTTTCATTGCCAATTTATACTTTTGTATAAATTTAAATGATTTATTTATACCTTTCAATAAAAAATTAAATAAAAATTTAATGGTATTTAACTTTCTGTTAATAGAAAGACTAATTTGTCAGCTTTTTAAAATTTTATCAGCAT
Organism: Garcia nutans; assembly: GCA_947685225.1. NCBI lineage: Eukaryota > Viridiplantae > Streptophyta > Magnoliopsida > Malpighiales > Euphorbiaceae > Garcia > Garcia nutans. Next base: position 2,753,868 of record CANTUV010000089.1, read on the forward strand.
GAATGAGTCAAAATAAACATTAAACTTTAATTTGTAGCTACACAAAAATATTGAGATCTTCTTTTGTACCTTCTCCCAACTAGAAACTCCAACAAATTCTTGGAATTTGGGTTTCAAATCGTCTTATCCAGACAAGCCTGAAAGTTTCTGCTGCTATATGTTGATGTTTCACTATGTAGTGTTTGCTGCCTTTGCTCAATGCAGTGAACTAAATACAAATTGCACATATCTTAGAAGTTATCAAAAGATCAAGATGAATTCTGTAGAAATATTCTTTGCTAAACAGATGGAATCAAAGTGAGTTTCCTGTAAAGACAATCACAAAAAAAACAAAATGGAAACAAGGGAATTCACAACCTATTAAGTTTTTTTTAAAAAAAAATTTATAGAAAACTCCAATCACAAAATTGCTGTTAAATTAGTGTTCTTAGTGTTTCCTAAGGAACTGCCGGCCATTTTAAACTCTTAGATGGAACAAATCAAAAGATGCCAACATCTTGTAAAATCTTGCTCAATGATTCATTTTCTGTACAGAAATAATGCCATAGTTATTAACAAAGCACTAAAGCCATAGTTCTTTAACAAAGCACTAAAATTTACTAATTAGTGATTAACAACTTTACTCCTCATTCAATGGTACACAAAGGCAGCAGACTTTGTCATGCCAGAAGCTCTTTGTTTCTTTTAGCATACTAGCATTTACAAGGGCCACAAGAAAATTAAAAAAAAAGTATTACAACTGTATATATCTGATTTACAGTGTGTTAGCTTCTTGCCTTCTGCTTGATCATGATCATGATGACAGTGCAAGTTCGGCCCATGCTAAAGAAGATGCCTTAAAGTCAAGGGACACTGATGTGTCAATTTTGCTCTCCAGAATGCTGCTTATTTCCTCCATGGATAGTCCCCTGGCAGGTTCTGGATTGATGCAAAGGTTTACAACTTCACATATAACTTTAAGGTCCTCATATTTGAAATGTTTCAACTCTGGATCCACCACATAAGACATTACTTCTGGCATTTCGAGATACTCCTTCGCCTGCATGAATCACAAGTTCCTTAGATTTTTGGTGTTCATGTAATTATATGACCAAAGATACTTCTTCAGGGAATTTAATCTCGTCAATTATGTCCAGAAAAAAGAAAATTGGCAGATGTTTAAACTTTCAAAAGATTTCTTACCCAATCTACTAAGCAGCCTTTGTCCTTGCAGTAAGGAGGTCTACCACTGATTATTTCCAACAAAAGCACACCAAAAGCATATACATTGCCTTGAACATCAAAATGACGCCCCTCTATTGAATTTGGAAGTAAACAAATAGCACCTTGGCTGCCTATGGAGCCTGAGTTCTTCTCTGATCTTGCAAGAATACTCTTCCAGCTTTCAAAATCAACCAGCTGTGATAACGGTAACAATCAGCACTTCTTTTTACCATTCTGGTACTAAGCCTTACAGATAGTTTACTGTTTGAAATTGCGTTGTTCTAAAGACTTTATAATTCAAAAGGAACTTTTTCATAGGAGTGAAACAAGATATTGGGCATACCTTAGCGGAAAAGTCATCTGTGAGATATACGGCGCTAGAATTCAGCTCTGATATCGTAAATGGCGGATCAAGTTCTGTATGAAGATATTTGAGCCCATTAGCAATGCCTATAACAATTTTCATACGTCTTGTCCAAGATAACTGGCATCCTTCTCCATCTGTGCATTGATTCAGGTTGATTGCTCAGCTCTGAGCTAAAAGAACATCCAAAACCAAAGTCCAAATGAAGAAACTTGACTTACAATGAAGGTGCTCATAAAGTGTTCCATTTGATGCATATTCAAAAACCAGCATCCTCGTGAATGGAGTGCTTTCACTACAATATCCCAGTAATTTTCCTGTATTTTCATTATTTAATCTTGCCAAATCTGCCACCTGAATGGTAATTTCAACTCAAAATTTACTGTACAATCTCAAACTTTTCATATTTGGTTTCTTTGACCAAAGCTTTAAAATTTTTGTAGCAATAATGATCATTTACCTCTTTCTGAAAATAGAGCTCAAGATAGCCTGTCCAATGTTCTTCTTTAATGCAAAGGGATATAACAGCAATCTCAGATCCGCCTTTCATGGTGCCTTTGTAAACCAAACTGTCCTGAGAAGAACCAATAATGTTGCTGAAGTCTTCACAGGCAACTTCCAGCTCTTGTCTGCTGAATCTCACTACATCCTTCAACAGCTCAGAATCTGTGCCAGCATCAGCCCATAGAATTCAAATGAATGTACTACTCTTAAAACTAACAATGAGACAAATAATAGTTACTGGCAGGGAAGCAAACCTGTGTATACTGCCATATGATCATTCTGACTCGCTGATTTCTTCCAAGGGATTATGATAGAAGATTTACTATTGCATCTCTGGAAAGCAGTTAGAACAGCAACAAGAAAAAGCAAGCCCACCATAGTTCCTGTTATGATTTCCAGAGCCAAAAGCCAGGTAGGTTTTGATGCCCCCTGATGCTGCTTTGGTACATCTTCGGTGGGACGGTGCTTCTGGCTAAATGTTGGATGGGTTTTGGGAGGTGCTGGATGGCCTATAAATGGAGACTCATCAGTTAAATTACTATAGCTGGTACTAAATTATTGCCACCCACTAGCATTAACAAAACTTATTTTCAGTAAGGTTCAAGGTACCAAACACCTAAACTTATCTTAAATTGAGGGTCAACTTGACCATATGCAGGTTCATCATTTAAAATACTATAGCTGGTATTAAATTATTGCCACTACTAGTATTATCAAAAGTTAATTTCAATAAGGTTACATAAATACTTAGGACTCAGCAGAAGTATAATTAGTATTTACCTTTCAAAATTTTCCCTGATTAAACACATAAAAAAAATAAGACTGGATCTTCTTCTCAAATATATGGCCTTCAAAGGGAAATATTGATAAACAAAGTAGAATGAATCAAGATCTTGGAATGTCATACCTATTGGGGCTAGATTAAAGAGAACATTAAGAGTCAACACTATAGGACATGGGCATTCATAGAAGTTCAGCATGAAGGAGTCAGAGCTTCCTTGCATGGAATTATAATTAATACATTTACATATTTGGTCATACGAGGCCACTTTCCAATAGAAAGCCACATACTCATATTTTCCATATCGAAGGACAGTGCTCTTCCCTTCAAATCATCAACGTCCATTTAAGTTTTAAGAATCCATATTATCCATTATCCGCTCCTTACAGTTCAGAAATATAAGAAACAACACCAAAAAGAAAATCTTTATACACACCACATTGAGCAACAGATCGCTGTTTAGCATCTTTGCTTTGGAGACAGTTTCCTTGGAAGCTTGTGCTGCATGACATACATCAAGGAAATGTAAGTTTACAGAATAAACAGAAGCCAGCATGAGAAGGCACAGAAATGATACCTTGGAATATTCTTCAAGCATTTAGGTATGCCCCCAACAAAGAAGTTATATGACAAATCTACCACTTTTAACTGAGTTGCTCGACACAAGCCAGTTGAGTTTGTACTTGATGCATACCTGAAGTCGACATTAATCGCAAGCAATAAATTTAACTCCAAACTATTAGATCATATTTTAACACGACTTTATGTTCAACCTTACTGAACTACTTTACTTTCTAGTGTGATAATGGTTTCAACTTCATGAAGGTGCAAGAATGATTCTAATAATGCTGTCTTTTCTTGATAGAATTTCAACATTTTCCAGAGTAGGCAAAAGCAGGTTTCCAAATCCAATAAGATTATCCACTGAAATATTTTCATCAGAAGTCACTCAAAAGTGATGAAAAGTACCCAAAAATCCTGCTTGGAAACTTAATGCCAAAAACCACCATTGACTAATTTACAGGACAGCATTTAGTTTTTTCTCCTTTTTTTTTCTTTTTTTTCCTTTTTCTCAAATGCCCGATAAAATTAGCTCTGCATTCGATCCAAATATTCCAAGGGAGGATAGATTCAAATTGATAGATATTGACAACATCTGTCAGACTGCTAGAGTGATTTGAATGCACTGTATATGTAGCAAAAAAGTTAAAATTGTTCACAACTTATACACATACTTTCTGATTAGGTCAACTATTCTGAGTCTTGGCCATGACGTGATTTTCAAATTGCAATAGCAAAAACTATGTTTCCATTGTCACTCAATTTGTTAAGTTACATGAAAAACTTTCTCTAAGTAACCATAATCAAATAATTTTGCTTAATATAAATGCCAGACTTCATACAATACTTCCAGTTTTGGAATATTCTACTTACACATGAGCATTGGATGGGAAAACTGAGTTGCCACCAGCAGGAACAGTTCCTTGAAGTCTGTTCTTATCTAGCCGAAGCTCCTCAAGGTACTTCAGATTTCCAAGTTCAGATGGCAAATGCCCTGTTAATCCATTGGACTCGAGGTTTCTACAACAATGAATAAACCAGGAAGTAAGATGAACACATAAGTGCCAAAAATTAAAATCCAATCACTAAAACCAAATAAGGAAAATAGTTCACATTCTCATAATGTTTTTCAGTTTAGCAATCTCTGAAGGAATAGGACCCTTTAGTTGATTCATTCCCAAATCCAAAACCTTGAGGTTCTTCAACATTCCCAGCTCTTTTGGGATTGAACCAATCAGATTATTATCATGCAAGATTCTACAAATATCAAACACAAGAAAGAAAATTTCAAATGCAATTTATAAAACTAAAATAAAGCATAGATTCAGTATCAAGTGAAAGAAGAAAATTACAGTTCTTGCAAGTATGTGATCCGACCCAATTCTGGAGGAAGAAATCCTCTTATATTTGACCCAGATATGTTACTGCAAAAGAAGAGAAAAGGAAAAGTATAGCACCATTCACCTGCAAATTCACATGAAAATCTAATATATCTAATCTTGAACCTAGTAAAATTTATATCACAGCTTACATCTTTACAACATGGTCTCTAGCAAACGAGCAAAAAATGCCAAACCAGTCACAAGGATCTGCATCTAGGTCGTTCCAATTAGACAAAACCCGTAGTGAGTCTTCATATATAGCTTGTTTGAAATTTGTAAGTGCCCAGACTGTGGGGAAGACCCAGCATTTCATTCAGTTAAAAAGAAGAAGAAGAAAGAAAGAAAGAAGACTTTGTAGAAACTTACTACATTATGGACAGCAAAATCTAAAAATTTTCCAAATCAATAAATCTTAGCACCAGTACATTGCTTTGAATTCTTGAGTTCAGATCACAAATTCAGTACCATAAATGGCCTGTTTAATTACCAAGAAAAAGTAGGAGAATGACTAGAATTGAGAACATTTTAAAACTCGAGACTTCAAATTGATTTTATACGCCAAAGACATAAATCTAGTAACACTCAGTAAAACCATAAAGAATGAAGATCTGAGAACAAAAGATGCAATACATACCTTCATCTTTAGGAAATGACTCACAGCTCACAAAAAGAACTAGAAAAAACACAGAAAGGAGTGGAAATGAAGCATGTGATCTCATTTTCTCTGCAAGAAATCTCCAACACTCTCTAATTATCAAGCCCTTTCTTTCAAAACAGTAAAGAAGACCCACAAGAACTCATTAACCGAGCAAACCCAGGAGGCAACAAGAAATGGGAAACCCAAAAAAAAAAGAAAAAAGTTAAAAAAAGGATAAAGGATAAAGAATAGAAGATGAAAGAACGAAAAAGAATCAAAGAACTTAAAAATATATGTTTTTGAAACTAGTAGAAGCTAAAGTTGAAATCTTTAGATACTGTAATCAAATGGATTGGTTTGTTAATCTTGAAACAATTACCAGTTTTGAGTATAAATTCAAGATTTTGGCAACCACCCATGAAAGCAAAATTCACTTGACTGATGAGTAAAGAAGAAAATGGACAACTGTGAAGGTTAAAGAAAACAAACCCGTATTTGAGGGAAACTTGGATTCAAAGAGAGGTTTTTTGTTACCACTTACTGGTTAAAAATTAAAATTAAAAGAAAAATAATTAAAGATTCTAATAAAGAGAATGTTGTTCTGTTCATTGGATGTTAATAGTTAAATATGGCGGATTTTTCCCCTTACATATATATATGTTATTCGAGAATTGATAATTTTGAGATTATTGGAAGTTTTTGATGTCTCCGCTAATGATTGCATTTAACAGAGTCTGTGCACTTCATGAGATGAGAAATTATACATTTTAATTTTTTTTGAACAAATTATACATTTTAATTTGCTTAAAAAATAGAAATAAATCAAGAATAATGATTTTTTTTACATTTATTATCATTCTAGGAAGAAAAACTCCATTTTAAATTTATTATTTTAAAAAATATATAATAATTATTAAATTATGTTTTAATACGTAAAATAATGATTATTTAAAAAATAAAAAAATATTTAATAAAATATTAAATGGATTCATCTCTCTCGGGGCAAAAGGAGAGGATCCTGAGATTAGGGGAAGTTTTTGATGTCTCTGCTAATGATTGCATTTAACAGAGTCTGCGCACTTCATGAGATGAGAAATTATACATTTTAATTTGCTTAAAAAATAGAAATAAATCAAGAATAATTATTTTTTTACATTTAATATCATTCTAGGAAGAAAAAACTCCATTTTAAATGTATTATTTTAAACAATATATATTTATTATTAAATTATATTTTAATATGTAAAATAATGATTATTTAAAAAATAAACAAAATTATTTAATAAAATATTAAATGGATTCATCTCTCTCCGAAGCAGGAGAGGATCCTGAAGGAAAATTATATATATATATAAATTATTAGTTTTTTATATTATATATTCTTTTTTTAATTAATAAATATTTATAATTTTGTGATTAAATATTTAAATTAATATTAGAATTTTATAATTTGATTATAAATTGAGTTAAATTAATGTTCTCATTTAAAATAATATTTTATAAAATTTAATTTAATAAAATTATATACATAAATTAATAGATTCAATAAATAAAATGTCAAGATATATAAAAAATTTAATAAATTTTTAAAATTTAATAAATAATAGAAAAAGTTTTTATAGAAATTTATAATAAAAATCTAAATTTTACTATAATATTAAATATTTTATTTTATTTTCAATTTACGTATAATTTTTTTAAATTAAAAACTTTATTTTCTCTTATTCAATTCTTAGTTTCTAAGAATATTTCAAATGTCGAGTAATATACATTATGAAATTAAGTGGGAGCACTGAGAAATGGAGTAGTGAAAGTGAATAATACAGATGGTGCAGTTAAACTTGATAATGAGATGGCTAGCGCAGGAGGATTAATCAAAGATGAAAATGATAATTGGCTAACTGGTTTTGTTTTGAAGATTAGAAAATGCTATGTGGTGGAAGCTAAAATCTGGGGAATATTAAAAGGAGTAAAACTTGCTTAGGAGAAATGTTATAGAAGGATTATCATAAAAATCAGTGGCGGATTTACGATGAGGTCGTGTGTAGTCACACGATCTCTCTTCACCGACAGCCAGAAAGGAGAGGGTATCCCTCTCTAGCCACCGGTCACATGATTTTAAAAACTCTGCCCCCACAAAAATTGATCGTTGGCCCCCACAAAAATTGATCGTTGGTGGAATAAAAAAAGAGGCTGCGTTTTTGCAACTCCTCTTTTTTCCCTAGCCACTGTCAGCACACGCCGCCCATCCTTTCAATAAAATTCTGATTTCGTGAAAACTGACAGTCAGCTAGCAGTGCAACTGACAACTAAAAGCATGGAGGATTTCAACAGTTCAAGCCTAATTAAACAAATGGTTGAAATGCTCATCAAAAGGAGTAGTTAGGATTGCAAGCTGCAATACGCCTATCGCGAGGCAAACAAAGCAGCGGATAAACTTGCGGAGTATGCAGTAAATTCGTCTCTGAATTTAGATATCCTAAAATCTAGAATCATTCCATCCTAGAATTAACCTGATATTGTTTGAGGAAATATTTATATCAAAATATATTTATAATGAGTAAATATAACTTTATTTTTTCTCTAGTTAACATTCTCTCTCTCTCTCTCTCTCTAGTTCTTTGACTATAACAATTTGATCAAATATAATAAACTGACTCTTATAAAATTTTAATTTTATTTAAATATAAAATATTTAAGTCTTTAATTATATATATATATATAATTTACTATGTTTGATTGAAATTATAATAAAATGCTAAACATTAGTTGATTGACTTTTAGAAAAAATTTGTAGTACATGTTTTTTTTTGTGTTGGTTAAGGTGATGATATTTTATCCTTTGCCAATATAATATCTAAAATTCAAAATAAAGTTAAAACAATGATTATATTTTTTATTTAATCTATCAAAGTATTTTATTATGAGTGTGTTTTTATTTTATCTCTTGACACAATTTATCACTAATCATTGCTCTCACTCAATTTTAAAGTAAAAATTTTATTTTATTTTTTATATACTTTATACGAATGCAGGATCATTAATCCATATAGAGTAGCACTGTGAAGTACACACATGAATATTAAATATGAATTCAATATAATACAGATATAGCGATACAATAATTTTTAAAAATTAGATACACCACACGGGTGAAATATATTTATATATATTTATATTTATATGTGTATATATATATTTTTTAAATTATAAAAATATAATGAGAGATAAATATATATTCAAAATAAATATATATTAATTTATTTATATATCAATATAATTATACATACATACATATTTTAAGTTATAAAAATATAATAAGATATAAAGATATACTCAAAATAAATATATATTAGTTCATTTATATATAAATATAATTATGATAAAATAATAATTTTTTATAATTTAAATTAATTATAATTATTTAATTAATAATTAGTATGTAAATAAAATTTTATGTCAAAATATATTTTAAAATATCTTAAAATATATCCCCACCGTGTCATCTATATGTTTTCTGTGTTCAAAAATATAAAATAATAAGATATTTATCAACTCGTGTTGAACATATGTCAGGCATATGTCCGTATCTCTGTCGTGTCAAATACCGATAATTTACTCTATTTAAAGTGTCAGCATTTTATAAGAGTAATATTGTGGATAATCCTTTTTTATAGTAATTTTTATTAAATTAATAGAAACTCTCATTTTAATTATAAATAGATAAATTAAATTCAAAAAATCTTCATTTTTCATGCTCTTAATGTGAATAAGAGACATCAACTGGATGATACTTTTGATATTAATTCAATTATTTATTTTATTTTTATCAATAAATTTAAAACAAAAGTTGCTTTAGATCAATGAGTGACTTCTATGGTTGAAAATTAAAAAAAATATATATTAAAAATACCAATTGGAATTATAATATTCTCAAATAAGAGAAAGAAAGAAAGAAGAAAAGAAAAAGAAAAAGAAACAAACAAACAAGTTTTCACACAATTACAGTTGTTTTCCAAAAACACTTCTTTTTTTTTAATATAGTAATATAAAAGAACAAACACCCATAAGAAATTTCATATATTTAAACAAATTTGACTATCATAATAATTTTTTTTTAAGATTAAAAGAATATTTTAAGATGGGTTAATCATTATCTTATTTAATAGATACTTAGCTTGACTAATACAAAATAATATTAAACAAAATGCACATTATTGAAGAGGCAAGTTTATGTATTATACATGGTGAAAAAAATAATTATTTATTAATCTATACACTACAAATAGTATTAATTATTTTAATTTAATACAGCAATATTATTTTCTTGATGACCTTTTCTGCTTTGTCTATTTAACCAATGACATAACTCATAAGGCATCGAAGATTATTCAAAGCATTAAGTATTCGCTCACTTACAATGCTTCCAAGCAATAACCTCAAATAAATAAATAAAGTTTTTTGAGTATTTTTAAAGGAAAGAGGCAAATAGCTTCATAATTTTTAATTTCAGTCCTTTATTTATCCAATAATTATAGTGATCAAATGAGAAGAAATTATATGGTATATAGTGATAATGATATATAGTAATAATTTTTAAAAAATATATCCTAAATTTTTTTAGATGAATCATTTAATTTTTTTAATAGTAAAACATATAAGATATGTTATTAATTAATTAACTTATCATTCTAAATAGAATATTTAGTTGAAATATCAATGTATTATATAATTTTTCCATCAAATGAGTTGAATCCTATTTGAACTTAGAAATGTGGCAAATTTTCATTGGTTAAGAAAAAATATTTGATAATGGCTAATATTTGATAGGTTTTTATTTTTATTTTTATTTTTATTGCTCATGTTAAATTTTATAATGGCTAATATTGTTTTTTTGGAGCTGTTATAATAGCTAATAATAATATGACTAATGTATTATATTTTATATTATTATTATATATTTATGTCTGTCTTCCTCTTTCTTTGTTGTCAATTGTCATGAAGACTGGCCATGTGCTTTTTCTTTGATAAGGACCCTCTTGTCTTTTTACTTAAAGAATTGCAATATTATTTTATAAAGAAAATAACGACTTCTTAAAGTTGAAAAATATTCAATAATTTTATTAATTAAATTTATTATATTTTATAATTATATAATTTTATTTATATTTTTTATAGATATATTTTTTTAACGTATTAATAAATATTTTTTTTATTAAAATAAAGGACTTCTTGTAATTTCAAAATCTCTTTAGGTTTTTAAACGTTAGGTTGGATATAACCATTTCACTAAGTTTGATAAATAATCACAAACTCTAATTAATTCAAAGGATATTTGCATAATTAATTTGAAAGAATCATTATAATTCTAACATTCTAATGATTTTCTTACAAAATAGATGAAATAATTTGAAGTCAAGATTAACCATATATTTTTATTTAAATCAGTAACATTTTTTATTTTGTTCCTAATATTTTATAAAACTTATTTAATTGACAATTTTTTATAGGTTGAGAATTCAAATTGATAATTTCATAAGCTTTGATAATATTTAAAATGAATATTATCTTTATTTATAGACATCACTCTAATAAGAATATTGATTAAAATACTAATTAATAAATTATAGTCATAAACTATTAAGGTGCAGCTTGATGGTTAGAATATATGTTGCTTTCATTTATATCTCAAATTCGAGTCCCTTAGTTATTCTCCTTCTCATATATAATTAATCAAAAAATAAATTATAGTGAAAATGAAAACTATGATCTAAAATGAAAATATCTAAATATATGATGATGCATTTATGACATTATGAAGAACATAAGAAGCCTTTTATCATGAAAATTGTTTGATACTATAACTAATATGCCACATTAGAGGGGAAATACTTTGCTTAATCTCTTTTTATAATTAAGTTTAGGGATTAGATAGGTTGTCTTTATCATTATCAAGATGAATTGAAAATCAAGGATTTTTCAAAGTTTGGTTAAAAGTGAGCAACTCAAGATTTTGATGGAGTCAAGATTTAGAGTACTAAAATGGTTTAAAGTTTCCATCAAATATTCAAAATAATTTCTCTTTGGTCCCTTAACTTTGTTGATATTACCATTAGTCAAGGCATTATATTTATATTCAAGTACTATATATTAATTTATACTAAATTTGGCGCCATCACAACATCATTATTGATTAAGTTGCTTGATCTTATCAATGTCTTCCACTATTAATAACAAATTTAAGCCAATGCCTTATGTTTTTCAATGAGAATTATCATTATTAATAATAATGATGTTCCTTGTTGGAAACAAAAGAAAATTATAATAATCGTTGTTTGATTTTTTTTAAGGAGCCTTGTTTTATAATTTTATAATTTAAAATTTAAGTAATGATGTTTATATAACTCTAACAGCATAATTAGATAATTCACTTAAGGAAACTTGTTGAATATTGCAATTATATAAACTCATATAACTGTATATTAGACGAAATAGAATATATTTCAAATTTTTCATTTTGTATATTCAATTAGTATTTCTTTAAAAAGTATAGAATAATTTTAAAATTAAAATTACATTAATAAATTACTAATTTATATAAATTTGAGTTCTATAATTATGAATAAAACAAAATGAAATTATCATTTAAAAGAAATTTAATTTAGTTTCAATATTTATTATATGATTTAAAGAAAATAAAGTTGGATGACAATGACCCAACTAAGATAAGCATCAATCAGTGCTGGAATTATGAAAGGAAATTTACTTTATTTTAAAATCTAAACTTATCATATAAAAGCTATATAAAAATTAATCATTTGAATATGACACGAAATGCAAAAGAAATGAAATGGTCCTATACATTAAAACTTATACCAACTTGTTACATTGACATATGAAGATATTAATTGGTATATGGCAATTTAATAGAATTTTCAGTAGTTATTGCAGGAAATAATACGAGATTATTTTCAATTTCTAAACAATAATTGGGACAAAAGAAATGCAATTATGAGCAAAATTTAATTTATTGTCCTTTGTAATTGACCCAAAGGCTATTTGAATACACCTTATATAAAAGCTTTATTGTCATGATGGGAAAATTAGATTAGTGTATGAATTTTTTAAAATTTATTATACTTGTGTTTGAATATTTTTTTATTTAATGATTTTTTAATTTTTAAAAGTAATGCTATTTAAATATAAAGTTTCCACGTTTGCTTCAAAAAAAAAAAGTAATGGTATTCAAATATTTTTAGTTGTTTTTCAATCACTGATTTACATATTAGAAACTTTAAAATCTCTATAGAGTGAGAAAAAAATATAAATTATTTTTATTGTTAAACATTAAAATAAGATTTTTTTGAATGTATTTGAAAAGTTGCAAAATAAGAAAATAAAAATTGGAAATCAGCGTTCCAAATAAATAGAGAATGGTTAAAAGCACGCTTGTATATTTTTTTTAATAATGTGTTTAGTTGCATAAAAATTTTAGAAAAATTAATTATATAATTTTATTTGATTAATAATATTATATTTATTTATAAATAATTTATATAAAATAAAAATATTTTTAAAATTAACCTAAAAATAAAAATAAATTTAAAAAATGCGGACTTCAAAAAAAATTTAATTTTACTTAATTTAATTTTTTAATTGCAAAAATACGATAAAATTTTCACTATAGTAATAGCGTGACAGTTGGTTCAAAATAGGCTGCTCTTTCTTTGTAATTCTATTTCCGGCTGATTCAAGGCAGAACATTGGTCACTTGCTAAATTTTGTTTGGTATAAATTTATTTTTAGTTTTAATTTTATTTTTACATATCAACTTCTTTAAGGTATGACCAATTGACCAAAACACATAGTTTAAATTTTTATATTATTATTATTATATATTTTTATTAAATATTTTTTTATAATTTTTTTTCAAGTTTTCTTTAGAGACAAGGCAATTTTTTAAACTGATTAGGTACATTAATATTTTAATTTTATTTTATAAAATTCTTTTTATATATGACTAAATAGTAAAATAGATAATGATTTTTAATTCATTGCTATGTTTCATTTATTTAAAGGCTAAAACGAATTAATTTATTTTCTTTTAAATACATTTAATATCTTTCTTCTTAAATTTTTATTAGGAAAGTAAAAATATATTGATATTTTAAATGGTAGAAAGAGAAAAAAAAAAGAAAGATAAATTAAATAATGAAAATTTTTAAACAAAATACTTATCTGGCCACTAAATTTTACTCGTTTATTTAGTTTATTTCACAAAATTTTAACATATAACATATATCTATGCATATTAATATATATTATTATTCTTAAGTTAAAGTATATGTAATATATATCCACATATACCCACATATATGTAATACATATTAGTTATTCTTTTGCAATATATATCTACATATATCTAGTTATATATAACATATACTAACATATATTGTTATTTTTTTCGGTATATCTAGTTATATATAACATATACCCTCATATAAATAAATATACAAAATAGTTATATATCAACATATATCTATATATATCTACATATACTCATATATACCCATATATATTATTATTTTTTAGCTAAAATATATATAACATGTATCGATATATACTGACATATACCTACACACATGTAATATATATATATATATATATATATATCTAATTTTATATAATATATAAGGATATATATCTACATATACTAATATATATTGTCATTATTTACTTAAAGTATATGTAACATATACCGTCATATACTAACATACACCTATATATGCCAACATATACTTAAATATATATAATATATATTGTTATTCTTTTGCAATATATACATATTATATATCTAGTTATATGTAACATATACCGATTTATATTCACATATACTGATATATACAGATATATGCTGTTATTTTTTAGTTAAAATATATGTAACATATATGTAATATATACCTATATATACCTATTATCTTAGAGAAATAATAACTATTAGTATATGAAGGTACATATGACATATATCTCCAGATACCCATTGTCTTATAAAAAGAATATCAATATACAGTTATTATATTTTAGTATATGTAGATATATACTAACTATAACTACATATATATTATTTTTTTAAAAAAATATCAATATGCAATTATAATATCTTACTATATAAAAGTCTATTAGCATATACTTTATATATACCTATTGTCTTGGAAAAAAATATCACTATACAACTATTATATTTTAGTATATGTAAATATATGCTAATTACATATATCTATTTTCTTTTAAAAATAAATAGCAATATGCAATTGTTATATATTAGTATATAAAGGTATATATAGCATGTGCCTATATATACCTATTGTCTTAGAGAAAAAATATCAGAATATAGCTCTTATATTTTAATATTTATAGAACTATGATAATTATAATTACATATATCTATTGTCTTTTAAAAAAAGAATATCAATAAACAGTTACAATATCTTGGTATATGAATGTATATATAACATATATTTATATATATTGACATATATCTATATATACCAATATATAATTATTAATTTAAAGTTAATTATTATTTTCAAAACACACAGCTCAAAACACAATACAAATATTATTTCAAATCACATAACAAAATAACAAAAAAAATAACCATACACATGGAAGCTTAAGATTTGACAAAGAGATTCCAAACATATAATACAACATTAATTAATTTAAATCAAAAGAGACAAGTATATGGAGGTTATGGCTAAAATCAGTCATAAATTAATACAATTATTATATTTGAAATCCAAAAAACAGAGAAAAACAAAAAAAAAATCTCTGCATTTGGAAGAAGGAAGTGAAATAACCTTATAAATTAGAAAAATATCAGCAAAAGACAATAAGACAAAACAAGAAGACTGTCTTCCTTTCTCCTTCAATACAAACAAACCCAATGCAAAAACCATAAAATAATACCATACGCCAAAACAATTTATTTAATGCAATATGAATGGAGTCAGATATAAAATAATATATATAATCAACTCCGTTATTCAAGCCTAGTTTTCAAACTTCATGAATAATTTAATGAACAACTAATTGCAATCAAATAATAATATACGCCAAAACAATTTATTTTTATAGGAAAAGTGTCAAAAATTATATGAGACTTGCGTGAGTTTTAGATTTATTAGACTTGTTCTGTCATATTCTCGCTATCCTATTTGAGTGATGAGACTCGAGTTTATGATAATAAATTTGATTTCTAAATAGCATAGCATATAATTGCATCATAGACATGACACGCGTGAGACAAAAGGACATGAAGATTGAAGTGGAAAAAGAGAAACAGTTGTTAGCGGGCTATTCATAAAACACCAATTTTTTTTGTAAAATATAAAAAAGTTAAAATTGAAAAACTGATAAGTTAAAAATAAAAAAAAATTAACAATAATAAAATTAAAAATAAAACTTTAAAGGTAGTATATGGTATAATTTTTTATATAAAATAAAATATTAGGCTTATTAAATTTCATCAATCGATTGATAAAATATTTTACTTAAAATGAAGTAAAGAAAAATATTTAATTAAAAAAGATAATTGAGAGGTTCATATATTAAAAAATAATTATATCTAATTTTTTCTGTAAAATTAGATCGCAATTAAATAAGTTAATATTTTTTTAATATATTTTTTAGTATTTTGTTATAATATTTAAACACAGTAATATAATATTTTTTAATAAAATATAATTCTATTAATATATTTTTATAAAATACATTTTCAGAAAGTTTTTTCAGTAATTTAACAATATAATAATATTTTTACAAAAATAAACACCAATATATAATTTGTTTCATTATGATCAAATACAAGACAATTTGTATTGGAATTTATTCATTGGGACAGACTTATGGCTTCCCATTAAGAAGATTAAATGGTTTTTATGAATATTCTCCAATTTCCGAGTAGTGAAATAATGTGGCCCTAAATATTCAATTCAAGAGAATTCTTAGATTCAAAACCTCTCTTTCTCAGGTACATGAATTTGTAGTGTTTCATAAAAAAAAATCTCCTTTTAATATTAATCGCTAATAATCAAGGCTTCTATAATTTAACCAAGCGATATACAGTGAAAGAAAAAGGAATTTCTTTAATAATATCTAAAAAATAAAAATATTTTTAAAAATATTTATTTCTTAATTTTTAATTTCAAAAATAATTTGTATATTCCATTTTACATAAATATATAATTATAGTGTATTTAATTATATAAAAATCTTAAAAAAATTGATTATATAATCATGTTTGACTACCGATATTATATTTATTATCGATCAAAAAAATAATATTATATTTATTTATAAATAAATTATGTAAAATAAAATAATGAGCTCATTAAATTTTACAAATAAGTTGTTAAAATATTTTATTTAGGAAGAGTATAGAAAAATATTTTAATAGAAAAGTCAATTGAGGAGTCCACACGTCAAAAAATTATCATATTTTTAATTTAAAATATGATAAAATAATGAGAGATACTGTAAGGGCAGTTTATATATTTTTTAAGTTGATTTGTAAAGTTGAATTGTAACTAAATAAGTTAAGATTTTTTTAAATCATTTTTTTAGTATTTTATTGTATATTCTAAATATAGTAATGTAAATTTTTTAATAAAATATATTTTTGATAATATATTTTTTGTAAATATTTTTAATAATTAATTTTTTTAGTAATTTACAAAATGTGCTATTAGTATAATTTTAATAAAATAAATATATGAAAAAATTATTTGATATTGAAAAAAAAAGAAAAAAAAACATAGTGTAATTTTTTGGAAGGAAAAATCAAGTGCATGTATAGTGGTTGAGGTAATAATTAATATGCTCTCTGCTATGTTGAGGCAATTAATATTTGACCGTGTCTGATAAAAAAAAAATTAATATTTGACTGTGAAAGAAAATTGGGTTTTCACAGCTTTTCGTGAGCATGATATCATATCATTATAGCAGCAGGCGAAGGTAGGTATGATTTTTCTTTTAATTCAGCAATTAACTATTTAAAATTTAAATTAAACTACTATTATAAAATTTAAATTTTCTAATTAATAGAATTTAAATTTTGGATTATTAATATAGTTGATCATTTAGCAGGAAAACATCGTATAATTCAACCGTAATTAAAATTAAATATTTTAATTGAAATTATAAACTAATAAATCAATGATATATATATTTTTGTATATTATAATTAAAAAAATTATAATATTTATTAAAAAGATAATCACTAAATAATTAATTTATTACTTCAATTAATAGGAATTAGAATTGTATCATATAATTTCTCACTGCTTGTTGGGTCATTTTCATTGAATCATAAAGAAGAAGATTTGAAACATGAAAGACCCAAATTATAAGTGAATCAGAAAATACGTGAGTGAAGGGGTGAATTAAACAGAAATGGTCCCAATCGAAATTTGGGAAGGTCGGTTTGGTTAGTTGGTTTCTTAGCAACCTTATTAATTGTTTGCTTACAAAACTATTTATATTCCACCCCAAATTATCTTCCAAACGTTTACTCTTTTTTTTAACTTATTCTGTATTTGCTTCTTTTTCTTTTTTTTTTTTTTTGTGATGTCAATTAATGGCTAAAATTCTCTGATTCTTTTATGTTTCTGTCTGTAGCAGAGAAGGGGAAATAAAAAATCTAACACTTGATTTGCTTTTGTATTAATGGCTAAAATTGGTTGGTCGTAATTGCTTTTGTGTTTCATTCAATTTTTAAGGGATTTCTTTGAAAAAAATAAAAATATTTTTAGAAAGAATTATTTTTCTTTTCAAAAATACTTTTTTAAAATTTTTAATTTCAAAAAATCTCATTTTCAGAATTATTCATCTAATATATATTTAGTATATCAAAAATATATTCTATTTTGGAAGATATATATTTAATATACTTTTAATATATTAAAAACATAGAAAAATTATAAGATATTTTTTAAAAAATAAAAAATAACATGTTGTGTATTTTTTCAAAATTTTTATCGAATTTCTATTTATATGCTTGAATTTCTTAATTAGGCCCAATTTATGTTATTAGACTCCTAAGATTTGGGCCTCATAATTTTCACCTTGAGTTAGTGCTGGCCCATAATTTAAATAAAGGGCCTTACTGTATCTGTGCTCAACGATCGAATATTCAAAGATATGTCGTTTTCTGCTAAACGGATTAAATGATATGTCCTTTAGTAAATTTTGTTGAGGAAACGACTTGATTGTTTAAAATAAATTACTCAAGGACCAGTCGTTTTTCTACTGCTTGTAGTTGTAGAAGACTAATTTTCAACAGATTAAAATGCCTAATAAATTCAATTAATTTTAATTTCATGAAGGTGAATCTGATCTTTGCTTGGAAACCTTTTCCCAGTATTCATCTTCCCATTTCTTCACTTGCCTTATGGCATTTAACTTTTTCCTATAGAAGGCTCCTAAAACTTTGGGTTCAAAACCAGGGGGCATGGCACATGGCTCTGTTACAGAAGGACTATTCACCAATGACTCTGTCATGAACTTCTTCTGCAACCCATTTGCAGGACAGGCCAAAATCTCTGAGCACAGCTGTACAGCTCCTTTGGGTACTCTTGGCTTGAATTTCAATAGCTTTGCATACTCATTCAAGAGGTGAAACATGTAGTCATAAACATACTCCATCTTTAGTTTTTCTTGAATGAAATTGCTTGCTGCTTCTCCCATTGCTTGTGCCTGCAGTGCAGCCAAGTCGCAGTTAAATTGGGATTAAGGCTTAGTCAAGCTGTGTTGAGTTCAGTTATTTCTGGGATCAATTATCAAAGTTACCAGAAAGAGTATGATTACCTTATCATTGTGTCTATTGCCCCAGTCTACTGCAAATTTAATAGACTTGCATTTATCTGAGTCTGATATTGGCCAATAATGCTGCAGAGGTTGCAGACTTCTGGTAAAGAAGTCATGATAGTAAGGCTTTACCAGCAATGTCATGGAATTGCAAGCTAGAATATACTTCTCACTAACTGACCATGCATATCCTTCAATGTAGATTTTGTACCTATAAATGTGAATAATAAGTACTGTATCACTAAAAAATTGCACAATCATTAGGAGATAATATTACAACCTGTGGTTACATTGTTTTGCTAAGTCCGATTTCTTAAATCCTCTATGAGATTCAAGAATCCAATCCTGCAAACAGTAATCAAAATTTAAGAGCATACCGATATATAAAATAGCAATAAGTGCATATTCCTCTGAGTGATAGTCCAGGATCAGTTATCCTTCCCGTAACTGTATTCAGAAAAATATTAAATTTATCGAGCTGATGGCATTAGAAAATACTATAGTAACCTGGATGAATAGGCGAGCATTCCAGTCTTGTTGGTCAGAGACATTGCAAGTGAGGAGATCCTTTCTGGTTTCAGCTACAAAGGGGTTACCTTTCCAATAAGCATATGGTTATCCAGAACTCCATTTGCTTTTACTGTTATCTTCTTTTATGTCTTTCAACAAATCATCCCACGGTTTTATATTAATTTCTGGCCTGCAATTAGGAAACAGTACATATCATCTTGAAACCTTGTTCAATTGAAAAAAAGCCACAGAAGAAGGGAAAATATGGATATTACCATCCCCAGAGAGACCAATCAGGAAACACAATATCCATTGACCTCCTGTCATTACAGTAGCGCATCAATGGTGGTGGGCCACCTGTTGCGGTGGTATTCGGCCAATGGTAATGTTTTGATCGGACAACTGGACGATCATCACAATCAAAAATGAGTTCCAAGTCAGGTAACCTTCCTGGATACCTTCTGAGAAGCTGCAAAATGCCCCATATAGTGAATAAATCTCTTGTTTGTCTTGATTTTCTGTATTTCTCTATATATGCCATTCCATTTACTATTATCAGACGAAAATGGGCTGTTCTTTTTGCTCTCTCTACCATGTCTCTGTTTATTCCACTGCCAATCCATGGCCTTAAATCTTCATTTATCCATTTGAAATAACTTGGGCATACTTTTTCTGAAATTGGGTATTGAAATTTAGTTGTTGGGTAGTTTCTTGGACAGGTTTGACTTTGGTTCTTGATTGTGCAGTTTAATGGGTACTCAATTATTTTACTATGCAGGATTTTGCTCTCTGGAGAGAGTATTATTATTGTCTTGTTTTTTGACCTTTCTACTGAAACATTAGACGGCAAGAAAATTAAAATTAGAATCAAGAACTCAAGCTGTAATAAAGGAAAGTTAATCTGTTAATTAATTAACTGGAATAATTGAACTTACAGTATCGATCCATAAGGAATGTGTGAAGGCAGCAATAAATAAGACTAGTAGGAAGAAAAGCAGAGTTCTTACTGTTGCAGGTCTTTTCAGTAATAGAGTCCTCCATATTGAGAAATGTCTAGCAAGTCCAGATCCATGCAACATTGGACCGAGTGTTTTTGAGAGCTGAGACACTATGGAAATTTCAACCATTGGAGATCACACAATTCTGAAAAAATTAATGAACCAAAAGCTTGTTGGAAACAGACAGTGGCGGAGCCAGGCGGAATCGGACGGGGCTAATGAATCTCTGTCGGCCGCCGAATGTGTATTTTTAAGGAATCTTTTGTGTCGGCCGGAGCAATAAAAGTTGAGGAAGATGCCGAGAGTTTCAACCAAGTTTTCGAGATCGGAAAAATTCTTATCTCTTTGTTATCAGTGGTGGAGCCCGCTGCTACGGGAGAAAGTGACTAAAGGAGAAGAAGGGAGTTGACCATTATATGTCGTGTATTGCTAGTTAGAAGAAAGAAAATAGTGGACAGATATTGATAGTTTTTGGTTTTTGTTAACTATACAATATTCTGTCAATTTAATCAACTTCCAATTATAAATCTAATCGAATTTGGATGCATATATATATATATATATATTAAATAATTGAGAATAGAAGTGAAGCAGTGACGGAATTAGAATTTAACGAAAGGAAAAAATTTATAACCAACAAAAAAAAGGAATTTACATCAATTACGCTTTGTTAACTTTAGTTTACATTTTTACGGTGAATATTTTTATTTTACATTTTTATATTTTTTATATTTTATTTTTATGGAGCTTTTCAAACTCTTTTATGCATATACGGTAACATATTTGTGGTGCGGGTTTTATTTGTTATGTATCTCTGCATGTTTGATTTTTTATTTAATATAAATATTGAATAATGAATTATTATTATGCTTTAAATTTTAATTGAATAAATTTTATTTAATTAATTAAATTTTTATTTAATATCTATATATTATTATTATTACTATTTAATAGTATGCTACTTGTCATAATTTTTTAATTTCTTAAATTAAATTTTTGTAACTTTCTATTAAAAATAATTTATTTAAATATTAAAATTAATAGTATATGCTACATATATATATATATATGTATATGTCGATATATATTATATATTTTTAATTAAAAAAATAGTAATATATGTGAGTATATGTTGATATATAATTATTTTATATATTTATTTATATATGAGTATGTGTTAAATATAACTAGATATACTGAAAAGAATAATAATATATATTGGTATATATTATATACACTTTAATTAAATAATAATAATATATATTACATATATTTAGATATATGTCAGTATATATTACAAATATTTTACCTAAAGAATAATGGAATATGTCGTTATATGTCGACATATATTGATATGTTTACATATGTATTAGCATATGTTACATATAACTAGATAAATATGTGTTATATAAATATGTATCAGTATATGCTACATATACTTTAACTAAAAATAACAATATATTTAAATATATGTTAGTGTATATCGGTATATGTTACATATACATTAACTAAAAAATAATAATATATGCGAATATATGTCGATATATGTATATATTATTTAATTAAAGAATAATAATATATATAAGTATATGTTGGTATATATAAGTATATATAAATATATATCAATATATAACTATTTTATATATTTATTTATATGTAGGTATATATTATATATAACTAGATATATCGAAAATAATAACAATATATGCTGGTATATGTCGGTATATATTATATATACTTTAACTAAAAAATAATAATATATGTGGATATATGTGAATATATGTCCGTATATATTGATATATATATTATATATAATTAGATATATATTATATATAAATAGATATATGTAATATATATCCAGTTATAATAAAAGAGTAATGGGTAATGAGTTAAAAAAATTAATTAATTAAATATATTTACTAATAAGCATATTTGTTAATTAAATAGCAAAATTTTCTTATGATTTTTCATGAAATTTATTTTAATTTAAATATCTTATATTTTTGGAAATTAAACCTTTTTTTATTAATATTATATTATCTTATATTTTTTTATGATATTATACTTAAATGATAAAAATTAATTTAAAAAAATTATAATACAAAGTTTTAATGGACATATAAAAGTGTCAACTAAATTAATTTATAAGTAAATTATTTTATGTTACTGAGGCTTAACAAGTTTTGTGGGATCAGCCAAACTTTAGTAGACATAAGCTTAATGAGAGGGCTGCTATGTATACGCTGCTGTAAAAATGTCCATATTTTTGTGATTAGAAAGTTAAAATACCGTAAAAATGAAAAAAAAATTTAAGTGCATTAATTTTGAAAAGATAATTTGTTTTTAAGATATTTATATAATTATTTCAAAAAAAAGTTATAGATGAATTTATATTTAATTTTATTTTTATATTAAAAAATTAATATAAATAATTGATATTAATTAATATTTATATTTTATTTTATTTTTTTATTAAATATTTAAATATTAAAATTTTTATCAATTTTATTTTAATATTTAAATATTACTTTAAAAATTTATACATAATATACTATTTTTAAATAATATTTATATATATTTTGAGATATTTTAAAGAAAGTATTTAAACTAATTATTTTTTTATTTGCAAAAAAAAATTTTATTTTTAATAAATCTATATGTTTAATTTTTTTTTTAAAATAAAAACCTCAAATTCTAATTTATAATCAAATTTCAAAATAAATAATCTAATCGTCAAAATTTCAAATTTTAATTTATAATAAAATTTAAAAATTATTAATCTAGTCATCAAAATTTCAAATTATAATTTATTATCAAATTACAAAACATAATTAATCTAATCATCAAATAATAAATTATAAATTATAAATTATAAATTAAACTTTAAATTAAATAATAATTATAAATTATTATAATACTCAATAATATTATCAAAATAATAATTAAAAATTAATTTTAAATTAATAAAATAGTTAATATTTATAAACTAATTTTAAAGGAATATGTATATAATTTAATATAATTAATCTATTATATATATATATATATATATAAGGGCAAACCTATGTTGATCGTGGAGGGTGCCTTGAACCCCTCAAAAAAGGGAAAAAAATTAAGTGTATTTGATGTATAAGGATATGATTGTTGACATTATTCATGATGATGTAAACTTTTAGCCCCTAATAATTAGCCAAACTTATATGGTGGAGATGTATTATTTTTGGCCCCTCCCAATAAACCATCTATAGGTTTGCCCATCTATCTATCTATGTGGAAGAAAGAGGGGTCCATTGACCCCAGCCCCCCTTTACTTCTGCCCATGAGCACGAGGAAGTGGAATGAATATATTTCAGAAGAGAAAATTATATGAACACTACAATGGTATATATATAATTAATATATATGACTCATGTACAGTGGCATACATGTAATTAATATATACTCATTTCGTTTCTAAAAACCTCCAATTCACTGATTATTTGTAGGTTCTGTTCTCAAATTCAGAGTGCTCTGAAAGTGTAAAAAGGATTTGTAAACCCATTATTTTAGCATTGGAAAAGTCCAAGCCTGATATTAATGGAGTTACAATTGGTATGTAATTATTAATGGACTGCATCTTCTTGGAGCTTTTAAATTACTTGGATTATCTTGTAATGAGGTTTCTATGAATTAATTGGCTATTATTTGTTTGGTGAAAAGAGCAGGGGTTGATTCAATTGCAGCTAATGTAAAAGAGCAGAAATTGACTGTGATTGGTGAAATGAATACTATTGCACTTGCTAAAAAGCTGAAGAAAATTGGAAAAATTAGTTATAAGGTCAAACTAGCAAGTTACAAGAAAGTTTAGGCAGGGCAGGCGATGTAAGATTAAAGATCACCTATGAAACATTTAAAATTTTCATATTGTAAAGAAAGATATTGAAGATTAATCAACTTCCAAACATAACCCATAAAAAGGAAGTGCCCATTTTCTGTATTGAATTGGTTGAGACATTAGTATAAGGTAACCTTTTTTGTTGTAAGAAAAAACTCTAAAATTCTATGCCGACAAAGGCTTGGAATTGCCGTGAAAGTGACTTGAACCAAACTTATAAAACTCTTCTTCCCCACTTTTCTGTAATCACTCTACTCATTACCCACTTGGCCATTTGCCTTTCTTAGATATTAAACAACCTACCGAATGCTCAACAAATTGACAAAGCCCATATCTATTGAGGCCTGATATTGTTTATTTTCGGTTTAAAAAAAAGAAAAGAAACAAGTGTTTTTGATAAGCAAGAGAAGGTATTTTAGCTGAGCTCAAATGTAAGTAAATTAATAACTAATCTATGGGCTAATTCTCCTAATCTTTGTGCTTTGTTGATGAAACTTGAAGTATAAAGGAGTACAAATAATTATTATTATTGTTATTGTTATTATTTTTACTATAACAAAATTAAGTATATTCAATAACTTTTCTAGCATAAAAAATAATATTCTTAATTTGTTTTAATTTTTAATCAAACCCCTTATATGAAATTAATAATTTATCTATATTATGATTTAAATAATATAATAATTTTAATACTACTTAAATAAAATATATTTAGTTTGATGCATTAATAATTTAAATAGACATCTAAAATATCCTAAAAGATGAATAACCATTAACATTCATGAGTATTTAAAGTTAACTCAATAAATTATATAAAAAAAATCTTATATAATTCTTAGCAAATAATAATGTATTAAAAGTTTGCTATGATTGGTTGTTAATTTTATTCTTGATTTAAGGTGAATATATATATTACTATAAAAATACCCACGCAATGCTGCAAGTGTTTTTATTTAACATACATTAACTAATTTTCAAATTCTATAATAAATTTAAGCAAATAATCATGAAAAATTAATAATTATAAATATTTTTGTTATTTAATAATAGATTTAAATTTATTATTAAGTATTCTATTAATAATTTTTTAGTTGTACTCTCCATAAGCAAAATAAACATTATAATGTTTTTATTAAAGAATTAAATATAACTTATAAAAGTGTTATACATATAATAATAGTACTTTCTCATTCAATATAATGATTTATTATGATTTATTCATCTTATTTTTAAATTTGTTTTTTCAGATCAAGAAAATTGGTATAATTTTATTAATAAATTATTTTTAAGCTATTTTTCTTTAATATTTAACTTTAACTAAAAATTATTAAAAAATGAAATTCAAAGTAAATATTACTTCATCATCTTTAAAATAAAGTTTCAATTATTATAATAATATATATATAGATGATAATATATAGAATCTAAAGGATTATGCGTATTGTATGATGGAATACATGATTATTATCATATTTATTTTTTACTATTTTTGTTGATTATTATTTACCTCAAAAAGCATCTCATTAATTTTTTTACCAAACATTTATATAAATCCCTACTGTAAACAATAGAGAGTTTTGGAGAAATTGAACTTGCGTTTACTGTGAATGTTAATACAGATATTTATACAACAAGAGTCCAAGAGAAAATACAATGTTTACAGAAGCTACGCAGCTAATAGAGGAGATAAATAGTAATCCAAAACCTAACTTAAGTTACAACAGAAGATAATAGAAGGATAAAACTAATTTACTATTTTGGCGGAGCCTTATCCTTATCATGCCCCCGCGATTTGTGCCTCGTTGACGAAGGCCGAATAGTTAACTTCTCCATGAGTCGTTGATGCCGAAATGTGGAGAGTGGTTTGGTCAGTATGTCTGCTAGTTGATCATTTAAGCAAATGAATTGTACCTGAATTTCTTTCTTTTGGACTTTGTCTCGCACGAAATGAAAGTCAACTTCTAAGTGCTTGGACCGAGCATGATAGACAGGATTGGCAGACAGATACGTAGCACCAATGTTGTCACACCAAACTGTTGGAATTGTAGTACTTTGAAAACCAATATCTTTAAGCATCGACTAAATCCATGTAAGTTCTTGAACGGCAAGTCCGAGTGCGCGATATTCTGCCTCGGTAGAGCTCTTCGCAACAGTTTGTTGTTTCTTCGAATTCCACGAAATTAAGTTTCCACCCATAAAGATTGCATAGCCAGAAGTAGATTTGCGGTCGTCAGCATCACTAGCCCAGTCAGCGTTGCAATACACTTGCAGAGTTGTTGATTTGGACCGCCGTAGATGGAGACCATATGTGGACGTTTCTTGCAAGTAACTTAAAATTCTCTTTACCGCTGTCCAGTTCTCTTCAGTTGGTGCTTTCATAAATTGGGATACCTTGTGAACACAGAAGCACAGCTCTGGGCGCGTTAAGCTTAGATATTGTAAGCCACCCACGATGGATCGATACAAGGTTGGATTTTCAAACAATTTCCCTTCACTTGTAAGCTTATCCTTGGTTGTTCCTGGCGTGAGCACACCCTTACAACCTGTCATATTTGCCTTATGTAACAGATCAAGAATGTATTTATGCTGCGTTAAGAACAGCCCATCCGCTGTCCAGTGCGCTTCTACTCCCAGAAAGTAGTCCAAGTGTCCTAACTCTTTTAATAGAAAATGTTTCTACAAATCTCGCACAAGACTGTTAATAAACGCAGAACTAGAGCCACACAATAGTATGTCATCAACATATACTAGTGCAAAAAACAACTACTGCATTAGCAGAATAAATAAACAATGAACTATCTGCTGGAGATAATCTAAAACCAATGGAAACAAAAACAGAGGAAAGACATTTATACCATTGTCGCGGAGCTTGGCGAAGTCCATATAACGAACGTTTTAACTTACACACATAATCACTCCGATTAGCATCTCTGAAGCCTGGTGGTTGCTCCATGAAAACTGTATCATCTAATGAACCATGTAAGAATGCATTGGATACATCCAACTGCCTGACAGCCCAGTTGTTCGAAATTGCTAGGGACAACACTAATCTTATCGTCGTTGGTTTAACCACTGGAGAAAACACCTCAGAGAAGTCTAGTCCTGGACGTTGGTGAAAGCCTTTCGCAACCAAACGCGCCTTATACCTATCTATAGACCCATCTGCCTTTTGCTTTATTCTGTACACCCATTTACATCCCACAATATTTTGGGCTTGAGATCGCGGAACTAATTCCCAAGTGCCTGTTACAATCAATGCATTTAGTTCTTGGACCATCGCATCTCTCCATTTTGGATTCTTTAGTGCCTGCACAACAGACGTCGGAAGGATGTCAGTATCTGAAACAACCGAAGAAAAATTTACCTGCGGTGACCATGGTTGGAGCGGCTTTAAGCTTCCAGTCTGAAACCTAGTAACCATCCTGTGTGTCCGTTGATTGTCAATCGACAGTTGTTTCAGCCCAGAATCAGGTGTTGCTGGTGGTTGCACAGTGGAACTAGAAATTTGTTGATCAGAAGTGGAGTCGTGATTCGAAGCGGCTGCAACAGATTGCGGACTACTTGCAACTGGTGTCATTGGCGTTGTCGGCGTGGTGAGTTCATAGATTTGAGGTTGTTGCGAATTGGAACCACCATCGTCAACTGTGAGAATGGGATAATTAGCGCCGGTGTTGGCCGAATTAGGGATGGGAGACTTTGGGGAACCGGGTTGACTTGATTGGGTGAGATTGAAAAAAGATGGCAATACGGTTGTGTTTTGGCAAGTAGTCTTGACGTTATTCGGACTTGGTACAGGCTTCATAAA
Source organism: Garcia nutans (assembly GCA_947685225.1). Lineage (NCBI taxonomy): Eukaryota > Viridiplantae > Streptophyta > Magnoliopsida > Malpighiales > Euphorbiaceae > Garcia > Garcia nutans. The sequence continues at coordinate 2,782,353 of CANTUV010000089.1, forward strand.
AACAGGAGACGGTGGAGCACCTAAAATTCCAGTGGTAGGCAATTGAATAGGCGGTGGTAAGGGCACTGATGTCGCTGGAACCTGGATATCAGAAGATTGATTTCCTTGTTCCTTAAATGGAAATACCTGTTCATAAAAGAGAACATGTCTAGAAACAAATTTCTTGTTAGTGCTCAAATCATAACAAATATACCCTTTATGTATTTTACTATAACCCAAGAAGACACTTTTTGAAGATTTTGGAGCCAATTTATGAGGACTATACGGTTGCAACCAAGGGTAACACAATGAACCAAAAACCCTTAACTCATTATAATTAGGCTTTGTGAAACAAAATTTCAAACGGTGTGATTCCCTTATTTTGAGTAGAGGGTAAACGATTCATAGTATAAACAGCTGTTTCAAAGGCATAAGTCCAAAATTTATATGGAACAGACGAATTATGTAGCAAGGCCCTTCCTAACTCTACAATATGTCTGTGTTTACGTTCTGCACACCCGTTTTGTTCAGGAGTATACGGACATGAAACCCTATGAGTTATTCCATTTTCCAATAAATAACGATTTAATGATTGAAACTCCCCCCCCCCCCCCCCCCCAATCTGACTGGAACATTTTAATTTTAAACCCAAAGTAGTTTTCAACCAACGTTTTAAAACTTATAAACACTTGCAAAACATTGGACTTTCGTTTCAGAAAATACACCCAGGTATATTTGCTATAATGATCGAAGAAAACAACATAAAAGCGATAGCCATCAATGGACAAAACAGGAGACGGACCCCAAACATCAGAACATACTAATTCAAGAGGTCTAGTTGCTTGATAAACAGAATTGACAAACGAAAATTTGTGTGATTTACTCACACTACACCCATCACAAAAAGTGGCATCCTTATTTTTAGCAAACGAAAGATGATTGTACTTTAAGACATCATGAACTAATTTAAAGTTAGCATGACCAAAGCGTTCATGCCAAAGAGACACAGTAGCAGGAGACGCTTTGGGGGAGAAACTCTGGATGCTTGACTGAATTGGAAGGAGATACAGTCCATCCTTACTCTGGCCTTAATAGAGCACCTGCCTCGTGGGGATATCCTTAACAAAGTAAGTGTTAGGGAAGAATTCAAGAGATACATTATTATGAGATGCAAAAGCAGAGACAGACAAAAGATTATCTTTGGCTTGCGATGAATATAAAATATTTTTCAAATGAAATTTGCGCCCATTTAAATATGTAGAGGAATTGCCAGAATTATGAACAGACAATTTCTTACCATCCGCTATAGCAACTGAGGTGGCATCTGGATGGGGCACATGCTTGGCAATGTTGTCATTTGTTCCTGTAAGGTGAAAATTGGCGCCGGAATCGACTAACCAGTCCGCATTATTGTCCGATTTCGCTGTATTAGCCTGAGGTTGTGCACATGGTGACGGGCACTGGCGTGAATAATGCCCTGTTCCATTACAATTATAACAAATTAAATTAGAGTTTTGAGCATTATTTCCAGGCGAACTGCCACGCCCATAATTAAAACCACTGCCACGGCCAGATCGCCTTCCACGAATTCCACCATAGCCGCCTCTGCCTCGCCCATTATTATATCCTCCACGCTGGTGCCGATTACCAACAGCACCATACATGGCAGAGGGCTGGATCGATGTTGTCTGCTGCTGAATTTTCTTCGTTTGCTGCCTCAATTCCTCACCGAGCAGCTGAGCATATAGCTTGTCAAACGTGACACCATCATCTTGAGTATCTATCACACGGACAAAATCAGCATAGTCAGGACCGAGTCCTTCCAACACATCACACAGACTTCTTTTGCTGTGGTGCATCGCATGATTTGATGCCCAATAGTGTCTGAAACGGTGCAATGAAACCAGGTTCGAATTAGACTGTCCTTGGACACCCACGCAGTATACGCTGCATTTTGCAAACCAGATTCATGATACCTTTGTGGCTTTGGTAAAGTACCATCGATATATCCAAGCAATTGGAAACTTTCAAGCAAAGTCTCTACCTGAGACTTCCACAACAAATAATTGGAAGATGTTAATTTAGCAGAAACAAAGGGTGCAATATTGGTTATCTGGGTGGTTGGAAAATTGTTAGAACCAACGGATGTAGTAGGCACATCCAGATTAGAAACGTCCGCAGCAAGAGGTGCAGGAGGACTAGTTTGAGATGTTTGAGAGGATTGAGTTGACATGACTTCAATTGATTGACAAGGAACGACACAAGAAAGGAATAGAAGAGACCAAGAAAAACGTAGGAATCAAATCGTAACCAAACGTATCAGTTGCTCTGATACCATGTAAACAATAGAGAGTTTTGGAGAAATTGAACTTGCATTTACTGTGAATGTTAATACAGATATTTATACAACAAGAGTCCAAGAGAAAATACAATGTTTACAGAAGCTACGCAACTAATAGAGGAGATAAATAGTAATCCAAAACCTAACTTAAGTTACAACAGAAGATAATAGAAGGATAGAACTAATTTACTATTTTGGCGGAGCCTTATCCTTATCACCTACAACTTTATGATATTTACATCAAATATAAAAAATTTTCTTCTGAAATGAAAAAAAATTAAGCTAACTATTTTTTTTTAATTTAGAAAACTAAATACAAGCTGATATTGTAAAATTTTATCATGAACATGTGTATTGTTTCATCACATAAAGACTCTTATAGCACTTATATATAATTATCATAACACTTATTCTATTTTATTATTTTACATAAATAATTGCTCTAACTTAAATACCAAATAAAATTTTAACTACTCTCTTTCTTTAAAAAAAAATTACCACTATTTTTTTAATATCTCAAAAAGATTATTATCGTTTTATTTACAGTATTAATTTTTACTTCATTTTTGTAACTATTCCTTGTTAATATTTATCTTTCAAGATATATTTAAGTATATTTATTATATAAAAGAAAAGGTGTTGTTTTATTTATTATACTCTTAATTTTTATTAAAAAAACAATCATTTTAAAATAAAAAATAATTTTTAATAAAAATGAGATGTCATACTTAACTCTTACAATTTTTTTTACTCTAGTTACGAGTGGCCCTTTCTCAATTTTTCTTATACCTAATCACTAACTAATTAATACATATACTATGTATTTTTATGTTATTTATAATAATAATAATAATAATAATAATAATAATAATAATAATAATAATAATAATAATAATAATAATAATATGATGTATTAATTCATTAAACCTATCCCTATTCTTATTAAAATTATACTTGATTATTCATCATTTTTTAATACTGTACTACACGTCTCAGTGCATAGGATACCACTAGCAAAAAAAATACAGACAAATTTATATTCAATTTTATTTTCATATTAAAAAAATTAATATAAATAGTGGGCCAAGTTGCAGCAGACTAATTTTCAACAGATTAAAATGCTTATTAAATTCAATTAATCCTACTTTCTTAATGGTGAATCTGATCTTGCTTGGAAACCTTTTCCCAATATTCATCTTCCCATTTTTTCACTTGCCTTATAGCATTTATTTTTTTTCCTATAGAAGGCTCCTAAAACTTTGGGTTCAAATGCATGAGGCATGGAGCATGGCTTTGCTGCAGAAGGATTCTTCACCAACGACTTCGCCATGAACTTCCTCTCTAACCCATCTGCAGGGCAAGCCAAAATCTCTGAGCACAGCTCTACAGCTCCTTCAGGTACTCTTGGCTTGAATTTCAATAGCCTTGCATACTCATTCAAGAGGTGAAACATGTAGTCATAAATATACTCCATCTTTAGTTCTTCCTGAATGAAATTACTTGCTGCTTCTCCTGTTGCTTGTGCCTGCAATGCAGCCAAGTTGCAGTTAACTTGTGATTAAGGCTTAGTTGAGTTGCGTTAAGTTCAGTCGTTTCCGGGATCAATTGTCAAAGTAATTAGAAAGAGTTTGATTAACGTATCATTGTGTCTATTGCCCCAGTCAACTGCAAAATTAATAGACTTGAATTTATCAGTGTCTGATATTGGTAAAAAATGCTGCAGATGTTGCAGACTTCTGGTAAAGAAGTCATGGTAGTGAGGTTTTACAAGCAATGTCATGGAATTGCAAGCTAGAATATACTTCTCACTAACAGACCATGCATATCCTTCAATGTAGATTTTGTACCTATAAATGTGAATAATAAGTACTGTATCACTAAAAAATTGCATAATTATTAGGATATATTATTACAACCTGTGGTTGCATTGTTTTGCTAAGTCTGATTTCTTAAATCCTCTCTGAGATTCAAGAATCCAATCCTGCAAATCGCAACCAAATTTTATAGCACACCACGAAATAATCTAGTGATAAGTGCATATTTGTTTGACTAATAGTGTAGGATCGATTCTCCTCCCTGTAAATGTATTCAGAAAAATATTAAATTTATCAAGCTGATGGCATTAGAAAATACTATAGTAACCTGGATGAATAGGCGAGCATTCCAGTCTTGTTGGTCAGAGACATTGCAAGTGAGGAGATCCTTTCTGGTTTCAGCTACAAAGGGGTTACCTTTCCAATAAGCATATGGTTCTCTAGAGCTCCATTTGCTTTTACTGTTATCTTCTTCTGTCTTTCAACAAATCATCCCATGGTCTTATATTAATTTCTGGCCTGCAATTAGGAAACAGTACATATCATCTTGAAATCTTGTTCAATTAAAAAAAAAGCCACAGAAGAAGAAAAAAATGGATATTACCATCCCCAGAAAGACAAATCAGGAAACACAATATCCAATGACCACCTATCACTGCAGTAGCTCATCAACGGTGGCGGGCCGCCTGTTGTGGTGGTATTCAGCCGATGGTAACGGTTTGATCGGACAACTGGACGATCATCACAATCAAGCATGAGTTCCAAGTCAGGTAACCTTCCTGGATACCTTCTGAGAAGCTGCAAAATACCCCATATAGTGAATAAATCTCTTGTTTGTATTGATTTTCTGTATTTCTCCATATATGCCTTGCCATTTACTATTATCAGACGAAAATGTGCTGTTCTTTTTGCTCTCTCTACCATGTCTCTGTTTATTCCACTGCCAATCCATGGCCTTAAATCTTCATATATCCATTTGAAATAATTTGGGCATACTTTTTCTGAAATTGGGTATTGAAATTTAGTTGTTGGGTAGTTTCTTGGACAGGTTTGAGTTTGGTTCTTGATTGTGCTGTTTAATGGTACTCAGTTTTTTTACTATGCAGGGTTTTGCTATATGGAGTGATTATTTTTATTGTCTTGTTTCTTGATCTTTCTACTGAAACTTTAGACTGCAAGAAAATTAAAATTAGAATCAAGAATTTAAGCTTTGATAAAGGGAAGTTAATCTGTTAATTAATTATTAATTGGAGCAATGGAACTTACAGTATCGATCCTTAAGGAATGTATGAAGGCAGCAATAAATAAGACTAGTAGAAGAAAAAGCAGAGTTCTTATGCTTGCAGGTCTTTTCAGTAATGGAGGCCTCCAAATTGGCATCTCCAAGAAACGTCTAGCAAGTCCAGAGACATGCAACATTGGACTGACTATTTTTGGAGTAAAGACACTATGGAAATTTCAACTATTGGATACCTCAGAATTCTGAAAAGGACTGAAAGAGTTAATGAACAAAAAGCTTGTTGGTAATTGAGCAAGAGGAGGTTACAGAGAGATAAGAATCTCCAGGATCTCTCTATAAAAGTTGAAAACTTGGTTGAAACTCTCGGCATCTTCTACAGAGCTTGACTAGCAGCTTTCAGGGTGGACCATTACATGTCGCGTATTGCAAGTTAGAAGAAAGAAAATAGTGGACAGATACCTTGATAGTTTTTGGATTTTGTTAAATACCCTATGTCAAAATGAATTCATGAAATTAATTAATTAAATTTAATCAACTTCAAATTATAAAATTTAATCATATTTGAATGTATCAAGATGACTTACAAGCACTAGCCAACCTACTTTAATGAGTTGCCCCTCTTCTCTTTTTAAATATATATATATATATATATAATATTTTTTAAAATTTCTAAATTATTTATTAATTTTTTTAAAAAATTTAAATTGCCCCCCTTTTTTTTAAATTTTTACAAGAAGTAAAAAAAATATAATAAATTATTTATTCTATAACCAACAGTTCTCTTTTAAAAAATTGACAAAATATTAATAATATATAAATGAATAAAATAATAAAGAAATGAATAAAATTTTTAACTAAATTAATTTGAACTCATTTAATGAATTAAATAATTTATTTATTTTAATTATTTTTTTAAAAATTATATTTATTATTTAATTTTTTTTCTCTTTATTTTATTTTTATTATGAACAATTTTATAAATTTAAAATTCTATACGCATATATATTAATATTTTTTTATTAATTAATTTTTTATAATAAAAATATATTATTAATAAATTTATAAATTTATAAAAAACTATTACAATAAAAGAAGAGATAAATAATTACAGAGAAAATTAATATTTGTAAAAAAAATTTTACCCCCCTTTATTTAAAGCTTAGCTTCGCCCCTGCTTACAAGTCGGACATGACTTACTCTTGGGAGGGAAACAACATACGAAAACGGTTGCTAATTTATAGTAAACTGAGGAGCAAAATGTGGAATGTACTTGAGAGGCTTGCGTCCAATTAGCTAGTTGGTGAGACAATATATACATATATATATATACAAAAAAATGATTTAAACAAATATTTATAAATTCTTGAGAATGGAAGTGAAGCATGAGGAAGTGGGATGAATTATTTTTTTCAGAAGAGGGACTTATATTTGATAGTGGTTGCCGTCAATACAATGTTGACTATGAGTCATATATGTAGTGGTAAACATATATATATATATATATATAATTAATATAAACTCATTTATTTCTACAAGACTCCAATTCACAGATTATTTGCAGGTTCTGCTCTCAAATTCAGGATGTTCTGAAAAATGGCACAGGTTCTATTAAATCTAGAAAGTTTAAAAAGGGTCATCATTAATCAATGTGCTTAATTGTTTTATTAATTGGTAAATGCTTTTTGCAGAAGGTGGAGATGAAGACCATGACTATGAATGATGAGAAGACAAAGCAGAAAGCCATTGTTTGTTAACCCATACCCATCAAAAGAAAGTGCCCCATTATCTGTATTGAATTGGTTGGGGCATTGGTATAAGATAAACTTATTTGTTGTAAGAAAAAAAAAACTTCAAAATTCTATGCTGACAATGGCTTGGAGTTGCCATGAAAGTGACTTGAACCTAACTTATAATAAAACTTTTTCTCCTCTCTTTTCTTGGATCACAGGTAATTATGTGATCACCTTTTCTTTTCTTGGATCACAGGTAATTATGTGATCACCTTTCTTATTGCCCATTTGGCCATGTGTCATTTCAGATATTAAATTGAACAACACACTGACTTTTCGAGAAATTGGCAAAGCCCATATCCATTGAGGGCCTGATATTGTTTATTTTCTTCACGAAAGGAAAAAAAGTGTTAGAAATTTTGTATATGAATAAACTCGTAATAAACTTTTTATCTACTATATGAATATAATAAATTTATAAATTAATTAAAAATAATGATAAATTTGAAAATATTTTAAAAATATGATAAGTTTATAATTTTTTTTTATTTTTTGAGAATTTTGTAAAAAACTAAAAAAAAAGTATTGGAAAAGTTTTGTGATAAGCAAAAGAAGGTATTCAAACTGAGATAAAATATATATCTCTATAATCTATAGGCTAATTCTCTGAATCTTTGCGCTTTGTAGATGAAGCTTGAAATTTCAAACTTAGATAGCTTTACAAATTATTTATTATACGGAAAATTAAACTAAAAGCAAGTTAAGTATAAGTAGCTTTTGAAGACTCCTTTTGACTCTAGGAAGAGCTCTATTCTATTATTTTGTGAACTTTAAACTATATGATTATTATTAGAAAGATAATAATAATTAACAAGCTAAAGAATATATTTTACTTAAAAATAATTATTTTAAAAATAGATTCTTCATAATTTTTCTTTGTATTTTTTATTTTTTTAATTTATTATAAAGCTTAATCTGGTTGTACAATGAACATGGATTAACTGCACAATTGCACTTTGATGGCATGGAACAGGCGAAAGCACACGTAGTTATTACTATAAATTAATATTTAATACATTGTGGATTAACACGTCATATGCATTAAAATAAAATATTTATATTAATATTAAATAAAATCTTATAAAAATTGAAAATATATATTTTATTTATGATGTATATAACATTGGAATTCGCTCTATAATTAATAAATAAAATTAAAATTCATTTACCAATTAAATTAATTAGCTTGAGAAGCAATGATATTTAAATATTAAAAAATTACATAATATACCATTTTTTAAAAAAATATTCTACAATTTTTAGAAAATTGTAAAAATAATCATTTTTTTAAATTTAACTAGAAATATAATATATGTATATATTCAATATATTAAATATATACTAAATATATAAATCTATAAATAGATATTTTTGAAATTGAAAATTAAAAAAGTGAATATATTTGAAAGAAAAAAATATATTTTTGAAAATATATTTACTTTTTGAAATGTTTTTGTACAAAACCGTTGATTAATGAAATGGTCAATAAATGTAAAGATTAGCTCTACTAATACATATTTTTATGTAAAATAATATAAAGTTAAGAACTTAAAGTACAATAGTTAAATGGTTAAAGCAAAAAAATAAATAGTTAATGCAAAGTGCATACTTGAATGGATAAGATTGAAAATTTTATACATGTTTCTTTTGTGCATTTAACTAAAAAAAAAATCAACATTTTTTTCTTAATTTGAGATTGAAACAACCTTAAAAATATTTATATATGTATATGGTTTGTGACTGGCCTTTATTATACACAAAATCACATTTTAAATTAGTTTTTTTTAGAGAACATTTTAAATTAGTTAAATTGTTTCAATATTTTAAATTAGTTAAATTGTTTCATCTTAAATATATATATATATATATATATATTATAAAAGAAAGAGATGAGTGGAGAATTAATTAGGAAAAAATGATAATTATAAGATGCTTTATATAAGTCTATTTTCTAAAGGACAAAATATATGATGTTATTATGTTAAAAAAAAATGATGTTATTATATTAATATAGTAATCAAACCTGGCATGCTGTACCCAGTTTGACTCACTTTTTCACCAATCAAAATTTTCCACGTCATTAGTTATTCAATTAAAAAAATATATTTGAACTGAAAAGAAAAAGAGAAAAGGTTAGGGAGAGAAGTGGCATACCATACCCTTGCTTTGGTCCAAAGTCTGACTTTAAAAAGGATTTTATTACTAATCCACAAGCTTTATTATATTGATTTGTATTTTCCTTTCACAAGTAAAATTATAATTTAAATGCGTAAAAATATACAACTAGCGTATTTTACATAGTTAATATTTATATATATTTTAAATAATTACATAATATTTAAATTATTGATAATTATAACAAATATTACTATAGCAAATGACTCATCAATACGAGTCATCCAAATAAAAAATATAAATATAATATTTCATATTAAAATAATTTTTAGTGTATTTTGCATACTAAAATATAAATATAATATTTCATATTAAAATAATTTTTAGTGTATTTTTAATTTTTTTTTACAAATAAATGTATGACATTTAAAATTTTAACAAAAAATACATGAATTTTCATTCTTTTTTATCAAATTCTATTTTACTTTATTTTTTGAGCTTAAAAAATTAGGATTTAAGAAAAAATATTTTTATAATTTTTCTTAAATTAAGGCTTAAAAAATAATTAAAATTTTTTTAAAAAAGTTTCAAAATGGTTTACTATTAATCAAGTTGTCAAGGTTAGAGAAAATTTATCAATTAGAATCTTATTCTACAAAATTTTACGGTTAAATTAAAAATAAAATTAAAAAAGATTAAAATAATTATAATTAACCTTTCAAAATAAAGGTTATAAATCAAATCCAATCTCAAGCATTAAACAATAATTAATCTTTAATATATATATAATAATATAATTAAGCTTCAAATGTATGTCATTGCAGCATGTTTATTAGGGGTGCACATTTTCGATTCAGTTGGCCAAACCGAATCGAACTGTAAAAATTGAATAAAAATTAATGTTTTCAGAACCGGACTGGAGATCGGACCGGCACCCCGACTGGATCACTGATTTTATTGGTTAGATCGGTTCAACCAGATTTTTGACTTTTTTAGAACCGGCACTATTACGCATAAAAATATTAAAAATTCTAAAAAGGAGACCAATTTGTATAATATAAATTTAAGAATAAACTAAATTATATTATAAAACTATATCATGATAACATATAAATTATATAATTAAGTAAAGAAATTAAATACTTAACGTCTTAAACATTAATATTAAGATCAATATTATCTAAATTAACACCGAGATTTTCATCTTGCTCAATGTCATCATCTTCTTCTTCTCCAACTTGAATTGGATTCTCCTCTTGATCTAAAAATTAGTGTAATCAATTAAATAATGCATACTAATATATGTTTTACACAAATTAATTTTTAACTATTAGTATTAGTATGCATTAATTTGTGTATAACATATATTAGTATGCATTATTTAATTGATTGCACAAACTTTTGGGAAGCAGAGGAGTCTTCTCTGGGTATTAAAAATTTAATACAAACCTAATTAATTTTAGAATAAAAATTCAAACCGGTCCGGTCCGGTTCACCGGTTTTATCCGGTTTCACGGTCCAACCCGGTTTTCATCCTATATCCGGGTTAATTTACAAATCGGACCGGACAAGCAGTCGGTTCCCGATTTTTCTGATCCGACCGGCCGGTCCGGTCCGATTTTAACAACACTGATAAAAACAGAACAAATATATTAGTAACCGAAACCGACCGAATAAAAGTAGAAACCGAGTAAAAACCGAACCGAAAAAATTCGGTAGTTTTCGGTCGGCTTCGGTTTAGATAAAAAAAATTGGTTTAGAGAAAAAAATTCCGTCTGTTGTATTATAAACCAGCGGTTTTAGTTTAGACCAAAAAATTTCAGTCGGTTTTCGATTGGTTCGGTTTTCTGAGCAATGAAATCGCTGGCCAACCGAAGATTTTCGGTTTGATGTAATTTAGAACCAAAAACTAAATCGACCAATGAGTTAACTAATTTTTCGGTCAATTTTCAGTCAATTTCTCGGTCAGTTTGGTTTTTACGATTTTTTTTGTCCACCTCTAATGTTTACATATATTTATTTACACAAAATATTTGAAGTCGTGCGCACACCGAAACTGTGTAGAAACATGAATAGTAAGTCGTCTCCATCTCCAAAACCCCAATATATAGAGTTTTGTTAATGGCGGCAAAGGTTTTTCCTCAGAGACCCATATGTTGTTCTGATAATTTCATGACATTTAAAAGAGAAACATTTACAGTATGGATGAAATCATTAGTTTGCCACACTAATGGCTGCACCGTCTTTGATTCTAATGGTCAGATAGTTTATCGAGTCGAAAACTATGATCAAAAGTGCAGCGTTGAAGTTCATCTTATGGATCTTCGTGGTCGAGTTCTTGTTACCATAATTCGAACAAAGGTAATTAAATTCTGTTACTGTAATCTAATTAAAAAATTACGAATTGGGTATTTTCTAAAGTTTTGAATTGTAAAATTATAGATTCGAATTATACTAATTAATGAAAAAATTGAAGAACTGGGTTCGATTTGTTGTTAATTTCTTGATATTTTTTGCAGAGATTACTAGTTTTTGGACGATGGTATAATGGGTATAGATGGAACCCTTCAAATATAAACAAGGAGAAGCCATGGTTTCAAATTAATAAATATTTTTGCAGAGTTTGTATGGGAAATTCATTATCATCGTCTTCAAGCTTTCAAGTTACAGTAGGGTTTGATAAGTATTGGGTTGTGAAATTAAGACAGAAATCAGCAGCTTCTTCTTTCAGGATCGTAGACAGAGATGGAGATGTTGTTGCAGAGGTTTTAATTCAAGCTTTCAACTATGAACTTTACAATTATGATAACAATTTAATTAAATTAAATTTATATATGCAGGTGAAGCAGAAGCAAACATCTTCAGGAATTGCATTAGGAGAAGATGTGTTAAGTTTGATTGTGGAACCTCACATTGATCATTCTCTTATTATGGCAATTTTGATTGTTTATGGATTAATTAATTACAAAATGTAGAAATAATTACATTTATTTTTTTTTTGAAAGAAAATAATTACATTTATTAAGTGTAATTAGTCTTGGGCGGCTTTGTTCTTCACTATCTGTATCTATACCCTTTTTCTGTATTTTTTTTAATATATAATTTGTATTTTTTGAGCAGAAAATTTTGGAAATGCAAGAGTGTATACACACACCACTGTTTAAGGGGATACCTATTTTTGGTAAATGTCAAACCTATCCCACATCTATTAGTTAAAAAAAATATAATGAATTTATAATTAGAAAAAAAAATTCAACTAAAATAATTTAAATTATTTTTATTGTAAAATTTAATTTATTATAAGCTCAATATACTTTTTTAATAATTTTTTATTTTTAACTGTTAACTTTTGATATCGACACTCTTAAATTTTATATTAAAAAGTTAAATAAATTCTAAAAATATATTGAGATCTATTCATAAATATAATAAAATAATTTCACACTCACTCCATTAGAAAAATTAAACAAATTTTCAATTATAAAATGGGGAAAAGGAACACTAATATGTTAATTTTTCATTGCATCTAGACCTCATTAATTTTGTAATTGACTTATTGTGTGAATAGCAGGCAAGAGACTAGAGAAATGTATAGTCAAGAAAAATGCATGATTTTGATTGGCCCTATAATTAATTAAAATCCAAACATATTGTGGCATGGACAAGAAGCCAAACAAGTCCAAAGAAAAGACAGAAAATAAAAACATAAAATTACAAAGCAAAATTTCAAATATATACTAGTTAGGTTTGGTCTCTTATATGATTATATTAATTCTTGCAATAAGTATAAGCTAAAAGAGACAGAAATTCATGTTGTCATAAAATTAATGTATGTGACATTACATCTTTAATGTTGCAAACAAAGGCAACAATGGCCCATTCAAAATTATGAAAAATTAATCAAATGTTGTTAGAATTTTAGACATTACATTAAATTCTTGCTTCCCATTTAGCCCAACATGCCAACTATATACTATTTTCTAATTAATAAACTTATCTTTGTTTTTTTCTCATTTTGGATGCAAATGTGCATGCATTGCATACCCTTTGTTTCCTATTATAATTTCATCCACAGCTGTGTGCAATTTTCACTTAGCTATATTGCTTGGTGAAGCTTTAAATTGTATAGTGACACCCACGTTAATTTATTAATTAGATTTTTTTTTAATTTTATAAAACAAAAATATATAATAGGCTAGAGTAATATACAAAGATATCGTATAACGATAAGTGTATTTTTTTTTTAGACAATAGATATAGAACTGATTTTTCACTCCTCATATATAAATACTAAAAAAAAGAATATAATAGAGTTATAATATCTTTGTTATCTATTTATTTGTATAAAAACTACTTTAATTTCTTCTATAATTTATCAAGACTAATATTTGATTATTACTATAAATAAGTATAGAAATTAGTAAAATGATATAAAAATTAATACAATAATATAAAAATTAGTACAATAATATAAAAAAATAGTACAATGATTAAAAATTAGTTCATTTATATTTATAGTTTTAATATTCTTATTCAATTTGATGAAAAGATAGATATTTATTTATGTTCTTATTCCTTTCTTACAATATGGTTTTAATTTATATTTCAAAGTTTTATCAATAAAATAAAAAATAATTCATTTATTGATCTTTTTTTTTCAATTTAATTTGCTAACTGAATTAATACTTGAGTTAATCTCCTCGTCAACTTATTGAAAACATAGATAATCTTCCATGTAATTTCACATTAATTTATATAATGTGCCCCCGTGTGTGATTATTTGTTTATTGGGATTTTAATTAGAAATACTTACTTTAATTCATACTTTATATTACTGTTTAATTATTTGATTTTAAGTTGAAGAATCAACTGCTTTAGCTTAATAGTCAATTTATATTGATATTTAGTCAATAAAAAAGAACGTTTTCTTCCAAAATATGATGAAATTCTTACCAATGGAGGTTTCTCTTTGTTAAATATTCTATATTGATAAAATATAATAAATGTGTGTTCTTTATAATGGCTCAGGCAATTTTCACTTCATGAGCTAGCTTTTAGAGTTAAGTTAGGCTCAAGTCTTTTTTCTCAACACCATTTATCTTCTAATTGTATTTATTTAATAATTAACACGCTTAAAAATTAAAAAAGAAAGTCAATGTAAGCATGGCTAGCTATATAAAATATAAATACAAATATAAATATACTCTCACAGGCACATGTATTTATATGTAATTAATTAATTGTACAAGAAATAATAACTTAAATGTGATTACTAATGTGACTATAGTTTTTATTAATAAAAATATTTGAAACGTGTCACTGCCCAAAAATTTTCAAAACGAGTAATAAATGTTAGAACATTTTTAGTATGTACAATAATAATAATAATAATAATAATAATAATAATAATAATAATAATAATAATAACTCTATTACTATCTCAAACAAAATGTTGGTTTTGAAGCATACTGTGCTATTGGCCACCCCATGTTCTTTTTAATTCCCAAATTAATGAGCATATATAGTTGATATATGATTTCTAATTATGGATGTTTTAACCTAATTAACAACAAACATAAGATTATATATATATATATATATATATTTATATATAAACTTTGAAATTTTAATTTATTTATTTTTATGAATTTGGTGCAAATTGATATTTGTCCTCGAAATTTCATTGCATTAATATTAGTTACCAATAATAATTATGGGTTCGTTTTTGGTAATTTAGAGGGTGTTTCTCAAAACTGTAGCTTTTCAGCTTATTGTAAATAAGTAATTTTTAGATTATAATCAGATTAAAAATAAATAGTTAAGCGTTTCTGTAAACTAGTTAATAATCAGCTGATAATCAGTTTATAATCAGTTAAGTGTTTCTGTAAAATCAGCTTATAATCAGTTTTTAATTGTAGAAACTGTCAAAATGACCAAACTGTCCCTGAGTTTATTTATTGTATAAAAATGATTTTTTAAATGTCAATTCAAAATTTATTTTGCAATAATAATAATAATAATAAAATTTATTTAATAATAATAATAAAAAAATTATTTAATAATAATAATAATATTGGTGTTATCAATAAATTATACAAATAAAAAACTACCATGTAAATATTACTAAATTAATTAGAATCCCAAAAATATTAATTAGAATCCTAAAAATAAAAGAATTTTGATGGAAACTAAAGTGTGTAGGGTGGACAAATTTGAAATATTGAAGATTAGGTAGGGATAGTATGGTCTTTTACTTGGTCAAAACTGCTTAAAAAATAAGTGCTTAAAAAAAGATAGCAAAACCCAACTTTTAAAAAACTGATTAAAATCATATTATAATCTACTATTTAAGTTTTCAGAAACACTTAAATAAACAAATTATAATCTAAAAATTTCTTATAATAAGTTTTGACCAGCTTTTAAGTTTTTAGAAACACCCTCTTATTAGATGAAAGTAATAAGTATTATGCTACTTCCGTCCCATCAAAATTATCTATTTCTTTTTATAAATTAAAAAAATATAATTAATGATTTGATAATTTATATATATTATTTTACCCTTATTCATATATTTATTTTATCTTAAAAATAACTTAAATTAACATTAATTTTTTATTTAAAATATATATTTATTAAAGAGTAAAAAAAATATTAAATGTATTCTATAAATAAAAGTTAATAACTATTGTGAGACGGATAGAATAATATACATGTACATATGAGATTAAAATAGGATAATATTTAATATCATCATTCAACATTTAAAATTAAAATTTTTAGCATTTAATTATTTAATTTTTTTATAATATTTATCTTAATATATTAATTAAATTAAATATCATATTTTAATTCAAAATCTTTAAGTTTAAATTTACACAATATCCAATAAATAATTAAAAATTTAAAAAATTTTATAATTTAAAAATATAATATTACATATTTCATTTGACATTTTAAATTTTTAATACTTATTTTTTTTTATTCAGGACGGAGATAAAAAATTATGGCTCTAGCCCATTTTGAAAAGGGTATTTTATGATAATCGAACTTGCGCCCTCATCCACTTACTCAATTTTACTTAATTAAATAAGCTACCCATTTTAATTTTTTATTTTATTTTATCAAACAATACCTAATAAATTATTGATAACTAACTGCCTAATCAATTTTATCCATAAAAATATAATATTTTGTGCAGATATAAAATTTATAGGTTTGTCAAATTGTCCAAAGGAACAAGCGACATTTTGTTTTTGGTAAAAAAAAAAAATTAGTAAAAATAAATAAAGTTAGTTTGGTAGAAAGTAATGTAAAAGTTTTTTTTTAGGCCAAGAAAGTAATGCAAATGTTAGAAGAAGAAAATTTGGTTACAACCGGCTGTCTCGTCTAGTCTAGTCAGCCATATGTGGCCCCACAGAAAAAAATAAAAAAAAAACAAATTTCAGATTAAAAAAAGCTTAATTTTATTTTCTTTTTTGCTATATAATTACTTAAAGTTGCAAATATTATTTTCTTAATGTATGACATATTAAATTAAGTATTCTTTTTTTTAAATTTCATTTCAATTACAATTGGAATTCAAAAATGTTATGCACCAAAATTGAATCTTAATATTATTTTATTGTAGATTATTACTTGATACTTTTAGTTTATAAATTTTTACAAAATCTATAAAATCACTTATTATAATCTATAAAATATTTAACACGAGATTATCCATTCCCAAATTTAACAATAAAAAAATAATTCATATTTCTATTGTGTTCACAAGATGTGTATAAATAAAAATAAAGAAAAAAAAGAAATGATATCAATAATTCATTAATAATAACTAGAATATATAACGATAATAATAATAATTAGATTTTAAAATTTATGCACGTTGGATACTTTCTATTTCTTGATTATCTAAAAAGAAAAAAAAAACTGCTTGCAGATCAGAATCTTAATATACATGATGAACTACACATGCATGACTTAAACGTGGTTAAGTATATTTAAATATGAAACTAAGTTTTTTTTTAAAGAATTAAACTAAGTTAGTGAGCTGAACTCCCATTAAAAAAATTAAGTAGTAATAATAATAATAATAATAATAATAATAATAATAATAATAATAATAATAATAATAATAATAATACCCCCATTAAAAAAATTAAGTAATGATAATAATAATAATAATAAATTATATGAAATACTTACTCTTATTATCGTCTCTTTCCTTCATGGCCCCAGCACCACACATGACTCTCTCTCTCTGTATATAAACCATTGAAACATCACCTAACCTATAATTGAGAACATCTTCAAGAACACAAGAAAAAACACTAAAACTCAGCTTCAAAAATGGCTAAAATTCACCCTATTCCTCTTCCTCTCCAAGAATCTAATTGTTCTTGTTCTTGCTCTTTTTCATCCTCTGTTTATGATTACATAACTTCAAAGAAAGAAAATTTTACAATTTGGATGAAATCCCTAGTTATGCAAACTAATGGCTGCACTGTTTATAATGAAAATGGTCAAATTGTTTATAGAGTTGATAATTATGACAAGAAAGGAAGCTCTGAAGTCTATCTCATGGATCTTCAAGGCAAAGTTCTTTTCACTATAAGGGTGTGTACTCTGTTTTTCTCTAATTTCTTGAAAAAACAGAGCAAGTTTAATAAATATTTATCAAGAAATTAACTGATTTTCTTGAACTTTTTGTTTTGCAGAAATTATGGCTTTTTACCCAATGGAAAGGTTATAAAAGTGATGAAAATGGGTTGAAATTCAAAGCTAAAAATCATTTCTTTAAAGTGAACAAAAGTTCGGGAATTCTCAGAGGAAATTGTGAAATTTCTATTAGATCTGGTAATGGTTGCTTTAAGATAGAAGCATCATCAGCTAGAAAATCAGAGTTCAAGATTACAGACGGAAATGGAAGATTAGTAGCAAAGGTGAATATTCATTATTTTTTTCAATCATTATATATACTAAAGAAAATTATATAATTTTTGCTAATTAGTGTAATTAATTAACAGTAATTAATTAAATATTTGTGCAGGCTACAAGAAAGCAAACATCAACAGGAGTAGCATTAGGAGATGATGTGTTGAATTTGGTAGTAGAGCCTCAAGTTGATCACTCTTTTATTATGGCTTTAGTGACTGTTTATGGATTGTCAAATCAGAGACTGTAAGCGGAGAAATTTTCCATAGCTGGCTTGTGAATATGATGCAGAGAAGAAAAAAAAATTCTTTTTCTTTAACTTTTGATTTGGGAATTTTTGTTTTGTTTTAATTCATTTTCTAACAAAGAATTTTGGCTTATTTTTTCCAATTATTTTGTTTAATTTGTTCACTGAGATGAAACATATATATATATATATGTCTCTAAAATAGTCTCAAATTGTATAAAATTCAATATCAGAATTCCATTAACTTTCTGTTCATATAATCTTCATATTCATATATACTAACAGTCTCATTTTCATTTTTCAAATATTTTCACATTTCATTTGAGAATTTAAGGATATTTTTTGTCAATTTCCATACTTGCACATTAATTTAATTTGAAGATGTCACATTAATTTTAGAAAATTAAATATAAAAGATAATAGAAATTAAATAATTACTCAAATTGAAAATTTTAAACTTATAAAAAGCCTAAATTAAATTAAATTAAATTAATTTTGAAATTATCTCTAAAATAGTTAAGTTTTGATTTGAATTTGAGTATATAATTAAATAAAATTTATGTCTGCGAGTCAGCAAGGCATAAGGGCTTAATTTAATTTTACTTAACATTAATTTAAATCCAATTAAGTAACAAATCCCAATAAACATTGGTTTTAAATTTTTAGAATTTTAATAACTTCAGAATATGACAAGCAGAATGGTAATCTTAATATATTATTATTATTAGAGAAGATTTTTACATTTTAATTGGATTAAACCTTGGAGTTGTAACTTTTTAAAAAAAAAAGGATTTGACCATAAAATTATTTAGCATAATCTATTGGAACTGGAGAGTATCTTAGCATAAAAAATAGAAATCTTATACAATATTTTTTAGATGCATGTCTCTGTCGTTTAATTATTATTATTATTATTATAGAGCACCGTCCTGGAAATGACCTCTTCCTAATTAAATTTTATTTTATCATATAGTAAATTCTAGTTTAATATTTTGCAGTCCTAGAACCAGTCAAAAACAATTGAAGACAGAAAACCTCGTTTTAATTAAACCCTGCACAGAAAATATGATTTAAAATTATCGAGATAAATGTGTCATTTCTTTCTTATTAAGAAATTTCGACTTATAATTTTGGTTATAAAATTGAAACAAAAAGTATAGTCATCGACTTAAAACAAAAGCATTATATATTTTAATGAATATGTTCGGAACAAATCCAAATTAATTTACATTATCATTAGATTCAGAATCAATTCTTTTTATATTTATATTAAATACTATATAATTTGATTGAAATCAGAATAGAATAATATGTATATTTGAGGCACAGGAAGAATACTGTGAGAAGACAGAGATTGTTGTTTTCTTATATTTTGCATATTAAACTATAATCTAATAATTTTAAAAATATAGTAATTAATAATCTCTGTAAGATCATAGTATTGCATGATATTAGATGTTATTGGGAACTGTTTTGAAGGGAAAGTTCCCTTTCATCTTCTCATAGCATTTGTTTATAGCTTTCAAATCCTGAATTTGATATGGTCAATTTCAAGAAATGGTTCCCCTGACATTTCCTTTTTTTTTTTTTTTAATTCCTATTATTCAAGCATGAAGCATCTTGCCATTATATATATATTTTTTAAAAAACTCAACCCTCAAAAATACGTTTTTGAGGATTTAACTCTATCCTCTTGTAGGAATAATATCAGGTGGTCCACTGGGCTAACCCGGCGGATTTACCATTATATATATATATATATATATATTTTTGGAGCATCCTCTTTCCATTTTTTTTATATTTGGGAATCTCGAAAATCACATTCATGATTCTGCAACCTCTAGTGTTTATTCCCCTGATTATTAATTGTAATTTGCCATCTAATTCATCCAAATAATTTCTCTATTTTTATTAAAAAAAATAAATAACATACTGTTGTTTTATAAAAATAATATATATACACACAAAAATAATGACCGAATACATTCTAAAATAAAAACATAATAATTTTAATATCACATGCTAATTATTATATCCTGCTGGGAGTCCAGTCAATCTTGTTCGCCGAATAATAATAATAACAATAATAATAATCAAATGATTATTTTCTTAATTTTTTTAATGTAAAAACAATTTCAAACTCTTAGCAAAATAATTTCATTTTAAAAATGCAAAATTCCGAGCATGCTATAAATATGTTAAGGGAAAGAATAACAAAGTAAAATAAATAAAAAATCGTTTGAATTTTCATTTCTGATATTGTTTTAATCCGTACAAGCTATACGCTATCATAATTTTTGTTTAAATGTTACGGTATCAGATTCTTTGAAACTTCAAACTAGTTTGATGGATACCTTTGTAATATTCAATTAATCAATCTTTCTTCTGTGTTTGGAATCATTACAAGCAGAACATAAAATAATATATTAATGAAGCCAAAACTTCATTTTCATTTTCAGTGCTAATTGCAGCTTTTCTCAATATTTTTTAATTTTTTTTTTAAATTTTCTGTCGTATTCTGGGGTCGAATTATGGGATTAGCAAACTGTAATCAGAAGTCATCTCCTTGTTAAAATTTAATTGCTTTTTAGCATTAATATAAAAAAAGGAAGAATCCATTATAATTCTATTTTCTATTACTTACACTTAAACTGTAATTTGGTATGCTCGTGCTTTAATTATTAAACTATACAAAAATATAATATAAATGTGTGAAAATAATATCTTGCATCTTATAATTACAAAAAAAAACATAAAAAATTTATAATAAAAAATAATCCAATCAAAATAATTTAAATTATTTTATATTATAAAATTTAACTTCTTATAAAAATTGATGTTAAATTTAAATATAAATAAATAAATAAGAATTGGTGTTGACAATAGATACAAATTACAAGAAATGAAACCAAGACAAGAACTCAAGAATTGGTATTTTGTTATGTTTTCAACAAAGGGAAAGAGAAAAATAATAGCAAAGAATTCATTAATAGAAAATCATCACATATATATAACAAGATTTAAAAGAATTACAATGAAAAGGCTTACCTACATCCAAATTGCTAGTAATTTTGTATTAGTTTTGTACAAATTAATTATTCACTCCGATACAATTGTTTTATCCAGAAAATTTTCTGTGTGGGCACAACCAGCCATTTTTTAAGCTATACACAGTATATATAAGATTTCTGTATATTAGAGATAAAAGATTTAGCTTTTCTTGGAATTCTTTAGATATCTTACCGTCATCACAAGCTGTTGTCTTTCACCTTCTACCTCTGCAAACTTGAGACTTATTTCTGAATATCTTTCTTGCATCTCTTTCAGCTCATTTTCCATTGATTTGTTTCTTTCCTTCAACGCTTCTAATTCACTCACTAACTCTTCAGAATTGCAATCTCCATTGATGATGACATTGGTTTTCAGTTCTTTCTCTGACATTTTGGCACAGTTGCTGGAAGGGGAAGGAAAAGAAGAGATTGTGTGAGAAAAATAAATGAATCGCTAGGAAGGAATTGAAGTTAGGTTTTCTGCAATAGCCACAATGTCCTCGATGAAACATTAACTAGGACGCAATAAAACTCACGCACATAACTTACTTTTCCTGAAATATATAATAATACAATTACCTTTTGAATAATGATTTAGCATTTCCGTTTTCTCTGGACATCGATGCTGTGCTGCTCGGATTCTCATCTGTGCTTCTCATATCTTGAGCTACATCACCATTTGAAGACAAGCCATTGGTGTTCTCAGCTAACTGCATCACAAGCTTAATCAATGAGAAATGATCAGAAACAAAATAGAAACTCATCTATGCCAGGTATTAAAGAAAAAAACAGAAAGAAACAGAGCCAACCAAGCTCATTCATCAGAGGAACAACGAACGATAGAAGCAGTTCTAAAATTTAATGTTTATATTGATGGTAGTTCAGTGATGGACTATCATTATTTTGCAACTTGTTGAAATTGCTAGGGTACTTCAATGATGACCCTCTTCCAACTACGGGAGGACTCTTTTCCAGCACGTAATATATACATCATTGCTACCTTTTGGCATGGATTGTCACATAAAATTGCACTGCTTAGATTGAGTTCCTCCACTCTTTTCTCTAAGTCTTCAATTTTTTTTAGAAGATCCAATTCTTTCTCCAAAAATGTATTTGCTGAGTTTTCTAAAGCAGTTTCCTTGAGTTTTACCTGTCCCTGTCAGAAAAAATCATAACATAATGAGTAAATGATCATGTTTGATGCAACTATAAGTCCACAAAACATGGATATTCTAGTCAAAAAAAGAATTTAGTTTAAGTTACAATTTGGAGTTACAGATTTACCTCAAGCAATTTTATTTTCTCCCTTAGATTCACGGCCTCTTTAGAGCCCTGAGACACTGGCGTAAACTTATTGTTCCTCAGAGTAGCTTTTGTGCTGTCAGAAACTGCCATGCGTCTGTTGCTTTCCTTGAGCTTCTTCTCAAAAGCGGTGATAGTATCCTCCTCCTTCTTAAGATCACTCTTTAACTGGAATACTTGCTTTCTAAGTTTTTCTTTCTCCAACTCACCCTCAAAAAGAGAGTCTTTCATGTCATTACACTGAGCTTTTAGTTTTTCTACCTCCGTCTCTAAGAGGCTTATTGCTGTCTCCTTCTCATCCTGGAGAGATTTCATTTTATTTAACTCCTCCATCAAATTCACTGCTTCCTTTTTCATCAAAGAAAGCATATTTGCTAGTTCATCTCTCTCTATATTGCCCTTTTGTACCAGCTCTTCAGTGTCCTTGATTGACGCTTTCAATTGTTCCAGTTCAACTCTTATATGTTCCTTCTGTTCTGCTTGTTCAGAAAGCATACTGATTTCAATTGTGAACTTTTCAAGCTCGCGTTTTAAACTTGATATTTCCTGAGAGAAAGATCCAACAAGTTCTTCCTCATGTTTCTTTTGACGTTCCAACTGCTTTGATTTATCGTCAATTTCCACCAACATTTGTTGTATCTGATCCATTTTGAAATTTAGTTGACTGGAAATATTGTGCAGTTTTGCCTCATAATCATTTCTAAGCGATTGGAGATCTTCATTAGCTTGCCGCAGCTTTTCTTCAAGTTGAATTTTCTGCAATCGTAGTTCGTTAGCTTCTGTTAGTGCTTTCATAGCCACCTTCTCATTTGCATCAAATGTAGAGGCCATTTGGATGGAAAGCCTCTTAAATTCCTCCTGTAGCCTCTCAGCTGTGTTAGCATTCTTCCATCTCGTCTGTCTTAAGGCTTCCTCTGCTCTGATGGCTCTTTGTTCCTGCTCAACTTTTGCACAGGTTACAGCTTCAAGATCAGCCTCAAATCCTTGAACTTGCATTTTCAGTTCATCCTCCAATCTCTGGATATGGTTTTCAAGTACTTTTATGGTAACCAAAGAATCGGAATATCCTTTGGACTGCTTCTTGAGCTCATTTTCCAGGCTTTCAATCTGGGCTTCTAGTTCATTTATATTTGCAAAAGAAGAGCATTCATACTGCATCTTCAGCTGTTCTTGCAGCTCACTTTGCTCTAATTTATATGACATGTCATGGTTCGCCTGCTTCAATATCTCATAGTCAAGTGCAAGCTGCTCCATTTGCATCTCTAGTTCATCTCTGTCTCTGCTATAGATCTCTATCTCATTGATGAGACCTATAACCTTTTGCTCCTGTTTGCTTATTTCTTTAGCATCTGTATGCTCCTTAACAAACTCTTCCAATGCCTTTTGCTCTTCCTCATCATCAGTCTCAATTCTTGATATGGCTTTCTCAGAGGATCTTGATTTATTGGAAGAATCATATCTTTCCTCATTTTTCTGCTCCAACATTTCTTCTAGGTCTTTTACAGCAAGTATCAGCTCAGCATTTGATTCTTGGGTCTTCTGCAGTTGTAATCGAAGATTGGCATTGAGATCCTTCTCATAATTCAGTTCTTGTCTGACTTCGTCAAGAAGAACCCGCGGATCCCCACTCTCATACTGAGACTTATTTTTGCTTTTCGCCTCCTCTATGCGTTTCTTAAAGGCTTTGAGTCTCCCACATTCTGCCTTGAGAACATCTCTCTCCTCTTTCAAGGCTGTGACTTCTCTTGAGAGATCCTGCCCCCTTTTGCTCTCTTTTACAATTTGCTTTCGAAGGGTCTGCAATTCCAAATCCGACAAATCTACTTGTCTAGCCAAAGCAACAATTTCAGCCTTGAGATTTTCAATCTCAATATCTGAAGTGTGCTGAGGCCTGTCTCTTGTAAGGCTTCCTAGAGAACTGTTTACTGAGACATCAGTAAGTACTCCACGGTCAGAATCTGCTGACCACTCCCACTGTGATTGTTGATGTTCTTCATTTATTGTTGCTGACGCATTTGCTGTTGGTCTATGAGGAGCTGTGGTGTGGCTCCGAGATGGTAGGAAGATAGTTGGGTCCTGTAGGACGTTACTATTTCTTGTTCCCAGTTCACGTGGGGTATCGAGCCCAGAGCTGCTCTCAGAACTTGATACTGTAATATCAGATCCACTAGATGTTATGTGGTCGCCATTTGCTTCTGAATTGTGTATAGCATTATTAAGTGGTTTGACCTGAAAAAAACACAACAAAACAAAACAAAACAAAAAATGCACAAACAGATTTTCATCAACCACTTAACAGTACTAAAAAAAATGTGGAAAGTTCGAATTTCATCCTTTAGTAGTATATTTTTATCCCGCACTCTTAAATTTCCCTAATCATGCTAATCAGAAACTAAAGGATTTCTAGCACTTGGTTGAAAACTTACTTCACTGGAATTACTTTCAATGCCTTCTTCTGCATTGCTACTGCTTAAGAGGGCGTTCAGGGTTCTATTCTGGGTTTTGATGCTTGTATCTTCCGTTTCCTCCCCATATCTGCAAAGCTCTCAGAGAAGGCCAAAAGCTCTGTCAAAATCAATCCAAGCAAAATGCAAAAAATGAAAAGGCTATTAATGTAACTATACTATCATCATTACCTTTGGTCAATGTTTCCCTGCAGCTTCTGTATTGAAACCTATTGAAAACCAATAGCAGAAGTTGAGTTCCAGAAATCAATTGAAGTTGGAATTCGACGATTTACGCACAATTTTAGCAGGCCTTATATGACCTCCTAAGATTCTGAGAATTATATCTGTGAGAAATAGAAATAATAGAAAGAAAAAAGCGGAGACTCACATGCAAAAACCCGTTGGATTTTGAATTCCTCAAGGGAAGAGAAACAGTGGAAACTTTTGTAGCCTCTGCATAATTAGCAAGATCAATTGAAACTTCCCCAACCAAACTATTTTTTGACAATCCCTACCACAATCCAAAAAGATGGAATTACAAAATGACACATATCACTATATAACTCAAAATATTAATAAAGGTTCTTACAGTTGAGACAATAAAATGATATATTCTCTCATTAATCTTCCCAGTTTTTGGATCCTGAGTGAATTTTACAGTTTCATAAACTGGATATTCCCACCGGCAGCTTCCCTCTCGGATTATACCCTTCTCTAATCTTGCTTTTGGCTTTCCAACATCCCCAGGGACCACAGATATTACCAATGCATCCACATCCAGCTGCGACACCTACATTCACAGATTACCGGAAAAATTTGTTAACTCCTCTGATTACTCAATCACATTGAAAAATGGTAGAATTTTGAGTGAGCCAAATCAATTCCTCATGTAACGACTCAAGTTAATGAAATTTCTGCTTTGCTCTTCAAGTTACGCTTAAATGCACGGTCAACAATTTAGAAACCTTAATTTCTTATCTTTTCCCTGTAGTTTCTTACCATCCAAACAGGACCTAGCGAACTTATCTTCAAACAGTAACATAAAATTCAAAATTCAAATCTATATTTAAGACAGCTAAATTCCAAATTCAGTCGAAACATTTAATTTTAGAGAGTAAAAAGAAAAACAATAACATACAACTGCATTTTTATACTGTATTAGAAAGTGAGAAGAACCTGAGTTGCATGAAACTGAAGCTTGAACACAACTTTGATCTTGTTCTTTTCGTTTCTCCATTTTGCCGACCTGAACATCTTCTCCGCCGGCTAATTAACCGGAAAATCCAGCCAATCACTGGAACTCCGGCAAAACTCGCCGGAAAATCACCATTTCCGGAATCGGTCAATCCAATGCAGCCAAAAACAATGAACCACGGGGGCCTATCTTAAAATGCATATAGACAAAGACAGACTCTATATAGATAACTAGAAACAGACACAACAACAGAGAGAGTAGCGAGTCGACTCAGTGAACAAATGTGAGTGAATTGCAAAGCAAGCTAATAAGGTGAAAAAGATAATGAAACAGGGCAGATCTGATTAAGAAGCTACGCTCTTTCTCAGCTGTGTGCTGTGACTCTGTTTGCTTTGTTTTTTTTTTTCGTTTCCCTTTTCTTCAAAGTCTGGGAATTTCCTTCTTTGTAACAGTCTTTTTAGAGAGTGACAACGCATGTTTTATTTTTAAAATAGAAAACAAACAAAATAAAATTTATTATTTAAAAAAAAAAGAGAAAAGCTTCTCTTTTATAAATTTTATTAGTATATTTAAATAATAATAGCACTACATATATTAAATTAATTTAAATTAAAAATATTTATACATTAATTATATTATAAAAATAATTATTTTAAATTTATATTTATTATTAAAAATAATAATAAATATAAAATTAGAATAATTATTTTTTTATAATTAATATATAAATATTTTTAATTCGAATTAATTTAATTTATTTAGTATTATTTTTTAAATAAATAATTAAAAGTAAATAAATAATAAGTATATTATTATGGTAGGTGAAGATCTATTTGCTTTGAATCGAGGGAACAGTAACTATACCATAATTTAATTTGATATTTTTTATTTCCCTTTGACATATGTCTTATTAAGTACACATGAAGAAATACTTATAACTCAAAATTTTAAGTAAAAATAGAAATAAATTCTAACTAAAAAAATTTTAAGTAGAAATAGCATATATTTTTAGTTATTAAACTACATTTTGTTAGTTATATTTTTTCTTTTTAAAAATAAAAGAAAAGAAGAAAATTTATACTATTTTATTATTATAATAATTATTTTTTTCATTTTAAATTAATTCATATATTTTTATTTTATAAGAATTAAGTAAATTACTTAATTTTATTTGAACTATAAATTTATAAATTTATGATTTTATTTTAATTATAAATTTATGTTTTTTATCATATTTTTATTTAAATATGAATTATACTTATTAAATATTTTAATAAATAATATTGAATATAAATATAATAAAAAATATAAATTAATTAATTTCTTAAAATAATAAGTGAATTATTTTTTAATGTATATAAATAAATAAATATATTTATTAGTTTAGAACGGATTGAATATTATTTTAAAGAAAAATGTATAAATAAATATTACTAATTTATTACCTCACTTGTCAAGTGATTAAGTAGTAATTAATCATCTGTTTTATTAAATCATTCACAAAATAATAATAATAATAATAATAATGTTGTCCATAATTATTGTGCTATGCAATGACACAACCACCCCTAGCCAAGGAGGCAAGGACCGTATAACAATTGGGCCTAATTAATTAATTATTTTTTTATGGCGTTCCCATGTTTTTTTTTACCTCATTATGGCATTCCCGTGGTTACATAATTAATAAAAAAAGTTGTCAACCTAGTTTAAGCGGACAGAGAGTCCGAGCAACAGGCTTTGGTCTCCCGTATTAAAATTAAAAAAAATAGTATATATATTTAAAAAATATATTAATTAACATATTATAATAAAATTATTATAATTTTATTATGTTTAATCACCGTTATTTATATGTATTATTAATTAAAAAATATTTCTACAATGGTAATTAGAGTTTATTATAAGTTTTTTAATTTTAAGGTAAATAATTTATTTTTTATTAACAGATAAATTAAGTACTCAATTAATTTGACATAATTTTTATTTCATTCCAATGTAAAGAGGAAAAAAGCAGTCACACAAGCATAATGTAGAGATTAAAGGATGTGAAATTAATAAAAGTATTTAGAATTAATCGGTAGGATTCTAATTTTAATATTTATAATAATTATCTTTCAGTTCTAATTTTTTAAAGAAAAACAATAAATGGTCAATGATATTATAGTAATTTGACATCTCCACTGCCAATTAAGGGTGAGCAAATTTTCTCAACCTAATCAAACTTGCCCAACCCGAATGGTTATTATTGAATTTGGTGAGTTTATAATATATACGTGGGCAAAATTATATTTGTATTTTTAAAAAATTTGATTTCAATTTATTGATTGGTTAAGATATATTCTTTCATTTAAATTCAAATTCAACCGACTAAAATATATAAAATTATATATATTATATATATTTATTTATAATATATATTACATAACTCAACTAGATTTAACAAAATTCGACAGATAAAATTATATATATATAATTATATATATTATATGTATATTTGTAATATATATTATATATTATATAATTCGAGTGGACCTGTTTAAATCCGATCGAAATTGATAATATTCGGTTCGATCGAAATATCAACTATTGACGGCCAAAATCAATTTAGCTTTAATATGTATTTCACGAGTTCGGTCAAATTAAAATTTTACTCCAATCCGATCTAACTTAACCTGTGCTCACCTTTATTACCGGTAAAAAGACTACAGCCATCAACTATGTTAGTACCAAAATTAGAAGTGTGCACGGATTCAGTTTAGTTGGAGTGATTTTTAACCCAACCAAATCCGACCAAAGAGAAGAAAAAAAAATTCAAACCGAAATAGCCCAATTTTTTTTTAAATTTTGACCGAACCAAATTAATTTCAAATTCGGTCGGGTTGGTCGGGTTCAAACGGATTGATATTTAATATTAAAAATTTACATTTGAATTTATTATTATTTTATTTTAATATTTTCGAGTCAAGTCGGATCGATTTTGGTCAGGTTAAATAATAAAAAAAAATAAAAATACATATATTTTTATACAGTATTATATATAAAATTTTATAGATCGAATCGGATCGGGTCAAGTTATATAATATATGTTAATTCAATTTTACCCATGCATATAATATAACCGACCAAATTCGATCAAAATACACTATTTTCGATTAGATTCGATAAATTTGCACACCCCTAATCAAAATAATAATCACATTAATTTATTTTTATTTAATTTTTTTATTGGATTTTACATCATAGCTATTGGAAAGATTTGGTAAGTATTATTTTTTTTATGTTACTACTATAATTTTATTATTTTTATTGAGTTTTACTAGCAACATACATAAATGATATTTATTTTTTTACAAATATGTTGCTTATACTCAATATAAATTTATTTTTTTTATTTTTTTTCTCCATGTTACGTATTTGATAATATTCATTCTTATTTTTTTTTTAAAAAATGAATACTGGAAATTAATTTTCAAAGATTAATTATTATTATTATTATACAAAATGATTTTCAAAATGAAATCTTAATTTACAAATTAATTCAAATTAATTTTAAAATGTTAGAAGTTGAATAATTTGAATATATATATATATGTATCATTTTTGAAGCAAAATCCACTTAAGTGTATTTTTTATGATTTTGTATTAAATTTATGTATTTAAATTATTCTAAAATAAAAAAATTAAGGTTAGAATCTTATAGAAAATTAATGTTTCATTAATTTTGACCCTTTGAAATCTTATAAAAGATCATAATTTTGAATCCTTTAAATGTTATGAAATTTTAATAACACCAGTTGACCAACATTATCTGTATTAGTGTTTTTATTTTTATTTTATCAATATTAACAAATTAAGTTGACCCACATTTTGCGTTTTATTCAATGCATAATTTGCAACCCTTTTGACATTACTAAAAACATAATTTTTTTTAGATTAAATATATTCATGATTATTATTAGTTTGTTTCAAATTTCAAATGTAATTAATTTTTAAAATACACTATATAATAATTTAATTATATTATTGATTTAAAAATAATTAAATTTTATTTATGTATAAAAACTATTCATTGAATTATAATTCCACTCATGAATAAAGTCTATCATCATTCTCCATTAAAATTTGAATTCAGCTCTACAAAAATGAAATTAAATTATTACAATATTAATAAATATAGAAAAATATCAATTTAAATTTGAATATATATCTAATATAAAGGATTCCTACAAATTGTTTTTTTAAAAGATAGAAAAAAGTATGATTTATAATCTCAAACACAAATTATTATTCAATTATTTTACTTTTTTTTTCATCCATAAATTATTATTCAATTATTTTGCGTGATATATAATTAAAGTTTTGGCTTCAACATAATTGTGGAGATTTTTTCATATGTCTATGGATTTGATGTTAAAAAAAATTCAAATAATTTGATTATATGGTTCTCTTTTTGTGATTTATATTCAATATTTTATATAATAATATTGAGCTAAAGATTTAAAAATGTAGAAATTTTTTTAAAAAAGTAAAAATATGGCATGAAATGAGCATTTAAATTAATTACTTGTGGATGTTAAAAAATATGGTAGATAAGATTTTTTTTTTTTGAGGTAGCTGTGCCATTATTTTTTAGGTGCGTTAACCAAAGACAAAGCTTAACGCAAACACACTCTTCCTAACATTTAATTTATTTAGATTTTTAAATTTTTATTTCTAATTTCTTAGTTAAACTCATTTAATTCAACTTTGAATACTTAATTGAGAGGGACATAATTCGACATTGGATACTTTAATGAGAGGGACATACGAAACTAGTTTATACATTTTACAATTTTAATTAATTATATATATTACTATCTCAATTTCAGTGAAATTCTCACTTTTATATTAAAAAAATATCTCATTAAAATTATATTTTATTTAATAAATAAAAATTAATTATTTTTAATTATATTTTTATTATTAATAAATTAATTAATAAAGCGAGAAATAATAATTTTAATATAATGAATTAATGAAGATCAATTTAATTCATTGAAAAATGATTTTATATGAGATTTAAAAAATGCATAAGTTAGAGACGATAATTTAAATATGAAAGAAAGATATTTTTAACTACAAATAATAAATAAGGAAATCTTTTTAATTAATTAATAAA
This sequence comes from Garcia nutans, assembly GCA_947685225.1. Taxonomy (NCBI): domain Eukaryota; kingdom Viridiplantae; phylum Streptophyta; class Magnoliopsida; order Malpighiales; family Euphorbiaceae; genus Garcia; species Garcia nutans. Next base: position 2,813,962 of record CANTUV010000089.1, read on the forward strand.
TGAATCACACTAGTTTTTTTTAATGTAAATTTAAAAGTGTTAATGCCAAAACTGAATTGTTAATAACGGAAAATATATATTTTTTATTAATTAGATCATATTGTAGAATGAAAAAGAAAGCATTAATGATTTAAAAAGAAAGTGGTTAAGTATATTTTAAAAATTTTCACTAGTTATAGTATAATTATTGATTTATTTATTTATAACGAAAGATTATAATTAAATTTGTAACTCAAAGTAATTAACCAATAAGTATAAAGTATATAGAATTGAATAAACACATTATCTTATTTTTCTGTTAGGTTTTGTTAGCTATCAAAATCAAGGTGATGTATCTAAAGATTTCATAAACTATAAAATAAAATTATTAAATTACAATGCAAATAAATTGGGTAGTTGACATTCTGTATATATTGTCGGTAGATTTCTTCAGAATATTATGTAAGCTTGTGACCATATAATATACATATATACACCTGCCGTTTGATGATGTTAGTTCAGTGGGGAATAAAAATATATGTATTCTTCAAACAGAAAAATCCAACAAATTCTACTGAAATAGAAAATTGATTCACAGAGAAGCAATAAATTAGAGAATGCCAACTATTCAATATTTTAATTAGGCAGTCTAACAAATTTCAAAGAATATAAAGAAAATAAAAAGAAATAATTAATATATATTTTTGATTTTGGAATTTTAAGAAATAATAAAATATATTAGTTATTCAGAAAAAATAATATTTATTTTTGATAATAAGTAATAATGCGTTTGGTAAATTACTAGAAAAATTGATTATTGAAAATATATTTTACAGAGACATATTACTGATATTATATTTTACTAAAAAAATATTTTTTACTATATTTAAAAAATGCAATAAAATACTGATAAAATAGATTGAAAAAAATATTAACTTATTTGATTACAACACAATTTTAAAGAAAAAATTTAAGTAATACCTAAAGTACTATTATAACAATCTCTTTTTTATTTTATTATATCTCAAATTAAGGGTATGATTGTCTTTTAACATATAGACCACTTAATCTATTTTTTCAGTAAAATATTTTTTTATTCTCCCGAAGTAAAATATTTTACTAATTGGTTGGTAAAATTTAGGGGCCTAATATTTTAATTTATATAAATTATTTGCAAATAAACATAATATTGTTGGTCAAACATGATTAGATTATTAACTTTTTTAAAATTCTTGTGCAACCAAATACATTATAAGTGAAATCTTTATTTTTTCAATTTTAAAGGTAAAATTAGAAAAACAAATTTAAATAAATTAATGAACTAATTAAACTTCAAAACAATATATAATTTTTATCTACTCCATTTCCTTTTTCTTTTTAGGTATTTGATATATAAATATAATTTTAAAAACCAAAAAAGGTTAAAAACAATTAAAAAAAGTAAATTTCAAAAGCATTTAAGAAATTAAACTCAACAAGATACTTACTTTTGATATTTACCAGACAAATAATCAACAATATACTTACTTTTGATATTTACCAGACAAATAATCCAAAATTTACAAGATAAAAAAGTATACATATATTTGTGTTCTTGGCTGTTTTGTAATTGAAATTATTGAGTAAAGAAAAGATTAAAACAATGAAAAATTGAAGAAAAATAGGAAATGAAGTTAGATAAATGTAGTGAGGAGCAGCAGTTGGTATCTTGAGATTTTGATAAATATTAAATTGGCTTTAAAGCTGGTCATAGGAAGATTGTGACTAACCTACACACAGATTCAAAGTTACATCAAGAAAAGTGTCCACGTGAGTCATTGCTTCCCCCTACACTCACCACTTCATATTCTAAAATTTCATTATTCTAAATTGCTCGTATTATATTGGATAAAAAAAATAGGAAGTTAATAAAAATATTAAAAAAATTATGAATAAATTTAAAACTTATTTTTTAAATATTTTTCCAAAATCATTTATTTTAATACCTTTGTTATTTAAAAATATAAAATATTCTCACATCTAAATATCTGAAACACATATTACTTTTATTGGCATGTTACATGTTAAGCTCTTAATTAGGATAATATATTGTCCAAATTTAGTCGAATTTTGAATATATTTTAATTTTATTTAACTCAACTATATTCTAAAAGTATTAAATCAAATTTATATATCATCTTAATTTATTTATTTATTTTCGATTTTAGTTGGGTTAAATTGAGTTTGAACTGATAAAATATTTAAAAAAAATGACATCAAATTTTATATTATATAATATATAATATATATATATAATTTTGTAGGTTAGGTTGGAATTCAAATCGAAATCTATACCAATTAACCAACCTAATCCAACTTTAATTAAAAATCTAAACTGATTTTATTCAAATATACATTTTAAACTAATTAAACATGCTAAAAATTATTCGGTTTAGTCGGTTCAGAAAATTTGTATGGTCCCACTCTCAATTGGATCATATATTGAGTTAAAAGAAAATTATTATTATTTTTTTCTATGAAGCATATTAAATCAAGTTTCCAGTCAATTTTTTTTTCACATTATATTATAAATTATACAGTCGCATAACTGCCTCTCTAACAAACCTTTGTACAACTGCCACTCTAATTTTAGCTTCTATCCTTTTCATTTGGGGTCCGCTTTTGTACTACCCAAAAAAAGAGAAATTATATTTCTAGTTGCTATCACCGTTCTAGTTAGCTTCTATCCTTTTTTTTCTAGGACTTGCATTGCCACTATTTGCTAATTTTATTAAATACATTTTTAATTTCTCCAAAATTATATTTTAACCACTTAATCTTGTTGCTAAGATTCGACCTCGTGATTTCTCAAAAACATTGATAGAAAATTAAAGATATTGAGTTTCAATTAATTTTAATTATTTTTAAAATTTTCATTTTAATAAATCTTAATCAAATTTGATTAACTCGGCCGTTATTTAAAATCGATATATTTGCATTCTAATTTAGAGTCGAATTCAGATTTTTTTATAATTTTAATCATAATAATCATATCTTTTTTTTTGCCAAGCACCATTTAAAGTTTATATTTTTAAATCATAATTTGAATATTAAAGTTTTATTACAATGCTAATTTTACTCATTTGATAAAAAATAATGGAAAATCTTGAATTTTTTTAATCATCAGACATTGTTATTTGGAATTTATGCTAGAATTAATTGGTGAAAAAAATTACCGAACTAGTAAAAACAAAACACATGGATCATTTTGACCCTGCAAATTAAAGGCAATAGAGCTAGTGTTGTGTTCACATGTGAGGGAGTGAGAGCAGAAAGCAGCCATGGATGATGGCCAACTAGAGAGATGTCATAGTCAAATTCAGAAAGCCAACTACCTTCATAAAATTGGGCCACCCGCTGTTCTCTTCTTTCTTTCTGGTTATGGCTGGCTATGGCTTCTTAGCTATGTATATATATATATATATATACCACCAATATTATTATTGGCTTATATTCATCCATTAATTATTTAATTATCAACATCTCCCCACTACTCTACTATACTGCTTTCTTTTTTTAATATTTATATAATTCTATCATACCATATTATATATTTATTTATTTTCATCACTTTGATTATATATATATATAATCCATGTCCACTTCATAAATTCAATTTTTTATTACATTATCCTATGAAATATCAGTTCTACCATGCACCTATCTGATATATTTTCAAACCTGAAAGAGAAAGACGTCCAGCCATTTGTCGTCTAATTATTATATTTGGCTAATAAGTCCTAATCAATAATATGCTTTTGCTTATTGTCTTTATAAGATTTTAGATTATTATTAGGGAAGTTCCAATGCCCTAATCATGCATCTTAATTAAGGTTAAAATAATAGTTTTTTTAAAGTATTATAATTGGGCAAGACTGTAAAAAGAATTCGATCTCGAGTGTATTGTCTAAAAAAAATATACTTATCGCTAAACTATATCTTGTCATTCAAAATAAAATAATAGTTACCATATTATTAAAAGCTAAATTCTTGCTCGTAATTCTAAATTAGGCACTAAAATCATATATAAAATTTTAGCTTATTAAAGTGAGTTGAAGATATAGTAGTAGTAGAGGGTGTTGATGGTTGAGAAGATAAATGGTGGGCATCATATATATCACAGTTTCAACTTTTTACTTACACCTTATTTGTGAGAAATGAGAAAGACTCTCTATCCACTTCTTCATCATCATTGTTTCCACTTTCATAGGCTACCATTAAAATTTACATTTAAGTTCCAAATTTATTATTGGTTCATTTTCTATGTAAGTTTAATTGTTACCCTCAAATTGCAAACAAATATAGAGACCTTTTTAGTCTTATAATAATTAAGCTATCAATCATCAAGCTAATTATATTTACTTTTCGCTAAATCCAATTTAACATTAACGGGAGACACAAGGAAAAATACAAGAGAAGATTACCTATCAAATCAACATTTGAATTCCCATGCTATGGATAACTAAATTATCCTAATATGATCCACGATATATATATATATATATAGTATTTTTAACACTTATACTAAAATAAATATTAAAATATATTTTTTAAAAAGAATAACGGATTAAATTCATAGAGTTTATTATCCACAATTTTCTTTTATAGTTGAAAGAAATTATCTCTAGAATTCGAACCTATAATCTCATGTTACACGGCCATAATAAATATTTATCGTTGTGCTCAAATTTTTTTCATTAAAATATTTTTAAAGAATTAAAATATTATATATATTATATATTTAAAATGTCATTATTAAAATACTATGATCTTATTTTATTATTCAATTACTGTATATGCAAGTATAAAATCTGAATATATAATATGATGTTTTTTATATGTATCAACTTTTATATACATATAATACTCATTAATCAAAGTTAGTTTATTAATATAATCGAACTGTTAAATTAACAAAAAAAAGTTAATTAGATCAGAAATTAATTAATTAATAATATAATTAATGAATTTATAGAAAGATGGGATGTCGCATCAAATTCTGATCCAAGAAAATGATGAACCCTCTTCTTTGTCAATTTTTGCCAAATAAAACTGAATATAATTCAGCTTCAGGTTCACAAAAGGCCGGATCTGTGTGTATTAAAAGATTAAATCATTATGAAGTATTCCCCCTTTATACATATATATCTGGCAAATTTATCTTTATTTTAACTACAATAATTACCTTAATTTAAAATATTCATTTATTACCAATGATAAAATTAAGAACAAATTAATGCTATTTTAAAGCTAAAATTTAATTAATACTTTCCTAATTCATGAGAATTATGTATTTAAATGTCAAATAAAAAAAATGAAAGAGTACAATTTTTTTTTATTTTATGTTGGCATGAGAAATATTCTAAGTAGATTGCATATATTGTTCAATCGTAGTATTATTAAATAATATAACAATTAATTTAATTGATAAAATATTTGGTGATTTATATTTTTAAGAATTTTTAAAAAATAATTAATAATATTTTATATTTACTACATGCGATGATATTATTAAATTTATAAGGTCTAATTTAGTGCATATGATATATATACACAGATAAATTTATGTGATGAATGTAAAGATATTCAGGCATGCAATTTGTTCTAACTACGGCATATTATATATTTTTAAATCCAACTGAACCAGGTGGATTGAGAAGAGTTTTGTTGGTTTAAAAATGAATTATGGGTTGATTATGTTTTAATAATAAAAAAATATTAGATGATATACGGCCGGTTAATTTGGGTAATTTTTTATTTAACGGACTATTTTATAATTATATATTAATATATATATTAAATAATATTATTTTATTTTATTATTTTTTTTAACCCAATTAAAATTGATCTAATATGACAGAATCTAAAATTAATCAGAATGAATTAAAAATATAAAAAATTTGATTGATATCAATTTAATAATTTTAATATTTGATTGGTTAAGTAGGAAAAAATATTTTCTTAATTTGACTGAATCCGTTTTTAATAAAGATATATAGGCATGCAATAGGTTTTATTTCTTAATTAGAGTCACATGAAGATGGTTTTCTTTGGCTTTTTTCTCTAGCTATATGTATCTTTTCACATTAACACTATAGCAACACACACATGAAAAAAAGTCTAAAGTGTCATTAAGCTGTATTTAGAAAAGATCATGGAAAGAAAAAAAAAAGATCATAAATAAATAAATAAATAAGATGTGATATTATAAAACAAAAGGAGAAAGTGAGAAAGCAATAATGATGTTTCATGAGCATATATTTGCTAACTATGACTCTATGAGAGACAATAGAAGATGGTCGACCCATGTCAAGGGGTCCCGAGCACCTAAAAGAGGCATAAGACCTCTTTTTTATTTTTATTTTTTTAAAAAAGAAAAACTATAAGATGTATGATAGTATGTATTAATTTTTGTGTATTATATTAAATTTAATTAAAAATTAATTATTTGTGATAAAAATTTCGAAAAAGTAAATTATTATTCTTAATTTATCATCAATAATTGAATATTAATCAATAGAAAAACTAAAAAACTAACTCTTGGGAGTTAAAAATGTTGTAAAGAAAAGCAATCATTATTTAATTTCTTAATATAAATTTGAGAACGCTAATATAAAAAACTAACAGTTAAATTGAAAAAAAAAATATATTTTTATAAGTATAATACTCTTCTCAAATGTTAATTATACTAGTCGTGGATGCTTCACAAATATATAGTGATCGCCACTCATATTACTAAAAAATAAAATTTATTTTTCTATAATTAATAATAAAAATTCTTATTCTCGTGCCATATTCAATTGTTTAATATAAATTTAAAAATATTAATTTAAAAAATTAACTGTTAAGATTGAATAATTTATTTTCATACCTTTTAAAAATCACATTTACATGATTTTGTACTGTTTTGCTCCCATTTTATCCCATCAAAGAAGCTCATAGGCTCATATATGGAAAAAGTCAAGGCAAGAAGAATAGATTCAAAGATTATAATTATATGTTGTGGCTGTGCGAGTGCAAATGACAAGAGAGAAATGATCACGTGCAAAGACAACCAAAAAGCCGACAAATCTCACGTGATCAAACAAATTAATACCTATGTCTGATGTCCCTGTCATAGATCGGTGCAAAACAAGGCGTGGCGTGGGCTGTTCATCATTAGCTAATTCACATGCATAATAATAATCTTAATTAAGCTTTTTTTTTGAGCCTGAATCTTAATTAAGCATTAACCTTGGGATTTTTTACAAATTTGTCAAAAAAATTATTTTTTTTTGAAAAATTTAAAAATATTTTTAAATTTATTAAAAATTTTGATTAATTTATAAATTTATCATATTTGTATAGTATATATAAAATTTATAATGAGTTTATTATATATATGATTATTTTTATAAGTTTATTTAATTATATTTTTGTAAAGTGCCTAATAAATCTCTAATAAAATATGTAAAAATTTACAAAAAAAAAATCTGATAAGAGCATCATAAGGATTAAGTAAATGTGCTGCTCGTTTAATATTCACTGAAATTCTAGTTTTGCCATTATATGACTGAAATTCTTACTTATATAGTATATATCAAAATAATTATATATATAATTTAGCAGGCATATAAGAAAATTATTGTGTGCAAAAATTTGTTTTTTTTAATTAAAATAAAACAAATTAAGAAAACATCAAATTAATTAAGACTTTTTGGTTTTAAATAAAGAATACCACACATGTATTTGTGCTTTAAGATAAGAAACAAGTTCCTTTACTTCTTCAGTGCAACAGTTTTAGCTCTCTTCTTAGATAAGTTTCTCTCCTTTTTTTTTAAGTCGTTGTTTTTACCCTAAATCTAGTGTTATCGTCTGCCAATCCTTTAATTTCTTTTGCTCTTTGGTGGGCAGGCCATAGAATTTCCTTTTCTATTTTTAGTTCCTCAGCCGGGGCGGAACTATAACTTTAAACAAGGGGATAGAATTTTTAAATAAAAAAAATTATAGATAAATTTATATTTAATTTTTATTTTTATATTAATAAAATTAATATAAGTAATTAATATTTATATTAATATTTATATTAAATTTTAATAATAAATAATTAAATAATTAAATTTTTATTTTAATATTTAAATTTTATCATAAAAAATTATAATTAAAATTATATAATATATATTATTTCTTAAATAATATTTATAATTTTTTTGAGATATTTAAAAAAAATATTTAAAATAATTATTTTTAAATAAATTTATATAATAAAATATATTTTATAAAATAATTAAACTAATTACAAAATTATAAATACACTTCATAATCAAAATACAAAATAATTAACCTAATCATAAAATCTTAAATTTCTAAATCATATCATAATCAAATTCTAAAATAATTTATTTAATAATCAAAACTCTAAATTTTAATTCATAATTAAATTTTAAAATAATTAATTTAATAATTAAAATAATAAACTAAAACATTTAAATTAAACAAAAATTATAAATAATTATAATATCAAATAAAATTATTAAAATAATAAATTAAAATTAATTTTAAATGTTTAAAGTAATTAATATTTAAAGCTTAATTAAAAATAAATAAATACATATACACATATATACATATATAGATTTAAAGTAGCCTGAAGTGATGTTTGTGAGGCTCAAGGTGGAATTATGTCAGACATATTCCTGTATTATGTTGAAATTTAATTTATAGATATTAAGTTGGACGGTAAAAGATAATTATCTTATATTATAAAATTTTTATTTCATTTATATATATCCGTAATGTCATTTCATCTTTAACTTTTTATCTTATTCTACTCTTTCCTCTTTAAATAAATTATACCCTAAATAGATATATTAATAGTGATTAGCTTCATTCTTATTTTTTGCTGCATTTCTCTTTTTTCCTCTATTTTTTTTGTTACAGATTTTATAAATATAAATATTGATTGATTTTTATCTTTTGGTTTAATGTGTTTAGAGATTTATTGGGTGAACTAAAGAGCTGTTTCATAATTTACAAATAGGTAAGCTTCAACTCCACTTTTTTAGTAATTATTTGATTGTTGTATTTAATTTTTTTTTTCATTTTTAACTTTATAGGTTTTACATTAACTTTCTATTAATGTATATGATTTTCGACTGAGTTTCTTAATTTTATCTAGTTTCATTTTGGATTTGCGTTTAGATCAAATTTTTATTAGTTTCTATTTTTTTTTATTATTCTTCATTCTTCAATGCTAGATTAATTCATTCTATATGATTCTATGACATTCAGTGCCACAATTAAAATTTATTTACTTTTCAACTGGTGAAAGAGCTAAAAGGGACTGGTTTTGGAATGACTATACTAATAAATATTTTTGTTGCAGGGTAATTCTCAATCCTCTAAAATATTTAATAAATTATCATTTCCTTTGATATATTAAACTTATTTTTTTTTAATATTGGGAGGTAAAGCATTTTATACTATTAGTAGTGATTACTTCATTCTATTTAATTCTATGGCATTTCATGTTTGCTACTTAATAAAAATGATAAAATTTTGATCTTTTTTCTCTATATAATAAACTAAGTTGTTAATTTATTACTTTTTTCCCTTCTTTTAATTCTTCAAACAATAGTAATTTGTATATAAATTGGTGGATTTCTAAATGATATTTAATTACAATAATTATTCAATATTTGATTACAATATTTTTACTTTTTAATTTTCATTATTCAATTTTTTTTGTCGATAAATTTGTTAATGTTCATCAATTGCTTAACTTTTTTCTTGCATTTCATTCAATGAACAGTTGCAGGAACAAGAAAACAAACATTTTGATTGTATAATAAAAGAAATATTTTGTCTAGATCAATATATAATTAATGCTATAACCCACTTTTTTTTTTAACTTATAATTTGTAACTATAATGATTGTACATAAATGGTTTCATAGTTTACTTTTTTTAAAAAAAATTTATATCTTAAAAAATATATATAAGTCTATAAATATATTGCTATTTAATTTTGTATATATTTTCTATATACTTTGCTATTATATTTGTATACACTTTGCATGTATTATTGTCTTATTTAATATATTTTATTCTTTATTTTCTCATTATTCATCCAATAACATCAATAATAATATTACCTTCCACAACAAAGTAAGGCAAGCCACCGGCTAGTATATTTCTAAAAAGTAAAGTTTTTTAAAAGATAAAAATTAAAAAAATAAGTATCTTTAAAAATATTTTAATTTTTAGAGTATTTTTTTTAAAGAAATTCAATTACTTAAGGAATTATTTAATGATATATGGAGATATAACTTAATATAAATACATATTTTCATTGATAATATATTAAATTTATTATAATTAATAGTGATATTCATAAAACTAACTAAAAAAATAATTTTTATTTTAAAAATATTATAAAAATATAAATAATTATACTTTTAGAAAAAATTATAGGAAAATTTTAAAAATACAAAATTTCTTACTAAAATAATATATTTTTTTAAAATACCTCTTTTCTCATTAAAATTAATATTTTACTTTAATTTTTATATTTTTTTAAACTTCACCATTTTATAAAAATATTTTTAAAAAATAATAAAAATTAGTATTTTAAATTATTTTTTAACATATAAAATTTATTAATTTTTATTAAAAAAATTAATTTTAATTACAAAAAATAAATAACCCTTGCAAAAAATAATAAAATAAAGATAAATATAAAAAATATATTAATAAAAATTGTTAAATTTATTTTTAAACTGAATAAAATTATTAATATATTATAAATATTTGAGTATATAAAAAAAATATAGAATAAAATTGTTGATATATTATGTATATATTATTTTTGTCTCGTGTAAGATGTGTGTATGTAATCATATAAACTACAACTGATTAGGACACGCTCTCTCTTAGGGTTTATACGCTCTCTCTCCTAGGGGCACCTCTTCGATTTCTAGAGTTGTGGTCAAGGCTGTTGCTAGCCATATCACCGGCAATAGTCTTAGACGTTCCGATTTTCGCTTACATTTCTTGTTTTTCTCTAGTTTTATGGTAGTTTTGTTATTGTTACATATTTTGTTCATCTTGTTTTCGGTTTGTTCGTCTTGTTTTCAGTTTTTGCCTTAAATGGTTTTTTGACTTATCTACCATGGTAGTTGTTCGTTGTTTTGAGGTTTCTCTCCGGTGATGGAGCTTTGGCGAGGATTTTCGTTGCCTGTGGAGTCGGCATCAAGATCCAAGCTTTTTTTATTCGCAGAAAATAAGTATCCCTCCTTTATACCTTCACAAGTTTCTATTTGTGTTTTCCTATCCCTTAATACTCCTTGGTCATTGCGTCAGTTCTCTGGCCAGATTGTGGTGATGTTTGGCTTCTTTTTCTAGCTCGTATTCTTGATCTTATCTGAGCTCATTCTCCATCAGTCCCGGGTTTAGTTTGTCCAACCACTTCTTTCCTCATCTTTTTTGGTATCCGAGAATGTGTGAGACTTTTGGTTTGATTTTTTTTTTCATAGGATTGTTGCCCTTCTCACTTTGGTAAGCCCCCCTTGATTAAGGCCGTTGATCTATAAGGGATATTATTTTATTCGTTTTAAGCTTGTTAGTTCTAGAGATGGATCACTGTTTTACTGTAGATATGGCTTTGGATTTCCAAGGCTTATTGTATTGTTTTGTTTTAATTAATGGATTTCTTCTAATTCCGATAAAAAAAATTGTGAATGTTATAGAAAAAGTTATTGATGTAATATATATTATGTGTTAAAAAAATATAAAATAAAATTATTGATGTGTTATTTATGTATTATAAATATATTGTTTATTTTATTATATATATTTTGGGTATATTATATATATATATTATATATTTATTTATATATATTAATGATATAAAAATAAAAAAAATATTTTTATATAAATAAAATAGAAAAAATTACTGTTAAAAAAATAAAAATGAAAAAAATCCTGCACGTGCCTTAGTTTTAAAAACAAAAAATTTCTTCCGTAAAATTGAAAATTGGTCCACTGAACTACGTGTTGAATGTAAATTTCTCGAGTTGATATCCTTGCCAAAGTGTATGAAATGTTAAAAAAAAGAAAAAATTACACCTTCCATCTTATTTTTTTTTATTTTTTTATAAAAAATATTTTAATTATTTAATTATAAATTTATAATAAATTTAATATAAATTATATAAAATTTATAAATTATTCTAAATTTATTATAAATTTACTGTAAATTAATAAAAATTTAATATTTTAATAAATATTTTATAAAGTTTAATATTTTAATAAATATTTTATGATATATTTAAAATTATTTTATTTTATTTTTATATTTTTATCAAAAATTTAAAAAAATATATTTAATGGGTTGAATATGGACATGGACTTGGACCTGGGCCTCCCCTCAAGTATTCTTCATTCTTCGTTGTTGTTGTTTTCGGTTTTTCCCTTATTGAGGAGCTACTAGATATTACTTGAACATAAATTATTAAAAAAGAATTTCATGAAATACTAATTTTTTTAAAAAAAAATCATTTTTATTATTTTTTTATAAAATTACTTTTTTTCTAATTTTGTTTCACATTTTTATGATATATACTAAAATTCTAATCAATATATATTCAACATCTCACAAAAATATACCAATAATATAATATATTTTTTAAAATTTTTTATACAGAATATTTGCAAATTTTTTTATTTACAGTATTTTTGTAATTTTTTATTTATTTTTATAAATTTCAGAAAAAAAAAAGTCAGCTGCAGAATTGGAGTACGATGTTTGACCAAAAAGAAGATCAGAAAATGTAATTTTTTTCTCGTCAAGAAAATCGAGTACTTATTCATTGTTATTGAATCTGTTTGTAAAAGAAGACTCTGTATGGCCATGTCTACTTGCCGACGACTATCAGAAGAAAAAGAAGAAGCAGATAAAGAAAACAAAAAACCAAGATCTTCTTCTTCTTCTTCTTGGTCGCAACTTAATCCCGATCTTTTGCGTCTAATCGCCAATCGATTAAACTCGTATGAAGATTTCGTTACTTTCGGCGCAGTTTGTCCCTCATGGAAGTCAATTGCAGTCAACGAGAATTTCAACAGATCTCGTCAAATTCCATGGCTATTGCTCCGAACAGAAGGTGCTGAAGATGGCTGCCCTGTTCTTTTCAACAATTCCAAACGCAAATTTCACAAACTCTTTTTACCTGAAGCCAATTCAAGGTACGACCCTTGTTTTTCTTTCGCTTCACATGGCTGGCTCTTGATTCAAACTAGCCAAATCTGTCTTTTGCATCCTTTAACTCGAAAAAAGATTCTACTTCCTGATATGATTAGCTTAAAAAACAGTACCCAACATGTTAATTTCACGATTGGGTTTAAGTTTAAAGCTGCCTTATCTTGTAGTCCAACATGGAGTCAAGATTTTCAGTTATGGTTACTTATGGTGATGGATTAGCCTTTTATAGAGCAGGGGATTTAGCTTGGACAATAGTAACTATAGAAGGTGTTAATAAGATCTTTGATGTGATATTTTATGGAGATCAATTTTATTTTCTTGATAAATGGGGAAGAGTTTTAGTTTTCAAGATTGAAGATTTGGGTACTAATTCAATTAGTGACTCTAAAGTTATTTTTCGAGTACCCAGTTTGATATTCAATGATGGGCTTTTCAATTCCAAGAAGAATTGTCATTTAATAGGAATGGAGTCATCAAAAACATTGATGATGGTTTTGCAGCAGACCAATAAATTTCGAGTGCTTGAATTGAACTTAGAGAATGGCAAGTGTGAAGAGGTAGAGAGATTGCATAACAAAGCCTTGTTTTTGGGTCGGAATACGAGTTTCTCTATGGAGATTAAGAGACGTTCAGGAACTGGATACAAGGCTAATTGCATATACGTCGCTGATAATTATGAGAGTGGTCGTTATAACATGCAAACTGGAAGGATTGAGAGATATTTTGGAGATGATTGTCGCCATTTTAGTCCTGCAATGTGGATTGAGTTATTGCCTTCTTAATATTATATGTATATATATGTATATATGACTTTTTATTAGTGTGTTTATGAACTTTCCTCCAATGGATGGTTTATGATCAAGAGTAAGCTAGTTTATTTGGCCTTAATTTATAGTTTAACTCGAAAAATAACATGAAATTTTGAAAATCGTTTTGTAATTTGACATGTTGGTAATTTAATTTGATCCAATCTGATTGAATTTGAAAAATGCATGTGCCAAAATGAGTCAATCTGAACCCATTTCCAACATTTGCAACCTCTGGTTGCTAGTTGCTAGAAGTTATAGCAAGTAGTAAAAGCAATGGAGCTTTTAAGTTGTATTGTTGTTTAGGGATTATAAGGAAGGCAGAAGCAAGCTGCAAACTCAAATTTGTGTTGTTTTTCATCAAAGACTAATATTTGAAATTTTTCTGAAATATCTCAAATATTTTCACAACAGAGGGAAATTTCTCAAAATCACTGTAAGCTGAAATAGTACTGGTAAGAGTAAGAAGTTGAGAGAATCCTAAGAATTTCAATGATAGGGAAGCCGTGGGAAGATGTTCTAGCGATGTTTCATTGCTAATTAATTTGAATTCACGTCGAACAATATCATTAAGAAATAAAGTGAAAGGATGATTTGTGTTATTGTTAAGCGCGTAAGAATTTCAATCATCCCACCTCAACGCTTGAAGGTTTTCTATCAATTTATTTATTGGTTATTAATTTATTCATAAATATCATTTTTTATTTTTTATGGGAATCATAAATATCATTTCATTTAAGAAAAACTGAAACATTTGAGTAAAATCTAATAATTGAGAATGATGAATTTTTGAGATCAAAACGTAGACGTTGTGCTTCAGATTTACGAGGCAAATGAACTCCATCCAAGATTGTGCATGTCAATTACATTTGGAATATTATTATCTGCCCTATCAAATAACTTAATTAATTTTGGCTATAAGTGTTTAATCTTTATATATTTAGACCAAATCTCAACAAAACCTAGGTGAGTTTGCAATTAGAAGCAATTAACTAAACTTTAATTATTTAAGAATAATGTTAAATGAATTAAATTGATTTAAATTAAAAGTATTTATATATTAATTATATTAAAAAAAATAACTATTTTAATCTTATATTTATAATATAAGATTAAAATAGTTATTTTTTTTAATATAATTAATATATAAATATTTTTTATCCGAAGTAATTTCATGCACATAATATTTTTAATTATTTAACTTATCAAAATTCAGATCAAATCTCAGAGCACTTTTTGCTAATTAATTAATTAAACTAACTATAGAATTATAATTTAATTAATTAATGATTAAGTTTGTTTGAACATGCTTTGTCAAATAAAAGTACTAATTTGTCAATGGCGATCGTCCGCATTAACACTCAAAGGTTATTATTATTGCATGATAAGCTGACGATTGCAACAGTATAACCTGTCTTTTGGCCTTCCATTTTATCGGAGTTTGGTAAGATGGGAAGAATTATGGTGTGAATATAGATGATGACGTGTGAGTATGGCGCACAAAATAAAATACGTAAAATTAGTATGTTAAACTAATCTTGTTGGAAATATATTAACAGCTAATCTTGTTAGAAATATATTAACCCGTTTATAATTTAACTTTAAACAAATTATATAGTAAATTAATACGTGGTTTGCTATAACTTATTTAATTGAAGTGATATAATTTTAATATAATTTAAAATTATGTTATTTTATTATTATTTATTCTAAAAAAATAAATTTTTTTTATAATCATTATATTATTTTACAATGTATTATTATTTTATTTAGAAATACTTAATTTAATTTTTAATTATTCTTATTAAAAATTTATTACTTTCATCTAATTATTAAATTATTCTTAATATTTTATTAATTAAGTTATTTATTAATTTAAATTTAATTCTTTATAAATTTTAAAAATTATTTTCTAAATTCAATAATTTTTATGATTTAAATAATTTAATTTTTTATATTTTATATCAACTTTTTTTAAATTTAGAATCTAGAATAAAATTTATAAAAAGAAAATAGAATAGAAAAAAAAATAGAAAATAAAATAAACTTTTCAAAAAATTTTATTGTAAAATTTACATTAACAACTATACATTATCTCCTAAACTCTTTTTTTATTATTAATTTCTAATACTAAAATATAATCTATATTCTTCATTTATTTCATTTTAATTATGTCAAATATTTTATTTTTTGTATATTTTTAATAATTTTTTAATGCATTTACAGTTTAAAATTATTTTAATCATAATTTTATTTTATAAATAATTTTTGAATTGATTATTTACGAATATAAAGTTATTTAGATTAAAAATATTATATGTATTAAATGAATAATTTTTATACGTATCATATTTAAGTAATTTGTTTAATTTTATATCATATTCATGTTAACCCGTTTTGATCCCTTAGAAAAAAAAATTTATTACGTTAATTATAAAACTAATTGCTTGATGACTTAATGACTAGATACTGAAATATGACTAAATATATATTTCCTCTTGATAATATATTTAGAATCAACTAAATATATATTTTTTTATGAACAATAAATTTAGGATAAATTTCACTTTCTCAAAACATATTAAATATAAAAAAAAAATGTTTGATGATTAATCTCGCTAGCAATATAATATTCTCATTTGTTGGAATAGTTGTAATTTTAATTATATTATATTTGCCATCGATTTATTGGTCAAAAATGTTATAGTACTGTAACTAGTTGATGAACTAAAGTTCAGAAAATATACATCAATAAGTCATAAATATACATAATTGTAAATAGTCTAGCCGGCCGGCCTAGCTAGTCAGGCAGCTGCCGGCCACTTAAGCACCATATCACATTACTTTCTCTCTCTCTCTCTCTCTCTATATATATATATATATATATAACATTTCAGCATCTTGAGATCTTCATATCCATGCAATCAAAATCTTTCTTTTAAACAAATTTAATTTCTTTATCACAATTACATTCGACAAATTATTAAAAATTAAACAAGAATCATATATATAATATCATGAGGCAAGCTGGGACTTATTCAGGGTTACTGTCATATATATATATAACAGTGCCTCACCCTCTGCCATTGGCAAAGAATCAAGAAAATCACGAGGAAATCAGGAGATGATGTGAAGATTATATCTGGGGAGGCTCCAATTGTGTTCTCAAAAGCTTGTGAACTCTTCATTGAAGAGCTAACTCAGAGATCTTGGAAGGTTACTATGCAAGGCAAGAGAAGAACTCTTCATAAAGAAGATGTTGCTTCTGCTGTTATTGCTACTGATATCTTTGATTTTCTTGTTAATTTGGTGGCTAGTAATAATGATTCAAATAATAAGTAATTCTCCATGGATATTAATAATAATCCTCAAGATATGGAGACCATTAATGAGGTTATTTAATTAGCTTCACCTTAATTATCTATTCTAATTAAGTAAATTAATACTTTCTCATAATTAATGAATGAAATACCGTTTTATTTAATATGCAATTTTTTATTTGTATGTTTTTCTTCATTGTTGTCCAAGTAGAATCATAAGCTTAATAATAGAGTGTTTGCTAGCTAGGCTTATAAATTGGTTAAACAAATTTATAAGCTCTATATTTGAGTCCACCCTTAAGGATGGGGTTGTCCTCGTATCTGTGCCCCACCCGTTGTATTTCTATTAATGTATTTATTTAGATAATTTTTTTTAATTTTATAAGTCATGTTTATTTTTTTAGTATTTATAAATATTTAATTTATAATTTAGTTTGATCAAATAATTTACTTTATTATTATTATTTATTCTAATAAATACATTTGATAATATAATTTTTAGTTATTTTAATAGAAAATATGCTTATATTATTTTTATTTTTTATATTTTTAAATATTTTAGGAGTTTATCAACAACTTATAATTATTTAAAATAAACACATAACATTGCTTAATTTTTTAAAATAACTTTTAATAAATAATTTTAATATTTATTTATATTATTTTTAGTTTAATAGATATTTATATTATTGTTAGTTATTTTTAAAACATATTTAGATATTTATCAGTCACTTATAAATATTTAAAATAAATATATAACTGCTTAAAATTTAAAATATTTATAAATTCATATTAGCTTATAAGTATTTATAAGCTAATTTTTGTAAATTAGGCCAAACACCCGCTCTAAGTATGGTATGCTTAACTTTCATGTTTGTAGAACTTGTCTATATGTAATTAATTTCCCAACTTGTAATTAATGTAAATAATGTAAATCTCCCATAGATAATAAACAGATGAAGTTTCTAAAGCAAAGCCTTAATCTTTTGATATAAAGAGCAAAATGAAATGAAGTTTATCAATATGTAACAGCTAAATTTTGAACTGATCTCTAATCTGATATAGTTGACTAACTAAGCTGGAAACATACATACAGGATTAATAATCTATATATGCTAAGCTAAATTATACTAAATTTACAAATAATTAAGAAGATAACAAATTAATGGTCGTCCATAACCATAATAATATATATTATCTCATTTTCATAAAGATATGCTTATTTTTTTTAAATTGTCTTAAATTATGGTGTATTTATCATTTTAATAAATTAATTATCATCTAAATTTTTTATAATACCCGTATTTAATATTACTTATTAAATACATCACATACTAACATATTAAAATAATGATATAATAAAAAAATATATACAAATTTATATTTTTAATAAAAATAATTAATATTTCTTAATTATTTCTAAATAAAAAATAAGTTTATTTTTGCGGAAGGGAGGGAGTATTATATAACAATTCAATCTAAGAAACTGCCTTCTCACAGTAATTAATGTACTATATATATATATATGGTGATTAATTTAACAAAAATTTACTCTCATACTGAATCACAATTATTTAGCTATCAGTAATTTATACAATCTGAATAATAATGTTATATTTACATAACTTGAGGAATGCATATTTATGAACAATTATTTAAATATTATTTACGAGTAATATTGTTAAAATCACTTAATAATTAGTGTTATACAATCTGATGAATAATAATAATAATAATAATAATGTCACATATTTAACTAATTTAGTGAATAATATATATATACACATGTTCAAAAAAAAAATAGTATATACATGTTCAAAAAAAATAATATATATTTATTACACCTTAATTATTAATTAGTGTATGACAAAAAGGCAAAATAAGAAAATCTGTATGAGAAAACAAATGCCAGATGTGCGATTTAATCACACGCTCTCTCACGAGGACAAGGACTTGAGTCTGGCCTTAGACCACTCAGCCATCCTGACAATTGTATCTAAAGTCTGCACTTAAAAATATGGGACCAGCAAATAATGTCGAGCTTATTGTCCAGTGGAATGTACAGGCTGTTTTTCAATGTGTATAATGACCTCTTTTAATTTATGAATTACTAACATAAGTTATTTTTTAAAATTCATTATTTTTAAAATTACAAAAGTATAGTTATAAATTTTTTTTTAGGAAAAATCATTATTTTAATTGTTACAATATTTATATAATACTCTTAATTTCATATTATATACAAGCATAGCTAAAGATGCTATTAGCTTGATAATTAACTCTTTTGAGAGAGTTGGAATTTAAATCTTAACTTAAAAAAATAAAAAAGTTGATGATTTTACTAGCATTGTTTTTTTAGTATTAATATAAAAATAAAAAAAATCTATTATTTTGATTCAATAATGAAAACTGTTTAAATAATATTAATAAATGAAACTATTTCAATGATCAAAACGACATAGATATGGTCAATAATATAAATAAATTAAAATAGTACTTATGGAGAGAAATAGTTAAAGACTACATTTTCACCCATAATGCCACTACTGATGACAACCTCATTATTCTCCAGCCTAAACGGAGGTTGCCGGACCTTTTTCTCCTTAGTAATATTAACCCTCTTCTTTTTTGAATCCTCCTCTAAATTTTTTTCAATGATAATACCAGTGGCGAAATCAGAAATTTATCTAAGAATGAATAATTTACATAAAAAAAATTACCGATAAGAAATTCATTGAAGGGGATAAAATTTATATAGAAAAAATTACCGACGAGTAATTATAATTTATAGTTCCAATATTATTAAACTAATCACAATTTATATTAAATTTATATTTTATATTCAATATTTTAATTTATTATATAATTTATATAGTTTACAAATATATATATATACATGTGGAGAGGGGAGGGGGTTTCATTGCCCCCCTCTCCCTCCGCCCCCCCCCCCCCCCCCCCCCCCTCTCCCTCCGCCCCTGACTGCAGCTGTCCTTTTTTCCTTTCTTCTTTGTCTTACATAATCTTCTGGAATAAATATATCCATTAATTTTATATAATATCAAGTTTAATTTGACGATATAAACTTCAAAAGAAAATAAAAATAAAGAAGAACATCGAAGAAGAAGAAGAAGCAGTAGTTGTGAGCCTAATTATAGTAGCAGAAAGAAGAGTGATGATGAATGTTTTTATAGGTGGTCTATGTTATATATACCATGGGCGTCACTGCCCTTAGTTTCTTGCTCAAACAATCAACCCCGCTTTTTATTTTTTATTTTTTAAATTGTTGCATTTCCCAATTGAATTGCCACCTCTCACACATTTAATATATGATTTTGTTTTGATATATGAATGTATAATTATAAATAAAAATGAAAAAAATTTAATGCTCCATTTTAGTTTTGAAATATATTTAAAAATATGTTTTGAAAGTGAAATTATAAAGAGTATATTAATATGGACGTAATGATATTTAAACTTATTATAAGACCGCGAAGATAAATAAATTATTATAAATATATAAAACCAGCAACATATAATAATAAATTTTATTTATAGCTTGTAATAAAGTTAATTTATTAAATACATCTTAATGTAAAATTACTAAAAAAGTGTTTAAAATAATTATATTTTAGCTTTCCTTTACGACGAATAATTAATTTAAAGAGTAGAAACCCTATTCTTTAAAAATAAAATTTGATATTGAGAAAAATTAAATAGTAATATTATTTGATATCTGACACTTCTGTTAACTTTATATATGTATATAAAATGAGGTTAATGAAGATGCTTTGGCAGCTAATGAAGATGTCACTGGCAAAAATTCTACCGAGAGAGTTTACAATTTTTAGTTTGTTTTGTTCTTTTATGTGTTGTACAATGAGCAAATTAATGTGGATTTTGTGTTGTTTGATGTGTATATAGATATAAATGCAAGTTAAGGGGTGGACATTTGTGACAAATATTACCTAAATAATGGAAACAAAATAGTATTGGAAGCTTTTGCTTTAATAGGAATACATTCGTATAAAGAAAATTTCCACCACTAATTTTCAGCTCATTTAAAGCTCCAAGCTTGAGTTGAAATTGTATTTCATGGTTCATCAAGAATGTAAACTTGTAGGCTATAAACCAGAAAATTAAATTGAGGTTGCAGGATTCAGTCAGACAAGAGTTGTTCAAGCATATAATAATAATCTTATCTGGCCTAGACTAAGTTTACAACAAAATCAATACAATAAATACATACACATGACAATTGCTCCATCTCATAATGCATCACGAGCAGCTATACGGCAAGTAATGGCATCCGCAATAGAAGATATCCCTGCTTCCAGGCCAGAAATTTTGTAGTGCTGAAAATTTTCAGTATCAATCATCAGTAGCTAGAAGCAATATCAGGCAATAGAAACTAAATAACTAGTATAATGCTATGTAACACTGATGCAAATAACTAACCTTTAGTATTTGAGCTTGGTTTTCTCTGCCTTCCAACTCCTCCAGACCAATTAATTTCCCATTGATTAGTTTCTCTACGGCTTTCATCTGATAGAGTAACATAATATCATAATAACCAGAATAGCTAAAACCTTCAGATTACTAATGCAATGCTTAAACTGATGCTACAAGCCTACAATATTTATGAGAAAACCTCACCTCATCTAAAGAAGCATTGAAACGTGCTGCTAAGATATATGTAGAGCTTTCAGAGATTCCACATCTTCTCAAAGATTCTGTTATCTAGAAAAAAGTCCAAAATATTGATTTTAAAACCATACACAAAATTAAATGATCAAGAAACATTCACAAAATGTTGAAAGTTAGTTACATGTTTAGATCCTGCGTAATTATAAACAAGCTCAGAATGAAGAGTCCTTGTTTTCAATGAATCCTGAGACTTGGCTACAAGTGTCTTATGCGCTGCAGCTAGAACTGGGAACACATCTGGAATCTGTCATAGCAATTAAAAAAACACATTAGAATAACCTTAAAGGATGATAGAATGTTCAAATGGAACAAGAAATGACGTTCATTAATGTTTATCTCCATCTTAAAGTAGCATACAAGTGAGGCATTGAGTAGTGCAACTTCTGGTTCCATGGTTCCAGCCTGCATAGAATCTACAAGTTCCCTGCATAATAAAAAGAAAAGTATTTTAGGAGTTTGGAAGCAAAACACAAGGTCATTTCTTCCCATACTAATGTTTCTTCTCAAGAATCATTTTAAGCATGTCGACAGCTTATCGAAGGTAAATAATGAAGTGCACTTGGATACCATCTTTAAACTTTTGACAAAACAAATTACACACATTTAATGTAATAAACGAAAAACACACAATCATGGCCAGGAAAGAAGCGTCTTTCCAGGCATCATACTTATTAACATATTAGACAAAGAAATGTGAAGGCTGGAATTTTCAGAAATGGATTCAGAGGCTGTAAAAATAATTATCTCACACTCTCAAAATTTCTGGTTCATTAAGTAGACTGTACCAGAATGTAATATAATATAATCAAATACATTTTTAGTATAATGTTTATTTATCTCTTTCATCCAATCCAAGAGTCAACAAACAAACAATAATAACTAATTCCAAATAACAATTAAATTGAATGTTAATAACCAAATCCAAATAGCAATTAAAAACCAGAACTTTAAACGCTCAATTTAACTCAACTAGTTTTAAACATCAATGTATAACTTTAAAAAAGAAGATAGCATCAAATGGATAAATCCATATTCAAATTTTTTAGGATCAATTCAACCTAAAAGAAACTATAAAAATCATAGCTTTTCAATTAACTCCAAATCCTAAAAACCATACCAAAATTCAATTAAAACCTATATAAATCTTTTTTCAATTAGAGATTATTAAACTGAAAATACAATAATAACTTGCGAATTGTACAATAGAATCCATATTTACAAAGCAAACGAAACTGTACAGAAAGAGACATAGAGAGATACTTGGAGTTGGTGACATCAGAGAAGAGTACGAGAGAAAGCGTGCTTCCATTAATATCGAAAACCTTCATGGTCAGCCGCCGTCGTATGTAGCGACTGCGGCGGCGGAGACAGTCGTGTGCGGCGGCTTATGGCGCAAAGGAATAGGTTTTCGTGAAATGATATTACAACTAGGCTATGTGGCATCGATCCCTGAGTTAAAACGGTTTTGCTTCTTTCTCATGATATATTAATTTCTCTCGGCTCACAAGTAATATCGCGTGGAATAATACAGACGACATTAGCTAAAAAAGCGATTGCTTTCAGACCCAATATTGTCGTTTAGTAGTAATTTTCTTGGAATGGTGATAAATTGAAATTCTCGAGTGAGAGAAGTTACAAGTCAAACGACCATAAGTAAAATACGTTGCCGTTTCATTTATTGTCCTATTACTTTTGAAGACACCTGGACAGATTGAATTTCTTACTAATGTATTTTGACTTTCTTTTTTTTTGGTCACATATAAATGTATCATTATGTTTTATAAAATTTGATTTAAAAAATCTTTTGAATTTTTTTCACTATTCATTTCTTTCCATAATCACTAAAATTTAGATATTTATTATTTAAACTTGTTATTAATCTAATAAATTTGATTTTTTTTTATTTTTTCTTATATTTTCAAAATACCATATAAAATTGCATATATATAAAATTTATAGAATAGAATTATTAGAAGCTAATTTGATATGATATTACTGGAGTCAAACATTGTAAAATAGTAATTGATAATTTTTAGGACATCTGCCAACTTCATTGTGAAACAAAAAAGAAAAATTTTAATCAAAAATATTGTCCACCACTTCATTGTAAATATTTTGCTATTTTTTTTATACATTATTCCTACAAATTACTTAAAAGTGCAACAAAATAAAACGAAAATTAGTTAAAAATATGTCCCTTTAATCAAGGACTATATCATTGGTCAGGAATTGGATCCGTCTTTGCAGAGACTATAATATAATAATTCTCTATTCTTAGAACACTCAAAAATGGTGAATTTTCTTAAGCCATTGCCATTATATATGCTTATATTTAACCTGCTATTGACCATCAACATAACAGCAAAAACAACAAAATTTTGAGGGTTCATTAATTCTATCTCAAGTTTCTGAGATAGAGAATTGAACTCCTGCAAATTGTTGTTGAAATTTTTTTTTAATAAAATTCCCTTTAATTAAAAGATTTTAATTTTCTAGTTTATATCTGAATTTAAAAATAAAATCAAAATAATGGGGTTTACTGGAACGATGGAGAAATGTAAGGCTTGTGATAAGACTGTTCATTTCATTGAAATGGTAACAGCTGATGGAGTTAATTATCATAAAACTTGCTTCAAGTGCAGCCACTGCAATGGACTTCTTGTGGTATAAAAATTTATAATTTAATAATGCTATTACTAATTTTTATAGGTTTTTTTTAATCCTTTTTTTAAATTTAACAAGGATAATTAAGTTTACAATTGTTTTAACAGATGGGTAGCTATTCGTCCATTGAAGGATCCTTGTACTGCAAACCTCACTTTGAGCAACTCTTTAGGGAGAAGAAACTCTCATCATGTAAGAGGTCTCCCCTAATGGTGCAGAATAGACAGTCTTAACTTTTTATGGAGCAATTTGACATAAGACAATTTTAACGATATTTTGTCCTGCACGACCTAATTTTTCTTTTCTTCTCTTTTTATTCATTTTTTTTTTTTGGTGCTAATGGTTTGCTCTATTCAATTATATGTATTGTCTTATTCAGCTGGAGAAAAGAAAAATGTACTGGTATGCAGAATTGTTCTGAAAACCTGATTTTTATTTGATTTTCCTCCCAATTGAAGCTAATAACAATAACTATTTCTATTTTCTGCAGACAAGAACTCCCAGCAAATTTTCCTCCATGTTCAGTGGAACACAAGACAAATGTGCACGTTGTCAGAAAATTGCATACCCTTTAGAGAAGGTTCATTATTCTATATTTTCCTATTTCTTATTTTCACGAGTTTTGGCTTAATGAAAATGGGTCTTATTCAGAATTATGGGATTTACAAGTTTAAATTTAATGGGATCCTAATTAATGAAATTAATATCTTGAAACAAAAGGGTATACTGGAAAACAGAACAACGATAAGTGCATATTCTTCTTAATAATAGATTTAATGTTTCTATACCAATAATCTTGAAATAAAAGAGAAAGGGCTTGGCTTATAAATTGTAATTTTAAGCAAAATTTTGTTGGTAACACAGGTGAGTGTAGAGGGAGAAAATTATCACAAATCATGCTTCAGGTGCTCTCATGGAGGTTGCTACATATCACCTTCATCTTATGCTGCTTTAGATGGTGTTCTTTACTGCAAGCCCCACTTTGCTCAATTGTTTAAGGAGAAAGGAAGCTATAATAACCTCAGAAAGAGTGCTTCACTGAAGAAAACTGAAGCAAATAACACACCAGAAATAGAAGAAATCAAAACAGAAACACCAGATCAAAATACAGAAGAAGATAGCTCTGAAGCAACTCAGCCAACACAGGAGCAATAGTAATAACCCATTAAAATCTGGATACCATCACCATAGGATCACATTAAGCTAAGCTAAGCTTAAATTGATAGCTAGATAAGGAAAAAAAAAGAGAACCCATGATCATATTTTTGTTTGATTAGGGGGTTTTGGAAATTTTTAATAGTAGCAAAATCAATGGGGATGTTTTTATTGTTATTGTTATCATTATTAAATGTTGTATTCAGGAGCAAGACGATGAAGAAAGTTGAAGTTGAGTTTTATGTTAATTAATTAATTTTGTATATGTATATATATATATATTCCAAATGGTAGTGATGTTGATAATTCAAATATGTATTTGTAGAACTTTTATATATTAATTGTGCTTTGATTTTCCAGCTCAAAAAAAGAAAAGAAAAGAAGATTGTGCTTGGATTTTATGGTTTGGTAACGTTGATTTGATAATGAGTTTGGCTCATTTGGTTTATCGTCTCTTTTTTCTTTTTTTCTATTATGATTCCATATCCATGCTTCATGGCTCAAAATTCTCTTCATATATAGTGAAATAAAATTTTTTTACCAACCAAGGATTCACTCTCCCAATTGGTTTTCACCAACATTTGTTCTATCCCCTCTTGAATTCACTCAAGGACATGGGTGTCTCTTGGCCAAGATTATGTTTAACCTGTCTCTAGTCCTGTTTTAGGCTTTTTGTCTCTTTCTTGTAACCATTTTTTTTTCTTTTTTACATATTGAAAATTGTGAAAACACTTGCAATTGCAAAAGAAAAAAAACATACAATAATAAATTCCATGAATTTGACTAATTTTCAAACTTCACATATTGCAGAAGTGTTCATTCATTACATATTGAAAATTCTTTAAAGAGTATTTTTAAAAAAATTGATATATATTCACCATCCTTAATTCAAAATCTTAATATTTTTAATTTATAACCGAATGTGAAATTTTGATTTTATTAAGCTTCTTATGAAATTTAATAAAATTTTATCAAGTTTTGAATCCAATATCAGAAGATTATCATGTCAAATTCATGTAATATTAAACAGAGATTTTGCAAGAAATTAAGAGAAAATCCCAAAAATTTTCAGAAATAATGTTTACTGTGTTCATTTATCAAGTATATCCCAAAAAATCAACGTGGCACATCTGGGAGGATATTAAACAAAAGTATAATTACAAAATAGCAAACAATTAAATGCCACGTAAGCATTATCACGCAGACAAATTCTCTATCTTCTTCTTCTTCTAACTTCAAAAACCAGCATTAGTGTGCAAACTGCAAAAGCTAGAATTTTGTAAAATTTCAATGCCATTAATATAAGATTATTCCTCAATTTCCAGAAATGGATGGTCTTATCCTCGCCACCTCCACCTCCGCCGCCGCCGCCTGCTATTCCCTGTCTGTAAATAAATTGCTCTTTTCTCCGGTTTCAGTTCGAGTCGGAAGTTTAAGAAGTCGAAGAAGGGAAATATGTTGTCGTAGCAAAAGTAAATTTGTTGTTATGGCTGCAAAAGAAGAAGAAGAAGAGCCCAAACTTGATCAGTGGGACCAAATGGAGCTCAGGTTCGGCCGGATGCTCGGTGAAGACCCCAAACTTACCCTTGCCAAGGTCTCTCTCTCTCTCTCTTTCTCTTTTTTTTATTGGTATTTGAGTGTTTTTCCTTCAACGTTGTATTGGGTATTCAACAAAATTGATAATTGGTAACTTAATGGTATAAATTTCAAGTTTTTATGTTTGTGACTTGGACAATGGCTAATGGTGTTATTGTATAAGCTAGATAATGGCTAGAAAGACAAACCCAGATGTTTCGTTTCTAGAAGTTGAGAAATCATTTTACAAGAACAAGGGTAAAATAGTAGAAATACAGGAGCTTCCATTTGATGTTTCCGAGGATAAGAAACCATCAAATTCATTGGATGGTTTGAATTTGGTTAAGCCTATTCCTAAAGAAGGATTTAAATTTCAAATTGATAAGCCAGTCCAGGAGATAAAGAAGCCAAGCCAATCCGTTGGAAAAGTCATAGATAATAATACTAAACGCAGTGTTCCTAATGTTATCTTGAGAAAAAAGCCAGCTATGTTTGTTGAGGATGATGTGGAGGACAAACCATCCTCAAGGTCTAGAGTGAAGATTAAACCCAATTTGACGTTGAAAATGAGACACGATCAAATCAAGGAGCAGTTTAGTGACATGACACTATTGAGAAGGCCAGAACAAATGAGCACTGAAGAAAAGCAAGAGTCTTTGGATAATGCAAAGGCTAAAGTTAGCAGAACAGGGAATGAAGATGATGAGAAGAATTATAGTGGTTTCACACTATTAAAGAAGCCCGAGACCATGATGGGGTATGCTGAAGAGTTTTCAAAAACTGGAGGCGGATCAGTTGTGAAGGAGCAGGAGGCAGAAGAAGACTCCAGATCAGGTAATGAACTATACTGCTTTATACACCTGTGAGTGGTTGAATATGTCAGGCCTTATTTTGAAATTATCATTTTAATTTTAATTGCCTAAGAAAAATCAACCTAAGATGTATGTTATAAAGACCTGCCCTTTGCCTTCAAAGCAATATAAATATCCTTTTAGTTGGAGTTGTAGAAAATGATTTTCTTCTGGATTTTTAAGGAATGCAGCCACTTGAGAAGAGCAATATTGGGTCCAATTCAATAAAAACTTCCATAAATGTACAATCTGATGGAAATTTGGTTGATTCAACTGGAAAGTTCTCGGTAGAAGCTGCACTAAAAGGGAAGCCAAAAAGGTAAGCTACTTGAAATTTGTATATCTCCTGTTGCTTGTCAAAACGTCTACTTGTATTTTAACGTCACTTTGTTATAGATTAGACCAATCTGTGAAAGAAACATCAACATCTAGTGTTGAAAAGACAGCTGCTTCGATTGCTGAAAGTTATGGAAAAGTTGATGAGCTTAAGAATCTCTCTCATACATCAGCTTCAGAGGTCGGATTATTATAAATATTAAAACTTTCTTGACATTTTAATCATTAAAATGTTTTATGATAATTCTTGGAGTATTATGAACTTGTAGGATGCTGATTGGTCCATGGCAGAGGATCTGCTCAGGACAGGAAATAGAGGGGATGTGGAGTTAGTTAGCTCCAGTACCAGAGGCTTTGTTGTAAGTACAGTTCAAAGAAATGGTGACATGAGCTTTTTGTGCAGTTTATTTTATCCTATTACACATGCAATGAGTTGAGCTTGCTGCCATTATTTTACAGGTATCTTTTGGCTCATTGATAGGATTTTTGCCTTATCGTAATCTTGCTGTAAAATGGAAGTTTTTAGCATTTGAGTCTTGGTTGAAACAGAAAGGGTTAGACCCATCAATGTATAAGCAGAATTTAGGAATTATTGGAAGTTATGATGTCTTAGACAAGAACGCTTCTCCTGATTCAAAAGCTGATCCAGAAATTTATCGAAACATTGGAGGAGAAATCACACCAGATATGAAGTTGGAAGATCTTCTAAGGATTTATGACCAAGAGAAACTCAAATTCTTGTCCTCATTTGTTGGTCAGGTTTGAAGAAGATGTCTTGATGTTTGAATATTAAATAAACAGTTCTGCTTTGAGTCCTGATACGCTCTTTATTTGCAGAAAATTAAGGTGAATGTGGTAGTGGCTGACAGAAATTTGAAGAAACTTGTAGTTTCTTTGAGGCCAAAAGAGAAGGAAGAGACAATTGAGAGAAAGAGAAATCTCATGGTAGGAAACATATCTGGCAATGTTTTCTTATGGTCAATCTCCGAACCTTTATATGTGCAAATTTTAATTTCTTGTGAACATTTAAAGTTCTTTGACAATGGCTGCTGTCACCTGTATTGATTGTTTTGTAGACAAGGTAACACTGTATAATTTTAGGGTGGTGTATAAAATTCTGTATTATCATGAATTTTTTTTTTCGCTTGTTTCACTTGTTCTTGAATGAAAACTGGATACTCTTTGAGCATCTCCAATTTCTATTGCCCAAAAGCTTGTTATTCTTTTGATTATTAAGTTTCAGGTCTTCATGCTCTTATGCCATTTCTTATTGCAGGCCAAACTTCAAATTGGAGATGGTGTGAAATGCTGCTTCAAGAAAATAACTTATTTTGGAATTTTTGTCGAGGTAATATGATTTTGTTATATTTGTTGAGATGTCAAAAACTACTAAAGGTCATGGTCTTAGAAGCAAGTTTTATAGCAATGTTTGGGCACTGATAGAGTGGTTGCACAATAAGGAAATCTAAATACTGTTGAAGGGGATCAGTTGATTTACTGGTAACATTGATGCACCAGGCGGCACAATTTTTTAGTACAACCCACTGAAATGGAGTGCAACAAAGCATGTAAAGCTAACAATTAAATTTCTTTGCCCCCAACAGAATCTTAACCTAAATAAATTCATGTAGGTTGAAGGTGTGCCTGCATTAATTCACCAGTCAGAAGTGTCATGGGATGCAACCCTGGACCCTGCATCATATTTTAAAGTGGGTCAGGTATGCCAATTTAGTTTGTGTTTGCAAAAGCTCCATATCTTTTTGCCAACTGCTGTCTTTTTCAATTAGCTATCTGGAATCCATGCTTTACCTGCATGCAAACGCAAATGAGTTGTTCTAAGTATTTTTTTATCCTTTAGTGTCCTATTCTTTTATTTCGTTTGAGTTTTTTAACGTGATCTTTGTGGTCTCAGATTGTGGAGGCAAAAGTTCACCGATTGGATCTAACACTGGAACGTATTTTCTTATCATTGAAGGAGATAACGGTAACTAAATTTAACCATTACATGCATTACCTGAACTTTTATTTTAACAATAGCATTATTTAACTGTATATTATCCACACGGCAGCCTGATCCATTGATTGAGGCCTTGGAGTCTGTGGTTGGTGATCATGATTCCTTGGATGGGAGATTACAAGCTGCAGAGGCAGATTCTGAGGTTTTCTTTTCCACCCTATGAGTAGAAACTTTAGTCCTTTTATCATTTTATTTCTTCCAAGTAAATGGCTTTGGCTTTTTCTGGTGAAGAGAAAGGAATTATCATCATATATTGAGAATTTATACAAATAAAATTCTCAGAAAATTCAATTTATAGACCTTCAGAATTATGATTTCTAAATTAAAAGGATGCTTATGCCAGAATTTGATTATGATTTGTTCAGTTGCATATTGTAAAAAAGTGAACCCATTCAGTTATGCGGTGATGATACCCATATAATAGAATTCTTGCTAGCATTACTCATATGCCTATTACTGTAGTTTACTGGAAACTTCCTCCTATCTCTGTTCAGATTGAAGCATGTATGATTAATTTATTGCTTTATCCCATTCCTGGCTTCTCTGCATTATGTTAGAGCTATTCTTGACTTCTTGATTTGGAATTCTGGCAGTGGGCTGATGTAGAATCGCTTATCAAAGAACTGCAACAAACTGAAGGAATCCAGTCTGTATCTAAAGGCCGTTTTTTCTTAAGTCCTGGTTTAGCTCCAACATTTCAGGTAACTCGATTAAACTTAATTTTGAATGGTTGATGAAGAGGTGAGTGGAAATATATTCTGAAGACCTATTAACTATGAAGCCATATTTGCTTGAAGTTTACATGTACAGCTCTGGGAAATGTGGTTTGTCTAATTAGCCTTTTTTTATTTAGCCCTTTAAATGTATATTATTAATGTTGAAATTTACTTGAGGGCATGCTTAAAATCCTATTTGATGGTTGAGAACATGCATAATATGTGCATGGACTCAATTAGTGGCTATTCTCCACCTGCAAAGTTCATATGGCCTAACCATTCAAGTCAATCTCTTCTTTTTTCTTTCACATACCCCTACAACCCTCTCAAGTACGGGGCTTTTGGTTTTATGAGCATTATAACTGTTTTAGTGTAGGTTTTGCACGCCAAACTATGAACATAGTGGCAGTTTCTCACTTATATCTGGATCATAATTATCAATACTTATTGTTAGTTCTCCACAAAATATTGACTTTTCAGTACAGCACTTTAACCATTGAACAATCTCATACATCCATCTTCTGCTGTAGGTTTATATGGCATCCATGTTTGAGAACCAGTATAAGTTACTTGCTCGATCTGGAAACAAAGTACAAGAGGTAAAAATTTCACTGTCAATGATTTTATTGTAAAACATCTTAAGTATCTATCTGCTGACCATAAATCCTTTATTTTGGAGCAGTTGATAGTTGAAGCATCATTGGGCAAAGAAGAAATTAAATCTACAATTTTGTCATGCACTAACAGAGTAGAATAATTGCTTGCTGGTTCATAAACTTTGAATATCTTCCTCCAAAACAGCCCACTTCTATGGCTCAGTGTCACTGCCTTGAGGCTGCAGGTTTGGCTCTGAAAGTCTTCTTGATACTGAAAACAGGATCTTTTTTCAGCTTACTTCCATTTTTCTGTTTTCTTTTTGGGTTGGGTTGGTGTTCTGGAGGGAATGCCATTGCCATGACCCTTGGGTGAGGATTGGAGAGAGCAGAGATGATGCTTTTTTCAGATATCAATAAGAGAGAGGATTATTATTTAATTAAACTTTTCTATTTATACAATTTTTATATAATTAAATTCATCATGAGATTTATATTAAAAAAATAATTTATCTTTTTTAATATATTAATGAAATACTTGCTTAGTTATTTATGATTATTGATCAATAAAATAAATAACAATAACAATAATAATAATTAATGCAGAATAATGAAATTTATGTGAAGTAATTAAGAATGGTAGGACGCACTGGTTCTGTATGAAGTATTAAAGTCAGAACTAATGCAGAGTAATGATTTTTAATTTTTAATTTATTCAATCCAGCAATCATGGTAATTACATAATTTATTTTAATATATATATTTATACACAATATAATTAATTTTAATAGTGAAAATTGCACTAACGTGGTCCTCCTTCCTTCATTGTGCTTTTGGATATGGAACGAAGTAATTGGAGGACTATACACTTCTCTCCATTCTATGTTGATAGCATAGTCTTCTGCAAGTGTTCTTAAGAAACTTTTGCGTATGATCCTCGGTCTATTATTCATAATTGTATTTGCAGTTAATTAAACTGCAATTTAAATTGATCAAAAAATTATAAATTAACGAGCAAAGTCGATATATGGTCAGATAAATTTTGACCTAATTTTCTTAGCTTTATAGTATAATCATTTTGATTTTAAAAAAGCACTTGTATTAATAAATACTCTTTTTTTTTTCTTTTCCTTCACTGTTTGGAATCAAAAGAAGGTTAGATAAATAAATATATAAAAAGAAATATTGTTTGGAAGGTGGGAAAATGGAAGAAAAGATTCCTCCACTTATTTTCTTACAAATAATTTCTTATAATAATCTTATTAAATTGGTGAGAATGAAACATTAAAAAAAATTGATTGTGGTGGTAGTGAAGTATTATTATCTAATATTTGTTCTATTTATTTATGATTAATTATGTTGTGTAAATGGCTATTTGGCCAAGTTATTAGCCAAAGTAAA
Organism: Garcia nutans; assembly: GCA_947685225.1. Lineage (NCBI taxonomy): Eukaryota > Viridiplantae > Streptophyta > Magnoliopsida > Malpighiales > Euphorbiaceae > Garcia > Garcia nutans. The sequence goes on from CANTUV010000089.1 coordinate 2,847,354, forward strand.
AGACTTTAAACAGTGGGGAAAGTTGGGTTACAGTCATTATCAGGCGTAAGCTGACCATTGAGCAGTACAACGGCAAGATCTTATTATTGTATCAGTATATTGCTTCAAACTATATATATTGCCAATATGATTCTAAACAGTGGCCAGTGCCCACTTTTTTCTGTCTGCCACTTGCAACCATTTTTGCCCATTTCTCCAAACACCCATTTTATATAAATCCAATCCTCAAAGATTTCAGCAACTAACAACCTTTCTTTACAAAGTTTCACTAAACAAATTTGGGGTCAGGCTAGCCATTGAAATACGCTAAAAAACAAGAAAGAGAATATTCTGTTAAAAAACCAGTTAAAGAATGGAGAGAGGGGGAGTGCCGTTTGGGAAGAGTTTTTTGGACCATTGATTATTTTATGATAAGATATTATATTCAAGAGATGATTTTATGATACTAAGTCTCGGCGAAAAGCATGTCAAGTCTCTATTCAAGTTTGATTCCTTTCTATATTCTAATACTTAAAAATAATAATAATAAAAAGATTTTCAGTTTACAGATTTGTCTGAAAAAAATAAAAAAATATATAAATTTGCTAGATTTTTAAAATATTTTTAAATTTTTTGCTAAATTTTTAAAATATTTTTAAATTTATCAACATTTTTTTAATCAATTTATAAATTTATTAAATTCATATACTATGAGAGTGTTTCTCAAAACTTAAAAGCTGGTCAAAACTGCTTATAAGCTGTTTTTAGATTATAAGTTGTTTATTTAAGTGTTTCTGAAAACTTAAATAGTAGATTATAATCTGATTATAATCAGTTTTTTAAAAGTTGGATTTTGCTACTTTTTTTTAAGCACTTATTTTTTAAGCAGTTTTGACCAAGTAAAATACCATACTATCCCTACCTAATCTTCAATATTTCAAATTTGCCTACCTTATACACTTTAGTTCCCATCAAATAAATTTTATTATTATTATTATTAAATTTTATTATTATTATTATTATTGCAAAATAAATTTTGAATTGACATTTAAAAAATTATTTTTATACAATAAATAAACTCATAGACAGTTTAGTCATTTTAACAGTTTCTACAATTAAAAACTGATTATAAGCTGATTTTACAGAAACACTTAACTGATTATAAACTGATTATCAGCTGATTATTAGCTAGTTTACAGAAACGCTTAACTGCTTATTTTTAATCTGATTATAATCTAAAAATCACTTATTCACAATAAGCTGAAAAGTTTCAGTTTTGAGAAACACCCTCTATGTTTAAAATTTATTATAAATTTATTATACACATGGTATCTTATTTATTATAAATTTATTATATATATATATATATTTATAAAATAACCAATTAAAAAACTCATGATAAAAATATAAATTTTTTAAAAAAAAATCTGATAAAAAATAGTATAAATTTTCAAAAAAAAAATCCTCATATAATCCATCTCAATTAATCTAAAATTAATAATCAGTCTAATATATGCAGAAACTAGATATTACAGGCTTACAGCTCTGATTCATATTTGTTAATTTCTCTGGGTCATAGCCAATCAGGCTAGTTGAGTTTTTTAGCCTTTTGATTCTTTCTTTTTTAATGTTTCAACATGGTTATTCTTTATAGGGTTTTTGGTCATCAACCAACCAGTCATCATCATCTAAGACTAAGATTGAACAAAGAAAGAAAGGAGAAAGTCCACACCATCACAAACGAGCACTAAACCAGCCGCCCCAAAAAGTAAACGCTTAAATATATATTCATGTTTTTGAAAGATGCAATCTTTGATCTATTCTGTTTTTGTTTATTATTATCATTTACTATTATTATTTTTTTGGGTGTTTGCTTTGGCCCTTATTGCCATTATAATATCAATGACTAACGTCAGGCCTCTGCACATACATTGTCTCCTTCCCACTCTTTCTTTCTTTTTACATTTCCATTTCTTTTTTCTTTGGTCAAATGGGAGTTTCCCTGCAAAAGCAATCTCCAAATCTCTGTATTCCACAAGCTTCGTTAGAGATTAGGTGGTTATGTACTTGGTCTCCTTTTTTTTCTCTCTCTCTCTCTCTTCTTCTTCCTCTTCTTTGTACCTGGTTCTTGCTTTTCTTTTTTTTGGTCTAAGTGATGGGGATGATTGAGATTGATGTTGAAGATAATAACTTTATTGGTGTTTCTTGCTTTGATTTTCTTGTGATACCAAGACCAAGAATCACGGTCTTGTTGATTCTGTTCGTGATAGTAATGTTTTCACTGCCTTCTTGCCATTCTGCAGTTGCCTGCAATCAAAATGATCGTGTTTCTCTTTTACCCTTTTTCTCTAATATATCATCTTCTCCTTTGAATTGGTCTGATTCCATTGATTGCTGCAGCTGGGAAGGAATTGAATGTGATGGAATTGATGGTCGAGTCACTCACCTTTGGCTACCCTTCAAAGGCCTTTCTGGGTTGCTTTCCCCTTCTCTTGCTAACCTAACCCGTCTATCTCACCTCAATCTCTCCCATAACAGAATCTTCGGTCCTCTCCCTACTGGATTTTTATCATCTCTTGATAGTCTCCAGGTTCTTGATCTCAGCTATAATCGTCTGTATGGGGAATTGCCATCTACTGATGTTAATAACACCCACATGGCCATTCAGATAGTGGACTTGTCCAGTAACCACTTTAGTGGGATCATTCCATCCAACTCAACTCTGCTTTTAGCAAGGAATTTGAGTAGCTTTAATGTTAGCAACAATAGCTTCACAGGCCAAATTCCATCCAACATATGCATGGTTTCTTTTCACACTCTGACCATTCTTGACTTCTCCGACAATGACTTCAGTGGCAATATCCCCGCTAGGATAGGGGAATGTTCCAATTTGAAGATTTTCTCTGCAGGTTTTAATAATCTTTCAGGGACCATTCCTGATGATATTTACAATGCTGTCTTGCTGGAACAACTCTCCTTACCTCTCAACAACCTGTCTGGGACCATTAGTGATTCCCTGGTCAATCTCAGCAATCTCAGGATTCTTGATCTCTACTCAAATCAATTGACTGGCTCAATACCTCAAGATATTGGCAAGCTCTCTGAATTGGAACAACTGCAGCTTCACATCAACTACCTGAAGGGTTCTCTGCCTCCATCTCTGATGAACTGTACCAAACTAGTGACATTGAATTTGCGGGTCAATTTTTTGGTAGGGAAGCTATCTGACTTTAACTTCTCTTCATTAAACCAACTTAGCATCCTTGATCTTGGTAACAATAACTTCACAGGTAATTTGCCTGAAAGCCTTTATGTATGTAAATCACTAAGAGCTGTTAGACTTGCATATAATCAGCTAGGGGGACAAATTTCAACTGACATACAAGAACTAGAATCCCTGTCTTTTCTCTCTGTTTCTTACAATAACCTGACCAACCTTACGGGGGCCATCCGAATTATGATGGGTTGTAGAAACCTCACAACTCTCATACTCTCTGTGAATTTCATGAATGAAGCCATACCTGATGAAGACACATTAAATTCGACTGGATTTGAGAATCTTCAGGTTTTCGGTCTGGGTGCTTCAAAACTCACTGGTCAAGTGCCCACTTGGCTAGCCAAGCTCAAAAACCTAGAGGTCTTGGACCTGTCTGTTAATCAAATCACAGGTTTGATTCCCGGTTGGTTGGGCAGTCTGCCAAGCCTTTTCTACACAGACTTGTCCAGTAACCTTCTATCAGGAGAATTTCCCAAGGAACTTACAAGATTGCCAACACTAGCATCACAAGGTACTAGTGAACTAATTGGCCGGAGTTATCTTCCGTTGCCTGTGTTTGCACAGTACAATAATGCTACCTATCAGCAGTACAATCAACTGTATAATTTGCCACCAGCCATATTATTAGGAAACAACAGCCTTCATGGTGATATCCCAATAGAGATTGGCCAATTAAAGTTTCTTCATGTGCTGGATTTAAGTAATAACAACTTCTCTGGCAGCATTCCTGATCAGATATCAAACCTCACAAACTTAGAGAAATTAGATCTCTCTGGGAACCAGCTATCTGGAGAAATTCCTGCATCACTCAATGGTCTCCATTTCTTGTCTTCATTCAGTGTCAGAGATAACAATCTTCAAGGACCTATACCATCTGGAAGTCAGTTCGATACTTTTCCTGCTTCTAGCTTTGCAGAGAATCCGGGGTTGTGCGGTACAGTTTTACGGCATTCTTGCTCCGATCCATCAGGACCCATCCGACCTGCTACAAGCCATAAAAGAACAAACACAAAACTTGTTGTTGGACTTGTACTTGGAAGCTGTTTTGCAACTGGTTTGTTTATTGCAGTGTTAACTCTGTGGATATTGTCGAAGAGAAGGATCATACCGGGAGGGGACAGCGAAAATATAGAGTTGGATACAGTTTCTAACAACTCTGGATTGCCTCTTGAAGCTGACAAAGATACTACCCTGGTTATATTGTTTCCAAACAATACTAATGAGCTTAAAGATCTGACCATATCTGAACTCTTAAAAGCCACTGACAATTTCAATCAAGAAAACATTATTGGCCTTGGGGGTTTTGGTTTGGTCTATAAAGCAACACTAGCAAATGGGACCAAGCTAGCTATCAAGAAGCTCTCAGGAGAAATGGGCCTTATGGAAAGGGAATTCAAAGCAGAGGTAGAGGCTTTGTCCACAGCCCAACATGAGAACCTGGTTTCATTGCAAGGTTACTGTATGTATGATGGTTTTAGGTTGCTTGTGTATTCCTATATGGAGAATGGAAGTTTAGATTACTGGTTACATGAGAAGGCTGATGGTGCATTGCAATTAGATTGGCCAACTCGATTGAAGATTGCAAAGGGGACAAGCTGTGGTCTGGCTTACATTCATCAAATATGTGAACCGCACATTGTTCATCGCGATATAAAGTCCAGCAACATTCTTCTTGATGACAACTTTGAAGCACATGTTGCAGATTTTGGATTGTCTAGGCTGATTCTTCCTTATCATACTCATGTTACAACTGACCTGGTTGGTACTCTGGGTTATATTCCTCCTGAGTATGGGCAAGCATGGGTAGCCACATTGAGAGGAGACATGTACAGTTTTGGGGTTGTAATGCTTGAATTGCTTACTGGGAAGAGACCTGTAGAGGTATTCAAGCCAAAGATGTCAAGAGAATTGGTTGGCTGGGTGCAGCAAATGAGAAATGGCGGCAAACAAGACCAAATCTTTGATCCTCGCCTGAGAGGAAAGGGCTTTGATGATGAGATGCTGCAAGTGCTTGATGTGGCCTGCATGTGTGTAAATCAGAATCCTTTCAAGAGGCCAACCATCAACGAAGTTGTTGACTGGCTGAAGAATGTAGACTCACACAGAAACCAAAATAAGGATTAGGGGAACTACCCTTCTGCACATATTACGAATACAGGTACATATACTTGCACAGAATCTGTGATGATGAGTGTAAATTTTCACTTCATTTTACTATTGTAAATTTGAATTTAGCATATGATACTGGTCTAAATTTAGAAAAGAAGATAATATAATCGAAGTGATTTTGTCTCTGTACTTAATTGATTCACTCAGTGGCTATATGTAGCATTAAGTGATCTAGTACAACATAAATCTTGCATCAATAATCAAATTCATGCAGCCCCCAGCTATTATTTGCACTCCAATGCATAACTATTTTAGCTTGAACAAAGATTCTTATAATTTTCACTAAATTTCAATAATTTATGCATTGAATCAATCAAGATTAAAATGCAAGTTACAGTATTTTATTAAATAAAAGGAAAAAACTTGAGATAAGGGTTGTAATTCAATTCTCAGCTGATCTCAATGTTTTGGAAGAGTCAAACCAACTAGCTCAACCATCATTAGTAGAAGTATTTATCATCGACAACAATTAGAAGAAAATCAAAAGAAAAAGAAGAGCAGAAGAGCATCAAAGAGGAAGAAATTCATAAATGACAGTGATTAAAAGTTGCCACAATCGATGAGTCAGTCATTAGGTTGAACAAAACTTTCATTAAAATAAAAAGAAAGAAATAAAATAAGGATAGAAAAAAAAAAAGAAAAGAAAAGAAAAGCACCTGATGGGCATCAAGAGCATTTGGGAGAGCAAAGATGAGCTTTGATATCAATAGCCCTCATGGTTAGCTATACATAAAACATCCTGAGCTCTCAAACTTACAATGGCAGAAGCAGTTTCATCTTCATCTCTCGCTTGACGTTCAACTTTTGATGCGTAGAACAGAGGGTGCCTCAGTGTATGAAACTACGAGGTGTTCATAGAATAAATCTATGATTCTGTTCTGTGGTGAAGTATTTTATCCAATTTAAAGATTTATAATGAATTTCAGAAGACTCCACTATACTACAGATGGATTTCTATATACTATGTAGGTTATAAATCAAAATTTAGTTTCAAGTTTAAAAAACTATTGGACTGGAGTTTTTGGCCTTCTTTTGTAGGCCTCACCAAATGAAACATATACAAACATTAGTGAACTTTTCTGCAAGTTTCAGGCTGAAGTGGATAAATAAGTTAGCCATGCAAACAATAAAGAGATTCCAAGATATCTTCAGTGGATTGAATTCAATATTTAATGGCAAGACCTGCTTATTGAACAAAGAAATGGTTAATATTTAGCCAGTTGAGCAAACAGGGTTAATTTGCAGATCTGGGTTTCTTATCATAAATAAGATGGTATATAAATTACATAATTTTCTTCAGTGACAGTAGAAATGTTTTTACATGAATGTGGGCACTAGGCGACGAACTCTTAATTCAGTGCAGACCACAATATACACTTTTCTCTTCATTGCACTGACAGAATTAAAACCCCCCCCCCCCCCCCCAAGAAATGTGTCAAAATAATTTCAGGAACAATACTGATCATCATTTTCAATAAAGGTTCTCTTTTCAAGCTTTAGAAAGATTGCTAGCAGCATTTCGTCGGGCACAGCATCCCACGAGATAAATCATTGACTGGCATTTTCAGAAGAAAAAAAAAGGAAAAAGTGAAAACAAAAAGTCAAAGACATTACTGGAAAGATATGAGAGTGAAGTACACAAAATAAGAATGATATAATCGTAATAATCAAGGTTTATGTCATAGAGAAGTTATAGCATTTCAATCAAATAAAAAGCGATGATGAACTTTATAAAATATGATGTTTCAGTTAGTCTTATAATAAAGGAATGTTTTTGTTCAATCTGATCCACAAAATGGAAGTCTTGTTACTTTCACAGGAACACAGAAGTATGTGAATGTTGATTAGAGTATTCACTTACCAATACAACAAATAAAACCACATTAAAGATTGCAACTACCCTCCACTCAGTTTTCACGTACTGTGCAACTCCAGCCCTAGAAACATGATTGAAGGAGGCAACCAGGAATTTAGTACAGAAATAGGATGGGAAAAATAAAAGTGAAAAGACCATTCACAAGTGACACTTACTTGCAGGAATCACAATTGAAGCATTTGGTAGTCCTAGAATTTTTGTAAAGTTTGCAGTCCTTGTTGGCGCTAATTGGGTGAAAACTCAAATCATAGTATGAAGAATTTACAGCAGGATAACCACATCTGCGAAGCAAGTTGAAAATATAGCAATATCGGTACATATAAGCAGTAAATTCCTTTTTCTTTTCTGGATTAATGTGTGCATATGTTCAAAATAAGGAAATTTAATGAAGTGTATTAACATTGAAAAAAAATGGAAGAAAAGAACATGCCAGTTCATAATTTCTACATAATAAGCAGAAAAACTTCCCCTGAATGTGGCTAAAGGAAGAGAGAGGGACAAAAGAAAAAAAAAAGGTTCAACAATGGCACTTACTCAGATGGTGGTCGGCAGCAACCTGCTTCAATAGGAGTTAGTTTTGCCAATTTATACTGCTTAAGAGTCTGTAACTGAGAAGTAAAAGCATCAAACTTAATGTTTCAGAAATTGGAAATCAACAAGCGAGCATAATATGAAGTAAGGTGGACCTTATATTTTTTGGATAGATTATTGCAGTCCTTGGATTTCACAAGACAACTCTTCAATCGCTTCCAATTTTGGGTGTTGTTTAGCTGAAGTAAAGACCAAAAAGTTAGACACTGGCATAAATATTATAAACAGTTATCCTTAAAGTTTTTACCTGTTTAAGAAACCATGAGCTAAAATCCTTTAGTTGATATTCCTTGTACCTGTCCAGACAAGAATATTTAGTGGCTGCCTGCCACCATACCTATTTAAGCAGACCATGCACAAAGTATTCCATGGAAGATGAACTATTTCATTAAACAAGAAAAGAGGATCACAGAGGAAGGAGAAGGATAGGAAAGGGAGGTTAGGGAGTGGTTTGATGTTACAAAATGCTTTATTTTCATTTTTACTCCTTGTTGCTTGCAGTTTGATTTGGCGATAACTAAATCAAAAATTAGAGATGAGCACAGCTACTTGGTTTAAAAATGGCATGTTTTCTTACCTCAAACCAGGGGCAGTATGACCAGATCCATTATTTGTTACAATCAACCTATTAAAAAGTCAAACCACGCAAAATAATTATCATAAATCCAAAATATGAAGAGAAAGATACACTGCATGATAAAAGAGGCGGGCCTCTATGTTGATATACATAAAAAAAATTACAAACATTAAACCCAATCGAAGCTTTTTTTTTTTTTTTTTGAGATTGCTAGAGAAACTTTCACCTTCTCTATTTAGGTGGCCTCTTAAAAGCAAGGACAAACTTGAAATCTATGTATTGTTGGTTAAAGAAGGATACAGAACAGGTGGTATTTCTCAGTTTATCAGATCAGAAGCTAGGATCTATTTTCTGGCTATTACACAATGTAGCCACCAGCCTTGACGTCTCTTTCCTTTTCTATTTGCATCAATCAAACGCAGGAAATTTTCTTTACTTTATTTCCCCTCTTCACCTGTTACATCCCTATGTATAATTTCTAAGATTTTTATTCCTAGAGCATTCAAACTACAACAGTACTGTTTAATGCAATTAGGCATTCTTCCAAGAGACTATGCACATAACTGAAAACTCAGTTTTCATGAATTCGATCAAACTGAGCAATCCAAGGACTCTGAACTTCTACTTTAAAGGTATAAATATTTTGCTGGGCCAAATAATTTCCCTCTATATAAATAAAAAAAAAAAGAAGCATAATCACAGGTTTTTATCCCATGAGAATTTCCGAATGTGACAATACTGCATAGTATCCAATTAAATCACCATAAATTTGAGACTTGGTGTTTCTGTTGACCTGAAAGATAAAGGAATTAAGAAGGAACAACCTAGAGTTTAGGATGCACTTGAGCTAGAGTTCCGTTATATAGCAGAATATGAAGGAACTTAACCAAACAGCAAAATTGATTCGATGAAGAGATAGATTTCATATAGAGTTAGACAACCAGTCAGAAGTCAGAACTATTAGTTCTTAGTGAAGCAGTCCTAAGTGACAACAGAATGAATCTAGCAAATCTACTTCATGAAGACAAGGAAAAATTGAATAACATGATGTCAAAAGTCCGCAATTGACTTAGCAAAATCAGGCTTAACAAATAAATCAATGGGCAAACTAGGAAAAAGCAACACCATTTTGTATAAAATTATCAAAGATTCAAATGTTGAACAAGAAAAGAAAAGAACATTATCATGGTGACGAAGTTAGTCCATCTAATAACAAGCTTACCATCTGTTTTGAATTATATTGCAGGTAAATAAAGATAAAGCAATACATAAATACTTACGCCACTACTGTGAAAACAAGAATTGCAACCAAAATGATGCACAGCATGATCAGATACTGTAAGTTACCAGTCAAGGCAATACTTTGAATACTAAAGAATAAATAAATAAATGTAGAAAAAAAAAATTTCTGCAGATAACTATTAAAAGTTCAATAAGTAAGGATACAATCCAGAGCAGTATGGAGTTGTTCTTCAATGCGCCCAAGAAACCAATTATTGATCTAAAAATCATGAAAAAGAGTGTATCTATTAAGTGTTTCCAGAACAATAGGAAATTAGAAACATAAAGGGCAAAACTTACATTACAAATATGAAAGCCCCAAGGCCTAACACAGGGAGAGTGAGAGACCTTCTGCAACTGTCATGATGTGTGCTCATCCATACCCCAAAAATTATAACAGCTATAGCTAAAAGCTACACAATAAGAACATGAAGTAAGCATAAACTCCCAATGCCGCAACAAAAACAACACTTATTTCTATTATATTCAAATTTTAAGTACGCACGAAACTTTTGAGCACATTAAGTTGAAATTTAAAAAATTTATCTGGATTATGCAATGCAGCTAGAGTATCTGGCTATAAACCAATTACTAATTGTTGTGAAGCTCAAAACAATCGTTAATGGGAAAGAGAGCAGAAGAGAAATTACCCATATTTTTTTAACAAAAAAATGGCAGAAAGGGTAAAATAAAATAAAATAATAAAATAAAATAAAATAAAATAAAATAATAATAATAATAATAATAATAATAATAATAATAATAAAAAAGAGAAACCCAGAAAAAGAAACTTCGATTCAGAACTTTCCAGAAAAGAGAGAAACCCAGAAAAAGAAACTTCGATTCAGAACTTTCCAGAAAATGAATCAGTCATTACTAACAAATAACGGCAACGAACCCATTAGCGATATAATTGATTACAACACCAATTAACAACCAAGAAATAGAAAAGGCAATTAATTAACAATGTAGCATAGAATCCACCAGAAAAGTTTGAGTTCAGAAGCAAAATAAACTTAAAAAGAAAGAAAAAAAAGAAATCTTTAAAAGCATACCATGGTGAGAAAGTTGATCCATTTGATAACGAAGTTGCTAGTGCCAATTCCCATTTTTCCCTTTCCTGTTTCAGCTCTTTTCTCTGTTTATAAACTTCTACTAAAAGCAAGAAAGCAACAGAGACAAGGTCAGAATATAAAGACTTAATTTTTCAGAAGCAAAGAAAATGGGGAATGGTAGTTTCTTGTGAGCTAGCTCTTTGAATTGGCACTTGCACTACAAGCAAGAAAAAGAGGGCAAGCAATGGCCAAGCCAAGGGGCGGGGCGTGGGTTTGTGAAGGGATTATGCAAAGTGGATGAGGATATTTTGGTCAACAAAAAGACAGTTGCACATGATTCTTGTTCTGTTTGATAATGGTTTCATTACAGGACACGACACGACACTCACACTCTTAACAGAAAGTAGCAAATTCTTAAACATATAATCTACCGCTTCATAAAATGGTGGTAGTCAATTTGCAATGTTGACTATTGTCATGTGACGTTATGTTATTATTTAGAGGTTATTAATTTATAAACTTATCAATTTAAATTTAAGGCAATATATTTATTTTTAAATAAAAATTTATAAATTAAAAAAATAATTTATAAGCTTATAAATTAATTTTATGATCTAAAAAAATAAATTGGAGTTCAATTTATTATTTTAATATTTATAAATATTAGTAGTCATTTTAACATCAAATTTATTCATAAATTATTTTTTATCAAACATATTAAATATTTATAAATTATTTATATTAAAATAAATGTGTATCTATGCAAAACTTTAAATATTTATAATTTATCAATTTTTATTCTTATAGCCTAATTTTTATAAGTTACGCAAAACACCATCTTAGTATGCAAGAAGTTAGCTTTTCTTAGGACAATATTATATTTGATAATGTGATGAGAAAATGTGTTGTATTATTTACACACTTTAAAATGCAATTGTAAAATATTAAATGTTATAGAATAATATTGAAAGTATTGCATGCACTTTGTGCGGTTAAATTTTTTTCTTTATTTTTATAGAAATTTTTAAAATTAATTAATTTAAATGATAGAATTGTCAACAATATCACAATATCTTCTTTTAAATATCCAAGGAATTTAGAATTCAAACTTAAAATCTCTTTTAAAAGAAAAGTAATTTTAGTTTTAACATCTCATTTGATCGCTTGAGAATTAGTTAAAAAATTTTATTGTTGTCCTTTTTTCATTTAGAAGGAAATTTATATACAGTATAACCTCAATAAATTATAATTTTAATTTTAAAAGAAATTTATTTTATTAATTACCTTTCAACCTTACTTCCATATTTATTTCCAAAATTTCCCAGTCTATTACAATAATGAAGAATAAAATGAGGCTGAATTAAATATATTTTTCATCAAATGAATCAAATTATCTATAATTACTGAAAATCATTTTTTAGATTGTAATTAAATAATAATGCAAATATGGACACTGCAAATCAGCAACGTATCACCATCTTTACTGTTACTTTCTAAGCTTTCAATTCAGCCATTAATTTTGTAAGTTATTTCAATATTCCTGAATTGGCAAATGGGTTTCAACTTTCGAATCCCTATAAATCCAATTTCAGTCTTATGGTTAAGCTCTGAAATTGCATATATATATATATATATATATTGTTATATAACATCCATGTATGTACGGACTTTCATAGTACTATTACTATATGTATTTACATGGTATTGCAATGGAGCTGAGGGCAGCAGGAGATTATCCAGAGAAGAAGATATTGAATTGAAGAAGGAGCTTCAACGTCTAAACAAGCCAGCAATTAAAACAATTAGAGTAATTTTTGAAATGATTACTTGATTAATATATATATAAATATACACCGAGAAAACTGTCTAATAATAAGTACATATTCTTTTTGTATAATAGAATTAAAACGATTCCTCTCGCAATTTCAATACTAAAAAAATTATATATGAAAAAATAGACATCAGAATTCGAATATCATCAATAATATATAATTTTCTCTTTTAATATTAAAAAGGAATTAATAATATAGTAGTGATATTATTTGCAGACAAAATATTGAGATATATATAATTGCATAGACTTTTACAAGCTATCTGGATTTGATCATAACTATACTTTCGATTTTAAGGTATGTATTTCTAAAAAAAAATTATAATTTTGCATATTCATTCTAATGTATGAGGATTTATTATTTAAGCTACAATTGATTGATGCAGATTAAAATTGATGAGGAGAAGAAAATTGGAAATGATATAGAAACATTATTGAATTTCTTTAAACCAAGTGATATCTGGCTAAATGACAAAGGATGTCCAAATGGTACAGTTCCAATCAGGAAGTTCACCAAAGATGATCTTATAAAAACCAAATTGGCTACTCAAATATATGCTTCAAAATTAAGTCCCTCAACTGCTCAGAATCCTAGTGTTCATGTAAGCGTTTTTGCAACAAACAACAGTGACCAGAGACATCACACAACAAAACTATAATTATTTTATTATAACATGCTAATCAATATGTTTTCTGAATACACGCTCTTTTCTTACTGATGCAAGAGGCCGAAAGTACTAGTCAGATATTAAAATTTAGTTAAAGTGAATAGTCTCTTTTTTTTTTCTAATTATATATATCTGTATATTGGTTATATGTCACATACAATATCCAGTACTTCATACAAACGCTGATACAGCCTTCCTGTGTAATGGAGCAGGAATGGTGACCACCATATAAAACCCTGAAGTTGAAGGTTCTCAGCATAGTTTTGTCCACGTAAAACTTTAAAATGAACCTGATATTATCGAAGTTGGCTGGATGGTAAGTCTTATATTGAGGGCGACTTTTTTTTATTTATTATTATTTCTTCAATTGTATTCCATTTTTTTTGTAAAATCAGAAATCGAGATTGATGAACACAGAGAACTCTAGAGAGCAAAAATGAAGAAAAACATCTGTGTATTATAAAATGAATTCTCGAATCATCTGAATATAGTAAGTGGAGTTTATATATGTACAAAAGGGTAATTACTAAAAAGTCCTTTAACTATAACAGAAATTACAAGAATTAAATTACAATGCCATATATTCTAATAGCCCCCCCTCAAGATGGAGGTCATCACCAACCTCCATCTTGGACAACAAGAAGTGATGAGATTTTGCACTGAGAGACTTGGTGAAAGATCTGCCAGCTGACTTTTGGAGGGCACAAACACAGTAGCAAGAAAACCTTCCTTTACTTTATTCCTCACCAAGTGACAATCAATATCGAAATGTTTCATTCTCTTATGAAAAACCGGATTAGCTACTATATGCATGGCTGCTTGGTTATCACAAAATAAAGAAATAGGCAGCTGTACATCAATATCAAAATCTCTAAGCAAGTAAGCAAACGGAATTTTACAAACAGTAGAAGCCATGCTTCTATACTCAGCTTCAGCAGAAGACTTGGAAACTGTAATCTGTTTCTTAGTCTTCCAAGAGATAATAGCCGACCCCAAGAATAAACAGTAACCAGTAAGGGACTTTCTGGTTTGATTACATGCCCCCCAATCAACATCAGAATAGGCAGACATGTGAAGAGAGTTGTGAGAAGAGAAGAATAAACCACTAGAAATAAAACCTTTTAAATACCTCACAAGATGAAGTGCAACATCCCAATGACACTGACTTGACACAGACATATACTAAGTTGCTGTGTAGAGTATGATAAATCTGATCCGGTGAGACTCAGATACAATAAACGCCCAATTAATCTTTGGTACTTTTGAGGATCACAACAAAGAGGAGGAGAAGATTCAGACAACTTGACACCAACAGGAAGAGGAATTTTGGCAGGTTTACAACCAGTCAAACCAGTGTCTTCCAACAAATCCACAATGTACTTCCTTTGGTTAACATACAAACCACCTGAGGTTCTATGAATCTCCAAACCAAGAAAATATTTAACATGATCAAGACCTTTGATAGAAAATATATCATCAAGAAAAACTTTGACAGACTGAACTTGATCTTCACTGGTACCAGTGATGAGCAAATCATCAACATAGACAATCAAAACAATAAAATGACCATTGGATGATCTAGTAAACAGACAATGATCATTAGATGACTGAATAAAACCTTTAGAATTCAGTCTAGTGGTTAACTCCAAGTTCCACTGCCTAGATGCTTGTCTAAGCCCATATAAAGACTTTTGAAGCTTACAAACCATATTAGGGGGAGGGGCTGCATAACCTTCAAGTAAAGACATAAAAATTTCTTCATCTAGAAAACCATGAAGAAATGCATATATCAAGCTGATGAATAGGCTTGGCAGTAGCAATGGCTAAAAACAATCGAACAATGACCAATTTTGCAACAGAAAAAAAACTGTCATGAAAGTCAATACACTTTATTTGGTTGTAACCCTTAGCTACTAACCGAGCTTTGTATCTCTCCACACTCCCATCAACTTTAAACTTCACCTCATAAACCCATTTACACTCTATAGGCTTTTTACCATGAGGTAAAGAAGTAAGAACCCAAGTATTGTTCTTTTCTAAAGCAGCCAGCTCTTTATTCATAGCCTCAATCCAATGAGGATCTGTTTTAGCTTGATTATATGTAGTAGGTTCCTTAATAGTAGAAATAGAAGCTAGAAAATGCATATGAGTTGAATCTAAAAAAGGTAAAACAGAATCAGGGAAAGGTTGCAAAGGATAAGAAATGGTGGATGAAGACAAATTAGACAAAATAAAAGGAGTGGAAATGTTGGAAACAAAATCTTGCATCCATCTAGGTTTAGAAATAACCCTATTACTATGCCTAAGGGGAACAACCACATCATTATTGGGGGGAAGAGTAGAAGTAGATGAGCCAGAATCAGATGAACCAGAATTAGAAATAGATGAACCAGAAGTAGAGGAAGGAGTAGAATAAGGAACATAAGAAGAAGAAGAAGAAGAAATAAAATCAGGCATAGAAGAAGGAAAAGAAAAAGAATCAGCAATAGGAGATAGAAGAATTGGATGAAGTATGAAAAGGAAAAACATGTTCAAAAAACTAAACATCTCTGAAAATGAATAAAGAATGAGAACAGAAATTGTAAAGTCTGTATGCTTTTTGACCAATTTTATATCCTACAAAAATAGATTTAAAAGCTCTAGGAACAAATTTATCTTTAGAAGGTTTAGTATTAGTAGCATAACAAAGACACCCAAAAACTCTAAGAAAACTGTAATTAGGCTTCTTGTTGTGCAGTAGTTCATAAGGAGTTTTCCAACCAATAACAAAAGTGGGTAATCTATTAATGATGTATGTTGCAGTAAGAATTGACTCGCCCCAAAACTTCTTAGGAAGACCAGATTGAAGCATTAAAGCCCTAGCAGTTTCAAGAAGATGTTTATGTTTTCTCTCAACAATACCATTTTGTTGAGGAGTACAAGGAGTAGTTCTTTGATGCAAAATACCATGATGTAAGAACAGATGTTGTCAAGAAGTATTAACAAACTTAGTCCCATTATCTGTTCTTACATATTTAATTTTTGAGAAAACTTGAGTGTGGATCATGGAAATAATATGTTGCAAATGCTGACAAGTTTCAGATTTATGTTTAAGAAGAAAGGTCCAAGTAGTTCTACTGTAATCATCAACTATGATAAGAATATAATGAGCACCTGAAATAACAGGTAAATGATAAGGACCCCAAAGATCCATATGAATAAGATAAAAAATGCTAGCACATTGAGAATGACTAGATGAAAAAGGAAGTCTATGTTGTTTGGATAAATGATAAACAGGACAAACTGAAAACTCAGAAGAATTAAAATTAACAGGAATATATAGATGATCAATCTTAGTTTTTGAAGTATGACCCAACCTTTTATGAATAAGATCAAATGAAACAACAGAAGTACTTTTATTAGCTGAAACAGAAGCTGTACAAGAATTATGAACTATAATTGCAGTAATAAGATTTAAAACAGTAGAAGACTGAGTCTTAAAAGAATCAATGACATGACTAAGAAAATTAGATTTATCTAAAACGTAAAGACAATCATGAATCTTCCCCACAACAATGATTTCCTCAGTCAAGGGGTCCTAAAAAAACAGCGTGTTTGATAAAAAAAAAATAATTTGAATATTGAGGTTTTGTGCAAGTCTATGCATAGAAAGCAAATTATACTTGAAGTTTGGTGCAAGTAAAACTTTATGAAGAACAAGCTTGGGATGCAAAACTATAGTACCAGTATGATGTACTAAGTGGTTTTGACAGGTAAATGAAGAATTGTAGGTGAAGGTAAAGAAACAAGATTGGTCATATATTGAGATGCAAAACTCATATGATTAGAAGCACCTGAGTCCACTATCCATAAACTACTTACATCACAATCAAACATAGAAGACACGGAGGTAAGAGCAACAGACATACCTACAAATTTGGTGTAATCCATACACTGCATAGCATTACAACTAGAGCTTCTAACAAAGCTTTACCTTGAAGACATTTCTGTACTTCTTTTTCAATCAAGGAATCCAGATTAACAGTCCAATCACCTTTTGTTAAATAGTCAATGGAGTTAATATTTCCTCCGTCAACAAAATGAGCTACTTGTCCCCCAAATCTAGATTTACCTCTTCCTTTAAGGTTGTACCAGTCAGGATAACCAATCAATTTAAAACAACTATCCCTCTCATGAACCTTAGTATTACATTGCGTGCAAAATCGATCTGATTTTTTATTGAACAATCCCTTCTTAACAAGGTCTTTCCCCGTAGCATAACTATTTCCTCTAACAGCCAGAGCACTGACTTCTCCAGAGTCGGTGAACACATTATGAACCTCCCTCTATTTCTCTACTCTCAAAGCTTAGCTAGCTTTGTGTAATAGATAGTAACATACATACTACCTTGAGAAATAGAAACTATTTCTTGCTGAATTTTATAATCTATAGGACCATTACTCTCACCAAATCTATTATCCAGCTCATCCCAGAGCTCTTTAGCAGTATCAGAATAGATGAACGACTCAACTAAATTCTTAGAGATAGAATTTAGTAGCCAAGAAGTGACCATCCAGTCAACTTTCTTCCACGCAGCATAATCAGGAGACTCAACATCATGTTTAACAACAGAACCATCCACAAACCCTAATTTTGTCTTAGCTCCTAAAGAGATTTTCATAGCACAACTCCAGGTAAAATAATTGGACTTAGTTAAGGTAAAGGTTACCAAGATCATACAAGGGTGATCAGATGTTTATAGATGCAACGGATCTCCATGATCGCGATCACTGTTTCCCCTATGAACATGAAGAGGTTGTCTTCGCTGCCCAGACATAGCTTGCGGCTGAGGATTTCCTCCACTTTCAGCTTCTTCAGTAGGATCCATAACAGTAAAGACAAATCAGATCGAAAAACAAGAAAGATTAAGAACTAGGGTTTTCGACAGACGAAAAATGAAACTCGATCTGACGAGAATCGAGTAAAAAATTGTAAGAAAACCGATAGATCAACGAAAAGGATGAAAAAATAGAATGAATCACAGACAAAATCGCTCTGATACCATGTAAAATCATAGACCGAGAGTGATGAACACAGAGAACTCTAGAGAGCAAAAATGAAAAAAAATATTTGTGTATTACAAAATGAACTCTCGAATCATCTGAATACAGTAAGTGGAGTTTATATATGTACAAAAGTGTAATTACTAAAAAGTCCTTTAACTATAACAGAAATTACAAGAATTAAATTACAATGCCATATATTCTAATATTTTTCATGTATAATTGATTGTTATTTTGTTCATTCTTTGTTATTTTCAGGTGAATCCAACTCCCTACAAAGATAATCTCACTCGACTTTTAGTCTATACTAATGTAAGTTTGTCTCAATAAAAATAAATGTTACACAATTAACATTGATTCTGAGTCTACAGCTTGGAATAGACACTATTATGCCTCAACGTGCAATATTTATATTATAGGCTGGAGAATCGCATTGTTTCAATACGTACTGCCCCGCAAGTATACTTGTTCGTTCAGATATACCAATAGATGGGGCTTTTGACAGAACGTCTAAAGGTTGGAGGAACTATATATATACAACAATTCTTTATTTACAAGGTATTAACCATTGATTAAGAATTAAAAGCTTGATTCTAAGAAAAAACAATTAATTTGAACTTTTGTTGATCCACAACAGGATGAAATCAATGGGAATTGGTACTTGACATTTGGAAAGGAAGGTGAGATTATTGGGTCTTGGCCAAAGAATAGATTCACAAGTTTAACCGATTCTGCTACATATGTTGAGTGGGGAGGAGAAGTATACAGCCTCATGGTGTGCTAAGTCCAGAAATGGGGTTTGGCACTGCAGTCTTTGAAAATGGCGAGCCTGGAAGGGACGCATACTGTTCAGAAATTACAGTTGTAAATAAATAATTGTGGATGCAATGGACACTGAAGAATTTGTAGATGTCGATGCATATCAGTTGAAGGGTAGAGGCTATTTTAATGCTTACTATAGACATATATTCTTTTATGGCGGCTTTGGTGGGGTATGAAGGAGGGGATTGAGATGAACTTTGTACTCTGTTTTCATCCTAAAGCTTAATAATATAAAGTGATGTGATTGTTGTTTACTGTTTATTAATCATGCAAGTTATAAAAATTATTGTTTTTGTTAATTCAACTCAAGTCTCTCACCTAAGAACCGAAATTTTTATTGCCAACAGGAGGAAGGAAAATAGATTCTAGGTAACATGCATTTACCGTTAGAGCCAGGGAATATTCTGTATCTATTAACCAATATTAATTATGTCTATCAAAGAATTTGGCGAAGTGGGTTTCTGATACAACTTCTTCTAAGGCCAAAATAATTTGAGCTTTAATTTGGAAAGAAATCCAAGTCCAAAGCTAATGGGCAAACTGCCATAGCCATTCAACTAATAACGAGTTGAATGGTCCTCCTGGCTTAAGGCCACATCATCAAAGTGTGACATGTGGCTAGTGCACGATAACAAACTAATCCACGTGGCCTCATTGCTGGCGACAAGTACTGCCACGTGGATGCTCAATATAATAATAATAGTAGTAGTTGTAACGGCTTCTTCGTTTGCAATTTTCTTCTTTGTAATTTCCCCAGTACACTTCTGTACAGATGAAGAGTCCATTTTCCCTTCTTTTTTTTTTGAACTGTATCCATTTTCGCATTTCATCAATTAGGAATCCACATTAATTTGAATAAAAATGAAGACTGTGGAATCCAGCGTTGATTTCCACATGAAAAAACCAATCTCAGAAACTGGAATTGAAAAAGAAAGATTGGATTTTTTTCAGGAAACAGCTATAATTTTAGCCAAGAATTTCTAATATTAGTGAATTGTTAATCTATTTTCATCAATTTCCATATCTACAAGTCCCACCATGTATAATCTCCATAGATTACGGGTAACCCTCTTTCCTTTTGTGCATAGCTACCATTTTCATGGCCTCATTTGAATTTTCCAATTGTTCTTTATTACCAAACATAGTTAACAAGCATGCATGTCCAAAACTGAAAATGTTTTTACATTCATCTTCTCTGAATCCAAAAGCAAGCAAGATGGTTTTGGTGAGTATTTCCATGCTATCTTTTGTGTTGTTATATATGATCAATGTAATTCCATCAAGTTATTCAATAACAGCCTCTGCTTGTTTTTCTTTTTGCATATAGGATTCATGTCTTCAAAGGCTGCTGCTCTGATAATTCTGTTTCTATGGTGTCCATTATCAAACTATAATGAAGTTGATGGCAGAAGATTATCAAGAGAAGAAGAATTGGAACTTGACAAGGAGCATGAACGTCTTACTAAACCAGCAGTTGAAACCATTACAGTCAGAAAATTAACTCATATATATATGTTAACACTCGGGCCTCCGCTTTGACATGCTACATTAAATTATGAGTTAAGAGTGTGGACTTGCAAAGCTTCTCAAGTGAATGGACTTCTTTTTAATAATAAAATTAGGCTTGTCCATTTTAATAATTGGGCTTACTTTCAAAATGGCCTTCGCCATTTTAGTCATAAGCACCGTACATATATCAACACTTTTTTTTCTTTGTTTTTTTTCAACGTGGGACAACTACTTTCAATTCTCTCGCTCAAGTGTTGCACTGAATTTTTTTTATTTCAGTTAACACTTGCCTTCTATGGGCCTAAATCCTTCACACAGCTGTTTTTTTTTTAGGCTTTAAGTGATGGACCTCATGGCTTCTTTTTTTTTTTTCTTAAATTGTGAGCCTTGCTTTCCTGGATTTGATCCTTAACATATCACCTCTTTCTCTTCGGGCTTTAAGGTATTGAATCTAAATTTTCTAGCCCAACTCAAGTCTTCAAGAACATGTTGGGCCACACTAGCCTAACCCAATGTTCAGAATAATATTGAATCTAGCTCCACCAGAAAACTTTTCTTAAGGCCCTTTGGATCTTTAGTACTGTTAAGTTTTGTGCTCTAATACCACTGTTAATATTTGAGCCTCCTCTTTGACATGCTTCATTAAATTATGAGTTAAGAGTGTTGACTCGCAAAGCTTCTCAAATGAATAGGCTTCTTCTTCTTAATAAAATTGGGCTGCTCCACTTTAATAATTGGGCTTACTTCCAAAATGGCCTTGGCCATTTTAGTCACAAGCACCCTACATATATCAACACTTCTTTTTCTTTGTTTTTTTTTTTCAATGTGGGACAACCACTTCCAACAATATATATATATATATATATATATATCTGTTTCTTAATATTTGTTTGAGATTATTATGTTATGAACTTATTGATATATTGTCATGCATGCAGACAACCTATGGCGATACATATGATTGTGTGGACTTCTACAAACAACCTGCATTTGATCACCCTTTACTCAAGAACCAGTCTTTTCATTTTCAGGTTCTTTTTTTTTCACATTTAAATCTATTTCATTACTTAAATCTGCATTTTGTATCCATGAATCAGTATAAATATTACTAATGTTTTAGGATTGAATTATTCCAAATGAGACCTAATACTCCCCTCCTAAAGGAAGGAGACAGAATAATAATTTTTCATCAGTCTTTAGACCAGAAAACATATGGCTAAATGGCAAAGGTTGTCCAATGGGTGCTGTACCAATTAGGAAAATTACTAAAGATGATCTCATCAAAGCCAAACTGGCTTCAGAAATGTATGCTTCAAATTTGAATCCTCAAACGGCTTCCTGGCATGGTGTTCATGTGAGTTTATTTTTACATGTACACTATAATAAAGAAAACAAACTTACCTTTATGCAGTTGTTTTGACTAATCCTTCATAATGGCACAGTTTGCTGTCCTTCGCACAAAGTCTGGTCCGGATAGAAAATATTATGGAGCAGGAATGATCACCAGCTTGTATCATCCACAGCTACTTGATGTGTCACAGTACAGCTCTAGTCAAATTAAGATCCAAAATGGTCGGGATACTATTGTAGTTGGGTGGACAGTAAGTTAAATTTCTACATCTTTTTACTTCATCTATGTGTTAAGATTGCTAAACTATTAATTTGTATGGTCCCATATTTTTCTCAGGTGAATCCTAGAGTATATCCAGATTTTAAAACTCTGCTTCTTTATATACACAAGTGTAAGTTTCGCTGTTTTAACTTAACTAAACTTTAATTCCAAGTTAATTGGGATTGACTAAATAAATTCTCTTTTTTTACATTAGTCGATTATAGGTTATATTTTTGGAGAGATATAAGATGATAAGACTGTAAATTTCATTGTCTAATTAGACAAAATTAATTCTTTTCAGCAAATTATAGTCAAAGTTAATTGCTACCAGGCTGGAAATATTCATTGCATGAATACTCACTGTGGTGGATTTGTACATGATAGCCCAGACATACCTCTTGATCTTGTTTTCAATCCACTTTCCACAAGAGGTGGAGCAATACATGAACAACATTTCTTCATTTACAAAGTAAGCTATTCTGTTCATCTTTAAACATCAATTCTTTAATGATGAACTAATTTTTGGCCTAACAGTAAGCTTTTTCCTCTGTGACGATAGGATCAATATAATGGAAATTGGTATCTTGAAATGTCATTTGGGTCAGATTACAATGCAGCAGTTGGATGGTGGCCGCAACAGATTTTCACAGCCCTGGCAGACTCAGCCACCTACCTAGAATGGGGAGGGGAAGTGTATAGTCCTCCAAATATTCCAAGTCCTGAAATGGGTGCTGGTGCTCTTCCAATTGCAAAAGACCCCCGTAATGATTCATTTTGTGCACGG
Organism: Garcia nutans; assembly: GCA_947685225.1. Classification (NCBI taxonomy): domain Eukaryota; kingdom Viridiplantae; phylum Streptophyta; class Magnoliopsida; order Malpighiales; family Euphorbiaceae; genus Garcia; species Garcia nutans. Next base: position 2,870,427 of record CANTUV010000089.1, read on the forward strand.
CTAACCTTTGTAAATCGACAATATCAAATTGTAGATGCTCTGCAACTCGAACCATTTGCAGATATTGACAATTACAGAGTTGTAGATTCAGCATATGTTGGGGGTCATTTTCACCATTTGATGCTTTTTGGTGGCAAAGGAGAGTATACTGGAAATTGAATCATTTGAAAAAATTATTACCACATTCTATATATGTATATCTCTCTTTGGATTCTATAAATTGAAATAAATTGGTATTTAAAGAAGCACAAAACCAGGTCAATGATTGTTAAAATTTATTGTACTTGAGACTGATGCAGAAACGACAGTTCATAGATTGTAGGTTATTGCTAACTAACAGGAATGTTTTGAGGTTATGTCGGGTTAAAAGATCATCTAACAGCACACTAAAGAACTGCCTAACAATAAATACATAATAAATTCAGAATTGATTTCTCTATCTCCGTATCAATACTCGAATAAAAGATCAGTTGATATAACAATCCATACAATTAATTGCCTGGCCCTCAAATGTGTTAGTGGACGCTGATCAAATATGGCATGAACCTCCTGCATTCTTGCTGGACTTTCTTATGTAATGATTCCAATTAATGATATTGCTTATTTTCCATCAAAAACAATTTATTAAAATTTATATTAATATTAACACTGATTTTCATGGCTAAAACATCTCTGCATATATGCAACAGTAATGTCTGATAATTAAGTTCTTCAAACTTAATTATAAATTCTTGGCATATCAAGATATAGCACAGCGACAAATGCAATTTCAGCTTTAAATGAGCTCTGAATATAGTTATTGCAGATCTCTTAATATAGATATTGCATGATAAAAGGATGCAATCAATGGAGGAAGTTGGAAATGAAATGAGGGTGTTTTGGCCAAAGATTAGATTCACAAAATTAGCAGATTTTTGCTAAATAATTTGAATGTTGGAGAAGTGTATAGTTCTGCTTGTAAGCATAGTCCATCAATGGGTTCTAGCATTATATTATTTTTAATTTTTAAATAATAAAAATAAATATTTAAAATTTTCACTATTTATAGATTTTGCTCATGTTTCTTAAACCCTAAACCTCCCAATTTACTTATTTTGTTCAGAACCATACTCTGTTCCAGTTTCTACTTTTTACCATGTACTCGTTAATCCTGTTCCAACGCTCCAGAACCATCTCAGACTGCCTTGGTACCCGAATATTCACTCGGTTCATGGGCGGCGGCCCACGGACCTTCCCCGGCGGCCTGAACAAGTGGCAGTGGAAACGCCTCCACGAGAAAAGAGCCAAAGAGAAAGAAAAGAAACTACTGGAGCAAGAGAAACAACTCTACCAAGCCCGAATCCGCTCTCAAATTCGAGCCAAACTCGCTGGTAAATCTGACCAGGATTCCAACTCGGATGCGAACACCACCAGTTACAGCCCCATGAGCCCCAAAGACCACATCAAAGCCCTCGCTGATCGTTTCATGAAAGTAGGGGCTGAAGATTTGTGGAACGAAAACGATGGCCCGGTGACATCTCCGTTGCCGAAATCAAATGAAAGGCCGCGACCAATTGGGTTTAATCAACGGCCGAGTTCTATCAATTCGCCGATTGATTTGAGGAAACTTATGAAAGAGGGGCATAATGTATGTCAGAATTGGGACAATTTGAGCAATGTTTATAATTACACAAAGTCAAGGGATTATTCAGTGCAGAGAGGTTCGAATTTTGGATATAAAAATGATCCGGTAAAGCCTTTTCAACCTAATTTGACACAGAAACAGAGGAAATTTAGGAGGAATGAAAGTTCAGGTGATGATGAATTGGATTATGGTTTTGGAAATCAATCAATGAAGCATTTCACAGGCCACTTGGTGAATAACAGTGGGAAGGGGAGTGATTTGAGAAAAGCGAGCGACTTTAAGAAGAACATGATCTTCTCTTCTCATAAACTAAGAAGATTTCGGAGAAATGATAGTTCTTCTAGTGATGATGAGGATGCTGATTTTGAGCTTGATTCAGATGATGAGGGAGAAAAGCGAGGGAGGAGTGAGAGGGCGATTGGGAGTAGGGCTGCTTTGGGAAAAAATGATATGAAGATAACAAAAAGAGTGCCACTGAAAGAGCTTGAAGAGGAGATGGATTTTGAAAAGGAGGTGGAGTTGATTAGGCATGAGCTCGAGAAGAAAAAGTTGGCTACAAAGAGTGAGACAAGTGAAGAAGAATCAATTCTCAGTCAGAAAAGGTCAGTAATCAGGTTGTTTGATAGTAATATGAGAATGGGTAGGTTTTATGCATTTATACTTTCCATTTTTCTGCTATGAAATGTACATGTTTCGCAGAGGTTTTTAATCGATTAGGATTTAGGACTGGTAAACAAATTGTATTTCTCAACTGTGTTTTGTAACTACTTTGTGAGCCTATCTGTTAATTGGTGATTTGCTGCCTTGATCCTACAGATTTGATGAATGTGACTTGTCTCCATTGACTGTGAAGGCACTTACGGCAGCTGGCTATATCCAAATGACTCGGGTGCAGGAGGCTACTTTGTCTGTTTTCCTTGAAGGTGTGCTAGTTATGACTTATGTTTCATTTCAAAATCCCATGATAGTTTAGTTTGTTAATCCATTAGTTTGACTGCAACATATACTTGTTATTGTCATCATGGAATTCCTTAGTTACATGGCATGATCTTCAAGAAGACATTATCTTTGGAAAAAAAAGTGCATAGTAGTCATAAATGGTTCTAAATATTATATTTTGATATATGCTTGATTCTTGTCCTCAGGACTAATAATTATAGTTTTTGTGGATCAGATGCTAGTTATTTAAATTGCATAAAATGACATTTTTTTGGCTTAATTTAATGAACATATGGTTTATTTTAATTTGAACTGAAGCAGGCAAGGATGCTTTGGTTAAAGCCAAAACTGGAACAGGCAAAAGTGCAGCCTTTTTGGTACGTTACCACTTCCTTGGCATTCTCATGAACTAAGTTATCATATTTTAGGCTCTTTCTTTCTGTATTATTGTTAAAAACCAACAGCTTCCTGCAATTAAAACAGTTCTGAAAGCAAAAGGTAGCAAGGTCAATCGACGGGTTTCTCCAATATATGTTCTTATTCTCTGCCCCACTAGAGAACTAGCAAGTCAAATAGCTGCTGAAGCAAATGCTATGCTGAAGCACCATGATGGCATAGGTGTGCAAACTCTAGTTGGGGGTACACGTTTCAAAGATGATCAGAAACGCCTAGAAGTGGATCCTTGCCAGGTTTGCTCTTATGCTTTATTCTGATGAACTTTTGACTCATAACATGGAAGGCGAAAATGTGGATAGGAAAATAAGCAATGAAGGAGATACTTCAAAATTTGAAGTTACACTTTTATAACTGATAAAACATGCTGATATTCATCTCCTTCTACTTTGAATATTCTCCAGATAATTGTTGCAGCCCCTGGTCGGCTGCTGGATCATATCGAGAATAAAGGTTCTTTGTCTATGCATTTAATGGGCTTGAAGATGTTTATTCTTGATGAAGCTGACAACTTGCTAGACTTGGGATTTCGGAAAGATGTGGAAAAAATTATGGACTGCTTGCCCCGGCAGAGGCAATCTTTGATGTTCTCAGCAACAATTCCAAAAGAGGTTTGTTGATCTTCTAACGTCTAAATTAGCAGTTTCTCCTATGTTTCATGACTGCACTAAAAATTTAGATTGTGTTTTGCTAATACATACACAGGTTCGTCGAATATCTCGGCTTGTGTTGAAAAGAGAGCATGCTTTCATTGATAATGTGGGCCTGGGTTGTGTGGAAACTCCTGCCAAGGTATACTATTAATTATACCTCCTGGTGTGGTGAATGACAATATTAGACATGCAAGTAATCATGGTCACTGTTAATTCCCAGTTTGCTGGCATTACGACAGCAAAGATCATGGGCCACCTTTTCTGAAATTTATTTTGGCTTTGTCAATTCAGATTAAGCAGTCTTTCCTAATTGTTCCATATGACTTGCATTTTCAAGCTTTGCATCATCTCTTGAAAGAGCATATCCTCCGAACACCTGATTATAAGGTAAAGTGCTGTAGCTTCTGGATTTTGTTTTATTTTGAAATTTGGAAATACATGTACCTGAGGCTTTGACATTTAACTCGTACTCAGGTCATTATTTTCTGTACAACTGGAATGGTTACATCACTCATGTATATGCTTCTCCGGGAAATGAAAATGAATGTTAGAGAAATGCACTCTAGAAAGCCTCAGTTACATAGAACTCACGTGTCTGATGAGTTCAAGGAATCTAAACAATCAATTCTTGTCACATCTGATGTTTCAGCTCGTGGAATGAATTATCCTGATGTTACTCTGGTCATTCAGGTATTCATCAAGCTCATGAAATTTATTTATTTTCTGCATGTTTAAAATCACAACTATATGTTCAATTTATGCATCAGTGAACAATTTTCTTGCTACCACTACAATTTTCTTGAATTGCTTCTAAAATGTCTCGTCAGTGTATCATAATGCACTAACTAGAGTCTTAACAGCTTGTCTTAGATTTAGAGGTATGCTGTATGTTCTCATGGTGAGAGTTGAATCAATATGGGACGATATTCTTTCTTTTTTTATTGCTATTGAAAGTTCAGCTATGGTTTTACACAGGAACAAGATACACTACATATTCCTTTAATCGTTAAGATCCAGCTCGTATCTATGTCCTGTAATTCAATTATCTTCTATATATGTTCTCATCTCATATGATTCTCAAGTCTGTGGAGTTAGCTGTATGATTATGGCCTATGCTTTTATTTTCTTAATTCTTAGCATGTCTTACATTTATTTTATAATTATCTTATCTTTTTATGTCCTGCTCTTAATTCTAAGTACACCCTTCTATGTGATTACTACATCTTTTACTGCTTACTTCTGAATGCTAATTTTTTTTTTAATGTTCTTCATTATTCATGTTGCATCCTTGTTATTTAGAATGAAGTTATTCGCAAGTTGCTGCTTTTTATTGCGGAATCTTTCAACACGGAATATATTTATTCATAAGGGCAGGACTTTTAGGCAAGCAAAGGATGCAAAAAATATGCACATGCTACTTGTCCATGTTATGTTATTGGTAGAAACATTACTTGTATTACCCGGCGCATAGTTACTGGATATATATGAGAGACGGAACACAGAAAACTTTTGAACACAGAATAAATATGTGCTAGCGAATAGTAATTGACTTATGTTGATCAAGTTAAAAATTAGGATCATCCATGTAAACTTTCTAAATTACTTGCAAAAGGGAAAAAAAACCATAATTCTATGTATAATTTACTAAATTAATTGCTAATTTTATTATTCAACATAAGAACAAGTCACAGCACGCATGAGAAAGATCTCACTCTTCTGAAGTAATGTTGTTCAAAATGTTCCATTTGTTATACGTTGTTACGCTAAATGAAAGTACATTTTACGTGGAAACTTTTGGTACACAAGCTTAATATCTCACCATTTTTCTATATCATGTTTTCTGACCGTGCTTTTAAAGCTTCCTATGCCGCATGGACATCAGCATGATCCATAAATCCAAGCGTTGGTTGTCTAGGCCAAAAAGTCCATATATTTGAATAGATCCATTGTGCTTTGCATTTGGACTTTTGTATTGTTTTGATGGATGGACATGCCTTCAATATTCTCATGCATGGTAGTAGACACTGTGAAAACCTTTCAACTTAACAAGGGACAAGTGAGAATGCAAAGGATGCAAGCAATTAGTTTAAAGAGTGTAACTGTTTTTCTTGGTGGTGTCTTTGAGCCTAAGTAGAATCATTTTAATCATCGGCAAATTTATGAATAGATACTCGTTGGAAGGGGTCAATAAAAGCCAAACCCTTAGAAGAATTCAACTGAAGGAGATCTTGACTATCAATTCATGCATAAGATCTTCCATAATGATTTTCTATATAATTTCTACTAAATTGCTGTTTCACGAGTAGTTCTGATTGCTTCATATCATTTTCTGTTATTAAGATATTATTTAACTTATCATGTCTTTTTTGCTCCACAAGTTGATACTTCATAGTGAATAATATATGATATTGGTGTCGGGATTACTTCTCTAGCCAAAGAGGTTTCCTGACTGCTTTGTTTTCATTGGTCCATAATGCAGGTTTTCTGGACTGATGGAGAAAGAAAGCTTCAAACACTTGGCTGTTAAAAGGAGCTGGGCAGATATGAACTATGATATACTGGTAAGGATATTCATGATGCCGAGCACTATGGATTTGCTTTCGAGCATTTCTCTCGTTTGTCCTTCATGGCTTGCTGCTTGTCAACATCCATCTCTTTGGCGCACGCTTGATTTGGCAACTTTGAAGTACCCTTTTGTTAACCCGCAAGATCATTTTGCCCCATTAGATAATTGGCCAAGTAGCAGGTTGATGAAAATATTGAACAGTGCATTAATTCTCAGTGGGACCAATGTGACGCCCTTGATTTTCCATTTTCATATTTACATTCAGGATGCACACTTGATCTTTGCAGCTGAAAGGTCTTTTTTCGTATTTTCGCTACAAGCTACTAAATGTTTTTCAAACAAGAGGCTACTAGCCAGGCTGAATTTGTTACTTGTGCTGATCTCTTTCCTGCAGATGTCCTAGGCTCAAACAACTGTTTTTGCCAGCTTGGAATCAATTATCTATAGATGGATTCTGCACAGCCATTGGAAAGTTGAAAGAGCTCGAGTCTCTGACTCTCCCATCCAATTATTTACTCTCTAAAATCCTGCAGATAATTGGTATACGTTGTTCGAAGCTCACTGATCTCAAAATAATGATCCCTTTTGATCATGACTTTGCAAATACCTTGTTTATTTATCTCCCAAAGCTTAAGGCCTTGAGTTTGAGGTGCGCAATGGTGCACAAAGATGCTTTGAGACTCACATTAATGCTCTTTGATGATCTGGAGGTGCTGAATATAACTCACAGCCTGATTGTAAACTTTTATCCAGCTGATGGCCCAATTACCTATGGTTGGTGCCTGATCCATCAATTATTGAACAAACCTCGAGGCTTAAGAAATTCCTCTGGTGTGAAACAGAATCTTGCACAATGTGTCAGCGTGTTCTTGATGATTTAGGATGCCTCAAATGGAATGAATGCGAGAAAGACCTTTGGCGAGAAGATGAGGTGAGTTCTTTTGTTGTCTGAGCATGTATGTTGAGATCTTTCAGATATTTAAGCAGGTTAACGTCCTGTAAAGACTGTTAGTTAAATAAATCATCTTCATGTGATGAAAATTAGTAGCTTTCCATTTCTAGTTTCTCATAAAGTAACAGAAATTTAGAGGCGATCATTTTAGTATGCTGAACTGGAAAATAAATAGGGAGTGAAATGTGTAGAAACCTGTAAGATGGTGAATTTCTTTCACATTAAACATTTATCATCCTAATGTTGCATCCTACCAGGAAACTACTAAATCTTGCTGATAATAATATTCTAACAGTTATCAGAAAATCCCATATGAAATAACCAGTAATTATATCAAAATTTTAACATTCTTTCTCATTTGAGCTGAGAAAATTTATTTTGCTTTAAGATTTGCCTTCTATTGCATGCCTTTTATTGGTATTTATACAAATACATAAACCCATGGCTGATAAGTACATTGTTATTACCATTGCTCCCAATTTCAAGCCTTTTCAACAGCTTGAAAATAACCCTAAGAAGCCTAACTTAATATTGCAATACAACTTTCTGTATTGCAAGGCATGTCAAATGCAGGGAGATTCCACTTTATTGAATTGATGTGATGTATTAGCAAGTAAAGTTGATGCATTCTGTTGTGAGATTCCTTGAATGTTCACATAATAAATGATCCTATAGTAGTTTGAATCTTTTCATCCATTTTTTATTGAATACTGTCAATATCCTCAAAACCCTAAGCTGTTTGGATTTCATAAGGAAACAATCTCAAAAAACAAGCTAATAAAGGAATTAATCATATTTCAGACCAATTTGTCAGTGGATGTTGGTGAAAATATGCAAGCATGAAAAGAAAACAACACATTCATTGATCATAACTGCTGCATCAAGCAAATCTGATATTAAAATAAAGGCCTATCTTTTAAATAATTAAATCTCCGCTTGTATCAACTCTGTAACCTCATTCCTAAAGTCCTGAGCTAAACCCCAGAAACTTGATGATCTAGTTGCTCACCCTTGAAGCTCACAAACATGAAATTTCTGATTTGAGCAACAGATGGTAGTTGAAAACTTCTAAACTCTTTTTCTTGGTAAAAACAAAAATATTTAGTTCTAAGTTTCACTACATTTTGTTTGGTAATCAATAATGTAATTGTAGGCGTATAAATATGTATTGCCTGCTTCTTGTTCTCAAAGTCTTCTTGTTTTATTTAATTTTTTTTATGAGGTGATCAAAGTCTTTTTTGTAATTTCCTAGGATTACATCTTGGTTAAACAAATGAAATCTTTTATCATGGAACGTGTGGATTTTAGAAACATTTCATTTCAAAGATTACGGCAATTAATAATAGATCTTCTTCTTCTTCTTTTTTTTTTAATCTTTTGGCATTTTAGATTGGCAACTTTGAACTTCAAAAGCAATTATACTTCCGTAGAAGAAAGATAAAGCCAAAAGGAAGTAGTGATGTAATTATATTAAAATGACCACCTCAAGCTTTCCTTGTGGTTATTTGTTTTTTAACTTAATGGTGATTGTAGCAGCAAGAACCATAATAGCTTTGCTATAATTACAATCTTTTCTTTCTTTCTTTCTTTCCCTTTGGGAAAAATCTTAATTGAACCTCCATATATCAAGAGAAAGAAACCAAAAAAGTCCAATACATGATCATGTCAAAGAACCACTCAATTCAAAAACTCAAAACATGTAGTGTTTCAATAATCCCATCTCCAAACTTGAAACTAAGAATTGAGCTTGAATATGAAAGGAAGCAAAAATCTCATATGATAACATAGTAGAAGAGTAAGATTGATTGTAAATTGTCTCTTTGTTATCTGATTATTTCTTTGCTAGGACACTCACTTCCTTTATAGGCTAATGTCCTACTAGGCATTAGCTAATTATTACATTGATTGTATGGTGTTGATTGCATTAAAAGTCTATTTATTGCCTATAGTATTAATTGAAGATGTATTCAGAACTAAAATTTCAGCTTATTCCTCTGCAATTTCATTCTTTGTTCTTCTTGTTCAGCTAAGTTTTTTGTTTAGTCAGCTGGTGTCATCAATTTCTTCATTTTCATTCTGCAAAAGTTATAATGCATTTCCCACATCTGGTACACTGGTTCTTGATGTTCAATTTTTCAACTGTTTCAGGCTTTCAGCTTTCTCAACTGGTCCTTTTCTAAAATCATTTTAACAGTTACTTCCTGAAAACTGTTTCCTGCAAATGTTTCTGAAACTTTCTGGGTATTCTGATTTTTTCCTGATGGTTACTCTTGTATACATCAATAGCCCACAACAACTTATCACAACCAGAACCAGCAGCAATTGCGGTATACCTTTACAAAAATTAATAAAAATTTGGTCAAACTATTAAATTCCTCATTTATACAGCTGCTATAATAATTAAGTTTCCAACAGCTTGTCGAATGCAAGAAAAGAACACATTTAACTTGCTTATATTCTTAAATGTTGACATTTATAACCATCTGTACAATTTTGAATATGATCAAAACATTGACTCTTCATTCAAACCATACATATCTATGAATTTCTGATTTAATTCTTAATAAAACTAATCTTTCTAGTATATTTTGCTGTGATTTGTGATCTGAAAAAAATAAAAAGATCTTGACTTTTTGGATTCAGTATGCAAGAAAAATGGAAAGCTAATGATGTGCTTCTAAGAAAATAGAAATTTCAAGATGGTAATCTCTCTACATTGGCTTTTGATTATGGGAGTATGTAAATTAGCAAAGAACCGGCCTAATGTCACACAGTTCTGGGAAGGCCAAATTTACCCTAAGATTTAGATCATATTATTATCAAATCTGGTTTTGTGACCAATCTTTTTAAATTTGAAATTTATTCGGACCCCATTTACTCAAATACAAGGCATCAACTATCAAGGAAAATATTGTAATAATAATCTTGTATGGGTTATCCAAAGAAGTTAATACAATCAAAATTTAGAAAAAAAAAATGAAGCTTATTGATTATGGTTTATTTTTTAAATTCCTACTATCAGGTAATTATCAAGTGTAAAAATATTTAATTCAATGTTAATATTTATTGCATATCAAAACATAGTCTAACGTGTATATTTGCATAATCAATTCTTTTTTCCTTGTATTGATCTTAAAAAAAAATTACCCGTTGTTGAATTGGGAAAAAAAGAAAAAAATAACTGTGTGAATATATTTTAATTCCTAAATTCAAATAAAGCAACAAAAATTCATTAAGTGTAAATGTCTTCACAGTGTTTGCAATTGCTTCATAATTGAATTGAAAATCCTGCAAGTAAACGGCAGAAATTGACCAGTTTGGGATCGACATTTCTTATTTTCTTTTCGGATAAGCAGTCTCTCCAATTTCATATTTGATTAAATTTATGAATGATTTAGTTTTTATTAGACAAAATAAATACATAAAATACACAAAAACAATTGTCTTTATTACTTACCAAAGAAAAATTTGAAAAAACAAACTTGTTAATATAATTTTACGGCAAATGCATATTTTTTGAATATACTGATAATCTATTCTGTCTTTTATTATAATACTAAAAAAAATTAAGAAAGCAAAATCATTCATATAATTCATATTACTATATATGAAAATTGAAAATATATATTATATTTGATTCTGCTCATGACATGGTAAACGAAAATTAATTTGATTATATATATATATATGACGTAAGGATTATTATTAATACATTGGGTCAGGTCAGTGTGGAACGACTTGCTAAAAACAAATCCTTCAGAAAGTGACATTTTTTTCACATAGATATGCCAAATTCACCATTACCAAAAAAAAAAAAAAAAGTCCAAATATCAATAATAAATTAGGAAAATTTTATTTACTTAACTAATCAATAATAAATTAATAATCATCCTGTTGATGATGTGGCAGTAGACTTTTTGGTGCCAAAATTTTGTCCTTCCTCGATTCAAAAAGTCATTATTATTATTATTATTATTATCATCGTCACCATCTTAGATATTTAAAGAATTATTATAGTTTATCCTTATAATAAAATAAAAATTTTATTTCAGTTAAAGTGCTATTTTGTAAAATTAAAAAATATATATTATTTTTAACATTTAAGGTTGTCAACTTGCCATTGTTACCATCTATACATTAATAATATTGCAATTAAAAAAATATATTTTAACATTATTGGAATTAAAAAAATATTTTAATAATGACATTAAAAAATATAAAATAAGATTTTGATTTATTAAAAAAATTTAATAATTAACTTAATACTTATATAAAAAAATAACTCTTATTACAAGATAAAAGGAGTAAAAGATTTTCCACTATAATAATAATTAATATAGGCATTAATAAAATATAGTATTTAATAAGGGCAATATTGTCGTGTGGAAGATCCTAATTATGTGGTTAGCCATCTTCTAATATTCTATTTGATTTTCCTTCGGTAACTTGACAAATTGTAATAATATTTGATATATGATAAGTTCCCTTGTAATAAGCTTACATTATTATTATTATTATTATTATTATTATTATAAACCCAAATGTGCAAATGAGATTCATTTTCCATTAAGTCAACGCTCCTCACCCATACTGTTCTTTTAAATCAGCAGTTCATCACTCAACTGAGTGTTTCTAAAAAGACCAAACTACCCTTTTTCATATATGTTATTGCATCAAATCAAATTCTACCCTATATATTCACATAATTACAATATAAACAAATTAATTAAAACAAAGTTATTTTAATTTAAATTTTGATATGATCAATTTTCATTTTCCTATATTAATATTTAAAAAAATGCCAAAGATTCAAATGAACTCCAGAATTATAGTTATAATTACGACTTGTATTTTATTATTTTTATAATTATTTATATTTTTTAATTAAAAATGGGTTAAATATGCTTTAGCGTGACAATAATTCAAATTACGGTTAAGTCTTGCACATGCTATTGTATAATATTTGAAAAGAGTTTTTTTTATATAATTTAACTTTGATTAGAATTCAAAATTAAAAAAAAAATCTTTAGCTTTAATAAAGGATTTTAATATCACTAAATTAAAATGAGAAGAAGGTATAAGATTAATAAACACAACTTTTAGGGCTGCTTAATCATGTGATTGTAAATATATGACAAAATAAAGGACGTTTATGTCATTAAACATGATTAATTGAAAGTTTTGGCACCATGCTAACCACAAAGTTCACTAGATTATCTATAATATAAGAAAAAAAATTGGAAAAAAAAACATTTCTGCCCTTATTTATAAACACTTCAATTCAACTTATATAGCTAAGCTCTTGTTTTTTTTTTTTAGTTTTTTTAATATAATCTCACTTTCTTGCACTTTCTCAGAATCATCAAGAAACCATGAAAATTCCATTTCCAAATTCAAGATTCCCATTTCTGCTTCTGGTGCTGTTGATCATACTTTCTATTGGCCATCTCTCAAGTTGCCGCCATCTTCATGTAAACACTGCAAATGATCAAATTGCAGAGCAAACAACTGCAGAGTTTTCTTGGCAAGTTCCTGCAGAAGCTCCTCGAGGATATTCTGATAAAGATGAGATCGACCCAGGCTATGGAGTTTCTTTTAGAAGAGTTCCAGGCGGACCAAACCCACTTCACAATTGAAAATTTGATAATTAAAGCTTTATATATTCACAAACAAATGCCAATCTTTTACTTTAAATTGAGTTCTTTTTTTTTTTTTTGCAGTTCATATAGTCACTTTCTTTCTTTCTTTCTTTCTTTTTTTTTTGTTGCTTACAAGAAAAAATCTAACTTTGTTTTTCTTTGTATTTTTTCAATTTTATACAATGCTTTGTTTGGAAAGTTAATTGTAATTTTATCTTAGATTTTTTAAAAAAATGCACTATTTTATTGTCCATTAGAAGGTCAAATTAGAGTAAAATCCATGCATAGTCGTAACAGTGTATTTATTGAATTTTAGAAATTTTGAGCATATGACTATATAATTGTAAAATAGCAGAAATAGAAATGTATATTTTTCTTGATTTGTTTTGATTATTTTTTTATACAGTTGATTCTAATTAATTTAAAATTAAAATTAAATTAAAATAAATTGAGCGAACATGCATCAGATTATATAAGTTTAATAATGTTGCATATTCTATATTTATTATCTAAACAATAACTGGTAAGAAGAAGATGGTTGATTAGAAAATTAATTAAGTCAAAGTTTGTGCAAGAGTGCCTAATTAAATAAAATAATTAAAAAAAAGAAACAAAAAAGAAAGGATTAGAGAAGAACATATTATTATTAAAATGGCTTTCAAGCACCCACTAATCGTAATTAAAATTTATAAGTATAATATAATGGGTTTACAAAAGAAGTCAAATATGAATACATCAGCAATTGGCTAATTGGTTTTGGACTCTATTATATTATTTTTGTTTTTAAGCAACGTGGGGCAAGCAAAAACATTATATTTTGCAAGCCATAAACTATTTTTTGTATAGAAATAATAAATATTTAGTTTCATGTGATTGTTTACCGTTTTTTTTTTTTTAATTTTTCCTCGACAGGTCAACGTAATAAATATTTGTTTGTAAGGATTCAAAGATGTAACTTCCATGTTAAAAAAAAAGAACAAAATGTGAACATTTATGGAGGATTTAATTGCATATGCTGCTGTATTTCACCTGCAATTTATGGAATAATTATATAATGAAATCATTGTATTACAACAAGCCAATCGAATATTAACATGTGACAATATTTATCACATGTTGATATTCGATTATCTTATTGTAATACAACGGTTTCATTGTATAATTATTCCAATTTATGGCTCTTCAGGAGGGATAGCATGTAGCAACTAACAATGGAGTAAGAAAGAGGCACAAGTCCAATAAGAATTAAAGAGTTCTTTCATCACTGTCTAACTCGTAAATCCTAAGAGATTGATCTTACTTAGTAAAAAATAACAAAAATTTTACTGTTTTTATAATCTTAGCTTAATTTTAGAAAAATGATTTAAAAAAAAATATTTGATCATGATTATTATAAAGCCAAAATGTGCAAGGTTTTCATCTAGGGGCCATCAAATTGCAACTGGTTTTTTTTTTTTTATTAATTAATATTGAGAAAGCAACGTCTAAAATTCAAACTTAAAATTTAAACATGAGTAATAGAGCTTTTGGCCATCAAAGAGTTGATGGTTAAGTGTAACTAGTTTGTACTCAAATTTTTATTATATTCATATTTAATATTATTTATTTAAAATATTTAACAAGCATATTTTATATTGAATTAAAAGTGTAAGGGTGTATTAAGAAAAATGTTTATAAATCTATATTATCAATAAAAATAATTAATTTTTCTTAATTTTTATAAAATAAAAGTATGTCTAATAAAATAAAATGGAGGGAGTAATACATTCAAATGGACCTAACTATTTATGTTGAGCTTAGCTCAATCCAAACTAGGTCCAAATTTAATTCAAGATAGGAAAAGTTACACCTTTCATCATTTCTTATAAATTTTATTATTTTTATTATAAATATTTTATTTATTTTATAATAAATTAATAATAAACTTATGATAGATTTATAATAAATTTATAATAAATTATATAAATATGATATTTTGATAAATTAATAATAATTTTTTATAAATTTAAATATATTTTTAAAAATATTATAAATTTAAATTTTTTTTGACATTTTTATAAAAATTCCTTCAGGATATTGATCAAGCTCAACCCAATGCCTAGTCGAGCTCAATCGACAATCCTAACTATAATTTGAAAAAATGACACCCTCTATCATATTTTTAAAAAATTTTACTTTTATATTAGGAGTATTTTAGTCATTTTATTATAAATTCATAATAAATTCATTATAAACTGTGTAAAATTTATAAACTAATAATAAACTTATTGTAAACTCATTGTAAATTATAAAAATCTAATATTTTAATAAATATTTTATAAATATGATAAATTTAGAATTATTTTTAAATTTTTTTATATTTTTATCAAAAGCCCCCTGTAATTTTGATATCAATGACCAATATAAGAGTGGGACTTGGGAATGCTGATTGTAACAGGACCATAGATCTCCAATCTTAACAATGGCCCAATAAGAATTAATCCGTTTTTTTGCTTGGGCTTTTGTTAAAAAAAATTAAAAATAATTTTAAATTTATTATATTTATAAATTATTTATTAAAATATTAAAATTTATAAAATATTTACTAAAATACTAGATTTTTATTTGTTTATAATAAGTTTATCATAGATTTATTATGAATTTATAATAAAATGACTAAAATATTTCTAGTAAAAAATTAAAAAAATATGATAGAGAGTCATATTTTTCTTTTTATCTTTTATTAAAGGACCTATTTGTGATAATGCCTTGGGAAATATATAAAAATAACTTTAAAAAAATATTGTGCAATAATTTTTTAAATACCATACATCTATCAAAATTTTATTAAAATATAGTATTTTTTTATATATAATAAATATATTTTTGATATATATTGAATATATTTTTTATATACATCATAAAAATATATATATAAAGAAAAAAATAGTTTTCTTGTAAATTGAAAAAAAAATAAAAATAAAATCTTGAAAAAAAGGGTAATATTTAATGTAATTTCCTGTCATGCCTGGCCCTTCGCAATGAATAAAGTCTTTAATAATGTTTTTTGACTAACTACATAAAGACCAAATTTATATGTCTGATTTCAAAGGTTTGGTAAGGCTTTAGCCAAAAAGACTCAAAACAATGAAAGTTCGGCATAAAGGGGGTAACCAAAGCATATTCGATATCTCAATTTGTCAATGCCATGTGGAGAACTTCTATTATAGAATGCCCATGTTGACTTTATTGTTCGCAAATAATATTATATTATATTGTTAATAATTTTTATAATAGCTGCTTTGGTTTTCCCCCTTACTTGAAATCTTTGTATTTTGTTAGCACTCAATCATGAATTTTTAAGACTTCTATATGTAGCTGATTTGAGTTAAAATGAGCACATCTTTAATTTGAATTGATAAATATTTAAATATTTTATTTTATTTAAAATTATATATATATTTAATCAAAATCACGTATATTTAAATCATATGTAAAAATACTTAATTAAATTCAACTTGATTTGACATCTTAATTATTTCAATTTAAATTAGCATCAATTTATAAAACCATATTAAATTTTTAAACCTTTACTTAAATACTTAATTAAATTCAACTTGATTTGATATCTTAATTATTTCAATTTAAATTAGACTCAATTTATAAAACCATATTAAATTTTTAAACCTTCTATTAGTAAACTAGAATATTATAAGAATAATTTGATTCATCAATACCCATATATAATTAAGAGATATAAAAACAATGAGATTCAAAAAAAAAAAAAAGAGCAAAACACGTAACATTTATGAAGGTAATTTGATTTTGGGAAAGAATAGAAGAATTTTTATTCATGAAAAATTAATAATCATTAATATTTTCTCTTGTTGATTCAATATGATTGCTTAAGAAAAGGATAATTAATTACTTAATTCATACAAAAAAAACTATAGTAATATTAACAATCATACATTAATTAATATATATATATATATATATATCTACATATCTACATATATATATATATATATGACTCATATCTATCATAAAGATACTTTTATTAATTTTATAAGGTCTCCATTACATCTCCACGCAACAAGAGAAGAAGAAAGAACAAAACACTAAGTCATGTCTCCACGCAACAAGAGAAGAAGAAAGAACAAAACACTAAGTCATGTTTTTTTTTTGGACCCAAAAACACTGAGTCATGTTTTGTGGTCTAGTCATATCTTCAACCTCACAAGCCTCTTTCAAAGACAACCCTAATTATTTCCCACACAAACTCTCAGTATCTTAACATGATAATGCATTAAATTATACAATGCCCTTTAATTAATCAATCAACATTTCTCCAACCATTTCCAAGGGAAAATGAGGAGATCTTTTAGGACAAAAAACGACCCTATAATTTGTGCCACCAGAGCAAGTAAAAGTGCTTGTAGGGTCATCTTGAGGGTAACTATAAGCATTAGGGCACCTAATTTTGAAAAACTTAGAGAAATTTGTAGGTCCACAACTTCCATAACCATTAGTACAACAATATTCATTAGTTTTAGAAACAGTACATGGGTTATAACACCCACCAGGTGCCCTTAATTCTTTAGGGCACTGTCCATTAATATCAGCAGTGCAAAATAGTGGAATACACTTATCTTGTCCACCAGTTTTAGTTGGACTAAACTCCATTGGAATATTAAACCCATCAACAAGTGATATATCGTAAAAATCCAAGTTCCCATGTTGATTTAATGCATATTCAGCCAAAGTATTTGGTGGGGTACCCCAGCCCTTACAATTTCGAACACCCCCACTATCTCCAGTTTAGCAATGACCCCTTCCACTTTCATCAAACTTACAGTTTGTTCTGCCCCAAATACGTGCCATAGAAGTATCAGCATGCACATTAAGAACCCAAGACTCTCCACGGTTTAGGCGGCGGCCACCACCAGGAGATGCTACAGCCCATATAGTGTAAGAACAATCGTTGCGAATGGTAAAAGTAGCTCCATTAGCGGAAATGAAGAAAAGGGTAGAGAAGAGAAGAAAGAAAATCAGAAAATTGTTAAAAGAAAGTCATGGTTGATATGGGTAGTGACTAGTGATCAAGCTTTAATGTTGATTGTTAATTTAAAGGGCATATATATAGTAGTAAAGAGGGGGTTTTGGCTTGTTGTAGATGATGGCAAGTGTGTGATTTTGATGTAGTTCTAAAAGACAGAGGCGGGCAGATCATGAAAACTTACTCAAAGATAACAAGAGTAACAAATGTAAACAATGAAAAATGAAGATGAATACTGAAAATTTGATTGAAAATTATAATCTGTACAGAGGTAAAACAAAGAACATGTTTTTATACAAGGGAACTACCTACAACTAATCAGTCCAGCTCAGCAAAGTTGTTACGACCATGCTAACTAAATATAACAACTTGCATAACTTACTAAAAACTCAGCTAATCTGCAATATTCTAGAACCATCAGTATCAGCAGCTTCTATCTCAGGCTAACCAGCCAGTAGCTTACTCTTCATCCCCCCCTCAAGTTGGAGGCTGATGAGGATCAAACAGCCCCAACTTGGATGACAAAGAATGAAATTGAGGTGCTGGAAGAGGTTTTGTAAACAAATCAGTCAATTGACATGAAGATGGAATGTGAAGTGGTTGTACAAAACCTGCCTTGTATTTATCTCGAACCAAATGACAATCTATTTCTAAGTGTTTGGTTCGCTCATGAAAGACAGGAGTGGCTGTAATATGTATGGCAACCTGATTGTCACACCAGATCTTAATAGGAAGTGGCACCTGAACATGAAGATCTTGAAGAATGTAAGCTATCCACTGTAACTCACAAGTGACTGAAGCAAGGCTGCGATATTCAGCTTCTGCTGAAGATCTAGATACAGTAGACTTCTTAGTTTTCCAAGACAACAAAGCATTCCCAAGATAGATGCAATAACCTGTTAAAGATTATAGTATCTTTACACGAAGCCCAATCTGCATCGCAATATCCTTCAAGCTTCATAGAATTATTTGCAGAGAAATATAACCCTTTAGAAGGAGTAGGGTGAGGAGTGTGATTAGCAGATAGACTAGTTGATGAATGAGGTTGAGATGTGTGGATAGTAGATGGAGTTAAATTTTTCTGTGCTGGATCAGAATGTGATGGTGGTTGAAAAGTAAACGGTGATGATGGTGAAGATGATGGTAATGGTAATGAATGATTCCTTGTGGCAAGTGGTGAAGATTGAATATTAACTGGAAAATCACAATCATGTAGGACACTGGTATTAGGTAAAGGTACAGATGAGTCACTTTTATCAGAAAAAGGGAACACAGTTTCATAAAAAAAAGCATCCCTTGAGGTTAATACAGTAAAAGTCTCCAAGTCATATAGCTTATATGCTTTCTGGTTTTGAGAATATCCTATGAAAATACATCGACACGCCCTTGCATCAAATTTTGATTTTTGAGGTCTAACATTTATTGCAAAACACAGAACCAAAAACTCTCAAATTAGAATAATCAGGTTTCTTATTGAAAAGCATCTCATGAGGTGATTTCCAAGCTAAAATAGCAGATGGTAACTTGTTTATGATATATGTTGCAGTTAGTACCGCATCACCCCAAAATTTCAAGGGAAGCTTGGATTGAAATAAAAGGGCTCTAGCAACTTGAATCAAGTATCTATGTTTACGTTCTACTACACCATTTTGTTGTGGTGTGTGAACACATGATTTTTGACGCAAGACTCCATTATCCTCAAAAAGCTTTATGCATTCTCTACTTAAAAACTTACTTCCATTATCTGTTCTCGCATTCTTAACACTCGTATTAAAATGATTTTGCACCACTTTAAAAAAACACCTCAAAGTATGTACAGTCTGTGACTTATTTTGCATTAGATAAGTCCATGTTGCTCTTGTATAGTCATCAACAAGAGTCAAAATATACTGTGCACCAGATATAGAACAAAATCTATAAGTTCCCCATATATCAACATGTAGTAACTCAAAAGGATTGTTAGTCTTAATGAAACTGTTTGAGAAAGGTAGTCTGGTCTGTTTGGCTAAAGGACATATGAAGCAAGCTTTATTACCATTTATAGTAATAGGTACATGGCTAAAAACATTTGAGGAAGGATGACCTAGCCTCATGTGACAAATTGTACTGTCTTTGCAACCAAAACTAGTAGTATCAACATTATTACAGGGAATAGAGTTGCCTTGAATGGCAGGTACAACCATTGAAACATCAGTTTTACAAAAAAGTTCAATAGTAGTACTTTGAAAAGAAGAATGATCTAACAAATATAGATTTTTGATAGCTTTTCCAACTGCAAACACTTGATTACTCTCCTGGTCCTGCAAAACACAATGTGTAGGGTAAAAAATAAAGGTTATGTGTCCTGAAATGGAGGCTCTGTTAACTGAAAGTAGGTTGTATTTGAAAGTAGGAGTATATAGCACATCGGTTAAAGTGAGTTTAGGATGAAGATTCACTTGACCACACTGAAGGACAGGTTGAACACAATTATCTGGCAGGTATATGTCGTTTGCTTTAGGAAGTGTATGAATATTTGTAAAACTATTTAAATCAGCACACATATGACTTGAAGCACCTGCGTCAATGATCCGGAAACCAGGTAACATACAATCAACAAAACTAAGTGCTAAGTGAGGAATATTACCAGCAAAGTCTTCAAAATGAACAGAGTTAACTTGCAGTGCAAAACCTCCCAAATGAGTTGAATTAACAAGTTGAGTTTCTTCTTCAGTTACACTCTTCCCTTTAATAAGCTTCTTGAATTCTTGCTGAATAATTTCTGTTAAAGAGCCTATGTCCAGCTTTGGGACAGCTGGTGACTCAATCACTTCATCAATTGGAGTATCTGCAATATCTGTATAATTTGCTCTCTGTGGAGTTGAAAAAGTGTTCTGTCCACTCTTGTATTTCTGCTTATACCATTCTGGATATCCATTCTTCTTAAAACATACCTCTACTGTGTGTCCATAATTGTTGCAATAGGTACAAACTCTGTCACTCCTTCTTCCTTGATTTCTGTAATTACCAGAATTTCTTGGCTGATGCACTGTTCGAGCTAACATCGCATTACCTTCCAAATTATCCCCAAAAGTAACTTGAACAGTCTTTCAATTCTCCCAACTATTCCATATACCTTATTGAGATTAGGCAAGGGATCCATCATGAGTATCTGATTGTTGATCTGATCATAAGAGTCATTCAATCCCATCAGAAACTACATTACGCTATTTGAGAGATTGACTTTTTATTATTACCAGCTCCACATGTGCAATTGCAAGTGCACTGTTGTATTGGTTCAAGACAATCCAATTCATCCCACAATCTCTAAAGCTTGTTAAAATACACTACTAACGAATCATTATCCTGACTGATCATTGAAATCTCTCTCTTAATGTGATAAATTTGTGGACCATTAGATTCTCCATCAAAGATAACAAGAGTAACAGATGTAAACAATGAAAAATGAAGATGAATACTGAAAATTTGATTGAAAAATTATAATTCTGTACAGAGGTAAAACAAAGAACGCGTTTTTATACAAGGGAACTACCTACAACTAATCAGCAAAGTCGTTACGACCATGCTAACTAAATATAACAACTTGCATAACTTATTAACAACTCAGCTAATCTGTAATATTCTAGAACTATCAGTATCAGCAGCTTCTATCTCAAGCTAACCAGCCAGTAGCTTACTCTTCAGATCATGATACATTTTTTTTACAAGTCTTAATGTAGAAAAAACTTAAAAAATTATTACTGTAATTCAGACTTTAGAACACTTTGCTTAGAAAGCAAATTAAACAAGGAACCAACCAAACCAAACCACGGCTGCCTCATTTTTTTTTTTTTTTTGAACTGAGGCTGCCTCAATTGGTACGTAATGATATGAAGTGTATTAGTGTTTTCTTTTCATTGGCAGAAAGAAATGAAATAATTTTGACCAACAATATTATACTTTTTTATATTGATAATCATATGTTAATTAAAAATATGAAATGAAAATATACACTTTTCAAAAATATCTTTTTTTTTTAATTTTAAAAATACTCATTTCAGACACACACACACACACACACATATATATATATGCATTAGCGTCTTTTATTATTATAAACGTGTAAAAAGTATATAATATATAATCTAAAAAAAGCTACTTTCATGAATTTTGGCCATCTAAACAAATTAGTTCAATTAAAATTGAATTATATTTAATTTTTTGAATGTATTTAATTCTTTTTTATCATGTATTATTTTATTAATGCTTGATTAATGTCTAATAATTTTAGTAAAAGAAATGTTTAAAAAAAATTTAGGCTTGTACATTATTTATAATTATATAAGGAAAACATTTTATTAGTAACAGACTCTTCATTAATTAAAAAAAAGCATTATTGAGATCGTCATATATGTATAAATGAAGATTGAAGCTATACTCCTTGGTGGGCTGGGCACTACAAGTCCTTATTAGTCAACTTGATTTGTCATCTTAATTATTTCAATTTGAATTGTATTTAATTAAAATATCAGATTTTTAGATCTTCTAGGAGTAAATTAAAATAGTATTAGAATAATTTATTCATCAATACGCATAATTAATTAGAGGTATAAAATAATAAGATAAAAAAATTGCAAAACATGCAACATTTCGGAAGGTTTGATTTTGAGAGAGAATAATAAAATAATTTTTATTGATGAAAATTAACAATCACTAACAGCTTCTCATCATGTTGATCTAACAGGAATAAATATATAAGAATATGGTTGCTTAACAAAAAGATAATTAATTACTTAATTCATAAAAAAAAAACTCCAGCAACATTAATATAATCATACATTAATTAAAATATGACTCATATCTATCATAAAGATATCTTTATTTTTTTAAGGTTTCCATTACATCTCCCCACAATAATAGAAGAATAAAGAACAAAACACTTAAAGTCATACTCCCTGTTCCATTTCAAATATTATATAAAAAAAAATTTATTTCACTTCAATTATTAATAAAAAAAAAGGAATAATTATAATTGAAGTATAGTCTAATACAAATATATTTTTTTCTGAAATTAATAGATCAATTATCGATTTTCTATCTTCAATATAATGTTTAAAAAACTAAGAAGAGAATAATTAAAATAAATAATTAAGTAAAGTTTATTATATATATTTACAAATTATAATATATATTATATAATCGAATCTGAACCAATCCGAATCATATATATTTATATATAAATATATATATTAGTTTAATTTATTACATAATTTGATGCCAATTCAATTCGATAATACTAAAATAAAATAATAATAAATCTGAATATAAAACTTTAATAATTTTAATATTAAATACCAACTAGCTTAAACCTAATCGATTCTACTTCACTCAAAATTAATTTAATTCAATCAAAATTTTAAAAAAATTAATCAATTTTAATTTAATTTTTTAACTCTTTAATTATATTAGATCAAATTAAAAAAATTATTTTAATCTAACCAAATTGGACGAATATTCATTCTTAATAATTTTCACTCTTTATCTCTTAAAAATTGTCTAATTTTTATTGTCTTTTATAGTTTTTTTTTAGCATTAATCGTCTTCAACTTCTCTTCAACTTCACACCGGTACTTCTTTGTGGTCAGAGCTAATCGCAGGTGATGTGATACCTCTAGCTGCTGTGGCATACTAATTAACGTAGTAATGATGTCAACGTTAGCACACGTGCTGACAAGGACGACATATTCGTATGTCATGCCTACGCTGACACAGTACCATGATCTCAAATTTACTAAGAACACTAATAATGAATAATTTTCATTTATGGTATCTTAAAAATTAATTATTGCTTATTGTTATTCCTTAAATATTAATTAATATCTATGAAAATTACCAAAGTTACTCTAAAATTAAAAATTTTACTATTTAAATTACATTGCAATTTATTAAAATAATTATTTTATATATATCAACATAAAAAAATAAATTAAAAATATAAATATAAATAGTAATATTTAACTTGAAAGATGTATGCTCAATATAGTTTAACATAAATATATTTTTTCAAATAATAAATTTATGATGGATTGTCTTTTTTAATACATATAATATTAAAAAAAAAAACTTGAAACATTAAATGATAGAGGCGTTTGAAGAAAGGATACAAATCACACCTTCCTCGCCTCAACTGAAAAGTCAAAACCAAATCCACATCTACTATGTTAAAATTAGAACCAAAGAAGTGAATTTTTTTTAAATACCTTTAAAAATAAAATTATTTTTAAAATACTTATTTTTTAAAAAAAATAATTTAAAAAAATACTTCATTTTTAAATATTTTTACCACTTTCAAATGTACGTATCTAATATGTATTTAATATACTAAAAATATATATATGAGATATTTTTAAATAAAAATTAAAAAAAGAAATAATATAATTTTTTAATAAATATATTTTAAAATAAAAATTAAAAATGCATAATATAATTTTTTGAGGAAATAAACTAATTTTGGGTTAGACCCCTTGTCTCTCTATGAGTGTATTAGCTTAGGCTGGACTGGGTTAAGCATAAATAGGAGATTAGTCCGATTTAAAATATTTAAAAAATTATATTTATAGAAAGTCAACCAAAATAATCAAAACCGGTGAATTGTATTAAATCGAGTCAAATCATACTAAATTGGTTTTTTTTTTCTAAATATGAAGTTATTTTTGAATAAAAATTAAAGAAAATAAAACAAGCAGCCTCTAACTTAATTTGAATACTTAGATTTATTAAAATTTATGATAAACTTTAAAATTTTAGATTTATTTATTATATTGATTATATTTAATATGTGATATTTTTTAATTAATAAAATATATTTTTATTATTTTTAAATTTTTATTTTTAAATTTTTTATTAATATCTATAGATACAAAATTCATACTATTATTATATTAAATACTACTAATTCAGTTGAACTGTTTAAGTCATGAATTAGTCATTAATCTAATTCAATATGCAGTTCAATTTAAAAAAAAAATTGGAAAATTTGATAAGTTACTAAAGCAAGCTGCGGCCCAAAGAATCGACAAAGCCAACAGAGTTTAAATATATATATGTATATATATATATCTTATTTTTAATTTATTTTTTAAAAAATATTTTATAATTTTTTTAAAAAAAATTTAAAAAATTATATTTTTAAATTGAATTGAAAATATACTGTATGTATATTTCTGATATATTATATGTTATGCAGTTGGTAATTACTCTATATATGTATATATATTAAGAGTTGTAAATTTTAAGTAGATAATTTTAAAATTAGAAGGAAGAGAATAAAAATTTTTCAGAAAGAAAAGAAGAGTATTTTTTGAAAATAATCTCACTTTTTTGAGTTATTGTTGTACATTTTTTAAAAATAATTAAAAATTTTATTTTTTTATTAAAAATTATATTAGAAATATAAAATATATTCACAAAAAGAATTCAAAACATTAAAACGTAAAACATAAAAAATATATTTTAAATTAAAACGTTTTATTTTGAAATAAAGTGAAACAAATTTGCTTTTAATTTTTCTAGGGAACCTTAAAATTAACATATTGATTGACCTAAAACGGTGCCGTCAGGCTTAAATGGCTTCCAATATAAGCTGAGTACCTGAGCGTGAATCTTCCAACGCAAGTTATAACTGTTTAAAACGAACTAGCCAAGCGGTTTCACATACTCATCTTCCATTTTCAACTCTCTCTATCTCTCTGAAGAAGCTCTCGCTTTCTCAATTCCCGTTATCTCTCATTTTCAATCTCTCTGTTTGATTTTATGGAATTTTCGCCTGAAAGCTCTATAGTTTTATAGAGTTTTCACTGAAAATGGTAAACTTTTTTTAGTTTCACTTTATTTTGCCGATCATTCTAATTTTTGTACCAATGTTTTGTTCTGTTTGCTTCCTGAGAAAATTCAGTAGGGAAAAACAAGCGGTCATTGTAATTGGGTTTCTGTTTCAGGAAAAAATGATGCTGAAAGTTAAGAAAGAGGAGGAATATAATTCAGATTTGGCAGACCAAGTTGTAGATGCTAGACCTTGCTCGGTTTATTTTGGTACAGCTAGTCCAAGGTCAGTTTCTTTTGCTTTTGCGACATTTTGTGCTATTTTAGAGAAAATCTAGACATCAAATTGATTGTTTGTATAGTAATCATCTGGTTTTAACTTGTAGTTGATTGATTTCCATTAGTAGTAATTGGGGATTTTTCTAGGTTTGAGTCAAGGGTTTATCTAAAAGTTTAGTATATTCTGATTTAGGATAAGAACTGATTGAAGATACTGATTATTTTAGCAATGTTTGTAGGAGAGCAACTGGACAAACTCGACAATCAACAAAAGGACACTGGACAGAACAAGAGGTTAGTCATAGTTGGATAATTATGTTGTATTATATGTAATATGATAACTAGTTAAAATTTTGTTATTGATTGCTGAACTTGGAAATGTAATTAGAAGGTGATACAAATTAGTTTTCTGAAAATTTAATGTGATTGAGTTACTTATGGCTAGTTTGATTTGATTTAGTTATTAGTAGTTCAGGAAGAAACAAGACGCAATTGTGAATTTTGTAATATTACAATAAGCTATTATGATGTAGAAGCTTGCATTTGCTGAGACTTGTTGACTTTTGTAATTGTAACCTTAAGGTTTTCAATAAACAGGATTATCTTCTTAAAGAATCAGTTAGAAGGTTCCATGGCATAAATTGGAGGCAAATAGGTGGGTGATCTTTGAATTCCTGCCTAGCTAGTTTTCAATAAGTTGTTACTAGTATCTTATCTAAAGCAGATGATCGGATCAACTTTTTTTATTTGTAATTTTTTATCTCCATCAGCTGAATGTCTTCCTCAAAGGACAGTTTCTCAGTGCTTTACTCGCTGGAATAGGGTTCTTAATCCTGCAATTGTCAAGGGAACTTGGACAAAAAAGGTGCAAATTTGCTGGCCAAGCATGGTGCATTTATTTCATTTTCGTGATAGAATTAAAGTAGAACTATCAATTATTTCTTGTTTTCACTTTCGGGAGGAAATGGTCTGCTATTGCGAAGTACTTGCCAGGTCGCTTAAACAAGCAATGCAGAGAAATGTAAATGGCATAAATGTTTACTCAACACATCAAGTTTCTTTTAGATGATGTCCTTCTATGATTTCTCTTTGCTTTTTATATTCCGTATCATCCAAGGCATGCATTTGTATTACAGGACAATAGTTGTGATGTCCATTAGAGGATCACATGTTGTATAACTATGAAGTTCACAATTGGATTTTCAGGTGGTACAACCATTTAGACCCAGCTATAAGGAGAACATCATGGACAGAAGAGGAAAACCTGACTCTGAGTCACTACCATGAAATATATGGGAACAAGTGGGCAGAGATAGCAAAGTTTCTACCTGGAAGGTGCACATTTTAGATGCATGCTCATAAGATAATATTTCCTCTAACACTATTGAATGCAAACTCTATCCAATTACTATTTTCGTTTTCTGTTCCAAAATTATTTTAAATTTTTCTAAAATTGTAACTCAGTGTATTTCTTTAATGAACAGTTCTCATTGGTATGCAATTTTCTTTTGATTTTTAATGGACATATTCAGCTCGATTCTTGATTGCAAGAGGATTATCATTTATGATCAAATCCCAGTCAATCACGTGCACAAAGTTCCACATGTAATAGTATATCTTATCAAGTCTTTTGAAAATAACTTCTGGTGCGTAAATTCATTAAATGCATTGTTGATGTATATGTGTTTGTGACGGCAATTTTGAAGATATCCCTGATATATTGTTGTGGGAGATATGGCATAATTAAGACTCCCAAATTCAGCAAATTTTTAATAACGCATCTATGCATTTGTCTATTGCTTCAATTAACAATATTGCATCTTATCGATATTGCCAGAACTGACAATGCAATAAAAAATCACTGGAATTGCATAATGAAGAAGAAGTTAGATCTTAACTATCTGGCTCGTGCAATGGATCTGCCAACAGTTGGTTCTCTCAATTTCTGCAGTTGTGCAACACAACCAGACAGCATGGATGTGATGGAGGAATGGCTGAGTTCTGATGGAACAGTCTCTGTCAACAACAGGATGAGACTGAAGAGTAATGATGAGTATTCCTGAGTTGCTTCTTTGAATTGTGGATGGAGGGCGTAACCACTTAGACGAAAAATATATAGTAGGAACTTGTGAGTCTTCAATGGAGATAGACAAGTTGACGAAAAGATTACATTTTGATGAGATGGTTGCTAATGCACTGAGGTTGGAGATGGAAGAAACAATAACAAACATGACATGCTTGCTGATTTAGATGACACTGAGATTCCTACAGGATATCATCATGTCTTGTATGCAACTAGCCCATTTTCTTGTCCAATTCCTACCAATCATAGACGAGGTAGCTTTGTCAATTGTGATAGTCCAGAATCTATATTGAGGAACTCAGCAAGCACCTTTAAAAATACTCCTGTCATTAGAAAAAGAACTTACAAGGACGCTGCAGGTATCTGAATGTGAAGCATGGGATTTTATCTGAAAAGGGAACTGGAGTATGCACTTGATATTGATGGATGCTGTTGCTAGTAAGTGTTGTTGTTGTTGTTGATGTATGCACTAAGGCTTAGTTGTTGTTGTTGTTGATGTATGCACTAAGGCTTAGTTGTTGTTGTTGTTGTTGCTGCTAGTAAGTGTAGCAACTCGGTTCCTGCATATGCATCTCCAGATGTCAAGATGTTTGCAAATGCAATGGTAATTCCTTGAGATGATTACAGCAATTGCTAACGTTTTACTGTATTTTTTTGGTATTTCAATCAGCCTGAGCATACAAGCGTCTGAAAGTTTAGACTTCTATTTGAAAATTTCGAAGGAAATTGGAAGCTTTTGTCAGAAAAATTATATTTTCGAAAAGATATCACGGTAATTTATCATTTCAACTATATGGCTCTATTATATATTTTATCCCTTACTTAAAATCGTCTTATCTCATGCACAACTATAAAAAAAATTCATTAAATTATTTAGATATTATATAACATTATTTAAAATGGACTAAAATATCATCTGTTAATTCATTAATAATATATTCATACTGTTAATTAACTCATCAATGATAATAATATAATTAAAAAAATTAATTAATTTTTTTAATTATATAAAGTGATAATTTAAAAAATATAATTTTTTTTTGACATAAATAATAATTTCAATGAAACAGATAAAATAAATTTTTTATCTTTTGTCTATTATTCTTATGTACCGTCCTAGTTGGGATGATGGATGACATATAAAACTATTGAATGAATTTTTTACATGTATTTCATATATATTTTCATTTTTCAATTTATCTAAATTTTTAAATAAATTTTAGATAAATTAAAATTTCTCTCTCTTCTTTTAATTAATTATTTTCATAAAATATAAATATTTGGAGCATTATGACCCGAAATCATTTCTAATTTTTAATAAAAATCTCTATCTCTTCATTTTTATAATTAATATTATCTTATTATTTTAATCTAATCATTTATTTTATGAACAAAATATAAATATTTAAAACAGTCCTTATTGAAATTTTAATTCAAATATTAATTTTTAAAAAAATAATACACAAGAGTGCATATACACATAAAATAGTAATCGAATACATTTATAATAAAATCTTAATAATTTTATTATAAATTAGAGGTGGATATCAGTCAGTTTGATTAATTAATCGATTGAACTGGTCAATTAACTGAATCAAACTCTAAGAAAATTATTAACCGAACCGATTAATTTTTTTAAAATTTTAAAATAAAATTATATTTATAAAAATTAATATAATTAAATAACTAAATAAATTTTATTATAAAAATAAACAAAATATAACTTTATTTTGTAATATCATATAATAAAAAATTATATAATTAAAAAATTAAATAAAAAATAAAAAATAATTAAATTTTTTTAAATGGTTTGGTTAATCGATTAACCGATTAAACCGAATCGATTAGCAGTTAACCGAACTAAAAATAAAAAATTAAAAATTTTCAACCGAATATATCAAATTATACTATGGTCGCTTAACCGAATTAAATTTTAGGTCAATTAATTAAAAATTTAATTGATTAGTTAAATTTTACCTATCCCTAATTATAATATCCTAATTAATATATTTTCATATATATTATCTAAATATATTGTTTTTTTATATGGGAGGTTGAAGCCAATGTTCGCTCAAATATTATTTTTATTAATTGGAGTAATTATAAAAATATTTAATGAATTTACATTCTTTACCAACATTAATTTATTCATATTACTATATACAAGGGCGGAGCTGGGGGGTCGTGTGGGGCTGACGACCCCCCCTCGCCGGCAGTAATGAACAAATATATAGGGGTCAGCGCCGTCGGCCATGAGTGTTGCAGAGAGAACGGGAGAGCTCCCCCTCCCTCCGTGCTTGCTGCCTTGCTCCGCCTGCGAGAGAAGAAGAAACAAGGGCAAAAAATTAAAGCCCCTGCCTGCCTTGCCTTGCTGCTGCGACTGCGTGAGAGGTTGAAGACAACCTCTCACGTGAAATTACAATTTTGCCCCTCGGGGCTTTAATTTTTTTTTTTAATTCTATTAAGTGAAACGGCGCCGTTTCACTTAAAACGATTTAAAAAAAAAATAAACGTTGTTGGCTCCAGTGAGAGGCCAAGCAAGAGTTTGAGAGAGGCAGAGAGTAGAGACAGAGTGACACAGAGGGGCAGAGATCTGCGAGAGAAGAACGGACGTCGGACGGAGAGGAGAGAAGAGGCGACGCCGACGTTGCAACACCGAGCCACCGCCCACCGGAGACGGCGACGGAGAGGACCGAGCCGGCAACCAGGTTTTTTAAATTTTTATAATTTTTTTTAATTTTATTAGTTAATTTGTTTTTTTTTGTAATTATTATATTTTAGGTTAATAAAATTGAGGATTTAGATTATATATTGGATTTTAATTTTAAATATAGAATGTAGATTAATTAGTTGAATTAATTGATTTTATTGTGTTTTGTGAATTTATGATAATTTTTTTTAGGTTAAAAATTGAAGATTTGATAATTTTTATTTTAGGTAAATAATTGGAGATTTTTTTATATAAAATAGATTATATATTGGGTTTTAAATGTAAAATATAGTTTATTAATTAGTTAAATTAATTATATTTATTGTGTTTTGTGAATTTATGATAATTTTTTTAGGTTAAAATTTGGAGATTTGATAATTTTTATTTTAGGTAAATAATTGAAGATTTTTTTATTTATAAAATAGATTATATATTGGGTTTTAAATGTAGAATATAGTTTATTAATTAGTTAGATTAATTATATTTATTGTGTTTTGTGAATTTATGATAATTTTTTTAGGTTAAAAAATGGTGATTTGATAATTTTTATTTTAGGTAAAGAATTAGAGATTTTTTTATATATAAAATAGATTATATGTTGGGTTTTAAATGTAGAATATAGTTTATTAATTAGTTAAATTAATTATATTTATTGTGTTTTATGAATTTGTGATACTTTTTTGTTTTAGGTAAAAAAATTAGGGATTTTATTTTTATATATAGAATATAGTTTATAATGTTTAATCAATTGGTTTTTAAATATAGAATATAATTTATTAATTATGTTGTATTAATTGAATTTACTTTTGTTATTTGTATTTGTGATTATTAGGATTTAGGTAAAAATTGATAATTTATTTTCTATATAAATATAGATTGTTGTTTATTTGAATTTTAATTAATTATAATAATTTAATTAAAATGATATGTGTTGTGATTATATTAAATTAATTGTTTTTGTTAGTGTTTTGTGAATTGTTATTAGGTTTTAAATATAAAATGCAATTTAATGTCTTGTTATTGTTTAAAATGCTGAATATAACTTAGGTTAAACTAATTCTAAATTGAATAGATATGTATAAATTTGTGATCAAGACTAAGAGAATACGGAATGAATATGGTGAATCCTCTAATATCCCTATTCCGACACCGATCCCTACATTAAGTAGTAATGCAAGTCAGAAAGTATATAGTGATGATATAAGGCGTCCGGATATTAGTTTTGATTATATTGTGGGTGACCCCACATTGCGTAAACCTATTTATGAGTTTGATGTTGAGATTATGGATGATGTTAGAAGACAATATGTGGCTAAAGGTCCTTGTCAACCACGTGGCCATAATTTTTCCCAAACAGAATTTGAAAAAATTATGAGGAATTTTAGAGAGAATTAGTACTCTAAATTTGAGTGGTTGGAATACAGTATTTCCAAAGTTGCAGCATTTTGTTTCTGGTGTTATCTTTTTAGTTCGACTAGAGGATCAAAACGAGGAGATAATGTATTCACAGAAATTGAATTTCGCAATTGGAAAAAGGCCACGGAGAGATTTAATGAACACGTTGGCGGTTTCAATAGTCCACACAATAATGCAAGAGTACTATATGTTGGTTTTAAAAATCAAAGACAAAGTGTGTCTCATATATTATCTTCCCACAACCAAGAGCAAGAGAGGCATTATCAGACACGTTTGACAGCTGTTGTTGAATGTATACGTTTTCTTTTAGCAAATGGCTTAGCTTTTCGAGGACATGATGAGTCAGAAAAGTCTTTTTGCAAGGATAATTTTCTTGAACTTCTCAATTGGTACAGTCAATGCAATATTGATGTTGGAAATGTAGTTAATTCAAATGCTCCTGGAAATAATCAACTCACTTCTCCACATATCCAGAAACAAATAGTGAGTGCTTGTGCTTTAGAGACAACACTAACTATTATTAAGGATGTTAGTGATGACTTTTACTCTATATTAATTGATGAGGCTCGAGATAATTTTGTAAAAGAACAAATGGCTGTGGTATTGAGATATGTTAACAAGGTGGGACAAGTGATGGAGCGATTAGTTGGAGTGGTACATGTGAGTGACACATCTGCTTTGTCTTTAAAAAGTGTACTTGAAGATTTCTTTGCAAAACATGGGTTATCACTAAGTAGAGTTCGAGGCCAAGGTTATGATGGGGCTTCTAATATGCGAGGTGAATTCAATGGGTTAAAAATCCTCATTTTAAATGAAAATCCCCAAGCAAGATATATTCATTGTTTCGCTCATCAACTCCAATTAGTGCTTGTAGCAGCAGCGAGGAGCAATAGATATGTGAGTAATTTTTTTGAATATGTTACAATGATTGTGAATATGGTTGGAGTTTCATGTAAAAGGAGAGATGCTCTCCGTCAAAAACAGCATGATGAAATCGTTCAACGTTTGAAAAGAAGTGATATTCAACCAGGAAGAGGATTACATCAAGAAACAAGTTTGGCTCAACCCGGTGACACGCGTTGGGGTTCTCATTATAAAATAATTGTGCGGCTTCTGTCTATGTGGTTAGCAGTGGTTCTTGAAAACATAATAGACGATGGAGTTGAATAAAGAACTCAAAGGACATCTGTGGACTTGATTGATAAAATGGAAAGTTATGATTTTATTTTCATTACTTATTTAATGAAGACAATTTTAAGACTGACAAATAATCTATCTCAAGTCTTACAACGAAAGGATCAATGCATAGACAATGTTGTACATTTAATTGCAACGGTCAAACAGCAATTGCAAGACTTCAGAAAAAATGGATGAGATGAATTATTACAAGATGTTAATGATTTTTGTATTGATCACGATGTCACGGTCCCTAATATGGAAGATAATGTTCCAGGTTGTCTACGTTCTAAGCGTACTGGTATTTCTATTACTTATTATCATTACTTTCGAGTGAAAATATTTTGTCAGGTAATTATTCTTCTTCGTATTATGATACTAAAACTATTTATAATACAACTTAATTTTCTTTTATTCAATACTAGGTTGTTGATTTTATTACACAAGAAATGAAAAATCGGTTTACAGAAACAAGTTCGGAATTGCTTTTATGCATTGCTTGTCTTTCACCTATAAATTCATTCTTCAACTTCAAGCGATCTCGATTACTTCGTCTTGCTAAACTATATCCAAATGATTTCTCCAATATTGATCGAATGATACTTGAAGATCAACTTAAGACCTACATTGCTGATGTAAGAAGTAATACAGCTTTCTCAGACCTCCATGACATTGGAACTCTTGCTCAGAAAATGGTTGAGACAAGTTATGACATTATGTTTCCTTTGGTATATCTGCTTGTCAAGTTAGCTTTAGTCTTATCTGTTGCAACTGCTACTGTTGAGAGAGTTTTTTCAACAATGAACATTATCAAGACGGATTTGCGCAATAAAATGGGAGATGATTTTCTGACCGATTGCTTGGTGTGTTATGTGGAGAAGGAAATTTTTGTAAAAATAAAAAATGATGCTATTATGCAATGTTTTCAAAAAATGCAAACTCGTAGAATACAATTACCACCTCTTAGGTGTAGTCAATCTAGTAATATAAATTAATTGTTGAACTATTTTAATATTAAATATTTAATTTTATTCATAATTCGTCTGTATTTTTTTTCTCTTGATATTTTTATCTCCCCTCAATAAGTCTATATATATATATATATATATATATATATATATATATAATCCTGCTGCAAGACTAATAGGATAAAAAAAAAATTGATTTGCATAGAATTATTTTATCAGTATAAAAATGATAAGATTTGATGAGTGGCATTGGTTCCCATAACTGAGGCCACAGTAAAAAGAAAAGATGATTGTCTAAAATTATTATTATTTGCATTATTATGAGAAACAAACCTTCACTTGCATTTGTGCATCCATAAACCACGCGCAGATAGCAGCTGTACTTATACAATATGCTTTTGTGGAAATAAATCCTTCTCAAATCCCATCTTTTTAAAATAGATTTCTTATCCTCTATGATGTTTATATATCAATTTTAATTTTCATTTTCTAAATTTACCTATAATATAATCTTCAATAGTTTTCTTTTTCTTTTTTCTTTTTATAAAAAATCTACTATATATCTTTTTTTATTAAGTGTTTAAATTTAAACTATTTTGAGTGAATTTTTAATTTAACTCATTTAAATTAAAAACTTAATTACTATTAAAAATATAAAAAATAGAATTTAATTAATATATAAAGAAAATAATATCTTTTTTACTAAATAAAAAACAATATTAACCATACATTATAATATTCCAAAATTTTCATCTCAATGTCATATTTTTTAATTATTTATTTAGTTGTCTTTAATTTATAGTAAATTCTCTATAAATATCTTCTTCTTTTTTTATTCCATAGTTTCTTTTAATGTTAAACTATTAGCGTTTATTATGTATTTTTTCATTATCACTATATTATATGGTATGAATAGTGTTTTTGTGGACCATAATTTTAAAATTTTTAGTTATGAAAATTTTATATTTGTTAAATTATTTTATACCTTTTAATGTATTATGCGATAATAATAAATATAAAAATTACATTATTTAAATGCAAGCCCTAATAAAAGAAAAATAGTATATAATTATTTAAAAATTATAATTGATAGCAATTAATCACATTATAATTTGTAAAAAAGAGTAATCTTTTAATAAGTGAAAAATATAAATTTGAAGTGTATTTAAAAAATTCTTTTGTTCATGCTCCTACGATAAAAATAAAATGAAAATAGCTTTGTGTTATCTAAGATTATTTTTAAAATTTAAATAATATAAAAAAATCTTAAAATTTATAATACATTAATTATAATATCATTAAAGTTTGTCAATTTTTCCTTATCCAAATTTGAAATTCCAACAGTTTTCTGGTTGCCAGCCGTTACTTCGCTGTACCGAAAGGAACCCCTCTTCGTCATCTATTATTTAAGAGAGTGATTTTACGCGCCTAGCAGGCGAATGGACTGGCATCACAGAAAACAGTAAAAAGCGCGCGAAAAAACAACTGAAAACCTACTGAAAGTCTGAAACAAAAACGAACAAGCTGCCCTTTTTGAGCTTTTTTGAAACTCTTATCTTAATCTATATCAAATATCTCCTTGATTTGCTCAATATAAAAATTTGTTATTTCCCCTTATATATAAACACCCACCCTTTTTTTCTTCTCTACTATTCATATCAGAAATTTTTTTTTTTTAATTTTTTGTCGCTGCTTGTGGGTCTTTATCATTTCAAATTCTCTTTCTTTTTCTGATTCTGAATCTGTTTCATTCTCTGGGTGTTCTTGAATTTTGGGTTTCTTTGATAATGGCTGAGCAAACTATTCTTGTTACCGGTGGAGCTGGGTTCATTGGTAGCCACACTGTAGTGCAGCTACTCAAAGATGGTTTTAGGGTTTCAATCATTGATAATCTTGATAATTCTGTTATTGAAGCTGTTGATAGGGTTAGGGAATTGGTGGGCCCTGAGCTTTCTATGAAACTTGACTTCAATCTGGTATGTTTTGTTTCTTTTCTTGATCTTACTCTATGAATGTGGGTTTTGGGTTTTAGAACTGGGAGTTTTTTATTAGGAGGAATTGAATGGGGATCTTCTGTTGTTGGCTTTAATAGTCGAGATTCAGTGATTTGTTCACATTTCTGTCCTCTTATATTAGTTATTTTGGTGTTTGCAGGGTGATCTTAGAAAGAAGGATGATTTGGAAAAGTTGTTTTCCCGAACAAAGTAAGTGACAGAGAGATTCGATTTGGATGATGATTTTTAACTTAGAAATGTGAAATTTCCTTGATTTGTGAAGGTAATAAGATTAAGATTTTCTTTGATTTCCAATGGAGCTACCTTTGAAGAAAACATATGTTTGCAAGATTTCTATGTTAGATCTTTTCTTTTTCCGTTTTGGAACTGACTTTGACATTTGACAACATGACAGATTTGATGCTGTGATCCATTTTGCTGGCCTTAAGGCAGTTGGAGAGAGTGTTGCAAATCCTCGTCGTTATTTTGACAATAATTTGATTGGCACTATCAATCTGTATGAGGTCATGGCAAAATATAACTGTAAGAAGGTAATCATCAATTAAGTATTTTGACCTTTTAAATATTACTGCTGATTGTTGATTTCAATTCATTACCATGTAAAATCTACTACTGCTGACTGGCTTTCACTGGACATGGTTTATAATTTGTTCTATTTTTCTGCAATCTTCATGTTCTGAACATTGGAAAGACAGAAACATATAGCTATCATCTTAGGAAGGGCTATGCATTTGATAGTATTGACTGAAATTGATTGATCAATGTTTATATGATAGTTGGCAGTTCAGGTTTGACTTGTTTATATTAGGCAGTTGTGTATTCTTACCTCATTCTAGAATCAGATGAAAAAAAAAAATAAACTACAGGCTAATTTACTGAATTGGGGCGTATCACTTTCTTGTTTAGCCATCATCACAATTTCCGAGTTTTCGTTCCTTCTTTTATTGTTTGACTTAATTTTCCAAACCACTCTTCTTGTGAGGTGCTTCTGTGGTAAAGAGTTTACCTTTTCTTTCCAATAAATAAACAATCATTTTGATAATCTTTTGGTGCTGAAATATTGATTCTTGTTGAAGATATTATTCTCCTATAACTTCAAATTTCTTGAATCTTCAATCATTTATTATTCATAGTATTATGTCTTTCAAGTAGCCATCGCTTTCATTTCCCTTTAGATAATTCTAATGCTTATCCCACTATTGAGAGAATGGTTTTAACTCGTTTCTTTTTATGGGCCCAAAACTAGATGGTATTCTCATCATCTGCTACTGTTTATGGCCAACCGGAAAAAATTCCATGTGTCGAAAACTTCCAGTTGATGGCAATGAATCCTTATGGGCGGACTAAGGTATAAATTGCCAATTATATAATGAAAACTGTTTCTTTTCTATGCTTTTGTTATTATTTCTATTATATAATGAATGTTCTGAAATTGGTTTAGCCCACTGCTATTTTTGTATCCAAAAGTAGTCCACTTCCCTTCCAATTATTTTTATTCTATATTGCTTTTTAGCTTTTCCTGGAAGAAATTGCTCGAGATATTCAAAAGGCAGAACCAGAATGGAAAATCATTTTACTGAGATACTTCAATCCTGTAGGAGCTCATGAGAGTGGTAAACTTGGTGAAGATCCCAAGGGTATTCCAAACAATTTAATGCCATACATACAACAAGTGGCTGTCGGTAGATTGCCTGAACTCAATGTATATGGCCATGATTATCCCACAAGGGATGGTAGTGCGGTATGTGTTATTCTATAATCACTGTTCTTTTCACAATATAGAAAATTAACCTGACATTTGGCAAAATCCTTCTAGTGATTCTGTTTATATGGATTATATATATGAAATGATGTTATAAATGTCCACGTGGTTCTTGATAAACAGATACGAGACTACATCCATGTCATGGACTTAGCA